>FR990029.1:12736000-14096500 GCA_905404135.1 Hesperia comma | reverse complement strand
GAAACAACCGGTTAAATCTTGGCCGATTTTGCGTGGAATGTAGTGCAAACATATGTATGTATATGTACCTTGGTTTTTGTTTTTGGTTTGTGGGTCGGTTTGGTTTGGTTTGTAGGATTTTTGCGATAAAGGTTTTTGTAAGTAGTTTTTTAGGTTTAGTAGGTTTTAAGTTGAAAATGAAAGGCTCAAAAATAATTTCAATATGCAAAATAGTTTGTCACGCGCCCATTCAAAAAATATTTTATTCTACAAAGTAATTCATTACAGTCATAATATAGCAAGAATTATTTCTTTTTATCTTTTCATGAGTTATGAAGTGATACGGATCCATTTATTGTATACGCCAACTTATTCATTTGCGTCATTTAGAGCTTGGCCAGATAAGATTACAGAGACCGGAAGTATAGGTCGTAGGCATTAAGACGTACCGCTCAAAACGAGCTGCTTGCCAAATCGATTTCTAGCTTCTATACAAACTGGATTGAGATTTCTTAACAGCGTGTCATTAATTGAAAATCATACGCCAGAGTAATTTTTTGAGCACACCTGACCTCAAATAAATTTTAATTTAATATAAATAAAATATTTTTTCGTACACAGCAAATTTGGTATGTTACAAGAATATATTACAACCAAATTAACTATTCTACTTTTCACCAACTCCAACAAAGTAGAATAAGAGAAGGTCTGATAAAAAATGTATCTTTATTCTCACTATGTAAATAAATAATTATAACTAACATTCAAAACAATATTTTATATCAATGATACACTTTAAAATTCAGTAATTATATCAAAGCTACGGAATATCTCAATAATCTACGTGAATCTTAATGGCTTGTTTCCCTGTTGATCATCCTCTAAAACTATAAACAAAGCGTGTCTACAGTGTGCGCAAACACTTAGTGCTAATGCTATCTCAAGAGACCTGCAGTTGATGCTAGGCTATAGATTAGATGGGCTCTGACGGTGCGGTCATCGGCTATGTAATCAGTTATGGTAATGCAATAGCGTTATTGCCATGGGACGTTCATATTGGCACTGATTTAGCGCATTTATCGATAAGTTTAATGAACTTCACTACTTATGTTTTGAATTTGGAATAGTGAAATAAATTGTTAGTCTTTTGTTTTTTTAATATTCTTAACGTTTTCAATGGAACAGCTAAAATAAATATTACGTTTTTCCGTGTTATCTCGCGTATTTACATCAATGCAAATTAAAAAACGACCCTGTTCTCCTTTCTTAGATTAGTGCTAACAAACGCATCGACAAACAGACAACAAAAGCAAAAAGCAATTTGTTACGTTACGCTACCTAATACCCCCAAAGATTGTTTTGATCAAATATCTTCATAATAAACATTAGTCAGTTAGATTTTTATTATAATATCTATTTGAAATTAATGAAAACAGCATTCAAATTACATACAACGTACATAAAAAATGTAAATAAAACGCCTCTTTAATCCTTAACCCTTAAAGACAAGTCGGTAACAAGGGGTTGTGGTGATCCAGGCTATGTTTAATTCATTCACCATTCCCATCCAACCCTCAGATATTTAATTAAGGGTTTCCTCGCAGAAAGATTTCGACATACACCACATTTCCGTGATTTAATACGCGAAGGGACGATTTGATACAAAACAATTTAATTTAGGGTCTTTGTTAAGGTGAAATACTTTGAATGTGAAGCCCTGGAATGTTTTTTTTTTAATTCTTATTGTTTTCACAACTTAGAAACAGAGATGAATGGGTATTTTATCTTGATAACAGTTAACAATGCATTTAGAAGCCCGGAAATGCCCTCGAGATAGTATTTCGAGGAAAAGTAAAGAGTTATCCTGAATAACTGTAACAAAATAGAACCGACTTTAACGCCGAAAAGTAAAAATCGGTTCTCTTAAACACGATTAATATTCGTAAATCCTTCTCCTAAGCCTGATAAACACGATGCTGAAAACCGTATCAAAATCGGTTCAGCCAAACAATATGTCTAAAACCTTCTCCTAAGTCTGACAAATACTATGCTGAATACAGATTCAGACTTAGGAGAAGGTTTTAGACATATTGTTTGGCTGAACCGATTTGACCTGTGTCAAACTGAGAACCTCCTATTTTGAAGTCAGTTAAAAAGGCATTTCTGTGCCTTCTGATTGATTGTTATCCGTAATCAGATTATAGTTTTGGCAACATGCGCCAGAAGATATAAGTTAGTAGTAAAGTCATAGGTTACCCCCAGCGCGGACGGTCACTAATCACAACGAAGTTTCCAGACGGTTTGAATCAATTCAATATCTGATGGACTCTGCTCAATAATCCGATCATCCCAGTGCAGTGGCCGTCTCGGCGTCGGAAAGTCGTCAATCTTTAACTCTGTCTACTCTTGCTGATTGTCTTTCATATCTCATGTTTAAATCTTGCCAGTTTGTGATATTACGGGAGTTTGATTAATCAATCATTCAATCATAATGTTTATTGTGGAGAACGGGCACAATTTTGATTGAGTTGTTGATTTATTATTCAATCACTTGTACACTGTTCAAGGCTTTGAAACATTGAGAATTTTTTATTTATTTAAATAGCTGACTAAATTGGATCTATTCCACTGCGTTTTGCAAATTATTAGAATACTTAATATTGTAAAGAATTAGCAAACAACATCAATGGTTATCTCCGAATTCGCCATTAGGGTCACACAAAATTATGACGGGTTTTAATACATACCTATTTGTGCATCGGCTTCCTACATGACAACACAAAGCCCTCTTTCACTGTCTTGTCTATTCACGAAAATGGTACTTACCCACTGGGACGTTTTGATACTCACATGCCAAAACATTCACTCATCACTTGTCTCCTATCCTCACCTAACCTCACTTCTCTTTTCGCTGTACCACCTTCCAGCTGATTCTGCTCTTTTCAAATGTCTACTAAACGTCTGAAATTACTCCGTTGCAATATAATAGAAAGTTCCATTATCACAGATAGATGACAAAGCTTAATTGTGGAACGTCTCGCAGATATCGGTTGTGCAAATATTGTCAGTTCAGAATTACTGGAACCAATTACCTCTTTTACCTGTTAAGCTGGAGTCGGCTTGGCATCGGAATTGCGACGTCAGCCGCAGGAAGACTCGTCAATCTTGATCAATGTTCAGGTGAACGCATCTGTCTGTTTCATTGGCTGAATTACTGAGGTACTTTTGAAATAAATCGTGGCACATTATGTATAGAGGCGTACCTACAGTATACATACCTTGACGGCTTATGTCGATCCTACATAAGTTGGATGTGTGACCGCTAGTAGGTTATGGAGGTCTTCCTGCATGACAACTTTAGATACTTTTTTTGGACACTAACCTATTTTTAAGCCATACATTTCACACAAGGTACTCTTTTCCAACAGTATATAAAATTCTCCGGAGCCCGTTGAAGCCTTTCTTTCCTCCGGTGACACAGTTGAGCCTCCATTGTACTGTGATGCGACCTACTTCCATTGGTAAAAGATTAACAATGTCACAAAGCCACTCATTAATCAGAACTTGGCTGTGGGTAACTTTTCTTTTTCCAGTTTGCGCAATATTTTCCCTGTATTTGAGGTTTGTTCGTTAGTCTTAGATTACACTACATTTGTTTTGTTTCCACAGATTGTATTTCGTTGAGCTTATTACGAACTTAGTCGCGGATTTCAATGAGTTTATGGGTTCGGTAGGCAATTACAACTTCCAAACGACTCTTTTTTACATAGAAAATGGAATATTTTTGAGCAGTATAAGATTCATGCCCGTGAACCACATTCATGCGTATGTACATAATGTACCCAAAATTATAAATACATAGTATGTGTAATTGTATAACCGTCATATTTTTGAAAGCAAGCCTATTTGAGCATAGAAGTCATTTAGCCATTTCGCGTTTTGTGTAATAAAACGATGGAGCTTAACACCAGGCGTTTGCGCTTTTGAGTTGCGAATATTACGATTTTAGAACGAATAATAAAGTTTACAACGTCTACAATCAGCGTCAGGAGAATCAGCTTTACGTCGGCCTAAAATACTTAGGTGGTTGGCAGAATATGTGGCATTCTTTTTCATCATCTCAGAAGTTATTGATTTATCTACCTTTTTTATGTAGCCTGAAGGGCGGAGGTAAAAGCAGACGAGCTACCTGATGGTAAGTGGTCATCGTCGTCTATGGACGCACAGGGGAGTCACCAGTGCAACGGGGGCCCTAAATGAGAACGCTTTTTACACCTTTCTTCAAGAACCCCATGTCATAGCGATCCGTAAATACTGCTAGGAAGTTCATAACACAATTTGCAAGTATATTTGCTCTATCTTCTTTCGAATATGAGTCCAAGATATATACTTTTATTTTACTTCATCAATAGCCTTCTAGGTATTTCTAACACATATGTACATCTCTAAGAAGTTCATTATACAATTTGCAAGTACATTTGCTGTATGTTCTTTCGAATATAAGTCAAAATACTTATCTATATTTTACTTCATCAAGAGTCTTCCTGGTATTCTTAACAAATATATCTAGCTCTTCGCATCTCGTGCTGGCGTTAACGCTTCCGAATACTATGCGTAAATAACCCTGCTGCCGCTTCCTTCTATTCATTAGCAACCTCCATCGACTCCAACCCTATAAAGTCTGTCCCGATACGTTAACGACCGCGATAATGCAACGAGCCCCGCCATCGATTTATTTATTAGGTCAATCAGCTTATCGCCTAAACTCAGGAAGGTAAACGACGTTTGTGGGCGTTTTCCAGATACGACAGGATAAATTGCAGAGCGGATAAGATGTTGAAGTAAAAGGCGCTGGCTGGTACTCGTAGTTAACCCTCTGCACACTTAGCGGTTGGATAAGGCGCGTTAACTTAGCTTAATTCCAGCTGTTAGTAGAATTTATGCTTACATAGTCACTTGGTCACACGACGTCACGCTGTCACCACATTTGTCACTCATCACAATTGGTCACACACAGTATCACAGTATCATCACTGCCACTACACGCTACACAAAGTTACATACCGTTACACAATGACATTGAACTATTGAAGTATTGTTACACACTGTTACAAATTCACAAAGCAATAATTGTTCTATAGCATAAATAGGCTCTCGGCGTTTATTTAGACCAGTTCGGAATTTGGGTAATCAATCTTTGGTGTCACTGTCGGTAAATGAGAGCTCGATTTAAGGGGCCTGATTGTCTAAACGAGTTATTCCATAACGTCCGTTTAGAAATATAACCATGGGGTTATTTTAAAAGCTTCAAATGGTTCTTTAAATATTCTCAATTTTATATTCATTTATGAGTAAGTGTCGTATAAACCATAATGTATTTATAACTAGTAAGGGATAAAAAGGGAATAAAATGAAACAAAAAGCCCTCGCGGGTGAAGCCGCGAAGAGACAGCTAGTGTAGGTACCTATTTATATTATGAGGCGGCTCAAATGTTCTTCTTACCGTAGTTCGAAATCGTTTAATTTTCCAAAGTTTAAATTTTTGTCATGGATATAAATATTTCTAATGCTGTTAAATGAAATCTTAAAAAAATGAGTAGTCATCTTCACGTACATGTTCGGGGCCTATGTTTTTAGTCTATCCATCGTCGGTATCACTGATTAAGTTAATCAAAAAACATTGCTGGTCCTTAAAATTGTTGATTTTGGAATATTTTTACGAAAAGGCACAATTTTATTTTCCACTTAAAACAGGCGGTATGAGCTGGCTATAAGCAGATTTTCATTGATAATATGATTTACATTCTACGAATCCACAACTTCCTATTAAAACTCCGCAGCTCTAATCCATGGTTCGTTATGGCGAGTTTTTGCTACGTCGAGTTGCCGGATGTCATTTAAAATTTCGTTGCTGACCGTAGGCCGTTCTCAACTTTCGTTGTTAAAATGTCACGAACAATTATGGGTTTCTGAATAAAAATGTGGCTATGTGACTACTGCAGAATATTTGATTGTATGTTATGGAAAAATGCGAGTTTCAATGAAAATTTTTAGGGTCTTTGGACTTGTTAGGTTTGAAATTGCACCATTGCAAGTCTTAAACACCTAAACGGGTGTGGTTTTATTATTTAAAATGTTACAGTTTAAATGCCTTTGGGCTGTAACAATCGGTATCGATCCTTCTACGGCTAAGCACTGGAAAATATGTAGCTTGTTGTCAAGCATTCGTTTTCACAAGCAAATATTGTTGTTCCAAGAATGTAATAAAAAGACATTGAAGTGAGAGTTTTGTGTTTCCAATATTTGTTTGGTATCACGCAAAAAACTTCAATAAATATCTTATTACATTTGCCGAAGAGGATGTTCTCACAAATCCGTGTAAGTACTTCAATAAGATTTTCGCGAATATTATCTCTAATCTTTGGTATCTTGTTAAACTATATACGATTTCGGTTCTTTGAAAATTACTTGATACTTCTGACTACTCATAGCTAAGTTAGTTTGAGTTATGACCCAAGCTACCAGAAGTCTCCGAGATCCTTTGCTATCATAAGTCCACAAAAAATGTAAATAAATTGTAGGATTGACCATTGAACTTAACACGTATCTTAATCTCATTTCTTTTGTCGATGAAGTCAATAAGACATAACATAATACATGAAGACATAACAAGACATAACATAATAATGAATTTGGCTCTCATTTCACATTTATGTTTTTGATGACATTTACAAATCAAAAATTATCGAGATGGTGGTATTTTAGCTTTTTTTTTCAAATATAACTCCAGTCTCCACACTAACACTCCATACTACTCCTCTCTTCGCTTTGTAACCCATAATATAGGTTTGTGCTTCTACATTTCGAAACAGTCGCTGTTATGGCACATTGTAATACGTGTGAGGGCTACTTAATTCGACAGCACCCTTAACTTCTCAGATAAATAAGTCAAACCAGTAATTTATAAGCCAAACATTCTTTTCGCAACAACTTCAATAAATAACGTATAGTAGTGGCAACTTTTCGCACAGCTTAGGGTAAATCCAGTCGGTGTTCGGCCGTGACAAACTTGCGGTCACAACTTCGAAGTTCGAAGTGTTTGTCATGGCAACATTGACTGAGGTTATTTTATTTACCGTTGCCCTTTGACCTTTCTCTTATACCTGACTGCCCTTTGTGCTCAAGATTTAGAAATATGCGACGAATAGTGTAGACGATTTATGATTTGGTTTTTCTTTGAAATATAGAGTTTGTAAAAGTGTACTTTAATTTATTTCTACTACTGCTCTTATAAGTTAATTTTTTTCATTTTATAGTATAAGCAAGTTAAGTATGGACCTATGAACCCGAAATAATCTGTACACAATTTATTACGAATGGATACGAAGCAACATGTTTAGCATAGCAACATGTTATGCATAGATCTTAGGACCCACTAGTGAGAAATAAAATCATGCTTTCAGCGTTCCACAGATAGTTTGGAGTGTGTAGTTCTATACAGGCTGCGGAGACATTCAGAGGTTTTAAGTGCTCTAATGGCGAAGCGGCTCATTAGGCAGCAGCAGAGCTCGCGTGGAGAGTCTTTGACCTGGATATTGACGTATTCTTTAAGCGGCCGTCTCTATAACATGGTATTATAGATGTTGTTAAGAGTTCTCTTGAAAAACTAATGGTTTACTTACTGTTCTTACTTAACAGTTTCTATTTTGGAGCCCTTAGAAGACGAATAATAGATGGAGTTTAATAACGCAAGATTGGACTTGGCTAGTTTTTACCAAACCAAAATATTTCAAAAATTATGAAATAACAATTCAAGCTTTCAAATGTGTCATTAATATGATAAGAAATTACGGTATTATAAGTAACTCCAATTTTAAACTTCAAAGTGTAAATTAGCCAACTCAACGTTGAGTTAGAATTAAATTTTAGCTTTGTGTACTTAATTGGCTGCTAACATTTAAGTTAAGAAGTTATATTATTAAGTAGCAAATATTGTAGTAGCAAGAACTGCTACATTGTACTTTTAAGTAATTTTATAATGTTGTATATTCTTGGTTTAACAGTATTAATTAATACCTACAAAACTTGGCACTCATTTACATCTCGATGCTTTTGTCGATCTTGGTTTCTTATTACATCTTGATTCTTTTGTCGGGGAAGGCAACAAAGCATGTTTTTAATATTGAACATGGCTTCAATCTTCACTTTCATGTTCGAACTCAAATATTGGATATACTTATACCGAAATATTTCTGACACACTTATATTAAATACCTAGCAGAAATTTACTAGGTAGGTACATGGCTCAAAGTTTAAACACTTGCAATTAGTTTTTATATTGGACATGCAGCACCCCGGTTTCCACTGCCGCCCATGACTACTATGACGACCTAGATCAAGACTCAGTTTAGGGACTTGGGTGGTTAGTCCAGTTAGTAGATGGTGTTAGTTAGTCAATAAGTGTGAGAACAGGGACTGTAACCGTTAGTGATAGTTATTCCCGTTAGTTGATGTTAGTGATTGTTAGTATGAGTCTCATTCTAATTCGATCACAGCTATGCGACCCCTAATGACTGCGATAGTCGCCTTTAAAAAAACCGAAAAGTTTTAAAGTGGAAAAGAAAACAGCGATGAAACGATCTTCTTGGAACATGTTCTTCTAGATATGTAATACACGAACTTACAACATAGCTCAAAGTTTAAACACTTGCAATTAGTTGTTATTAAAACAAGAGAGTTCGCTGAACAATATCCGTTCTGAGCAGACGTACCAACTTACATCCTATTAGCGTGCACTCGAGTTTGACTTGCCTCATAATTGCTCATGAACTGGGAACTTCACAAGATTCACGAACGTACAGAGTAATAAGCGCATGTCTACAGCTCTCTGTTTATTGCTAGTCTGTTGCAATATAGGTACGCTGTGTTAGCACAGTGTTAGTCTACTTGCTTCTTGATGTTATCGACTAAGATTTTGTTTTGTTTTGTATTTTCTTTATTTATTATATGATATTTACAGCATTTATGGTACATACATAAAAATATAAATAAAATAAAAATAACTTAACAAAACTAAAATAAGTTAAATAAACAAATATAATAATAATAAAAATCAAAAAGTTGAGGGTACGTCGGACACGTCACATCGCGCTCCGTAATTTCTATCGAAAATAAATAGTTTAAAGTAACAAAAGTGACTAAAGATACTTTAAAACACATAATTAAGTTCTTTTTGTGTGCTGTACGTAATAAATTCTTATAATAAAGCCCTATTCGTCAAATTATCACAATGGCAAAGTGCAGTGCGTGCAACGAGACACTAACGGCGAAAGAAAAAGTGAAGTGTTCTGCCTCGGATTGCCTACAATGTTATCATTATTTATGCGTTGGCCTCTCCAGTGTAAAATTAGATGACAAAGCTACCTGGGTTTGCCCGTTATGTATATCCAAGAAGAAGAAAGGAGACAACAGTGAAACACCTGTGAGGCGGAGCCCTGCGCTTAGACATAACGAATCCGATAAGAATTTTTCACCTGGTTTTATCACATTGCGCCCCCAAAATGAATCTAATTCGCTAAATGGTTCTGATTTTCTGGCCAAAATGCGTGAAGAAATTGTGACTGCAATTAAAGAAGAACTGCCTACAATCATCAGTGATATTTTGGATCAGAAGCTTAATGTACTAGCCAATAGAATTCAGTGCTTAGAAAATACCGTTAAAGTGACGAGAGAGCATTGTGATGAAATTAAAAAAACCGCCAGCAATCAAGCCGCTGCAATCAAAAAACTGCAGTTGGACAATAGTTCGCTCAAGGAGTCTCTAAAATCCATTGAGAAAAAGGTATGTTCAGTGGACGACGCGTCGGCCAGACAGGAGCAATGGTTCAAACTACAAAATGTGGAAATAGTAGGCGTTCCGGAAATCAGCGTTGAGTCCCTCCCTAACGTGGTAATGAAAGTGGCCGCCGCTGCCGGCCTGAACCTGCGCGCTGAAGACATCGAGTTCGCACATCGGGTGAGGGCGAAGCGCCCTGTCCACGGAGTACCCCGGGTCATCATCGCCCGCTTCCGCGAACGTAGCACCAAGGATACATTTCTATCACACCTAAGAAAGCGACGCGGCTTAACTTGTAAGGAAATCGGAATAGAAGGCGACTCAAAGATTTTTGTGAACGAGCATCTTACTGTCAGAAACAAACAATTACTAAGTAAGGCGAAATTAAGAGCAAAAGAACTTCAATACCATTACATCTGGACAAAAAACTGCCGTATCTATGTAAGGAAAAACGATACATCGCCATACAGTTTGATTTCCAAAGAAGAAGACCTAACAAAATTAGTATAAAACTTTATCAATATTACATTGTCATAACCCCAAAATGTCAGTTAATATTTCATTATTCATCTAACCGTTTGTATACTGCTTTGTATTCTGTTAAGTTTAATAATAATCAAATCCACATCACTCATACATTCTCAACACATATCAACATTACACACACACATACGCAACAAATTATCTGCCTTAATTCACCACAAATAAATAAAGTTTTCACCATCATATTATTTAAATTGCATCAAATTAACAATGTAGTTTCAGTTGAAATCGCTCAGTTCTTTATTTTGACTATTATGCTTCTTTTTGCTGATAAAAGACACATTTTCTACTACCATAATATATGTATTTTAAAGTATTATGACAAAATATACTATACTAGTGTGGTTTCAAATTTTATATCAGTTTTCATTACAATAACAACATTATGTGTAACGCAAAAAACTACCATTCTTTATGGATAGTACAAAAATAAGTTTTTTGTATCAGAATGTACGTGGCTTAAGGTCAAAAACACTCGAATTTAGCAGTAATGTACTTGCACTGAACTATGATATAATTTTAGTTACAGAGACGTGGTTGAATAGCAGCGTCTTAAACTCTGAATTAGTGAGCAATAGGTACAATGTGCTGCGTCGGGACCGCGGCTCCCACGGAGGCGGTGTCATGCTACTGAGCTGCGAGCGAGTGTGCGCGCGCGCCCGTCCCGACTGGCAACGGGATCTCGACGTAGAATGTCTATGGGTAACGATAGAGGGCCACTCATTCAACTCTGATAAGGACTTGCATATAGGGTTGGTTTACATACCGCCTGATGTTAAGCACGTTGAGCGTCTGAATAATTTAACTGAATGGGTTTCCGAAGTCGTTTCCGATTCTCCACAAGATTATTTTATGCTAGTGGGCGATTTTAATTTGTCTAATATACAGTGGAACAATTCCGAACCCATATATCTAAGGAAAGGCAGCGTGGATTTACAAAATTCATCTTTAAACTTTATGAATCAATGTAGCTTTTTAGGATTACAGCAGAACAATACATTTAAAAATACATCTGGCAATACTCTTGACCTCGTTTTCAGTAATTTTTATATCGAAATACAAAAAAGTGACACTCATCTGGTACATGAAGACTGTCATCACGTGACACTTAGCATCGAAGCTGCAGATATTGCAATTCCTCCACTTCGTAAAAGCACCTACAAAAAGTTCTTGTATAGAAAAGCTAATTATTCTCAAATAAACAATGAACTATCCGAGATTGACTGGTCGGAACTAAATTCAGGGACAATCAACAGCGCTGTGGAGAAATTCTATGAAATAGTTAACGCTGTCAAAGTAAAATATGTACCACAAGTTATTGTAGATGGAGATCATCACTTTCCGGTTTGGTTTTCGAGGGCTCTCATCCAAATAAATAAGGAAAAAAATAAAGTACACTCCCGCTGGAAAAAATACGGAAATCCTTTAGATTACGATGAATTTAGTTGTCTTAGAGCGCGTTTCAAAAGGGTTGAGTCTTCTTGTTATAAAAAATTCGTATGGCACTCACAAAGTTCAATCAAGTCAAACCCAAAGCTACTATGGAGCTTCATTAAAGCAAAGCGCAAAGCCAGTACAGTCTATCCAAATATAATGACTTACTCCAACACCAAGCTGACCAGTAGCAACGAGATTTTAAACTCATTTAACACTTTTTTCCAAAAGATGTTTATACCAATAGCCAATCATTATCCCTCTTATACATCACAGTCTTCTACTGTATGTACACAGGTGATCCAATCAATTATAGTGGCCGAAGAACGTGTTTTGAAATTACTACTAGGTCTCGACACAAACAAAGGCGCGGGCAGCGATCAACTACCACCCATTTTCATTGTCCAATGTGCGAAAACTTTATACAAGCCAGTTACAATATTATTCAACAGATCAATTAAGGAAGGGATATTTCCCTCTATATGGAAACAAGCACATATAGTACCTCTGCATAAAAAAGGGTCCAAAACAAGTATAGAAAACTACAGACCCATCTCTATACTTAATGTTCTCAGCAAATGCTTAGAAAAGGTCATATATGATGCCATCCATTCACTCATCCATATGAATATTCCAGAGCAACAACATGGCTTTACTAAGGGTCGTTCAACCGCCACCAATCTCGGAGTTTTCACCAGCGATGTTCTCAAAGGTATGGAGTTGCGGGCCCAGGTTGACGTGATTTATACCGACTTCGAAAAAGCTTTCGATCGCGTAGATCACGTCATCCTACTCCAGAAATTACAATGTTTAGGCATCCAAGGAGACTTACTCAGATGGATCAAGTCATACTTGTGGAACCGACGACAAGCCGTAGTCATCGGTGGAGCGCGTTCAGACTTCATAAAAGTATCTTCTGGCGTCCCTCAGGGTTCCCTGCTCGGCCCCCTCTTTTATTCGGTCTATCTCTACGATATTCACACCTGTTTTCGATATGCTAACTTTTTATTATTTGCCGATGACAAAAAAATATATCTAAATATTCGCACACCTGACGATTGTTGTAAGTTGCAGGATGATCTAAACAGGTTGTCAGAATATTATAAGATAAATCGTATCGATGTCAATGTAGCTAAATGTAAGCATATCAGTTTCACACGTAATATAAATATCGTAGAATATGAATATAAGCTTAACAATACCAAAATTAGTAAAGAAAATATTGTAACAGATTTAGGAGTAACCTTAGACAGCAAGTTAACCTATTCTAATCACATTGAAAACATTGTAGACAAAGCTTATAAAAATCTCGGTTTTATATTAAGAGTTACCAAACATTTTACTAACTTGGACTGTCTAATAGTCCTGTATTGTGCCTATGTACGAAGCTCTCTCGACTACTGCTGTACAATCTGGAATCCACAGTACAAGAAGTACGAGCAGGCAATAGAGGCAATTCAAAAAACATTTTTGAAACACTTGGATTATCGAAACAACACATTTTCTGACAGCTATAGTGCTTCGTGTCTTAGATACGGCCTAATGACGCTAAAAAATCGGCGAAAACTGTTTGATATGGCTCTGCTGCATGACATCGTCTCTGGGACTGTAGACTGCCCGGCACTGATTAACAAGATACTTGCCCTCCAAACACCTACTAGGAGAACTAGACATACGCAGCTCTTTCATGTACCTGCTCACCGTACTAATTACTCAGCGAATTGCTTAACTTGTAGACTTCCTAAAACGTATAATGAACATTTTTCCAACGTAGATCCATTTAGCACATCTAAAGCAATCTTTAAAATCAAAGTAAGAAAGCTTCTGAATTCATGTACATAACTGCCATTTTATGCGTTAACATCAACGTAATTATTATTTACTTTAGAAATGAAGAAACTTAAGCATTAAATCTTATAATTACATAATTGAGATAAAATAAAATAAAAACACATAAATACAAAGTAATTGAGAAATAATACATGTTAATAATAATCACTAAAATTATTATGTTTATAAAAAAATATATATATAAATAATATTACTTTTTGGAACCAATAATAATTGAGCGTTAAAACTGAATGATTTATAATAATTATTTACACTACCTACATTTAACATTTTAATATGTGTCAGGTAAGATAATTTGTTTCACCTTCTTAAAATCAATCTCACGCCATGTAAACCAACCTCACAACTGCAGCTGCACGTACACACAACTTCATGCATGCACACTTACGTATACACGTATGTACACACCTACCCATCAACACGACCATCCACTCCGCACCCACACAAGCACTCATAGATACCCTCACAAACACACGCATAAGATTGAGTAATAAAGTAATTACATTAAATCTGGCTTAAGTGCAAGTAATAAATATATTATGTTGTATAATGTATGGATTTAAAGCTGTAAATGTAACATAATAAATAAATAAATAAATAAATAAACTAGGACCCTGTGGTGCAGTCCCCAATACGCTGGCAGCGTTTCCTCACTGTATAGCAATGCTAATACGTTTGTATTTTCTAGTAGTGTTGTGGGGAGGTCCACAATTTGAACACTTTTTATGTCTCTTACTTCATAATTTTTATGGATGACCCAATTTTGATTCTTCTATAATTGCGACAAAAGATACGTTTGAGTTATCAGTGTCGATATTGAAGTCGGTTTTTTTGCTAAAATGTACAATTATAATTTTATTTATTCGTTTATTATTGTTGGAATTTTTTACTACTCCAAGGGATGCTCACAGAGAATGCCTTTAGGCATTAATTCCCTTTGTATTTACAGATGTTTGTATTAAATAAATTCGTAGTCTGTATTCGTGGTTCGTTGCTGCTCTCTGTATCACCCAGTTTAATCCCGGCGGTAACATTGTGGTTGGTAACCTGCTGAAGACCCATACTAAAATTACCTAATAATTTAAAAAAACTGTTCAATTAAGTATAGGATTCGTTCAGCGAGGGTTCCGTACTAAGTAATTCGTACATAAGTAATCAGTGCATTGATAATTATTTTTTCTGTGCATAAACCACAATTCCACCAATACCAATAACAGTACCAATGTTCAGATTTTTAGTTTTATTTTACTGTTCTCGCCTCTTGCTCTTCGTGATTCTAGGATTCTAGGCCAATGGGCTGTACCCAAGGCTGTACTCATAAGGGTTTGATTACTTAAGAGTATCCAAATATGACTTAAACGCCCTAATCCTTTGAAAAGAGTCTTTATAGACAGATAGACTAACACAACGTGATAATAAAATATTTCCAATTTTTTTGAGACACGGAACCCTAAAAAACGAGCGGCGTACGGTAAGGCGCGCAGGGTTGACCCCGATTGCAGATAATACCCTGATAACATTAATCATAGAGCATGTAACTTGCGATGTCCGGGCTTCGGGGTCCGTTCCAGACAATTTTCTGGTCATTGGCCTTTTAATTTAACGATAATTTGGACGCAGGTTGTTTGGGATTACAGTTTGGGTTGGTTTAATTTTATTTAAGATACAGTTTTTTCTACTGATCAGGTAAAATGTAGCAAAAGGAAAACGATCATGACGTTACATTTTGTGAAATTAGGGTTCCGTACACAAAATATGACAAACAGACTTCGATTTATGCCTGTCTGTTTGTCTGTCTGTCAGATGGCTCTTTTTATTTAACGGATAAAGATAAGTACTGGAAATGTTCACAGAACGTGTGTTACTGTATCCAACTACTCGCCACCACAACAAATAATATATAAGCTAAATAATAAATAATAATAATAAATAATGTATAAGTAAAAAATAGATCCCAAAGGGGGATTTACTTTGGGCGTTGCAGCTCTTGTGCCGTTAGTTTCTAATCAATTCTGCGACAGCGCGACAAAAATACGTACTTCTGAATGCTACGAAATTTTGACTCTGTGTAGCATCGACGAAAATATGTCTTTGTTGTAGCTGCGTAGTAGTTACGGTCTCATGCACTCGACATTGAGATGTCGCACGCTTGGACTGCGACATGTCGCCCGTGTGAATTAAACTAGCATTTACAAATTTGTGTCCGTCAACACTGCGACATGTCGATTAGTTGTCGCACGTCGCAAGACACTTAGACCATTCACACACGACGTTATAATTTGCAAGCGCCTAGGATCCTCTTTACGCGTCGCCTCGTGAATCGACTCCCTACACATATATTTTTTTATTCCGCACACGAGGAGACGCGTTTACGATGCGTATCCTGTCAGTGAACAGTGTGTGAAGATTGCGTCTGCGTCGCGTAGCTAATAAATAGCGTAGTGTGAGAAGGGCCTTAGAAATAGAAATAAAGCCATCAACTAATAGTAAAGTAACAAAATAATTTAATTTTAAATATGACGTGACATTAGTCACACGACTAAATAAAACGTTCCATTTGTTTTACGAGTATTCCACAATAAACATCCGGTAACCAAAGAACAGAAATAACCAATAATTTATCATCAGAGAAGCGTCATTCTTTGCCAAGACTAGTTAATAGGCCGAAAATAGTTTTAGAGCTCAGATAATGGCACAATAAAAAGAATGTTAATTTAACATGTTAACAACTCGACCCTAGTCTATGGTAAAATGGATATCTACATATAAACGTATACGCAATCTCAATCGTTGATAAGAAACTAGTGCATAAAATTACCTTCGTATACTAACTTTTACATGCTTATAAGAGTGGAGTTGATACTGAAAAGTCTTTTATACAACGTCAAAGACATAAATCATTATCTCCCGTCGATTTATTGTAGCAAAATGTCAAGGTTTACTGGAGATTAGAAAAATGTCCTTGAAATTGCCTTGTTTACGGATAAATTTCTAGGAACAGCGTTGAGTACTTTGTACAAAATTGTTTGACGCAAAATTAAATGCTTGAAATATTGCACCCGTATTACACTACAGGTCACTCTGCTTCTATTAAAGGATTAGCCCCGTGCATCATGGTACTACCTGAAGAATATTGCAGTACCTAACCGGCTTATGTACTTGTTGCGTTATAATCCACTTACAGCATTACCCCGCTCTACTCGTATCGATTTTATCACTTAACAACCAATTTGCCCCGTCATTAGACGTCTTAACTTAACGTGCTCTAGTATTTTGGCAAATTCCTAGAAAGTTAATCACGTTTAAACATTCTTAAAGGCTTTGTTGTAAAATAATTGTTTCAAGATAACATTGTGCAGTTCCTTCTATGCAACTGCGATTCATGACTGTGGTTAATTCTTATCTCTATTGTAGGTAGGGCATGATATCCGGATATCCGGATATCCGTATTATCCGGATATCCGCCCGAAAATACTATCCGGATAATAGAAGGCCTATTATCCGGATAAAACGGATAGTAAAAATTTTATACTATTTTGACCATTTGGAGACATTTTGTTTGCATAATTATTACAAAAATTATGTTTTATGTTTTATTTGGTTTTTTGGAGATTGCCTCTGCAACTTCTACCACATTTTTTATGGTATATGACCCAAAAAATAGTTTGACTGAATTTTCAACTACCATTTTATCTTAGCCTACGTCTCGGAAGCATTGCTTAGTTTACGTGCTCGACAGACAACGACAGTTCATAAAAACCGCCCAATGTTGAGCGACGTAACTATAATTCCCAACAACTAAAGGCGGTCAGAGCATTTAATTGTTATATTTTAAAAGCAGAAAGCCATAATGAATGAGCACTTCTTGGTGGTAAACTGATACGTCTGTTTTTATGGCTTTAAATCTCACACGATTCAGAAGATTCATTATCGTCCCATTGAAACACTACCCGTAATATGGAGCTCTCGTTCAGATGGTTTTTCATCCCTACCGGCCGGATATTTGTAGTAGAAATAGAGTGGCGGCCAGAGTCTTCAAGGAACAACAACCTGGAGGAAAGGTTGCTCAAGAATTCCGATAGGGGAATAAACAAAGCGGGAGCTTCCTTAAAATGCCAAGTAAGCCTATGCTTACTAGTCCCGAAGAAGGTAGTTTGGTTTTGGCATTCAATAAGACACAAGTTTAATATACCCTCCATAAGCTTACAAAGTGGTGGGGTTATTGAAATTGGCTAATAATGACAAAGATCGACACAGCTGCCTTATTTGAAAACGAGCGGCGCGCTAGCAAGCTTCCCGGATTTTGATAATAATCCAATTTTGAAAGTAAGGCGGAATAGACGTATCAAGTATACAGGCTTTTAGTACATTCATTGGAACACCCTCAAGACCACTGGCTTTTTTCACGTCTAGACACTGTAAGGATTTGAGAACCTTTAACAGTCCCTGTCCAATCTTCACACTTACCGACTAACATTCTATCATAATTTCTAACTGGACTTACCATCCTAGTCCCTTAATTTAATCTTTGTTCGGTCACAATTATCATGGATGACAGCGTGAGGGTGGTGCTGTTTGCTCATTTGCTACCTTGATATCTTTAAAAATATCTTTCTTAGTAAACCGAATCTCTCAGAGGTACCCTAATGAGGTATTAGTGGAGGTACATACGTTATTTCTAGCATCCACAAATGGATCTGTGGCAATAGACACGCGGTTGATCACAGAATTTGAACCAAGATTTTTGAATGTGACGGGGAAATAAAGGCTTTCTGCTTCACACTTATATCGGACACTTTGCAAACTCATGCATCAACCCGGAAAAATATATGACACGAAGTCTCGCAGTTATGTTTAAAAACAGTTTTAAAAATTTTAAGCACTTTGCGGATTTGAGAGATTATGGAACAAAACGTTACAGTATTTTGGAAGTTATTAGACATAAACATCACTTTAACAATTCATTGTCGATTCAATACAATTTGTAGAAAATCTAAGATCAGTGGAGATCTTTCAAATGGCATCAACCGCAATTCAATTGGTCAAGCCATCAAAAAATAATTATGAGAGGTTCACATAAATAGACACACACAATATATAGACCATCGCGGGGATAGTCACAATAGTGTCCTATGATCCCAAAACGTGGATATCTGAAGAAAACTCGATTTTCGGAAGTTTAAGTGAGACAAATAACTTTCAATTTTAGATAATTTTGAATTTTCTTAAGAGGAAGTCAAAAATATGCCAAGGTTTATGATTCGTTCCACTATAGGTAACAGAAAAAGTAAAATTAATACATACTATGGTTGATTTTTTTAGAAAAACATTAACTATCCGTATTATCCGTTTTATCCGGATAATATCCGGATAGTAAAATGAACTATCCGTATTATCCGGATAGTAAATTCGGGCGGATAATTGCATGCCCTAATTGTAGGTACTTACAGATATCTTGGCACTCATACTGGCGCCAAGGAAATGCAAAGTTACGTCGACAGTCGTTAAATAAAAACCAATTATATTTCAAAGTGACTGGTGACTGATTACTGTCCGTTGACATTTCGTTTTGACAGATGTCACTTGCGCCGCGGTAATTGACTCGCCTTCCCCATTTCCACCTCACACCTCGCAGCGTTAACTAATAGGTGTTATTTTCTTTTTCAGCGTTCTAAATACGACGGCGCAAACGCAAGTTAAACTGTGAAAAAGATCAGAAGCAAGATGGCGGCGATGTTTGCGCGCCAAATCCCGCGTCGGCGCTTGCAACGCCATCTGTCATCGGTGCGCGATAGCCGCTTCCGTAGTTCGAATCGTTCGAAATAGTCATTAGTGATTTTACTGTGACAGTGTTGAGTCGTGATGTGATTGTGTTTAGTGTTGTGTGTGTAGTGTTTGTGTTGAAAATGTCGGAGGAGCGATCGCGGAGGTTGTCGCAGATATTCGACCCGCTGGCTAGGTTCACGGACCATAGCGGGGCGGGTCATTCTGCGAGCACGCCGAACAGCCCTCGACTTACCCCGCGAAGGTCGAGGGACCCGCCCCCACCACCGCCTAGGTAAGGTTTTGTTTATTTTCCTGGCCATTAAGGTCTTGTTTATTATGCTAAATTATTAGGTCTGCCTTGGCGTATAAGCAATTAGGTTAATCAGATAAGTCAAAAGCAGTACCTACTCATTGCTTACCAAGAGAGAAGAAACTATCAGAGTATAAATGAATGAATTTGAACTGAAGGTACTCACTTTCAAGCGGTAAGTAGGAAGCATGAAGTGTCGTTTGGCGGCAAATTCAAGCAAGGCGGGGGTAGGCGGCTTATAACTGACAAACATACCTAAAGAACCTTTGGAAGCTCTACCACCAAATAAAGGGACTACTTGTTTCATGTGTAGCCTGCTTCTATACTTTCATATGATAACATAAATACGTGATCTAATCTGGGTCGAAATATTGGTAAAACAATTAAAATCGTGAGGACCCGATTGCGTGTATATTTTTAAGAGTCTGCTATGATATATGTTTAAAATCATGTTTTATTATTAAGCTTCAATAACTTACTAATAGCTAAAAGAATGTTGGACTAGCCAAGCTTGGAACGCCAAATCTACGATTTTTAAGTACCGCAAAGTCGCACAACATTTATTTTGCCTATTTATATTTAAGATTCTAAAAATGAAATCATCGTACATCGTATAAAAGTTCAAGTTCTATGTTCACTGATATTTTTGTAATACTATCACAAAAACAACATTATACAGACATAAGAATAATTTATAACTACTTACTGGACTACAACAAGCCAATGAAGTGTTACCTGTTTTTCACCTCTCCTAAGAACCTCGATAATAATCTTAAATTAATTCATTTTAAAATCAACCCAAGCAACATTAATCTAGAGTCTGTTTTTGAACGACGGCAAAAGCTTTCAAATTATCATACGCGTGCAATATTATAGCGAGCAGCTATTAAATCATCGCATTGCATAATATACTACATGACTGTCTTGTATTAATATGCGTCTTTGAAGGAAATTATACGGAACTAAGTAGCGGATCTACAAACATTTGATCTGCTTTCCAATGTGAGGGACTTGAAATAAGTTAACAGAGATAAAATAAGGAGCTTAATTATGTCACGTTTGTTATACAGCTTATTTGTAAAGGGTCGGGAAATATTTCATGTTAAAATTATCAAACACACTCATTCTTCTTAAACTTGAGTCACCGAGAATATGGAATTGCCACTCCTTTAGTGCGTGTGCGTAGAGTTCAATTTAGCTTGTAAGCAAAATTTACTTACAGCATTTTAAATTCTCGCCGTCAATCTACAATGATCTTTAATAACAGAGGCGGAACGCTGACATTTGTGTCGGTTGCTATTAAAACGAAAACCATATCGAACAGAGTATAGGACTCCTTTTATCGTATGCGCCATGGACAACACAAGACGAAAACATACGGTTCATTATTTTGGACGACCCTGTAGCCTAGTTGGTAGCGACCCTGCCTGCGACGCGAGGGATCCCGGGTTCGATTCCCGGCCGGGGCAGATATTTATGTGACAGATAAATATTTGTACTCGGGTCATGGGTGTAAATGTAATTGTAATGTGTTATATGTGTAATCCGTGCCACCCGCGACACAGGTACCTAGTAACCTACTGCGGGGGTATGGGTGTGTTAGGGTTTTATTATTTTATTATTATTTATTATGATACTTTTGGAGAGCATACGCAGAAATAACATGGTTTACTTCCCACATCCCCTTTCTAAAATCGAACAATCCGAGACGCTTCAAATCCCTTCGTCGTTGACATCTGTCCAGTACAGTCACGCTTTGCATCGTCATTCATTATGAGTATCGCGAAGTAGTGGAACAAATTGCCTGCGACGGTTTTTCCGTTCGAGTAAAAACTGTTTTCAAGTGAAGAGGGAATAGGCGTGCTAAGTTAGTGCGCTTTATTTCCACGACTTTTCCATCGGGTGAGATTGTAGTCAAGTAACTTATGCTACGAAAAAAAACCCAAACCGATAACAGTTTTCAGCCTCTCTGGAAATGGAGTCTATAGGAGGAGATTACCTTTTCTTCGGCAATCTGGCATGATAACCATTGCGCCATATGAAGTGTACTTTCTACAGCTGTTTCATTCAGCAGACGTCATGGAACCGGAAAGCACTACAGACGCATTTACAGTAATATCATTATATTGGTGCTGGCAAAAAGTTACAAGGATATATTTATTTGATATTTGCGGGTAGACCTATGTTCGGGTATTGTCGCACTAGGAGAGATAAGCGATTTGGGAGTAACAAAATTAATATATTAAGGGACACTAGTTAGTATTTTAACCGACTTCAAAAAGGAGGAGGTTTTCAATTCGACTGTAACTTTTTTATGTGTGAAACCTTATTATTATTTCTTACTGGATGAACCGATTTTGATAATTATTTTTACATTCGAAAGCTGGTGATTGTCGTCTGGTCCCATATAAAAATTACACACATGTAAGTATCAATTGAACTTTACTTATTGCGAACGTTACTTATTCCTATCTCCGAATACAAATTTGTATCTAATCGGTGCAGCTTGCTAAAGTAACAGTCAGAAAGTTAAGAGTCAGGCGAGCGATACTTTCGCATTAATGATACTAGTTTTCAAATCATAACAGCACCGTAGTCATGGATATTAAAGCGCACTCATTTAGAAGCCTATTCACTCTTTTCTTGAAGACACTTAGATTATAATCGGACGGGAACACCGACGCAGCCAATTTGTTTGCATAATAAAAGAGGACGCAAAACGTGATGTCCGTACAGGAGTGATTTTTTGGATTGTAGGGATTGACGAATAGTTTGATATTATGCTAATCGTAGCCGATACGACACGTGTCTAAAGGGAAACGTATTTCACTAATGGAAAATGTAATTCTCCATATAACATTACGTATCGGAAGGACCGCGTCATCGCTATCGGCTCTTGTTATTTTATCTTTTGTCCGCCTCCCTCAATATCTTGATACTGTCGATTTCTCTTTTTCAATACCGTTTTGTCGTCAAGTACATACTATTGCTTTATAGACCGCTATCAATAAGTGCTAACATACTTATACCCCGCACTAGAATTGTCTGCAAGTGGCATGGACGATACAAATAATATAAAGACATAGACCCATATAGACATAGATAAAATCAATTTTAAGATTTCTTCGAAATTACCTTTATCGGGACCTTGTTTGAGACATCATCATCGTAATCTCAACCCATCATGGCCCACTATTGAGCACGGTTCTCTTCTCAAAATGAGAAGGTTAAGGCCTAAGTCCACCATGCTGGCCAAGTGCGGATTAGCGTGTACTTTTTATTATTTGTTGTAATACCCGCTAACCGTAACAATAGTCTGAGAAAATTTGTGCTTCATGATTCTGTACATAAGTACAACATACTACATTTTGTAATAACCGAGCGAAGTTTGCCGCCCCGTTATAGTTACCAACGTTAAGTCTCCTGTATCGAGGATTGCAACTCCATAAAAGCGGATTTGAATATGCATTTATGTAATTGGACCATTAGTTGTAATGGAATGTGGACGGCGCGAGCTTACAGTGAATATATTAATTACTGTACGAATTGCAGTCTCGGTATACGTTTTGATCTAAGTAAACTTGGTGTGTATATAGGTAGGTACTACATATTATTAATTTGCTTTGACGCACTGGTTAGGTTGACTGTGGCTAGGGGTGTCACTTCCCCGAATATAATAATGAAATGCGTATCTCGTCACTATTACGGTGGATTTAACATCGATTAAAAGATTATTCGACGTACTGTGCGCTTTTATCTACTCGGTTCCAACTCAGTTCTAAAATGTTTCATAAAAATGCGTAGAATTTTCGATCGGATCGGAGTTGGCATAAGTTTCAAATACCTAAGTAGGTACTATCTTTAAAATTAAACTGATAGGAACATGATGTAAGAATTTATTTTGATGTTTTTCTATGAGTTTAATTTGAGTCGAGTTGAATCGATTGAAATGAAACAAAAAATAAATTTTAAGTGAAGCCAAACACAATTCGTTAGTAAAAACTGCACTCTAACCAAATAAGATTAGTGCGCTCGAACATACAAACAAGAAATGATTCGGTGTGATTTTTTTAAATGCTGGCAGCCCTAAGTGTAGCAGATGTAATATTGCCCACACATAAATATCAATATTGTTGACTGGGGACATTAGGAGGCTGTTTGCTATTCGACGGTATTAGGTGCACTAAGTGTAAATTTTACGAATGTGGACGTTTACTTTGATCTAAGGTTATGTTATTACAATACTAGCAGTCTAAATTCAGTCTTATATTGGTTGGTCATAGTTGTCATGGGCGGCAGCGGAAGGGTTGAGCTGCATGCTCGTTTGCTACCTAAATTCTATAACAAAAGTAGTCTAGATCGAGAAGGTTTGCGCACATTAGGTCAATACTTTTTACGATTAGGTACCTACTCGATTCCGTTTCTACTTTACTATCCAGATTTATTTAACTAGAAGACTAGAAGTTAAAAAGATGCTACTTTTATTTCTTATCTGTTTACTTCCTTCTTCCGTTACTGAATGACTGAGAAACTACTGAATGCAAGAAGCTGAAATTTTGCATGTAGGTACATAATTATGTTCCTTGGAGAGTTTAAGGTAGCACTAAGAAAGGATTTTTGAAAACACCCTCTAAAGCTAAAGGGATAAAAATGGGGATAAACTGAAACAAAAATGTGAAGTGAAGTGAAGTGAAGCCGCCAGGGAACAGCTAGTTAACAAAAACTGGTTGTCTGTAAAGTCGGTTTACTGACGATAGTTGAACGTGACAACGTCTTAAGAAAATACTGATGGAATGATTGACAAAAACGGATTTTCATGAAACTTTGCAGTAAAATAGCTTAGACCTCGGACTAACGTAAGAAGTAAAAGAAGGATGAAATAATAGTAACAATTTAAAACATTTATTTATACAAAGAATTATATTTAAAACATTGTAACACCATCCGCCATCTAGCGCTGCTAACCGTTAGACCATTAACCGTTAGTCACAACTAAGTGAGGTAACAAACGAGATTACTTACTCTACTTCTTCAGAGATGGCGCTGTACCATTTTCTGAAACACGCCAACGTGTGTACGCCGTAGCTACCATAAGTAATGTTAAGGATGTCTGTCTCTTTCGCTCTTAGGCGGGCTAACCATGCCCGAGTGGAAGGGACGCGTGCCTCTCACTCGCTCTCATTGTAAGCGCATAACGTGAGCGGCGGAGCGTGACCGTGACACAGTTTCTTGAAGTGCCACCCGGTAATCCAATTTATAAGACGTTATCACGTCAAAACAATATATGTATTCTTGGTTGGAAATTAGGTGATTTTCTCCTATTGTGCTGAATTTCTCCGAAGCATACGTTTGCATCCTGCATAAGTTCTAATTTAATGGAATCCAAGAAGCTTATTGGACGAACCAATGAACAATAATCCAACTGCTTCACACGGTAATGGCGTCATTCCACCCGGTAATTGAGAATTAATGATGGAAATCAGGTTTCCGGATAACGCCGCGCTCAACTGATTGAGAAATTACGTGATGATCGGATGAATAGCAGTCGATTGTGCGATCTGGAAATAAGTTATTTCGTGATAATGATAATGGAATGGGACCTTTGTTAGCCTTGTTAACGGCGGAGGTTGTTATGGTTATGTCAGGTGGATTCAGAATCCGGATTCCGTTTGATATTCCGTTGGATATATTTGGGAAGTGAATTCTCGACGATGCGCCGTCAAGCGGTCTAAAAGTCTGGCAGTTCTAAAATCAACTCTGCTGGTACTGGGAATTTTTTGACTTTTATTAGGCATGGATTTAGGCAGGTATCTTTAGTACTTTAGTAGTATGTCCTTTGCTACTTTCTGATAAATCAATGATTATTATCTTCCCCAAAAACGTATTGAGCAATAGGAACACTACAATTAACAATTAGCCTTCTCTGTTTTTGAAAAGGAAAAAAATAAAAAATCACCCAATTTCTTTACCTCATGTTAACTTAATTTGTTTATTTGGAACTCGTCCTTGTAGATTATGCTACAACTAGCTTCCGCCTGCAGGCTTCGCCCGCGTGGAATTCGGTTAAATTTCACCCCCCTATTTCACCTCGTTTGGGGTTGAATTTCTAAAAATCGTCTCTTAGTGCTCCCCTACGCTCCCCAAGGAACATACATGCCAAATTTCAGCTTCTTCCGTTCAGTAGTTTCGGATGTGCGTTGTCTGTCAGTCAATGACCAGTAACGCAAGAGTTTTATATATTAAGGTTAAGTTAGATTGACGGGGAAAAAAGTCTTAAGTAAATTTTGCTTACAAATTAAATTGAACTGTGATCGCACGCAAGAAAGTTGTTTTTAGTGGGGAGCGGGAGTGCAATTCCATATTCTCTCCGACTCAAGTATACATATATGCTATAGTGACCGACTCACCCTAGGTGCATTGCAATGTTCGTGATAGCGTTCAATTAAATACACACGCTCTAAGAGACTCATTAATAAGTGACAACATTTAAATTCTCAGCGATTTTTATACGCTTATCAAACAGTTGATAAAGCTCCCACACCTTCACTTATTAAGATTAAATAATAGTCACGTGTGTGTCTAGACTTTGTTTTTTACACGGTTTATTCGAGGTCAAATGGGTATTGAGGCTCTTTTAATGTGTTGTATTTTTTGTTTCTCACAAAAATTGCTTAATCGAGAATTTAATGTTTTTGCTCTTGCTGTAAATATCAAAAATATCTATCATGATAAGCCAAATGATTTATGCAACTTTAGCCATCGCAGATTTTTAACATTTGAAATATTTTGGATTGAACGCATCCTGCCATAATACACATAAATGCCAATATACCAAATATATATGTATAATCTATTTAAAGGTCAATGATATTCACACACGTATATAAATAAATCCGACTTCTATTACCAGTTTGTAACAAGATAATAGTCTCCTCATAAACACAATCTAATTATAACATTACCCACAGGCCCATCGCACACTCGTCGCGCCTAGACCCGCTAGAGTACGAGCTAGCCGCGGACTTTGCGTCCGTGAACTGGCAGGAGCGGTGTCTAGAGCTGCAGCTAGAGCTGCACCGGAGTCGACACCAAGCCACGCGGGTGCGGGACATGCTGAGAGATAAGGTTAGTTTTGATTTTTTACTATGTCATTAGAGCAAAGAAATATGCAGTACCCTTCCGATTTACTACTTACTACTGTCATGGATACTTTAAAGGATCCATGATAAGATTGAAATTGGGACTAAGATGGTTTTTGTGTAGATAAGGTATTTTTCAGCTGGGAGATATTGACCCGTGATTGAATATTACAGAATCACACGATTTGACATACAACTTAATGTTTGGACTGCGTTTTAAATGTTATAAAATTATCCGTTTATACTTAATTTAATTACTTTACAAAAATGGCAATTTATTTTTTCACTTCATATTATGATGAGGAAAATTCCATGTTTCTTCTTAATAAAAGGTCGACATGACACGAAACTTTGGAATCAAAAATATTATGTCGTTAGGATATCGTGGTGTGCTAGCTCTGACATTTTTATATAAAGTTTCAAAAATAATTCTTTGCGGAATTTGTATACCTAGTTTACTAAGATACGGGACTCTCACAAAATATTTTGGCAGTGACCATGATCTGTGTAGTAAATGGGCGCAAATATAGAAATACACACTGAGTTATTTACCTAATTAACTTAAAACACTCATTAGCCCGTGAACGCGAGTCAACAAAGTTATCTCAAAAATGTTGCCAGCAGTAAATCCGAAAATTCTACAAATTTACACTTCACGGCAACGCGAATCGTAATAAACGAATTGGAAGGTGCCGACCAAAAAACCAACGTCGATATTTTACGTCGTAATCGCCAAGCGCAGGAAAAGTTGAAATCAGCGAACTCAAAGGATCCTGTTTGCTTTTATTGGCTACCTCCGACGTTCCTCGCTTTGATGATTAGCGCTCCAGGTTAGTTGCTTTGCTAACTGCCTGCACGTAGTTTTGGTGGAGGGAAACATTTTTGGTTACCTGCTGCGAAATGCTGCTTTGAAATCGGACTTGAAACTGGCTTAATCTATAAATGGTAATGAAAGAAAAATCTGTTTCTAAAACAACAATGGGCTCAAAGAAAAGAAAGCGAAGTTCAAGTTCAAAGAGAAATAATTTTTTTGCTTAATTATTTACTTTCAATAATAAAATTCATTCTATTATTGTCTTTATAAACGAGCAAGAGAATTGGATCAATTGGATAGTATTTTATGATGTTGGTTTATTCTGGAACAACTTATAATCAACCCTGCGCAACAAAAATCGTGCTGAATATATACCTAAAATGAATATATACCTAAAAAAATGTGTAGCGACAGTAATAAGTAGTAGCATAATACTTAGATGTTTCTAGTTGTGAAACCTGTAATATATCAGTCAGTTATGTAATGTGAAGACTTTGTCTTTGAGGGATTCAAATTCTCTTACGTTTGTTAAATCTATGTTTCTTAACGGTATATATATTTCTGACGCTGATTTAGATACCAATTAGGAGCCTGATTATCATAAAAAGCAGTTCTTTTCATTAAGAAAGCCAAACTAACAACGTTACAATTTGCATTCCGACCGTACTCATCCGACTGATGTTGGCCTGCGCCGTCATCTGTGCCTTATAGCCTGAGGTAGGGTTACCATCTCGAATGATATAGCCGAGAGTATGAACTCGGCAAAATTAATGCAAGTATGGGGGTGAGAATGTCTGTGTGCGTGAGGTGTGTAGCGGGAGCGCGCGAGCAATAAGGTTAACTACAATATTGTAAGTTAATCGTTTATTACACGAGAACACAAAGAAATAAAAGTACATCTACACAATTAACACAGCACGAGAAATACCCACAAATAAAAGAAGGAGAAGAGAGTGATAGGCACAGAATATAGGCACAAGCAAAGTCTTAATGATAGGTACACGGTAAAACAAGTTAGGGCACAGCGTAAGCACTAGGTACGAGCGGTGTAGTCAAGCGATCGAGCGACGCGGGTTTGCGCGGGGACGTTTCGATGCTGACTGCCGCGTCGGCCGACCGAATGAGCTGCGTGAGCGCAGTGCCCCGCAAGGGACGCGGGGGAGCGGCAGTGGCTTCGGCCGACGGCCGGCAATACTCGGCTCGCCTCGGTGGTCAGGCGAGCGCGATTGCGTTCGGAACTCCACAGAGCGCTCCAGGTTTGATTCTGTGGAGTGTCGCTGTCCGTGCTCGTGCGTGATGTATGTATGTAGTGTGTGTATGTGGTGAATAACATAAACATAATATAATACATAAGTATATGTGTATGTGTGAGTGTGTGATATATAATAAACTACATATACATAATGAGAATGTGGGACGAAGGTTCCCACATCACTCCCCCCCAGAGACCGGGTCTACGGTCGATAGTAGTCCGGAAAACGAACTCGGCGGCCAGATCTTGTTGTTTTGCCGCCTTCCGGAACTATGGACTTCAACCGTGTAGGTGGAGGATCAGGTAGGGGAGTTGGAGCTGGAGTAGGGATGGGTAGAGGAGCTGGAGGGAACTTGGGAGTAGGGACGGGGTCGTTGGTGGGGGATGGGTCCACGAGTAGGTAGGCCGGTTTAAGTCGGTCTATCGTTACTGTGACCTCCCTGCCCCTAACCAGTATTCGGAAAGTCTTGTCCCTACGTTCAACCACTTTGTGAGGTCCTGTGTAAGGTGGTTGTAAGGAACCTCGGGTTGAGTCGTCACGTAAGAAGACGTGAGAACAAGTCCCTAAGTCCTTCAGAAGGAAGGACTTCCTATCGGTGTGACGTGCAGCAGGCGTGGGTCGGATCTTGGCCGCTATGTGCCTAAGGCGGGTGGTAAACTCCGAGAGGTCGGTGGTTTCGGGAGCGGAAGCTTGGAAAAATTCTCCTGGCAAGCGGAGAGGCTCACCGTAAACCAGCTCGGCGGAAGAGGACTGAAGGTCCTCTTTGAAAGACGACCTGATACCTAAGAGCACAAGCGGCAAAGCTTCGACCCAGTTGGTATCCACGTGACACATTATCGCCGCTTTGAGTTGGCGATGAAATCGCTCGACCATACCGTTGCAGGCCGGATGGTAGGCGGTGGTGCGACGGTGTTTGAATCCAATCACTCTTCCAAGGTACTGGAAGAGCGCGGATTCGAACTGCCGGCCACGGTCGGTAACGATATCGGTTGGACATCCAAATCTGGATACCCACGATAACAAAGCATTACCGACCGATTCCGCGGTGATGTCTACCAAAGGTGTTACTTCCGGCCAGCGGGTAAAACGGTCCACTACTGTTAAGCAATAGCGGTACCCCTGTGATGGTGGTAGGGGCCCGATAATGTCCACGTGAATGAATGCGAACCGAGCGCGAGGTAAATCGAAAGTGCCCACCGGTGCGGACACGTGACGATTCACCTTGGCACGCTGACAAGCCAGGCACTTTTGTGACCACGCTCGACAATCTTTGCGCACTCCAGGCCAAACGAAGCGTTCAGCCACCAGATGGGCGGTGGCCTTAGGTCCTGGGTGGCTGAGACCATGAAGATTGTCGAACAATGGCTTGCGTAAGGACAGTGGTACAAAAGGCCGTGGTGTTGGTGTGCTGACGTCACAATAAATTTCCCTACGGCTGCCAGGAGTAGTGAGCTTCTTCAGGCGAAGTGATGTTTCTCCGCTGAGGAACTGGAGAAGCTCATGGTCCACTGCTTGGGACTCCGCGAGTGTGTCGAAGTCGACTGGCAGCTGCAGTTCATCGACGCGGGATAAAGTGTCCGCCACCACATTATCCTTACCGGAGATGTGACGGATGTCGGTCGTGAACTGCGATATAAAGTCTAAGTGGCGGAACTGACGTGGCGAACAGTTGGCCTTCCGTTCGTGGAATGCGAAACTGAGCGGCTTGTGGTCAGTGTAGACTGCGAAGTGGCGTGCTTCCAGCATGTGCCGAAAGTATTTTACGCTCTCATAAATTGCCAATAGTTCGCGGTCGTACGGTGAATATTTCTTCTGCGCAGGTGTAAGAGTACGCGAGAAGAAGGCAAGTGGCTGCCAATTACCATCTTTGAGTTGCTGCACTACAGCACCCATTGCTGTGTCGGACGCATCGGTGACTAAACTTAATTGAGCGTCGCAGTCAGGGTGTGCCAGTAGCGCAGCGTCGGCAAGACTTTCCTTACACTGGTCGAAGGCTGAAAGAGACTCACCAGTAAGATGAACCGGCTGCGACCCCTTCACCGAGCCCGTCAGCAGGGCGTTCAGTGGGGCCTGGATTGAAGCCGCGTGAGGCAGGAAACGTCTGTAAAAATTAACCATCCCCAAGAAACGGCGCAGCTGCTTGACGGTCTTGGGTGGGGGGAATTCCCTTATGGCCTGTACCTTAGATTCCAGAGGTTTGCTACCGGATTCTGAGATGCGGTAGCCCAGGAATGTGACTTCTGGGGCACCGAACACGCATTTGGAAGTGTTAAGGAGAATTCCATACTCGTGCATGCGTGTGAATAGTAGGCGCAGGTGTTCCTCATGTTCTACCTCGTTTTTGGAGAATACCAAAAAGTCGTCGAGGTAGGCGAAGCAAAAGTCTAAACCGCGTGTCATCTCATCCACAAATCTCTGGAACGTCTGCCCTGCGTTACGGAGGCCGAATGTCATATAAGGGAATTCAAACAGACCAAAAGGTGTTGTTATGGCTGTTTTCGCGATGTCCTCCTCATAGACAGGGATCTGGTTGTAGGCTTTAACTAGGTCAATGGTACTAAAGACTTTGTTACCAGCTATATTATGGGCAAAGTCGTGGATATGGCGGATGGGATAACGGTCGGGGATTGTCCGCGCGTTCAACTGTCGATAGTCGCCACACGGCCGCCAACCGTTATCCTTTTTAGGAGCGAGGTGTAGCGGCGAAGCCCACGGGCTCTCGGAAGGACGTGCAGTGCCGTTAGAGAGCATGAGTTCGAATTCCGTCCTAGCTATCTTCAGCTTGTCAGCTGCGAGCCGGCGGGGAGCGCATGAGACGGGTGGGCCAGGTGTAGTGCGGATGTGGTGAACCGTGGAGTGCTTTGGAGTCCCCGGTGTGCCAGAAGGGCGCGTGATGTCCGGGAACGTTTCCAACAGTTTGTGGAACCGCGAGTCGCCCGATGCTACCTTCACAGAAAAAATATCGTTACATTTCAATAAAGAGGCATTGGTAGAGAGGGTGGTGACATTATCCACCAGGCGTTGGTTGCGGATGTCGACTGCTAAATTAAAATGGCTTAAAAAATCTACACCAATGATTGCCTTTGTGACATCCGCAACGGTGAAGCGCCATCGAAAATCGCGTCTTAAGCCTAGATTTAAATTAAGGTCTACATAACCATATGTATTTATATTTGTACCGTTTGCTGCACATAAATTAAAATTGGATTTCTGTCGGCGGTCTTTAAGTGCCGAAATGGGATAGACACACAAATCACTACCCGTGTCCACTAAAAATTGCACACGCGTATTTCGGTCGGTTACAAATAGGCGGCGTGCCGACGCGGGACCGCACTCGGTTGCCATAACCGTGGCTGCAGGTTGAGCGGTGGTTGCGCGTGGTGATGAAGCGCGGCGTCGGTGTGTCGTGTCGGTGGCCACTGGTGATGCAAAGCGCGCGCTGCGTGCGCGCCGCGGTGACGGCTGTCGGCGTTGCGGCGGGCTGTTGGCCTGGCGCGGGTCGGCGGTGCGAAGATCGACCTCACGGGCCAGGAGTCTAACCCTGTCGGTTAAGTCCTTAACCATCGTGGCCGTGGCGTCCGGAAGTGGGGCGGGGGGAGGGGCGACCGGGCAGGAAGCAGAAATCTCCTGCAAGCGGTCCGCCATGTCCCCCAGCTGTTCCAGGGTGTCGGTGGGCAATGTGGACAACACTGCCTGCACCGGGTGTGGCAGGCGACTGCACCAGATGGTGCGGATGAGTTGCGACGGCGTGGATGGACCCGCCAGGTCCTGCAGGTGCCGCAGGAACTGTGACGGAGTCCGGCTGCCGATTTCCTCCTTGTTGAGGAGCTGGTTAATCCTCTCAGATTGAGAGACGTTGTGTCTGTTGATGAGCTCGTCCCTTATACGCTCGTATCGATTTTGCACTGGAGGGTTGAGTACAATATCCCTCACAGTCCTAGCCTGATCGATAGTAAGGCTGGTGATAATAAAATTGTACCTCTGTGCGTCCGTGGTTATGTTATGTAACATGAACTGAGCCTCTAAAAGTGCAAACCAGAGCTCCGGATCCTCCGAATCAAATGGTGGCGCTCTTAGGGCTGCGCTGGTGCTGATTGCTGCTGTTGCTGCTGGTGCTGCTGGCGCTGGTGAAGCGCCACATGGCGCATGCTGCACATTTGCGCGGCAACGTGCTGCGCGCCGCGTGGGTGCGCGCTGTGTCATAGCGCGAGCGCGGCCATTTTGCGCACGGGCGGCGCAAAGCGTCGAGTCACTCGACTCGGCTGTCGAGTCGCACTTAATGTCTCTAAAATCACTACAGTCACTAAGATCACAATAGTCACTATCACTATCACTCATTTTTAGTGTTCGGAAGGTGGTCACCAGTTATGGGGGTGAGAATGTCTGTGTGCGTGAGGTGTGTAGCGGGAGCGCGCGAGCAATAAGGTTAACTACAATATTGTAAGTTAATCGTTTATTACACGAGAACACAAAGAAATAAAAGTACATCTACACAATTAACACAGCACGAGAAATACCCACAAATAAAAGAAGGAGAAGAGAGTGATAGGCACAGAATATAGGCACAAGCAAAGTCTTAATGATAGGTACACGGTAAAACAAGTTAGGGCACAGCGTAAGCACTAGGTACGAGCGGTGTAGTCAAGCGATCGAGCGACGCGGGTTTGCGCGGGGACGTTTCGATGCTGACTGCCGCGTCGGCCGACCGAATGAGCTGCGTGAGCGCAGTGCCCCGCAAGGGACGCGGGGGAGCGGCAGTGGCTTCGGCCGACGGCCGGCAATACTCGGCTCGCCTCGGTGGTCAGGCGAGCGCGATTGCGTTCGGAACTCCACAGAGCGCTCCAGGTTTGATTCTGTGGAGTGTCGCTGTCCGTGCTCGTGCGTGATGTATGTATGTAGTGTGTGTATGTGGTGAATAACATAAACATAATATAATACATAAGTATATGTGTATGTGTGAGTGTGTGATATATAATAAACTACATATACATAATGAGAATGTGGGACGAAGGTTCCCACACAAGTGAACACGAAGAATCGTAGACTAGTCTACGAATGGACTAGTAGATGGACTAGTCGATGGACCACAATGAACGGTCTAGTTTCGTTCATGACAAATATGTAGACGACCCATCGCTAGTTTGGAGTTGTAAAAATATATTGAAGCCCTCATAGCCTGGCGGCTTGCGTCGGGGGTCGACAAAGTTAAGCAACAGCGGGCGCGCTCGGTAGTTGGATGGGGGATCGCTACTGGCACAATTTCATGAGCGCTTCTGTGTGAAGGGCATGTAAAGTCGTCCTGGTTGTTATCGATAGATAGCAATCGCAAAGCGGCATGAAAACTTCCGATACTGGGTTTGCCACTAACCCCTCCACCAATCCGCACTGAAGCAGCGTGGTGGAGTATGCTCTAGTACTCCTCAACAATGTAGAGAGACCCTTGTTTAGTAGTGGGCCATTAATGGGTTGTAGTCATGGAGTGTTTTCTGGCAAAAATACATATAAAATCAACTTATTGATTGATTCTTTATCATGGTTTTAAAACATGTGAACTAAGATTTCCTGTTTCATGGGTGCCATGGACACACACAGACCGAGAACTGAAATTTAAATATGTAAAATACAATTTAATCATTCAAATGTTCGCCTCGCTGGTAATCAAACCCAGGACTTGAATATACGGACAAATTCTAAAATTAAATGGAAGGTGAAACGTCCTGATGAATAAGGCCAGTTGGTAACCCTACCTGGAGTTTAATTTCGCGTGACATTATTCACGTTTTTGGTAAGTTTTTGCGTTCAGAACATCGCTTTCTCGCGGAAAGAGTTTATGATAGATGCTTGATCCATTTTTCATTGTTACTGGAGAACTGGAGTTGTAATGCTTTTCTTATACGACTTCTGAGTTTTGGCGCGGATTCAGTAAGAATTGGTATGCTTAGTATAGTAGGTATTAGTAGTCAGAAAGAGATACTTATTCTGATTTATTACATTTTATTTCCATATTGATTGATTAAGAAGGAGTCCTAGCCGAGTGGTTAGAATTCAACTTAATAGGAATTCAACTTTGTGGGCCTGCCCCATTATTATGAACTCTTAATTCCAGACAGTTTACGTTCACAACGTGTGAGTGACAGAGACAGCGCCTTACAGGTCATAAAGCGCTGTCTCTGTCACCCACACCTTGTGAACGTAAACTGTCTAGAATTAAGAGTTCATAATAAGGCCCCTGAAGGGTTTGAACATTGGAGTCCTAAACTAGGGTTTGTATTTGAGTCGTTGAGAATATGGACCATCCACTCCCCGCTAAAACCCGTGTGCTTACAGTTCAATTTAGCTTGTAAGCATAAATTACTTAAGGCATTTTAAATTCTCGCCGTCGTCAGTCTACAATGAACATATATAAATGTAGTTAGACAGTTATGAGGTATGTTGATGATTTGCGAATGCCCTATCTATAGATCTAAACATCTCAATTGCTCTCTACTTTTGAAGCACTTGATACTTTTTATTCTGATTTAGTACTCGATTTCATTATATATTGTAAGCGACGGTAACTGTTTTAAACGACTCAACACTGGTTGTTTGCCTATTAAAACATCAAGTGGTCTTCAATTGATTGGCAGAGCTCGATATAAAATCAAGAGGACAGTTAATAAAAGTATGATCATTTACTTAACTTTAAAGCCAACATTTACGGCATTTTCTATTTAAAACAAATCTTTCTCGCTTTTAATTAAATTAATAATTCATATTTCGCTGGAAAGTTTCCATTTTGTATTTTGTATTTTCCTAAATAAAATAAACTGGAAAATATGAAGAATAAAAATGCTAACAGGAATACTTGTTACTTGCGAGAAAAATGCTCTATTATTGCATCACAAATCCCACTGTAGCAGCCGTATTTGCATGAGTCTCGAGTGCAGGAATTTAAATTTTCGAGTATACTTTGACGTCGTATGGTAGCAATAATATGGCCCGGAGATCCCAACGGGTGGGATTAAACGAATATTATCTTGTTCATTTGAAACGCTCCTTGTTGTATGTCTTAGGATGTGTTGTCATACTTTTGTTTCATGGAATTAAAACGAGCATGCACCGCTCCTCTGCTGTGCCCATGACAAATGTTACCGACTTAGAACAAGGCTCAATTTAGGAACTAGGATGGTTAGCTGAGTTAGCAGATCGTGTTAGAATACTATCGTATATCGGCTGTCAACAAATAAAAAAATAAAAAACAGACCAAGTGTGAGTCGGACTCGCGCACTGAGGGTTCTGTACTACTTGTAAATAAGTGCTACTAAAAGATACGTAATTAGTTCATTGCTTTTGGAATTCTGGAAAATATTGTGATAAATTCAGGCGATAAGTGACCCGTTTTTTCTTTTGACATACGGATCCCTAAAAAGAAACTAGAACTGTCAAATTCGGCCAGTTTCCTATATCTGATCTACATAAAAATAGGACAAATTAGCCTTTAACTTTTACTTCAAAAATGTACTTAATTTAAAAAAATCAAGGGATAAAAGCAAAAATCCGTACCGTGCAGGTCAATAATACGGGATCAATCGCACAGTCCGCGGGATTGCACGAATAATCCCGGACGGAGGGCGGCGCGACGCTCACTACTTAATTAAAAGTTTTCTTCGATCGTTATCGCCGATTTGAGTTTCGCCTTCTGTCGAATAGTATGCTTGATTGCTCGCATTTTATTGCAAAAATTCACGACAACTTCGGAGCAGTTGGGTTTTGTAGAACAAGGATTGCGTTTCGATTTCTGGCTGAAGTAGGTCTTGATATTTTTTATTTTTTTACGATTTATCTACCTATTAGTCAATGCCATCGCTTCGCTTTAGAATCTTGAATATTTCACCTTTTTCAGGTTGGTTTTTGAAAAAAAAGCCTATATTTGACCTAGCGTCATCAATTATCTTCCTGAGAAAACTCATCGAAATCAGTCAAGTGGTTTATATTTTTAATACAAACTTTCATCCCTTATTCCTCCTCTTAAGAAGCTTTCGATTGCTATAAAAATAAATTTCATGTATCAGGCCTACACTTTGAGAATTACACAAAAACGTCTTTCATCAAAAATAAATGACGCGAAACAAGACGTCGTAAGTAAGTTTAATGGCAAGCAAGCTTAAACCTTATCAATAGTTTCTGCATGACTGCTTTTTATAGAATATTCTTGATCCCTTACCTATGAGGACATATTACTTGCGGCCCACTGGCTTTCTGCTCGTTTGTTCAGAACCTGTTTAGGGAGCTCTCCTGCTCATGAAAGCTATTTCTGAAATATGGATTATTTGTGGCTATAAGTATCATAAAGCTGTAAGTAATCGATGTCTGTTTACTGCTAGGATACGTTATGATAAAATGACACATTTGTGTTATGCAGTGGACTTTTTCAAATTGCTACCCAGTGTAACGTCAAAATTAGCACTTGTGGTCTCTACCACATTGACTAGAATATCGTGTAACGATTATTTAACTGGTATTCTATCGTGAGTACTCCTGTAGTATCGTAAACACATACCAACCTCATGATGTTATTACCCCTATCTTGAATACCCGTACGGTAAATATATCTACTTGTATCGTGAGAACTCGTATCGTGAGTACCCGTATCGTGATTACCTGTATAGTGAGTGACCGTGACGCGAACACTTACGTCGTGAAGACCTGTTTCATTCCAATATGATAGTAAAATGTACAAAGGTCTACGATCATTTACCTGTACAGATAAACGTGCAGGTATTCTTCTACCGTGGTACAATACAACACCAGATATCGACATGTTCCCGTGTAGTTTGTTCTGCAGAAGTATAAACTTACCCAAATCGTGCTTGTTACCTACATGACTGCGCAGAGTAGCTATGTTCAGAGACTAATAAAAAAATATCTAAACATTATATAAGAGCTGACTTAGTTACTACAGAAGGTTCGTTTTGGTTTTATTCATGATTAAAATTATTAGTATTTATTGCACCATCCAAACTTTTATTTATTTAAACAGGTGGCGCACTGTACGAGGACGTTGAAATGTAATAATATATTTATACGCAAAATATATTAAGTACACAATAAAAAAGCCACTGTTAATTACATGACGTATATTCCATGACGTAAATTAGATTTTTTCGCGGATAGTTCTTTAGAGAATACCTAAGCAGCAGCCTTACTCCCGACGCTTTCGAGTTCTAAATCAATCGAGTTTGTTTCGATTTTGTTTGAATTCGTACTCTTGAAAGTCTACGCTAGCGCACAATCGAGCGGTGGTTCAAATTGGAACTAAAAATCCGTTAGAATCGAGTTGAAATCGAAAAAGGTGTACTCCCGACGCTTTCGAACGACTTTCAATCGAGGAGCAAGATCGAAATTAAACGTCAAATTTAACGATAACTAAAAAGGTCCCGAGTTACGATCGAGTTCAGTGTTTTATATTAAATTTGGATTGTTTTATCATCTTAATTGACCAATTATGGCTCGCCTCGCAATCTTTTTTAATGTTTTGGAAGCAGCGCACCGTATGGACATTCAAGAAAGGAGAAACATTCAAAGGATGCGTCGATACAACTCTCGGGCACTCGCAATGGATGCTGAAGAATTTCAAAGGAACTACCGTTTGTCCAAAGAGTTATTCGACCTCTTAGTAGATGACCTTTCTCCTTTATGAAGAGACCCACGCGACGAAGTGATATTTCGATAAAATGCAAGGTTAGTTCCCGCATTAAGTATGTACTGATGAAATTATAATAAAAATGAATGAATTAATGTACCATCACTGCGTATCTATATTTTTCAGATTTTGATAGCGGGAGCTACCAAAGGATAGTGGGCAGAGCATGTGGTACAACAATGTCTCAGCAGTCTGTGTCCAGATGTATACATAAGGGATGTAGTTAATGCCTTAACCACAACAGTATTTTGGCAAAGTATATAAGGTTTCCACAATCACTACAAGAAAGGAACATCATAACTGAACTTGGAACGCAGATAAGTAGCCCTTGTATAAGTAAGAAATATGTTATGTAACATTGAAAATATTAAATAACCTTTATTTTCAATTTTTCACTTGCAGTTAAATAATGAGACATAAAATGACTTGTCTACTACATCAATTGCATCAAACCACCTCACCCAGCTGCGCACATTGAAGCCGATGGTGTATTACAAAGCATTATGACATTCAGCGGCAACTATCCAAGAAAAACTAAATATTTAGATTAAGGATTAAGTCTATTTGAAACAGATTATTATTGATTTCAATGTGAGGAGAACTAGAAATATATCATGGAGTGAAGTAAAAGAAATATTGTTTGATAACCATAGAAGTGCCTCGTCTACATACATACATAATTATATTGTGTATAAAATGTTTAATTTATTTGCGATAAATATTAAGAAAGTTAATAATATCATTTTTGTTTTTGTAAATATTTATGCCCTTTTTCTTATTATTAATTTATAAGGTTTATTTAAGCTTTTAGATTGTTGTTAATTAAAATAATAGTTTCATAAATTAATTCATTAGTTCATTAAATATTTTAAAATTAAAGTAATACATAAATTGTATTTTTTTATTAATACTTTAGTTTGTTTTGTATCTATTAATATTTTAATTCATAAGATTATTCATAGGATTTTGGTTTATTAAAAGAATTGTTTTACAATAATAGATTAATTCATAAGGTTTAGTTCTTAAAGCTTTTAGATTGTTAATTAAAAGAATAGTTTCACTTAAGTTTCTTTATGGGCAATTAATTAAATATTTTATACACTTACAACAAATCTGAATATTTTATTAACACCTAAGTAATTTACTGACTAAATATTAAACTATACATTTAAATATTATTGTAAAACAACTCTTTCAATTAACCAAAATCCCTTAAATAAGTAATACAACACACAATACAAATTTAATCCTCTTTATTGTACACCATAATAATTCACAGAAATATAAAATAGTCATGTAAAAGTACAACAGGCAGTCTTATCACTAATTAGCGATCCCTTCCAGACAACCTTTAAATATTGCTACTATCTTCTCTACCTCAGAAGTACAAGCATGACTGAAATTATTGATGGCATCAATAATACCCTGCCGACCTGCTGCATTGGCTAATTCAGCTTCCACTCTTTTCTCTTCTATTCTTATAAGGCGTTCCTGCTCAGTCTGCAGATGGGTCGTTCTGGCCATCCACCGCCTGCGTCAAGCTCTTGTTGGAGCTACAACAATATAATATTAAAGTGAGGTAGTTACATAAATAGAGCAATATTTACTTATGATCCATAAAACATTTTAATCATTCGGCATAGTTAGAATTGTCAAATGTGATATTTATGTCTTGATAATTACAGAGGTGCCCCATAATACTGAGGTCCCTTGCTACTAGATCATGGTGTTAAATTATGGATTACATGATTTCTTTTATACTTTTCAATTTACTGTATTAGGTACTGAGTTATTTTATATTAATGAATATTTAAATGTTAAATTAATAACAGGAACACTTACTTGAAGGAAGAGGTGGTTGACTACTTGATGGTGGTTGGTAATATGCAAAGCTATTGCCCGTTTCCCGGTCTTTTCCCGAATGCGCTCCCAGTTTTCGGGTCCGTGTATATAAATACACTCTTTGCTTTCGGGCAACAAACATGATGAACTAAAAATTCTTAGTTTTTGTACTCATAAAATTAAGAAAATATAACCCTGTCACTTCACCAAATATTTTTGCCACTTGATCGAAGCCGTGGGAAACGTATTTATAAGTGGCTACAGCGCAAAGTAAAGTTCCAAAACAATGGACCTTCCACGAAATATTATTCAAGTGGTTGATAAATCTTCCCATAGAACTTAGCGTTTTTTGAAATTTGACGCCGAACTTACAGTGACATGACACTGACTTAATCATAAGCATAGAATATTTAGTAGCAAATGTCACGATAAAGATAAATTCAAGCAAATAAAAGTGATTTTCACAATCGAAAATACAATTTATACAAATTTCGGCATTAAGATGAATGTACGTAAACAATAAATCCAGGGATTTTTGAAAAAAATGTGTTAAACTAAGTACGTTTAACGTCATCTATAAATCAACATCTATGTACTTCTCGCACTTGACTGTGACGTCAGCTACCGGATACGCTTAACGACGCTGATAACGTTCGATCGAAACTCGATCTCGTTATTCGATTCGATTTGGTTCGGGAGTACGCCTTCATGATCGAGTACGAATCGAATTCGAGTTCGAATCAGAAACAAAATCAAATTCGAATCGGTTTCAAGAGTAAGGCTGCAGGTCGGGTGGGCAAAACCGACGACCAGGATTCGAGGAAGCATTAAAAATGAAAAACAATTAAGAAAATAGGCAATATAAATGAAGTTATAATTCAATAGAAGAAAAGTATTCAGTGATCAGTGCCAGAATAAAAGTTGTATCTATTTTCTTCCTCATATTTTGCCAAACATATTTTACATGTTCGTATTATGTAAATAGTAAAACCGACAAGAAATATTTTGTGATGTCACTCATATTTAAATTTTTAAACATATACATACAATTTACTTTTAATTTAATGTGATCGATGTTACTAACCTTACCTGAGGTTACCTTATATTTTATTTTTCTCTGTTACTGAGCTACTCTGTACTAATCTCAATAGGGTCATACATCACCTCGGCGCGAGATTCGCATTTCCTATAAATCAATCCTCCCCTAATAGTTGCGAATAACAAATATTTTATCTAAATGCCATTGACCGACCCCACGCCAATATTGCTAATGTCAATTGCTTGATTTGTTGCACGACTTTCTAATATATGGAGTGTTTGTCTAAAATTTATAGATATTGTGTAAAAGTTTTCGGGACAATCTGTCTTTTTGTTGTCGGAAAAGAAGGTCACTCATCGTTATACGGTTTACGGTTACCTTCAAAAAAGTAAAGTAAGCGAGGGATTCGCATCATGATATAATTATTTGTCATTATATTTTGCGTGAGAACACTATGTGATCACAGACATTTGATACCGTCGAGCATATCATAAAGAACCGTATTTGAGACTTGTTGTCTTACGCAACTGAAACTTTGATACCATTGTTTTAATTACCCCAAAAACTAATTTGCAGCAATACTTATTAAATATTTAATAAAGTTCACATGCAAAATGTATTTAAAGCAGCATTTTTAAAACAATAACGAATGTTAATGCTTTAAAACTCAACAAAAAATTCAATATGAAATTCGATTAACGTCCGAGAGTCAGCAATAAAAACCACTGACAGTCATTTAACGACTACACCCTGTATATTTTCATTTCCGATCGTTGTGAAATTGTTTTAAAACGTATGCAGTTGAAGTCCACTCGAAATACTTTTCTCGCCGTGTCTCGGTATGAAATCAGTGCAATACAGTGAAAGATACTGCAAATGGAATAGCGATCGTGTCCGTCGGCGTAACTGGCTCGTGTGAGCTCCATTGACGCTAGGATCGGCGGATACAGCGCTCAGTTTCGAAATACAGGGTGTTTTTTTACCTGAAATATAAGTCATAGTGGTAAGAAGGATTATAGGTCTTCTTGTGTGTACATATAATTAATTGTCAATAATAAGTAAGTCATTTACTCTTTGATTAGGTACCCAAAGGGCGACAAATGGAACTCTATTAATATGCTTTCGCTATCTGACTGTTTGCCATAAGGCTCAATTCAATTTCAAATTTTCACTAAATGCGAGTTGCTTTGGCCGGTATCGTGACCATTAATAAATTAATCAATGAGATAACCAAGAGGGTCCCTATAAAAGTAAGCTTACTATAGAGATGATTTTCTTTATTTTATCTTACTATTGCCCAAGTAAAATAAGAGTTAATTAATTCGGTGGAACCAAACCCTGTGTGTGAGGTTCGAATGGCACTTGACCGGTATTTTCATATTAATGTTTGAAATCAGCGGTGAAATTAGAAAAAAAAAACACTTCAGTGTGCGCTGCTCTTATGGCCATTCGCTCGGACTTTCAGTAAAATAGTCATACTCAGTTCAGTACTCAGTTGCAATGCAATGGCTGAAACGTTCCTATCCGAGGCCAATATTAAATTTATACGTAACGCTTATTTTAGATCTTGCGGATACCTGGACTAAACCTAATGTAGTTTCGTCGGGTTTCAGCTTAATCCTGTATTTCTGCATTGTAGTTTGATAAAAATAAAATGTCGTTATCGCTTCAGCGCAGCGGTGGTTTTAACGACACGTATGTAGATGCAGTTTCCACTCCTTTAATCTGTTTCAGTATTTGTAGTTAGTCTTAATATCAGTAATTATTATTAACATAGTTGCGTAGAATTATAATATCTTTGTAGTCTTTCTAAGGCCTACCTATTCACCAAGTAATTATGATTTGAGAGTTAGTATTTCTTCTTTTCCTCTTGTGATGCCTTTGGCGTTGCTGTGACAGTCACCACTTACCATCATGTAGCTAACCTGATAGGTCGTTTACTTACAATGTGTACTAACAAATATCTTATCCGCACTGAAGCAACGTGGTGGAGTATGCTCTATCTAGGCCTCATCAATAATGAGGAGAGACCAGTGTTCAATAGTGGGCCATTAATGGGTATTCGCCAACTTTCATTCGAGTTGAATAAGTGAATGTATATACACCGCTGTCCCTCAGTGACTGACTGTAGGTACCAACCGAACGGTGTTAAAAACCGCATGCAAATTTACGCGCGTGTGGCGATTGGAGGATGCTTTCTTAATTACAGGGGCCTAATGCCTTTCCGATAGCCGACCAGCTGACGTGTCATCCAGGTGTTTGTCTTGCTTGTTTACTGTTCCGCGTATTGATGACGTCCTGGTGTGTTCAATCATCGGCATTTCGATGACGTGTATTTGTTTAACATGTTATATGCTTGTTTTTTTTTGTAACTCGCTTGTGATTCGGTTCACAACGCATCGGTGATCGTAAACATATAAAAGATAGTCTATCTCAACAGTAGTGATCCATCGGCGTCAATTTGCAGCCCACTTACGAGAGAATACTCCGCATTTATCATCCTCGATTACTGTAATCATTCCAAGGCCTCCATTAGTTCAACTACTATCCAGAATCGGTTGTGCAGTAGAGCGAGAGGGGATGATCTAGGCATCTCACTGGTCGAGGCGAGATGTGCCGAATGGTTTCCGACTGGACGACTGTGCCCCAACTATAAGTCAGTAATAAAAGTGTTCATTTACCCCTTATGTCTGTATGTCACCCGTTGAACGTGAAATTCAGTCATGTCGGCCGCTTAATATTCCTGGAATGCCTCCAACCCTTGAATACTAATTCTTGTTTCAGCAAAGTTTTATCCCTCCGTGCTTGTATGGTTTTATAATTTATGACCCATTTAAATATGAAAGGCTCGTGCTAGATACATCAGATAAGATATAAAGCTTGTAAATAGCTTTTATTATTCATACTAGAAATTATTCTCGCTTCGCTTGGCTGGGCTTGAGTACTAACACTAGATTAATAACTAGGTGTAGGTGCTAGGTGATGAACGTGATATGATAAATTAAATAAACTAGGATACATCAGTAAAATCGAAACCGTTATGAAAATGGGAAAATAAACTGACAAACCGAGAAACAATTAATGCATGCTGTTATGTTAGCTAGAACTTGGATTGACACGCTCCCGCGTGTCTAGATAAAAAAATAGTGTGATGAATTGCTCACATAAACATCACTATAACTGAAATATTTTCCATGTAGGTACAGACAAACAGATATCTATCATGATCATTTTACGTATAAATTGTTGTTGTAAATCATTAATCGCGCCGAGTTTGCGCGTTTTACGGGACGTGCGTCCGTAATTCTGGTCCTAAACAAATTAGTCCAAATTTTAAAGCTTTCCAAACTAACTAAAAGGTGATTAAGGAACCGTGATATGTCTTGATTAATACAGGCAGGTGGGCAGCCCAACGATTTATAGGTCTACCTAATCAGGTAATATTACGTTTTACATCGTAATTAATGAGTTTTCTCGTTATCAAGGTAACAAGTTGTTCGCGTTTATTTGTGGAATGTAATTACTTGGTATTTTTACTTGACGACCAGAGATTAGATTTTGATTAATGAGGCCGCCGGTCACGCAAATAATTTTATTTGAATCGCGAGGAGTAGTGATGTGCGAAAACAGAAAAATTCAAATATGAACTTAATTTTTATGTCTATTAACTTGAATATTGTTTGAGACGTAGCCTAGAAAATATTTTCGGTAAATACCCCTACGTACTACCTTTCGATATTTTCATTACTTTATTTTATTTACCTATGTAAACTATAGCAGGTCATTGACAACACAATAAGTGCTATTTTACTTTTAAGTTTATCCTTACGAAACGTGTACAGGGTGTTGCAGCAATTTTTATCCCAGTCAATTTTTTCATGATTTAACGTCTCCAATTTTCATTGATTTTCTCTTCTAGAACAACGCTGAAATATTCTCCGCCGTGTAATATCGGGAAGGCAGTAGGGCAGTAGAGCAGTTTCCTTGCTATCTTATTAATTTCACTTTGAACTTTATTCTTATAGTTACTGGATGGCGGTGACCATTTACCATCAGGTGGCCTTTTTGTCTGAAGAAATAGAACCCTTATAGGATCACTTTGTTGTCCGTCCGTCCGTCTGTCAAGACCCTTTTTCTCAGGAACGCGTGGAGGTATCAAGCTGTAATTTATATCAAATACTCAGGTGTAGTACACTACATCTTGGAGCTGTGAAAAAATCAAACTTCTAAGCCAACACAAACAAAAATACAGCCGTCTATGCCGCAAATTCTCGAAACTTGCAACGGAAACGAAACCTATAGGGTAGGTTCTTCCCGTAAACTGAGAATATTGCGAAAACTGTGAAATTATAGTAACATAATTATAATAAAAATATTTTTAATAATTTCAATAAACTATGACTCGATTGTCATGGTGGATGAACTTTTACATAGGTATAGGTAGGTATAGGTTTTTACTACAGGTTTGTACGAAACCCTCATTGTGCGAATCCGACTCGCACTTGACTATTTTTTTTTTGTCTAGAATAACTTCAACGGATAATAAATTTATTTATCTGTCTCTGTATCTCTTATTTTCTTTATCTCTTTATCTACCTCCTCCCTTGCCCGCAACAGAAATCGCAATGATTAAACATTATATTCCAGGAAATGTAACAATACAGTTTTCCTCGCGAGTTCATCGACCCTTCAGGTGAACGATTACGTCACGGCTGCAGGTCATTGCTCCTGAGATGTTTTATCGTTGAGAAATAGTGGTCTATGGAAGGGATCCATTGATAGAGGTTAATGCTGACTATTACTTACGTTTCGTTGCTCCACGGCTAATGCACCCGGGATTGGACGTCCGATCCGATATTTCCAAGTACTTCTAGTGATCGAGTGCTGAGATACATTAGGATCGGGGCACTGTCTCCATTGACCGGTGCGGTAGCGACCGGACGGTGGTTTTGACGTTGACGGATCGTGCGTTCGATGTTTGTATCGCGGCAGTTGTAGTCACTTATGTGAGGAGTGAGATATGTAGAGAAATAAAACATGACTGTATTGTTGTAGGTAAAGTACAGTTTTACGACAGTACATTACTGACTGTATTGTTGTAAAACTTTAAAAGGAGTTCATTTACTCATTTAATGATTTTGTTATTTATATGCAAATACATTGACAGAAACGAATCTAACAGGATATTGTAGTAAAAACATAAAACACAAAATATGAATTTATTAATTCATGAATGTTAAATAAATGTCAATTAATAAAAAAATCAGTTTTTATTGAACCTAAATAATAAATATTGGTAGGACAGATTGACATACAGGATGTTTTAAACAGATTTCAGGAAGTGGTCCCGTGGAAACAGGGCGCAGGTGAGGTAATATTGTTTGAACGTAGTAACGGGTAGGTAACAGCGATCTCTGAAGTATCGGACCCCATTAGGTTTTTTTTTACCTTTCCCATCTCATACAAAATTAAATAAATTTATTATGTGAAGAGTTTTATATTGTACTAACATTTTATTAAGTAAGGATGGACATTCATAGCTACAGATTATATAATGCCAGTAGATTTTTTTAGAGTTCAAATATAAATATTTAGAAAATGACATGGAAATAAATTAGATTTTAATAAAAAAAAAAAACATTTTAATTTGATATCAGAAAAAAATCTACCTTGTCATAAAACCAAAATGACACACTTTCCTAATACCCAAACAAATTTTAATCCCATATCTACCATTAAAAACGTAGGTAATTTAAATGTTTAAAATATTGGGAAGTAATTAAATCTCTTAAATACAACACAACCGCTATAAATATGCGTTATGTAAACAAGCGTAAAGTTCTACTTTAGTTATTACGCAAACAAAAGTCAGGATAGAAGTTTGTAAACGGACAAATGTTAAAGGGAATTGAAAAAACGGGCCCTGAAAGTCATTGCTCCGGCCATTATTACGGTTCAGTTCTGTAGGGTTGCCACCAATATAATTTATTTATTTTTATTCGCAATTCATGTTTTTTAGTTAAGTTATTTCAATCGATAAGAAAATCTCTAAATGGGACTTCTTTGAAAAGTTTACACTATCGTATAATTTTCTAATAAAAGTTGAAAATTATAGGTCGATATTTTTGGATGTCCGCGGATTTTCGTGCATGTTACTTTAGTTAGGTTGTTAAATACATAAGTAATACATAATGAGAAGAAAATAATTATAGAGTTGTTGCTAATATTGTTCGCTAGGTAGACAAAACAAAACACATTACCGCTGAGTACTGAAATAATATCCAAGGATGACCAACTGTAAAAAAAATCGATCGCATCGCACATGCTAACCCTACTTCTTTCTTTAAATGTGCTGAAGAAGTCTTTGTCCGTGGCGCTCGTTTTGTTTGCGTACAAAACTTTAGGACGTTTAATGTGCAAATTAACCGCCAGTAAGTCCTTCTCGACAACGCTTATGTATTCCGATTTGCTTGGTTACCTAAATATTGCAGTGAAATATAAGACGTACGTAATTAAGAGAATCTAAGAAGAAATAAGGCTATCGCGGTCTAGGTCTCGTGTGCACGTGCATTTGTATTACATGTTAGTGGGCGTGTCAAAGAGAGAGAGGAGGATATTGCGAATACGCGAACGCAAAGTGTAGGTCGACCTTTGCAAATGATTATGTTAAGTTTTTATGCATATTCATGATTTTCTACACTTTCAAATATGTCAGGATTTTGATTTTCTTTTTCTATTTATTCTTTGGTCACTCATGCACATAACGTATACACACACACACACACACACACACACACACACACACACACACACACGTGACGTACGAACGCTCGCGCGCACGTGAGTGACTGCGGTACTATGAGTTTCGTCGATAATATGTTTCATTTTATTTTCACATAGTTTATCCTCGTTTGAGGTAACATTAACATCGTAGCGTAGGTACTTGTGAGCCATTATGGTCTCGCCATGGCATGCGACACGTTTTTTTAAAACGATTAGGGACAGCTTTGTGTAGAGACGACATTGTCCTTATCGGATTAGGAAGATATCCAGTCGCATATTACGGTTAGACACTTTTAATATATTTCGTAAGTACCTACTTATCAACTTCGTCTCATTTAAAATCGAAGAAATTATATATTTTCATTGCAATCCTATTAATAAAATAATTATTTTTTCAAAAATGTTTCGTTGGAAAAAAACGTCGAACATTTCTAATAACCGAAGCATGATTGGTTGCGATGTAATTGGGTTCCGCAAACACGAAATTTAGTAAAGTTGATAAAAAACGCACCGACCAGGGTTTCCCTTCATCAAACATAAGCCAGGCCGGTCGTTGATTGAATTAACGAAACTTTTTGGCCTCAGAAAAATTTATCGCCGTATTTTTTTTCCTGTAAAAAGCAAGTTTGCGAATTTAATTTCGTTTACGTTTATCGGAACCCCGTTCAATTTTCACGTTTCCAATTTCGTGAACATTTTGTTCGGTGTTTAAATTTATGAAATTTTCAATAATATTTTGTTTCACGTTTAAATTTTTGTAAATAAGATGGAAGGTGTTTTAAAATTTTATTCGCAATTTAATGCTGTTACTTTTCGTTTCTGATGGTAATCGGTAAAGCAAATTGCTCGTATCTGATTCGGACATGGTTTCATTTGAATATCAGATTTTACAACAATTCTGTGGCTCAGTAGGCACAGATTTTTCCTGCAGCTGAGTGGTTGCTCATTCGATCCCAGGTTACATTTTGACTTGGAGTTTAATGGTATTTGTATATATTTTTATTTACAAATACTCTATTGTTTATTCTTAATTCTATCTAGGTATGTATATCTACTGATGGATTTTTTTCTTGAAGATGTTCTTTTTCAAGCAAATTAAATTATAACGCGCATTTTGTTGTTAGTACACCCCGCCCTTTTGTTTCTGTACTTTATGCTCCTTACCCTAAGGTTGTTTGGAAGAAATCGCTCTTTAGCGATAAGACCGCCTATGATATCACATTTGGTTCATATGTCTTTTTCTATGTTTGTCTGTATGGTATAAAGAGTAGATATTATTATTATTATTATATTTTTCAAAGTTAGAGGTTAGAGTTGCGTGGAAGATTCGAACCTAGACCCATCCAGGTCGGGAGTATAACGCTCAAACTCAGTTACCGCTGTTTTACTGTATTATAGTCTACTATCACTGCCCAGATGGATGAGGTGTTGAGAACTGTTAGTATAAAACTTTAAGTCTTATTCAGTTACAATAAAATTAAGTTCACAAACGCGACGAGCCAAGCCCAATTGTTTTAAAGTACTCTAAAACTTGTACTGTCGTAATTAATTTCCTCGTTCAACCACTAAATTGAACGTATTGTTTGAGTTTAACAAGAAACAGTCGCAAAACAATGAAAATTCTGGTCAAGACTGAATCGGTTCCGCGTTGAGGTTTCCGTATTACTACTACTGGGTTTACTGCCACATTGGTTAATGTCTTCCAAATCAGGGAACTTAAGTGGGTGAATGTATCGGATAGAATGTATAAAAAATCAAAGATTTTCCACGACCTGAAAACAAATCAGTTTCTGGCACATAAATATCTGCCCCGGCCTGGAGTCGAACCTGGACTACGAGGTTATTGAATATAATTAATGATTATGTCATTTATTGAGTAATTAAGGAATAAATAATAAAAATTATATGGTGATTACTGATTAATATAAATGATGCGATCCGGCGTGTTAACCGTTGCGTCATTCGGGCCTTATCATGTTATTAGACGCAACATTGATTATTAAAAGGATCCTTACTTTCGAACGGAACCCTAAAAGCAAGGAACAGTGTCAGAACAACGCAAAAAGTAAGCCTGGCTCTCATTTCGTGCATTTTATGACCTCGTGCTAGCATTAAAGCGTTTAGGTGGCATTTTTTCGCGGACGAAATCGGAGGAGCAGGGCGGGGCGCGTCGGAGTACGGTCATTAAACAAGATCGCTATCATAATTGAATTAAAAATTCCGACACGATTTCTTCCCTTGAAAAGAGGCGTAAGAAGCGTTTGGCTCCTATGTATATAGGTGTTCGTTGAGTTTGTAGATGTTGAAGTACAGATTAATGTTATAGCATATTTCTAATAGGTACAGTACCTATTAGAAATTCTAGTAGGTACTATATAGTACCTATTAGAAATTCATTATTGTTTGTAACTGTTTGTACCCAAGACAGAAGGTTAATGTATAACAGTGTAATATTTTAAAATGTGTAATGCTTTGTAGTGTTGTAGAGATGAAATGCCTGAGCTTATTTTGATGATTGTTTCGTCGACAGATTTTTATTAATATTACGAGAATCAATGACACTCTTTTACTAGATTCGGTTATTGACTAGTCCGTCCGTCGCACGGGTCTGAAGCTCTTGAAACGGTAGGTACATGAATTTTTGCAGTGTCTTTGATTCTACGGTTGCTGTACAAGAGGAATCTTTTTACAGCGTATTTATTATCACCGACACCTATGTATGTATGTGTACGTCTGACGAGTTTTCTAATCAATTTTCTCTATTTCTGTCTCGTAATTTAATACGAAACCGTGTTTCGCGTCTGTAAAGTTCCTAATCTCCTTCGTCTTTTTCTGTCTCCCGTCGCCATCAATAGCGATCGCTCACGGCGTCTGTCGAGGTGTCACAGTGAACAGACGTAGCCTCGGGCGCTAGATAAGAAACATCGTAGAGGACCTTTCGAGTCTCGACTACGTACATACCTATTTACATATGCTATGTAGTTTATATATCTCATCCAAAGGATCACCTTTATTTTTAGAACTAACTAGGTAAGTAGGTAATTGTTTTAGTATATATAATAATATATTTTCTTATGTTTCTAAATTCAAATAACTTCACTTTAAAGTAATAAGGTAGGTACAACATTCAAAAAATTCTATACGAAAATAATGAATACAATACAATACAAATACACTTTGACTTCTTTACAGATTAAGGTATAGTTCGTGTAGATATAGGTAGCAAGTCATTCATCCTATTATCCTATTATTAATATTATTAATTAATATATTAATATATTTAATCTAATATCTTTAAACGAGCAATTCTTGTATATTTATTTATTTATTTATACGATCTCGGAAACGGCTGCAAAGATTTTCATGAAAGTTACAGATTAGGGGGTTTTCGGCTCAAGGAATCGATTTATCAAGGTCCCAGGTTCGAGAAAAGCTCGGTTCCCGAGATAAAGAGATTTTAAAAACATCATACTGACGCCATCTATGAAACATTAGGATAACTTCTTTGAGGTACTGTTTGTAAACATCATACTGACGCCATCTATGAAACATTAGGATAACTTCTATGAGGTACTGTTTGTAACGTGTTGAAATTTCAGTAGTATGAAACTAGATGGCGCTGTAATCTCTATGTGGGCAAATGGATATTTATCGTATCGATATTTTTCAAATGTATCGATATATATCACCCAAGAAATATCGATATTTTTTAATGTATCATTTCGATTTGGGAAAGTTGTAGGTCTCGTCAAGACCTACATTTCCAATGACAGCTGTCAAACTTCGAACCGAGATATCCCGGCAACGGCTGCTCCTGGAGCACTGGTGTCTTTGGGAAAGTTGTAGGTCTCGTCAAGATCTACATTTCCAATGACAGCTGTCAAACTTCGAACCGAGATATCCCGGCAACGGCTGCTCCTGGAGCACTGGTGTCTTTGGGAAAGTTGTAGGTCTCGTCAAGACCTACATTTCCAATGACAGCTGTCAAACTTCGAACCGAGATATCCCGGCAACGGCTGCTCCTGGAGCACTGGTGTCTTTGGGAAAGTTGTAGGTCTGGTTGAGACCTACATTTCCAATGACAGCTGTCAAACTTCGAACCGAGATATCCCGGCAACGGCTGCTTCTGGAGCACTGGTGTCTTTGGGAAAGTTGTAGGTCTGGTTGAGATCTACATTTCGGATGACAGCTGTCAAACTTCGAACCGAGATATCCCGGCAACGGCTGCTCCTGGAGCACTGGTGTCTTTGGGAAAGTTGTAGGTCTCGTCAAGACCTACATTTCCAATGACAGCTGTCAAACTTCGAACCGAGATATCCCGGCAACGGCTGCTCCTGGAGCACTGGTGTCTTTGGGAAAGTTGTAGGTCTGGTTGAGACCTACATTTCCAATGACAGCTGTCAAACTTCGAACCGAGATATCCCGGCAACGGCTGCTCCTGGAGCACTGGTGTCTTTGGGAAAGTTGTAGGTCTCGTCAAGACCTACATTTCCAATGACAGCTGTCAAACTTCGAACCGAGATATCCCGGCAACGGCTGCTCCTGGAGCACTGGTGTCTTTGGGAAAGTTGTAGGTCTGGTTGAGACCTACATTTCCAATGACAGCTGTCAAACTTCGAACCGAGATATCCCGGCAACGGCTGCTCCTGGAGCACTGGTGTCTTTGGGAAAGTTGTAGGTCTCGTCAAGACCTACATTTCCAATGACAGCTGTCAAACTTCGAACCGAGATATCCCGGCAACGGCTGCTCCTGGAGCACTGGTGTCTTTGGGAAAGTTGTAGGTCTCGTCAAGACCTACATTTCCAATGACAGCTGTCAAACTTCGAACGGAGATATCCCGGCAACGGCTGCTCCTGGAGCACTGGTGTCTTTGGGAAAGTTGTAGGTCTGGTTGAGACCTACATTTCGGATGACAGCTGTCAAAATTATTAACGTTGAATATTTATTATTAATGATGCCAAAGAAGTATAACTTCTTACGTGCGTACATAAGTACACGCAATTCTTTTTAAACTCATATTATGTCGGAAAGATCGAAGAACATTATTCATATTTTATCAGTATGCGATTCATACTAAATATAATTTTCAACCGAGCAAAGCTCGGTCAACCAGGTATTAATATTATAAATGTGAAAGTTTGTGTATTTGTTTGTTTGTTTGTTTGTTACTCCTTCACGCAAAAACTACTGAACCGATTTTCATGAAATTTGGCACACACATAGAGGGCAACGTAGATTAACATATAGGATATTTTTTATCCCAGAAATCCCGCGGGATCGGAATTTACGCGGGAAAACCTTCTTCACGTATGGGGTATAAATAGCTTTGTTACTCCTTCACGCAAAAACTACTGAACCGATTTTCATGAAATTTGGCACACACATAGAGGGCAACTTAGATTAACATATAGGATATTTTTTATCCCAGAAATCCCGCGGGATCGGAATTTACGCGGGAAAACCTTCTTCACGTATGGGGTATAAATAGCTTCTAAACAAACATTAATATAAAACTAACAAGTCTGTCTTCCCGGAAATCCCGCGGGATCTGGAGTTACGCGGAATAAACTCCTGCGCGTACGAAGTAGCGGGCACACGCATAGAGGGCAACTTAGATTAACATATAGGATATTTTTTATCCCAGAAATCCCGCGGGATCGGAATTTACGCGGGAAAACCTTCTTCGCGTATGGGGTATAAATAGCTTCTAAACAAACATTAATATAAAACTAACAAGTATGTCTTCCCGGAAATCCCGCGGGATCTGGAGTTACGCGGAATAAACTCCTGCGCGTACGAAGTAGCGGGCACACACAAAGAGGGCAACTTAGATTAACATATAGGATATTTTCAGAAATCCCGCGGGATCGGAATTTACGCGGGAAAACCTTCTTCGCGTATGGGGTATAAATAGCTTCTAAACAAACATTAATATAAAACTAACAAGTCTGTCTTCCTGGAAATCCCGCGGGATCTGGAGTTACGCGGAATAAACTCCTGCGCGTACGAAGTAGCGGGCACACACATAGTATTATAAATGCGAAAGTCTGTCTGTGACGTTTTCACGACTAAACCACCAGTCCGATTTGGATGAAATTCGGAATGAAAATATTTGAAGACCCAGAGTCACACATAGGCTAATTTTTTTTAAAAAATCAACCCCTAAAGGCTTGAAATAGGGGATGAAAGTTTGTATGAAAACAACGATTTTGATGAATTTTCCCAGGAAGATAGTTGATGACGTACTTTCTCCCCCACTTCCCCGGTTCGCGATATAAACGAATTCCACGCGGGCGAAGCCGCGGGCAAAAGCTAGTTATATTATGTTTGTGCGAAATCGATACACACAGACATGTTTCTTTGTGCGTTCAATATAACTAGAGACTCGTTCTACGCTGAAAATTAATTTTGGCAAAAGGTTTGGTACTTCACATTGATACTATCAACGTTCACGTTGTGTGAAACGTATAGTAGCGTGTATATACGTATATATACGTCATACATAAGTATTCATGTATGTAGTGGTGTAGGTATTTTTTAATCAATAAGCATATTAGTAGGTATAAATAAATAAAACTCCGTTGCTGAATGATTGACTGATGATAACGCACTTGAAACTATTTAAAGCAAGAAGCTGACATTTGCACTAAGAGACGATTGTTGGAAATTAGAGTTTTGTTAATTTGGATTCTTGAAAATTTTTCGAAATCTTGTTTCATATATTTCAATTTAACTTTCACAACAACAAAAAATTTTGCACTCGGTTTTGTAAAAAGGGTAAAGAAGTTTTGCTTTACGTACATACTAGGTATTGTAGATATATTTAAAGATTATTCTGACGTATTTCACGCCTGTCTCGCACTACTGACGGTATCACTCGTGTTCGCAACAAGTCGTTTGAGTCGAGAAGTGCCCACGAGCGTAATGCCGGCCTACGGTAAACATCTCGTGGAGTCGCCCGGGGCGCTTGATAACAAGTTGCTAGTGCGGACTTTGACTGCGGCTGCTGAGGACGTAATGAGAGTAAGTTTGTGATAAGCTCGGGTTTGTGGCAGTGCGATTTGTTTGAGACAAGTGCAGGAGTGGATGATTTGTGTTTCGTTTAAGTAGATAGGTTAAGAATGCCAATGGTAAGCTGTGGCGAAGTCTAAGTTTGACGCACTTTAAAGCCATCAGCATCATCTTGACGATTTCCACATTATAAAGTTATCATCTAACCAGCTATCCCAGTCTTCCGTGCTAAGTAATTTATAATGCTTATAAATTTTGGACCTACGCTAATTTGATAACGCCCATACTGAAAATATGTTTTCAAGCGCTCATAGCCCTTACGTATGTACCTAGGTAGGTAGACTTGCGTCGATCCTAAATGATCGACAATATAAAGCAACAGCGGGTACAGTCGGTTGGTGAATGTCTGCCCGCTTGTTTCAAAAGTCTTAATCGTTTTCGTGCTTCGGAGGGCACTTAAAGCCTTCGGTTTCGATCGGTACCGTACCGGTTTTATTTTTAGATACCAAGCTGTCGTTAAGTCCTGTCAGGGGCTTTCGGGCCTTGTAAAAACTTTCGATGATTAGGCTGACTACCAATCTGCACTGAAGCAGTATAGCATACTATGCCTCGACTATATACCTCGACTAGTTTTAAGTGGATATCGCGAGAGATTCATGCTTAATAGTGGACCATAATTTTTTATACCATGTAGAGATCACCAATTTTCCAGCGAAACAAAACTCTTTCCCTGCAATACGAGTATACTAATGTTATCCGAGCAGAATATCTATTTTAGGAAAATGTTTTACAGTCATTGTAAATTAGAGTAAATTTCTCCGTTCAATTAGCAGGAATGCCTATAAGTTCGCCCCCGGCTGAATGTAACGTCGACTGGGAGGTAATAACAGTTTGACGTTCGGCTGAGCGACGCTCACCTGGTGTAGGAGCTGTGTATATAGCTATGTGTTACCCGTTCTACGAATAACTGTGCGCTGTTTGGTTTATTTTTGGTATGCTCAAACTCTGCACTGTAAAGGTGCAGCGTTGATTATCTATATAGAGATAGACTGTAAATAACGACATATGTATAGTAGTAATGACAAAATATCTGCCTGAATAAACTAAGCTTAATAAAAAAGCCGTACACATTCACACCACTGCATATTTCATATCTTGCCGGGCATCCTCGCTTCACAAGGCTACTATCAAGAAGGTTGTAGGTATGGTCGTTGTTCTTGAGTTAGTGACTTCTTTAGGCCAAATTCAATTTAGCGAGACTCTTCGAGGTTATATTTCTAAAGTTAGTGATATGGTTTGTGATGGTTTTTCACATTTAGTGGTTCATTCATTTATACCAGTACCTAGGTACAGTTATTCATCATATATAGTAGTACCTAGGTATATCTTCTAAAGAAAGTGATCCCCTGCGTAAAGATGGCCTTTACGCCCCTAGTATGCGTAATTTAAGTAATTTTTGATTTGTGAAGTGTGTAAAATCTCAAATTTCATTTGTATAAAACATCTTTTTATATTACTTCGCGCTTTCATCAGCCGTATGAAGTTTACTATTCCACAGTCCCGGCATCTATGCACGTCTTAATTTACGATATTGAATCAAAGGAAGCCGTCGTCGCCTCTTTCTTATTACGTCATTTGATCCTCCGGAAGTGAACCCCTGCTTTATTACGTGGAAACATCGCAGAATTCAATTAGCGTCTCACCGAATTATATTAGCATACCGATACTTTCCACTTTTAAATTCAATGGAAGTTTGGTGACCTGTAACCGTTTCCGGGAATTGGAGGTTGGGTAACTTCAGTGATCTTAAACATTTTGTGACGTCAGTAGCAATTTTTAAAAGTATAATGACGTCACCGAGAACTTCTATATTTAAAGTTTTGGTGACGTTAGTTAGGTTAATGTCGTCATCTGTTTGCATGCCAATGTAAAGCCAATGCCAGGCTAAGAATCTGGTAGACGGTGTGGTGGCAAGTGATCATCACTATGTTGATCCGTGATATCAACGTTATAGGCACTAAATTAGCTTTTGTCATGCATGTTCCTTGGGTAGATTAGGGGAGCTCTGAGAAAGGTTTTTTGGAAATGCCTACCCCCTCTCCCCATCCTTAAGGGATAAAGACGGGCATAAACTGAACCAATAATAGGGAATATGCATGTCATTCAAATTTAAGTAAATATTTTTTGTACAGTCGTTATCGCTAAAATAATGATATCTGTCACATTATTTTCTATTTAATCTTTTTAAAATAACTAAAATAAATTTATAAAAAGTGCAAATTTTACGAGGCAAATTTAAAATGTCGAAACGCAACGCTATTGGTTAGACATCGGCGTGACGTCATCCTTCGCGATGGACATGTCAAAAACATACTAGAACTAGCTGTTTTCATTTATATTTCAGTTAATTTGATTGCTTTCAGAGTTTATCGTATACTTCTTGCGTGATTTTTGTTTGTTAGTGGTGTGTTGAATGACTAACAATGTCTGAAAGTGAATTTCAAAAGGCGCAGTCGGATAATCTTCCGAAAATTGATGCTTTCATGATAAGTTCGTACTTCGCCTCAAATAATGATTTTACATCAGCTGAAATCAGGGGAGTCAAAGCTGCAAGGTGAGGAAGTGATAGATATTTAATTTAGGTACATGGTTCTCGTAGGTACAGTTTTTCTATGTAATTCATAAAAGTCTTTAACATAACCTGTAAAGATTTAGCCATTTACCTTCTACATACAAATTATACTATATCCTTCATATCACATTTTAGGAATAAATGGTTGTTAATAAATAAATCCGTGTTTGGGAATACTTTATAATCAAATCTGTTTTTATCCCAGATCTGAACGAGAATCTTACAACAACTTTTCAGGGTTTGTACTTTTGTAAGCCAAATTAAACCAAAACTATTAATATTTGGTAGAAATAATTATTTTCTTCTTACGTTAAAATGATCTTCGCAACAGTATGCAGTGCTTTTTGTAGATATAATATCTCTTTTCACAATTTTATACCACTTTTTCTTATATAAGCGTCCCGTGGAACATGAAAAAATACTTTGTCCGATGCGTTCCATCTCGTATTCTTGCACATAGGTACAATACAGTACTTAAAATAAGGTCTTCGGTTTCCATCCATACTTCCGTTGATGAAATTAAACTAGAAAACGTAAATTTAATACTATAAAATACTCTTTCTCAACCTCGCTCATAACTACTTGTTAGTAAACAACTCCAACCTGACGAACGATGACGTCACCATAGAACGCGCCAAAATGGCGGCGTTTGAATCGGCCTTATGTCATTCAAATTTTCATTAATTAATTTAAAATAAATTTGGACTTTCCCATGACTCGTATATTTTTTTACGGCATTAAATTAACATAAATGAGCTATAAAAACAATAAAAAAAAATCATGCATATTCCCTATTCTAAGCGGGCGAAAGCTAGTACCCATATAATTATTTATGATCATTTTTATGATAGAAAAGTTTTATTTCTTCTTTTCAGCGAAATCTCAAAAGCTCAAACGTCATTCGTTAATTTTAGAAGGATGGTGGACGAATACACTTTAATAGTTTTTAAAAAGGGGAAGTTACCTTTGGGTCATTTGTTCGTATTTAGCTTCGTCATGCAATTTGGAGAGCTGAGCTAAAGTTTCGCTATAGTTTCGAAGTCCCGCTGAAAATTCAAATGTCATTGGAGAATTTTTAACTTCGTGTACTCGTATAATGAGATGAATGATTCGGATTTTTCGGATTGATTATTTAAAGTATGTTATTTAAGAGTTGATTCAAACCTTTTTGTAAAATATGTATTGCACGTCACATATCTCATCACAAGCTTTCATCCGTTCATCACGTTTTGCAAGTTCATTACTAGACATAAAAATATAATCCTGACTAACTCCACTCTGATCTTGAATGCTACAGAATGTTTTTTCAGTAATTTAGCTGAGGTTTCGTCTAGGCTCTACGGCTGAATTTTGACTTACGTTTCTTAAAATAAAGTACCTGGTTGACCGAGCTTTGCTCGGTTGAAAATTATATTTAGTATGAATCGCATACTGATAAAATATGAATAATGTTCTTCGATCTTTCCGACATAATATGAGTTTAAAAAGAATTGCGTGTACTTATGTACGCACGTAAGAAGTTATACTTCTTTGGCATCATTAATAATAAATATTCAACGTTAATAATTTTGACAGCTGTCATCCGAAATGTAGGTCTCAACCAGACCTACAACTTTCCCAAAGACACCAGTGCTCCAGGAGCAGCCGTTGCCGGGATATCTCCGTTCGAAGTTTGACAGCTGTCATTGGAAATGTAGGTCTTGACGAGACCTACAACTTTCCCAAAGACACCAGTGCTCCAGGAGCAGCCGTTGCCGGGATATCTCGGTTCGAAGTTTGACAGCTGTCATTGGAAATGTAGGTCTTGACGAGACCTACAACTTTCCCAAAGACACCAGTGCTCCAGGAGCAGCCGTTGCCGGGATATCTCGGTTCGAAGTTTGACAGCTGTCATTGGAAATGTAGGTCTCAACCAGACCTACAACTTTCCCAAAGACACCAGTGCTCCAGGAGCAGCCGTTGCCGGGATATCTCGGTTCGAAGTTTGACAGCTGTCATTGGAAATGTAGGTCTTGACGAGACCTACAACTTTCCCAAAGACACCAGTGCTCCAGGAGCAGCCGTTGCCGGGATATCTCGGTTCGAAGTTTGACAGCTGTCATTGGAAATGTAGGTCTCAACCAGACCTACAACTTTCCCAAAGACACCAGTGCTCCAGGAGCAGCCGTTGCCGGGATATCTCGGTTCGAAGTTTGACAGCTGTCATTGGAAATGTAGGTCTTGACGAGACCTACAACTTTCCCAAAGACACCAGTGCTCCAGGAGCAGCCGTTGCCGGGATATCTCGGTTCGAAGTTTGACAGCTGTCATCCGAAATGTAGATCTCAACCAGACCTACAACTTTCCCAAAGACACCAGTGCTCCAGAAGCAGCCGTTGCCGGGATATCTCGGTTCGAAGTTTGACAGCTGTCATTGGAAATGTAGGTCTCAACCAGACCTACAACTTTCCCAAAGACACCAGTGCTCCAGGAGCAGCCGTTGCCGGGATATCTCGGTTCGAAGTTTGACAGCTGTCATTGGAAATGTAGGTCTTGACGAGACCTACAACTTTCCCAAAGACACCAGTGCTCCAGGAGCAGCCGTTGCCGGGATATCTCGGTTCGAAGTTTGACAGCTGTCATTGGAAATGTAGGTCTTGACGAGACCTACAACTTTCCCAAAGACACCAGTGCTCCAGGAGCAGCCGTTGCCGGGATATCTCGGTTCGAAGTTTGACAGCTGTCATTGGAAATGTAGGTCTCAACCAGACCTACAACTTTCCCAAAGACACCAGTGCTCCAGGAGCAGCCGTTGCCGGGATATCTCGGTTCGAAGTTTGACAGCTGTCATTGGAAATGTAGGTCTTGACGAGACCTACAACTTTCCCAAAGACACCAGTGCTCCAGGAGCAGCCGTTGCCGGGATATCTCGGTTCGAAGTTTGACAGCTGTCATCCGAAATGTAGATCTCAACCAGACCTACAACTTTCCCAAAGACACCAGTGCTCCAGAAGCAGCCGTTGCCGGGATATCTCGGTTCGAAGTTTGACAGCTGTCATTGGAAATGTAGGTCTCAACCAGACCTACAACTTTCCCAAAGACACCAGTGCTCCAGGTCAGTATGATGTTTACAAACAGTACCTCAAAGAAGTTATCCTAATGTTTCATAGATGGCGTCAGTATGATGTTTTTAAAATCTCTTTATCTCGGGAACCGAGCTTTTCTCGAACCTGGGACCTTGATAAATCGATTCCTTGAGCCGAAAACCCCCTAATCTGTGACTTTCATGAAAATCTTTGCAGCCGTTTCCGAGATCGTGAAAATAAATAAATAAATATACAAGAATTGCTCGTTTAAAGATATTAGATATTCCGCCAATAATACATAGTAGTCTTATAAATATGTAATTAATCTTATAAGCAGCAAGCTTAAATACCCGTCGCTAGGTATTCAAATATTTACCTAAGTAGATGCATTAGTCGTGCTCGTGCGGAACACGCGGTGATTAGCGCTCCAGATTGCATTCTGTGCGGCATCACGCGGCATCTCGCGGTATTCCGCTATATACTGGTTGCAGTTGTTAGATAAATTGAAGTACAAGTAGACATGTATTAAGATAGACAAGGACACACTGTACCTGCCTGTAGGTATGATGTGGGAGCTTCCTCATTCTTGAGTCAAAGGCAATCTGTTAAGCCGGATTCAAATTGGTTAAGATGTTCCTATGATTTGCGCATTCTTTCGGAAAAACTATTTTTAATTTCCGTAGGTGCAATAAGCGCAACATTTCGCACAGACGAAACAAAATTAACCTAAAATATAGATTAAACATATGAAAATACATATAATAAAAAAAATCTGGCAATCATTGTTTCAGATTTCTATTGCTAATAAAGGCTCCAATAACACGCCCACGCTGGTAAAGCCTCGAGTTAAAATTAGCAGAATTATTAAGAACCGATATGAAGGCGGTTACTATTTATACACCTTTTAGACTCAATTATAAGGAATATTATTATTAGCGTTGCCATCTATACCCTTGAAAATGGTGAGAAGGCGATTCAAATTAAATTTAGTTAATCGTTTAACAATTCGCTACCTTCAGAAGTCCAAAGTAATCTGACATGCCGTGCCGTGCTCATATGACACTGCCACAAATAAATGCTCAATTCAAAAACACTTGCACTTCAGAGAGCGGGAAATATTCGGGAATGAAATCACCAGACAATTTAACAGATCGACACGTGCGCACTTAGGGTTGTCTAAATTACGAAGTTTTTTTGATGAATATTTGGTTTCAGCTCATTAATGGTCCTATGCTGAACACGAGTCTCTTCTCATTATTGAGGAGGCCTTGAGCAAACTACCACGCTGCTCCAGTGGCGATTAGTAAATTAGAAATTCGTTGTAGAATCTGGGAATTAATGTTGGGATAAAGCGTGGAACCCTTTAAAGAAAGAAAGTAACTGAACCATGTTTTAGGATATTTCTATTAGGCAACATTAACAATACAAGGCCTATGCAAGATCTAACGTGGCAGAGGCTGCAAAATTATTCCAAAGATGATAAATCAAGGGGGAACAATTATGCATGTTTTGCAGTTTTGCTATTGGTATTAGTACCGTTTATTTTACTATGCCAATATCATTCAGGTGTTTTCGTCTAGCAGTCATCATGATGATGTAACACGATGTTATGGCAACAACTTCCAAGTTGTAAATTGCAGTGCTACAATAAGACATAATATACTTGATTAAAAACACGTATGATTAAAAGTGAGTGACAACCCTACCACATAGTAAACGCAATAAAACAGTGAAATGTTCGCATGTGACCGTGCATTAATGAGTCGCACTGTAGGGCGGCTTAATCTCCTCATATTAAAACCTGAAGTGTTCCTCCTGACTCATCGCTGGGGAGAATGTTTTGTGTGCTCTTGAGAATACTTCACTTTTTAATTTAAAACACTTTTGGGGTTCCGTGAATATATCAATAGTCATTTTTCTATTGGCAGAGGGCTTCTATATTTGAGCAATGAAATGACTAGTTGTTCTTAAGATATACAGATAATAATGTAAATTGTCAATGTATGTATTTAGTAATGCCTCGCTGAAATGTAATGAAATTGTTTGCTCTTAAATAACTTTTAATTTATTTGTATTATTTGTATATATTTTGGGGTCTTTTACAAATGGAATTCGAACTTTTGCCACTTATTCCACGGGTTTGAAATCTTGCATATTATTGCTTAAATGACAATGTAACTTTATTACTGTTATCGATCGATACTACGCTCATGATTTGGTCCAGACAAGGTTACTCAATAACATTTAACAGCTCAGTAACATTTATTATTTTGCTTTTATTATTCCCTCAGCATTATAAATAAGTGTTTTCAGTTTTTAAATTTTTTATTGTTCTACTGTAGTGTCACCCCAGATTGTACTATAAGTTCACAGGTAAATTGAAAACTAAAGCGTTTACAAGCCTTTACCTGCATTGTATTCAGCATAATATAGACTTAAGCCTATTCCACCTGGCTCGCTGTAATCAATTCGGTTCAGTCCCAAGTGCTTCTAAGACAGGGAAATATCCATCGAAACGCGAGAACACTTAAATAGATCGAAGGTTTCCATACGGTCCATTAAGGGTCGCGTCTGCTCCTGTCACGTCAATTAACCTGGGATTGGAGATAATGCCATTTTTAATGAAGTTATTGATCGACACTGGCTTCTTAATTGCTTGCTATGTGAGAGTCTTCAAGAGGAGAGTGAATGGGCTTTTATAAGTACGTTCAATATCTTGGAATTGATTACGACTTACCTTCAAGTGGGAATGTTGTCAAGCATTGATCTATTTTAAGATGATCGTACCTAGTAATTTAATTGATGGTCGTAGGTCTTAATTGATTGTCATTTTTTAATGGCCAATGTTAAGTGTCAGCGGTAATTTAGAGTCATGTCATATTTTTAACTTATCCATTAGGTATAGTTATGTCTATCAAACCAGTAATGTTATTGCCTGTCTATCAGAATCCACAATATTGTCTCTTCGGCCAGTCTAGCCAGAGGACGTCACAAAACGGGACGCAGACACGGACACATGGAATTCAATTATGGGATGGCCGCCATAGCTTCCATCGTTGTCGGCTTCAAATATGGTTAGACCATTGAAAACATTTGCCTGTATCGGAAAATCTAATATTTTCCATGCCATTCTATTTTTAACGGCTATACGGAAATTATCATCGTAGACACTCAACTTAAATGCAAACGGATATTCACAGGCAAAAGTCTCGCCTTAACCCTGATTATTTTCATGGAAGGTACTTAGCAAATGAACATGCAGCACCACCCTTCTGCTGCCGCCCATTTTGACCTTAACCGACTTAAACCGAGTTTCAATTTAGGGACTATTATCCATGCAACTGGGTCTAAATATCCATAAAACAATTCAAAATCGTGAATACCCGTTTGCATTTGAAATTACTCTTTTTATTGTTATGTACAACATATTACAAATGAGCAAACGAAAAACCTGATGTTAAGTGGTCACCGTAGCCCATGCGTATTACTTCTATTGATAGTTTCTTTTAAGAACTATTTTGAACCAATTTAGGATTTGCATGTTTTGATAGATTGTATCCAAAGAGAGCGTGAGTTGGTGTTCAAATTCTTCAAACCAAATCTCACTTAGGGTGTTTACAATATTACCTACACACTATAACTTCTTTAGGCATACCAATACAACTCTCGCAATGGAAAAACTAAATCCTGATTAACGGGTACTCAGGGAAGCTTGGGACATGAAAAACCCATTAAATCCAAACCTCATAGACACATGGGTGCACTCAGCTGCATTGGTACACTAAATAATGCAGATTGGGAGACGAATAGCGTTAATACACGCCATTCGTCAACTGCCTCCGCGTAAATCGTCTGCAACCTTCGTTTGCGCCCACACCCCATGTAAATTATTGACTTGATGCTGATATATGAGGCTATAGACGATCAGGCTGATGCTGCAGAATCCGTTGTGCGTGTGCTGCATTGCGATGCGTTAGTGTCCGACTGTGTATCCGTGATTAGTCCGGTGTAAGATAGCCCAGATCTCCTATTACACGTGTCGATCCCTTATTATGCATGTCGTTATCAGCAGATGTAAAGTTTGACGCAACATTCGTTGGAGTCAATAGTCTTAACCACTTAATATGTGTCCGCATTGGTCATCCTGATGGTACTAATACATAATCATAGGGTTTTATTTGCCTGCGCGGCGTAAAAGAGTGTATAAGTCTTTATTCGCGCCCTTGTGGCGTTAAGACCAAACGGTTAGGCCGGTTTTGATGAGTTGCTTCAGGCGATATAACTTAATTCCGCAACTATGACTTAAGACATGACAATTATCAGAGACCAGTCATATTGTGAAAAAGAGTAACCGAAACTGATAGGTTCAATTGAATAGTAGGTAGGTAATTGTAAAATCGTGCTTAGGTTTTGCTCTTATTATTTAGTTTAAAATGACTGTTTAGGATCTGTTACTAATGAAAGGTCTAACGGCTCATTCCCACGGCATACGTCTTTGACGATTCGTCAAAAAACACGATACGTCTTGACGGATGGACGTTCACATTGAATACGGAATCGTGTTTTTTCACGATTCGTCAAAATATCCGCATTGAAGTTCACATTTATTTCGTGATTTAGCTCAGTTCAGATTGGTTCAGAAACATTCACGATTCGTGATTTCTAAAAGACGTATCCGTCATAATCATAAAACATTCACGATTCGTGATTTCTAAAAGACGTATCCGTATTCGTCTTTTTTCACGATTCGTCAAGCGTGTGAACATGAGTATTTAAAAAGCATTGCCGCCGTCAAAAAAAATAACGAATCGTGAAAAAAGACGATTCGTGAAAAAAGACGATTCGTCCTCGTGTGAATGAGCCGTTAGAATCCGTTCTCATTTCGATTTTTAATACTGATTAGGTACGTCGTCGGAATTTAAAGTTTGAACTTTTTACTGTGCTAATTATTGTCGTAGCTGCTAATCGTCCTTACCGTGTCATATTTTCAATAGGTTTCATATACAGTTCATGAAAACTGGTTACTATAACAGGTTTATGTAGGCGTCTTCTTTCAGCCCTTTCTTTTTGACCAGCAACGATTCCGTAGCATCCTCACTATTTTATTTGATACGCAAGGCGGTGATAACTGCTCCCTATCATTCGCCCTATCAGCATGTTTTAAGAAAAACACAATGGGTAACAAGGAAGAAGCTTTCTCCGACTGATTCAAGGCGTACTTTGCTCGAAGGTACGGCAATTGTAAGAGAGTAAATTTAGAGTCGCACTAAATTTCCCTTCACAATCACAGCGAGCGGGGTCTTAGTTTATGGAATGGCCGAGTGTGGCGAGTGTGCTGAGATATAAACGAGCAATAAACGGTGAGTGCATTAGATCGGCTGCACGCGTTTAGCGCCCTCTCGTGCGAGACACTTGAATGTCTTAGGGTTGTTGTGAAGTGGCACTTTTCGCTAGTGCGATTGTTTGATTTGTTTTATACGGGTTTTATGTTGTGTTTTACGTTAGAGGAGTGCTGGGATTTAGTTGTTTGTAGTGTAGCTATATTGTCCCTGAGTTTAAAATGTCTGGTGGTATCACTGATGCGAGTTTATAGTAGTAAATCTCGTCAGAAAAGAATAGTCTAGAATTCCAGATAACCTACTCTAAAGGCGCTCACTCATATTCGCGCGAATACGCAAAGCAACAAGTTTAGGACCTTCGCAAATGTTTAATCGACATAATTATTTACAATTTTGTGGAATTCCAACTGTCAAAGCTAGGACAATTCGCGAATGTTCAAAGGTTCGCGTGTATTTAAGTTAGCGCGGTAATACTATGTGGCCATGCTTCGATTATTTTATTTATGCAAATATTGTGGAAATCTTTATGTAAAATTACATAAAGGGTGTAGAGTTTTTAATGTACCTAGCATCAATATACAAAAAAGGTATGTGTATACTAGTGAGCACCCTCGCTTCGCTTGGGGAAGTTTATGTATTTTCTCATTTTTGCAATATATTTCAACGTTTTTCCGCTCCTATTGGACGAAGGGTGATGTTTTATGGGCTAAGCCTTCATAAATAAATGGACTATAAAATACAAAAATATTTTTTCAAATCCGCACTTGTAGTTTCTGTAGCCCGTTTAAACAAATAACAAACAAACTCTACAGTTTTACAAAATTAGTATGCACCTTTTGTGATATTAGTGCCTATACCTACTTTTAACATTTGAATACCACCACTTGCCCAAATGCCGTCTTGATGGACATACACACAATCATAAAGTGTTTACTTATGAAGGTACACTAGGCAATACGACTATAACATAACACGAATTATATTTTTTTATAAATTAATCATTTTGATATAATAAACAAAAATTGATCGTTTGTGCCAACTTTTAATTTCTCCGTAGATTTATATAGAAATGTAACTACTGGAACCATATTGCACAGGCAATAAAGATCTTAATTTTCTCTAAGTGGATCTCCAATTAAATTATTTCCACGCAGGGGCAGCCCCCTCGCCCTAACAGATCGAATTGAAGCAGTGCGCTCAATCTAAAAACAATATTGCTAAAGTATTCATGACAAATCGCCCAGTAACGAAGAGAAATAACTGCGTAAACATTGGGTGTCTTTAGCGAGGGGTGGAAAGGGCGTGTTCCTAGTGGTAGCGACTTTGTAACGTGCTCATGTGAGCGCATTTTAGTTTTTTTTTAATTGGACGCATTTTAATTTCTTTGTTTAAGTTCTTTTTCCTTTTAGGTTAACTGCAAAGCATGTCTTACTTTTAAATTTAATAAATTGATGGTCTCTTTATTTTGTTACCTAATTTACTGCCCACTGATGACTTGAGCGACTTAAAATTTTTCCTTCTTGCAGTTTGTTTATCGTAAAAATTTTCATACCTAATATTTACACAAAATGATTACTACGACTGTTGTACTACGACTGTACATAGTTTTACCTGATTTGCACGTATAAAAAGGTGCAATCAATCAACGTGATCCGCACCCGCTTTCCGCTGCAAGTGACACCACATCCGTCAATAGGGTGCGTATACACGACGCTGTTTAGATTGATGGCTGATGCAATTTGCGACCGACTCGGATTTATTGGCTATGATAAAAGAACATTTGCGGCATGCCATAATGGATGCTACCACTGCAATTGTTTATGGAAGATCGTATGCCATGGGATGATGTCGTTTGCGTCTCTTCCCTGTTTTCTCCGTTTATGTTAAGATATTGGCTGCAAAACATACTTGTTAAGTGGGGAGATAGTAATAATAGAGCGTAGGACTTCTTCCTTTGGTTTGGTTTTAAGCCGATGGTTTTTTGTGTTGCTGATGACAAAAGACAGTGACCACTTGATTATAAGCTAAAAAAGTTATACAGTTTTTTAAGTCTACTGCAAGTATGGTATTTTCAACCACAACAAGAAGCTTTAACTTGTGAATCTTACATAAAAAAAATATATTTCAAATTCTGAAGTATCAAATCCCTTAATGACGCATTTTAATGAAGTATCCACTCTAGTTTGCAGAAGCTTTAAGGTTGCACCGGACATAAAGACAATAATATGAAAGTACTAAACGAGACAAACTTCCCCTCACACACAAAAATAATGAGTAGAAGTTTAAACCCCGTTGTAAAACTGTCCGCTCCGTCGCCGGCGGTTACAGAAACCGCAGAACAATGTCTTAATCGCCGGGGAAAAGAAACAAATCGCTGTGCGCGTCGCTCGTCCCCGGGGACACCGACATGTCCCCTCCCGGTTGCATTCGTGGGTGGTTTAAGTCATGAGCGGATGTGTTTACACTGAAAAGTCGATACTTTTCGGTGTTAACGCTTATGTATTAACTTATTGAATCTCGTGTGTTAATTTTTACGAGGTTCGATTAAACATTGTAATAAATCAACATCGGTATAATACATTCTGTATATTTTTTAAAGGCCTGGAACAGACGAAAGTAGGACGGACTTATGGACAAATAGGTTTATTATGACTAATTGCTCTATTTATTTTAAAATATAAAGAACCGAAATGACCATGAAAGAGCTACAAATTTTATTGCATTTTTTCCTACTTCTAAATTTATCTGCGAATTGAAGGATCACAAGTTTCATTCCCGGCTGGGCAAATATTTATGTGACAGATAAATGTTTGCTTTCGGCCCTTGGGTACCAGTGATTTGTTGTATGTATTGTTCTTGACGCGACACAAACTCCTAGTGCGCGGGTAGTAAGTGTATTATTAGCGATTATTTAACCGTCTTCCCGCTTACACTTGTACCAAACGCAGGAGATAACTGCAAATAGCGGTAAAATGGGACGTAACTCACCCCACTGCAACATTGATGGATCTATCTTCCCTTGCACACCTAATAAACTAATGCGTTGAGGTTCCAATGTTTCTGCTAAGTGGGTATTAGTTCGGCGTCAGCTGATATTTATTGTAGGCTCGTTTCGAGGTTCTTCCTTGAATTGGCTTAAGTGATGCCGAGTTTATGTAACTGCAAATTGTTGTAATGGGTTTTCTACAGTTGTGTTGAGATGCACGGTTTGACTACACTTTTTAACCCCTTATGCACTCTTATACACTCTGTAAACTTAAAATTTTGATGACAATCCATAGATTAAGCATATAATATCGCTTAGATTAAAACACATATTTATGATTGTTGTTGCAGTTTGTTCGAGATAAAAAAAAATATATTTAAACTATTTTAATTACATTGTTTATTACAACTTCTTTTCTTACGTTCAATGTATAAAATAGAAGTACCCCGTCAAGTCTACCAACATTTGTTTCCCCAAACAAATGCCGTAGCTTCCAAAGCCCTTAGTGGCGATATTACTATCTATATATCACCGAGATGGCTAACAATTGGTACATTTGATGTACACTCAGGTGCCACCCTCGCCCGCGTGGAACTACACGCTGGAGACGCGATGTGGCATGTGCGTTTTGGATTTCAAGTGTAGCGATACGTCATGATGTTTATAAAAAAAATGGAGCGAAATTTAAATTTAGAATGGAATATTGAGAGTGCAAATCATTTAATTTATAGTAGTGTTTAATAGCATTATTAGGTGTCTGGGCATGGGGAACTAGTATTCCCATGAGGCCACTATAACAGTTTAATAGCGGCTTAGTTTAGTTGGTTTACTGATGTCGAATGCAGGATTTTAATTTGTATTAGTAAAAACAAGCATCTTGATATATTGGATTTTGCGTCTGTTTTAAGTTGATTGATAGACTATTTATTTTGTAAGATATTTCGTTGGAAGTCGCAACGTTCCGTTGCGCCTGAACAAATGGTTTTAAATTTAAATCGCAAACCATAATCGTCCCATTTGTGGGCTCAGATCTGCTCTAACAATAAGATGGGTGACCAAATGGGGATTGGCTGATTTATTGTCACCATGCATTAGAGCCAGTTACAGTAGGAGGGTCTTGTTGTAACCTTTCATCAACAGCATCCAGCAGGGTTTAGCTCGAGAAGTCTACTTTAGTTTAGATTCCAGGGTAGGTGACACCACTTTTACTTATTAATGTACCTTTAGACCTAATTGTAGATAAGTTATACACTTAGGTATACCTTGATTACAGTCCATTATGTAAACCTTATTCCAGACAATTAGGTAAGTATACCTTAATCTAATTGGATAAAGTGAGATGTAGTATAAATTCAAATCACATAGGACCACGTTACTTACATAAAAATTGAAACGTCGACAGTGGCTCGAATTTCGAACAATATTTTGCACTTTAAAGAGACAATAAGTTAACTGAAGACAGAACACCTGTATTGCGAGCTAGTCGGGAATAAAATAAAACCTCGTATAGTTGAAACGGAGACTCCCTCGGGTGATGTCGATTTGTGGCGAAGTGTACCAACGATACTGTAGAGTGGGTAATGTCAAGAGTTTTCTACAGTCACATTAAAATTAAACTGCTAGTTGAAACCTATGTTGGTTTAGCGTATGTTGTTCTATATAAGATTTGAGAGTCCCTTGTAAGTATACGATATGTGACCGTATTTGCGTAAAAAATTCAAATCGAGACCTACAAGACTATGTCCGTTTTTACGGAGGGGTTACTAACAATGCCAAGTGTCACAAGTTTTTGTGCTGCCGATGTGAGATGGACCATTTAGCATCAACTCATCTATTGTCCATTGCACGCACTATTAGTTATGCTTCGGAGCAGTTACAAGGCGATCAGTTCCAAATTTTTATCATTCGATAACGAACACAGCCAAGTTGGCGCCACCACCAAATTCTCCGATAATCCGCACAAGAGTATCGTGGTGAAATATGCTCTAGGTCCTTTCAGTCACGAGGAAATACCCGTTTGTCAGTTATCTACATACAAAAGCGACTGTAGCAAAAGTGAAATACGGATAAAGTTGAAAACGTCGGTAGCACCGACATCGCAATCGGTTGTTCACGAAAATGCGGTTTGTTTTTATTTCTCGATCTACGTCCGATAAAAAATAACGTTGGCTGAAAAAAGCCTCGGGCGAAGCATAATGATGTTTGCTTTCAATAAGCGGCCATGCTCAGACCAATAAAGTATAGACGGCGTGCCGTGAACAAAAGCGTGAAGGCAGCAAAAAGCACGCCTCGCCTTGTAATACACACGGCGGCACTCGCACCAAAACGACTTTTGTGTTCTAAATAATAAAAAATGAATGAAGCTTTGTGTTCCAAAAAATAAAGTTTAAATTTGTTCTAGTTCAAACTGTCAACATAGGGCATTCTATTGGTTCCGATGTGTGTTTTAGGCACACTTTTGCCGGCTTCACGCTTTTGTTCACGGCACGCCGTCTATACTTTATTGGTCTGAGCGGCCATGTTTGTCGAACTGTGGGAACAGACAGCTTGCTACTTGCTACCGTTCCCCTAGGTAACAAAGAAAGAATTATGCTCGCTTGTCTTGTACCCTTCGGTGCAGTTGTAATGGCTCGTCTTTGTGTCTCGTGGATTACTTCGTGATTTAATTCGCCCCACGTCTATTCATACGCAAGATATTAAAGATTAGGAATATAGCAAGGGTTTGAGATTCTTGTCGGTTTGATTAATTAGCCTGGTGTCGTGATTATGCGAGAAATAATACAGGTAATATCTGAGTTGTTGTAGTAGTAGGTGTACTGACCAAAATATTATTTAGTTCGTAATAATGATAGATGAAGGAAATGTCGATTTTCGTTTAATTTCAGATTATTTACAAGTTTCAGTAAAAATACAATATTTGGACTCCGACTCCCATTCCAATTTCTGACAAGTCATTTCGTTAAGTAACACAGCATATTCATAGCCTCTCACTAGTTTTCTTGTGTCACAGGAGTCTTGTACAACACGAACGGACTATAGTATCCGGTAATACGTCGGCTTGTTAGTCGGCTAAATAAAAAATATTTTAATTTACAGAACTCAAAACGAAAAGTAAAGACATTGTATTTTATTCCGATCATGTCATTATACAAACAAAATCACACAGCTTTTCTAAACATTTCCAATTACCATCACAAAACAAGGGCAAACTTACGATCATGAATTTATTTCACGGCAAACTTCGTACCTGCCAATATAAATTCTACTTATAAGTGAATTAATCAACAAAGCTCCCCTAAATGTTTCGTCAAGCGAATCGACATATTGCGAACTCGGCAAATTATTGGCTCTTACGAACTTTAATTTGTTACTGCAGGGCATTTATAGGTCCCTGAAGACTGAATTATAAAGTCTTTGAAACATTCCCCTTGTTTAACGAAATATAGTCGTAAACAGCACTTGTAATCCGGCCTGGCTTTGTTTCAATACATCTGCCTTTTTACCCACATCAAAAACATTTTGACCATCCAGTTCCGAGGGTCCGGGGTTCGATACCCAGCGAGGCGGAAATTTGAATGCTGAGTTTTTTCCATTCTCGCTCTGGGTGTGTCTATTTGTCTTGTGTTGCCCGTGGCACCCACGACACAAGGAATCTTAATGCGGGGTTATGAGCGTGTAGCGCTATTTACTATTTATTTATCTATTTTTTTTTGAAGCGCTTGAGCGCTTCCGTGCTTCGGAGGGCACGTAAAGCCGTCGGTCCCGGTTGTTATCGATTGATAGCAGTCGTTAAGCCATGTCGTAGGCCTTCTGGCGGCTTGAAAACTTTCGACACTGGGTTGGCCACTAACCCCTCCACCAATCCGCATTGGAGCAGCGTGGTGGAGTATGCTCTAGGCCTCCTCAGTAATGAGGAGAGACCCGTGCTCAGTAGTGGGCCATTAGTGGGTTGTAGCTTTATCTATTTTATTTTTGAAATAACAACAGCAATAGCCTAGATCAAGTAAGTTAAACACGCATTATTATGGGTTACTTAAAATGTACTCGTCAGATGTCGCTCAGATTTACATGGGAGTTAATGGTAAACATCAGCTTTGAATGTAAAAAAGAACTGTCAGACTAAAAACTTCAGAAGGAGCACACACAAATAATAATAAAGTCTAAGTGAACACCTCCTCCTCTTTTTTAGTCCATTAAAATGTACATTAATACCTACTGTATTCCGTTTGACTATCCACCTGGCCATTTTACTTATAAAATAACAGTTAATTGAGTCTCTCAGTGAACACTGGACCCAGCGAAGCTGTTCTTATAGTTCCCCGAGGGCTCTTTGAATTTCTGCTCCCCTAGTTTCGAACGATTTATAAATGATGCTTCAAACTCTGTTAAGGTGGAAATACAGCGCGAATGAAAACTAAGAAACTAGGAAATTAAATTGCAGTTCTTCGACAAAACGCGGCCGTTTCAGTGTAACAGCTGACTTGCGAGGACTAATTTAGTTTTAATATTAAACACGCTGGAATTTTATTACAGGTTTCTTAGTGGAATAAAGTAGTTGAATATAAGTACTGAAAGAATAGAGGTAGGTAGTATACTGGTCTTTTGTGTTATAGTAGCCATCGAATTGAGTGCGGTTTTAATGGAAAGTCAGTTTTTTGCGATTGTTTTTAATCATATTTGGTAGAAATCGGTCAGGCTGTTTGAAGAGTATCTAATATTGTCCAAAATTATGTACTTAAAGCATTTTTTGACATAAACTGAATTATTGGCGTAAAATTGAATTATTAGCAATGTAAATCATAAAGATAATTATGTTCGGGCGTTTGATGATATTCAGCTCATTAGAAGATTTTCTTAGTCGGGGTTTATTAAATTTTCAATGTTTGTTGATTTTTTTATCTTCTATAAGTTAGCCCTTGACTAGGTTACCACCTGATGTTACCTAAATGGTAACGTAGCCTTAAGGTGGTAACACGAGCTTACTTGGAAGAAACCTATTCACTCTAAACTTGAAATCGGCTTTGTGTTAAGGCTACGTGTATTTTTATGTGTGTGATTTATTAATAAAGAGTTTCAAGGCGAAAGCAGCATCTTTTTAACCTGCCTCGGTTCTCGGCTCTCGGCGCGTGTCCTTTTGCTATGCAAATGCAGTTAAGACGGCGCGCTTGCATCGCAGATTGGATGTGAAATTTTGAATGAGCGCCCCTTTAGCTAAATATGGTACCTTCGTTAAATAAACAAGCGTTAGAACCGCCCAGACACAAGGGTTCTTTTTTATTAAATTGGTATTTTACTATAGGTACGAAAAAGTTTATTTTAAATAAAAAAGTTTATTTAACTTTATGAAAAAGTTCCTATACGATCACAAACAAATAAACTATAAGTAAATATAACAGTAGGTAGGTAGTGTAGGTACTTCAGTTTTTGAGGATCAAACCGAAATAAACCTACTTAGGTAACTAGCCGACGTGTCACGTGTGACGTGTGTTGTGCAGTGAAAACCTGTAGTGATAGTGATACTGTGATATGGACACTTACTGTTAAATAATGGACAATAGTTATTATATATTATAGGTCATTACTTAGAATTAGTTATTTATAGGAAAAAAACACAGCCATAATAATCATTAGTCATATAAGGTATAGAGAGAAATCACTGAATGAACAACATCAGTGAAAACACATAGCCATGAGTACATTTCGATCACGATCGGTGCCAGTGAAGGAAAACACGTTAAAACCCTAGGAGTGAAGGAAAACACTGAACAACCAAACCCTCGCCCAACCAAACCATCGCAATGGACTCATGGAAAAAATGAAAACCCTGCCGACGGGGTAGTCAATAATAACACTTTGAGAAATCACAAGTACGATACGTTTTATACAAGTGTTAAAATCATAGATTGACACTTAGGTTTTTTAATAACAGATTTCTCCCAGAGGCTATACTAACCACAATAAAAAAATAAATAAAACGTGAAAAAACTCGACTACGTCAGTAAATTCAAGAGCTAATAAATGCTCTCATCCTTATAACATGTCGAAGCGGTGACACGCATTTACTTGGAGTGCGACGTACATTATGTACAATAAATTCACAATATTCACGTGGCCCAGTCTGCTCCATTCACGGCGCTGTACGGCTTTGAAGGGCGCGATCACTTTTATTGCAATTTCGTGTAAAGCACCTTGAAAGGTGTTAGAAAATTGAATTCGTATCCTGCAAGATTGCGCTCAAGTCTGACACGGAACGCTCTTATCGAATCTATGGTTTTCAAAGGTTTCGCTCTCAATCTTCGTGATTTACCTACTTGAGATGTTTTGGAAATTTGAATTCTTGCTGCGTTGCAAGTTGGGAAGATGAAATTTCTTGCTACTATATGGTGCAAAGGGTAATTTTTTAACCGACTTCAAAAAAGAAGGAGGTTCTCAATTCGACCGTATATATGCTTTTTTATGTACGTTCAGCGATTATTTCGTCGTTTATGGGCCGATTTTGATAATTCTTTTTTTGTTGTAAAGTAGATATGCGCAGTGGGGTCCCCTGATAAGGAAACCAGGATCTGATGATGGCATCTCAGAGAAATAGAAGGGAACTTTCGAAAATTGTATGGACGACTAGTGTGTTTGTTCATGTTATCATAAGTACATTAAAGCGCTACCATTTCATGAAGATCTGGAGTCGATCTGATGAAGCCGAAAGACAGTCGAGGGAACTCCTCAACGATTTACTGCAGTTATCTAGTGTTTGGGCTTGATTAATTTGTAGTGACGGGAACTTTACACTTACATGTTGAATTGAGCGCCATCTGGCGAGTAGTTTTTGAGTTATCTCTACTTATCAAGATTGAAGTCGGTTATTTTTTTTGTAAAAAGCAATTATTTTACTTGTTTATGGTAGCAAACGTGCGTGTTGCGTCACACTTCTGCTGCCGCCCATGGCAATTGCTTTTGATTTAGATTAAGACTCAAATGAGGAATAGAATGGTTAGTCCAGTTAGCAGAGGTTATTGAATTTTAGTTGATCAGTTCATTGTACGTATTAAGATTGGGGCAGGGTCGTTTAGGTTTATACAATAAGGTGATGATGAGACAAAATAAAAAATCCTGACCCTGATTCCCGGCCAAACAGTAAAAATTAAAGAAATATATAGTTTCCGCTTTTATTGACCTTATGAACGCTCTTTATAAATTTTTCTCAAATGGTTCCTATATACAGACAAAAACTAGTCACATTTTTATTCTACAGTACAGATCTAGATTAATTAATAGGTATCTTATATTCCTAATAGAATGAAGAGGAAAAACATTGTTACCTACATAAAATATTTCGATACAAAGCGTGTAAAAATACATAACAATCAACCTTCAACTATCTCGCATCGAATAAATTGAATTTCAGTTGTAATTAAGTTCAGATTCAGTCGTTCCGAGTTTCAGCGCGTTATCATTTACCGGAATACTGCTTATTTGTACTCAGTGCTGAAACACTGATATTTCATCGTAAATATGAGAAATAATAGTAATTTTCGCTCACAAAGGGTAATTTAACAATTTAACAATCATATTTCAGTAGTGAATTTATTGATACGAATTTACCAGTTCAATTGCAGTGGTAATTAACTTTAATAATTAACTTTGATTATTTCAACGTTATTCGGAGAATATTGTCTCCTCATTTTTAACGGATTCAAAAAAATCGGCCAAGTGCGAGTTGGACTCGCGCACGAAGGGTTCCGTACCATCCGTACTATTCCGTACTAATATTATAAATGTGAAAGTGTGTTTGTTTGTTTGTTTGTTTGTTTGTGACTCTTTCACTTCGCAACATGGCTATTATGTGATATGGTTTATGTGTGTGGGGATAGTTAGGAGGGTGGAGAGTGACGTAGGCTACTTTTTACCGCGGAAAAACATCTCATTCCCATGGGAAGATCGATGTTTTGTTACTTGCTAGATATTTAGTGCCGGATGTTGTTAATAGATGGCGTGAGTAAAATTCATTTGCAAGATCTGATTCACGCTATCAAATACTAGGTATATGTAATTTACTTACCTATGTCATAGGCAAATGTTATATATCTGATGTTCCAGTATCTCATATTATAGGCTACTTATTAGGCGATATTCCTACGGGCGCGGGACCTACGCGGCTGTTACCTACGGGTCCCGAAGCGAAGCGCGGGCGGTTCTCTAGTTATGTATAAAAACGCCAAAAAAATCTGGTCTGTTGTATGAAAGCCTCACTTAAATATTTACTTTAGTTTTTTGTAGCCACAAGCAACGCCATCTCTTGGACCGAAAGGTAACTAATTTATCGCTGAAGCGTCGAAACCATATTTCGACTTAAATATTTATTTTATTCAGTGTTTTAGTATTTGTTGTTATAGCGGCAACAGAAATACATCATCTGTGAAAATTTCAACTGTGTAACTATTACGGTTCATGAGATACAAGCCTGGTGACAGACGGACGGACGGACGGACGGACAGCGAAATCTCAGTAATAGGGTCCCGTTTTACCCTTTGGGTACGGAACCCTAAAAAGAAGCAGGTTCTCAAGGAGATTTTATTCGTAAGGTAGTGCTGGTCCCATAAAGGTCGCATATTCGGCATCATCTGTCGGTTAATTTCTGAGTTCAAGAGATGTTATTGATTTTTATTTATTTTTGTAAAAAAAATTGTTATTATTTTTAATCAGCTCTTTAACTCTTTGAGACCTGAGATGCTTTTTACTAAGGGTTTCAATTAATAATAATAATAATAATAACGCTACACACTCAAAGCCCCACACTAGGATTCTCTGTGTCGTGGGAGCCTTGGACAACACACAAGACAAGGACAATTGTTTTTGAGCTTCAACCAACGTGTTTCAGACGATTCTGTTGATATTTAATGATACGGATGTTTATGCTCCATGTATGGGGCTCAATTTTTATTTAAAGTTAATAGAGTTTTTTTTGTTTTTCTTTGCAATTTTAGAGAGCCTCTCCTTAAAAGATTTATTTTAGATGAGAATAGTGTTAGTTACTTTCCTGATTCTTGCTGATCCTTCATTGATTATTAAATTCGGTTCGGCACTAAACATTTATGAGGTAACACATGTAAAAATACAGTTCGATTTAGAACTTCCTTCTTTTTTTAAGTCAGTTAATAAAAGATCTTATTTATTTTTTGAGTTTCGAAGTTTTTGTAAAATTCAAATCAAATAATTTCAGATGATTTAATGCCTTTGGGCAACTTAAACATCTTATCTGTCGGGTCTGCTCAGTTTACCACACATTTTTGTAAAAAAAGCTTTCCCACTAGTTTTCGCCCATTACACTCCAAACGACCAATAAACTTCCTCAATTACAAGCGACAGTTGGTTTCAGACATATCACATTTAATTTTAAGCGTAGTAGTTGAGCAGTAACAAAAAGACTGAGATTTCTAAACATTTTGCTCTAATTATCCTCGTGCTATATGTAGTCGGGGCACAGCCAACTGCTTCCCAGATTTTTAATTGAACCGAGTTCCAATTGCATTTAAATTGCAACTTTTCCTTGCGGTTTAATTACTAGCTGGAATGAGTTTTCTAATCTTTGCTTATCGCTTGCTCGGCTCGATTTGTGTTTGCGTCAGTTTCGTTGAAGGGAAATAAAGATAGTGGTTTTACTCCACTGTGAGTAAAAGAGTGTTACGAGTTTAACATACTGTATGTACTTACTGTGTTGTGTGTATACTTCTTTGGTCACTCGGTGGACCCACTTTCAGAAACCTGACGGTACGATAGTTGATCTTAATATTGAGTGTCTGAAGACATGACTGAGATGAAATTCAATATGGCGGAATCTAGACGCCATATTGTAAAAAAATGAAATCAAAGCTGAAGCTGCGAATTATGTTTTAAAATTATCATTTTTACTTTACTGAAGTGTGATTAAAAGTGTTATTGACGTCAATGTGAGAACTTTAGACTACGGGCCCATGTCGAAAATGGGGGGGTCATACGAACCACCAGGTGATGTATATAGGACGATATAAGAGCACAAAATAATAAGATTCAGCACTATGCCGTCACTTGTAAGCTGTCCAACTGAGTGCTGGTGAGAATTCAAAAGTGCAGGTAGAGGGAGTACATTTTGGTCATATGATTCTGTACGGCATTTTCACCATCGATAGATCCATGAAAAATAATAAGAAAGCGCGCAGTCCCGTAAAAAAATGGTGAGCCACAAAGTCGGTAATTTTTTTTGATTTTTTGAAAATTTCAGGGTAAATTTGGTCATTTGATCCTGTACGGCATCAGTTTCATACTGTTTCAATACAGCTTCTAATCCATTATTCCGCAACGCCGTACAAAAATCATGCGACAAGGGGAAAAAATCGAGGGTTGCAACCCCCTCTATTTCCGTGGTCTGGGGGGTGATTTGAAACAACATAAAATTAATTTATTTTGAAAGTATTTTATGCACAGATAATATTTTTTTACATGCCGTACATTTTCGTTGGTCCAAAGGTTTGTAGGGAAAAAAAATTCAAGGAAAAATCCATAGAACGAAATGTATGAAAAATATAGTCTGCATTAAAATGTACGGCATCATTTTTTCCTAATTTATGTATCTTAATACTATTTAGAACAAGGGAAAAATGTAGGAAATTGCTATATTCTATTAATCTATGAATATTTAAACTTCTGCAATAATTTAACAAATTTCAGTTTTTGTATTTCTCTGTAACTTTTTTTAGAACAGTTTCTTTTGAACGGCAATACTATGCAACAATTATATTTTACAATATCATGTTAAAAAAAAAGTTGCCGTACAGTGTCAAATGACATTACAGCTTTATAAATCAAGTATACCATGAAATTAAGGCAATTATTAATATACATTCAAATGAACAATAACTTTTTGACGGCATTATTTTTAATAGTACTTTTGAGTGCTAGATAATGTTTTGGAACCGAAGCCGTACTTTTTCAAATCACCCCCCAGACCACGGAAATAGAGGGGGTTTCAACCCTCGATTTTTTCCCCTTGTCGCATGATTTTTGTACGGCGTTGCGGATTAATGGATTAGAAGCTGTATTGAAACAGCATGAAACTGATGCCGTACAGGATCAAATGACTAAATTTACCCTGGAATTTTCAAAAAATCAAACAAATTTACCGACTTTGTGGCTCACCATTTTTTTACGGGACTGCGCGCTTTCTTATTATTTTTCATGGATCTATCGATGGTGAAAATGCCGTACAGAATCATATGACCAAAATGTACTCCCTCTACCTGCACTTTTGAATTCTCACCAGCACTCAGTTGGACAGCTTACAAGTGACGGCATAGTGCTGAATCTTATTATTTTGTGCTCTTATATCGTCCTATATACATTACCTGGTGGTTCGTATGACCCCCCCATTTTCGACATGGGCCCGTAGTCTACTTATTTAGAATTAGAATTGTCAAAATTATTTTTTATTTAAATAGCCGAAAGATCTCTGTCTCTCTCCGAAGTATCTCTTGATGGTACGTGATCACCGTCACCTATGGACTTGTATCCCATACACGCTGATGATTGCAATTGTCAGCCAACAACGACAAATAAAGTACCAACAGGCACTCCAAAAAGTATCGTGCACCAACAAGTACGCATATAAATAAAAAACAATATGTCCTGCAATAACGGATCGCTGAGAATATCATCCAGCGACTGTATAATTATACATAAGTGCATTCGGTCTGTCCGTATCGCGACAGCGTTGAATCACCGAAACGTCGCAGTAAAACACAGGCCGAGTGCGCTCCGCAAATCCACCAAATATATTTCCGACGGTTGCAGTCAAGTAATGGCTAGGGCTGCGCTGTGCTGACCATTGCAGTTCGGGGCGGGCTTTGTACAACTGACTATACATATTATAAAAGTTATACGTATACTAGCTGACCCGGCAAACGTTGTTTTGTCACATAAATTATTTCGAGGTAATTTCTAGTGTAGACAAAAATTAAAAAATAGGGGTTGGTGATAAAAGGTTGAAAATTTGGGGTTGTATGTATTTTTAATGCCACATTATAGAAAAATAAAAACAAAAAAATTTGTCCAAAAATAAAAAATAAATGTTAAGGGTGAACAAACCTTATCACTTAGGGGTATGAAAAATAGATAGTAGCTGATTCTCAAACCTACTGAATATGCATATAAAATTTTATATATAAGATTATAAAAGTTTATGTAATAAACTGTAGTGGTATCAAATGTTTTGATAACCCTCTAGCCTAGTTGGTAGAGACTCGTACTCGTATGTAAAAGTTTATATGACCAACTGCCTCGGTATCAAATGTTTTGATGACCCTACAGCCTTGATGGTAGTGAGTGGTTCGATTCTCGGTTCCATCAGATTTTTGTGACAGATAAATATTTGTTATCGAGAGTTCTTTTGGGGTTTCTTCTCATAGTTAATAAATAACTAGTTTTTCCCGACTATGAAACAAACTGTCATTCCGTATTTTATCCCTTTAGGGACAGAAAATGTCAAAATCCATTCTTAGCAGACGTTTAATAACTAAACTTAAATTACCTCTCCCTGTTAAATTTCATACTTATACGTTAAGCGCGTTTCGTTATTTTCTGATAAGTGAGTAGTCATCATACTGCATATCCACATGAATGAAAAACTAAACATACGGTTACCCAGTGAAATCGTGCTTTATATCAAACTAGAATTCTCGGCAGTTGGATCGTAAAACCGAATTGACCATTCAATTTAATCTACTTTATGGTAAAGCGGGCGTTCTAGTACGGCGCGCCAAGCACGTTCGATTATCGATATCGGATCGAGAGCAATGAGAGACAGGTGTGACTTTAACCACGCTTATTTTTCCATTCTTTCTTTCTTTTCTCTTCGTGGTTGGCCGATGCGTTACTGATGCTTTTGGATTTAATGATGTCGATGAAGAATGGAAACTAGTCCAACCCAATCATGTGATTCCTACTTATAGAAAAAAACATCTTTCTCAATCGGATTTTTTCAGTTTTCTTACTCAAATCTCTTAATTTATATCTTTCTATCCCTTTGATGGGCTACCCGGAAGAAATCGCTACGTTGTGTACAAGCAGTCTTTTGTTTTATACTTATAGTTTGTTTAATATCTTTTTATGTTGTTTCGTGTTAAAATAACGTAAAGTTGTTTATATTCAAAAAGGATATTATGGTACTGATGATATGTGGTCACCACTTCTTATGCCTATACAAAAGATACCATTGCGACATTTAAGTACCTATTTTTTTCATCATTAAAAATGATGATTTAGGGACCTTGGGTCTTAAAATAAATAAAATGATTAATTGTATTAAGTGTTACTTTCCGGAAGAACATGTTTACAGATAAAAGATTGATTTTTTTAACTTTTGGCGAGTAGTATATATTCTTCCAAATAGCATCTCTCCTTCCCGCATAGGAAAATATCATTGAGCAAACCCCAAAATAAGAAGGTACCACGTAAGAAGGAAAATAAGAAGGTACCTAATATGAAGGTACCACCAACACGTGTTTCGCCTCAAATCATCAGGGTTTTGGGTAGTTTTCAGGGTTTTGGTTAGTCTCCAGGGCTATACTCGTAAAGTTATCGCTACGCAATCGTCTTTGACAGGACCCTGTGCTTGCTCTTTTTCATATATGGAATATAATTTCGTTAGTTTGATCGTAACAAAGTTAGTAAAAAGCAGTAAAGACCGTTAAACATTTAAGTACCTACTCAAGATGTAATGAGTTTCGTCATACTCTACTAGGTATATGGTTCACTCAAGGTCTTTTGTTATGTTTTTAAGTTAAACTTCAGTTACAGTAGAACAAATGACATTTATATGGTTTTTATCAACTGTAGTGACACGTAGTTTTGGGCTTGATGATAGCTCTTGTTCCAACTCTTTTTTGGGAGCCAGTATTTTCTTTCTGTCCTCTTTCTTCATTCTCGAATTATTATTTCTCGGTGTTTCTGATATCCATGGCTGATGACAGTGCCCGGTTATACTTGCGATCTGAGACGTTATAAAGGAGTAGTTAAAGCGAACGGTATAATTGTAAACAAATGTTGTAACGCCAACACTTCGAACTAACATTTGATGATCTGTTGATTTAGGATTGGTTTACATTATTTGCATCGTCTTTCATCAATGGGTAAATTGAAACGTCTTTGTTAATCACCTGGTTTTGTTTATTAACAATAATAATTTAACTTTAAACAAAAAATTCAAAATCTATAAGTAGAGATAACTCAAAAAGTACCTATCAGAACTCGCTAAAATTTATATAAACTATTGTCCGTCTATCGGCTTCTTTTTCACGATGAATCCATTAAACGGAATTTGATAATGGTTTATGTTAAGATTTTTTTTTATTTAGTATAGTTTTATCCCGAAAATACATTTCCTTTTGGTCTTTTTAACGGATTTTGTTGATTTCGATTTTCACGGGCAAAGCTGAAAGCAAAAATTTGTTGCCCATAGAGCAATAAAACCTATTTAATGTACAATTATGACCCTACTCCATTATTGTTATTATTAGTATAGATATTAACGTTGATTTTTTCTTTGTTCCAGGTAATTCCACAATCAACCGAGCACTAAAGTGTATTTCGTGGAGAGTTTAAAAGCGTCATAAACAATACGGCACGCAATACCGGCAAAGCTTGTTCGCTGTAATTTTAAAATGGTATTTTTGTTGAGCATTTACAATAGTGTAATGATTGCAAAGTGGTTTGTTGGACTCCCGAAAATGGGGCCTAGGTGGGAACCCTACTCTATTTTTTTTCTTCTTTCTTTCTTTCTTTCTTTCTTTCTTTCTTTCTTTCTTTCTTGTTTCTTGGCAAGCTAAGTATAGTCGTACAAGGATCTTTTGGCACGTGGGTGACAGAGACAGTGCCTTACAGTTTGCCTTACCTGTAAGGCGCTGTCTCTGTCACCCACACGCCAAAAGATCCTGATACGACAATATCAATGATTTCTTTAGGGTTTTTATGTCAATGGATGACGGTAACCAATTATTATTTATCATCAGCTGTCTCATCTGACTTCATATAAATTACGAATATAAAAATCAAATTCTGCTTTTATTGAAGTCAGCTAAAAATCCTTTCACGGTGCTTTTTTACCGAGGAAACTCTCAGACACTAAACCCCGGAATATATTTCCACAATATTAATACATAAATATGCAATATTCATTTTTCACACGTCGTAGGTATACCGTATCTTTAATGGCCGCCATAAACCGCACTCGTGGACTCGTTGTTTGCAGATACTCCCTCACGGATTGAACTTTTATGGATTACTGGGTAACTGGCACGATCTGAATAGTGGCATGAAATAAATCAGAATGCCAATTGAATGGACATAAAGAATGAAAAATAACTGTCGTAAGTTGATTTATATTATGTCTACGATTGATACATATTATTAGAATGTTAGGAATGTGAATCGCTTGATTAGTACCGTATTTTCCACATTATTTCGGATATTGATCCGTACTAGTGTTATTAATATGTACGTTTGTCTTTCTGACTATTTACTTCCTTTTCACATTTAATCCTCTGAAATAATTTAGTTGAAATATTGAAAGGACAGAGGTAGGTAGTTCTTATCCCGTAAATACGGTCCTCAGAGATAATTTTAACATTAGGTATTATGACGTGTTCTATGAAAAACGACTTTCTTATAAATAATTGCTTTAATTTTGCAGTTAATATTTACTTCATAACTTTAAAGAAATATTTTTTCGCAGTCGCTATACCATCAAAACAACAAACATAGCTAAGAGCGGGGGATATCTTTATTAATTTCGTCAAAAGCAAGCCACGGCCAGACGCACTTGTCAGGACACCATTAAAAAATCCCATTCCGGGACCATCAAAGACGTCGGCGACGCCATCAGCCGCCAATCAGACCTGTATAGTGTACTTGTGACACGGATATAGTGTTCGTAGATGTTCTTCACAAGATAAATATGTACTGAGGGAATCATTTATTTATTTATTTATCTTTGATGTTTTAAATATCTAGATGGAACATCGAGTCCGCGAAAACGTGTCAAAAAATTTTGGCTAACTGTTAGCCACAATTTTTATATCATTACGCACACATTACGCACACATAGACAATAAACGAACGTGAAAAACATTGCCATTAACAAGCTTAGAATCATAAGCTCATTATCCATTCTAAATGATTCTGTTGGCATAAAATTAAATTTAACCAATTAAACGGATCTTGCTTTAAGTAGTTGAGGAAACAGATAATTGTTTGATCGACATTCCGATAATTTTAATATCTTGGCCTGTTACAACTCATAATAGAGGCACTGGATATTGCCCAAATAGTGCAGTCGATAGGAAGTACAACGCATCATAATGTCAATTTTTGACGACCCGGATGGCGCAATGGTTAACACGCCGGAGCGCTGTTCCAAGGTTCCTGGGTTCGATTCCCAGCGAGGCGGCAATTTGAATGATGAGTTTAAATTTCAGTTCTCGGTCTGGGTGTGTGTACTGTGTATCCTTGTGTGTATCCTTTGTTTGTCCAAGGCGCCCACGACACAGGGAATCCTAGTGTGGGGCTTGAGTGTGTAGCGTTATAAAAAAAAAATTTAATCCAAGTTCTATGATACAAAGCAGTTCTAGTACACCAGGATCTTCGTAGTGGATCGAGTTTTATAGCGTCGGACTTCATTATGCTAATAGGGGTTCGATTTCCATCCCTCACGATCTCTTGTCTCACTCCTTAACTTGGTTAACTGAAAAGTATCACGTTTTCGGTTATCTGGATCAAATTGGCTATTTAACTTTATTTGTAGATACCAAAATGTTTTCATTTATATGCTGTTGATGTAGGAGTTTACACTGAATTTAGTTTGGTCCGAGAGATAATCTTTTCATAGCTATTACGTAGGTTAATAAAATTTATATAAGTATATTGTATGAAAATCAACGAAAATCGTAATGAAGTTTCTTTTCTTTTCCATAAAAAGTGTGCGAGTGTATGCACTCGACGAATTTATAAATAGTAGGAACCCACATTTCTTCTAACGGTAGGCTATTATTTTTTCGTGATTTTAATTAAGTAGCTTCATAACTTCATAAATTAGGTCATGGTAGGTTATCACTTCCGCCACACGACAATTGTAGCAACCTGGGAGACTAAATAATTACCTTAATATGTCACATAATAATTGAAGATAATTAATAGGTGTATTTAAAATTTATACCAAAGATGTACTTGTACTTTGTTATACTATGGTAGTTTCCTTCCAGTTTTCTTTTTCTTGCCGTTCAGTAATCCTACTATTCCCAAGAACTCCTCTTTTCAATCTTCGCACAGTCCACCCATTCTTTTCGTTCATATTGTAGTCTTGTCCGCACTTGAAATTGTTTATTTTTGCGATTTATGTCTCAGATTATTCTGCGTCTAGACTGTGGTGGCATAATGAGCCGATCTCTATTCAGAATGTTGGATGTACCAAACGGAGTTTATCATCCTAATGGTCGTTTAGTTCCAATATTTTTTGTTAGGCGATGCTTGATTTATTTCTTTGGTTAGATGTTTTTGTCGTTGTGAAAATTAAAGTAGTTGTTTTGACATGACTGTGTTACGCGTGATTTGAATGTTGTTGTGCATTTATGAGTTGGTATCTATAATATATATTTTTCATAGTGTACATAAAGTAGTATGGGTATACCCAATTTAAATAACCCAGTATAAATATGAGTATGAATTTCATTTAATTTTACGATCCGTTGGCTTTTCGCTTTATGTTAATAGACGCTCAGTCACTCAGTAAGGGAAGAGTTGACTGATAATATTGATCATTTATATCTATCCTGAAATCATTTGAGAGAATGTACTAGTTTTAGTTTGACACTTTATCCTTTTCCTTTCGTGCGAATAGAGAATCTTTAACAGCGCTTAAAACATCTTCCACTTTGTCTTTATCCAATTTGTTTTATAGCGTGCATACGCGGTCGTCGATGGTAACAAAAGTGGTTTAATCATTAAATCGAACAAGAACATGATAAAGTTTTCCAATAATGCTTCAACCGCCGTCACGTCGTCTGTATCATATTTATTTGACGTGAAAGTATCCATTAATTTTATCATCCAAGACATAAAGTTCCATCTCCTGTTAGTGATACGAAAAGTGAGCACATAGATGGCTATAACTAAATTTATATAACACTATGTATAACATGATGCTTCTTTACATAAAAGTCAAAGTTAGTTCTTTCTTGTAGACATTATGTTCTCCTTGCCCAGAAAAGATCCTAGACTTCTAAATTATGCGTTGGATGGCCGATAGTCTCTAAGCTAAACCGTCGTAAAAATCCAAAAAATCCAATCCTTTCTCTCCTATCAGCATATTAGATCAGCTTGTATATTTTAAATTGTTGTAACATGGTTGTAAATACAATCCTAGTATGGCAATGAACATCATAATTGACTAAGTGTTTTAAATTTCTACGCGTTATTATTTAATTCTTCGCTTTAAATCAATTTATTTGAAACGTTATCTAGTCTTCATTGATTTCTCATGTCTTTGTTTTGTCATGATTATTTAGGTAAGTGTCCGGGCATTGGAAATCCCCATGTGGCCACTGTGACCATCTCTGATCTATTGTGGCTGTTTTGTACTGTGCCACTTTTCATAGCTGTTCTTTAGCTATATATATCGCCTCTAATTGACCACTTATATTGTTCACCTCGACCATCAAACTTTACCTACATTTCTTTGTCCTGACCGCCAAAACCTACCTAGTCACCCTTCATTGCCCTTATCGTCAGTTGAAAATCATGAATATGTAAGCTTAAAGGTATAAGTTATTTCTATAGCTCAATAAAAAAGTTAATCACCAATTTGGGCAGTACCGCACCGAAATAACTAATCTAAATTAAAACAAGTTTCACCGGAACATTCTGAAATAAGTCGGGTAACATGGGGATGACAAACAGTTTCCAGTCACACTACTGCGTGTGGTATCCTAATAAATTCACTGAAAAAAATTGTCGAGGGCTACCTTAGGGACTTGTTTCACTATTGTGCGATCAATGTAAGATATTACTGACGAAATAAATCATGAAAACGGGTTAATTAACTTAATAAAAGAGAGCTTTAGATAAAGTATGATTATAAATTCACTGTTTTCTTGTATTCTTAAATATTTTAATTTAATATTTCTGTCTGTGTATTTTTTTCGTCGTTCATGGGTAAGATATCCATGAATAAACCAATAGCAATCCGAGCATCAAATATCGAGAAAAATATGGCGCATACAATGTTATTGAAGTCATTAAAATTCAAAATACAAATTTAATTTTTTTGGTAAAAATAATAACAAAAAAGCATTAAATAGTGCACATTACTGTCTCGCTCCTCGTAAGTAACATAATAGTGGGTCAATTGACTAGGATTCCTATCATAAGTTGTCCACTACCCCGCATATACGGCGGACCCCAGTTTCACATTAGATCCTCCTTTTAGAACGTCCTTTGATTTGGGAATGCATACAGATAAAAAATTTCTTTCGAAGGAATATTTTTGTTGCAACTTGTGATTAGATTTTTTATGCGAATAAAGTTACTTTTGCGTTACATGGAGGTCGTAAACAAAATTTGTTTTATTTGGTTTGCATAATTGGAACGAGGAAATCTATTCTTAGAACGGTTTTAATTTCGTACTCAAGATACAGTATTATATATTCAGTATTATTTATCAGTACATACATAGAAGCATTCTTATTGTCACTTAGTTACATTCCGATGATGGAATCCCAAGGAAATCAAGGAAAACCATCAAATGTTGTAGGCACGTATGTACATAAATGTGTTTCATATAATTATTTACATTAGGTATATTGCTTGCCGATATAGAAGTCGGTTTTGCTTTTGTTAAAATTACTTACAAGAAAACCTTTCAGCGGCTTATAGTTGAGATTTCCATTTGCACGCGACGCGGCGACGCGACGTTTGAATAGACTCGTGAGAGCAAAAATGCCAAAATCTCCACAGCGCCATCTTTAATGCAGAAGCTTACCTAAAACTGAGGTAATCCGTTACATCTGCCTCGAGGATCAAGGGACACCCTCTATATTTCGTCTCTGTCACTCAGTGCAGGAAATCCTTGGCACTCGGTTGTCGTCTGCCTCTATTAATAAAGATTTTCTTACCAACAGCCCGTAATGCTTGGAGCCCCAATGCCCGTTGCCGGAGCCCCTTTGGGTCGAATATACCCCCTTTTATCAGATCGAGTTTGTGCTGTCATCTTATTTACTGTACGGTTTTGTAAGCAGTGGACATTGGGTACAGCCGGTTGTATCTTTTGATGCGTATTTATTAGTTTATGGCCACTGGAGGCTTGTTTTGAGTTATTTCCAAGTCGGTTCTTATAAGATGCAAAAGATTTCTTTTGTAAGCTCTTATTTGGCTTGTAATGGTTGTATGTTCAGGTCAAATCTTGCAAGGCGTATCTCAGATTGGCGTGAGCCCTTTATGCAAGAAATAGTAACGGCTACACCCGTTCTCATTCGAAAGTCTTGTGTTTTAAAAGCCAAAAAGGTACCTTGACACCCTTTTATTCTTCACAGCAACGTGCCGGTAATAAAATCGGCAAATGAAGGGGTGCAAGCAGCAAAGCCTTCTAATTCCACGCACCATTAAATTACAAAATCAGTACATGGAACTATTTAGCGTGGGTGTTCAAATTTCAAAAACGAGTTGCCCCATTGCTATCAGTAGGTACTTATGTTTACGTGGGAATTTCAGGGAAATTATTCAATCTACGTTTACGTTTTTGTTTATGTATGTTTATGTTTTATGTTACGTTTCGTGGGTAAAGATACAGTCACAGCAGAAACACATAATAATTTATAATTAAAAGTTAAGTATGTATACAATGGACATTAAATCTAAACAGTTAATCTTCGAGAAAACGAATGCATAAAGATTGTTACGCGAGAAAGTACACTTTTGAATTAGAGATTATTAGAAAAGTTACTAATGCGCATTGGAATGGTGTGGTGTACCTACTTGAACCTATTGAAATCCTATTTGAAGAGCGTTGTGCAATTACAGATATGTAATACACAGTCCGCGACAATAACAAATACAACCCATTTTTCATTATATATTTTTTTAATCATTGCCTTAGTTACTTGCCATTACCCGGCAACGCACAGTGTGTCTTCGCGGAAGAATATTCACAGCTATGATAGTTACTTAAACAACGCATCTGTACCCTACTTTTCCATTCCTGTTACTCACTTTGCTCTACCCTAGTAGCGTTAAACGTTTAATGCAACCATGAAGAAGTTCCTGAATAAACTTTTAAACGTTTCTGTTTGAAATTCGAAGACAACGGAATGGTATCTAAACAATGTTATTAACATAAGCAACTCGGTAAGTCAATAATGTAACACTTAGCGAATGGTTGAATCTGTAACTACTTTATTATTCCATTTCTACGTCGTTGTTCAACTCCAATCCTTAGTATTCAAAACGTAATAGTCGTCGTTTCAATAATTATCAAATATATGCAAACAATTCCAGCGAAACTTCGGGAGTTGAAGCATAAATTCGATACAACTTTCAAATTGATTTACTTCAAGTTGTTCTCGAGCCGAAACCAATCTTGAGCCATTGTGTTAGAATTTAAATTTGAAAGCATCATCCGCTAACGTTTGAGTAAGACCTTAGTTGGTTGTTGCAAGGTTTGTGAGGATAGGAAGAGCCGAAGTGCCAGCGTAAAACGAGCTATCGCAATAGTTGTGATGTATGGACGTTGCGATGATGTGTTACTGTTTGGGAGGTCAGAAATAATGGGTGATAATGTAAGTATGTTGTTCTATCCCGCTGGGACGTTTAACACGGAATTCGGGTCTTAACGCTTAGCCTTCAGTAATTACAGGGGCAGTGTTGATACGTAGTTCGGGCACAGTAAAATACGGTGGCTTAGAGCGGAGAGGAAATTATTTCGTTGGGTAATCCTCTTTGTGGTGAGAGGCTAGCTCGGACAGTAACAGCGATCTTAGTGTTTCATCTTAAAAGGGAACTTTACAAGTAAGATTTATTTGACTACCTCAGCAACTGATATATTTTATGTACTAATAATATACATAGGTATATTAATTGCCTGTGCTGAGTTCTATTGATCAATATTTAAGAGAATTTGCAGTGTTTTTAATATAAGTATGCCTGTGTCTTTGTGTATTGTGTACCTGTGTGTCTGTCTGTGGCACTGTAGCTTCTGAATGAAAGAACCTGAATTTGAGTTTTGTTTTTTATTCGAAACTCAGTTTACTTACGGTGTTTTTAGCTATTTTGCTAGGAATCGGTTTAGCCCTCTTTTGCAAAATGATGTAACGAATTTTAGGCATAAAATTGATAGATTGGCGTAAAATTGAATTATTAACTACTAGAGAACCGCCCGCGCTTCGCTTCGGGACCCGTAGGCGTAGGTAACAGCCGCGTAGGTCCCGTTCCCGTAGGAATCTCGGCTAAACAGTAGCCTATTATAAATGATATACCTACTGGAACATCAGATATAACATTTGCCTATGACGTAAGTAAATTACATGTAGTATTTGATAGCATCATTCAGAACTTGCAAATGAATTTTACTAACGCCATCTATTAACAACATCCGGAACTAAATATCTAGCAACTAACAAAACATCGATCTTCAAGTAGCCTACGTCACTCTCCACCCTCCTAACTATCCCCATACATATAAACCATACCATGTAATAACCATGTTGCGACGTGAAAGAGCCACAAACAAACAAACAAACACACTTTCACATTTATAATATTAGTATGGATAAATATATTATGGTAAATATCTGTTCAGATTTTCTTAGGGGTTTTTAATTTACCCTTATGCATTACTACAGTACCTAAGCAAATTTACATAAAATACGTGTCACTGTGACAAATAATACAAAAATAATAAAATGTAATATACCAGTAAAATAAAAAGTTAGGATTCGCCATAAAAGTAATAACCTTGAAATAAGTATTTAATATAGCTCTGTAGCACGGAACCCTTTTTCCAGAACCGATACAAATTAAAGTGTTCAACCGATTTCGATAAAATTTTCTTTATTGTATTAATACATAAGTTTGCAGTTCTTAACACTTCCTTGTTTTATTTGAATCAACTTAAATAACAAAAAAATAATGCGTAATACAAATCTTCCACGAATAAATTAAAATTGAAGTGCTAAGGGTTACAAAACTGTTTCCTATCCCAACAGTTTCCAAAATAAATTGAGATGAAATTTTTGGGATTGCGTTTCGGAAACAATTTGTGTTAATTCCATTCTATGGTAAAGTAGTGGAGGCCTCAAAATTCCGGTCCACACTTCCTGTAGCACGTGCGAACCGACCAAAATCCTTAACACGTAGTTGAATTAAAATACCTCGTGACCCCTTTTTCATTAATAAGAGATCTTCGCTCCTCGCTGAATATTTATGGCGGCGGTTTCGGGTTAAGTTACTGACGCTTGGCGTTATTCTTTATGTTTCATACAAAAAACAAATTTCAACTTCGACAAGTAATGATAACTCTTAAAACTGCTCACCAGTTGTCGCTCAATACGGGACCAAAAAACAAGCTTTCGAATAATAAAAGATTTTCAATTATCAAAAACAGTTCATCCAGTAAAAAGTTGAGGCAACACTTAAAAAACAAAAAAACAGTCGAATTGAGAATCTCCTTTTTCGAAGACGGTAAAAAATACGAATCCCAAAGTAACAAATAATAATAATTGCTTTTTACAAAAAAAAATAACCGACTTCAATCTTGATAAGTAGAGATAACTCAAAAACTACTCGCCAGATGGCGCTCAATTCAACATGTAAATGTAAAGTTCTCGTCACTACAAATTAATGAAGCCCAAACACTAGATAACTGCAGTAAATCGTTGAGGAGTTCCCTCGACTGTCTTTCGGCTTCATCAGATCGACTCCAGATCTTCATGAAATGGTAGCGCTTTAATGTACTTATGATAACATGAACAAACACAGTAGTTGTCCATACAATTTTCGAAAGTTCCCCTCGATTTCTCTGAGATGCCATCATCAGATCCTGGTTTCCTTATCAGGGGACCCCACTGCGCATATCTACTTTACAACAAAAAAAGAATAATCAAAATCGGCCCATAAACGACGAAATAATCGCTGAACGTATATAAAAAAAGCATATATACGGTCGAATTGAGAACCTCCTTCTTTTTTGAAGTCGGTTAAAAAATCTTTCAATACGGTTATAAACGTAATTTTTAAAAAGACCCAAAAACCGCTCGTTCTGACAAATTAGACCATTCTCCAAAACAGTGCGGGCGATACTTGATTTTTCTGATACATTTTCATGAGGTGAGCGTGGGGCGTATGGGATTGGGCCACTAAACGTATTAGCCCGATTGTTCGGATGTAGTGTCAATGTTATTGTATGCATGAGGTAGGGCTGAATGATCGTTATTGCCTTAGTCTTGGCTGTAGTTTACGAGTCTCCTGATCTACTTTGATTTTTCAAGCGTTCATTTCAGTTCCAATGATGGTTCCGTGTGTATTTTCGGGTTAAATCTTGCACGTTGAAAAAAATGTAGCTTACACGCTAAATTGAAATGTGAGCTAGGTACTAAGTTTGGTTTTGGCGGGGAGTGACAATTGCATAATGCTCGGTGACTTTAGTGCTGCTTGGTCTTAGGCCTACTGTCCACGTAAACCGCACGTCATACGCACGCTATCGTCAATTGCCGATTGCTTGCATCTTGTGTAGAAATAATCAAATCTGTGTCCACGGAGCGGCAACGTTGCGTCCGCCGCGCCGCGCCGTTCGTCTTGCGCCGCCTTCCTTCATTTTGTAGGTTGCATGCATTCGTCATTTGACGCGTCCGTGTACAGTAGGCCCTCTACGGGTTGCCGTAGCCGTAGCCGCAGGTGTAGACCTGCGTCTGAACACGTTAATGTGGTGTTATATAAATGTATAAGGCACTTCTCACATTACGCTATTCATTAGCTACGCGACTGCAACGCAATCCCAAAATTCTATGGATCTGACACTTTTGACTGACAGGAGTCGCATCGTAGACGCGTCTCCTGTCAGTGAAAAGTGTCAGATACATACAAATTTTGGATTGCATTGCAGTTGCGTACCTCATAAATAGCGTTGTGTGAGAAGTGCCTTAGATATAAATCCTTCTTATTTACTCATAACTACAAATTAGTGTCTTATGTTACAAATTGGTTTTATTTAAAGTAAATAAAAGCGAATAAACAAAATTTTCTTCAATCCATACTCTATAGGAATTTAGAAAAATCCGACAAACAGATATAATTCACACAGACGAAGTCGTCGGCAAAATCTAATATTACAATAAATGCATTTAAAACGTGCCCGTAACTTAAATAACTAATTTCTCGAGGCGCACAAAGTCGCTCTCGGCGGTAACTGGGCTAAAGTGTAGAAAATAAGTTTCTTAGAGGCAATTGGGAGCTGCAAATAAAACGTGGCGACGGAGTGAAACGTGCCTCTGGAATTTATTCAGCTCCCGAGCCGCGCGGCGTGCGACTGCGGCGCGCGGCTGCGGCTTGCGTCGTGCAGTCGCCGCTGAGAAATTGTTCAAGTTTAATATATTGTACTATATTGTTGAAACTGGTAAATGGTGTATAGATGATAAATAATGATCAATTGTCTATGGATAATATATCGCTGTATGTTTTTCAAATAAAGCAAAAAAATGTTCTACTTTGCAAGTAATTCGTGTCCTCTTGTTGGTTTATGATTATCAATGTTATTTTGCATTTCATCTAAAAATGTAATACGGTTTTATTTTTATAAGCATGCTGTGATTACCTATAATTGTGAGATTAGCTAGACCAGTATCCTGTATTCAAATCTGTATTAGACTTAAGTTTGTGCTTTATCTTATGTTGGTAATCCAAATAAACAAAATAAAATAAAAATAAGTAACAACACTTATAACGACTATGATTATTATTTTTTTCTTATAAGATAGGTAGTGCTTGACAACGATCCCACCTGATGGTAAGTGGAGATGAAGCCATAGTGATGAGCGCACTAGCTTAGATAAAGCCTATTCACTCTCCTCTTGAAGACTCCAAAACAAATTAAGTTATTGATATAACGTAGTAATGTAATCAATTAAATCTCTCGTTGCTATACGTTTATTTTTTAGTTTTTTTTTTGGGTTATTTAGTTACTTATTAGGCCGCGGCCTCGAATTTTGCGGGCAGCGGGGCGGCGGCGGCGGCGGCGCGGGCAACGCAGGCTAGTTCTCGAAACTCGCGGCGGCGCTATAGCGGCGTAGTGTTGTGTCGCTGAGATATTTGTTTTATTCGCGAACGAAATGTCTGAACAACGGAGACAACATCTTTTCGATTCAAATTTATTTCTTACACTCGTTTTATTGTGGGCAAATGAAGAAGTGAATACGTCTACTATAGGACAAGAAAAATTAAAGGCGAGTTTTATCGAAATTGTGAAGAACAGAGACAATGTCCCGACAAATAAATAACAAAGTAATAATTAGATTAATTATCAAAATACCTAACTCCAAAGTAATCAATATAATCTTAAAACATTTACAATTTCAGTTAAAAGAGAAAGTAAAAGTATTAACAATTGTAAAATAATATAAAAGAACAAGTCATAAAGAAAGGCAAGGATATTAAAGGAAGTGAACAAGGAAGAAGATAAAGAGGATAAAGATGACAGACAAGGAGTAAAGAAGTAAATAAAATAAATATTACGTATACGACACCTAAATAAATTGCACAACACTACAATGCGATTGCGCGGGCTGTCACCGTGTGCGTTACCCTAGCAAGAACAGCGAGAGGGATATGAACTATCAAAATAAAATCCTATCCTACTCCTACTAATATTATAAATGCGAAAGTTTGTAAGGATGTATATGAGTGAGTGAGTGTGTGTGTGTGTGTGTGTGTGTTTGTTGCTCTTTCACGCAAAAACTACTGAACGGATTTTCACGAAACTTTGCAGTAATATAGCTTAGACATTGGAATAACATAATTTGTTAAAATTTATAGAGATTTTTGAAGGGACTGGTTCTCCGAAGCGAAGCGAGGGCGGGTTTACTAGTATCCTTATATACGAGTACATTGAGCGTACGGTATAGAGTACTATAGAGTATCGTAGTCGATATCAAGTCTTAAATTTTAAATGGAAAGTTATCTGTGATTTTGAATTATACACGGTATAAATAAAAGAACTTTTTGTGTTCGAATATACTTAGGATTTTTTTTCTAAATCTACATCAACGTTAAATATGAGCAGACCCGCCCTTCTGACGCATACGACGCGAGAGCGGTCACCGCTTGACGTTGTCAACCACCGCTCGTTACCCGCTCCCACACCGCCGCCGCGCCGCTGTTTTCGAGGGTCGGTCCATTTGATAACACGCAAAACATCTTGCCGCGCCCGCGCCGCCGCCGCCGCCGCGCCGCTGCCCGCAAGATTCGAGGCCGCGGCCTTAGTTATTCGTGCCTTGTAGTTCTTTTTTCATTTTTTTCCAGTGAAAACTCAATATGTTTAACACAGGTAGACTCTTAACATTCTACCCTTCATATACTAGACTAGAATAGACTTTATCTTATTCCTTTTTCACGCAAGGGAAGTTACACGGTAGTCAGTGATTCTAAATAAAATTTCTCCGTACCTACATATTGGTAAGTAACGTCAAGATGAAAGCCAAACATATCCAAACGATATTTTCAACTCGTGCAATCTCGGCATTGGCATCGAACTTTTCATATTACAGCTTTCAAATTTCCTACTAGTCGAATGTAACCTAGATAAAATTTCTCCTTTAAAATATCCGCGTCTTAGTTATGAAGTAATTGTCTGAGTGTAAGTTTGCGCGATAAGCGAGTTGATAACGAGAAAGGATACAGTGATATCGATGTACGTTAGTTAAGCTTTGAAAGCTGGCAATAGATCTAGACATCCGATAAACCTATCCGATAGGTAAACCTATTAATTATATTATAGCCTGGTATATATTGCTTGTGGGCATGAACTTATCGGGATATTCTTGTTTATGAGTTACTAATATGAATTGCTGTTAAATAATCATCATAGTATTATATAAGTTGCTTTGAGGTAATCTAATCTCCAACCTAGTCTCAATTTGCTATCATTCTGACGAGACTGGGTAAACGGTATGTATAAACTGTATGCCGATATATATTATATAGCCCGAATACAAAGCATTAAATACAGTTATTTAGATGGTTTGCTAATCCGCACTTTTTTGTTGATGATGATGCGGAGAAAAGTTTTGTTCACAACGCAAATAGCTTCCCTCGCTCAGTGAGACAGGTTAGTAAAATTTTCCTATAAAATATCCGCGTCTTACTAGCGTGTTTAAACTTGATGTTCAATCACGTTTCGAAGTAGCGACGCGAGTGCGAGGGAATGACGTACGAATGAATTTATATGCGTCGTCTAGCAACGTGGCTTCTTCTGTCATGTCTGTCATATGAGCTTCCTTCTGAGGTATTCCCGGAGCGCTATGACATGGGGTTCTTCAAGAAAGGTGTAAAAAGAGTTCTCCTTCAGGGCCGGCGTTGCACTGGTGACTCCCCTGGTGTTGCTTGTGTCCATAGGCGACGATGACCACTTACCATCAGGTGGCTCGTCCGCTTTTTCGTCAGCCCTTCAGGCTATATAAAAAAAAAGGAAAGGAATCGAGACCTTACATTACCATGCTGGTCAATCCTGTGTTTTGACAAATTTGACAGCTATTTATCTTTTTTTTAAACCATTTGTTAATGAGAGATATACAAATGAATTTAACGATTTCTATGTTACGCCTGGGGGATCACATGCTTAATATCTATAAACAAAACATTGTGTACGTTATTTTATGTAAATAGCCGATCAAAGAGCAGATTTACTGGATAGTAACTGGCTACATCGCTATAAACATCAGCAGCACTAAAGGAAATAGCGATGTGTTACCACGAAAAAAGAAGTCTCTATATGCGTACGTGTTGATATAGTATATTAACCTCTACATACACTACATTCGCTTTATCTATGTCTGTATGGTCTGACGTAGTTTACGTGCGTACAACTCTTGGCACGCGCGCCCCTATCGTATGAACTCCACACGACTAAGATCCACTAGTAAAATTCCAGACAAGATTTGATCCTGCAACCGCCAAATTTTACTTCAACTTTAGAATAAAACACTGCGCCCGTTCCCGTGTATTTATGTCCTATTAACATACACAAATAGTCTGTGTAAATCGCAGTTGATGTTCGTATAGTTTCACATTCACCACAAATGCCCCCCAAAACATTAGAACGTAAACAGCGCTTCGAACATTTTGGGGACTCAATTATTCCACATCTGAACCGCGCGGATTGCATAAACTTTCGCAATCACCAGCATAAACTATTTACATCGCGGGCTTAACGGCATTCCTTTATGTAACTTACGATTCGAGCCCGCAATGTACTGCGAACGTATGCAACGTTCAGTAGATAGTGCTCGTAATATACCGGTGTATCTGTCGCCCTGGTCGGAAAATTTACATTTCAAACGAACAGTTATCGTCATGCAGGAAATGAGACGTTAGAGCTAACCTTCCGTAACAGTAAGTTAATGCAAAACATGTGTGAACTGTTGTACAACTTCGATATTACGTCAAGTGGAACTTTTACGTTGCTGAGATGCGTGTTGCAGATTGACTTAGGAAGTCATTTGAGCAGTTTTTTGTTTTGTCTATGCAATGTTAGTGACGATTCGGTAAATGTAATATGAATTTTTGCCTGTCTAGTCCGTTCGTCTAGCAGCCCAAGTTATCTGCTACAGACGTTTATTACAACAAATCCATTGTCGATTCACAGGGCTGCAGAGCTTTAGAACGATGCAGCTTCAATAGCTTTCAAAAGCTTTATTGAGTTTGGGCTCCAAATGTGAATGTACTATGGTTCCATTGATCCATTGTGATCCGAATGCAAGTCCAATATGGAGGAATATTAGGTATGTTCAGCGTTCTAAAAAGATAAAAGGCTAAGCTTGAAAAGGCGCACTAGAGAATTCACAAAGCCTAGTTGAGAAACAAAGGACTTCGTTCTAAATTGACTTTCATAGGCTCGATGACATGTTTGACCCAGAAAGATATGGAGATAAACGATGTCAACAGAACTGAGATAATATTGTATTATGTTTGTTAGTTTAGTTTTTGTACACCGGGAATATAAAACAAAGGAACAAAAAAGTATAACAAAAAGCACAAATAGGCGGCATTATAGCTGCAGCGATTTCTTCCAGGCAAACCACACATTATAATATTTAGTTAAAATGATGATTATTTAATTTAAATCATTAATTCCATAGGTAAAAACTGAAAGATAAAACATGCAAACTGGACCAAAAAAAATTGTACCAACAAGAAAACCAGAACAAAACCAGAGAAACCTTACATAAGTACAATTATTTAAATTTTAAATAATAATTAAACGTACTTTATCTATCAGCATTTTTTTTTCGTTAAAAATAAGTTGATGATTTCGATATGATTGTCGGTGTCGCAGATAATATGGATCACATATGGATCATAATAATATAACCGTTTGTCAAATTTTCTAACGGACTAAAACAACAGATTTTTTTATTCATACCTATTATTAACAAATGGCGATTTTAACAAAATGCTGCTAAATGCTCGAGTCATCAGAGTATGGAACTTATAATTTCTTCATTTGATCTTAATTAATGACTCGCTTTTCGCTACCTTATCACGACCAAACAAGTACCTTAGCTAGAGCGAGAAGGAATATGAAGGAAATGAGGAACAACACATAAATATTCAAGAGTATTCACCTCGTAATGAAAAAGCCGGGTTTATTTAAATTCTCGTGGAGTAACCTGTGATGTGTTCGCAGTCATCTTAATGATGCGGCTATAATGAATTGTGGAACGCCTTCTAACATTGTACGTCAGTGTGAGGGTGTTATTATTCATTTTATGAATAAACATTCACAACTTCGTGAATGGGCTTACACGGGGTTCTGAGTATTAAAGTAACTAATTTTTGCTCATTTTGTATCATTGTAATTATAACATCCATACATAATCATACTAATTCTGTTACTGCGTGCTGTTTGTAAAGGAAAGATATCTGACCAAAAGTATTTCATACCCAAAACAATGAATTTAAAATTTTTCTCTGTTTGATTTTTGTGTATGGATTTGTTCTTACTCATTTTAAAAACGGTTCAATCAATTTGGGTTTAATAACATATATATTTTGATAAGCTTCACTTAATATTATAGTGTTTGTTTTATATAAATCGGTTCATAAAGTGAAAAAAGTGACGCCAATTTAAATAATCAGGCCTAACAATTTCCGAATGTGGCCAGTAAAGGATAGATGTCCCGAGGCCAAGTGAGGGCGAGTTTATTAGTACTAACTGAACAGTATGGATTTTTAAATCGAAGTTGCCTAGGACTTACCTACTGATTGACCGGGCCCTTATTCTGCTAATTTATAAATGCTTCAATTGCAGCTCGATTGAATAATTTGACCCATTTTTGACACATACCCCATACAAAATGTGTCAAACAATTCAATTGAGATCCAATTTATCCACTTATAAATTAGCAGAATCGGGGAGCTGTTTGGTAAAATCTGCTTACTGTCGTACAATTGATACAATATTAACAATGATTTACCTAGGTGCGGTATAAGGATCAAATAGAATGGGCCAAATGGTATTAAATTCTATTCGTCTGATATCCCCTTATCTCCCACGTAACGCCATCTATAAATTATTAGACAAAAGCGAAAGTCCAATCACAATAATTGAAATGAAAATTAAAATTCAAGTTAATAACGTGAAAAATTCGGCTTTTTTCAATGACAGTACAATCTTAATTGACTTCAATCTGATTATGGCTTGCTGCTGAGTAATGGTCTCCTCAGATATGAAAAAACGTAGAGCATACTTCATTATTCTGTTCCAGTAGGTAGATATGAATTAGTAATTCTTCGTATATGTAGAATAATCTCTTGGGATAAAATCCTCAAAGAAAAAAACCTTAAAAGGAAGTCAGCCATATTTATTTTGTAAGGCTTTGTTATATCATTATATCTATTAGAGGAACGTGCCTTATCTTCAAACAAACGACAAACGATTTTCGAACGCATTCAATTAGGGATTGTTGGGGAAACGGGATCCAATTATTGGGGGACCGTTTCCTTGGACCTTTGGAACCATGGAACGCTCTTTGGCTTACAGTTATAATTAACTAGTAATTTGAGCTTTCTTCACTCCGAGTTTTTTATATTTTAATGTTTAGACGGAATTTCTTAAATACATTTTTTATTGAGTTAGACGGCTTGGATTACACTAATTATAAATCAACTATTGAGCGTGATTCTCTCTCATGGCTTGATAGGTATTTACCAAATTTTAGTACCTTAGTAAATCATTAAGTTGAGGATTTGAAACCAATATCTCCATTCTTACCCCTTCCTTCTTTCGTGGTCGAGAATGCATCTATGGTATGTTGGTGTTACTGATTGTGTGGTGATGGTGATGATGTGCTAACCACTTTCTATCAGTTGGATTATCTGCTAATCAAAATTTATACAAAACTTCCGTTACTGGGTGACTGATGAACAATTTGAAATATTTGGAATTTTCGAAAATTTCTAAAGGGATAAAAAGAGGAAAAATTTGAAACATAAATACGTGTGGCGTTGTCGTAAAAAAATGTATGAAACAAAGTTTTATGCTTCTACACCTACTGATCAGGATGTGAGTAGTCTGTCAGTTAGTCACCCCTAGCATTTTATTTTGCAATATTATCATTAATGATCTTCAACAAGAGATCGAATGCTATGTTACGTTAGCAGGCAGTATTCATCCGCTTTCAATTAGCGAGTAGGGAAAACACGAACCAATTATCGGAGGAGCCTAGAACGCATTCCCTCTCATCGTTCAGTGACAGGGCTATTGACATTGCCAATATTTTTCGCTATATTAACGACTTTTATCATCCACTAATCTTATAAGTATGTACAATGCTTCGGGATTCTTAGTGATCCCTTAGAATTCCTTCTGGGTTACCAGGTATCTTAACTTTGTGTGTAATTTTAGTAAATATTCATTACGTAAAATATTTTTTTTACTATGGCAACCTATATCTCTAATAAACTAATAAATAATTCAGATCCCTTACATAAAGCCTATATAAGCCTATATAATATAACCCCTTTTTTCAAATTAACGTGTCATACTCATGAACTCAAGAACCTGTTAAATTTCATCTTCACGGATCAGATAGCTTTTCAAATTTCGTATGTAACCAACGAGAGAGTATATGAGTACAGTTTCGCTTATTTCTATAGTAACTTTTGTAGTAGGTTCCGTCAGTTACTCCCCGAGTTCGGAGTCCATCCCTGGCGTGTCAGCACTTGTTTAAGTTTCGCCATTACCGAGGAGTATTGTTATGGATTGCACAAGGTGCAACAATAGCTTTAATTAAAAATATCCGTGGCTGGGGGAAGGTACGGAGTACGGACCCTTCTTCACGAGTTTATACTTCGACATCAGCTATAAATAATATTGCTCGTTTTATTTATACTTAGGTTTTATGAAAACAACTGCTTGTAGTAAGCATGGATCGGTTGTAATCGTTGTGTGTGGGTACAAATAGATAACATTTATACCGAAAAAGTATGTAACATGTTAGCGAACTGTGTTATTAGATTGATTTATGTTAAAAGATGAATATAAAAAAGTGATTGCCAAGTGATTTGAACAAAGAGAACTTGCTATTCGTACGGTGAAGTAACATCTATGTATACACTATACACACCTGAGAGTGTTCTCAAATGTGTAGTCCACTACTCCGGTACTTTGCTACTTGTTTACTTGGTCAGCATAGTCGATAATGGCTTGTTCTCCTGTTGTAACAGGAGAAAAACTGATTTCTTTGCAGTAGGACAGTTATGGGTTGAAATAAATAGGGATATTCAAATAACGTCTTAATTTGTAGCCTAAAACTGTAGTCTAAAAGTAGATCACTAAAAATTTCCAGAATGAAATTAAAAATCTCGACCGTAACTAATTTAACCACGTTGTCAATGCGCTAAAACCTTAATATCAGTGTACCCCTGGCGTTCCTTGGCGGTACTTCCCAACTTCGGCCATTAGCGGTTGACATTTGTTATGAAAGCGGGTTGCACAATACTTTTAATTAAAAAATATCGCCAAATTAGGGGAACTTGGGGAACTTTGTACCACTTCTGATTCTGTTCTGCACGTTTGCGTTGGTATTGTTGTGGTCTGTTGTTTAGTAACATTTGCTTATTGTCACGCTGTGTACGTTTCGTCGTTGGGAAAATAACTTTTATTCACTAACTAGTTAACCCGTGTTCACTTCGGACTAACTTTTCTAAAACAAGTTTACTTTAGATTAACTTGTTTTCTCACTATAACAGCAATGAAAACCGTGTTCAATCGGAACCAGAATTAAAACCGATTAGCAGGAACAGACCCACAGATATTATGGGATCTATTCTATACATTTTTAAAGATGTAAATAGAGTTTTTCTTTGGGACCGGCGTTGCACTGATTTGATTGACTGACTCCTCTGTTGTTCTCGTGTCTCCAGGTGACGATGACCACTTACTATAAGGTGGGTTTTCTGCTTTTATGTCTGCCCTTCAGGCTATAAAAAAAATTACCGAGTGGGTCAATTATTTTTAGGTTAAACACATGTAACATATCTACACTTCATCTTAAATAGCGATGTTCGCGTGTACCGAACATATTATTCCTCTTAGGTAGTGGATGGCTAAGTCCATTAATTTCGCCGCAAAAAACGTTACCCCAAAAAAGGGTTTACTTCAGAAAGCCCTAACCTTTTCAAATGTATTGGGTGTAATAAGCGGCTTTTTGTTTAAATTAAATGCCTATTTCAAATCGTATTGTAAAGCAGTAACAAATCTGAGTTTTTATAAAAATCTTAATTTTTTTATGGAATTAATGTAGCAAACGATCATGCAGTACCGTCCTTTTGTTGCCACTCCTGACGACGGAGAATGACCTAGAACAAGACTTAATTTAGGGACTAGGATAGTTATTCCAGTTAACAGACAGAATAATATAAGCCTTTGGAAGACATTGGCCTTCCCAATTAGCGTCAATCTGATCGGCCCTTAGCTCTCTGATACTGCTTCCCGGAATCCAGCCGTTGTGTTCAAATCTTACCACACCTAGTCGCAAGGCGACCTATGCTTCTATTAATTAATCGAGGTGCTCAGTTTTTTATTGCAGCAATTTCCAACCCCATCCATTATCTGCATTTTTTATGAACACACCAATAGTTCTAAACATTAGCACGTGCAGATAAATAAATAAACTTCAGCTTTAAAGTATTAGGCACTTCTCACATTACGCTATTTATTAGCTACGCGACTGCGACGCAATCCCCAAATTCTATGTATCTGACACTTTTGACTGACAGGAGTCGCATCGTAGACGCGTCTCCTGTCAGTGACAAGTGTCAGATACATACAAATTTTGGATTGCGTTGCAGTCGCGTAGCTCATGAGAAGCGTTGTGTGAGAAGTGCCTTAGTATCGATCTGCAACTCTCACATATTATAACCAGTATGTAGATATTCGCGGTATATTTCACACCCTGTTAATTTCCCTCCGATCAGTAACTCACACCCAGTAGATGGCGCCAGTGTCGTAAAGTGTCAATACGAGGACGGCTTCCGGCGGATTCTTGGCACCCTCGACTTCCCCCGTTTCCCCTCCAGCTGATATCGGTTGGACTTGGACGGAATCGTTATTTTGAATATGGAACTTTGCGAACGTATTTCATTCACTCAATATTTCATTCGTGAACGGTTTGAACATTTTTAAGAAGAAAAGTTTTTTGAACAGTTATTATTTGTACTCTGATTGGTGTTTATATTGCACAAAAAAAGTTAGTTGCCATGAAGGTCCTTCAGATTTTTTTTCACATATCTATGTTGAAGCTACGTACTAAGTAGTTGTGTAATAAAAGGTGAAAAAAAAACAGAAAATTTAAAAAATAACGTCCCAGTTGCAGTTACCTTCAGTTAACGTGTTAATCGTCGGCGTTGACAAAAAATTAATGTCACAATTAAATATTGTTAATAGGTTTTCTTTAGTTATTTCATAACGTTACTTACAAACATTACCGCGTTGTACGAAATACAGGGTGCTTGTTCCAGGTAATGCGCTATTCTGGTTCCAACTCGTAAGTAGTTGCAAAATATACATTTTAAATTCCATTGTTTCCAGACAATTCTAGTGAAGCTTAACGGTGTTGTAATACAAGGGGTCAGACTGTGGGCGAACGAAGATGTATCGACATGCATAGGTTACCTACTCGCCAAAAATAATAGAGGTAACATAGAAAATATCTTTGAAGAAAGTTACGTTATAAGTATACTTTTACATAGAAGATTTTTATATCAATGTACACATCTATCTATACTAATAATATAAAGCAAAAGAGTTTGTTTGTTTGAACGCTCTAATCGCAGGAACTACTGGAACAAATTGAAAAATTCGTATTGTTTTGAGTAGTCTATTTATTGAGTAAGGCTATTATAGGCTATATAAATTACTAGAGAACTGCCCGAGCTTCGCTTCGGGACCCGTAGGTAACAGTTGCGTATGTCCCGCTCCCGTAGGATTCTCAGCTAAACAGTAGCCTATAACATATTTGCCTATGACTTGTAAATCACATGTAGTATTTGATACATGATTTGATAGCGTGATTCGGAACTTGCAAATGAATTTTCCTAACGCCATCTATTAACAGCATCCGGAACTAAATATCTAGCAACTAACAAAACATCGATCTTCCCATGGGAATGTGATGTTTTTCCGCGGTAAAAAGTAGCCCACGTCACCCTCCACCCTCCTAACTATCCCCACACACATAAATCATACCATATAATAGCCATGCTGCGACGTGAAAGAGTCACAAACAAACATACTTTCACATTTATAATATTAAGTAAGGATAACATCACGCTACGACCAATATGAGCGGAGCAAAAAGTTTTCTGAAGAGAAAAAAGGGCGTCTACTATAAATATACTGCAGGACAGTATCTGCTGGGTCACCCAGTATGTCATATAATAATATGTAGTTGATTTCGTCTCTTTTTTGGTAACATTATCGGATCAAAAAATGTTATCTCAGAGTTACCTGGTAATCGCTTCTGATTTTATTGTTGTTCGCGTACCATAAGACGAGGTACTAAAGATTAACATTCGCTTACAGTTTCTCCTAGTTTTCTTAGCGATGAAACTTTGCAACCAAGTAGAACTTTCTAATGTGCGGCAGGAACGCGATATGAACGGTGCTTTACATTTGAATAGTTTTTAAAATGTGAACAAGGTTTTATGTGAGTTAAAAAACAAACATTTGTTAAAATTGTGTTTACATCACAATTTTTATACATATTTGTCACAATACATATTTGTTCTCAGTGTTGGCCATTTATTATTTTTAACCAACTTCAAAAAAGAAGCAGGTTCTTAATTCAAAAACACACAAAACAAAACACTTACAAACAAACCAGTCTTGTAAGTATCTCGAAAACGTTTATCCTACATAAAAGACTCCAATCCTAGCTATTACGTTTCCTATATACCAAAGACTAAATTGTCGTCTCAAGAGAGCACAACACAGATTCGAATATCAGTTTGAACAAACAGTCAAACGTTTCTTACGAGACCCTTTGTAAACAATTCACGATATCTCAGGCGACGACGCTACAGGGTGCTCCGCTAGACGGCGATAATTGGAGCATGATGTATAATAACTCGACGCGCCTTTGTGAGGTAAATTCGAGGCGTTGCCATGGCAACTGTAAGATCAGTCAGGGAAGGTGAACACAAGATGTTTGGTGCTAACTCAATTATCTTTATGTAAAGTGATGGGAATGAATTATATTTTGTAAAGATCGGTTACGTTGTATATTGAACGCATGATGTTATGATCTGGGCTCCTGACTCTTGACAAATAGATTCCGCTTCTTTATTGACTGGGATTTCTTCTGATCTGGGAACCAAGTCTGGTAATTTAAATAAGGTTCAATTGAGTAAACTAAATGTAACTATTCCGACACGACTCAATTAGAGCTTTTTTAAATCAGCCGGTTTACTCATGCATATTCATGGTTGTAGCTAGTGTGCTTTACGAAACCTGTTTACTGGTGAAATACTGCATTGAAAAAAAAACATTCTACCGATAAGTATACCACTTTCCAGTCTTAGGTCTGCTGGAAGAGATTTCAAAAGAAATTAATAAGCAGTATCTTTATACCATCCATACCTAATCAATTTTGTTAATTTTTTATCCATGTGTACTTTAAACCTTTAAATAAATAAATAAAAAACATTTCGTCATTGATATTCAAAGGTGAAAATTGGATAGTAAATTATTACTATAATGGGATACGATAACGTGTTGCCCATTCTATGTAGGTACTAATTTTATAACACCACGCCACACATGAAACCTACTGCAAGGGTGTCACTCCTAGACGCTTGCAATTCTCCACCACAGACTAGAATTATACGCAGTGCTACTCGCAGTCACTTCACGTAACCGTTATATCAGTTACAACCACAAGCCACTGTTTAGCTCACAACTGTTGTATACCTGAAGCAATTATATTAGGTGTATAGAAATAGCCTGTACATAATGTACATTATATTAACCGCAACCAACAGATTCAAAGACGAGCAGCGACCACAGATTAAATACAGTCGGGTGAGCTTACAAACAGGTGTGATATATATTAATCTGTGTTATATTCAATATTAATGAGATAATGTCTTAAGGCCTTTGTAATATTCATGGCCTTATTATAACACATATTACCTGATTCTTTAAAGGTAAGGTTCTGGTTCTTTTATATAAAACCGAATATTCAAGTGAATGTGCTGTGCATCGTTGAGGCGTCTGAAGTCTGATTTTTCTAAAGCCAACGCTGAGCGAAGTATGAGGTAATTGTAAATTAAAGATATCGTAATTTAATTTGAGAAGATTTCTCGTTTGAAAAAAGTTATAGGAACATATCTTGTGTCGTTATTTGGGTGTGTTAAATCTTAGAGTGGAAAGGAGTGTGTTGCTGATTGTGTAGATTTTTATTGAATTCAAAATATGTACGTTTAACATTTTATTACAAAATGCTTGAATGTTTTTTTCTGTCCAATTTTTAACCTAGAATTAATAATTAAAGAAAAATTTCGTTATCTTTTCAGTGATATTATCTGTGTGACCATTAGCGAATAGCGTAAAACCCTAGAGATTTTTAATTGGAATCTGCACGAGTTAAACTCACTTTAAATATAGCTGTGTCAAGGTCAGAACTAAAGACTGAAATACTACGTTTTTAGAGAACCCGTAGCCACACATTCCTCTCCAATTATTTCACAGTTTTCGTCCAATTAGTGACGACCTTAACACCGGTCTGGTTAACCAAAAAGGTTAGGTTCAAGTTTAAACCCTGGTACACATTTAGCATTTTGTATCTGAACAACCTTGGCGAATTGGCGAGCAATTTTGTTAATCACTAAAAATAGTCCTGGCTTTGCTGCGGTCTGGGTTTGAAACCTGCTAAGACTTCTCATTATTAAAATATAGTGTGTAAATATTGTGAATTAATTAACACTTGCTTCGATAAAAGATGTCTATCGTCCTGAAGACACCTTTCTATAACCTTCTCAAAGGTGTATGAATTCTGTCACTTCTCACTTGACCATCGTGGACAACTATGGCATTTACTTCTCACATAGTAAAAAGAACCTCAAATTCAACAATGACAAATAAGTACGAGTCCCTTCTCACTCCAGCAGAAAAATACGAATTTCAACTGATAAACTCGGTATTCTAATAGTTTTCCAAATAAACAATGCCTCCGCCTCTAGTTTATTACAGTTTTACTTGAAGCATCAGTAGATTAATAGTTGCGTTCTATCAAAAATTGTAAGCAGCCGGAATAAAACGGCAAAAATATTAGTCAATAATTTCCTTCTGTTTCTCATAGCGTGTCACATGCGAACTATTTGTTCAGCAAACGGTTTAAACTATGTTATTGTAGAAAAACTAGCAAGGACGAAGAATATTTAGGAACTGGGTTCTTTTGAATTAGGTCGTGTTTTATCGCATGCGAGAAAATCATTTACGATTAATCCATAGCTTTAATTTAGGAGATCAGGGTTTAAGACCATTGATTGCCTATTATGATTTTATACTAAAATTATTGCTGACACTCAAAACAAAAGATCGTAAGGTAAAAATTATTATTAGTCTATTTTATTCGACTTTTATTTTTGATCTTTATATCGCGATCGCGAATCGAAGCTAGTACTTACCCCCTAGCAGATAAAATATCTAACTACGGGATCGGGAAATCTAACAATGAACGAATTTGATGGCGAACATTTTTATCAAACATAAGATGTCTGCTTCTGATCAAACTCGAAACTTATTACAAACTGAGCCAGAAAATCGTCCTCTAGGAAAAATTTACTTTCTTGAAACATTTGCATAAAAATATATGATTAATATTCTCTTCCCTATGGTACGAAAAAAGTCTACAAACTCCCATAAAACTTCTATTTGAATAAACGAACATGACTTACTTTTCGTGTTTACGATGTTGTAAACGATATTAGTCTAATTAATTAGACGGGCTTCGTGCCTTTACAATATGGCCTTAGTTCCTTCGAGCTCTTCCAGACATTTTTTTTCTCTACTTTAATTTAACCGAAAACCCCCGATGGATCATGTTATTTAAATAATTGTATATTCAATAAAATTGACTAAAAAAACTCTATACCTATATTAGTAGTAAAACTATTAATAGTAGTAACCAAATATGGCGTGAATAATTGGTAATTGGACGTTAAAAATAAGTATTCATCATTTATCTCTCGAGGAATAAAAACACAATTCGCATTCATTCTCACCACAATGTAAGTTCCAATTCAGATACATAACAGCTACATACTTCTGGAAAAGTCGTTTAAACATTCGCCTGAAAGTGACAAACAAGATCTCAGCGTCAGGAGGTGCTTCAATAAATCAGCACCAAGTGTCATTGAGGTGTCACAAAACCACGTATTCACAGATTCGTATGGCTGCGACTTCTAAATGTATTGTCACCGGTATAACCGTGAACGACGCCAGTTGACAATCGATCTCGTCAGTAAATAATCGACAAATTGTGAATTGTTGCAATATAAGGAACCTTTTGAGACGCTTCGCGGATATATTTTTTTAAATGTTTGTTTGCTACCTTATTTCCATAAATCTGTCGTCTACTTTCAAAACCCGCTAATACAATTTTAACAAAATGTAACCGAAGAAACCAAAAAATAAATGTATGCTTCATATATTTCTAATTTATATAAAACTAACCATTTCATGTTTTCAAATATCTCAAACACTGAATATAATTTAAAACATAACATGATTAATTGAAAAAATAACATGATTTTGTTATAGTGGGTATTGGTGTAAACTTTTGGTTATGGCGGGTTTTGCAAAGTACCTATTGTAATATGGCTTTGATTTCAGGGTAATTTGTTCATGGTTCGATCTATCGAAGGTTATAGTGTAGTTATAGGTTTGCCTGAACTATAGACACAAAAAATGTTCCACCAAAACCTGATTTTCCCAGTCCATAGAAGTAACTAGTCGCCAATTTACTTCCTCACCCATAAAGAAAATATTCTGTTGCCGTTTCTAAACAATGCCGGTGTATTTTACCTAACTTTCAGTTTAGCTGTCAGATAATCTTATCTTATAAAAAGCTTAGCTTCCCGGCTATTAAAAAGTCTTCTCATTATCCGGGACAACATAAAAGACGCTAAAACATAAGGAAGTTTCATAATGACCGCGTCACATGGCCTTCTTAATAGTTGGACTCACTTAGCGGTTTTGTTCCCTAACGAGAGGGTCTCGACACGGTATATCGTTCGGCTTTTGCCTCTGAACTGTGTCATTCTAAATTGTTTATTTTAAAATTGTTGGGAAGACATTAGTTAATAGCTCTTGATATTTTGGTTTTTACACTTAGGTTAGCTAGGATTATGCGCTATTTTATATTGGATGTAGGTATCAGTAGATATCTTTAGGTTTCAGTTATAGGAAAATAAATTACGATTCGGGAGATTTATCTCTCGAAATTCAAAATCCAAAATATCATTATGACAACGTTTCGAACATTACGAAACAGACTAGTATTTTTGTTCGAGCACAGACGATACGGCCGTTTTAATTTAAGGTCCACAAAGGCTTGACAATAGTGGGAAGCAGTCGTTAGTTCCCCCAACGCTAATGCATCTCTCGAGGTACCTACTTAATCAAGGGAGAGATTTACCTCCTAGGGGCTGTGGACTTTACGGGGTGATTTGAAATTTGTTTTTTTAAGCTAGCATTTAGAGAAGTAATTTGTCAAGAGGTATTTGTAGTTGTTTGAAAAAAAATTAGCACCATATTAAACTCGTCGTTAACTCAAAATCTATGCGTCAGTGATCTTTGATTTGGTTCCATAGTCTGAGATTAGTAATAAAAAACGCAATGTCAAATAGACAAACTAACAAACATTCGTCCCTAATAGTTTTTCTTCGATATTCATGTGCAATCACCGATCCGTAGGTATGACTTTTATCATATATTATGTATGATGTTTCTTTGAGTACAAATAATGTTTTTGATTCTCAGGTAAATTATTCATCGGTCAGCCCTTCGCCTCGAGTGCCTCAACGTAAGTAATAACGTACTAAATACGATTTAGCAACAAGTAGAATAGCTTTTAGGCTACGTAGTGACTGCTTGCTGCCCGTTAGCGCTACCAAAATGACGTAACACACGAATTTGATATTTCAACGTGCAGTTGCATATTTCTCAAATAATTTAATAGAACCCTATTAATAATGTTTCTATGTTCGTCCGGCTATCCCGGGACTCTATACTTGAGTCGCCTAGGATTTGGAATTGCTACTCCCCTCAAAAAAACAACTTTATAACGTATGCTCACAGTTCAATTTTGCTTGTAAGCAAAATTTACTTAAGACATTTGAAATTGTTACCGTTAATCTACAAAGAACCTTAATCACAAAGGCGAATACCTGGCATTGATATGGTTCCCATATATTTAATCAAATTCCATACAGAACACGAACGAATCAAAATTATTATATGAAATAAAATGCTTTAGTATTAAAATTAAAAAAAAAACGGTCACATACAAAAACATATTCTTTTAAATCACGATGATACGGAACGATAAAATTTTCTACATATAATATCTAATCTCGGACACCCTGTATACAATCTCACCATACTCGTCGACGTTTATTCAACCACCAGTTAGCAGTAAATCCGCAGCAGGGATACCTCATTACGAACTTTGGTCACTCGCTCGTTATAGCCTCACCACCCCTTTACCTCAAAACAATTGTTTCCTAGTTGAGTGGTTGACTTGAAGAAAACTGAGGAAGTAGGTACTTATTACTATATTTATCAAAAAATCCCTTAGTTTTTCTCCGGAGAGTATAATAGTCTTAAAACTAAGAGTCCTAAACTTAACCGATCTTGTCACAAAATCGCCTTACAAACTTTTCAATACTTTAAACAAAAAACTTACAAAAGCGTTTTAAATATAAATCTAATCATTAGAATCTGTTCATTGGTTTCCAAAAATTGTTGCTCCGAAAATTGCGTTGGCCTCTGAGTCCATTGATAACTTACATTTGCTGAAGCTGAAGCATCTGTCAGAAGACGCGATTTTACTTTTTGAAAGTCTAAGTATGTGGGGTCGCTCATTACAATTGTCCAACAGCCGTCATCTAAGAAAAGGAGTGCTGATGGTTATTATAGTAAACCTCACTTAAGATAGATAAAAAAAAAATTCGTTGCACTTTAAATTCTCAACAACTTCGGCCCTGTAAATTTTAGTTGAAAAATCAAAAATAACAAATATGCCATTTAATTTTTTATGAACTACGTCTACCCAACCTTCATCAAAAACCAAAAATATCAATGAACTTCCTTAAAATTTTATTCATTATTATAATTATGTAGATGCTGGATTCCCAAAATCATTTGTTTAACCTTACTGTTATTCTATTATCTAAAATCTGGTTATCCTCACTAATAGGTGTTGTGCTAAATGCAATTTGCAACAGAATTCACGGATCATTTTAATACAATACATTAGTTGGTACCCGGCGGATTAGCGAGTTTATTTGTTTGGCCACATGATTAGCGCTTACAGGCTGCATGAGGCATTAAAAGCTTGTCATTTCTACCCTAATGTAGTTCTACCCTCATATATTTTAACCTGTCTTTGTTTATAACGTTAATACTATGAATATAATAATGTATTTCAGAAAAAATATGGGGGGTATTTTCTTATAGGTATAGTATTTTTACTTGAATGAATTACTAGCCACGTCCTCAACTTTAAGAGTTCTAAATTCCAATCTCGTGAGAATTCCTATAACCTTCTCTATTTTCCTGTAAAATTTTCTTTAAAATCAGTCTTGCCATTCTTGAGTTATAACTTGAGGTTGTTATTCCTGATGGATGTTGTTACAGATAGAATGTCAAATACCTTAAACTTGATATCAGTGAACATTGAAGAAAAAATTAAGTGTTACATAATAAATGTACGGTCCGACCCAGATCTATATTATAAGAATTTTGATAATAGATATAATTTACATCGTATCGTAACATCGTAATATGATATCATGAGTTACGGCCAGTAACCCTTATTTAATGAAGAGTCCGTGAAGAGTGCACCCCACCGGGCACATAATGCACGTATATGATTTACTACCACCCCCGCTGGTTTGCACATGATTAAAACGTTTTCGTACCACGTGAGCTACGTATTGATACGTGTTATAATGTCTCATATTGTAGATGATTGGGGATTGGAGACCCTTTACTTGAGATAATCAATATAATCATATTTACTATTATTAACTGATCGAATGATTGACAGACAACGCACAGCCAAAACTACGAGGAAGAAGCTGAAGTTTGGCATGCATGTCCTTTGGGTACCTTAGATGAACACTCAGAAAGGATTTTTGAAATATCCCCCCTAAGGGGACGAGATGGCGGACAAAATTCGAAGTTACAAATCATAGTACAGTGGTAAGAGAGTCAGAGCGTTTAAATACCTCAATAATGAACTTGGAATATTTTCATACAAGCTCTCGTGATAAAATCGAACACTTCATCGAAAGCACATTTTTACATTTTGTTTTAGTTACCTTTTTCAGTGTTCACGCTTCGAGTATCGTAAAGGCACTGAGAGAATGGAGTGGAATCCGCTCCGATATCGAGACGCCATCTTCTCTCATAACAGCTATTAACTAGAGGACTCTACTCGTATCGTCGGTGCTTGAGAATTTTCGATGGGACTGAAATTTTTGTTTCAAGGGGTTTTCAAACTGGATATTGGTTTAAGCCTTCGTAGAATGTAGAGTAATAATAAATAGAATAATAAATAGTAGATAAATAATTTCAACGTCGGTTCGTATGTATTACTCAGACTGTGAGAGGAGGCAACAAGTCTAATTTTCTCTTAATTCATCACATTTAACGCGTTAGGGTAGGTGTAGCGTAGCGGTAGAGTACCTAATAAAGTGGAAATTAAAATGACGCGCTGTACTTCCATCTCAATAATGTTCATCCGATGAACCTATCTCCTATAAACTGTATTCGATGAGATGCCGTAGAATTTTCATTAAGCACCGCTAACTAAACGCCGACCATTCGAGCCGTGTTCCTGCAATTATACTTTGTATTACGTCTTAAAAACCATCTTTTTGTCAATGGAATATTCACCTTAAATTGATAGGATACAGTTCAAATTTGAATAGCACGAAACAGTTGCAATATGAAAGGGCTTAGAATGAAGTCCAATACAGAATTCCCATACAAAGCTGCATGCAATGTATCGCATAACCTTTGTTAATGTGTATTGCAGCTTGTTTCTCTTATAATACGTTGTTTATTTTTTATCCATTCTAGCTTTTGTTTTATCGCATGGACGCAATGGGGATTTTATCGTTAAGTTAACATATTATAACGAGGCCATTCGTATTAAATACCTATAAGTTTAACATCTAAAATCAATTTGATGCCAAAAAGTCTTACATCATTTTAGTAATGCGCGGATATTTACTAAACATACGAATAGCTAAGAATCACCGCGGTAAACAAGCCTTTAAAAATACCGCACTAAAATTGGTTTATTTAATTATGAGCTGCGGTGCCACAGATAATATCTATCTGTCAACTTTGATTTTCAAGTATGAGATTGGATTTAACGATAATTAATGGCCCAATAGCAGACCAGCATGGGTCTCTAGGAAATTGGCGAACCCTGGAGTGTACAGTGCGAAGTATTAGTAATCCAATGTAACCCAAGTAACCATATGAAGTCAATCAACTCAGGCGTCCGAAGATTTTAAGTCAACCAAAGGCATCAGCTATATATCTATCAGTAACCTCTTCCGAAGTACGGAAACGCTCAAGAAACTTTTAGCAGCCATGTGCATGACATGAGATATCACATACATGACATCCTAGGATGTTTTCCAGCGTCCAGGTACTAACGTAAACGCATTGCTACGATGCGTGTCCTGTCAGCGAACAGTGTCAGTGTCGGCGAATTGTGGATTGCGTCGCGTAGCTAAAAAGTAGCGTAGTGTAAGAAGGGCCTAAAACTTTATATAAGGCCGAAAGTGCTGCGAGTGACAAACTCAGTAAAATATTTTAAGTTGAGATCCGACCTTCAATATTTCTTGACGTCACAGTTGAACTTTTTTAATTTGGTAACGAACAACCGGCAAAACTTAATTATGATCCGACGGGGGGTTGAGTTGAAGGCTGTAGGAGAAATTACTAAGTTGACTCAACCGTCTGTAAGTTTTTAATTAGAATGCCATGTCACAGCCCGTGTAATCTGATATTGACATTATTAAATTTCAAAATCCTTTGATCGGTATTGTGATACCCGTGATCGACAACGCTTCAAGCGTCAAAATTGTTTATCTATCCGACGCTCATTTTCTCGTAACGTAGATTAATTTTTAAGAAGGGTTTGCTGAGTGGTTTAATATCGGAATTTCGAACATGGAGTTCATGGTTCATGAAAAATTCTGCATGCACTTTTAATTTGCCAAAAATAATGCGTGATGGTGCACATTCGCCATATATTTCCCAAGCCCCGTTCATATTGTCTTCACCACCAAATTTTCCTGTTCCTATATCTCTCAATCATCCGTCTTCTTTAACAGACACTGAACTCATAGACAGTTTATTCCAAATAACATATGAGACTTATTGTTGGTTATATAAAAAGTTTTAGTATCCCATAGGATCGATAAAATGAAATTCCAAAATATCTCAACCTTTTAAAATATAATTTCTGACCTTTTATCTTATCACAGAAAACACCAGGACGATCATTACCTGTTCAATAATCCGCAATATTAGGACTCGATAATAAATGTGTCGATTTACTCAGAACACATGGCCACTAGAGTGAATCCCGGACAATCCATTTCTATGCAGTCTGTATCCACGCAACTGTTGACAATGGTGTCCACAGGATCTTTGGAAAAACAGAAAAGGCCGGCCGATAGAAAAGCCGGATTACGAAATTCCATCCCTGGCGACGATAATAAAAAATCAACACGCGTCACCGGTTTACATCGCTCCTTTCTTTTTCCACGCTTCTTACTTCTATTTCACTCGAGTAATGCGAAAAATATGTCGAGACGGTCAAAAGAGGTCCGGTCCTACATCTATCATAAATCAAAGCTTGAGAATGTGTTCCGCGAACACTTTTGGAACGCCGAAATTTCAAATCTTTCAGCAGTATTACGTATTACGAGTTGTGAAAATACCAGCCGGTTTACGAATATCGGCGATGTATGTTTGGCTATGTTTGTTTACAATGTTTTGAAGATAAAGACTTCAACGTATTCGTAAGTTATCGGCAAAGTTAAGCAACAGCGGGCGCGGTTGATAGGTGGCTGATAGTGGTAAAAATTTCTTAAGGGCTTCCTGTGCTTTGTAGGAACGAAAAGCCATTTTCCCGGCTGTTATCATTAGATACCCAGTATCAGTTTAGAAAGACGTTTGATCAGAATTATGCACATCTCAACCCATCATGCCCTCTATTTGAGCGTGGGTGGCTTTTCTCAGAATGAGAAGGTTAAAGTGCGGATTGGCCCTTTGAGTTTGGCAAACACTTCAGAATGCGGGTTTCCTGAGATGTTGTCTTTCACCATTACAGCGATTGACTTTTAAATGCTTAAAACGCACATAGCTCCGAAAAGGCAGAAGTGTGCGCTCTGGGATTTGAACCCGGACCTCACGAGTAAGAGGCTTACTTGCAAACTATTATACCATCTTTCAAATCAGAGTAAAATTATTCTGAAAATTTAGTTACTTGATCTTTTGAATTAATACATGTACCTACTCGTAAACACAGTGTTTAGATACTGTCTTAATAATTTAAAGATAATTAGATACGGATTACTAATATTAAATCAAATCCTTTTAAAGCTGAGCAAATTGCATGTGAATAATTAATAACGAGGTAATTAGGCAAGCAACTCAGCCACGTCAGAATTTCTGATGGACGTCAAAACCTTCCCAAATTAATATTTCATCGTCTCCTTAATTGCTTTTATTTTAATTGAGGCAATTTCGCGAAATACTGCCCAACTTTAAACCTAAGCAGAAATTGCCCATAAAACGTGGTACTAAAAAGTAGTCGTTTTGAAGTTCAAGCTCTGAAGTTATAAATTGTGAATGTGTTGGGTACACTGTAAGACTGGCAAGAACCCTCGAGTGTTGTAAACGTTAAGTTTTTCGCGATATTTCTTGTACCACTATCAATAACTCCTCGTACCCTCAGAAAGTTTATCGTCAAAAATTCCAATCTACATCTCATGTTAACACCACTATAAAATAAACTCTTGTTAGAAACCAAACGTACAGCCTCCACTCTACATATTTCCGACGCGTTCACTCCGCAAACCATCTTTAAAAACTGCCGTTATGTCTTGAGCTTCCTTTCCCTTCTCGATACACATTTCGAAGTTTATAAAGGGGCAACGTCACAGGGATGCGCGGTTCAAGATAATTTTGTCGGATATCAGTAAAAGCAGTATCATAACTAACCATCAAACGCTCGCGTACTCTGAATAAATTTTCAATACTCTTGAACACGGATCGTTAGTTCTTTTCAAGGGTTATCGGGTATTTACGCACTGCCGTCGAGTCGTGTTTCGCACTGTGGGTGGGAGACGCCTGGTAAGGATGACAGGACATTAAATACTCTAGGATCATTACACCTTTATTGTTTGGTAACGTTTTATAAGAGGGCAAGCTTTGGGTGATACGCAACGTATGAAATGTGTCACGTAGCTCAAGTATGATGGGGATATATTAAAACGACCGTTGTTAGTGAAGATGGTTTACAGTTTTGAAATCGAAAAGAAGACAGGTGTATGATTAGCTATTTCTTATTATCTCTATTTTATCTGTGGTTTTCAAGGCTAAGGGTTATGGTTCGCCGTAGAAGTCAGAGATTGGCTGATGTCTAAAGGAGACCAGCAACTTTCTTAAGGACCTTGGGCCTGGAATATGAACATGCTTGAGACATCGCTTTTTAGATCGAGGATATTGTTACCACATTTTGCATAATTATTCCGTTTTTGCGGAAAATGGTGGGAATAATCAAATATAGTCGTCTTACGCACCGCGCACATAGTTATAGGCTTGAAATTATAATGTTTTAATGATATGATGTAACTAGATTTTTTTAACATGAAATGGATGTATTAAAATATGCAAGATTATTTGAGGGTATTAAACAAGCTTTTCGCTCCAGGCCCAAATCTGATGTTCTGTTTTATGTTTTAAATAGTATTAACATAAAGATATTAATAATGAAAAAAACTTCGCATGAGTTTTTTATCGCTAGAAGATTTGTCCAAGCTGATGAGTGTGTAAATAAAAATTGAATGAAAAAAATTCGTTTAATTATTTTTATTTCAGTTAAATTCGTTTGAATTCGCTACATTTTATTCATTTCGATATTTTTCGAGTAACTTACTGCCTAATGGTGTGGCAGGAGTGGCTCATGAGCGCCCCAGTTGTTAGCAATGCTATTTTTGTGTTTTGATCTTAATGTGTTTATGATTCTTTATTTAAACTGTTCGATCCCGTATGATTGATTGCGTCGGAGATTGAATGGGATTTGTGGAGTCTGTTCACGAATTCAATATTCAATTCGAGTTCGTTACTTTGCAACTTTGCGATTTGGCGTAAATACGGTGACCAGGTGAGCAGTTTTACGCGGATATTTCCTTTTTTATTTTGTCCGGATACAAAAACTCAAAACGTCAAAATTAAGTGGTCATTCAATAAGCTTTATTTTTTACTGTGAAAATATTCATCAATCATAGTAATCTGTGTCATCATCAAACAACTATTTCATTCTAATTCAAAGTAGTTAATTTTAAAAAAATTGCATTATTTGTGACCACTCATCAACTTGTTTCGATTTAGTCATGTGCAATGTTGAACACTAACATTTAAATGGCTCGCTTTTTTTTTATAAAAAGTGAACATTTTCCAAACATATGAAAAGATGTAATTTCGGGCAGTTATTTGTCTTTTTACCAAATTTATTCGTCCAATTATATTCACCGCACAATAAAGTTAGGACATACAAAACGCACAATAAAAGCACGATTTGAAATGCACGAAATATTGCACCGTTACTCGTTAGGGCGTAAAACCGCATTAATTCAGGTGTGGAAGATAGCGGACGGGGGTGGGTTTTTGTCCTTTTTGACCGGGTCTGTCCCGGCTTTTGAAAAGAAATATCCTTTTGACTAACCGTGTGGACTATCTCTATGCTTGGGTGCATTTTATTTTAACTAGTAGTCTGTGTTTTATGCAGTACCATTTGTGTTTTTTGTTGGTTATTATTTATAATGAAGTAACTCGCCCTCCCTTAGTACCTTCTTGAATAAGTTTTATATGTATCTAGACCGGATTTTGGTTAGGTGACTTTTTATCCATTATTATTTTTTCAAATGAATCGACTGAAATAGCAAAAGCTAAAGTTTGACCTAATAATATTTGTAAAATCTGTTAGGCAGTTTCCAAGATTTGCAAAACAGAATGTACAGGCAAACTCATAAAGCCTGTTACAATCATTATTTTACTATGCACTGCGTTAACAAAAGTCCATGCTAACATTTTGTCTCAGATATATTACAGTCCAGTTACAGTTGTCCCCGCCACTGACATAATATTGCCCGTTTTAAACAACGTGCGTCATAGATAGACAACATTTCAAGACAACTTGCATTTTATTCATCGGTACATAGAATTTAAGAAAATATTTTTTATAGACAGATTTTGTATGGTACGGTTTGTACCAGTGATCGGAAAACCCATTTAAAAGGATAACCGATATAAACGGTTAACCTATTAATCTGTTAACCTGTTAAAACGGTTAACCTGTTAATCTGTTAACCTATTAAAACGGTAATATAATGATTCTGTTAACAGGTTTAAAATGTTACTGAAACGTATGGGTTAACCTTTACTAGTATTTACTGTTAACCCCGGATTTTCGGTTATTAATCAGAATGAGTCATGTAACTAAGTTCTTTATTTGACATAATTTTTAACCGACTTCAAAAACGGGGTTCTCAGTTCGACCGTATACATATAAATGCTTTTTATGTTTGTTCATAAATTTTTTCGTCGTTTATGGGCTGATTTTGATAATTCTTTTTGGTTGTAAAGTAGATATGCGCAGTAGGGTACGCTGATAAGGACACCAGGATCTGACGTTGGCATCTCAGAGAAATCGAGAGGAACTTTCGAAAATTGTATGGACGACTAGTGTGTTTCTTAATGTTTTCATAAGTACTGTGACAACCCTGGCGTATCTACCTCGCTAAACAAGAAACAATAGGGGCCATAAACATGTCAAGAGAACAATAGAATAATAGAGCGCGGCCGTCTCGACAGTACGCGCACGACGCTTCGACCTTACGACAATAGTCATAAGGTCGAAAGTCGATTGTAAGGAACATACTAGAACTTTATTCCAACAACTGCCTGAACATTCTAGAATGACATGAATTGTGGGCGAGTGGTATAAAAGGGACACTCGGTTGACTGCGTGGCATTCTACTTTCGGAAGCAAAACCGGGAAGAAAAGAAAAAGCGATACCTACGTGCGATACCAGCGAGAAGTGAAGTGATTTCTACGGGCGATACAGTGATCGACGACTGTGTTTACGAATACGTGCACAGTGTTTTGGTGTGTTCGTAGTGTAATTGTGTATCGGTGATTACAATAAAGTCTTTGTGGTACATTTTGGCATTTTCTCGAACCCAGTACTCATGACACGTAACATAATTTTTGATGACTAGAAAACTAAATGGAAACTGGGACACAACTTTCTTGGCCCACCGTACTAAAATATCCCTTTGCCTGTTTTTAGATACCCACATCAATAATAAAAAAGAAGACTATCATGTTATCGACACGGAGTAAACCTAAATTTATAAGACAACAGAAGAATATTTTGGCAAATACATGTCCCAAATACACTGTATTTTTATTGAAAATATTTTTATTTATATCCTTATTTAAATTGAATTTCGAAAAAGCACCCTAATTTTCAACAGAAAATTCTTACGTCAAAATATTTGCTTTTTCAAAAACCTCGGTGTGCGTTTTCACCAAATTTCGTGAAAATACATGTTTTGTAGAAGATAAATATGAAAAACCAAAAACTCAGTTATTTGAATTTTTCGCATAAATTTGAGGTTGTGTGAAAAAAATGTCAATACTAAAGTTGTAGGTCTTTTTATTGGGTCTGGACCCGTGCTCCACCTAGGTTCTCCACCTGGGTGGAGCACGGGGACTTATAAGGTCCCGTGCTCCAACTGATGGCGTTAGTACAGTGAAACAGTAAATTGTTTTCCTTAAATGATTCAAAAGATCTAAACAATTATAATAGGCTAGCTATGGCTAAATGTAACCTCTGTGTGTCTCTTTTTGTCAGCGATTTAAAGAAATAGTGTAGCACGGGTCCGGACCCTTTTTATTACCTACAACCTACAAGTTTGCCATTATAACTTTTTCATGGGTCTTGTAGTTTTTCCGAAAATTGCGATAAACCAATTTTTGCCTTTAAAACCCACCCTCAACCCCTTCCCGACCTCAAATCCCCCGTGAATTATTTTTCCTTGTATTTTTGGCATATCCTCTTTTCCAATGGGTTTCATCCTGTTACTTTTTTTTCGTTTAAAAACCTAAAAGCTAAAGCTAAAACTTATGTTTGTATGTATGTTACGGTCAAATCTTGAGTTTCTATATCCATGTTTAACAATAATAACTGAAGAAATATTGTTTGCCACCAAATAATCTTTCATTTCTTTTTATCCAATACGTAGCTCTTAATTATAATTGCTTTTTTAAAAAAATAACCGACTTCAACCTCGACAAGTAGAGATAACTCAAAAACTACTCGCCAGATGGCGCTCAATTCAACAAGTAGGTGTAAAGTTCTCGTCACTACAAATTGATCAAGCCCAAACACTAGATAACTGCAGTAAGTCGTTGAGGAGTTCCCTTGACTGTCTTTCGGCTTCATCAGATCGACTCCAGACCTTCATGAAATTGTTGCGCTTTCATGTACTTATGAAAACATTAACAAACACACTAGTCGTCCCTACAATTTTCGAAAGTTGCCCTCGATTTCTCCGAGATGCCATCATCAGATCCTGGTGATCCTTTTAAAAAGACCCCACTGCGCATATCTACTTTACAACAAAAAAAGAATTATCAAAATCGGCCCATAAACGACGAAAAAATCGCTGAACAAACATAAAAGAGCATATATACGGTCGAATTGAGAACCTTCTTTTTTGAAGTCAGTTAAAAATGAAAGACACAGTTGCATCAGGCATGGCTCGCGCGATCGGACGAATGTCGGTAACCGTCGTCGTTGCTCGGACGACCGCTCGACTCCCGCCTTGTCAGTTCTTGTCATCGAGAGAAGATACGCGCAATTTTGAACCGTATATGCAGAAACCCTTTTTAATTTACTTAAGGTTAACCGAAAGGAGTATCGTAACATATTGTTTCTGTTAACATATTTTATTCTGTTAAAGGTTATTTAGGTTAACCGATTGATGAAAAAACAGAATTATTCGGTAACCCTTTTAAACTGTTAACCCTTTTTAAGGGGGGTTAATAACCGATAGATTTCGGTTATTAACCTAACCGAATAGAACACTGGTTTGTACGGTACGTAATTATCAACTACATTTTTGTAATTACAAATTATTTCAAACCCGATTAACACCATAAATCATTACCACAAATTAACGATGAGAAAGCGGCGGTAGTTTCGATAAAATGTTGTCATTACGTGATCATCAGTTATTACCGTCCGTCCCGTATGTAATAGGTTTTATTCATCGGTGATATACGAGGCCGTTATCACCTAACTCGCTAATAGCATTTCTACCGCTGAGTTATTGCTCGATGTCCAGACGCAATAAGGGTATGTAAACTTGTGTAGTCGGGGTATAATGCTATTAATGAGCAATGCAGAACGGGAGATTAAGACCAATGAATTGATTGCGATTTCGTTTGAACAATTTAAATACATAACTAGTGGATGCCTTCGCTCGCTTTGAGAGAATTGTTTTTTTTTTATATAAATATTAAATGTTATCCCATTTTTGCGACGTTTTAATTGGTGCTCCGCTTCTATTGGTCATTGCGTGATTTTATATAGTCTAAAGCTTTTGTTGATAAATGGACTATCCATCACAAAAATATTTTTCCAATTCGAGCCAGTAGTTTTTGTAATTTGCCCATTGAAACAAGCAAACTCTTTAGGTTAGTAATGACTACAATATCAACGAACTTTTGAAATGAATACTAGTCGGTCGGTACCATATTTATAACAAAATCTACGCAAATAAAAAAATATATATGAATATGACGAAGTATATAAATAGATTGCAACCGTGTATCATTTAATGATCTGAAAATGCTAAATATGACTTAATGAGGCGGAAATTCACGATACTTAAGAAACGCTTCGGTCGTCGCGTCGGGCGTAATTTTTCTGGGGCCGCTTTCCCAATACCATTATCTCGTCAACGTCTTAACGTTTCGACTCCACTAATGGAGGTGTCGCGTTGCCCCTGGAAATATGTCAGCCTGGTTTATACCGCGTCATGCACGTCATGGTGCAGTCTAATGAAGGACAACAGGTTTTTTTAAACCGACTTCAAAAATAAAAAAGGTTGCATGTCTATTCCTACATTTTTATGTAGGTATGTACACGATACGTAAAATTATTGCTTTGTATTTTATTTCTTTACTTTATGTTTTTTTTCTTATACCTAATCCGTATTAAATTTGACATTATGTTTTTCTGAGGTGGTCCTATTGTCATCAAGTTATAATGTGATGATAGAACCCAGGAAAACCGAGGGAAACCCTAAAATTATACAAGCACCTATTTGTTTCATATAATTTTTTATATTACTTGTCGATATTGCAGTCGGTTGTGTTTATAGTCTACTTTAAGTGAAAATTTTCTGTATGTAGTAGGTACATAGGTAGGTACATATATACAAGTGAACGCGCTATTCGTTTTGTACTAAGTGTCTCAAAACAAAAAATATCTACCAATTGTAAAGTGTTCGGAGGTATCGTAAATAAGTAAGTATTGATTACTAGTAAATCCGCCCTCGCTTCGCTTCGGGGAACCAGTCCCTTCAAAAGTCTCTATAAATTATAATAAATTATGTTATTCCGATGTCTAAGCTATATTACTGCAAAGTTTCATGAAAATCCGTTCAGTAGTTTTTGCGTGAAAGAGTAACAAACCCACACACACACTCACATACATCCTTACAAACTTTCGCATTTATAATATTAGTAGGATCTGCTAGTGACATTACGAGTACACTGCCTCTACTATGTGACGTCATGAAGCAAAAGTAACGTGACGCGTTATAGAAGTTAAAATCCTCTAGTTTTAAAGTCGTGGCTGCTCACTGCGATTAATATGTAAAGTGTCTACCAACGAACATGCAAATTAATCAAACTTAAAATGTTTTACAACGTCGGTACACTGCACTGGTGTTGCTATGACATTAATTTATGCACGTGTTACTTGGGACAATGAATTTGGTAACAGTAAAGTGAAATTATAACATAAGTGAATATGTACAATTGTTTATATTTGGGGTGTTTGGTAAGTTTAGGTAAGTAATTAGAACTTTTGCGGAATTTTGAGTCTTTCTTTTTTAATTATTTATTGTATTTGGATAATTATAGCTTTATCTGCATTCGAATTTACATTTTTGTATTAAAGTCACAAACAATTTTAACAAATTATTTTACATTGTTTTAGATTACTTACCTTTGCTGAAGTCGCTTAAAGTAACAATGTGTCACAATAATACATATAAATGATTAATCGAGATGTAATAAAAAAGTAATTGCATTTTTTTCACGGATATTTAAACATCGACTACATAACCGTAAGACAATCTTTGCTTCTTATCTTTCAACACGAAAAACTTCAAGGAACCCAAGAATCCGTGAATATTTTTTCATCATGTAACCGATAGATTGATGTAGGTGTGTTGCCGCCACTACACCTGCGTCTTCCGCTGAATAAATCACCTGCCTTGAATATTTTCACGTTGAATTTCCGCACTCAGTAGCGTTATGTTACCTTCATTTGTTATCACAATATCGCGAAGGGTACCTATGTGACGTAGATGGAGAAGAGTATACACCAATGGAGGCCATCTATCGCACTCACACTGAAAAAAAACACCTTATATGATGAAAAAGAAACGAGATAGAAGTATACTTTTTTTCGCATTGCGTGCTGGTTTCTTCAAGAAACACGCAGTTATTTACAAGAAAATTTGAACGTTGACTGTAAAATTTTTCTTATGCCACATATATTTTTTTCTTATGCTATCTCACTTTGGCCACGCTCATCATATGTCTATATCGTCCTCTATCTACGGCGTGTGATCAATGTGATGTGAATGTGATGGATGGAATGTGCTGGCGGTTCTTTTGATAGACACGTCTACTTACGATGTTGCACTGTCATGAGTAAATCGATATCAGAATGTATGTACTCTTCAAAGTAGTAGAAACTGTTGGTAGGCCTATAAAAATATCTATATATCTTTTTATATTCGAATGATGATTTTCAATGGTCTCATTTAGGTGAAATCTGACGAATAGTTTTTGAGTTATTTATTTATTTATTTCTGGATCATCAACAAAAATAAATGTATAAACATCTTACTATAACTAGGTACTATACAAGAACTGACATGTATTTTTAATTAAAGATGACCACAACATGCGTGGTTAAAGTGCATTATCATCCTGATATAAAAATATTATTATTTAAGTATCTGTTATTTAACTGACTTTTTCTGCGTTGATGATGTATTTTATTACGTGACGATGTTGAATTCGGCTTTTTGTGATACCTACTTATATCATTGAGGTATATAGGTATATCATATATATACAATGCTCTGGGGAGGTTTGTAAGCACGTGTGTAAACAATCAGTATGCTGATCTTGTGGCTCCCTGGGCTCAGTGTGTTTGTGCTCCAGCTCACGTGACTTGTGAATATGTACGAGTATGCCGTTACTGATGCTGTGGACTATTTGTAGGGAGCGAAGTAAGACTCTGGTTCGATTCCTAGCGGTTTATTTATTTGTCTGTTCTGACTTTTTTGTAAAAACAAAATCGGATAAAATAAATTCATTCCTTCAATTACATCAGACGTGATGCATTAGATTTTGAATATAAAAATAATTATCCAAATCACTTTAGCTATTGCAAAGTGACAAGGTAACACATAAAAACCACTTTTTTATTATCGATTTAAATATAGGTGCCTACTCACTCATCGCGTAATATCGAAAACCGTTTGAATAAGTTCACTAAAACTGGATTTTGGCCCTTAAGGATACATCCTTCCTATAAAAATATTTTTTATCAATGTGAAGCAATATATTTTAATATTTTGTTTGAATGTGTACCCACTAAATCCATGTTTTCCAAAACGAATCGAGGTCAATTTAGTTCAAGAAAAGAAATTCTGATGGTCTAGTTTATACGGGCCGGCCCTGTCTGCGACCGAGGGGACCCGGGTTCGATTCACGGCCGAGCAGACATTTAATTGATATTTGTTCTCGGGTCATAGATACTAGAGATGTGTTATTAGCTAGTGTTGTCTAGCTACCCGCAAATACCGCAATACAAGAAAGGTAGAATGTCCATACGTTCCTACATCAAAATCTGTTATTTAACCAGAGATCATTCATGGGACATATCCACTATACGATACCTCGTATAACTCATACATTATGTGCGGTAGGCGCCGCAATATTGCGAATATCTTTTTAATTTATTTCCGCGCCACGTGCGACGTCGTTTTTAAATCCGGATGTAATTGAGAGTTATGTAAATTGGACCTTTCGGATAACCGGTGGCGCGTGAAAGGATTTCGAGGTTTTACACAACACCTGGTTGATGTACAAAAGCCATTTATTAAGTAGATCTATAGCAAATATTTTAAGGGAAATATTCAAAAATACTCCTACCTTATGACTCGATTCGCCCGAGAGTAGCGAGGTGGCGTGTGCTTTAAGTCGTATCAAATATATTGAACAACCTATACATTTTAGTGGGTCGTAGGTATATGAGTTGAGCTTACTTAAAAATAATTCCTTTTCTCTTTTTATGTTCTCAACTCCGAAGACAAACTGTGCCTACTTGACTTTGAAAAAACTAAATATTTTTACTAGTTGACTATTTTTCATTAAATTTTTTAAGCACGTAAATTACTTGATCTGGTACAATAAATTGAAGATTTATGTTAAAACTAGAGAACCGTCTGCGCTTCGCTTCGGGACCCGTAGGTAGGTAACAGTCGTGAAGGTCCCGCTCCCGTAGGAATCTCGGCTAAACAGTAGCCTATTAAATGATATACTGGAACATCAGATATAACATTAGTAAATTACATGTAGTATTTGATATCAGAACTTGCAAATGAATTTTACTACCGCCATCTATTAAGAACATCCGGAACTAAATATCTAGCAACTAACAAAACATCGATCTTCCCATGGGAGTGAGATGTTTTTTCGCGGTAAAAAGTAGCCCACGTCACTCTCCACCCTCTTAACTATCCCCACACACATAAACCACACCATATAATAGCAATGTTGCGACGTGAAAGAGTCACAAACAAACAAACAAACACAATTTCACATTTATAATATAGTACGGAAGTATGGATTATAATATTAGTATGGTAGTATGGATATGGATATGGATTTGGTTTCAGTGTTTTAAGATTGTATACACAATACAGATTCTGGACATAAACACAATTAGCATAGAATTACAAACGGGTTCAATGCCCCAGAATTATAATAACAGGAGGAAATGAGAATAATAATTATCGTTTGCTTGTGATTATTCAGTTCATTGTAATTATTATATTAAACGAACATAATTATCAAACAAACATTGTAATAATATACCATCTATATCTCGACCTCGCTTTGCTTTAGTAAAATTAAATTGTAGCGTTATATTTTCCTGACATGAAATTTTAATATTTTTTCAAATACGTTTGGTGATTCTGTAAATTAACTTAAACCCTAAGATAAGAAACTCTTTGACTTTTTATGTATATTATGTTTTCATAGTTAATCATTTTATCAATGCAAATTTGACAGATCACCCATAATTAATTCAACAGATAAGAACAGTAGTTTTTAATCTACAGGGAAATGTAAATACATAGGTACGCCGGAACTAGAAATCTAGATGCAATCTAATAACCCTGGCACTAAGATAACCTAACACTGAACTCTGGAAAATTAATTTTGAGAAGAGTCATCTGAAACGATCCATAATTCAGTTACATTATCACAAGTTTCCAAACCACTGGCCAATGTAACCATATTGTGTAGGTCCCCCGCCGTCACATAACTTCGCTGTAAAATCGTCCGAGGTGGCTCTATTTACGCTGGTCACGAGCTAAAGCATCCATTTTAGTGAGACCTTCCTTACATACCTCATATTCTACCGAAGATATCGCGATGGAACGCGCTCATACAATCCGAAAGATCACTTTGGAGTGGCCAGGTTTTGTTTATGGCTGTGATTGTGAATAACATACGAAATGAAGTGGAATTGATAGGTTATGGGGGAAGCTGTCCATGCCAGTAGCCGTTTCAGTTAAAATTGAGTCGATACGGACTTACGTATTTGTTTGTAATAAACTTAGCAGGGTAGTACCACATAAATTTACCTTTCGTAACTTTAGTTCTTACCTTAGCAATCTCGTGAGCTTGCCTTTTCACGGTTAAGTGCTAACCGCTGCAACAGTATTAGCAATATGGAATCTCAGTATGGAATGTATCGTCGACACGCTACCAGCTAAGTAATTAAATGGTGGACCCGCTTTGAGTACTTAACAGTTTGTGTCGGTATATTTTAATTTAATGATGCTTACGAGTTTCATCTGGATTTTATCAGTAGGTATTGCTAAAGACATGATAATCATTAAAATTCAATATGACGATAACCAAACATTCTACGTCAGTAGGTATGGTACGGTTGTACGGTTGTAAACATCATGAGTAGGACTTTTCTTATAATACAAAGATCGTCATGTCGAATGAAAAACATAGTATATAAATTTATTATACCTACACATTATAGGCAAAATATTTTTGTAGTCACCCAAAAAGCATTTCACGCTGAATCGAAAACCTACACAAACACTGTCGCGGTAATTTACTTTGCCGTACATTTCGGGCGTGTGCATGTTACATTAAAATTACACGTAATGGGAGATAAATCCTCCCTACATTACCCGCCAGGGTGCGAGCCGTGAGGGCAGGTGCGGCAGGGCATGTTACTGTTAACCCGGAAATTGGACGGTCACTTTCGGTTGGGAGCACTCGGGTGTCGTACCGAGAGAGATGAGCTAGAAGCGAGTTGAATTCTAAAGGTTGGTGTACACGGATCTTTTTTCGATACATGTAGTAAGGACTCGGGGCAAACGGGCACTGGTAGCTAACGCGCGCCAGATTTTAAAAAAAGTCACTTTTCTTTAAGAGTCTCACTTCGACTGTTTTTTGTGTGTTACCTCATAACTTTTTACTGGGTAAACCGATTTTGATAATTCTTTCTTTATTTGAAGGCTTGTCTTCTGGTCTCATATATGTAGGTAGTTTTCAGTTATCCTAACTTACCTATTTATTTTGAAGTGGGTTATTGCTTGTTAAAAATTAAATAATTAGGACCCACAATTGTTTGATTTAAATACTTTTATAAAACTGATGACAATAGTGCAGCTTTGTCTACAATTTTGTGTCGTCACCACATATGTAATTATGTTAACGAAAAACAGGTGCACTGGTAAATCAAAAAAATCTTTCGGATGCAGTCCTGTAAGGTAAAAAGTCCCTTCAGCTTTTTCAGAAAACTCGTTTGTACGTTTCACTGTAGACGGCAGAACGCGTACCTTACTCGAACATTACTCCAAGCCGTCCCGAAGCAAAGATGGGTTCACTGACGGAATATTACCAAAATAATACACTCGTTTTTGTTTTGGTTGCGTAACGAAATTGAAAGAGATTGCGATCTAAATTGCCTTTGTGAATTAAAATACAATTCGCCTCTGGTTCTGCGCTGTTCTGATGTGTGTAGGATGGTTGTGAAAGAGAAATTAGATTTTTTGTTTTCGAATATTTAAGAAGCGTTTTGTGATCTATCTATGAATCAAAACCGACCTCCTAGGAGGTGACGGTCGGTTTCAGAGGTCCCTGGACCATCCAGTTATCCAGGTATCGTCCAGTTTAACCTGGGAAGGTTTTCTAGTCTTGGTGGTAGGACTAAAGCCAGACTAGCTAGCTAAAATTTTCTTGAGTCAACCATCAAAGGACCTATGTTGTGTCTGGGTGCTTGATAGTGGGTGGGTATTTTCTTTCTTTTTTCCTGTTCCTTCTTTTTTGATCGACAACTCATCGTTGATAACTTTGGTTTTACTGATGTGACTCGTCGCGGCTAGCTCGTTCGTCGTCTATTAAGATAAATTAACTTATTATGTGAAACAATTTGGTATTATTTTAGGTAGGTATTTTGTAGATATTTACGATATTAGAGTCAAATATAATCTGTCAAAAGGTTTTCCGAGTAACTACACTATGTGTGGAATGTTGGAGTTGATATTAAAACCCACTGTGACTGGGAAAGTGGAACTTGGCTACATAACATTTTTCTTATAAACCTTGTAGAATGCCGAAAGTAAAAATTCTTCAAATATTACTTAAGGATTTTTTGTGTAATAAAAATAGCAAAATGGTATGTAGCACCTCCGTTCCGCTGCCGCCCATGAGAAATATGTCCGACTTAGAAAAATACTCAAATTGGGATTAGGACGATAAATCTAAATAGCAGAGGGTGTTATAAATTACAAAACCTTGTCAGTTTATTAACAGGTGTGAAGACTGAGACTGAGACGGTTACTTATCAAATGTGACACTTTCACTGAGTACTAAGATGATTTCCTGTAAAAATATGATTTTGTATACACACCTTTCCAACTGAAACGTGATTGCTACATATGTTTAAAATCAAATTAAATAATAAATATAGCGCTTACAATTTACTAATGCGCACATTCAACTAGCTTAAACCAGACTAAAAGCCTTCTCTGTAGATTGATGGATTAGTAATTCAGGCTGTAAGCATTTGTTAACACGTTACAAACAAGTTGTAGTATTTGACGGTTTGTGTGTCTTAACTGGCCGATTAAGTTGTACAACCGCGGATGCGAGCTGAGTGTAAGTTTGTGACGGCTACTAGCAAAATATGGACGTTTCAACCCTGATTTTAATCGCTACAAAGGAGTCGCTAAGTGTCTAAGATATTTGAGCATTGTTAACACTTCCGAATTCCGACAGCAAGAGAAGCTTCTAAATCCTCCACCAATACATACAGTAGTAGGGCGGAGGTTTGTTGAAGACCTCTCCAATTATGAGGAGAAAACCATGTCCTTTAGGAGGCCATTAAAGGGTTAAATCCGAAGTACACATCTCTACATAAAATGTTAATTTGACAGTTGTAGCTAGATAACAAACAGTTGAAGTGTTAACTCAGTGTTAACACCTTGTTTTGGAGAGAAGAGACGACGGAGCTTATACCCCAATTATACATAAACTATACACAAATCGTTCGACACAATAAGGTAAGACAACCGCAGAAATCGGCTTACGGTTATCGAGTTACAAGCGAATAAACACAGGGGATTAAATGTGAGGGATACTGTTCCACCTGGCCGCAACTTCTCTTTGTTTCACAAGATTTCATAATGTGTATTATTCTTGGAATAAGTTTTGGAGTAACTAATGTATTCGTGAGAAACTCGGCCTCAAGTCATTATATTCTTCAACCTGCCTTTACCCGTCTGTCCATTGATCGTCTAGTGGTGCTAAGTCAACAGCACTGCGGCACTCGAAAGATCACCAAAGACTGACAGACCAAGAAAGAGTTGTGCTCAAAGTACATAATTATGCAAAGGAAGTTGTCAGAACAGAGTGCAGAGGGATGCACAGCGGGAGAACATAAGCAATACATAACCTCCTGACTCTTGCCACGACCACTCTGCCAACATATTTAGTAACGACTAAGAAAAAGATTATTTTCGGTTCTTGCGTGGGGCGTAAGACGACATGTCGACATGATGTGGTGACATTTAGTCTGAACAAACCGAAAGATGTGGTTTATTTGGCCTGATAACTAAAAATAACTATTGCACGTATGGTTACTATTTACAAACCAGCGCAGCGAAGCAAATTACACACACATAAAATACACAATGTAATAACACTGAAGAAGCACAATAAATCTCATCTTAAAAGCGTATCTTATCTAAAGCTTTCTGAAAACACAAACACCTCGCAAACGAGTACAACCCAAATACTGAAAAAGCTCAAATGAAGCCGGATTAAAGCTAAGCACACACTTAACATTGTACACATTACTCGAGTGCTTCGATACACTGCGGCTTAGGGCGCATGCAGACGGACTGTTTGCGTTACAAACTTGTTTATAGTCTCCTGTCAAAGAATGGAGTTTGTTGAGTAAATGCTAAGAGTCCATAATTCTCTCTTTGTTTGTTTTATTTGTGTACGAGATTAGTGGATGATGTCTTGTTTGTAATGTTACATTGTTGCGCTTTGATTCATTTGGGCAGACAGATGTAGATAATTTTTTTATCTTATTTACGGTATAATTCGGTTAAAATATGTTTTATTAATCAGCTGTTATCGTTGTATACACCAACGATAACTACAATAGCGTGAGAGTATTAAAATGTTTATGTCATTGTGATTGGTTTATCTTGGTCTGATCCCAAAAATCTGATAAGTTATTAATTGGCCTTGATATAAAAGTTATCTTAACATTACATAAGAACTCAACACTTTTTGGCATGAATAACCTTTTGTGTGTTATTTATTTATTTATTTATTCACGCTTTATTGACCTTAAAACTAGAGTACAATGGGCGGACTTAATGCCTAATGGCATTCTCCACCAGTCAACCCTGGGCGATATATAGAAGTTGTGGTAGGTGCTGCTACTCATATATAATTATAGTTACTTAATTCCCTACACTGTGTAAACATACATAAACCTAAACAAAATAAACAATATAGTACCTACATAATACATTTATAAATTTATGATATAAGTTTATGATTATGAGTTTAAGTTTATGATGGAATTTTACTTACATTTTTCAGTCTATGTCTAAGTGTTGTAACTATTATATGATAGCCCAATATCATTACTGAACCCAACATCAGAAATGTATTTACATTGATGAGCTATAAGATAAATTATTTTCTTACCTACTACAGAAATTATGTTACTTATTTAGAAAAAGATTTTATTTCTTTCTCTCTAAGCTGGCAACATATCCGTGATGTCTTGCTTATATCTATGGGTGAATAGGATCGTATACGGCTCGTCTGCTTATTTGTTGTCTAATAAATTAAACAAAATTACTAACCCATAGCCAAAGTACCTAAGTTTGCGAGTGCCCTAAGATAAACCGCATCAAAGCAGTTCCCAGGGAATGTCTAGAATGTCCTGTCGCAGCTCGCGGTACACATACCTTGGCTCGAAATTTGACAATATTTAAAGTCTTACACTTTTGGCTTGGTTTTAACCCATTGCCTGTTTTGGCCCCCTACTGAGCAGGTCTTTCCCTATCAATAAGGATTAAGACGCCATGAGCCAAATTGATTTGTTCTTGCTAAACTTCTAAATACTCCATATTAAATGACAAAACAAGTTCTATAGTTATAAGTGTTGAAGGCATCATCAAGTTTTATGTTTATTTATTTTTATCTATTTATTTATTTATAGGACACCCAACACAGGTAACATATAATACAATACATTGGTAATTCTTGTACCCATAAGTGTACCCATAATTATAGGGTGTCTTAACAATCACATTTTTGCAGCTAAACAACATGTTTAATTTAATATGGTGCCCTCTAGAGAAAATAAAGTTTGATTGGCATATTTTGAATGTGACTATATTTCAGTGCCCCCCATTTTCATCCAGCCTGATTTTGCTTAAAACTTTATCTTGTTAAACAACAAATCTCCCAGACTCAGGTCAACAAACCCTAAAATGTCATGAGACAATAATTTTATCCCGTTCACCGTAAACAGTCCTATGGAGCCTCAGTGTCCTGTCTATCCCTAAGCATTAAGGGTCTGTATTTCTGTCGGATCTTATTAAGGGCTCATGATTAATGTAGTGTAATTTGTCACCGTTGTAGCAACAGCTGCGTGATTGGTCGACAGATGGCACCGGTTAGCTGTTTAGTTCGCGTTTCACGGGACCATATTAAATTCAGGACTGATTAAAGGGTTAAAGTAATTAAGTCGGTGGACTAGGGTTTAATTTTCGGAGACAAAGACATTGCTTTGCCGTAATGAGGTTCGAGTTTTTTGCGGTAGACTGAATTACCAACTTTATACTTGCAGTAGAACAGATACAATATGTAACATGCACCTAGATTAATGTAATAGGGCAAAACCAGCTTTTGTTACATTTTCTTTCTATTTGCATTTGCAATTGTTTCCGGTAATCTTAACACTATCCATAACCGTAATGGTAGCAAAAATAGCGTGCATAAATGCATAAAGATATCGAAATGAATAAATTATATTGATTGAGTCTTTTAACTGTATAACGATGACATCAAAAAGCTGGCTAACCAGAAATTTATTTCTTTGTTACAATTTACAATTAAAGATAGTGCAAAGCAAATCCCACGGATAAAGTTTTGAAACTTTTAAGATTTATTTCTACTAAATCAATTTATGTACACTTAAAGTCGTATTCACAATTTCTCACGCAAAAGCCCGCAATAAATCACATTCACGTATATGTGCTAATAACACGTAACATGACACAAACGCGAAACATGTCAAAGGTTAAGAAGTAAGACAAAACCCTTGAAGTTGTTTATTCACGACAATATGTCAGCCGTTCGTCATAAAGGAAAACGTTTTGAATGTACACGACTTCACACGTTCGTAGCGTCGTAGCGGGTCTACGCGGCGTAGCCGTCGGCTGCTATAGTAACGGGTAGGCTCAGTCGCAGCCGCGGTGGCGTATCGCGTAGACGCGCGTACCGTGCTACGAAACACGAATACGCTGAATGCATCCCGTCGCGTATATTTTCCGAATATTTCCCTTTCAAAAGCCGGATTTTAATTAATGTGTTGAGCCAAAGATGGCCGACGTTTGACGTAGATCTTTGTGCTTTCGGTAATGAAGTGATTTAGATGTTACACGTTTTTGTTTTGTTTTTCAGTTTTTTGCGTGACATGTTACTAATGTTTGTGTTGATGCGTTCGGAAGATTTGAGATATTTACTAGGGGATGATAACAAAAGATTTTCTTAAGAAATGTTTGTATAAGAAGGTACTTTATTTACGTTAGGAATAATGTTGCGAGTTCCATTGTCGACCACCTGCTTTTGTCTTGTCGGTCAGTGACCTGTGAGTCTTATCTTCTCAGTAATGAAGGTCTTCGATGGCTGATTCCAAGTGGCTATTCAGTGCGGATAATAGTGTGATGGATAACGTATTGTGTTCATGTGAGTACGACGGACTCTAATTGTCTTGGTAATTGCATAACGTAGTGTTATTCAAATGACAAATGGCTTATGGAGTACGAATGAAATAACCTAATTAGAATGTTTCTTTAGAAATAGAAATACGTATGTTTTGTTGTGGGAAATAAATTGTATGCTATAATTTGTGGAATAATTCTAATGCTGACCTGAATTATTGAGGCAATTAGGTAAAATTATAAAAAAAGAAATACTGTAAGAATATTACACTGTTGGACGAAATATGTAATACTAAGATTTATATTTTTTATTTATATTTTTTCTAAAAAAAATAGTTTTACGACATTCATTTTAAAATAATTATTTAAACTTTTAACCAAAATTTTAATTTTAGAATTATACGTGTATGTGAATTAAATTTATTCTATCGTATTTTCACTATCTCATCGGTATTAGGTTCGAAGTAGGTAAGCTGTTCTGTTCGAAGTAGGTAAGTATGTTTTGAAAGAATGGAATAGAATAGGAGATACACTAGTCATATTGTGTAGTGTGCTCAAAATGACAAAATATTTCTGTTGGTCATTACTGTATTCGTCTGTAAGTTATCATACCGTGAAATACTTACTGCTACTTTAACTCCTTGTTTGCTATTTACCCGTTCCTGGTCCTTTCGTTGTTATGAATGGTGATAATAGTGTCTACTCACCATGAAGAGGTCACACCTGGCCCATTTTTTTCAAATTCAAAAAAGAAGGTTCTTAATTCTACTGTATCTGTTTTGTTTGTATGTTATAAGTATTCATAATATTTGTCTAGCAAACCGATTTTGATAATTCTTTTATATTCGAAAGCTGGTGCTTTTCGTTTCCTTTCATTTTGATTTTAGAGTACACACAAGACAAGGACACACACAACCCACCCTAGAACAGAAATGTAAACGCATCATTCAAACCACCTCGCTGGAAATCGAAACTAGGACTCTTTAAACGGCATTCGGCATGATATCTAATGCACCAAATAGGTTATCAAGTATAATTCATTGCATACAACACCGTACTGCTCCAATGCGAATTGGTGGAGAGGGTTACATATGGCTCCATTAAGTATTTAATACAATGACCTAACATTTAACGTTGGGGCCACAAGTTGTGAGCAACCTGCAGTAACGAGTGCTACATATTGTAATGGCCATGGGTAAAGTCTGCCAATATTAAATGAAAAACAACTTTAACGCGTTGTCATAATGTTTATTGTATGACGGTAGATTCTCTGTACAGACACTGATCAAACATTTATTAAATAAATAAAGATTTTTTTTCTATTTTCTATTAGTAGAGATAAAATCGGAATTAATCTTTCCATCATACCATACAACATACCATACAACATCATTAAACATTACATCAACATCATCATCACAACCCGTAACTCTCCCACTGCTGGGCAAAATGAGAAGGTGAGAAGGTAACCATTAATTTCATTATTTTTTTCCAGCGTCAATCTTTGATTAAAAACAACACCTAGGAACACAAATACATCCGTGATACAACGCAATAAGTAAAACGCTTTTGAGAAACGGCAAAGCTATAATCTAAAAGCAATTAGACAGACTTATAAATGTATCGCTGCCGCATTGTGCCGCGGGTTTTGCAGCGAGCCTCTGTATAAATTTGCATAATGCCGTGACGTACACCCGTACACCCGTACGGCCAACAATGGAGATTTGGTTGTCGATACAATCGTATCAAATATGTAAGGTGTTTGTCTATGCTGGATTCATATTGATGAACGAGCTGAGCCGTGGGAGATTTTCCGGGTAGGTGCCGATCTCGCGGGATATCTGGGATAAAAAGAAGCCTATATGTTGCTACACATCTTCCTCTACCCATCAGTGAAAGTTCCATAAAAATTGATTCGCGAGTGACATGGAAAACACGTATTATGACTCATCATTGACATAACAATAAACATTTATCTGCCACATAAATATTTGCTTCGCCCCGGATTCAACCTCTATACCCTTCACCTTGCAGGCAAGACTACTAGCAACTAGGCTACGGGATCGTAAATTGTAACAATTCTTTGATTACATAATAATCGTAAAACTATTTGACAAAGGTTAAAACAATTGTTTTTGCTATCCGTACCTAGTTACCTATTAAAAGTTACCTTACACGACTACACGCCAAGCTTTGTAACCTTCTAGTTCGACCTCTAATCGGCCTACATGCTCACAGACAATAGATTGTAATTTAATTTAATTAATATCATGAGCTTAGATATTTCTGGTCTTATTGTTATTGTGCTCATCATTACGTTTGATGGCCACGTAGTCTAGATGGTAGTGAGGATGACTGTTGATCAGGGGGGTCCGGGTCCCGGGTTTAATTCCTGGCCGGGGCAAGCATTTATATGCCTGATAAACGACTGTTTATTTATTTATTAATAAAATCGCGATACAAATCTTAGGTGAGGCTATGATTTTGTAGTATTATTATACATTACTTATGTATGTAGTATGTAATCTAAAGTTGTAATGTTGAGGTCTTCATAGAGTCCAGTAACTTAGAAACTGCACAAGAGATTCATAAATTTTTATTCGGTTTCCAACTAAACAACATTGTAAAACTTTCATTAAGCTTGTTTGAAAGCTTTGATTTCCCGTAGCGACGCGAGGGCATGTTGTTTTATTAATACGTTTGCGATGAAAATGAACGTGGATGGACAGCCGGTAACATTTTTATATTGTTTTTCGTGCCATCGTTCGACATTTGAGTTAAACTATAAGCCTATCAATATTTCAGCGGCTTATCTAAGCCCGGCGATTCCGACAACTAGCTGTAGGTACGTTCAAAATGGCTGAAAAAATATTCTGCCTGAACTAAATCGGGTTTAGCTCGACAATGAAAAAGTCGTTAGTTTTTTCAGCTTTTTTATGAGGCAGTTGGGATTTTCGCACTTTTTTGTGCTAATTTAACGTTTTGGCTGTATTAGGGCGGCCTGTGATACGAACCCCATTGCCATGTTATCGTAAGTAGACCAAGATATCATAAGTATTTTTTATGGAATTAAGATAGCAAACGAGCATGCAGCACCACCCTTCCGCTGCCGCCCATAACAACTGTGACCGACCTAGAACTAGACCCAAAGGGACTAGGATGGTTAGTCCAGTTAGTAGATGGTGCTAGAATATTAGTTGGTTAGTTTGTTAATAAGTGTGAGGACTGGGACTGTTAGTGATAATTAGTCCTGTTAGTTAATGTTAGTAATAGTCCAGTTAGTTATTGTTAGTATGGTCTCGTTCCGATTCGGTCACAGATGCGTTGCTACCCCTGGACTGAGATGGTCGCCTCTAAAAAAGTGTAGTAATAAATAAATAATGAACATTCACATACTCGTGTCCTTGCACTAAGATTCCCTATGTCACACATGGCATGGGCAACACAAACAACATAACTTACACGCATGACTCGAGAAATACCACTTATCTGACACAAAATTATCTACTTAGCCGGCAATCGAACTCGTGACCTTTCCTTTCACAAGTAAAGTTAGCTACTACCAACTAGGCTAGGGGGTCTTCATTGTGGGGTAAGTGGTGATACTTTTACTATCTATCTGCGGCGACGGCCACTGGCCCTCTGATAGCTCATTTGTTTTGATCATTGATAAAAAAATGAAATATATTTGGGAACTGAGGCACTTATGTTAGCAATTTCTGCATGTTAGTTTCTTTCATTTTATGAGAAAGGCAAGATTACAATATGTCACATTATTATCTAGGCCAGAATATAACTAAATGCTGACTTAAACACTCCCACAATCTGAAAATAATATTTTCGTGAATGGGAAGAAATCTTTGGAGTTCCCGGTCTAACTTTTCGGTTTCGGTTATGCACACCCACTAAAACTCTCTCGGGAACTATTTGGCGCATAATACGAAAGAGAACACACATCCATTACATATGCTTAAAATTGAAAACCTTTCAAAGTTTACTTACTACCAACAATACCAAAGCATATATAATTTAGTTAGATGATCGTGATTTAAATTTAAAACATAAAATTGCTAACCAACGGTTTAATAAGTTGGTAAAATAATATTTATAAAAGATTAGATTTAAACCAAAAGAACTAAAGATATTAAGTTTTTTTTTATGGAATTAAGGTAGCAAAGGAGCATGCAGCACCACCCTTCCGCAGCCGCCCATGGCAATTGTGACAGACTTAGAGCAAGACCCAATTTAGGGACTAAGGTAGTTAGGTCCACTCTTTGATTTATTCACCAAATGTTGTCAGTTACTGCCATACTGAGTTTTGAATACTGTCATGATAAACGATACGAATGCAAGATTATGACAAACCAATTGATAGATAAATGAGGCACAAAATCTGCTCTACCCACATGGTGTTTAAAGCGCTCTAGAGAAACATATACATACTTTGATAAATAAATACATACAAATATAGCCTGATATAGACACACATTTGTGTCGCGCTCTCTTTTAAAAATGCACAAAAAAGTATTATCTCAAGTGGTGAGTAGTGTTGTGTGGAGTTCAGATTTCGTGATGAATAAACATTTAATTTTACGACCACTTTGCTGAACGATTAAAACAAAATGGCCAATTTAATTGTTTCAATTTGTTTGCGGATTAAGTATGCAAATGAACTTTGCTATTATTGTCATTTTATGTGATTGCAAATATTTTGATTGATTTTGTGTAAAACAGCAGATACGTGTTGATGTTGCTTATATGAATTTTCAAAGCTGTGTTGTGTTTTACAGACACATATCATATAACAGTATCGGATACATAAAAACAACTTTGTCTCCAATATTGTTTAAGCTTTTTATCAATATTCACAGAGATTATCGTATTCAAACATAATTATACTGTGAATAGGATGAAAAGACTGCGATTCATAAATATACAATCTGTACAACAATGCTAGTCAAATGAGAATCAAATTTTAAGAGTTCCAAAATTCGACAATACAATGTAGATAAATACATGCGAACGGTACGACAAGCCCAGAGGAGTTCGGCCGTGGACGGTCGCTTTTGTCTGAAAATTTCTTTGACTTTTGTCGAAATATTCCACGGCAACGTGTTCCAACTTGATCTTTTCGAAAATTACGAAACCCATTGTTAAGATACCTTTTGTTCTATTCCGAAATAAGTGATTAAATTGGGGTTGATTGTCTACTCGAAAGAAAGACATGATGATAAGACAAGAGCACCAATTAAAATAATTTCGGTATTCAATCGAAAGTCTTTTCTAATCGCTGTAATTGTTGTGAGCGTTTTTGGCTTCGACGACAAGAAACCTAAATAAAATGATTTCCATTGAAAACTGAAATTCAGTGTTCTATAGAATGTCTTTTCTTATCGCTGGAATAGTACGTGTTTTAGGCTTTCACACCGATACATAATTATTTGAAGTAGAATTAAGGTGCCATAGAAAACAGTGAAAACTATTCTAAAATAATACACTTCAGGAGCTTATACGAACAAATTATTCCTAGTTATTATAAGTAAGTATAATAATTTTGATAGTGTAGTGTAGATACCTATATATAATTTTATTTCATGTAACAAAGAGTGTATCTTGCTCTTAATTTGTAGAGTAATTTAGGATTACTCATTTATATAAAAACCTGTGAGCGTCTATCAAGCTATTATTTTCTCCATCCGTGCCCTACTGAATCAAAGTTATATCAAAGACCTGAATAAAACTATTTATAAAAATAGGTCATCAGATAATCATAAAGATTCATATACGATTGACACTAACTCATGGCAGGAGTACATCGAAAACTGCTTGACGTATAAAGATGAAATTTCCCTGGGAGGTAGCTTATAATGAATAGAGAAGCGCTCATAGCCCGGCGACTTGCGACTTGCGACTTACGTCGATCCTAAGCGATCGACAAAGTTAAGCAACTGCGGGCGCGGTCGGTAGTCGGATGGGTGACCGCTAGTAGCAAAATTTCTTGAGCGCTTTCGTGCTTCGAAGGGCACATAAAGCCGTCGGTCCCGCTTGTTATCGATAGATAGCAGTTGTTAAACCATGTCGGAAGGTCTTCGGGTGACATGAAAACTTCCGACACTGGGTTGGCCACTAACCCCTCCGCCAATTCGCATTGGAGCAGCGTGGTGGAGTATGCTCTAGTAATGAGGAGAGACCCGTGCTCAGTAGTGGGCAATGAGTTGTTGCCACTATACATCCACTAGATATTAAATACTTTTTTTCGCGGATAATATCTAGTTCTGATATAAAACGTATACGTAGCAAATAAGATATAATTTAAATATTTTCGTTTATTATTCTCCATCTCATTCTCGGCAAGTCTTTCGGATTCTTAACCTCATTTCAGTTTTCACAGCGTTTGTAGGAATGTTAAAATAAAGTTCAAAACCAACTAAAGTAGGAACAAACTCCGTTACCAGTCTGCATAAAAACTGCAGCGGAAACTTCTTAATCGCTTCTTCCACAATTAATTATTGTCCTTTATAAATCCGGGGAAGTTTGTAGACTGAAATAATTACTCGCAAAAAATCACTTAAAACTTCCCGTGGTGATTTGACAAAGGGTTCTAGCCTTCTTAAGGATTTCTTACTGAGTTATACCGGGCCTCTTGTTAGTTAAGCTGTTTTTATTTAAATTAGAAAGAAGAACTTTCCCAAAGGTTGGCTGGTTGAAATTATTTTATTAATCCATATTCTATCTAGGCACAATCGTCAGAGAACGAGTAATAAAGAAGTAAGTAACACAGAATGTTGTATTAGCGGTTTTGTTACTAATCTCGTAGTATTAGTAGGTGGTAGGGCCTAGAGCTCACCCGGGGAAGTACCACCGCCCGCCACGGTACTTAGTACCATTCCTACCGTGTAATAATGTTTTTAAGAACAATAATTGTGTTCCGGATAGGAAGGTGTGGAGCCGGTTAAACTTTTTTAGAGGCGACCATCTCAGTCCTCATGGGTAGCAACGCATCTGTGACCGAATTAGAACGAGACTCATTGAGTCTAGTTCTGGGTCGGTCACAGTTGTCATGGGCGGCAGCGGAAGGTAGTGCTGCACGCTCGATTGCTATCTTAATTCCATAAAAAAAAAGAAGATATCTAGTATTGTAGGTACTAGTCTTGTAGTCTCGGGTAAGCTCGCATAAAAATAATTTAATATCGTTCAATTACCCAAGAAAACGTATTATAGTTATAAAAAATCCCCAACGTGCTTTCCAGATCTGTTCATGTCGTCAAGTTGTTGCATTTTCTATATTTAAATGAAAAGTAAGAGGTAACTCAAAAATTGAAGGTAACTCGAGAGCTGCGAAGTTCCGTACTTTGCTGTGTATAAGAAACTTCTGTTCTTGCTAACATTAATTGCACAAGGAAGTTTTACCTGCAGTTTACTTCGTATTTATTATACGCTGCTTGAAACATTTTAAAGGCGTTAGAGTTGGGAAGCACTCCTTGTTATTTGTTAATTCAATTTCAAGTTACGATGTTTTGAACATTTTAAATTTTAACGTTTTACGAACACGTTTTAAAACAGCGCTCTTACTTAGTCGGCGTTGTATATAATCGTAATTACCTTAATTTTGTGACACAACAATACAGTAAACGTTTTTGTTATCTGAAGGGCACGTGAATAAGCGTTTTTTAATTAATAAATTAACTTATTACAAACTGTTAAATTCCATTTATCTAGGGTTAAAAATCATAAATATTTAAGGCATGTTTGAGACAGGATCTTAATAGAATATAGGGTGAAAATGGAAGGTTTATAATTTTACCCGCATGTCACATGATGTAATGGTACCATTGTATGTGTCCTAAATTTGATTTCCAGCAAGGCACTCATCAAGGAACTCGTCAAAATTGCAATTATTGTTCACAGTTTGGACCATATGTGATGTCAATGAATTTCTATAGATCCCATGATAAAAGGTTTGTGTAGGTGTCTAGTGTGAGGCTATGAGTGTGAATAAGGTCATATAATTATATCCTGGAAACATAAATATTACTTCTTTATAAAGCGGTAATAAGCTGACTTACGAAGTGACGTGGACGCTTAGCATTGACCCCCGTCCTACATACGCCTTGACAGCGAATAAAAGCGAAATAGTTCCAAACTTAGCTTCAGCAAGGCCGGTGCCACCACGTCGTCCGTCGGTCAACATAAATAATGCAACACGATCACCGGACGAGATATCACACATCCGATGCGCAGTAAACATTCGTAATGACTTGGTAACTGATATAATTGAATTAGATGATTGAGCATTAGGGACGGTCCGGTCGGAATTATGATATTAATATGAAATAGAGTGATTGAAATGAATTAGTGTTTGTGTGTACTGTTGTGAAACCCGTCTTCAATTTACTTCGGGAATGTGACGTTTACACGTATTTAGTGTTTGACCTGGTTCTTTTGATTTATTTAATGTAATATTTATTTTTAAACCCGTTGACATCAAAAAGCGACATTAATTGCGTAGACTAATAAATACTCTATTAATATTTTTTTCGAAATGTTCACCATTAATCGCAGACATACATTTTAATTTATATGTCTAATATTTATTAATTTTGACTATCATACAGGCCTTTAAGTTGTTGTAGCCCACTCGGAATCATAAAGCTGATTTATTGTTTAACACACTTTAGAACCACCTTTCGTTATTATAAGCATTATTCATTTAAATAATGGACCGTATTATGAGCGTTTTGTAGCTTAAATATTATTTGTCTCGTTTTAATATACGTTGTTATAATGCGTAGGTGTGGGACGAAACATATTTTAGCTATAACGCTGTTAATATTTTTGCTGTACCCTATTTTAATGACGATGTTTCTATTTTATTTTCACCATCTCTATAAGCTGATAAACATTATAGATAAAATTAATTTAAATATTCTTCAATCGTTTGACAACGCGTTTAACATCAAACATTTGAATCATTACACCAATAACAAGTTTAATTTGTAAATCCACGTGTCGGAATTATACACAGGCGTTTACGTGTCGTCCGTGCGTCGTACGTGATTAGACGGAACAATGCATCATTGCATAATGCGATCCAACCGGTCGGTAACCAAGGTTGTATAGAATGGGCTCGGTTCATTGCGATTATTTGTAGGCGTTGATGAATGAGTCGATACCGTATTATGTATCTATAGAAACATTTGTGAATGGGACCGAACAAGGCTTTGTGTACGTGTATTGATAATTGATACAATATTAGCAGTACTAAGGTAATAATATTGAGAATTGAATTAGAGATTGTACGTAGAATTAATAAAATTAAGTTAATAAATAAACTTCCAATAATGGACTGGAAAACGCACTGGAATGTTCCAGTGGTAGAGTGTGCTCTAGGCCTCCGCAATGATGAGAGACCCGTGATCAGTAGTAGGCCACTAATATGTAGAAGCTAATAAGTAACATTTTGTAGATTAGACGCGCCGTTTTTTGAACATTACGAAGAAGAGCAGGTTCCCTCGCAATGTTTTTTTAAACGAAGCAAATAAATTTTTACTAATTAATAGTATCGTGCAGAATTACATCTCAGAGCACCTTGATTGGGATATTATATTATTATGCAATCTATTTGACAATGACCACTTCTACTTTTATAGTTAGAATGTTCCATCAATAGGCGAGAGTGAAGGTAACTTAATTAAAAAAAATTCTATGAAGATCTATCAGACACCACTTCTGCTTAATTTGTTCATTGAGTCATTAAGCAATAATTGCAAACCCAAAGAAGAATTTAATTTTTAAATATTCCAAATCTTCGGTAGGTACTTATCCTTGGTACTTAAAGGAATTCAAGAATTAAAGTTATAATATTATTTGTGTTAGCTGAGCCCGTCCCATATTCGCGACAAATCTTAGCTAAATAAAACATTGTCGTTATGACAACATGCAGCGGTGAATATTAACAAGCGCGAACGTCACTAGTTCACCTTGGTTCATTCACTAACACCTACGGTACAATAAACTTGTGCTGACTATTGGCTAGACGAGATAAGTGTTTTGGTCTTGTCCCGTGTTACGTGGCCTTAATAAGGAAGGAGGAAATGCTTGAGTGTGAGAATCTAGTGTTAAAACAGAGATAATATGGCACGTTTTGGGTGTGGAAACAGCATTATATCAAATGGGAAGAAGTGGAAGAAAGTCATCCCATTTATTTGTGGAATTTGAAGAACAAGTACTTTTTAAATACAAGGAATTGATATAGCACTTTAACTTTAGTAGTTCGAAAGTTTTGTATACAATTTAATTTGCATTTTTTGGAGTTCTAGAGAACAAGACATAGTTACATGATTAACCACTAGTAGCAAATTTTTTTAAGCATTTTCGTGCTTCGGGGGATACGTCAAGTTGCTGATTCCTGAGTCGGTAGGCCATGTCAGAGATGCCGGGGCGGCATAAAAATTCCCGATATTTAGTTTCTTCACTAACTTCTCTTCCATGGAGATGCGTGCCGGAGTATAATAATAATAATAATTTATTTATTTGCTCTCACAAAATGGTTTTACAACAAATTGTGCCTTAGAGTATTACATATTACCTTAAACCTAAATTGTGAGAGCCTGGTGCCTATAATAGGTATTTTATAATAAAAACCTGTGGTACAGGTCACCAGTGCCCCCCCGCTACAGTTCAGATATATGTAACTATATATTTCTATATATTTGGCTTTCGTGAGATACAATAATAAAGTAGATTATTCTAAATACAACAATAAAAAAAAGCTTCATGATGCTCAACGAGGAGAAAACCGTTTTAAGTTTACTGGGTCGCTAATATGTCAAAGCCAAACGAGTTTTAATACAATGAACAGTCTCCGTGGTCTAAGTACCAAAGTTCATTACCACTGTCACGTGTCACGCGTCGCGTGCCCGTCACGGCGCCGTGTCACGACAAAAGGCAACAGTTTTAGCTTCGCGCCCTTTCGGTTGACATTCGGGCGGAATGCGGTGCGGAATGTGGGCTCGAATCGGTCTGCTTCGCGTGCCTCTTTGGAGAATTGGGACACGGTTAAAAAGGCTTAAAACGTCTTTTTGGGCTTAGAGTTAGAATAGTAATACTAAAGTTACACTCTTCTAACGGCCTTGTAGACTAGTTGATAGTGACTCTACCTGCGATGTGAAGACGTCTTGTGTTCGATTTCTGGCCGGGGCAGCCAAGAATTGAAACATGTTTGTTTGCGTATTGTGGATATTTCGTCCTGAAGAGGACGAAAGTTACAAAAACAAACAATTTAATGAGTCTTATTGTACCTCCAAAGATAGATATAAAAAAACGTGTGTGTGTGTCAGCTACGACGCACGATTGGAGTTTACTCCTTACGAACGATAATTATGATATTATATCGAATAGAAAAAAAGGAAATAAAACTTTATTTAAAATTTCGAACTTGGCGAGGTGCACTACCGTGCAACAGATAATAAATACGAAACGAAAAAACGAAATAAAACTTTATTTAAAATTTCTAACTTGGCGAGGTGCACTACCGTGCAACAGATAAGAAATACGAAACGAAAAAACGAAATAAAACTTTATTTAAAATTTCGAACTTGGCGAGGTGCACTACCGTGCAACAGATAAGAAATACGAAATGAAATAATTTTATGAATAAAACTTTATTTAAAATTTCGAACTTGGCGAGGTGCACTACCGTGCAACAGATAAGAAATACGAAACGAAATAATTTTATGAATAAAACTTTATTTAAAATTTCGAACTTGGCGAGGTGCACTACCGTGCAACAGATAAGAAATACGAAACGAAATAATTTAATGAACAAAACAAAACGGTATTTTTATGGAGTGTGTGGCCAAGTGGCTCAGACACTACCGTGTCTCCGATGAAGCTAATATTCGAATATGAAATATATAAACTATACAGTGAGACTCCGAAGTATCGCGCAAAGAGAAGACCCCGAGAATGAGATACGCTGTGTAATGTATTCCATCTCATTCTTTTACACGTTCAATCCTACAGATATATATGTTTGTCTCTTTCTACGTAACGCCTCAACTTTTCGTGTTACACTTGATTTTACTCCTCATAAAATTTCATACCGGGCCTTATAACTCAAATCGTTTCATAGGGAGTAAACTCCAATAAACATAATTAACCTAAATAAATACGGAAGCCTTTTACGTAGTCGTATTTAAGTACAAATCTAAACAAAAAGCAAATCTCGTTCCGTTTCTCGGAAATTTACATAAAAAACTGAAATCTTATTTTAACATTGACTTTGTAACGGACGAAATTTCGTCCACGCAACTGTTGAATTGTGTTAAATTAAAAATTCACTTTATGCAGCACTAGAGCTCGGACTTTACGAGAGTACTTACCGCAATATGGTAAGCGGGTGCTCAAGTAAATAATATGCAACGCGTCGCTAACGTTACTATGAGTCGCCGAGCATATGGAAATGGCACTCCACGCCAAAACTAAACTTATTACTTGCTCTCACAGTTCAATTTCGCTTGAAAACAAAATTTACTTAGGACATTTTTGGATACCGTCGTCAATCTTAAATCTACCTTAATCGCTTAGACGGAAAGCTGACATTTGTATGCTATGCAATTATAACGAATTGTAGATCGAACGGGAACGAAGTGTAGGATTATAAATATCAGGTAACGAATACAATAGTGCACTTGTGTTCTACTTTGTTGGGCCTCTATATTCGATGTGGTAGACCACACCGGTGTTGCAGCTGTGGATTAATATACGATTTCAACTTATTACTGTTGCCTTATATAGTATGATACTATTGACACATGTCATGCAGTTAAGTAACTCCAGTAATGATTTTTAGGTCTGTGGTTATTGATATGTCGTAATCGATTGGACTAATTCTAATGAGTTGATAATGTTACCAATATAGTGTTCGGTTTATTGAAATTGATTCTCAAGCAAAAATATATCTACTAAAGATTGTTTGTTGATATAAAAGCCACTTGACTTGTATCCATCATCTATAAAAATAACTTAAACGAAAAACATCAACGATGCATTGCCAACCAACAAAAATGGAAGAAGAAAGCACGGGCATTTATTGGAACGCGCTTCAAGGATTTCAATCTAAATTAAAATGTATTCATATTGCACTAGTGATGAATTTTGTATGTACATAAAAATTGCTGGAATTGTTTCAGTCAGTCGTTGGACTGAGATTTCTAAATCGAAGCTTGGTTCCAACTTTGTTTGCGCTATTGGGGACAAGTGTGAAACATTGCAATGATTCTATCTAAATCTGCCTCTACTCGTCATTCGAATCGTTTGGAACCCGTTTACTGTCTGATGCACCCATTGTCGTCGAGGTCAATGACACGCTGACACTGTTTCGTTTTTCCCACATGTGTGATTTGATTTGGTCATTTGATTTTAAACTTAGTCATCGCGGATTATTCTTATTTTAAACCGATTCCAAAAAAAGAAAAGTTCTCGGGTTCTCAGTTGTACAGTATTTATGTATTTTTATTATACTTCATAACTTTTTAGTAGGTGAAACTATTTTAATATTTTTTTCTTTATTCGAAAGCTAAGCTCGTCTTCTGGCCCCATATAACGAACAGCGTCATGTTTTTGTACTTTTGTGGACTTGTAACAATATAAATTCGTTCAAACCATGTGTTACCTACGACACTCACGCATTTTTTCTTGACTGAAGACTCTTGGTTTCAATCTACGATATATTTTATCATAGAAGCAAACTTTAATCCCAAAACTTGGCAGGCTACACAAGTTTGTGGTCTGTGCGTCAAAGAACGGGACTAGACACCAGACAGTCCAAAACTAAATCCATTACTGTAATTGAACCGACTAAAGAATACTGACAGGACAGTGAAATATATTCGAAAATTATACAAAAACACTTATATGACTCAAAATTCGTCTTCTATTCAGTATCTAATGGATTGCTCATAATTATATTTGTCGTAGATTTAAACAAATAAATAGCATATATGTGTGTCTACGTTAGTAATTTAGTTGTAGGTATGATACAAAGTATAAGAGGTGTGAAAGCCACTATTCTTCCTTTCATTTCCTTTCTTTCTTGGTCGACAATGCCTCTGGAATGATTTTTGTATTGCTCATCAAGTACAGATCGTTAGCGTGATCGTGAGCGTATTGATCATTTAAACAAAGTTTTGAAGTCGATTAGAAATAGTTTTCGGGTAATATAATAATCCATTCAGAAAACTCATTTAAGATCTTATTTTCATTCTACTAATTCTTTATAAGTTTTGTTGAAAAATATTATTTGGCCCTAGTTCTTATCTTGTGTGTATGTCCTTAGGGGATGAGTAAGTTAAGAAGTCCTTTGTTCGTTAAGTTGCCAGAATGTAAGTCCTTGAGAACGTCCCAACATAAAAGTATTGTTTATAGCCTCTTACTAACTAATGGTTGTTTTTCGTCTAGACGCTAAAGTTTTAAATAATGAGATGTTATTAGAAATATCAGCTTTGATGAATAGTTTTCGTCTATCTTTTGAAAAAAAAAACTCCGTTTTGTTTTTAATCTAGATGGAATAAGTGTTCGCATCTAGTTAATCTTATAAGTAACGTGAATCAATTAATTATATTTGAAGTAAAAAATATCTACTTTACTACTAATATGATAGACGTGAAAGTAACTCTGTCTGTCTGTCTGTGTAGCTTGTCCGCTTCGGCATTCACGCCTGCTAGGACGTGGGAGTCGTTAAGAAAGAAGAGAAAAGCATTTTACTAAATTAATTACTGTACTTAAACACCATCGTTACTTAACGTCAATTGGCACTGTTCAAGTTTTGACTTAGCATTGTATAAAAAACAAGAAAAAAATCTAACAGCATTTCATTCGAAAGTCCACAAACTAACGGGCTTTGCGATAGTCTTGGCTCAGGAAATTCTCATTCTTTTAGGAAACTTGTGACATTATACCAAACTGCACGGAGCTGTGTTTATGTTCCAAGATCTTTATTTAGTTTGAAGTGTTGAAGTTTGACTTCCTGTTTATTTTGAAGCAGTGTTTTATTCAGTTTTCACTACTGTTAGTTTTATTTATTTTTGTAGTGGCATTTCTGAATGGACTTCGGAGATGGTTGCGTTAGAAGTTTAACGCTACTGTGGCGAGGAAATTCGAATGACGTAAATAAAAATGATGAATACCGTTGCGCTAATTTAGTTACCGTAATCCTTTTGTACAGCTTATCCGTTACTGATTGACTGGCTGAAAGACAACGCACAGCTTAAACGTCTGAAAGAAATAAGCTATTTAGTATGTATGTGCCTTGGGGAGTCTAGGGGAGCACTAGTTTAAGTAGGTAATTTGCACAATTGATTTTAAAAGTATCAGGTAGTGTAAAAAAGTCCCTTATAAAATTTCATGGTGTGAAATTTCACTTCAGAGCGTAGGGACTCCCTTCATCTGTTATTTTATTCGACATTCATCCTCGTTGTGTTTGATGATAGTATGAAATTCATTGGAGTCACAAATTTGACGTTCTCAAAGAAGCCGGGCTTGTGTGTACAAGATAATTGTGTTTGCCCAAGCTAACTGGATGTCTCGAAGGGTTGTTTAAACATGCCCAACTGCTAAGGGATGAATTTTTCGTGTTCCGGAATTTTCCATTCCGTCGACAGGGGACTAACATCTGTGACGCTATTAAAATGTATCTCGTAGCCTTGTTTCAGTGACCCCGTGAAGCGAGGAGTCCTAAGTTTGATTTCCGGGGCATACAATTTGTAACAGATACATGTTTTCTGTCGGGTTAAGTCTTGGTGAAGGGTATAAAGGTATTTGTATTGCCTATGCCGCCGGCGATACAGGAAATCCTAGTACTAGAGACGAGAGTATTATTAATACGTTATTGTTTATATGGGTACTTTATTTGTGTGTAATATTCGAAACCTACTTTATAGTTCTTATTAGATAAGGAAAACTTCAGTTTTATTTTGATTGCCACTTCAATATCAATATCACTTAAGTTACCTTAAGTATTAATATCTTACCGAGGTCCCACTGTCTAGCTACCGTCTTGCTTGAATCATCCGCTAAACGACTTATCGTGTTCAAGCTGGTAGAAACTATACTTGAGTGACTTGAGTCGCCGACGGTATAAAATTGGCACTGCTCGCTAAAACACATATTGCGTTTGCTTACAGTTCAATTTAGATTGTAAGTAAAATTTACATAAAGCATTATAAATCATATTCTTGTGCCTAGCTATTTGTATATAGATCTACAATTATAATAGTACGAACTAAATTAATAAACGAGTAATATCGTAGAACATAATTTATTAAAGTTGTCAAGGACCAATAGCAGAAGCGAAATCATAAAATTTGAACTGCGGAGGCGTCTAAATTATAAATTATAACGTTATAGTGATTTGTAACAGTCACTTTCGAAGTTTGTAACAGGTGTGAACTGTAATTTAGTTAATTACTTGATAAATGTTACTAGTTATTTGTTGCTTTATATAATGTAATAATATTAATTAAACAGCATAAAGATATTCACGTTACGATTTAAATTTATTTTTAACCGACTTTAAAAAAGGAGGTTCTCAGTTTGACCTGTATGTATGTATGTATGTATATTTGTGTGCAATTATCTCGCGTTTGGTTGAACCGATTTTGATGCGGTTTTCAGCATCGTGTTCATCAGACTTAGGAGAAGGGTTAACCGCGTTTAACTGAACCTATTTTTACTTTTCGGCGTTAAAGTCGATTCTATTTTGTTAAAAGTTATTAATTTTTATTTCTATTAACGTTAACACATTCACACTGCCGCATAGGATTTCCTATATCGTATCGGTATTAGGTGTTGACACATACAAACACAAATGGATTATGACAAACACACACCGTCCGAGAACTGACATCTTACTTACATATTTTGTCTACCCCGGGAACCGAATTCGGCACTCGTCTTACGGCGAGGCATTAGCAACAGTGTTATAGAGGTGTCGATGCAATTCAATGGATCTTTCTAGTATCATAATCTAGAAACAGGCTCGCTGCTAGCCACATGAGCGCCCGCGTATAATAGGTACCTTTTTGCACCCTCTACCCCTCTCGTCACGTCAACTACCAATCTGATATTGGTTTACTTTTATTGCAATCATATTTAGTGGCGCTCCTCCTGGTCCGCCCGTGATTTTACGGACGTGCCGCCCGCCTGCGGTGCACGCTTTGCAGGCCCGCTTACGGCCCTATCTGGAAAATATTTTTTTAACAATATTATTCTCAGCAGAATTGTAAGATATTGAAAATTGGCAAGAACTAGTGTATTTATTAGGTATCTTCACTGCGTCGTATGCCGCACTCCACACGCAACTATCTCCAATATATTTCATCAGTAGAAATGTTTTATACGCGGATGTTTCCGCAGTCGGCTGCATTCGAATATCACAAACAAACAATGTTTTCTTTGTAACAAGATCAAAGCGAGTTGTTACTGCATTTGAATAACTAAGCCCTGTTTCGAGAGTTTTAAAAGCAAAATATAATACTCTAAAAAAATACAAAATAATGAGAACGGAGTATTTTTTCTTTGTTTCAAGGGTCAACCCCGGTTTATTTTGGATAAGTATTTTTTAAATGTATATTTTTATGTATTATTAAAATTTATTATTTGATATGAAACTGTTACTGAAATTAAAAGAAGTACTTATAGAATAATTATTAATTATTATTATTATCAATTGCCAATTATTATTTCAAATACCCAATAATTACATGTTTTTATCTTTATAAATAGTTTTGCACAAAAATCGAATGTATGTTAACATTTACTGCGTTTGTTAACTTCTCATAATTATACTACTAGACGCAGTAAATAGTTTTAGAAAGTTATTGTAATATAAATTAGAATTATGTTATGTCATGTATAACCTAAATTTGTTTAATGGTTTTATCCCGTGACGAGTACAGATAGTTTTGTTAGTTTAAACTTTTAATTTGATTGTTAATTTAGGTATTTCATTGTTGACGCGATGTTTTGTCCAATCTTCTAATTGGGGGCTCGAAATGTTGTACAATTAAAATTAACATCTCTTTTGTTTTTATATACGGTTAAAATAAAAGCCTTTCTGCCCGCACCGACAATTATAATCAGTGATGGGCAATAGTTAATCCCCCCCAAATGTCCCCACCAAGAATGCTGTAAAGTTTAGAGAAGAAGAAAGAGAAAGAGCGTTCGAATCGTAGGGGGTTTAGAGTCTTAACCGTTTACGTTTCGAGGAAAGTTAGTAACAGACATTATTGTTATCTATAAGCATGCCTATTTCTAATTAAACATCAATTTAAGACGGCAAATTAAGTTCAATCAATCAATAACAGTTACAACTTGTGTTATTACACAAACGCATTAAAATATTAATGACGTGTGGTCTTCTGTTCCCCTATTCATAATTAGTAGGCGATCCAAATTGGACACTGATAGCATGCGGTAGCCCCCCTTTATGATAATGCACTTAACAATGGCTGTATAATTCAATAGCGACATAACACAAATAAAGCTAATTATACATGCGGTCACAACTGCGGTATGCGTTGGTTTGCGCGCAATATTAGGTAGCCAAGTTTGGGCATGCAGTTAAAAATAATAATGAATAAAGGTCAGCTTATACCCTTTATCGTCTATACAAATAATAGTGCAAAAGTCAGATTTCGAGTTTTTTATACAGGTAATACCTAGCATGTTACAAATTAGAAATGAGGATAACATAGGTATACTACCTAGTTAGACTTTATTGGACGATTAAGAATATGATGTCGGAAACACTTTAAACCTGAGGTATAACACCTTTTATTTGGCGCCAGGTTTGGTTAATGATATAAGAAAAGATTTCAAGAAGCGACGATTTTAAATGGCTCTATTTTTTCACCTTATAAAAAGCTTCTTCCACGTTTATCGATATCGTAGTATCATTCCAAAATTTCATTGAATTTTAAAAGGAATTAATTTTAATTGTAACCATACACATTTATATGTGGCTATTATCTCTATTTAATTTCGTATCTGTACCTACTATAACTTACAGAAACTAATCAAATGCTAGGTTATAAATCCGTTTCACAGATAAGCTCGCGACAGACACAGACGTTTACACTGGTCCCTGAGGCCAGCACTCGATCTGAGGAGCTGAACAAACACAGATAGGGAGCAGCCACGTGTGACTGCATACATTTGACTCCTCTGGTTTGTTTTACTCTGTGCCACTGACGGACGGATTTAGGGTTGCGTTGATGTAAGATAATAAGTAGCGATGAGAGCACTTTGTGAATAAACCGTATTTTCCTTTTAAATTACGTTTATACAATGACAGACGATTTCTAATTATGCAATGATATTCGTTGGTTCAGATAAATATGAACAGTAACGTTAATAATGTTATGATTTATCAAGTCAACATAATAAAGTGAAAATGAAAATCTTTAAATTATTTGCTATGAATATTGAGAGTAAGTCTGAACATCAGTTATTATGTTGGTTTGGCTCTCGTTTCACTTCGGGAAACCAATTCCAAACCTCTACAAACATACAGTATAATTACGCCCGGAATATCATCTTTAACTCACATTTAAAAATATATATTTTTTTGCGCGATTTTTTTTGGCTCGGGCCTTGTAAAATGTTGATTTCTCCCATAATATTTTCTTTCTGGACCGGCAACGCATCGGCTGTGTCTTACGTTTTGCTGTATCTATGGGCGTCGGTAACCACGTATATTTCGGCCAATCTGCTCTTTTATCGGCTATTTACTGTAAGGAACTCCTTTTGGACAATCACTAATTATGTCAATAAGAAGGAGTAACAGGCCGTTTACTTATAAAAGGATATTAAAAATACAACTGTCAGACGAAGACATAAAGAGAACACGAATATTTTACTATGGGAAAAGATGTATGTTTGAATGATTAAATAAACAAGTTAAACATAATTGTCTTCTGGGCTCCCCTTTTATTACGAAAAAAAAACAAAACTAACAATTTCCCTAGACGCGTTTACGACTGTAAAATCCGTCTGCGTATTTTAAAATGAAATAAAAGCTAGCAACTCGCCACAAGCAATCACTTACGCGGTTACGGTCCGGCGTTAGTTCTAAAACGCTTGATATCACCGACCGTGAACAGAATTGCAATCAAAACGAACTTTGGACGAAATTGAAATTGAAACGGTGTTTGCCCGCCGGCTACCACAGAATACATAACAAATAGAAATGGCTGATTGGTGCGTGCGGTGTAACTAATTGATTTTCTATTGATGTTTGCGTTCAATTACATGATATATTAATTTGTAATAGCATTTTTTATTAATGTTAAATTTTAAAGACATTAGTAAAACAAAACAGAAACAAACCATGGTGATTATTATAATTTAAAGATAATATTACAGTAAAAAATTGGACAAATGCCATTGTTAAAAAAAGTAATTTTCAATAACCCTAAAGTGTTGAAGTTGTTGTGTTAAAGTCCTCCTCTATATTTTAACCGTCCCCGTTTCGATGAAAATAAATCCTATTACTTGTATAAATTATAACAATGTATTGTTTTTTTTGGTATTGTTTTCATATTTGTTATTTTAACCAATCGCAATAAATGCATCAAAAAGTGTGAAAGACGTGTCAACGTTTTTCTTGAAATAGACGCATTTAAAAAATGGTAGACTTAAGTTATGAAGAATGTTAGACTCTAGAGTTAAGTATTTTCGCACAAACATCTATCAGTTACGAAATCAATAACAGCTTTTCTGACACATATTCCTTACACAAACATCAGTTACTTTTATTATATCAACAGATGACCTACATAAGTAAATACATTAAGACAAATAGAGTGAGACCCTAAACCTATGATCCGGGTATCAGTCAAGTTCGCAACCAATCAAAATTTAATTTCCAAAGGTCGGAGCGCGGATATTGGTATGGATGGCCCGGAGAATGTTTCACAATTTATCACGTCATACGCAACTCTGTATCGAACTGATCATCAATCTTCGTCTCTCGTATCGAGTGATGCCGTGGTAGCAGTAGTTTGCGAAACTTTATCTTTTTGTTCGTGAATCTTTTGTATGAATAACTTGTGAAATAGGTACGTGGACTCACTTGGTTCGGTGTGTTGGAATGTTTCAGTGTATCAAAGATAGGTATGTTTTGTTGTATATTTTAAAGTCGGAAAAATATATAAATACACACTATTTAATTTTTATCTTTATTAACCGTCTTAAGAATAACATCTTTTACGAAAAGAAGACTTCAAATTCGACAAGTACAGTTAACTTAAAAACGACTTGTCATAATATATCGCGATTTATATGGAATCACACAACAAAATAATCATTAAATCAGAATACTCCTAAAAAAAGTTATGAGGTAAAGGTTATGAGGTTATGAATTATTTATTTTTAATTTAACTTCTTTTCTATTTTCCATCCATTTCCATTTGAATAACTCGTCCGTGAAACACACATAATGTATGCCCATAACAAACAAGATTTGAAATCTTTAAAGGGATTTTAAAAGCAATCGAAATTTCCGGAATATTTGTAGAAACATTTCTCGTATTTTTGAATTGTAATTCGGTCCGGTTTGGCATTGCGCTTTAGAGGAGCAAGCCTCTTTGAAGGCTGTATCGAGTTATTGCAGGTTCCTTTTCCTTTGTAAATATTATGGTGGCAATACTGTCTAGGCAGGCAGCTATTGTGTTTTTTGCTATCCGCGTTGAAAAGAGTTAGCTATTGTTGTTTCTTGTCTGTTCTCCGCCAAGATTAGAAAACGTGAAATTGCAGTGCAGTGGTTGTCTGTGTATGCTGTCTGTGTTTTCCTGTTTGTGTGCGTTGCTTGTTTTGGAAATAGTTTGTTTTTATAATATGTCTGTTCCCGATATTCCTCTGGAAATCGCACATCATTTCGGTCAATTTTTAGTTATGTCGGTCTTCCGAACGCATTATAAATTAATTGTCAAAAAGAGATGTAACGACCGACATAATACAAATGTTCTTTAATTAAAATTTTGGAAATTAATTATTCTGTGATGCAGTGCGGTCTCGCTACAACGAACGAATGTGACTAAACGAAAAAATAGTTTTTATAAAATGTCATGAAAGCTGCGGTTCGGTTAGGGCGAACGATCGCGAGCGACAATAGTCTGGTACAATAAGTGGTGTTGTTGCTGTGATGTGAGGTGCGGTCTCGCTACGCAGACCCAGATGTGCATATGACGAACAACAATAACTCGTCGAACGGCAGCGCGGGCGGCTTGCCCGCCTCCGCCGACATGGATTCTCTCGAGGAAATGCTGCGAAAGGTAATCTTTTTTTTATAAATTTAAAAAAAAAGAATGCTAACAACAACATATCAACATACTTTAAAGGAGTGTTTCTGAGCGGAATGCTTTAGATCGTTACGTATAGCAATAACTACGACAAATTGTTTGATAAAAAATCTGTTGATATCGAACAGTATCTAGGTATCTCTTAAGTTGAAAGACAACAGGATATTCTCCAGTTTTACTGTTTTGAGGCTTAAAAATGTTAAAGGACCTTTTTATTTTGGATACCAATTAATTGTATATTATCATCATTTATCTTGTATGTTGTCATCATTTATCTTGTACGACGTGATAGTTGAGCTAGAAATAATCTAGGTTCCATTTTGGGCTACAGTACATCGCATAAAATAGTGCTTGATGTTATGTTACCTATTTATTAACTGTAATGACCATTTACCATTAGGTAGCTCGATTTCTCGTTTGTCAGTTATTCACATAAAAATATTATCAGAATGTTATTTGAAGGAAAAAACATTATTGAGTTAACTAAAGCTTCTACATGACCGAATAATTAATCAAATTTCCTTACGCTATTCACATACCTTCACATGTGATAGCCACTTCAAAGTAATACATCATAGCGACAAAAGGGACAGTGGCGTCTATCATTTGTCACCGTCCGCACACAAGCGGTGCCAGCTTCAGCGAATTAATTAAACTAACACGTTTACCGTTAATCAGAGCGTTTGCGAACGTTGTTTGGTGTAGCCAGACCGCATGTAATGATGTAAACGTTTAAATATTATTTGTGCAAATGTAACCTTTATTCGTTTGAATGAAGCGCCTATAGCGCAGTGGCTTACTTCGGTCCCGTGATCGACTGAGCTGAGCTACGGTAAGTCATCGCTACTGGTTAAAATTTAGGCACTTCTCACATTACGCTATTCATTAGCTACGCGACTGCAACGCAATCCCAAAATTCTATGGATCTGACACTTTTGACTGACAGGAGTCGCATCGTAGACGCGTCTCCTGTCAGTGAAAAGTGTCAGATACATACAAATTTTGGATTGCATTGCAGTTGCGTACCTCATAAATAGCGTTGTGTGAGAAGTGCCTTATTCAATGCTATTGTATTTTGTAGGGCTCGTCAATTAGTAGATCTAATCAATCGATATCTTTTGTGAGGACTGAGAACTACTTAAGGTTTCAAAACTTAAAATTGGTAAAGTGTTCGCTCACTACCATCCTCAATATACCACTCAGAAGCAGCGTGGTGGAATTTGTCCCAGATGCTAAATTATGTTTAAATATTGATAGACAAAATAAGATACAACTAAGTGTCGTCTAAATCTATTTCTATAGAAACCATTTCTAGGATGCTCAAACATACAGTTAGGTGACATCCTATCCTACTTCCTACTAATATTATAAATGCGAAAGTTTGTAAGGATGTACATATGTGAGTGTGTGTTTGTTGCTCTTTCACGCAAAAACTACTAAACGGATTTTCATGAAACTTTGCAGTAATATAGCTTAGACATCGGAATATCATAATTTGTTAAAATTTATAGAGATTTTCGAAGGGACTGGTTTCCCGAAGCGAAGCGAGGGCGGATTTACTAGTTAAAAATAAATGTTTGGTCCGTATGTCGACTACAAAGCCTAATAATTACTGTCGACTGTGATACAGGCTCGTTAAAACATAAAAATGATTACTTAGGTATTATATATCAGTTGAGGTGGACTGTTGGCCAGTTGAACAATATGTAATTTTCATTACACTAGCGGCACGCTATGATGGCCGGTTTGACACATTACAACAGTGATGTGGAATGTCAATTTATTCTCGAACAAAAAACAATTAAGTTTTGTTTTTGTACCTGATTAAATAGGTTTAATAAAACAAAAATGTAAATGTTTATTTAATTTATTTGAACGAACTGAATATTTGAATGAAAATGAATATACATACTTTATATGCACACAAGAAACATATGAATACAAAAGATACCAAAAAAGGTGCCACAAAAGGCCATAATTAATCAGATTCGTCCATACTACTATTTTCACTGTCGTCACTGCCGTCGTCCAAAGCCAGGTCAAAACTATATCACAATCGCATTGCACTGACAGTTTATACTTTTCGAAGCAACGTCAATTCGAAACTGCTTTGTTTTGCATTGAGCATTGACGCGAGTTTGCTGGAGGTAGTAGTTGTGCTAGCCAGCGATCCTATGTGACGATCGTATTAGATTCCATTTTTAAAAATTTTCAATTTAGAAAACCAAATGCCGAGTTGTGGTATATATCATATAAAAATAAAAATTTTACCTTTTGTATGAAACAGCTGATATTTTTTGCGATTTCAGAGGTTTGTCCACATAGTGAAAATTGTTCATATTCACAAGTACATTCACCCCTTAAATGGTGCAAACTGATTTTTCTACACTTGTATACATTTTAGAAATCAATTTAATAAATAAATTTTGAGTCCTAAACCTAAAACTACATTCGATAAAATTTATGAATCTCTGCACATCACTATCGTCAATAAAGTAATACAATTATTTCCTTCAAAGTCGTTATCAATTAATACGGAACTTCATGAGCGGACAAACGTCAAACCGGCCATCATAGCGTGCCGCTAGTTTAGTGTACTTATTACTTAATTAAATTTCGGGTTTTAGCAAACAAATCTGGTAACAAACAATACAAGCTATTAATTGTATTGTTCCATTTTGGTTTACATCCCTCATAATCTAATGAGGTAAATAATCCTCATTGCAACCCAAACTGTTCCATTGGGCCCAGATATGCCCTCTCAATTTTAGTTATACAAACCATAGTGCACCACGCCGGTCAAGTACGGATGGCTGGATATCTGCTAACCCTACTCGTCACAGTTGTTTTATAGAGGTACAAAATTCCTCTATTACAACATTAAGGAGCACTCTTACTGTACTCGTATTGTCCTCTTGCTGTACAGGTTTCCTTGCGATGTTTCCTTTCATCGAAGAAAGTGACAGTTGAATTCTAATACCCACATATTTCTTCTATTAGAGGTTTTGTAGGATTCGAAGCCAGGCCCTTCGTCTGGGAACCCATCATTCAAACAAATCTTCTGTCGCTCCTTATTATTTATTATTTATCCTAAGTAGGTATAAGAAAGTTTAAGTAGGTATAAGAAGGGAAAAATTGTATTATGTTAAAATAAGACTGTATGAGTAACTACTCCCACTTCGCTTCGACAATCCTACACTTTAAAAAACTCACTCCAGAAAACTGTTCATACGGGTTTCTATAAATATCTTTTAAGACGATTTTCTTCACGATAAAAATAAATAATATGTATAAAATACTGAGAAAGAATAACATTTTAAATGTTACAAAAATGTATTAATATCTATAGTATTATACTAAGCGAGGGTAATAATAACTTTAATTCTAAAATTAACAAACAAACGGTCATATAAATTGGTAATCATCATCATCATCATCTCAACCGATCATGGCCCACTATTGAGCACGGGTCTCCTCTCAGGATGAGAAGGCTAAGGCCTTAGTCCACCACGCTGGCCAAGTGCGGATTGGCGGACTTCACACACCTTTGAGTTCTGCGAACTCTCCGGTATGCAGGTTTCCTCACGATGTTTTCCTTCACCGTTTGTAGCATGTGATATTTCATTTAAAAACGCACATAACTCCGAAAAGTCAGAGCTGCGTGCCCTGAGAATTGTACCCGGACCCTCCGAATAGGAGGCCGAATTCTTAACCACTAGGCGATCACCGCTATCACCGAATTGGTAAACCGTCAATCAAACAGACAAAAATATAAATCATTGAGTGAGAACTATTGAAATTGAGCTCCTAATTTTTCTCAAAATTCGCTATTTCCATAAAAGCCCCTTTGATAAAAAAAGCTCTTCACTACAAACATGACTCATTAAATAAAAATAAACTAGTGACGAGGCCTCACATAATTTATGAGCGTACTCATAACACTAATTAGCCCCAGCTTACCGGGCGAAGTGCGAAGTGGCCATTCCCCTATCTTACGGTAGAGTAAGTTAGGTTAATTTATATTGTTGCTGCGAACATTATTTAACTGTAGTGAGTCTAGTGAGTTTAAAGGATGCCTTTCACAACGCTGAACTGTATTGAGATATGGGCCCGGTGAAACCTTTAGTTTCCCTCTAAGGAAATTAGTTCAGTAGATAAAGTGACGCGAGGAATTATTATTATTGTTTTTAACATCCTCTTATTAGCTTGACCTCTGTACGTAATGGAAAGTTTCAGCCTAATTTTCACTAATTTCAAGAGTATATACACTTTGACTTTCCAGACGCAAAATTTTGTATGGAGTCATATATAAAAGTCTTGTTACTTGTTATACGAGTATAAGCATGAACTTATAATAATTCAAAAAAAGAAGAAAAATTCACTTAGGTACTATAATAAATTCACCGCTTCGCTCCACCATACGTAACCAACACGATCTAGGTAAAAAACGTACAATATAGAGCTAGATATCTTACAATGTCTGAACCACGCGCGCCTCAATCGTTAAAATGAAAAACGTGGCGTGAACAACTGAGAAATATGAAGCTGCTTTGCGGTTTGATCGGAACAGATGAAATACGGCGAGGAATAAAATTGCAGGATGTGTTTGAAATTATGAATTTTTTACAGAGAGAAAATGCAGGATGTGTGTGAAATTGCGATTTTTACAAAAAATGCAGGATTGTGTAATCTGTTTCGGTAATGTTAAGTGAATTTAAATTGTGAACCTACAAATTGCTTTTCTGTAATTCACTAATTTGTTTTGCGTTTTTTAAGTTTTAAACGGTCTACGTCAAATTGGATTTCCAGAATAGATAAATTATTTTATGGAATGTAGGATGTTTGAGTAAACAAATAATAAGATAAAATAAGAGTTTATTTTTTTATACAATTAAGGATGCAAACGAGCAGGAAGCATCACCCTTCCGCTGCTGCGAATGAAATCTATCATCGACCTCTCCATTCTCTCATTCTCTCGACAAGTCTCCATTTAGGGAATACGTTGGTTAGTCCAGTTATTGTTAGTAGTATATATATATAGTAGTATATAGTATCTAGTATATATATAGTAGTATATAGTAACCGTGTCAGTCAACCCTGAATGTGATAAAAATTAAACTATAGCGGAGGACAGACAGACTGCTGTTAGCACATCTCTGTGACACCATCGCTCCATGGCTTCGGGCGCTTTTCCACACCATACAATATTACTCGTACATTTTTTGCATGCACACGCCATGTTTTTCATTTTTAACTATTGAACGTCTGAAGCAAGGCGTACTTCCGATCTCTTTTATTATTATGTAGATAAGTAATACCTCGTTTGTTTTGAGTATACATATACGAGGTTTTAGATGTTTTTTAATGTGTAATTAAGAGCTCTCGAAAGCGCAGAAAAGCCCTTGAATTTTTTTGACACCCATCCAAATAACCGCGCCCGCTGTTGCTTCTCGGTCGATTACTTAGGATAAACTATATATAAGCCAACTATAAGCGTTTCACTGACCAGTACAATATTATTGTAACATACAATTGTGTATATTAAACTGTAAGCGTGAGGATACAAACGCGATGGGGTGGGGCAGTGCGAAAAAGCTGTTTACGTAAATATTGGACGGCACGCCGCATGTACTGATCACCCTTTGAATGCAAATTGAGTCCTATTCTGGTGAGGTATTTTTTACAACGCAACATTTTTGCGTTTCGAATGTATATTTCGATTTCGCGACATCGAGTGATTTTAACTTTTTTATGGAAAAAATGAAAAAAGTGTGTTATTTTACATTTTGGAACGAAATATCAATTAAACCATATAAAATTACAATCCAGGTTGATTTTAAAACAGACCGACTTATACTTACATATAGAACCTTTATATATTTATATAAAACCTTTCCTTGAGCATTACGTCACTGGTCTCTGTACCACCCAAAAACGTCGCCATCATTCAGATCTAAATAAATTGTTGTATGTAAGACTAAATCGTGTGCTTCTATGAATAATGAATCGTGAATTACTTCTTCGTCTTAGATCCGATTTTCTACGTGTCAGTCGCTACCATTACGAAAACGTTCCGCTTCATAGTAGTTTTACCATAAAAATTTAAATATTTTAAACCAGCTTCAAAACGGGTAGGTTATCAGTTCAAGTGTACTTTTTTGTGTGTCCTTCTAGCCGTTGAAGCTTTTGCGTTAACTGATTTTGAAAATCCTTTTTCGATAGATAGTGCTTGTCGCGTGGTTCTATTAAGTTTTAGCGACAGATAAGAAGTTTTTGAGTTATCCCTAATAATTTGTATTTAACTGACTTCGATTAAGTTAATGCAGTTATTACTTGTTTATGTTAAAATCGGTATTTTGTTTCAAAACATTTTGTACAACTTGAAAAATACTATCAAGAAATCCTACACTTCTCCTCTAGGAACTTTGGCGCCAAACAAATGGCGGCACGAGAAAATTTACATTTGTTATCGAACATTTCTGATGTACTGACGTGAATGCGAATGAGCCCGCCCATGGTCCCTCTATCATAACCTAGACGTTATGACGTATGAATAAGTTATACGGGGCGTTCCCGTGGACCTTCTATTTGGTCCTTTCCGAGGACCAAGGATGTACGTTAAAATTATATCGCTCAATGTTAGTCTCGAATTTGCATAGAAGATTAGTGTCTCGTAGCGTTTAACACACGATGTAGTCTAATTTCAAATTCATCTTTATCACGCTGTCCTGGGTTCGGATCCTCGTCGGCCTTATAAGTAGCTTTAAATAATTTGTTAGACTTTTAAATTCATGAGTTAATGTATTACTGCAGTTTTTAGAAACAGAGAAAAAAAGTTAGCTATTGTTTCTTAAGAATGAAATCGGTATACTACTTTTGCTTCGTTTGGTAAAACTATACCGTTTGCTCCGATCTCAAACAATTGATGTTCATTTCGATATAGACGATAGCCCATAGCCTTGATTGTGACTCTGACTGCGAAACGATGTGTCCCGGGTTCGATTCTCGACAGGAACAGATATTTATATCACTGACAAAATAAATGTTTCTTCTAGGATTGTTAGTTTTAGTGATTTACTACTCGTATTAATGTAGAGTCATCTGTTGGCAAATTTCGACGAGTATGCCAGAGACTATACTTGGTTGTTTGTAGAATTTTCATAAACTTTATGAATTTTAAAATAGAATTTTAGATACCTAGTTGTGGACTAAATAGAAAAGAAATATGAGACGGAAAACGTTCGAGCAGGATAAAATAAATTTAAATATAGAATTTTGTAATAGATCAGACAGAGGACACTTAGGCCAAGCTGCAATTAGTTTAACGATAACTCACGAATAACTTTTATTGTCATACTTACCTATTTGGTTAAAAACGCCACAAACCAGAATACCCCTTTGTCAACGCCATTCGATTTTCAGCTCAAATTCACAACAGCCTGACGCTTCCCAATTTAATTATTCAATTAATTTATTCGCCTCAACGATTATGCTTTCAATTGCTACAAGTTGATTCACTGATCGAATAATAATTTTGCAAACAATATCGTATTAACATAAAATTATTTATGAGCCAAATTAATCTACTTGAGCTGAATTATAATTGCTAGTGGGATAATAAGTTAATTACATGTAAATTATATTATTACAGTAAATTAGAGCAAACTTAATTAACAATCGTTTTTAAACAGTATTATTATTTGTGGTAATTGATTTTTGCAAAGATATAATCATAATATTTGTTGTTATACATTTTAATTAATGAAATATACTTAGGTAATGAATGAAATAATACCAATATGTAAGCTCATCTGATCGTTTGTTAATGTTTGTTTTAGGTATATGGTAGTGTTTATATAGTAGATCTCTTGCTTGTTAGTCGCCAAAGACTTGTATTATTTCGGTTTAGGGCTTTATGCTAGTGTTTTGTTTTTTCTTTTCTTTTTTTCCGTCTTAGCCAGCAACGCATTTGGTATTGCTGATGTATATGGGAATGGTGTTATCTTCTTGTCTACTTCTTTGTAAGTTATTTACATAAAATCAGCGTCGAGTCGAATTTAAAGCGTGTACAAAAATCACAAGCTGGGCCCATATGTCAACACTCTTTTACTACTATAACCCCTAAACTCCGAGGCCAAATTATTCAACCGAACAGTGTTGTCACGGTCGAAGAGACCGCGATCCGAATGGCGAACAAATCCGGGCTCACGCTTCACATGCAAATCGGTTGAACGAATCAAATCAGTTGGCGGTGACGTGTCGAATCTGTGTGTGTGTGCTGTAGCGACTTCAATTTAAACTCAATTTTTTTGTTGCCAAGGTACAGAGTCGCTTACATAGCTTGATTGTGATTTAAACGTAACGTTTTTTTCCTCAACAATCTTATTTCTAGAATCCTAGAATCGACGATGATAATATGTTTTACGTATTTCAGAGTTTCGCTTCGCGTTTCTGGTGTTTACACCATCACATCATACTCACCTTCTGTTCTGTGCTATTTAGCTGAAAAATGGCTTGTTATTTTTTTGGGGTTACAAATTTTTAACTATACTCCGATTTGAAAAGCAATAAGAGAAAAATACATTCAGTCATTATGGTATAAATTACTCTCTGACTCTATTCAACTGACTGATAGTTCCGTGCTTCAGCGGGCACTTTAAGCCAAAATAGTCGAAGCGGCATTAAAATGTTCGTCAATAATTTCGCCTTAAATTTTCATCTAACCCTACGAATAGTGTGACGAACGCCCCGTATTTCATCAGTAACTAGGATACCTGCAGTTGAATCCAAACTTTATAAATGTTCTTTTCTTTTTAACCGTTTAATGAAAAACCGGTGTTGTTTAATTCAACCCTACAGCGGCAGGGGTCCCTGCAGTTTAAATGCAAATCTCCGGAATGACCGGCGTGTTGAATCGTCGATGAGGTCTAACGATCGGCGAACGTTCAATTAACGATCCATTATTTGTCGTTCCTTACGTCCTAATTAGAACGAGATAACAATGTCTGAGATCATCAGTTATAAGGATAATCGTTATTCGACAACGTGTAATTTAATCGCATGTGATGTTCAGCTTACGTAGCAATTACTTCGTGTTTATGTACCAATTAAGAAAATCATATTATATATCTTTTAATATCTTACCGTGACCATGATCTATGTAACTAACTCGGTCTTAGTATGAGTTACAAAAATCGTAAGTGTCTGTTATAGTTTAGTGTCAACGGTTTCTGCTTTCCTTTAATGAGTTTAACGTAATGAAAGATCCTATGCCAAATTTCATACTCTTCTCTGTTCGCGTAATTTTCATGTAAAAGGGTACAGTACATTTGTTTTTTCTCGTTTTAAATATCCCTGTATGTAACATAATTATGTGTACATGATGATGATAACGGATGAGGGTCCCCATCGTTATTTATACTTATTACACACACATTTTGTTACGTAAGATAAGTTAATTCTTGACAACAATCCTATCTGATGGTAACAAGTGGTGATGAAGTCTAAGATGTTGAAGGCACAAACTTTTAAAAAGTCCATTCACTCTCCTTTTGAATATACATATTCTTCACGTCCTGTCCGTCTGTTGGTTTATACCTGTGCTATGAATCGGATCGCACCCTGAAATCCGCTCAACGATGAGTTGCAACGTCTCGGTAATGGGAATATCTTGTAGCGAGTTTTCCCTCGCCGGGAAACTTTCCCAACTTAGTCGGATTTTAGTTTTCACTGAAAAGAGTTTACGTATTAATTTAATGTTAACATTAAGATGGACAGAAGAGAAATTTGTGAAGATAAGTTTTATGGAATTTATTCAATAGAAAACGCGTCAAGTAAGATTTGACTATGGACGTTTCAATACCAGTAGTTTTAAGAATCGGCTCTCCATCCTTTACAAAAATTTCTAGATAATAAATACAGAACTGAGAAATCTCTTTTGCTGTTTCATATAGCTGCTTTTTGAAACTGTGTTAGAAGCTAAAAATTATGTGAATAAGCGTAATGACTGAAGTCAGTTTGTCAAAGTATTTTATCAACAAGTGTGAGTATCATACAAAATTGATTTTACAGAACCCTGCAAACTCAGACTTAGAAGACACGGTGAAATTACGTCATCTACAGATAAGTACGACGCGCCAGACAGACAGGAAATAGAACGTGAATGGATGGAACCTATTACAAATCGGTATCAGAATAGGAAAATCTGTCTTGTCTGTCTTGAGTCTAGGAAGATAAATTGTAACGCTTGAGGTAACAAAAACCTGAAAACTAACTTTTTACGAAGAAACCGACTTAAACTACAACAATTACAGATAACTCAAAAACTACTCCCCAGATGTAACTTTTTATATGGTACGAGACAACAAACACTACCTTTAGAATAAAAAAATAATTATCAAAACACACATACATAACATTACTGTCGAATTGAAAACCCCATTTATTTAAGTCTGTGAAAAATAACAGATCAAATCTACGACATTAATAAAACTACAAATCGCTCCAAATATTCAGAAGCGACCTAATAAATCCAATAACAAGAGTAACTAACACAATCCGAAACTAAGCCCGGAACAAATCGAATATTCAGTAGTTGTGAGGATAATAAATATATTACAATTAAAGTAGAACTAGAAGGCTTAACAAGGAGCAAGGCTCACGTAGCAGCGATAAAGCCTTGCCATCGTAATCCTCCATCTGAGTGATCGCCCGGAGCCACTATACATCCATCTTGCGCACCTTAATCGAACCAGTATTCAAGTTAGAAGCTCCGCAAACTTCATTAGTCGTACCGCGTTTATTAAAACTAATCCTCGAAGCAATCTTGTATTCCAAGTTGGCAGACGAAGTATAAGCTTGATTTTAGTTATATGTTAGTTAATCAATTTCCATGATTTCTTCTACGGTTGACGTTTCTGATAATGTTGAGAGAAGAGACGGGTAGTTCCGTGAGCTAGATAAGTTAAGGATGGATTCAAGTAACCCCAATGCTAAACCGGGAGATCAGGTTATCATGAAGGTTATACGTCGCACATTATTACTGATATCATTGTTCCCTTAAAGCTGGTCTGGATAGTTACCTCCTTTTAGTTGAATAAGTCTCAATACTTCTCGTTGGATTCACAGTGGAGGCTTCACGGCCAATAAGTACTTTCTTCTCTGTTCTTTCATAAATAGCTAAGCATCAGTGCTGCCTTTAATAAATTGGTGATGGAGTAAGATTTGCAATGTGGAGTTTTCTGCTTATTTCACGGCCAGGACATAACAGCGATATTATCTTCGGTGATATTATTTTCATAGTTAAAGGTGTCTACACAGCACAGCCAGTAGCTAAACTGATTATTTGTTGGTCACATCCTTTGGTTTTATTTTACCAATCTGAATTATAATTGGTGAGATGTTTGCTATCTTTTAGCTTTTGTGGCCCCATCTACCTTGTAAGATCCTTATGCCTCACTCTAGGCGTTTAAGAGGCTATTAAAGCTATATTTTCCGGCCCTGCCAGCTGTGATATGTATTGGTACATTGACTATGTCAAAGAAAATACGAACATGCTATGCATATTTTTATGTTGCATCTATAAAGTTATCAGCACGCTCGCTGCAGGCTTTGGCCTAGCCTCTGTTGTTCATGACCTGATTGTGTCCGTCGCAAGTGATTAATCTAGTTAAACCTTCAGTGCGAAGGGTAAACAGATGGATTACGGATTATGGATGTTCTTTGAAGGGTACGCGATTCCGCTTGCTCTGGCTGATCGCTAAATACCAAGCTTTGGCCTTGACACGTCAGACGCCTTTGTATGGCATACAAATTTCAGGAACCTGAATCGGCCACTAACTTTTCTGTAATTTGCACTGGAACTACTAGAACACTTCTAATAAGTAAAACTGATGTGTGTGTTAAATTCAGTATCATCAGTTGCGTAGATGTAGGAAAATATCATTAAGCATGCACCTCAGAGTTGTCCATAATGTTCTCAAATGTGTATTGACCCCGCCAGTGCGCACTTGGTCAACGTGGTGGACTATGGTCTGTATCACTTAAGTTGTGAAAGGTAACCTGTCCCCAGTAGTGGGGGACAGTCGGTTGCAATGATAACGATGACTTGCTATTTAAAGCTTTGTTTAATCAAATGTATTTTTGTATTGTATCGTAGCTTGGCTTTATGTCGCACTTCACGATTTTGTCAGTAACTTACAACTTGGCACAAACACCAAGGTGTTTTCGAAGGTAACGAGGGATTCTAAACCGACCGATTTATTGTGTTCCGTCGACGAGTGAGAATTGCTCGCGACTACTAACAGCGTTTAAACCTTAAACCAAACAGTGGAGTTACGTAATTGATGCCGGCATTAGGCACGAGATAAGTCTAGTCTGGGCTAGATGGATGCTTCTAACGTGTATGTTAGTTTTGAAGAGAAAAGGCTGTGTTTGTTGGACTGTTGTGGGGCTAAGTGTTTTTATTTTGACGGTGCGTTTTAGGGTCTGTAAATGGTGTTTATTTAAAGTCAAATTTAAAATGATTTATTCATGTAGGTATTTTATTAATAGATACACTTATGCCCGTATTTTTTTAGTCTATCGCCGTTTCCAAAGGTGCTACTCTTTTTAAGAGCAGAAGAGGACGAAATAAACTCTTCAGCATACTTTTAAATAAATTTAGATTAATTACAAAAAAAAATTCTAGGCGGAGCGGAACTGATCGCGGTATTAAATCCAGACACCCTTATCATTTATTATTCTATAGGAACTTTTAAAACTTTTGCTTACAAGCAGTGACTTTACACGTTGCTTGACCACTTAAGTATGTACCTACGTAAATCGCGTATTAATTTGAGTACCTTATTATAAAATTGTTTAAAATTTAACACCAAGCCCCGTAAAGAATCGCTGATTAATAGTTTTTTTAAAGAAATATTTAGACGTTTAACGAAAACGATAACACTTTTTTGAAGAAACTTTAAGGGAAAGGTAATAACGTAAAGTAAGGACCTACTTGTTAGTGTCAGTTAGTCAGAAAATACATCAAATACAATGATATAATTGCTGTAGATATACTATCATTAACAATCGTAAGATCCATTTGCAAACGCAAGCAGTAAGATTATTAAAACTTTGATTATAAATACAGCAATGTATTTTCCTTTAATTGACAGTTATGAGATTTAAATATTAACGGGGTAATTAATATGCTCATATTCCCTGTAATTAGCAGTTCGTTTTATTACTGAGATTGCGGAATTACCGCCCAGAGGATAGTTAATAATTATAATGAGTGCAGTAGCAAAGTAGGATATTAATATGGGATATTAATTTATACGAGTTTCATTAATGTCTTTTAAATTTTAATATATTTTAAATCACACGAAAATCTACATTTTATGTTTAGATAGATAAACATAAAATGTTTATCTATTATCAATTGCAAATATTATAAAGACTTCATGTAGGTACCTATTTAGTTTTCGTTTGCGATGTAGAAATCTAAGCATTTTCTTCGGAATTATTGACCACCTGTCTTTTTCGAATATCACTGAAACACAGTTCATCAATAGCACATGAGTAGCAATCATCTCAGATGCGGGTAAAAAGGTCTGGTTTATCCGATGCGAAGACCGGTCACTGGTTATAAATATTGACACATCCACGTTTTGAGGTCCTTCATCGGTTCAGTTTATACTGTCGCCTTGGTTACACAGCATTTGTATTAAAACTTACCCGTTCCCGCAGGACTCAGGAATAACCTCTACCCCCGCTTTATTATTTATTGCCCGGCATAATAAGTTCCAACCCCCAGTTTCACTCGGCTTTATTTGTTTTCAACTCGTTACGTGAAGATTTGCCCTAAATTCGGAAACTCGATTATTTATTCATTTTAACCGCCATAACCAGTTGACGGGTTTTTGGCGACGTCCACGGTTGTTGGTCGCGTTTGCGTTCGGATTTTAAATTTTGGGTTATGGTTCTGTTTTGTTGTGTGGTATAATTGTGATGTCTATGTTAACCTTACACTTAAGTTCTTTTTGGTAATCAATGTACGAGTACATAAAGGCTTTACACACATGTTTCTGCAAAGTTATGTTGGGATTTTTAATTTTACTTTATTTTGTGTGTTATATTTGTGAGTGATGTCCTTTTTTTGTAATTAATGTACATAACGGCTTAAACATTCACATTCCCGAATTAGGATACCCTGTGTCGCGAGTACCTTGGACCACAGCACCCGCGACCCGCGAACAAACATAATATATCTGCGACATAAATTATTAGTTGGCAGTGTTATTACCAACTAGATAAACTTTTCAAAAATCTGTGGAAATATTCTAGATTCACTGAATCAAGGTTTAATGTCAGCGCCGTTTTTACAACATATCGGTACCTACTTTCGTGTAATGAAATGGAAACCTAATATTTTCGACCATAAGGTGTTGCCACACTAAACCATCAATGGGACTACGTCATACGCACTCACATGTATTTAGGATTAATGGGGCCACATAAAATCCAATGTCTCCACGCACCGACCACCCCATACGCACTTTATTGACCCGCCCTTAATCGCAACATTGGCGCCTGCAATAAAATTTCAAAAAAGGAACATAAAGTTCTATTGGAAAAACCTCTGACGAAATTACGAACACCATTTTTGTTTGTGTGAAACGGAACGTTACGTAAAAGTTCGTGAATTAGAGAGTGGAATAATTTATTGGCTTTGTTGCTAATATTGTTTGTTATTGTAAAAATCTAAAATATGATGCGATTGTGGAACTTTGGTGAGTCTTCCTGGCTACTGGTACTACTTTCTCAGTGACTGGAAACAAGCATTTCACTAAATTCTGCTTGTAACTATAGTTACCTAATATTAAAACAAAAATCAAAAAATATAAAAAATGTAAACCAAAGCGGTTCCCAATGAAAGTAACCTTTAAAAAATTTGCATTCTATCAACTTATATATGTAATCAACCAAATAATTAGTTGGTTGATTAGTTGGTTGGTTGGTTGGTTGGTTGGTTGATTGGAGTCTCTATAAGCATGGACTATAACTATGTTTTATATATCAACTCGAATTTACTTACCCTCCTTCTCTTAACCATTTTCCATTCTACTGTACACAACCCCGGACGTCGAAATTACAAACTGCATTTTGTTTCCGTAAAACGGAACGCTACGTAAAAGTCACATAAATTGGGCCCTCTATTAACTTTTTACGGTCTCAAGTAACCTTTTAGGAAGGCGTGTAAGAGCGGGATTGCGATGATTTGGTACTTAATCGATTGTCTCGATAACAAACGTAAGCAGTTTGGGAGTAGGGCCGCACCGCAACGATACGAGTGAAAATCGCTTTCCATTAGATTTTCTGCTGATGCTGATCTTATCGGATGAAATATTCACTCTGCGCGATCTGATTACCGGTATTTTATACGATAATAAAATTATTCGGTTATTGGCTTTAATTTGTCTTATGCTGTTTCGGGGTAGTATGCATCAGTCAGATGGGGCATCGTCTTTATTTTCACTTTTGTAATCTCATTTTCATTGTATCTATGTATGTATGCGTCGGTCTAGGCTGGCGTGTGTATTCATTTAGGACAAAAAATATTATCAAACATGATTACGTATTAATTGTTAAGAATATTCTATCTATCCTCAATCTTCAGTTGGTTGTGTGAGAGATTTTATCATAAAGTGATTTTGACAAATGAGTTACACCAGACCTCATAAATTTATTGTTAATGAGACTAGTGTGCGTTTTCAGGTCGATTTATCTTTTTTATTTGTGTAATTAAATCCCATGTTAACAGTATAACGGTGGTCTGTTTTAAAAGCTACGTGTATATTATCATTGCATTACAGCGCTGTAAAGTGGCGCGCTTGGACCAAGTCCAAATTATCGATTTTTAGATAAAATTAAAATCCAGTTTTAATAGTTACGTTACTATTTGGTATAATTTTTTCCTTCAGTAACACTTATAACTAACACTTATAGCAATTCGCACAAGGTGCTTTTGTAAGAGAAAAAGAGCCAATTGATAATTACTAATTAGTGATCATCATTGTTCTCTCCCGCTTTTTTGACCGGCTCTGGCAACGTATGGTTGACTCTTGACTTAAAACTGAAAGCTACGTTTTCTAAAGTTTACATCACTATGAAGTAAGTTTATCTCATGCCTAAAGATGACCTTTGACTGATTATTGAATTGACTAACTGATAAGAATAATAATATGGGGCCCATTAAACGAAGGCCTCATTCCCCGGGGATAAGTTAGGGTTGTGGCGGACCAAACAGGGCTACAGCCAAAACTTGTTTAATACCAAAGTAAATTGGGTAAAAATAGTAAATGATAACAATCAACACATGCATGACGGTATAAAAGTAATTAAAGATATTTATAGTTGGACAACTTAATAATGTTGACACAGTAACGATACTTTAATCGTTGACTGTAAATTAATGTTAAAATAGTACTAAGCGTAGCTTGACAACTTTGTTTCCAAGTTCTTATCAACTAAATTACAGAAAATATTTGAGTTTCCCGGTTTTAATGGCAAAAAGACACGCTTTTGTGTTGAATTATTTTTAGATTAGGATATAAGAAAGCAAGTCGTGTAGACTGTTCTTTAACTTTTTTACGAAAGTTTGTGGTGTTGCATTTTGTAAGCATAGAATTTCTTACAATAATTAGTAGAAAAAATATCATACTGATGTATTAAAATAACGCTTTTTTTCTTTTTACTTAGATCAATTGCACTGAAAGATAGAAAGTACTGACATTATGTTTTAATAAAAATAAGTTTCCTGGACATTGAATGTGGGATAAATTAAAAATCAGCCACCCTTGGCAAGCTAAGCTTATGAGTCTATATGGAGTCACACGTTAATATTACCGGGATGTTCATATGATAGCAGATAAGGGTTAACAAAAAGCTTGAGACACTTCCCCGAGCATAGTTGTCAGGAAAGAAACGAGTTGCCAAGTAAACGTTTCAGTCGACGGTAGGACAGTAATATTCCTCGCGCGTTACGACGGCTGCAAGATGACCAGAAAAGTTTCTTGGAATAGAAAACTTGTTTGCCGCACTCGCTTCACTTGTCCGACCGTGGGCGGCCAACGCTTTAGATCTATCGCTTTCAGGTTACAAAGTAAGTGCATACTTATAAATGATTCAAACAAACCCTCATCTGTTATTGTATTACCATTAGGCGTTGATTTGCAAATAATTTTAAGCAGGCTTTTATTAGTTTCTAAGGAAATTTTTATTGATTGAAATTATCTCAGCTAAATATTTTTGTTATCCTGAATTGTTTATACCGTTTTTTACTTATCTTTACAGTGTATTAAGTTATCGTTACATTGTAATTTTAATAGAAAATATAAAAACTTTTGTGGTTTATTCTTATTGAATATTTCTTACTATAGAAAAACATTTCTGAAATCCTTTCCTGTTTTTCCAAATAAGAATAAAAAATAAATACTTGCACTGTTTATAAAACAGTTCGTTAAACCACCACAATGGTTTCACCATCCAAAGCTATTAAACGATTCACATCATAGACCAACATTGTACAAAAATCTAATTCAAACTTTATTGTAAACGTGTTAAGATCTAATTTCACGCGCAAAACAAATCCAGCAATAACTTGTTCTGACCACAGGAATCGCGTCTAGTTATCGATGGACAAAGAGCAAAGGATCTTCACAAGTGAACAAATGTCGAAAACAATTGGCTAAGTTTGGAAGTGGTCGGCAAAGTGTAGAAGTGAACGGCTAAGTTTGGCGAAGTAGCAAAGTAGAGGAGTGGACACCTCGGAACGTATGCATTCTAAAAGTTCCCTCGGGAGACCTTTCAGCTGTTACTCTCGATAAAGATCGCGGTTTACGCTACGTGAGTTTAAAGCAAATCGGCCTTTTACGATTCAAATACTGAGAAGCCGGGCTCGCAGAGTTAGCCGTAAAATGTGTTTACTGTGATTTACGAAGTTGTTACTGTAACTGCTTTAAAATGCTGAGCTCTTTTAGATGAAAGCCTTACCTTGGAAGGCTTCGCTATTCATAGGGGCCGGGCGGTTCGAAAGTTCAATTAAAATAGTTGTTCGTACGCTGCAATTCTATCACCTTTCAATCAGTTTTGATTGAACGTGAGCTCTCGATCTTGGGTTCGAATTCAAATCTTGTAAGCACCTCTAATGAATAAATATTTTTTTATTAAAGTAAAATCTGCACATCTGATACTTTTCCTTAATGTTCTCCAAGATACATTTTGCAACCATTAAATCTTGTCGAATCGGTGGATTGAAGACTTTCAAAACTTTATGCAGAAAACTTAATCTTCAACTTTTCATATTCTTCAAGCAAACAGTGTACAGTGAGGTACCTCCATATAATATTGTAGATACTATCTTAGGGTGAATAATATCTTAGGCTTGTTGTTTGTTAAAAGTTATTAATATGTTTTTTTCCATAACGTCACATAATTTTAGTGATAGATCGCTAAAATTTAGCGCTATGAATACGATACAGAGTAGGTAAATTATGCCACAGAATAGAGCGCAGTTGTTAATGTGTTGAAATTCCCCGCCAATGAATATTAATAGCCAATTTATAACGTGATGTTGACGTAATCATTAATAATTTTAATAAGTACATACCAATCGACTAGGCTAGTGCTGTTGGTTGCTATCATTGCATTACAATGAACAGGTACAAGTACATAATATGACGGAAATACATCGGCTTTAAGTATTTATAAAATTGAATTGAGAAATCGGGACGGATATTTACGAATGGTACAATGTTTATTTTCGGGTCATGGGTGCTTAGTGATGTTTTTTGTCCATGCTACGGGAACACAGTAATTCCTACTATGAGTCGCTAAGCATATGGAATTGTCACTCCCCGCCAGAACCAAACTTATTACCTGTGCTTACAGTTCAATTCAGCTTGTCAACAAAATTTGCTAAGGGCATTTTTAGTTGCCGCCGTCAATCTAAAATATACCTTAATCGCGTAGGCGGAAAGCGGGCATTTGTGTGCCATGAAATTATAACGAATTTCAAGTCTAACGCGAACGGTATATACGTATATACCTACCTATAGTACCAGGATAATGTGTGTAGGTTAGCAACATGTTTTACCCCTTATAAAAAATTTTATCTACACTAATGTTATAATATCTAATATCTTTAAACGAGCAATTCTTGTATATTTATTTATTTATTTATTTATTTATACCTATATATATAATCACGATCTCGGAAACGGCTGCAAAGATTTTCATGAAAGTTACAGATTAGGGGGTTTTCGGCTCAAGGAATCGATTTATCAAGGTCCCAGGTTCGAGAAAAGCTCGGTTCCCGTTTTTTCCCGATTCCCGATGTTTTAAAAACATCATACTGACGCCATCTATGAAACATTAGGATAACTTCTATGAGGTACGGTTTGTTTGTTTCAGTAGTAACTAGATGGCGCTCGAATATATTTTTGTTCGGCTAATACTATATTCATTCTTACGTTGAAGCGCTATTTTTGCGTTATACCTACCTATTTTCTGTTTGAATAAAATTAAAAATCAGTGCGATTATCTCGCTTGACCTCGCAGGACGCGTAGTGATACTAAATATAATTTTCAACCGAGCAAAGCTCGGTCAACCAGGTACTTCTACTTATGTTTCCAATACTTGACTTATAATTACTACTGTTATAGCGCAGATAACAAAACACTCAATTTAAGCAATTTCACATGATGGTATAATATCCACATCGATATCGTAAAATCTCATTATAACATCGCGCGCTCGCTCCTGATTGGCCCTGCGCGCGCAGCTGCGCTCTCATTGGTTAGATTTTAATGGCGGCAAGTTCACTGTGACAATACACGTACGCGTGAATTTAATGTTTCGCAATGTGTTTTGTTTTTAAAATACAAATTAAATTGCATTAGTGAAGATAAAGTAGTGTATGCAACTGCATATAACACGGGTATTAAAACACTCGTTACTATTATGAAACTCGCTGCGCTCGTTTCATAAACTCACACTCGTGTTTTAATACCCTTCATTATATGACAGTTGCATAAACTACTATTACTACGTTAATATGAAGCTTACACTTTAAAAAACGGTTATGTAACGACATGAATCAAAGATGTACTGGTAGAAAGAGAAAGAAGGTAAATCTCACCGCGTTACACTTGTAACATAACGCAGAGATAAATCAAATAGCCGGGTGAAACCTTGAGCTTATCAGAACCTCACCTGGTTTTAGGGAGGACGCTCTATGAATACATAAACTTATTTCATCTGAGCTACGCATTAGCGAGCGCGTTAGCCCATGGTACACCCTGCTGAACAATGGATAAATATATCACCAGGTATTTCATGGATTGGGATTGTAGTAAAGCATCTGTCTATCTATCTTCCAAGTATTAAATATCATCAATACATATAATAAAACAATACGAATTTAAGCTATGTTTAAACTCTAACTCATTGGGAACGTAGTAAAATTGATTACCAAATTCCACCAGTACAGACAAGACTAAACCGAGTTAATAAAACGAGGTAATAGCCAAATACTAACAAAATCCGTTAACTGTTGTAGAGAAGCAGAGCGTACTTTACGAGGTTGATTTAAAAGTTTCAAGCTTTATACCCTTAAACGCTGCCGGCTTAGCGGACTAATATTATGATTTAAAGCTGTTTCAGTTGAACTAACCACGCTGTTACCAACTCTAGTGGCTTGTTAAAATCTTTTTATAATTTCTGTTTTAAGACTTTTCGCTATGATGGGATAGTTAATAGAATCAGACGTTGCTTTCTGTATTATATTCTGCAAAAATTTGTGCAATATGTAATGAAATGACTGCTTGCTTTTGTATGTGTTGCCTAAAGATTATGTGTCACCTCATCACTTTGTATTAGATTAACTTTTATGTTCGAAAGTGTCGGTTAAATTTGAGCGTCAACTGACTAGTACTTTTTGAGTTATTCCTACTATTCGGTATTGAATTGACTTCGATTACATTGATACTGATCTCATTTTAATACTTGTCGTTTTTGAAGTCATGTTATTGTGGAAGTTGTCAGAATGAGTAATTGACTAACCAGGCCTATCTAAGCAGGTCTAAGTTAGTCTAATACTGCCTAAGTTTCGCAGTGCTGACTAACTCAAATCACAGAGTCAATAACTCAAACGCGTAAGACGTTTTAGATAATTAACGTCGCATATTAATTACGTGGGAGCAACGAAGATGGATATTCTAGTTAGCTGGCTTAAACGGCGATAAATCAATACACGGATTAGTCAGTTGATGGTCAGGATGCATTATTCAAAGTGCTTAGAAGCTTGGGAGGCTGATGAGATATGAGATAGAGATTTTAGTACTTAAGTTGCTACGAGTCTTACGCTCTCGGTCTTACCCGTGTGAAACGCATCATGTCGCGCCATTTAATGAAATCTATCTCACATACGTTACTTGAGGAACTATACACAAAATTTCAAGCGAATCCATTCTACATTACACGGATTAGTCCATATCGTTTGTAATTTGAAATTGAATTCTGTCGTCTAGTTTCAAAACCCGCCAAAACCAAAAGTTTACACCAATGCCCACTAAAACAAATCATGTTATTTTTTCATCATTAAAGTTGTTTCGAATTATAATTCAGTGTTTTAAGTATTTGTAAACGTCTAATAAGGCATAAAAATGGTTAGTTTTGTATAAATTAGAAGTAATATATGAAGTATACATCTATTTTTAGTTGCTTTGGTGACGTTTTGTTAAAAGTGTTTTAGCGGGTTTTGAAACTAGACGACAGAATTATTGATAGGTGTGGCGGTTTGCTACGCAATCTTGCTCTAATCTATTCATTCTAAAAATCAATAAAAAATAAACTTCATCAATAACCAGACACCTGCATATTCAAGCGGCGGGATCGTACCAGCTAATACCGTCGAGTGTCAGTGCCAAATTGCCTTTATTTTCCAAGCAGTAGCTCTCCTCCAAATCTTAGTATTGAGCCGATTATTCGCTCGAAACCTCTGCTGAACGCTAAACACGTATTAACGGGAAATGTCACTCGGCTTAATTCAAACGCGATTCGGGAAATTCCGGAAAATTCCGGCAAATAGGGATTTAATCTGAGGATAACTGGGTCAACCTTCTAAAAAATATAATGAGGTAGCCGAGTTACGTGTGCCATGATTTGTTTGGGGTCGCCCTGACAACATTATTATGGTGCGATTCAATATTTTTGCAGGGGTAACATTTTTGGAATATTGTGTTTTTATTTTTTGTTTGTTTTGAGTTCAGCTGTGAGAAAGATTCATGCAAATGTGTCGTAACAACTGGTCGTAAATGATTAAGTACCCATATCACGTTAAAACTGAATTAAACAAGTAAAGTGTGAAGCACACTCATGGGTCCACTAGAATCCTCTTTACCGTGAGTGCCAGGGGCTACATATAGGTATGACAGGAACATATATTCAGACCGGGAACAAAAACTTAAACTTCCTTCAAGTTCTTTCTCGCTGGGTATCGAATCCAGGACCGCGAATCAATAGAATTGTAGAGAATATCAATAAAATTGTAGAGAACTGAATATGCAGAGAAAATGTGTTTCCAAATTTCACGTGAGATCTGCACTGTACCAGATAAAACACAAAAACCAACCAGCACCATGGTTTCCACGTTTCCGCAGATCAATGGTTGAGACCCCACAAACTTAGAGGATTTAACTTCCTCCCAGTCCCAGACCTCCCAGTCAAACAAACTGAGCCCAAAAAATTTAACATTTCACTGGACTATTAGAAAAAACTCTATTTGGCCTAATATCTTTTATTCCGTTATGTTCTACTACGAGTATTTCGCCTCGCTGTTGTTGCGTATATTAATTGAGTCATTACTAATTCACCGCTTGCCTGCCGTGAATACCCCATCGTCCTCATTTATTATGAACGAACAATATAACGATGTTAACATGACGTATGATATTCTACACTATGCGAACGTAGCTCATTGGATAGATATATCGTATATCTAACCACTGAGCTTCTAGTCACTGTCTTTGCTGTGCCTCCTTGGCTTCAACCCATAAATGACCCACGGAGCATAGGTTTCTCTTCATAACTGCGGAGCCCTAGGGCATGCTCCACCACGTTGCTTATCTATTCTATCTAGATATATCTATCTATACATAGTATAATACAACTGTAACTGATAATAGGTTTGTGCACACTAATCTCAGAAATGCGTAGATGGGTTTTTATAGGACTTTCATTGTGAGATAGAGGAGGTTATGGAACAATCTGTAGGCTATTTGTATCACGGATTTCACGCGGGAAACTCCTGTGCACGAACGAAGCCGCGGGTACAACTAGTTTAAAATAAATTGAATAATATTCGACGTCGACATTTTTAATTTTGAATCTAATTGGCCTTGTCTGTCGACGTTTACAAAACTTGTAACACTCCCGTCCGTATGTCGCAACATCTCCCACCGTAAGTCCTTCATAATAGTTTTAATCTAGTAGAAGAAATAAAAAGGAATGGAGGAGTGCAAGCTTTCTGTTTCGTGATGAAATTACCAGCAACGTTGCAGCTGGTGAGCAGTAATGGAATTATCCGCACAATACAAACGCTGTGACACTAGCTGGATATACAGGGCTGATAACAGATATTTCTTCCATGTGTAGCTAATAATATATCGGTGGCTCTCGATCTTTTATGAAAGCCCTTTAAGAATTAAAAAATAAACTATTGAAAAGAATTGTAGCAGAACTGATAAAAGACAATAAGAATAATTTTCATGTGTCCATGTGTTTATAATATTTCAGTAGCTCTCAATTTAGAAAATATCAGAAACAACAACAGATTTGAAGTTTCAAGTAATAATGATTAGTTTATCGGCATATTATTTTAATAAGCTTATCTGATCTAGCTTTTAGCTTACTTGTAGGTACCTATAGTCAAAGTCAAACTGTTTATTTCATCTGGGAATTTACAAATTCACTTATGAACGTCAATTTTTTGATTCTATACTTAATCATCACTCGGGAACCCGAGCGATTCATAAAGTTACAAAAAGTTGAAGAACGCGATACAATTATTGCCAGTCAGACAAGTTTAATTGGACCTCGAACATCGAAAATTTAGGTACTTAAGTTTATAATATAACATCTTTAGTAAATGAAACGTATTTACCTGTTATAAAGCTGTATTGAGCTTATTACCTACTTTAACGTAAATTGGTAATTTTCGATACAACTCAATCTATTCTTGGCTTAATTTTATTAACTCAAACAGATTAACAGGTTTCTCCTCTTGAAAGACAAAACAATCTTTGAGAAATTTATTAATAACGCAAAATTCAATAAACCTTGCCAGTGTGGGTGAAAATTCATTAATCTACCGCCAAAATCATAACAGCGGTTATACAAAGAGTTCGCAGTGAGGAACAAAGGAGATACTTTGATTAAATCTGGTGAAAAACATCGAACTTTGCATATTTGGAACATGACGACAAGCGTTTTTGTTCAAGAGGTCCTTCTGACATTTCATAATCTTTTATGCCTTTTGTACGCGGCGGGAAAATGGCGTTAACTTGAAATAAGCATGACGGTGCGTTTATTCTAAATGTCTTATGGATGGTTAGGCGACTTTTGTAATGTTAGTTTAAATTCTATAAATACAAAAAAAACTGTAATAAAAATGTTCGTTCACCTTTATGTGAATCAGTCATAAACTGAATTAAAAAATATTTTTTATAGCACAGCGTGACTTAAACCCGCATTTACGCCACACTTAGCTGTGACTTAAATACCCCATTTTTTCATTGCATATGACGCTAACTTCACACCGTGCAAAAATGAATCTATATTCATAATTTCGTGCAGTTCTTGCCTGAATAATAAAACATAAAAAAACAAAGATTTTGAGTCGACAACATATATCTGCAAAATTCTTATTGTCCAGTTTTGTTAAATTGTAATTGTTCTGAGAGACAAATCGCAGTCGCCATATTTGACACTAGCGAAACGTCACTGACACCTGATTGCTGTGTTGCCAACTTAGCGCTTACTGCTAATTTTGTGTGAACTTGTAGAAAACTTTAAATTTAAATATTAATAAATTCGTGATAATTCCTTTCGTATTTTTTTATCTGACTCTTCATGTTACATCACTTTATAGTTCTCTTTTGCACCATAAAACAAAAATAACATCATCGCAACTTAAAAAGTGTTTTAACTCTGTAACAACTTAAAAAGATATGTTATCTATATGAAATTAAAGTATTAAATCATAACTATAATGAAAATAACCTGTTTATACTTTAATCATATTACACATTTATTATTTCCCAACCTGTGTTCCCAACATTACAATCGCTATAATAATTTACATTCATGCCATTACCCAATGTCATCTTTTTCTTCTTTTCTTGCTAACCTGCCAGTTACTCATATGTCAATACCTCCTTTCATACAAAATCAGATACTTTTATCAAAATTAATAAATTAAATTAGAAAATCATGACATAACTATTATCTATTGTAATTACAATTATGCGGGTTTATGTCACTCGTGCTATAAAATATTATACGATACTCGTTCGTAATGTTGCATTTTTGAACGGCGTATATCGCACTCGCTTCGCTCGTGCGCTAACTTCACGCCGTTCAAAAATGGGCAACTTTACGCACCGTATCGTAATGTACTATTACACCTCTTGAAATTGTTGTTTTAATTATTATAATTGATATTTTTAGTTGAGAATGTAAGTCCTTTTTTATCATCATATTCTCTCTAAACGCCTAAATTGTTATCCAATGCGCCAATAAAAAACAAAACAAACACACTGGAGACTCTTGACGAGAAAATTGAAGACTGCCTCTCAACCGCCAGCGCCGGCGACCAAATGACATTTACTATATCGGAAATTGAGCGGGAAATGGACCACGTGACGCGCCCGGACGTGACGTCAAGCGCATGATACGAACTAGCCAATCAACTCGCATTCGATTACTAACGTTGTCAACGGCTGATGTGAAATTGGATTTTGAATTTAATTCCACTATTAAAAATTAAAAGCTTGAACGTGGGTGCGTTTAGAAGGTATAGATAGGCCAAATGACTGGTGGGTGGGTATGTAAAGAGTTTATCTTTTGAGTTTAGTTTTTCTCGCTTGTGCTCTGTGTTGATTAGAACGCTCATCGCCACATGTCATTTCAATAATAGAATTACTAATCTACTTCATAGGGGCTATAAACGTCTAAATTAAAAGAGCCCTAAGATGGGTACAATATAAAGAAGCCAGAGATTTGAAAACATGGATACGACCTTACCATATTTCTGATGAGGGAAAAACAGTTATTGTCCGGATTAACATGTTGCTTATTCTTTGTTCGTTTTAATTTTTTGTAACGATGTCCGCTGAACCATTCATGTATCTGCAGAAAGCGTCTAAAATAATCAAATTTTATATGTCAATATTGAATTACTGATTATTTCCACTATTATTCCTAAAACAATTACTCTGGTAATTTACATAACAATAATGTATTTTTATTTTGGTTTCAGGTATGAACATGGAAGTGGCGTGTGTTATGGATTTATTGGTAAGATTAGTTTAAATAAATTATATATCTTTTCAACACATATAAATATATCATCATCTTTTTTTTAATAGCTCACGGAATTTGCTTCAGATTTTAGGTGAATTTCGATATTATCAGACATAAAAAAATAATTTGAAGTTAAAAATGCAGTAGCTATTTCCAAAAAAATCAACAACAAATTGAATTTCCCGCGCAACTTAAATATAAATAACATGCATGCGTAAATGCGTATAAAGGCGATTCTATAATCGAATATATAGCGCGCTATATTGTTTACTTAAAAGGCGATTTAATTTATTACGCGATAATAGAATTACCTTCACACTCAGGCACATTTACAATACTGAATACACGTATGAGGGAGTACTACACTTAATGCACTTACAATAAGCGCCCCTATCGTAATGCTACATTTTTTGCATACGAACGATCGTACAACAATAAACAACACTTCACTCGCATATTACGTCTTAAATGGTTTAAAAATATATTATTTCAGCGTTGCATCCAAACTATTCTGATCTCTACATTTCGGTGTTAAAGTATAAACTTGCATAACGTCTGACATGGAGCTGTGTGGTACAGGAGAGGAAAATTATCGGTCCATTAAAGGAATGGTACTCGTGTTTATTCCGCTAAGGGCTCTCTGCGGTCCATACAGTTTTTATCGGTACTGTTGGATGAAAAGTGTTTTAGTTTTAACGCATTTAATACTTTTTCATTCAGGCTAAAAAACATGGTTATTAAAAAGTAACAGTTTGTAAAACGTACAACTTCGCAACTATTGATTTTAACTGAGAAAGATGATAATTTAACAATTACGAAATAGAAATAATTTAATGAAAAGTTAAAATAGCATACGAATGTCTAGCAATATAAATCGCATCATAGCTAAACGATGACAAGGGTGAATATTTTATTTTATATTCCACCCTTGCTAAGACATTGTCGACATTTTTCTTCTCTTTTTTTATTTTATTCAAGATACTATATTAAATAGAAGTATTATATTTTTATATTAATTAGTTACGTGCATAAAACGCAAGTCGATCGTTTCGATCCGCTCTGATGATATTTTAGTAATAAAACAATTCATTAGTACGAAACGCATGATAGAGGTACCTAAATGAAAATGACATTAATTTTGGATAATTGTCTTCTTCGCTTATTACCTGCTTTATAATTAATTATTACGTACTTTAGTAATAAGGCCATTTTCTAAGAAAGTGAAAAATCCGAATTTTAGCCGCAATAACTTAGCCGATGGTAAATTTTAGTTTTAATTTATTTTGTTTAGCCTCATCCATACTTACGTAATAAACATAAAAAATAATCACTTTTCACAACGACTGTACATGTGGTCGCGGGTATTATTAAATTTGCGAGCACACGTTTCACTGAGCTCACCCTGAGTGCTCATTGTCACCTTGTTTGACTTGAAAAGAGATTCAGCGCCTCGTACTGAAATGTACTGTGCTGGGTGCTGTACAGTCGCGACTAAATAACGAAATGCACACATACAGTAAGATTCCATGTGTAAGGTGGGATGGCTGTATGTCACACTGTCCATTGATTTTTAAACTTAACACCCGGATTGTACCTAGTCATTTTTTAAATGATATGATTTATTAAATACCACTGGGTACAAAATATATAACGTAAACACCCATAACATACTAAAACGTATACTATCCGATGTCAATGTCAGCGGGAATTGGTAACATTAAAGACGAGCTCAAGTGACGGAAGTTGTCATGCTGTCCTTAGGTCTTCAACTAGGCTTAACCAAAGGTTTTACATGCCCTCCACAGCTTGGCTCAAGAAATTTTCTCCACTGCGCTCACTGTGCCAGTATATCCATTTTAAATTACATCACCAACTATTCCAGACGGTGATTCACCCGCCACAAATTCGTTCGACGAACTCTATTTTCAGGAAATAGGTGAAAATTTTCAAGAGCGATCGGTACGCGCGGTGAATTCACAATTTGTGGACGATTGTTTATTGCGCAAGTTCGAACTCGGATCTGTTTGGATTTGGAATTGATTTTTTAAGCTGAAAAGCTGACGAGGAGTTTAGAATATCAGAGCCTGTCTTTTTTTCCGCTTTTTCGTGGCCCACAATGCATCGTTGATGTCTTTAGTGTTGCTGATGTGAATAGGATGAATTCTTTTACAATCTTTTATTCAAGGTTTGTTACCTATAATTGCCACATGTAACTTGCAATCGATTTTTAAGTTTTTATTTGAAAGTAAGGTATGTATATTGAATTTTTCCTTTTTCACCTTTTTTGGCAACGTACGTCACATTCCTAGTTATTGTAATTTCCTTAGTTATTATTAATAGCCGCTAAACGTTTTGAAACTGATGGCAGGCGATCACAGTCACCCATGAACATAAATGAACCAAAATTCACCAATGCGTAGTCACCAAAGAAGTAAGAGGCAAGAAAGAAAATTATCTGGTGATAATGTGCTGTTCGTGGAGTACGGTGACCATAAGTTAAATGCTTTTTACAGTACAAACTCGTCCGGACGCCATTTATTGAAGGAGGTTAAGCTCTCTAATATAATCAACTGGCAATCTCCAAGCAGACTGACCAGAGCTATCTAACGCACTTATCTAGGGATTCTAGAGCATTTTACACTAATGCGATTTCAAGACGGGATCCATTTGTAGACTCGGTGGGCGGCGCTTATAATTATTGGTTAATTTTTCCCAGCATATAAACAGCTTAATAGTGATTGTAAGTGTAGAATAAGTCTAGGATGTAAAGCATGTTCATTCCTCTTTTATATATTTTTTTTTTCAATGTATTTTAATAAAAAAATATCTGAAAGGGCATGTATGCATCATTAAGTTTCTGCTGCTTCCTTTAATAACTATAACCAACCAAGAATAAGGCTCAATTCAGGGTTAGAATGATTAATCATATTAGTAGAGGTGGTTATACAAATTTTTAGTATTTTTGTAGTATATAATATTATGAGGACTGTGGCGTAATTGTTCGTTTTTTTTACTAATGAAACAATTAGCAATTGTTAGTAAGAGTCCCAAAATAATACGGTTACATTAAAATGGTATTACAAACTATTTTAACCGGTTATCTATTTTTTCATGAGAGACAATCAAGGAATTTTTCAACACATTTTTTGTTTACCGTACAAATCATTAAAATTACATTACAATCATTAAAATAGGTAGGTATAACTCGTCTATCGATATTTTACGATTATCACCAGCCGTCTAGGAGCACTTCAATAAAAAATACAATAAAAATAATATTGTTGTCGATGTATTTGTATTGTATAGATTCCCCTGTCGAGACAAGAGACGCCTTCGATTAATGTAATCAGGGCGCAATCTTGGAGCCAGGCCATCTAATCTGATGCACTGAACTCTAATGCATTTTTCGTCAGACTCGTCTCGTTCGATGTATAGAATTATTTATACAACGCTAGTGAAATAACATAAAACTATACGAAAATTGTTATGTGAGTTATAGAGAGAAAACGCATTGTTATTCAACTTAATAAATTTTCCTTTATGTGTTTGTTATCTAAGGTACCTATTCTGAGAGCTCGTAAATTTCAGGAATTATATTAAAGTAACTATTCGATATTTTGTACTTAAGTATTTATATCAATAAATCAATCAATAATTTAGAAAATATTTTAACACACATCACATATTTCGATACGGCATCAGAAAAAAAACTACAATACGTTTTTTTCAGTACTGCAAAATTTTATAGCGTTTTAGTAGATTTTTTTTATTTTTATTTATTTTACAAATAAAAATCTAAAAGTTATTTGCACGTTTAAAAAAATTCAAGATTTATTGAGGTATTCCCCGTTAAAACCCGAAACGGGATTCGGACATGAACACGTAAAAGCATTCTCGAAAAGAAAAACGAGCATGGGGATTTCATAACCGCACATAACCCTCTGACTGCCAGATTAAAAATAAAAGGAATATTACACATTAAAAAAGGAAAAATATAAATTACGAGCGGCGTTCACTTTGCTTACGAGTAGTGTTGCCATCGGTCGCTATTTGCCCGGGACGTCCGCTTTTCAGGGTTCTGTTGACACGATGATTTGCACTCAATCGAGACACATTGTCCCGAAAAAGAAATGGTTATTGTCATAGAAAGTTTTCAGGAAAAACTTATGTATCCCGTTCAATTATAAAACAATTAAGTTTTCGAATCAAGAGTGAACAGGTTTTTGAATTAGTGCGGTTAATCATCTTCGACTACATCGGTGCTTAACAATAGGTGGGATTGTAGTTAAGCATTCATTTACAGAATGTGTTTTTTGTACTTACTATTTATTTAAAGGTGCGCGAACTTTGAATAAATAGTTAGGACGATGACCAAAAATTTTATTTAAAAACCACAGTCCCAATTTTTTACCATTCGTTCCATTTGCCACCCTGGACTTGGCAGCACTTTCAGGCTCGCATATGAAGAGGTTCTGGCCGTTTTTACTGAGGCCCCGTTTATTATAAACTTTATGGTGGTATAAAGTATAAAATAATGGCGTATTTTTACAACCCGATGCCGTAAAACACCTTTTACGATTGTGATAACATCGCTATTGGAGTTTTGGGGCGCGTTGCTTTCAGCCGTTCCCGCCTGTAGGCTGTCGTTTAATTACATGTATCGCTGGCTTCTGGAACTTAATGTGCTTTACGTGAGCCGGTGAAGTGAGACGGTACCCTAATCTGAAACGCCTACTGTTTTGAATATTTCGTCTTTGTATAATAAGTACTCAAGTCAGTAGTCAATAAGTCACAGCGTTGTAGTGTTAGTTACGAACTTGCACACACTGTTATTTTTTTAACCGACTTCAAAAAAGAAGGAGGTTCTCAATTCGACCGTATACATGCTTTTTTTGAGATAGACAACACATCTAAGACTTAATTACGAGTAGAACAAAAGGCTTGCTGACAGTTACTGACTGGACTTTTACTAACATCATTGTCAATAGAATAGAATTCAAGAAGTTGTAAAGTTCAGTTTGCAAGATTGACCCAAACGTAGGTACATACAGCCACTACAATTTAATAATGTCTGTAATGCTTTTTTGTAATTTCTGCATTAATAATTTACTTTTTCCGATTTTACCGCTTAATTCATTCTTACATAATGCCGTCCAATTAGTGTCATATTTTCATTTTTACATTGATAAGCAAACTACATAGGTAACCTTTGTCCTTCAAACGTTGTAAACGAGCATAATACAGGTTGTACGGAGTGCATAATTAATGCAAATTACACAAGAGTGCACTGTAGTACTACTTAGTATACCAACATTAATATTGCACGCGACAGCGCGGCTACGTCATAGCGTAGTTTGTAAATAAGCTTTTTAGATAGGACGATATCGTTACGACGACGTCACGATTTACAACGAATTTTATGATTAGTAAAATCACTCGATTAGGATTTCGTATTCATGTGCGACGTAGACAAAATTAAGATATACCTATGTAATTAAGAAACAAAGGTGAGTAATTTCTGCGGTATGCTATCCGGAGCCTTTGGTGTTACTTTTTTAACATTTATTTATATAGAACATACTTGTACAATTACGTCATACAGTCATACATAAAAATGGTAAAGTTGTAGATAAATCGTGGGATCGGATTTTAGTTTTTTGATGTTAAGAGTTCGAAATATAACCTTAGGTATAATAACAAATACTGTCTGAAACTGAAAATGGGAGTTTCTTGCCGTTTTTCCCAGACCAGTCACGATAGAGCTTAGTTGGAGCGATGTCATAGCCGTTACACTGCTTGTAAAAACTAAATACGTTTAATGTAAATTTAACTCAAAACTAGTGAATAAAGAGTTCTTTTTCAGTCTACAAGTTAATGCTAGACAACAATCCCACCTGATGGTAAGTGGCGCTGACGTCCATGTTGAGTGCACCAATTTAGTAAAAGCAAACGTCTAAAGGTGACATCTAAAGATAACTGGGATCAATAGTTCAACGGGTCTTCTGAAGTGCGAAGTGCTGAAGGCTATTAGCAGTGAGGTACAGGGTTATAAATATAAATAATATTGAAGTGTCTGTCTGAAGTTTCAAATACAATTTAAAAAATTGCTTGTATTTTTGTCTGTCTTTCTGTTTCTCCGCCGTCGTCTCTGCAATAGTTTAACCAATTTTAATGGGACTTTCACTGGAAGATAAAGGAGTTTATAAGGCAACATACAAACAGACTTTTTATCCCGAAATTGTTGCGAAACGCAGCACCGAAAAACAAAAAAAGCAAAAAAAAATTTAGGTATTTATGTATCAAAAATAGATACGTTCACGCGGGTAAAGTCGCTAGTTATTATATCTAATGTTAGATACATTTGTGGGAAGTCAGGCTGATTCGCTAGTGTTAAATAACTAAACGTGCTTACACCATTTTGTATGTAAAAGGTTACATTAGTTCCATTCTGACGTGTCGTTACGATAAAACAAGGATCTAATAAAGGTGAACAAGCGTAATGATTTATTAACTAGCCACTCATTCAAAGCCCGCGGTCCTCAGGGCTTGCACATCAAAGTACTTATCGTAAGTGACAAGGGTGTTCCCATTCCTTTTTTTGGGTATCTCAATATTTATGAGTATTTATAAGCTTACTGGAAAAATAAATAACATCTGACGGTAATTCTTTTTCTTGAAAATGTTTCATAAAAATATTTTTATTGAGGTCCTTTTGACGTAGAGAGAGACGTAGGCTGATGTCGACTATTATTTATTTATGTATTTATTTAGTAAGGCGGGTGTCCCACACTCGACGAGTAGCTATAGAGATGTACCTACCTACATATGACCTACATATAATTGCTGTCTATTCACGCTGCCGGCGAGGCCTTGCTCGCATGCTCTCTATGGTTTACATGGAATGACATATTTATGAACGTTTCTTGAGCGAGAAAATAGCCGACCCTATACTCGCCGGCGGTAGGACAAGGTGTCTAACGCTCTCCAATCATAATCTCCAAGGCTAAAAGTCGCCCACAAAACATCTATTATTGTTATAGGTACTGAAATAAAATATATCTAGCACCCACAACCCGAGAACAAACATATTTGTCATATAGATATCTGCTACGGCCGGGAATCGAACGGAATTCCTCGCTTGGGAGACGGATAGCGACCAGCATTAACACGGGTTTCTCGTCATCATTGAGAGGGCCTAAGCAGGCTCCATCACGCTGCTCTAGTTTGGATTTATGGAGGGCAAATGGGTTAGTGGTCAGCCCAAATATCGGAAGTTGTTTGTCCTACCGCCCTAACGCCTCATGGATTTGGATCGGACATGGATTAACTCTATATATGGTCTGCTATCTATCGATAACAACAGCAAGCAGTACGGAAGCGCTTTAGAAATTTTTGCTACTAACAGTCACCCACTCAACTACCAACCACGCCCGCAGTTGCTTAACTTTGTCACTCTATCACTTAGTATAGACCAGAGGTGCCCATAGTTTTTGCTGTGAAGATCGACTTGAGAAAAAATTAAGGGTTTAAGATCGACTGCTTTATTTTTATGAAATTTTTTTTATCATTTATTTTTATGTTGTAATAATAAGTACCTAATTATTAATGATTAGATTTATACCTAATATGTTTACAATCAAACAGTTGTACATAGTTTCTTACTCTTTACACACATTTGTACATAAAAAATATTATTAAAAAAGAAAGCACTCTCTTACGCTATCGTAACTTTAGGCACTACGCACGCGGTCATAGCGTCGCCTGTCGACATCGTCCGTCAGTCCGTCACAGAAATAAATGAATTGAAACAAAAACGATCGGAATGCTCAGTAGGTAATTTATAAATTTGCGAAAATAAAACCTTGTATTTGCTTAATCCTCTAAGATCGACCGTGAAACCTCTTGCGATCGACCGGTCGATCGCGATCGACCGTTTGGGCACCACTGGTATAGACGCAAGCAGCCGAGCTATGAGTGTTTCTACGTTAGAGTTCGCTAACCAACTATAAAAAACATATGACCATAAAGCAAACATTATTATCTCGAAATTATACAAGACTTGTACTTTTTTTCCAAGAAAAATAATTTGACAGTCTGCGTCGTTCAAAGAAAAGCTTTGTTGAAATATTACATTCTTTATAAAATATTCATTGAGATTAATAAAATCATAAAAACTCAACTTCAATGTCTTCGCGACCCGCGCAACTCGTAGCTCGGGGTAACTGAACCGACGGTTACAGTTTTAGGGTTCCCTGGGTGTAACATAAAATCCTTAGAGATGAACTTTTTAAAGTATTAAACAACCATAGTTTATTTTAAATCTAAATTTAATAAACTTTGGGTTAAATATACCAAACTTGTTAGTGAATCAAACGAATTTAATTTCTTTTAAATGCAAACGGGTAGGTACTCAGAATCCTGAACTGTTTTATTGAAATACTAGTAAATCCGCCCTCGCTTCGCTTTGGGAAACCAGTCCCTTCAAAAATCTCTATAAATTTTAACAAATTATGTTATTCCGATGTCTAAGCTATATTACTGCAAAGTTTCATGAAAATCCGTTCAGTAGTTTTTGCGTGAAAGAGCAACAAACACACATACATCCTTACAAACTTTCGCATTTATCGACTCAGTTGCATAGATTATGGTCACCGCGACATGGCGGTGGCAGAGGGAAACTTTTGACAGCTGACACTTGACCTATACTTGTGACAGGTTAACTCGTCCGTTTGCATTTAAAATGATAGTGTCCTCCATTAAATATATTTGAAATACGATTTTAAATTGTTACGAATCTCGTAGTCGATGCAAAAAATTGGGGTATATTTTGTATTGGGTGGCGTATTGATGTAGTTCTCAGTTATTACTAAAAAGTTAATACTTAAGTACATTTAAAACCAGTTACCAATCCAGAACACTAGGCCACTGGTTAAAACATCTATTGGCGACAAGAATCAAATACTCGTACGGAACTCAGTCCCGTATTATCCCGATTCGGTCTTGACAGTTTTTTAACAAACCCTATTTTCCGGAAAGGGATGGTGGGTACTCTTACTTCTTTGATGTTATTATTGGGTTTATTTTCGTGTAACGATAACGGATATTAAATGTATTTTGAGTTTGGCCTTCCGCGAAGGATTATTTCAAATGGATATTTCAAAGCAATTTCTTGGTGATTGAGTTTGGATAGGTGTTCGAGGGATATTTCACCAATTTGTTTTCTATACGATAACATTTATAAGTTGATGTTATTGGCTTATTATGTAATACTAGTTTTTGGCCGCGGCGTCGCTCACTTGTTAGTTAGATCAATCAACCAAAAAATATCGTTTGTGTCAATCCAGATGGTCTGTCTACCCATGTTTCTTTAATTCTAGTCATATAAGAATAATTATAAAGAGTTAAAATCTCTTCCACTCTTCTTTTCATCCGGTTATGAGATGATAGCCGGGATAAAATAAATCGTTTGTCCTTTTCCAAATCTCGAACTATCTGTATTTTATCTTATCAATTTAGTCGATTAGACGTGAAAAGCAGGTACACCGAGAAATAGACAAAGTTACTTTTATTAGGCTTTGCTGTATTTACAGAATATTTCTCGTTATAAATAATGGATGTGAAATATTACGGAACCCGTTACAATATACAAAAATACGCGTAACCCCGCTCGGTTCGCTTCGGGAAACCTATTCCTCATGTTTACAAACATTTATTAGTATCACAGCATAAAATATGAAAGTATATTTATTAGGCTGCGTTAGTATTATGCGCCATATATGGCGCTTATTTGATTAAAACGTTTTTTCGCATGGAAATGAGTTATTTTATTAGCGAAAAGAAAAAGCGTTCGTTTCTCTCCAGCTATATGGATATGAAAGAAGGAAAACTACGGTTTCCTTTTTTGTACTTTATACTATTAATATTGCTTCTAATACATTACATATTTTCGTAGCCTCTGCAAAATTGTAGAATCCTACTAATATTATAAATACGAAAGTTTGTAAGGATGTATGTGAGTGTGTGTGTGGGTTTGTTACTCTTTCACGCAAAAACTACTGAACGGATTTTCATGAAACTTTGCAGTAATATAGCTTAGACATCGGAATAACATAATTTGTTAAAATTTGTAGAGATTTTTGAAGGGACTGGTTAAGAAAGAACGAGAAGATGTACTAGTTTTAAGATAAACCACGCACGCACGAGTTTTTAAGTTACATTCCCTGCAATAAAATTGCGAAAACTGCTTCAAATTTCATTAGTTGTTTTTGCGTAATGCCCGAAAAAAACTACTGATAGATAGAAAAACTTCTAAAAATGTCATTTTTGGCTTGTATTGGCCCCATGAAGGCCGTTCATATAATTATTTTTGTCCCAAAAAAATATATTTGCAGACAATAGCTGTATTACCGAGGCAAACAATGCCTGTATTACCGAGTTTAATGCCAAATAAATATTCATTTCATTAAATATTTCAGTGGAAGTATGGCGAGCATTCACAAAGAATTACCCACAGTTTAGATTTATCCTGGGGACGTGCCGGTCGCGCTCGCCTCTGCATTTTAATAACAGGACATAACCTTACAAATTTATATCCCTCGTATAAAATCATGGGAACATACGATAGTGGGAAATAGTGATCTTAGCCGAGAGTAGAGTCGCTAAGGATTTTTAACTAACGGAGAACGTCCCTAAGTAAATGAATAATGACTTACATTTATAGTCCCACTCTAAAATCCCGAACGACTTATTGTCATGGAAAGCACGCTATAAATAGAAGCATACCCAGATCGAGACCAGAAAATTATCATCGGGTAATCGAACCCAAAACCATTCAAACGGCAAACCGGCATGGCAATTGTTGCTCCAACGCTACATCATCAATAAATGATACTGAACGATAGTTATATCTTATTTTGGGTTATTTTTGAAGTGATAACTTCTTTTGAGAGGGTAAACTGCTTCGTTACGTAACGCATTACGGCACCAGTCTGTTGGAGTTCCCTTTTTCGCAGACGCAGACTCCCATAGCGCTAGCCGTATTACGGACAGACGCACTTAATTAAAAATCTACGCTTTTCTATATTTAAACAATTTTAATATTAAATAGTTCAGTATAGGTTGGTTTAAGTTACCTATCTCATCTGTCGGGCATCCCGAGACGCACACGTTTCTTTTATTCATCTCCATTATTTCTTTGACCTAAATAATAATCCACATTCAAAGCATTGAAATCACTACAAAGCAGTACAGTTCAAAGTTGACAGGATTATCTTAAACGTAGCAAATGACGAGTTCACTCATCATATGGTCACCGAGCGGCAAATTGGGGAAGACTGCACAGGATATCCGCCTCTGGAGTCACGCCAAATAACGCCGGAAAGAATTTTGTTCCAGTTACGTAATTTTATATCGGAATACTTTTGTGTTTCGGCCCGCCCTTCCTCGCTTTAATTTACTTTCGAACCTCTGAGCCGGGTGCGATTTTAAATACAATTCAGTGCGCTTGTTTGCGACTGACACATTTTATTTTGGTTGCAGTCGATTTGAACTGTCGCTTGTTTGTGCTCAAAACCATGGATTTACTGAGAAGAGATGGCTTTGTGAGTAACAAGCGTCAAGATCGTTCATAGCATTATAAATCCATATTTAATATTATATATGACACTAATATCTGATAAATTCTCACGCTTTATCCGCCCCTTCAGATGTAATTTGGTATAGGCACAGCTTGATACCTGGGAAAGGACGTGTTCTAAGTCATAGTTAGAAAAATAACCATTGACCAATTAACAGGTTATAGCCGTACCTACCTAATAATATAACATTTCACTAACTAAATACAATTAGTTACAACTAATCGTAACAAAAGAACAGTGATATCAAATTCATTTCATAAATACAAAAACACAATTTTATTGTGCTTAATATAATAGTACATTTCAAAAGTGTATTGGTTATAACCGGTTTGATCCAGTTTGATCCGGATCGTAGCGGCGGAGGCGGAACGCCGCATCCGTGATAAATGGTCAGTGGAATGGCGCTATTGACACTAATAGGCGTTGGAAAGATTTTTCCTCGAGATTCGGAAGTTTCCTTGTAGGCTTATGTGTCGATGGATAGCCCACGAGTTTATAAATCGTATGGAAATAAATAACCCAATTTAATGGTTGTTGTACGAAAAAATGATAAATATAAACCCATGGGCCATTATACGTCTGCACGACGTTTCTTATTATTTTTCTCATGGAGGTGATTACAAGTCTAAAATATGATTAACAAAGAGCTCTCTTTCTATAGATACAATATTATTGTATATCCTACCTACAATAATTCTACGACGTCAAGTGAGATCTTGTCAAGCTTAAAAATATACATGGTGAAAAATAGATAACATAATAAATGTATTATTATTTGATTTCCCTAGTAATGAATCTGCAGAATCACACACTAATTACTTCAAGACCCGATGGAAAATCTAGTCAACACACGTTCTAGGGCAGTATAATCCGGTTTTATCCGGATCTATCTAGCTGGGCGGGCGTGACGTTCGTGACAAATGGTCGACTATTCACATTAATAGGCGATGGAACATTTTTTCTCACAAAGTAGTGCAGAATTGCCCCGAAAGAGCTCCGAAAATAGATAAAATCACGCCCACTTCTAAATGCTTTCAATCCGATTAGTGCCGGAGCGATCAAAGGAATTAACGCCCAAAATTGTTTATTGGGAGTTTATTGAAAACGAAATAAATATACCTACAATAGATTTATCGACTTACAGTAGACTACGCTTTAGTAGGGCATTTCGAGAGTCAAAGCTTTGCGCTCTACAGTATTAATTTATTTTATTTTATTTAATAGTTCATGTACACAAACATGATATAAGATACAAGAATTGGAACTTTGTGAAAAGTTTCTGGATCCCATAGCCTGGTAACCTACTTGCTCTATCTGCAAAACGAGGAGTCCCTGGTTCGATTTCAAGCCGGCGCGGCGCAGATATATGTTTGTTCTAGGGGCATACCTAGATGTTCAATATTTGTGTTCTTCTAGTTACCTGCAAGTCAGGGAATCCCAGAATGTACCTAGTAGCACGGGGGTGAATGTGTTAGCGTTGAGCGTTTTATTTGATCTGAAGTCAATTGGATAATAAAATATATTAGTTTTCCTAACACAAAGGTAGTGCCGTGATCTACGTGAAAACTCAATTGATTCGAATTTAAATTGTAGAGCAATTGCAATTTTGAGAAATTCGGAGCAATTCGAGCAATGCTTTTAATATTTCACATGACGTCTACTGTAATAACATCGGAAATAAAAAAAAATCGGGATAATGTCGTAAAAGTAAAACGTTGACACGTCCGTCCCCGTTCAATCACCGAGTACCCCTATTATAGAGGTCCTACAAAACGATAACTTATAACCAGTATGAACACATTTGAGGAGGACAGGGAAGTAATTTAAGCGTGAGTGGCGATGATTTCTTTGAATCCTGGACTCGTGTATAATTTTATTGAAGTAACGGATTATGTTTCTTGCATAATACTCGTTTATGTGACAAATAACAATGTTCTCACGACTCGTGGGTGGATGTGATGAAAGTTTTCACAAAAGCTTATCACAATATATTAGTGAAAACCGTACCCAAATCGGTTGAGCCGTTTCTGAAATTATTGCAAAGACAAACAGAGAACAGTAAAAATCATTGGGTTCTTCTACGGTAATAGAGACCCCATGTTATAGTTTTTAACCGACTTCAAAAAAGAAGGAGGTTCTCAATTCGACCGTATATATGCTTTTTTTTATGTACGTTCAGCGATTATTTCGTCGTTTATGGGCCGATTTTGGTAATTCTTTTTTTGTTGTAAAGTAGATATACGCAGTGGGGTCCCCTGATAAGGGCACCAGGATCTGATGATGGCATCTCAGAGAAATCGAGGGGAACTTTCGAAAATTGTATGGACAACTAGTGTGTTTGTTCATGTTATCATAAGTACATTAAAGCGCTACTATGTCATGAAGATCTGGAGTCGATCTGATGAAGCCGAAAGACAGTCGAGGGAACTCCTCAACGATTTACTGCAGTTATGTAGTGTTTGGGCTTGATTAATTTGTAGTGACGAGAACTTTACACTTACATGTTGAATTGAGCGCCATCTGGCGAGTAGTTTTTGAGTTATCTCTTCTTATCAAGATTGAAGTCGGTTATTTTTTTTGTAAAAAGCAATTATTCGCATATACCTTCTATATAACATACGTATGTAGGTACATCGTATATGGTATGGATTCGTTTCAAAATTCAAACTCAATCACAAATCTTTCATTTCATGTAGGTACATTTATAGATACACTTATAAATGCAGATAATATTTTATTATCTGCTATCAATTTTGTTCAATAATATTAAGTCCCTACTTCGCTTTACCTTTGAAATCGGCTTAGGAAGTTATTGTAAAAGTGTCTAACAACTCATTATGTAGCTACTTGAAATATTCATCAAAGTCTACGTCCGGGGATTTTATATTGAACGGATTATTCCTTTTAAACCCGTACCAAAGGTATTTATTATTTAATACACGGCGTACCATAAGGTAACGGTAAGTCAAATTGTAACTTATTTTATGAAGTCGGTTGAAAATGATCAGATTTTGATAAATTTACTGTTTTTTTTCTACATTGTAAAATGTTTAAAAAAACATTTGTTCCACATGGCACTTGGCACAAAATTGAACCTATACCTATTCCGTTTCTACCGACCGAGTTAGAGCCGTTAACTTGTAACATTTTTGCATTTTAACAGCCTGGAATGCATGAGCCAAGTAATTTGAGGAAATATGAACAATTTTGTTCATTAGGGGCCGTTTTAATTACCCTTTGAAGCACCATTATTTAAAAGTAAATGCCAGTTACCTCAGTTTATTATATTCGTGACTTGAAAATTTTAATAATGCAAAATGAATTAGGTAGATATTTCGGGCAGTTAATCATGAAACCCGTTAAATGTTATTTAATTCATATAAACGTTTTAATTACGTATAACGTGGTTGCCGAGTGGTCGTTACAATTTAATTTATACAATTTTTAAGTTTGGAAATTAAGGTTATATTCGATAGGGTTATTTTGAATGTTTTTTGTTTGTAAATACCTAGGTATTGTTTAAGTATGAGTAGGTCATATTAATTAGTAGGTCATTATTATTATAAGTAAAATTAGTTAAAATGGTGAAACAATGAAGCAGAAACCTATAACTTTTTGTTTCATATAATGAATTTACTACATAATTCTAGTAATATTTACTTTAAGTTGTAATAAAATGAACCGTGCTATGGGGTATTCCTTAGATAGTGGGAAGAATGCCAGCAATGAAACAGTTAAGAATCATACATGTCATAGACTAGGACATGGGGTTCTTTAAGAAATATGGGAAAAGAGTTCTTTCTCCTTCAGGGCCGGCATTGCATGGTGGTGGTGGCTCCCCTGGTGTTGCTCGTGTCCACTCTTACCATTAGGTGACTCGTCTGCTTTTACGTCAGCCATTCACACTATCATATACATAGTTAATCTAAATATAATAGGTTTATCATTTTATTAGAAGACATTAGAGAAAAAAGAACCTGAGACATAAATATTATCTCTACATGTGGCAGAATAACGAATAAAAACGTAAAAAAGATGTATCATAACTTGCAATTAGCATTGAAATCTATTGAGTACAAATTTAAAATAACAAATTGCTGAAACGACGGCAAACCGTGGGAAGCAGTAGAATGGGACCACGAGTCAATTTCCGTACAAAAGAGGCCGCCTTCAGATAAATTGTTACACAGTACAGACAGGTCATTTAACGAAGAAATTTATATGCAAAGACGGTGCCTCAATTCAATTATCTTCCTAGCCTGCGTTCGTGATAGAGAATCGGTAAGAAAAATCTTTGTGACGAAAAACGTTTGCGAAGAAACCGGCATTGGCCGTAAACATTTTGCTTTTAAATGAAAGTTCGCATTGGAATTATGTGAATTATGTGATGTGGTGAATGTAGGACATGAGGATTGTATCCACAGTTATATTTTATAACGAGCGTAAATAAATCCCGATTCCGAGGGAATTTCGGAAAAAAATATGTTGCTCCACAACTTCCTCTATCTGTCAGTGAAAGTCACATAAAAATTGGTTCAGCCGTTCCGGACATTAGCCCGGGCAAACCGACTGACAACAATTTTAAAGTCGTTCATTTTTGTTTTAATATAATGTAAATACCTACGAGTATATGCACTGGAAAAACTACTTTTATTTTGAAATCACAAAGAGATCCTTCAATTTTATAAGAGGTATAGGTATAGATGTATACCTACATAAGGATTGTGTGCAGAAGATAGAGGCATAGAGGTTCCTAAAAATACTCCAAAAATTATGAAATTTAATTTACAAAGTAGAAAATAATTGTGGATACTACGGCAACTTCAACCTGGGTTTAAGTTACAATATTCAGTCAAAAAAATGAATACAAAATGTTTATGTTCCAATAAGAATAAAATAAGAATCCATTATAATACGGTAAAATAATCAGTCGAAGCATAAATCCATTGTAATGCTTCTAAACCCTCTTAAAACTCTTTCAAACTTATTTTACTTTCAGCGAACATCTTTACCAAATTATTTAGGGTCTGTAGCACCCTTTTAACGTACTTTAAAATTACTAGTGCGCTAATAAAATTATCTTACACAAAAATCCTTTTAAACTGAGTCCTAAAATCATTGAAAACTGAACAATTTTACATACTCGTACCTAACACCACCAAGTTACGAAATATGAGCGATAATACGTTAATTTCATTTGTATTACTTTTTGTGAAATTCTATTGAGAGGAGTGCTTGAACATAAATAACGTAGTCATTCAATCCAATCCATGACCTTTTTTTATTTATATTTTTTAAACAAAACATCTTCATCAAATACTAATGTACTCCTACATGTTTTCAGCTGTCCGTGAAACTGTAGAAAATAGATTGCGTTATCAGTCGTAATAACTTAGAAAATGGTTCATTATGAAGGAAGTTGTTACATACAGGAAAATACTACTCTTAAGAACCCTTACGACAGTACCGCTCACGCACTTGTAAAGAGAGATTCTTTCAAGTAACTCGCATCATAGTCCGGAGGGCGAAACTTATTACGGAATTATCACGTACGAGGAAAAAGTAATTGGTAAAAAATACAACACACAAAAGGCAATAGGCTCTCTATTGCCTTTTGTGTGTTGTATTTTAAAAATTAAAAATGCTAGGAAACTAAATGCTTTAACTCTTTGTATTATTATTTTAAGCTATTGTATAGCTTTTATCGCGGGCCTTGGGCGCGGGGACCGAATGCAAAAATTTCGTAACGAAAATTTATTACACCCTACACACAGACATAGTTACTATGTCTATGCACCCACACATCGATAAATACCAGAACTTTTAACTGAGTTAACTAACTTTTACTTTATAACGGCTAAACCGATTTGGCTAATTTTAGTCTTGAAATATTCGTGGAAGTTCAGGGAAGGTTGCAGCGATGAGAAAATATGAAAAATTGCGAGCAAAATACTAAAAATGAAAATTTTAATTTCCCATACAAATCTTACCTGTCAAACATTTGATTTTCGCCCCGGTCGGTTCGGTGTTTTAAGAATAATTACATGTAGATCTGGATTAAATAAGGCGTTGGAATCGACAACATGTATTCATAATAGTCGAATTATCGCGTATTTAGATTTAAAACATACAAAATAATAACATGACATAAAATAATGACACTATATTAATGACTTGAGGGTGATAGAGACAGTGCCATACAGGCAAGGCAAACTGTAAGGCACTGTCTCTGTCACCCACACGTCATTCACGCGCCAAAAGATGGTTGTAGGACCTAAATGTCAAATGTCAATTTTCTTTTTAAAAAGAATTATTTTGTCAACTGAAATAGTTCTTATGCTTTTGTTCAGAATATTTAAATCTTCTTTGCACAAATTAATGCATTATCCGTTTCTAATAAAGATTAAAATGTCTTGCACCTATAATGTGACGTTATGATGTACGTATTCTTAATAGCGGCTACAAACTCACGCCGAGAACCCCCGAGAACACCCGAGAAGCGTGAATGTGATCGGTTTCTCGCAGTCTCGTTCTCGGGCTCGCCTGTGCTCGGATCGGTGTCGGTATTTTGTTTTGTTAATTTATATATAATGATATGCAATAGCTTTACCGCGGCAGTCTCCGAGTGCCACACGTCTTTTTATTTATGTATGCGGTGATAAAGTTCACTTAAGTACTATTTCTCCAATAATAAATTATAAGATAGTTTAGATAAATATGAAACGCATTCACTGCTGTTTCTCATAACTTAGACCACTGGAATAACAATAAGCGATCATGAAGGCCGCTAGAGCTATGATCTCACTAAGTTTACTTGAAGCGTTGGACCAATGTTTAGCTTTTAAATGAGCTTACTGTAGTATACGACTATATATGTAGTTGCTCAGATGCTACATTAAAATAACTCAAGTATGCGTTAAAATATGCAAATACATATTAAAATTACAGTAATATTTTATGGACTCTCGGATTGTTATCACACGGAACTGCCATTCAAAGTGAATTGGGATCGAATCTGAGGGCCTTCTTCGGAATCGACCCCAGGTTTATAAAAGCTCATAGCGGATTAAAAGGATGCTTGCCTTCCTATACTGTGGCTCGAATCTGGTGGACGCTCGACCCATCCGTAAGTGGTGGAATAAGCTTTAAGCATCCTCAGTTTTAAAGAAAACCCAGTACCCTATTGTTTGCCAACGGGCGGAGCCTAACATTTCTATTTACCAATTGCTTCTTCCAAACAACTTAACGCTTTTAAGTATCCTCTTAAATTGCTAGACTTGAGCACTCACTCGTAGTTTCAGCTGTCGTTAGTACTTGTTGAATTGGGAAATTGTGTTTGAGCTTCTAGAACTTTCTACGGTCCCAAGTTTTTATAGTTACAGGCGTATTAAGTGATACCAATTTTGGGCTTCGTTTCCCAAACTTCTTATTTGTTAGTGAAGTCGTAAAAACACATCGTTTCGAACTACAGATCGCATGCGTGATACGTGTTGAAATGTAATATGGAAGATGTTACGATCGTGGCATTGTTTTATTTGAGGTGTTTCTTCTTTCTTCATTTAAACTTTTTGGAGTTTGTTTACCACTGATATATGTTTTAAGAATACATTTGTTTTTCCTTTTATTTATTTTGACAGGTTGTCGTTATGACACAAGTATATTATTTAGTTTTGTATGAACGATAATTAGCATATTGCTTAAGTGCCGATTACATTGAAGGAAAAAAATTTGTTGAAACTATTAAATTAAATAAGCTTTTGAAATTACTTATTACCTTAACATTATACTCGATTATTTGCAATGAACTTCCATCTTTTGAAATTAATAATTATGAATAATTAAGTGACTTTATCAGTAAATTAAAGTAAAGTTTATATGTACCTACCTATTTAAATTTGATCCACAATGGCTAAAGTGCTCAAAGCCATTCACATCATTTTTTTACATAGAAACCGGTTGTTGTTGTACAATTTCCCTATGTAATTTTGTTATTCCCGAATTTCATAATTAATTACTTAAATTATTCACAAGTTATTTGCTTACCGCCCATTTCTCACTAAGCTGAGTCCCGCGGTTGCTAAGACTTATTTGGCACCAACCGTTCCTGGTCTTACAATGATTTAAATTCTGCTGTAAAATATCCTTTAATATCATCTGACTTGGATACAAGCCAAGCTCACCTGCTCTAGCTCGCTTATTAACGTATGTGCCAAGCGGGCCGTTTCCGTGCGCCTATACAAATTGCTCCCCGGAATTATTTGAATACTTAAACCTTGGGAAGAGCGATAGCTCACAGGACTATGCTCCTCGGCCCAGTGCCAAAGTTTCGTGAGGGGTCTCAGTTCTTTACAGTGATTATATGCATTATCTTTGTGGAGATCTTTAGATATGTGAACGACAAACAATACTCAACGCCTAAGTAAGCTTAGCGACATTGAAGAATATGTAGCCGGTTCTTATAGAAATGGAAATCAAATGTTTCTTAATTTTAAAAGTCGACAAGCGAACGCAACAGCGACTTGGAGCTTCAGCCATGTTTTCTATAACGCTCGAATGTATGTATACAAGCTTCGAACACGAGCAGTCAAACCTCGACCGAAGTTGAAGATTTTTTCTATTTCGAAAATGCCGTCTGCATTTTAGATGAACAACGATGTAATGTTATTGTTTTGGGTGAAGATACTAAGCTATAGGTTCCCACAAACGAAGAGCAGTCACTATTTGTATCGTAAACCTGAAAGGTTTTCATCACGGACTTTCGAAGGAGGTCGTAAAACAAGTTAATCCGTTAGGGCATTCATAAAGCGGACGTAAACTCGATCTATCATGCGTTTGTGACGAGTCGTTCAGTGATGATAAACGATCTCCGAGTTATTTTAATTGCTTTTCGGAGACGATGAAAACTTCGCATGAAAATTGGAATTCGCCGCAATGACACGTTGATGGATTGGCACCACTTTGCTGATTGGCGGTCGCGTGTATTCGTTTCGTTGTTTTTTGTTTTTTTTTTCACTGTTCCAGCCCCTCCTGGCTGCATCTGGTGGCTTCCGTGTTCGAACGTGCTTTTTCAATCACATTGTTTGTGGTCGGCCTTTTGTTTTTGTTATCAACTTTACTTTGCTTTTTCATACATTTTTTAATCGACTCGCAATTCGACTGTATTTTTTTGTCTCGTTTATGTTACTTCATAACTTTGTCCTGTGTTATTTTAGGTGCTGGATGGTGTTGGTTGTCGTGGGTCGTTGCTTTTTTCGCGTGATGTTCATAGCAAGATTAAATCGAACTACAAATGCTACCCATAGGTACTACTGGAGCGATCCGGCGTGTTATCCATTCGGCTCGCCAAAGAAAATACAGAAAAAATACTAGTTTAAAAGTTTTAATATAAACATAATAAAATAACAATACTACGAAGCCCACTCAAAGGTAAAAGTTAAACATAAGCCATAAAACTCACCTTCCCGTCTTACTTTGTCAGAGCGGCGTTGTTATAATCAGAAAAGGCAGTACGTAATAAATGAATACGAATCTGAAATCACTGTAGCTTTGACGGCGCAGCGAAGGCTGCAAGCGAACTACGGAATAATTTATTAAAGCGTCGGCACTGCTTTGTTCTGTTCAACAAACTGGATAAAGGCGGAATGAACTGGTTTCTTTTACTTTGTGACTTCATGAAATGATAATATTATTTACTATTTATTCTTGTATTTGACTTTGTTACTTAGTTTTGGGAGGGTTCCACTTTGGGAGTTGTTTTAGATTTATTTCGTACATAGAGTAAAGAAATGTTTCAATTACCTATTTACCGAAAAAGCGCGGATGGTGAGAGGAGATGGTAGAGGTGAGGATGTTTTTGAGCACCCGATTACTTTTATTCGTGATCGTTTATGATGTTTTAAGCTATTGTATAGCTTTTATCGCGGGCCTTGGGCGCGGGGACCGAATGCAAAAATTTCGTAACGAAAATTTATTACACCCTACACACAGACATAGTTACTATGTCTATGCACCCACACATCGATAAATACCAGAACTTTTAACTGAGTTATCTAACTTTTACTTTATAACGGTTAAACCGATTTGGCTAATTTTAGTCTTGAAATATTCGTGGAAGTTCAGGGAAGGTTGCAGCGATGAGAAAATATGAAAAATTGCGAGCAAAATACTAAAAATGAAAATTTTAATTTCCCATACAAATCTTACCTGTCAAACGTTTGATTTTCGCCCCGTCGGTTCGGTGTTTTAAGAATAATTACATGTAGATCTGGATTAAATAAGGCGTTGGAATCGACAACATGTATTCATAATAGTCGAATTATCGCGTATTTAGATTTAAAACATACAAAATAATAACATGACATAAAATAATGACACTATATTAATGACTTGAGGGTGATAGAGACAGTGCCATACAGGCAAGGCAAACTGTAAGGTACTTTCTCTGTCACCCACACGTCATTCACGCGCCAAAAGATCGTTGTAGGACTTAAATGTCAAATGTCAATTTTCTTTTTAAAAAGAATTATTTTGTCAACTGAAATAGTTCTTATGCTTTTGTTCAGAATATTTAAATCTTCTTTGCACAAATTAATGCATTATCCGTTTCTAATAAAGATTAAAATGTCTTGCACCTATAATGTGACGTTATGATGTACGTATTCTTAATAGCGGCTACAAACTCACGCCGAGAACCCCCGAGAACACCCGAGAAGCGTGAATGTGATCGGTTTCTCGCAGTCTCGTTCTCGGGCTCGCCTGTGCTCGGATCGGTGTCGGTATTTTTGCCCGCTTCAAAGGGTTTCTCGGGCGAGAAAAGAGAACCGTATTCACATTCTCGTTCGGTCTCAGTAGGACCGTTGTGTGTTTTTGTATTTAATTTACATTTCTAGTTAAAATTATCTACTGTCTGTGGTTACCAATTATTATTATTATTTTAGTACTTATATTAATTTATTTCTTATTTTAGTATTCACAAGATTATAGTATATTAATGCACACAAAACCAAAGCCGCTGCACTGACGTCCATTCCGGATGACGATCGAGGATGCGAATGAGAAGGTCGCATGAGTGTAGATGCTTTCTCGGTTCTCGCGCAAATTCGCGGCAAGATTTCTCTTCGAGACTTCTCGCGTGAGTCTGTTGGCGGTATAACCATTAGGCTTACGTCATTATTATGCGTCTCTTTTAGTGATATTGCCTATGAAACACTGCAAAACAGTGAATATATGTACTCGTATAATTTGTGTACCTACAAAGTGTTTTAAATATGAATAAACAAAGTGCATTTATTAATGAAGAAAGTCACGAAAAAATTGTGAAAGAAAATGAGTTATTACTCTATATACATTCATTTTATTATTATTATCACAAAATGCAGTATTATTTTTTGTTTTGTTAATTTATATATAATGATATGCAATAGCTTTACCGCGGCAGTCTCCGAGTGCCACACGACTTTTTTTAATTACTAAAACATTTTCTTCTCAACCTATACAAGTTTCTTGACAGCGTTTTTCTCGTCTTCTTTTTCAAATATCTTTTTACACTCAGCTAAGTGACACTCATAATATAATAGTTACTACAGATGAATCGCCTCTTGTATTATTTACATAAATACAACAATACAAAAAATGTATCACGTCCACCCATACTTCTTTCTATGCACCCCCATTGTGTATAAGTACAGGCATGAAACTCCTGTGTTTTATGACTTCATACTATGAATTGGTACGCCATGGTACGGTATGAGATTTATTGCGCTAATGTCACCATTCAGGTTTCAGGGGTTCTAGCAATATATCCTTGGTTATGGTGGTTTTATGTGAAGCAGACGAACGGGAAGGCGAGACTCGTAATACCTTTTTAATGCTTGATGTAGATAATAATTAAAACAGACACACTCATCGTCGTACACTTGCGCTATAAGAAAGGTGTAAAGAGTTCAAGAAAGGTGTATAAAGAGTTCTCCTTCAGAGCCGGCGTTGCACTGGTGACTCCCCTGGTGTTGCTCGTGTCTATAGGCGACGATGACCACTTACCATCAGGTGGATCGTCTGCTTTTACGTCAGCCCTTCAGGCTATAAAAAAACTATACTTAAGACCTCGAGAATATGAAATTGCAACGCCCTGCGAAAACAAATTTATTATGTGTGCTCACGGCAATCAATTTAGCTTGCAAGCAAAGTTTACTTAAGGCATTTTAAATTTTCTCCGTCAATCGGCAATGTACCTTAATCATAGAGGCGGAGAGCTGGCATTTGTGTGACATGCAATTAAAACGAAATCCATATGGAACGCAAACGCAGTGTATAGTCGTACAAGAATATTTTGGCGCGTGGATAACGTGAGGGTGACAGAGACAGCGCCTTACAGTTTGCCTTACCTGTAAGGCACTGTTTCTATCACCCTCACGTTAGCCACGCCCCAAAAGATCCTTGTACGACAATAAATAGGATTCGTTATGGATGACACGGACAACACACAAAGATAAAAACACACTCTCAGACTGAGAACAGAAATTTAACTAATCATTGAACACAAAATATAAACTATGACCAGCCGTATCGAGCAATGGTTACGAAGGATCCTGGATGCGATTCCCAGTAAGGTGATAATTTAAATGATGAGTTTAAATATCGTTCTACGTGTGTTTCCTTGTCTTGAGTGTTTTCCATAGCCCCCACGGCACAGGGTATCCTAGTGTGAGGGTATTACTTCGAAGCGTTATAAGGCTAGGACTTTCTTGCGTTATAATCATTTCCCGAGCAGGTAGTTATAGGTACCGAAGCGAAGGCTCTGTTACCTATAAAAGCCTGTTATAAAAGTAACATGTTACAAAAGGCATACTTAAAGCTATGGTGTAACGTGCTAATAAACAGCTTAGGGCTTGCTCATGGGCCGGTTAGCGTTATAATTATACCCCTTGACGTAATCCGACTTTGATTGGCGCACCGTAATCCAGCCCCCGTCACTCACTCACTCATTCACTCACGTTTTTACACCACTTTACAATGTTTAGACTTTGACTTTACTTGATATTTTAATGTTGAGTTCCCTGTGTGATTAATTTGTTTGATTATAGTCTATTATTGCATTGGTTCTCAATTTCATTGTTATTTTTGTATAAATTTAACATCATAACTTTTTGCTGGATTACAAAAATTGGGTTTACATTATTTAAGAAATGTATCAGGTTAGTACAAACAGCTATCTCTGAAGCGTGAGGTCTCGAGTTCAATTCCCATCCCGGACAAACATTATGTGACAGATCATCATATGTTTCTTCACGAAATTATCACAAAATCAAATTTAAAATTCCAATGTTTCTTTAATAATGATGTTTTTCAGTTAGTACTAGGTATACATATCTAAGGCAAGCTGTAAGTCCCTAAAATTCGAATTATCAGTCATAAGGATCATTTTGCGCCAGCAGCATGACCCGCCATGACCGCAGAGGGTGAAGTAACTGTATTCGACCTAGTTATCTGCACCTGTGACGGTACCCCTTTAGATTATCGTATGCCTATTAGATCAGTGACTATCAATGGATTTGGCGGCGTGTTATTATTATTTAATAGAAATATTTAGGTATATTGTGCGGGATAGTTTTTAAACAGTAGGTACAGATAAAATAAATGTTATATGCTTTAATTTGCTACAATGTCAAATTTTGTACCCCCGTAACCTAGTTGATAGTGACCCTGACCATGCCTCCAAAGTGAGAGTCCCGGGTTCGTTACTCGACCTGAACAGATATTAATGTGTCAGACAAATGTTTGTTCTCCGGTAATGAGACTTTTGAGATCCAGTAATGTGTACCTTTGCTGTCCAATATGACACGGGGAACCCCAGTTCTGAAAGGAGTGTGTCATAAATGTAAATGTTGATTTATTTAAAACAATATTCTCAAACTCCCGGTCCGACAAGGACAAAGGTCAGAACATGGGTAGGACACAGCTGGGCTTTATAAAACCCGAGTACAATATTAATTTTCCTAACATAATACATCAGGTTGTAACCAGTCCCTTAAAAGCAGATAAAGTCCGCGGGCATTGCGTCTGAGGCCGTTACGGTCATCCGGGCGGCTCGAGTTTGTGAAGTTGCCTCAGTTTATGAAGTTGCCTCAGTTCCGCGCACCTGTGGATCGGATCCCTTCGAGTTTGGCTCGTTACTGACGGCACCGTCCATTTGCTTTGGTTCGTTTTTACATAATTATGTGACGCAAGTTTTTGCACGCGGTTTCGATCGCGTGAGTGACAAAGACAAAATTTCATTGAAATGGTTGATTTTGAATTGAAATTGAAATTTAGGACAACCAACAACTAAATAATTTAAATGATCTTGCGGTAATACCACTAGCGATAAAGTTTCTTATGTCCCCGTTTAAGTTATGTTCCCTCCGTGTGTTTTTTGGAGTTTATTGGAGTTTACTCCTTAAGAAACGATTTGAGTTATAAGGCCCGGTATGAGATTTTATGAGGAGTAAAATCAAGTTTAGAAACACGAAAAGTTGAGGCGTTACGTAGAAAGAGACAAACATATATATATCTGTAGGATTGAACGTGTAAAAGAATGAGATGGAATACATTACACAGCTTATCTCATTAAATTTGATCTCGTATTAAATTGCCAGTGTTTTGTTTTTATTTTTGACGCCACCGTTGCCTAGCAACAATTTGTTTCCCCAGCTGTTTACACAACAATGAATTTGTCATACAATGTCATATTTTCTGCATGTTCGAATAACTTTGCCATCAATGTACTATTAAACAAATCATCAAGTGATTAAAGTTGAAAAAATATTTGAAAATATGCAAGAAATTGATTTAGATGATAATGAAGAAGAATCCAAAAAACACATGGATGCGGTTAATTGGTAAGCTTATCGTTTACATTTATGATTAATATACATTTTAAATACGAACAGCTAGATCTTTTATTTAGTGTTTTTATTTTCTATTCGATATATATATCATAATTATCGTTCGTAAGGAGTAAACTCCAATCGTGCGTCGTAGCTGACACACACTTTTTTTATTACAACGTTACATAATACTCGTAATTGTGATGAGATTAGAATTCAGCAGAAAATATTTATTTGGAAAGCACAAGGCAGGATTTATTTATGTTTTTGGCTTTTTTAAGTAACCGATCGATAACCCATGCGATGTCGTCGAGTAAAAAAGGAATAAGAAAGAAAGAAAGTACAAAGTTTCAAGTTCCAAGCCAGAACACAATAACACTAGACTAGAATGTAGTAACTAGGAATGGTTCGAGGAAAAATGAAAGGTAGGTGATTGACTTGATGATTGGGCCGAATTCTACTGACATAGGATTGGTTACAGTAATCTAGATCTACATAGAGTATACACCGCCCGAATATCTTGCATTTTATCTTATGCTAGAAATTACCGATTAGGCACCTACTATTTGATAAGTACGAAAAGTTTTACCTAAGTGTGCTAACTTCTTTTAACTTCAAGGATCCTATATTACTTTCACAAGTAGGATTTAAAGTTTTAATCGGTTCTCGTAGGTCAGTCTAGGGAATTTTCGTGAACTATGGTTATTGGACTGAACGGACTTTAAACTTTTTCACTAGATTAGCTCTACTGGCACAGCTGTTTGTAAGTAACTGCCGAGTTCTTTGTGTAAATAACTACCTAATCCATTTTAATTATCAAATTTTCCAAACTTCCTAAAATTGTACCTTCACTATAATTATAACCGTTCTGTGACTAAAAGGAAGTACCTACATTATGTACCTATTCTCTGTTTTTTACGAATAATGATCTCAAAACTTACTCCAAGGATTTTAATGAACTTTGCGGACCTGGCAGACCTAGTATGCTATTTTTAGCTCAGGGTCTAAATAATAGGATAAAAAATTACGTACATTAGTGTATAAACAGTACCTCCATGAATAAATGATTTTGATTTTTTTAACAATGTAGTAGAAAGAAACATGCACCGTGTTTAATTAAATTTCCAGAAATATAATCATGAAAACCTCATTAAATTTTATCCAGTAGTTTTTCCGTGAAGCGGCTGTCTGCATGTTTGTCTGACAGAATCTTTGTAAATATGTTTCGGATATAAGTATATATGTTAACGGAAATGTGTTAAATCCGTCATTGTATACAATTCCTAGGCAATGTATACAATGCCTAAAATCGCCAGGCAATGTGTGAAATTAATTATATTGGACACATTTCCTAGGAAATTTATACATTTCCTAAACAGCAATCGGAAATGTAGTACATTAAGATTATAGATCAAGATTTTAATGGGTACGCGGGATAGATAATATGAAGATATTTTATTTTACGTTATGATTTTTACCAGATTGTCTCACCGAGTGCCTTAATCAAAAATATTATTGTGTAAAACAATGAATACTCATTTCCATTACTACTCAGTCAAATTCTTCAAGGTGTAGGTAGGTCGAATTGGTTACAGAACCGAATTAGCCTACCCCTACTCCACGTAGTCTTGTATGCCCTACCCCTAGAGTTTTTTTTAGAACCCGGAGGCGCGGAGGGAGGGCAGCCCCCGCCCGCTGTAACAAAACGCAGACACCCGGGCGAGCCGGAGCGGCTGAGGCTGGTCGCCGAAGGCGACCAGCAAGCCGAAGCTGCGCAGGCGAGCGTGGGTGTCTGTGCTTTGTTACGCAAGGGCGAAGGGGCTGCACCTTCCGCAGCGCCGGAGACGTCACGGTTCGAAATTATGCCCTATATTCTGCGTTTTTACGATTTGGCCAAACGTGGATAACCAAACGTAGACGATTTAACGGTCTGGACAAACTGAGTTGCCCATTTCATGAAATGCGACCATTTGAAGTTAACAAATCTACGATGTGGTCACGACATACACATTTCCTAATACGATATCGGAATTGTATACAATTCCTAGGAAATGTGTACATTTCCTAGGAAATGTATGAATTAAATAATTTTTAAAACAATATTTTACACATTGCCTAAAGAGCTTAGGAATTGTATACATTTCCTAGGAAATGTATACAATTCCTAGATTTCATACATTTCCGGTAACATATAGATAGAATAAAACTAAATATTAATGTTAATGTTAATGAAATGCCTGATAAAAAGGAATAATAATATACATATGCTTCGGTAGCGATAACAGTTTGTGAAGGTAAGAATTTTGTTTCCCGTAGCGAGCCGAGGGTTTGACTGGCAACTTATAAATCTGTAAATATATTAATACCTATTGGGTGTGCGGAGAGATTTTCCCTACGGCCACATACAACTGTTCAGATTTTATTTGGAACAGTTTATTACTAACGAGCTTCGCTTTGGAAGGATCTTTTATGTAGATTTTTTAATATGTGACTAATATTGCCCACTATTAGACTAAAGCTATAGTACCTATTGCATTACTACAATAGGGTTTTATTGGTGCACTAGTTTTTGCCCGTGGCTTCGTCCGCGTGGAAGTCAATAAAAGAAAAATGCCCTTAGACTTATCCTGTTCAATGTTTTACCGGAAATAAAATATTATATTATCTAAGTCCATTTATGGTCGTCGGCCAACTGTATCGTGATCAGTTAAGTTTCAAATTTTAATTAGTCGTAACGTAGAAAGCTAGTAGACAAAGAAAAAAATGTGATTAGTCGTGAGTTTATAATATACTAGTAAACCCGCCCTCTCTTCGCTTCGGGGAACCAGGAATCCCTTCAAAAATTTCTATAAATTTTAACAAATTATGTTATTCCGATGTCTAAGCTATATTAGGTACTGCAAAGTTTAATGAAAATTCGTTCAGTAGTTTTTGCGTGAAAGAGCAACATACACGTGTGTACGTGCGTGCACGTGTTGCTCTTTGAGTTTTGAGTTGCTTGTTGAGTGTGTACACACTCACTCACATCCTTACAAACTTTCGCATTTGTAATATTAGTAGAATAATCGATTTGCGATTTTAAAGTTTGACATCTTCAAAATACAGGTACCTAATCGTTACGCCTCGGTTTGGTAAGCAAGTCATTTCCACACTTAAGTATTTCGACATTGTTAAACACGTTACTTTATCTGAGTTAATATAAAGTAATATTAAGTTTTATTACTGAGTAATTAAACAATTTTATACGCAAGCAAACATTATTCCGTCGAACAATGTCTCAGAAAAACCATCAAACCGTGTCATGTTCACATTACGCAATCTTTCAAGTAATAAAACATCCCAAGAAACAGTTTATTACGAATATAAACTCGCGATTTTGGATCTAAACGTATCACATAAACACTGGAGAAGAGAAGTCATGAGCTCAAGCAATAAACCGCTACATTTGAATCGCGATAAGGGAGGGTAGTTTGTTAATATTTGAGTGCGCACGTCGGCTTGTAGCGCCCGGGTCATTTATCGTACGACCGCCGCGGCGAGCGGACGTCTTCAGAGAGCTCCCGTAAACGTTTATTACTTTGAAACAAGGCTATGAGGTTACGAGTGGAAGTCGGAGATCAGATAAAGGTTATTGCTTTGCTTTATGGATCGTCCTGTTGTGCTGATTATTAACTCACTTGACTTGTATATTAAACGTGCATATTATTAATTATAATTAAACGTAGAAAAGTGGTAAAATCACATTAAGTTTTTTGTAGAATTTTTTTAGTTAAATACAGAAGAACTAATTATTTTTAGAGACAAAGATAAAAATCTGATATTGTGTGTCTTCATTTGTTTTTTTACACTTATTTACTCACTTTCACTTTAAAAGGCAACTTTACCCTCTAATTGCTTCTCCAATTGGTATAAACGACCCGTGTACAAAATTTCATTCTATGTCCAGTAGTCAGACTGCATTGTCTATATTCCAGTACCCGTCCCTCAATTAGTGAGGAATTCGCCCACTAAACACGTACAATGCTTTCGATTATAATTGCTCAGTAGATATAACAATAGATGGTGTACCGCCATCGGGCGTTACAGGGATTTACGTGAACCCATCATTACGGCTGATTTAATTAACACAAAGTATCGGGTGGGCGGTAGTTATGGACGAGCCGGGGTAACTGATTTCGATTAATTTTAGGTGTATTGTTTTATAGTGTCTGCCCTGTTCGGTGGCTTTTAGTGTAATGGACAGTGATTCGTCGTGTCTATAGCTTTACTTTTTTATTTTAATAGCTTACAAACGAACATATTAGTAAATGCCACATGTGTTAACAGATAGTTGTGGGATTAGATCTAAATAGAAATAAAATAATACTGATCCATAAAGTATTTGTTGGTCGGATCAGATCGGAATAAAAATAACTTAGCCTAAGATCTACCTTTTCTTTCGTCTCTAGACCTTTTTGCTAGAAATGCGTCGGTAAACGTAATTTATATTATTTGTATTTCGTTTAAATGAAAAATATCTTCGTATATGAACTCTGTCAACCTTAACCTTTTAAGTCATTCTAAAAATAGACCTGAAAGTGGAACCATCGGAATAGGAATAGATTATACAAAGTTTCGTAATTGAGGCTCACGCTTTCGTACCGTGCAAAAGAGCCGTCGAAAGGAGCTAGTTTGGTGGAAAATTTGACGATTTGAAGTCTCAATATAAAGCCTAGTACGCGATGCAGAAAATTGAAACGGATTTTGGTTTCATCTATTTCACTGCTCAAAATATATACCGAGTACCTTTACCTTCTGTTTCTTTGTTTCATAACTGGAATCTACTTCTAACACGCGCCCATAGTCCGGTGGCTTGCGTCGATATAATTATGTATATATGTCGATATATTAGGTACGTAAGTGATAGATGGAAAGCAACAGCGCGCAGTCGATAGGTGACTTGGGAGAATGACTACTTTGGCAAAAATTTCTTAATCATTTTCTTGCTTCGAATGGCACGTAAAGCTGTCGGTACAAGTTGTTTTTTATTAGATAGCAGACGTCAAGTCATATTAAAGGCCTTTGGACAGCATAACATTATCCGACACTTGGGTTGGCCAATAACCGCTACACCAATACTCTAGAGCACTAGACGTGGCGGAGTATAGATACTCTAGGCTTCTACAATGACGAAGAATGACCCTTGCTTAGCAGTGGGTAATTAATGAGTCGATCATAGGAACTGATGGTTACAACCCAATAATGGCCCACTACTGAGCTTCGGTCCATCCTCATTATTGAGGAGGCTTAGAGCATACTCCACCACGCTGCTCAAGTGCGGATTGGGGGAGACCTACGACTTATTTATTGATAATTTAATTGAATTGATACGGGAATCCTTACACAGAAGGGTTAGTCAGTCATCGCTTATGACACTCTGGATGGAGACATGGGTTTGAGGAGTAACCCTGGCCATACGAAACTTGGTCCAATTTCCACCAAGTTTCGTAGTTCCAGAATTACAGCTTATCCAAAACCACAATATAAATTTTCACATATCGGAAATTGGTGTCATAGTAGTGTTGAAAATCTGCCACTCATGCTGAACACCAGTATTCGTGAAAAACACTTGCAAAGTTAAATGAAAAAATATTTCAAAGCAAAATTTTCGTCATTACAATTTAAAAAATGGCTGCATAATAAAACGCGGCAATTAAAAAGTGCTCTTCGCTCTTATGTCAGTAGAGCAAATTCAACTTTTTAATTCGAATGAATTATTCCAATTTTTTTTCTTTACTCGTCGTTAAAACTTTTATCAGATCACTGTTTGAATTTTTAAATTGCTATTCAGTGGAAGAATTTTTTAATTTAACTTAATAGGTAGTAAGTTGAATTATTAGGGTTTATTGGATATGATTTAAGATTGCAATGAAAGTGAATTATATTGAACCTATGATGAAGATTAATGGAATAAGTATGGACATGTTGATATAATTAAATCATGAGAAGTCATTTGCATTTAAAATATTAAGTGTCTGCAATGATACGAACGACAAAGTTTTCGTCGTCGTGCGTCGTTCATTGTGCTTACTGCGAATAACTTGAATAGCTTACCCGCGTCGGTTTCCCACCAGTAGGTATATGATGTGGTAGTCTTGAACTTCATAGCCATTTACCATAAGAATGTTGTCAAGTATAACTTATTTTATGTAAAAAATATACGTTTAAAATCATATATGGTAGGTATTGTCTTTTTCGTTTTCTCCTCACACACACTAACAGGTAAACAATACTTATTTTATATACGTTTAAAATCATAATATACTGTCCCTTTTTCTCTCTCTCACACACACACACACTAACAGCTAACAAAACTCAATGTCCCTAACTCTGTGTAACAGTGTGTAGCTGTAAGCATGCTTATTCAACCGTCAGTGATTAGGCCAGTGGACCGACCACGACTTACGTCGTCAACACGTGTTTAGCTACACGACGCAGGATCACAACACAACTAAATGTTTATGGATAAACCCTAACACGATTACGGAGAGGTACTTGTTTGACTTGGGATGGGGTACGTTTTTTTTTTTTGAAAAAAAAAATGGATTTGACTTGCTGTAATGTTAGTGCTTCATGGTCGACCTAGAAGGATATTATGACGAAGTGATTAACCTTACTAATTTCTAGCTTAGAATAATATACTTTAAAATATTGTCTACATTATCTATATTATATTTATAAGAAATTTCCCCAGATGTTATCTTGAATAAATATCGTATATGCCAATTAAGGGATTTGGGTCTGTGAAATATACAATCCAATAACACATCTGGGTCGCCCTGACAACTAGTGTGGGGACACGTCAATTTTATTGGCATTCGTTCCGTAATAGATCTTGTATGGGGCTGTTTATGAGTTCGCGAGAAAGTTCTGTCCCATTTTATAGGAAGTGACCACAGAGTAAGAAACAAATAGAAGTGTTAACATGATTTAGCTTTAAAACTGAGTATCGCTATAGAATTCATACGGATAACCTATAAGATTCCTGAATGATTTTCTTAGGATAGTTAGTTTGCTTTTGTTGTTTCTTTTTCACAATATAGCATCTTCTTGTGGCCATATTGCGTTTCGGAAGATAATGACAAATTGATTGACATAAGAATCATCAAAATATGCTCATGCATGTTTTATATTGACGTGACAAAGCACAAACACACATACATACCTTACCTAATAAATAAGCTAATATTAACACATTACCTTTTATGCGTCATTGACTTAATAAGCAAAGCGAATACTTTGTGTTTTCCATTTTCCTTTTTTTACGTTTCGTACTTTCTTAAAAGTGTCTTACTTCTTTCGTATCTTAATCCTTTGAGTACTAGTTTCTTTCGACTGGTGCAAGAAAGTTGTTTGTTACTTTATTTTTTGTTTGTATTACTCTTCACAACTTTTCACTCTAGGAATTTTTCCGTCTTAATTAATTGAAAGACTCTTTTTCTGGTAGTAATATTATTTTTGTGTGGGCACTATAGTTCTTACGCGTGGTTTTTCCCGTGTTGAAATCGGTTATTTATTATAGTTAGAAGCTAACTGATGTTATTGTAATAATTTCTAAACACAGTCAGTCACGCAAAAGGCTAAACATTGCATGGTTTTTAGTAATTCTCGTTATAGAGTGTATGTGTTATTTTTTTATAATCTATATAATTAAGTATACTAGATAGACGGATTTCAAAAATTTATTTACTATTAAAACTACATTATGTACCTGTAAATAAATTAGGCTCTATTCATATACACTAATATTATTTATTATTAGTATTATTGTGTTGTATATTCCTACATTTATGTAGCATGCATGCACAATTTCACAGCGCAGCGGCTGGCTAGTTATTAAGTAAATGCTTAACTATGATCCCACGTTATTGTAAATAACATATTCTTGGGTGATTAACTGCACTAAGGGCTCCCACACAAAACTGCGAATTCGCATCGCATCGCAAATATCTGCGAATTCGTACGAACGCACCGCAAGAATTTCTTATCTGCTTCGCATCGCACATTCCTGCGATATTACGTCATCCTTGGTGACGCCATTTTTAGTCCGCTCTGAGACAGCTTTAGAGATAGACGCGCGGCGCCTGCGCCGCCTTCTTTGTTTATAAAATGGCGAAATATGATATAGATTTTTTAATATCTTTAATTGAGGAGCGTCCCGTCCTTTGGGACACTTTAGAGTAAAATAGTTCCCATCAGAGTTCATAATCGTAATAAATGGATGAACCCAGAATCTTCTTTTTCTATATCTATTTAACAACAGTGCAATAATCTTTTTGCGATCCATCTTACGCTTCCAAAAAACACGTCCAGTACGGCTGACTACACTTGAAGGAATAGTCGCCCTACCAAATGGTTTGCCGCATGAAATCGTATCGCAGAACTTCGCATCGCAATTTCCTGCGATGCGAATTCGCATCGCATCGCATCGCAGTTTTGTGTGGGAGCCCTAAGTCGAGACCTTCACTCTAGCCTTGAAGACAGGACAGCCAGGAAAACAGGGAAGAGTTTATGAAAGTCGACCTTTATCACAGTCCATGTCTGTTTGTTCTGTAGTCTATGGCAGTAAGCGTGTTTACTTAGGATCGGGGAAGATTTGGGAAGCTGCTTACAGAACAGCTGTTACTCGCACTGACCGAATTACAGTTAATTACAACTAGGCCGCTACTTGAAACCAGTTAGTTTATTTTCCTGGGTGTTTTATCACGGAGGTGAAACTGCTAAAAGCCTTAGATAAGCTAAATATTCTGAAGTATTCGGGATGGAGATTTTTACTCATCACGAAATATCAAAAACCGCTTGATGTACAAACATGAAATTTATCAGGGAGATTATATTAACAGGCACCCGCCCAGCACGCTAAGGTGGTCATATTCCCCCCCTGAGGGATGAAATTTTGTATAAAAATCGTTCAAAAGTAGGTACCAACATCGTCAAAATTACATCGCGGGCCAAGCCGCGGGCAACAGCATGTTAAATATAAGCATCTATTTATTCATTGAATTACCTGTTAACGAAGTCTGATGTGTAAGATATAAATGCCTGTTGTATAACATTATGTCCAAATGTCTTATTCTGTTGTGTCCTTGCTATGGTTACAATAAAGCGTATAAATAATAGGCGAGTTGACTATATTTGAAAAGTTCGTTATTCCTGTACTTTAGTGGCAATTGAAGTCAAAAAATATATTATTTTTGTTTTAATAATTAAATTACCTCATTTATTTTGCGTTTTAAGAAAATAATTCAAATTGGCTTCGAAAACGCCGAAGACTGTCATGGCGGCTCGAGTGACGTCACAGTGCAAATCGTAAGACAGATGTTAATGTTCCTTGTATTAAACGATACTGTGTGACGTCATGAAGGTCAGACCGGCGTTTTCGGTCACGTGACTGCACGTCAAATTTCATTAAATTTAATTTGTAAAAATATTAATAATCGTGACATTTTAAAATAAATAATTACGTTTTTAGTCACTTCCATATTATGATTGATCAGTATAAACTACTATCCATCAGATTTATACTTAGTGGAAACAAGCCTATTATTATTACTATTATATTTGAGAAAGAAAATTGTGATGTTTAACGCAATAGTATTTATATATTTTTTTACTATTGCCGCTTTACACTTTACTATTACTTATTCATCGATTTGTCAGTTTGCCTGACCATTAGTTCCGATAATCTCCAGCTTAACTTATTTGGATGCGAATTTTTGGTGTATTACAAAAATGTTTTTCGATTAATTAACAAAAAAGGTTTTTCTTGGTATTGACTACACTGTTCCGGTTTCCGGAAGCAACGCGATCACTAGTTAATACTTCGCTGTTACCTCATTTTTGAATGTCCATCTTATACGTTAGGGAAATCTACATTTACAAACTGAGATCTGGGTCAAAATATCCGGCAAAACAATACAAAATTGGGAAAACTCGTTTCCATGAAAAAGTTTTTGTTGAATTACACTTTGAAATCAAATCTCAGGAAATCTGTGTGAATATTCAGGGAATACAAACATAAAAAGCTACACAGTTTTAAATTCGAAAATATTACCTAACAATGCACAATGTTTTCTTTTAAGTCGGAAGCGAAAACTAAATCTCTTCCGACAGTGGCTTCTCTCGAATTATTCGATTTATTGCATATTTCGCATATTTGCGGGAGTACCGCACTTCTGACATCCGAGTTGCATTCAAATATCCAATGCGGGTAGGGTTACCATGTAACATTTTGAAAATTCTGGACAATTAGCTGAAAATTATGAATGAAAAACTAGATCATTACTAAATTTAATTCTTGATGTATTTATAAAATGAAGCACTCATAACCCGGTGGCTTGCGTCAATCCTAAGTGATCGTCAAAGTTAAGCAACAGCAAGCGCGGCCGAAAGCTGGATAGGTGACCGCAAAATTGCAAAAAGTGGCAAAATTTCTTGAGCGCTTGTGTGCTTCGGAGGGCACGTAAATCCGTCAGTCCCGGTTGTTATCGATAGCAGCCATCAAGCCATGTCGGAGGTCTTCAGGTGGCATGAAAACTTCCGACATAGGGTTGGCTACTAAACCCACCATCAATCCGCACTAGAGCAGTGTGGTGGAGTATGCTCTAGGCTTCCTCAATAATAAGGAGAGACCCGTGCTCAGTAGTTTGCCATTAATGGGTTGTAGCCATGTAATAAAAGAGCCGGAGAAATTCACAAACAAGAAGCCCGATGTCCGAATAAATCCAAATATGTGGAAACCCTAAACGGGGTTGCATTTTTTGTATTGCACGGCTTTATTCGACATAGGAAATGTTTCCTTCGTGCAGCCAGTTGTGTTTTATATCGAGGCTCACGCTTTTGTGGCTAGTATTTGTGCAAATTGATTCTCTACTGAAATTCTAATAAGCACTTTGATAATAATTCTAATATGTATGTACTTAATAGGCTGGTGACTTACTTATTTAGATCGAAAAACGACTTTTAAGAATCTTTCTATGTTATGTGCTTATTTCTGATAGTTCATTTATTCCTATGTGTTATTTATATACTTACACTATTGTATAAACCTCAGGCTAGGTCAAAATACTAACAAATTGTATAACTTTGTTGTAGGTGACGTGATAGGCGACAATACTAGAAAAGAGAAAGCAAAAATATTATTAATTTTAATACAGATTATGTTATTAAACGCTGACACACCCTTGCACTAGGGTTCCCTGGATCACGGGTGGCGGAGTCAACACAAATAACACATCACTCAAGCCCACGACCTGAGAACAAAAAAAATATGCGTTACATACCTAAAGGAATATGTGGCCCAGCCGGTATTGTAACGAGGGCCTCGCCTTTTGTAGACATGGTCTCTACGAGATTCTACGAGGACTCTACGCGATCTCTACGAGGTCAGGCTAATACCAAAAGAAAAATGCTAGCAGCATCGTGCTGGTCTTTAAGTAGGAGTGATACTAAAATTAATATTTGACCTTGCAAGCCTAGTACCTACGGCTTGAAAATATGTATACCTACTATTGCTTAATGTGTTGAATTGTTTACAAGATTATTCTTTTATTTCAGGAAAGTAATTTCAAAACTATATATTATAATAGTTCTATTTCCAGCATTTCCCAATTTAATCAAAGGCCTAATAAAACCAATTCCAATTTTAGATGTCGTAGACTTAATATTATTGATTCACTTGAACTCGCTTTGTAAATATTAGGTACTGAGTATAGGTACTTAAGAATATCATTGCGGGAAAACTTGCACGACGAGTTCACTCAATGATCTCTCCAGTGAGTAAAGTCTGGCAGTCCGCACTCGACAAGCGATAGGGTCATACATTTCATAATCAAATGTTTGCGAACGGTTCACAGTCAATTTCAAAGTACATGTACGTACGACCGATCCACACAACCTCTTACAAAATCCCCGCGCCCGATGATATAAACCTTCGAATACAATCTAATTCCTGCCTTAACATACGGTTATATCACTGCTACATTTGCAAGTACCATACACCCTTTCACGAGCTTTCACCTCCCCATACCCTCCTCGCGCCTCAGAAACCGCACGAATACTCTTACATAACAATAATATACGTAGAATACAACCTCTGATAAATAACTGTATTTTGTATAGCTACACGGAACCACGTGGTTCAATAATCCACGCGACTAGGTAAAACGCCATCTAGCGGGTGGTCGCGGAGTTACGTGCTACGGCGGAAAACTAAACGGTGGCGTACGTAGGAAACGGAAGATGTTTCAGGAAGGTGTTTGAGTTGCTCGGAGTTTTTCCATAGATGGCGCTGAGCGGCGCAATTTTACAATATAGACACACGGAAGCGTTCACGCCAAGTTCTAGCTAACATAACTGGCGTGCAGCACCGTGTGTAATATTACCCGAACCATAATTCAATTTAGTAGTATCTTTTTCATTTTAGTTTTCACATTTAAATTTTTAAATAAACATTCCTTTATGAAATTTCCAAAATGTAACATCTTTGAAAAAAACATAAACAATTTTAATTTATTAAGGCCACCTCTGTTTCTTATAATGAACAATAATGATGTAGTGGCAGCAAAACACCGGTGATGCCCACTAGTATTCATGGGCGACTATGTTCACCTACTATTAGGTGGCTCGATTGATCAGACGATTGATCAGTAGAACCACCTGATCAATCGAGCCACCTAATGGTTCGATCGAAGGTTCAGTAGGTATTTCTATAAAAAAATAACATAATTTTTTCTTGTTTCAGCTCTCGGAGCTGGAGCAGAGGGTGTTGGAGGCCGAGGGGAGGGCGGAGGAAGCGGAGGACAAGGTAAGAATATATTTTTATTTTTTATACCTACAGTACAAGAATACAATACATACAAATTTAATATAATACCAATAAATAAGTAAAAAATTCAAAGCGGAACAATTTATTATTTCGACAAGAAATCGAAGGGCTTTTCTTTTATTAAACGTTACGGTGAAGGTTAGTTTTTATTTCATTTTTTTATCTTTATAAAAGGAGGATGCGAAGGAAAAAAGTGAATGGCTGAAATAACGATTTCTATTATCATCCAAGAAGATACCTTATCGATGCGGTGGTTCTTTCAATTAACATAATATAGAAAAATGTATTCAGGATACTTTATTAACTTACGTAATTAATTAAATATATTTATCAAAACAATAATTAAGTAAATAAAAGTGCAAGTCATGTTGGTTGATAAAAACGCCATGGGTCATAGAGTGGCAGGACTCGGCGTGATTTGACCCCGGCTGTGTCCGCGTCTGTCCCTTGACACAAAAAGTAATTAATCGTAAAAGTTATTTAATTTACCCACTCTTTAGGAAGTTACGAAACTTTTAATTGAGGCATTAACTTCTAGTTTATATTTGCACTGAATAATTGCCTTAAAACGAAGTGATACAAAGGGTGGGCTTAATGCTAAAACTATTCTCTAGTTATCGACCATTGGTTTTAACAGAAAAACAGTGATTAAAATAAACCTTTAGATGTTTTTCTAGGTCCCGTTTCAAATATAACTTCTTTCAGTTCTTCTTCTTTACAAAATGGCGTTGTGAAATATTTGGTCAGCCTCGCACAATGTCAAATCTTTAAAATCAGTCCACGCGATCGGTCCTTAAAGCGCTATAAAGGAACAAACTATCGCTATGTATTAGCGTAACGCTCTAACGCTAAACCTATCACTCTAACGGGGTGTCATACGTGAGCGACGAATACGCTGCGACGCGGGGCGACGTAATGCGACGCGATGCCACACGCGACAAGTGTCCTACGTGAGTGGTCTACACGACAAGTGAGAGTCCTGCGTGATCTTTGTCATTACTTCTCGAATCATGGAGAAGTACCGTACTATTTTGCTCGAAAGTTCATATTTAAAGTACAGACTTTTAAAGAAATATCGTAAGCACAGAAAGAAAACAAATGCGATATTTTTACAGAGAAAAAATTTCGTAGTTCGTGGTGTCGCGTCTGATCGCCCTCAAAACAAGTACGCGTTACGTCGCCTGTCGTTGCAGACGGACACAAGTAGGGATACCGCTGAGTTGATCGCGTTTGTCGCGTTCAAAACGTCGTACCTATTCGTCTTTCACGTAGGACACCGCTTAACGGGGGTGTCCTACGTGATCGACGAATACTTACGACGCGACGCTACGCAACACGACGCGATGCTACACGCGACAATGACAACGTTGCGTGTTTTCGCAGACTGTCACATAGGACGCAAATAGGGATACCGTTGATTTGATCGCTTACGTCAAAATCGCAACGTCGCGTCGCGTCTTTTTCGTTGCTCACGTAGGACACCGCCTCAGGTAACCCACCGCCGGCATTTCGGCGAGAAGCTATTTTCTCGCTCAAGACACGTACAAAAGATAATAATTATGACATTCCGTGTAAACCGAAAAAGACGCATGAATGTCAGCGAGTACTCGCCGACTGTTCACACTGTCGGAAACCTGCCTAAACTAATCCTAGTTCCTATTTGAATCTTGGTCGGTCGCAGTTGTCATGGGCGGCAGCCTAATGCCCGGTTCACATTTATTCCAGTCCAGTAATCCAGCGGTAATCCATTCCAGTGCTGGACTGGATCATATCGTTTACATTTATTCCAGTCGTTCAAAAGCTTGTAGATCGGTAACACTACAGTGACAATGCTTTCAAGAAAGGAGTTTGAAAATTGTTTTAAAACTGTTCAATTATTAAGTACTGTTAGAAGAAGTAGCTGATTTAGTGGAATTCTAATTGCATTCTAATTGCAGTTCTAATTGATACCCTCACAAATATTTTGCAGGGCGGATTGGCGCATGTCTTTGTGCCTATAAAATTCCGACGTGATGTTCCACAAACATGCATGTTCTCTATACAAAGAAACAAACTGAAGAGTTTGGTTTTCAGTTAACTTCATTTTAGTCACCACCTATCACCTATCCCAAAAAAATAACAATTTGTATTCACTCTTCAACGTGTAATTCAGCACTGGATTAGCCGTTCACACTATTCCAGTGGCGCTGGAATGGGCGCGCTGGAATGAAAAATAGACCGCCATTCCAGTCGACTGGACTGGATTGATCACTGGAATGTACCATTCCAGTGCAGGTTCAGCCCGGTTCACATTATTCCAGTAGCATTCCAGCGCTGGACTGGAATGCTGTACTGGAATAATGTGAACCGGGCATAAAGGTGGCGCTGCATGCTCATTTGCTGCCTTAATTAAAAAATGTATTATAATATTTGTATAGACTTTTTAAAACAATTTCCTTTCGTCGCATATCGCCACAGGCAGCTAATAAAATAATATTATGTCACAATGCTAATTTAATTATGGTCTTTCCAACTTGTATCAGATATTCATCTGAAATGTATCTAAAACAAAGTTGAAGTACTCAACCCATAAATTTCAACAAGGTAACTTTAATTAACATGAAACCCAATGAATTAATTAATTACGCCGAGTTAAACTGGGAGTTCATTAAAGCGTTAGTGCCTGTTGTAAATCAAGTTTACCCTGGAAAGGGTGTTGAAAACTGATTTAATTCCTGACCCAGTAAGAGTCTTTTGTTGTCTTTTCGAATCGAAGTAGATTCTTGAGGATTTTCTGGGCCTTGTTTAAAAACACAATCATTGTTCTTTTTATTTTTGTAAACGCTACAGGAAAATACTATTACTTCAAGTGTTAGCTTAAAGTAAATCTTTAAAACTTACAAAAGACATATGTATTTTTAATAGCCTGGGTCTGTCTGACTCTACATGCAATTATATAATTTTATCGAAACGATTTAAGTATCGTTAAATAAGTTTTTTTCTAAATAAATTTCTTTTTATTTATACGTAGTGTAACTGAATTTTCTTATCTTAACCTTAATAATCATCTTTCTAATTCGCTTCTCTACTTGTAAATCTGTTAACGTCACACATACCTATCTCAATTTAGGTAAAGTACTTTTTGAAAACTTTTTTAAGTAAACCATTTTAGCTTCTATTGTCTATTTTCCTGACTTAGACCATAATATTTTTCAAATTCATATTTAGTTCCAAATCACTCACAAGTATCTAACATTACTTTGAGATGAATTGTTTGTTACTTACTTAACCACGATAAAAACTAGTAAAATGAACTGTTTACGATAATCCAACTCCGCAAACTAAACATAAAGCTGTTTATGTCGTTCGGAGTGATCGGCGGAATTGTATCGCAAAGCGGCTCGTCATAAAGGGACCCTCATTGTAGGGTACTTGTATAAACACTGTCGACAAGGGGACCAACTTTAGGGGTTGCGATGTACTGACGGATAAAAATTTTGATAAATTTAAATTAATAATAACCGTCAAAAAATTTAATCAATGAAGAACAATAAGTTTAGTGAGTTTAATTAAATAATATTTACTCGACGGATAAACAGTTTCATGACATAAAATTAAATAATAATTATATAACTTTAACAGAACCAAGCACTGAAATTAAAATTTATGTTTCAATAGTTATGTTCGTATGTTCCTAAGTATATATTTTTACTTCAATTGCCTTAGTTAACAAAGATAAATTAATTTCACGAGAAAAACCAGTTAAAGACATTATAATACAAGACAAAAAGTAAATTCCTGCTCTTTATCTTCGCGACCAGCCCTGTCATACTTATTGAACGTTCTCTTTTAAATATATACCTAGATTAAACGAAATTTTAAATAGCATAAAATATATAGCTACTAGCCTCAATAATTTAGTCCCGCATGAAGAAAAAAAGAATAGTTTAGTTGGTGTGTACAAAAATGTTTTTGCGAACGCTCCAACGCGAGAGCTTCCAATTGCAGATGGGAACGGTTATTGATTCGCATTGCACAACTGTGACTCATACCCTGTAGGTGTTACGTGCTGCTCTGAATACATGAACCTGGATACGCAGCTAGCACAACACTTGCCCTATGCATAGAACATACTTAGGTATATTTTATTTACGTAGTTACATACGTGGAACTTGATAGATACAGGTTATCTTCTTAAAAGAGGAATATTGCGAGCTTATTTTTTGTTAATTTTGACTGTAGACTGTAGATTTTATAGAAGTAATGGGGGCTGTATAATGTAAAGCACCCATAAGCATCACGCATACGGTGCCGACGATGACGACTGTAACCTGCCTCGGAGGAAATAGTTTATCATTACTCCGAGACTGTAACCGACATAGAATAAAACCTCAGACCGCGACTAGGTTGCTTAGTTTATGTCAGTTAGCATTCGGGCCTATAACATAGACAAAATTATAATTATTGTGGTTAAATAAGCGTTGTCACCAATTAAAATGTTATAATTCTACCGAACCAATCATATGCGAATAATAATTATGCAAAAGAATATACAACCTCTATGTGAGTGTAGTATTAAAGAAAATACATTGCGCTTTTGGTAGTAGGTAACCGGGTTATTCTCAAGAAAACTATTTAAATAGGCAATAGGGTTGTAGAGCGCTATAGAGATCTCCCCACATGACCCTGACGCAGTCAAGATCACTTTAAATGACTACATGCACGTGCCGACTCTATTCAGGCACTTCAAATAATAAATATTACTTTATGTAGAGATTGTAGAGTTATTACGATTAACAATAATTTACCGGGTTTTCAGGGCTCAGATATGGAATATTTTCGTTATTTTAGTGAATTAAGGAATAAAAATAATGTCTTATTTTAATAAAAAAACTTAGGTAATGTAACGAAAATATTCTTTATGTCGAAATGCGATTTATTAGAATAAGTAAGTACTTACCTAATACAGTGAAATATACTCATAATAATATAACTTCAGCTTTAATGTAGACAAACATTCATTAAACGCGAAGAAGTTCCTGAATTCATATTTAATAAGTTTTTTGTCTTTGCAACCAAAGGCGTAGATTTTCTTACATTTATGCGTGCAACGGTTCAAAAATTACAATAATTATTGAACTCACATTTAGTAGTAGATAATTGTCGGTGCCATATTGCTTTGATTAAGTACAAATGAAAATACTGGACTAACCAAACTCTGCCAGAAGATACACGACTCTCAAATACGGGACAGTTTTTCTCTCGCCTTATTGTCTCACTTACTTTATGTTTCACTAGTGGACGCCCTCGCTTTGTTTTGGGAAAACCAAATATTATTACATTTTTCATTGATGCGCAGCTCTTTTTGGTCGTAGCGCGATATCATATAGCCAAAAGAACAGGCTTTCTCAATAAATGCACTATCCAACACAAATAATTGTTCAATTTGAACCAGTAGCTTCTGAGATTAGCTCGGTCATAATGAATATAGATTTATATTGTTATTAAATATGAGCAACTTTCCACGAGGTTTTGTACTTCGTCAGGGTTCTAATTGTATGCGTAGAACCCTAAAAAGCGTACATTAAAACCCTCGGAAGGCCGTACCCAGTCGTATTGTTGTGGAGCGCCGCTGTTCAGAACTTTGCTGTTGTGCTCCTTGAATTGTCTGGGACGCGCGGAGCACTCTCGTTGACTCAAGGTACGGTGGCGACGTGACAGCGGAATGATTCGGTGCGTTTTGTGTCTGCGTTTGAGATTTGTTTCATAGGACACGATGAAAGATGCTGAATTTTCTTTACTGTTTGTTGGAAACAGTATTAAAATGTATAAATGTATAAATGAATAATAATTTTATTGCATATTCACGAGTGCAACCAAACGCAAAACAAGTTTTTGTACGGGTGTCATATTTATAGAGCCAATTTTCTAGACATAAGGTGTTAATGAACATTATACTTATTAATTACTACTTATTAACTCTCGCAATTAATCTTTAAGTTTTCTTAACGGTTAATAAATTGATTTAATGAATGTTGATGAATGAATGAGTTAATGAATAGTGTGTTACAGAAATGTGACTCTACATAAAATTCATTTTTGTGCACTTTTTCTTTTCACGTATTAATGTATGAATCACTGAACAACATCGAGTTCCCAGCGAATCCCGACATCCCATGTTACTTAATAATACGACATAATCGATGACATAATAACCCTAACGATATAGCCCCATGCAAAGCGCCCCATGCATTTGATTACAATAAAAAATCAAGCAAGTTTGGCCCCTACACGAATAGAGCTAGGGTTCGATCCAGCTGCAAAAACAAAACCAAATCTCTATTTTTTTATGAAATGTCTGGTTCTGGCAACAATACAAAGTCACCCTTGGCTGGAGCACGACTGCCACCCTTCCGCGCATGCTCAGAATCGCTTCCAACTTCAAACTAATACGACCAAGCCTCCGTCCACATCAACTTCACTCTAATCTGTATATACATAACAAATTTCTCTTGTTATTTTTACAGTGAAATCGGTTTAATTAATCAGATACATCCAACGAATTCCGTCTACCTCGGTTTAAAGTTCGCGTGCCGCGTCGGTGTGTAAGCCACGGCCGGATTTCGATGTCGCGTGTATAACCGCAAACGAACATTACAAATAATAGTGATCAATAGAATCTCTTTATTAATTATTTGTGTTTCGGTCCGTTTGTAGCGCTTCAGTGAACGTGTTTATCAATAAAGGTATTCTTGTCGCAACACAACGAACGTACGCGTAATCTCTAGCCACGTTTTGTCTGGCATTTAGTGTTTTGTGTAGGACTCGGTCAATCGCTAGGTGTACTTGTTTGGAGTGTGATATGTCGAAACCCAATACGTTGAAGGCACACAGGCTTAGCGCGGAGTTCGCTGAGAAGAGAGGTCATGCTTTGAAGAAGAGTGATCCGGCGAACCCATAGCAATCACCAGTAAGTCTTTCAGAGCATCATTTTGTTCCCTACAAAATAGTTCGCAGAAGCTTGTGCTTTTTTAATACGAATTTAACACGAATTTAATTAAGTGTTTCAAAATAATTCAGCCGTAATTCTAGTTAATTTATTATAGAAAACTTAATAAATGCTCATTAGTACTTAATTATCTCATTAATTAGGTAATACATGTGACATACTTAGTTACTACAAAGTTGCTAAGTACCTAAATATTGAATGTGCATTCTGTAAATAGGTACGTACCTACATACCAACCTAATCTAATAAACTACTGAAGGAACAGTTATTTAGCGGGCTAATTAATTATGTATTAGGTATCAAAAATGAGTATCTCAGTATATAAAATATGATTTCAGAATACCTATCTCATATTATTTTACAATTTTAAGTAAATACCTACTTACTTTCTAAACTACTGGTTCATTAACGTTAACTTAATAGCAGTATTATGAAATACTATCTTAAGCACTACATAGTACATACCTACTCGAAGTAGGTCAGTTCCAGTCTATAATTTTTTTTATAGTTTTTTTTGTATTGTTACTCGTTAATTTTTGGAAAGCCTTTGTTTCAGTAGGTACTTCATTTGACAGGCTTAGGTTATGTTATCTGTACCAATGCTTAGTAACGCTATGCCATCTGTGATGATCTTTTATCAACTAAACTTTATATTTTGTAGCTAATTTTGTATAATAATTTATTATTTCAACACATAAGCAATCCATTTTAGGTAGTGTAGTATTAAATGCAGTTGATTATAATCAAAACCAAAGCTTAATTCAGTAGCTGTGTCGTAAAGAACATGGCCGCTGTGTTGTGTACAGCTGTTTCGTTCGGTTAATACGCATGCGCGGTAATTTCGCGCCATCTTTGACGTACGCTACTTACGCTACCGTAAAACGCAACACAAATAGTTCGTTGAGTGACATTCGTAGTATTTATAGTAAAATTTAACTTTTTAATTGAGATCCTCGTCTTCCGTGACGGCTACTACTCAATTTATGGCTTTTACGTTGTTTGCGTATTCTTTTTAGATATTTTCGTGTTGCTGCAGGCCGTTGATTTTATGAATATACATGGGTATTTTCTATGTAATTATCATAATATTATATCATAGTAAATAATTGTTAACGCGAAAGTATCTTTACAATGTTTAAAAATATTTTTACTTCAGTAAAATAATAATAACATTGAAAGCAAGCTTGCTGGACTCTCACCGACATTTTAAAGGTCTTAACGCTGTAATCAAACCCAAGGTATTTACCAGAAATAAAACATAATTTAGTCGAACAGGTACATGAACATATGTACATACTTTAGCCCTCTTTATTTCAACCCTAATAAACCTATAAGCAAAGATGTTTTATATCTTCTTCTCAGTCGATTCGTTCTTGATAGAACGGTCGTGGCCATCACTCACGATGTCGCGCCATCTCTCCCTGTTGGCTGTCAAATCTGGTGCACTCATGTAGAGCGCCACCCACCGCAGATTTAATTTGATCGGTCCAACGCATTGGTGATCGCCCGCGAGGTCTTACATTATGCACACATAAAAAATAGAAAAAGGTGAAAAACATCGTCTGCACGCACACATGCTTGATAATGTTGCTAGTACACAGTGAGAACGAAGCTTTATAAATTCTAAAGTTAAAAGCTCTCCGATAATATTAGGAACATACTTACCTATTTATAAAAAAAATATCAAGGTAAGTACCTTATACCTATTTTCGTTTTTGCAGTACAAAAACGAAAAATAATATTTAAAAAAAAAACAACTTCTACATCGCAAGCAAGTATGTACTTACCTATACCAAAAATACACGTCACTCGTCAGATGTCACTTTAATTTATGCAAGACCAGACGTGAAACTTTCGCTTTCAAAGAAATAAAAAGATAAAAAAAATGATTTACCCAGTAAGAAGTCAAGCAGATGTAATGCAAAAAATTAAAGACAAAAAAAATAAAGTCGTAACGAAAACCTCCTTCTTTTTTGAAGTCGAATAAAAAATATTTATGACTTAGGTACGGTGTCAAAATAAATATTTTTCGAAATAGTCTTGAGGACAAGTTTATAGCTCATAGTTCTTGTCCAGGACGTTAAAGTCTGAACGCTGGTATCCTCGCCCACGTGTCTGCCATACATCGCTATCGGTGTCAGCTTGTGGCACGTGACCTGCTTACTTGAGCACATTTAAATACTTCTCTTTATACTTTAACTACTAGCCACAATACATTTTATTGATTTAAAGGGAATGTGTGAATGAGTGAATGAGCAATGTATTGCTTTAGTTTAAACCATTATTATCGGCAAGGCGTGTAATTTAATGGATTCGGAATATTTATTTCTCAAATACGTTGAGCGTAACCAGATTTATTGGAAATTTTATTGCTCCTAACGAAATGCGAAGATCTTATTTGTATTTGTATCACATACATATTTTGTTTTTGCTATTTTTTCTCGTCGACTGTATAGATCTATTCGAAAATATCTATCTAATACAAAAAGAACAATGACGTGAAACAAATTACCTACCAAGATTTTTTCAAGTACTTTAAAAAATTTATCAGAATTTTCTAAGAGGAACCTCTCTGAAAACCAACGTGAATAAACAGTGTTTTGCTGCGGCTGCTAAATGAAAGACTAGTATAACTTTTGAAAAAAGAGGCGTCAAGAAAATTTCTTTTTCAATGGCTATCGGCCATTTAACAATATTCTACTATTTTATAGGTACCTACCTACTTAAATCTAAATATAATAGGTATTATAAATTTATTTGTTTTATTTAATTCACTTTTTTATTAATTTAGTAAGTATTCTTAAATTAGAGAGAACGCCCGTGAATCGAAAATATCTTAACTGCTTAAGATGGAGTAGGTATTAGATAGTTCAACGCCAATCAATCACTCATGGATAGGAGGATAGTTACGTTTAACTCTACTTTCACAACTTTGATTTCTATCAGCTTAGAGTTAAGTTAGATAATAAATTGTTCGTCATAGCATTGACTCTAAGAATATACCTAACCGATCATAACTTTAGTAAAATAATGGTTTTGGGGATATTTTAGCGCCACAATAGATCGATGGATGGAATGAGTCAGAGGGCGACGACCTCGCCTAGACACATGGCTAACCAGACCTATCGGCAGATTAGTCGCTAGATCGGTCCACAAACGACGATAGAATGGAGCAACGGTAGGCAACAGGCGGACCGCGGTCCATTTACGGACCGCGGAAGGTTGAACCGCGGACCGCCAAATATTGTAAGGGAAGTACATAGAAAAATACGTAAATAGTTTGACTGTAGAACGACGGTTGCTTTGACGGTTGCCAGTTTGCCCGTCAAGTACGAGCTCATTTGCATCGAGTATATCTTCGCCGTTGGATGGGACAAAATTAGGACCAATCCCACGGCCTGATAGGTCACTGAATTTAAAACCTTGGATTTTATTTGGGTTGTATTTAAAACAATATTAAAGCAAAAGCCATAATTAACAAAGGCAATCTAAGGGGGGTAATTCAATCAACTGCAGCTAAAATCGCGCATTTAACCGACATTTTTCTCATTAATATTAAGTTTGTTTTTTATATTATGTAATTCAGATTTTGATTTTAATTTAATACCTATATATAAGTTGGTACTAATTAAGAAAGTAATTAAATGTTACCTAATTAATATCTTTTTTTTTCTGGACCTCGTCAAAATTTTCGCACTGTATTTGGACCCCACCTAAAAGTACTTGCCGACCCCTGGAATGGAGTATTAACCAGTTTTTAATATGATAAGTTAATGCTATGGTAAATGGAGATTTATATGTTAACTGGGCTGTTTCCTCGTGTTCCTATTGGAAAGTTATTTTATCTTACTACTAATCCTACTCGTAGTCCTACTAAGGACATAAAGTATAAAATAATAAACTTAATGTCAAATTTCTTGTAGTCCTATTGGTCGACTCTTGATGTCACGTACTCGTCGTATACACATAATATGTTTTATCTTCCAAAAATGACGGATAAAATGACGGTAGCGCATGTTTGTGTGTTTGTATAACACATATTTATTAGACACATGAATCTCTGCCTAGGCCGGGAACCGAACCTGAGATCCCTCGTTATAGAAATACTCTTTATCTACAGGACCTAAATAGCATAATCACTACATAGTATAAAACAAAGTCGCATTCTCTGTCCCTTTGTGTCCTTAAATCTTTAAAACTACGCAACGGATTTTGATGCGGTTTTTTTAATAGATAGAGTGATTCAAGAGGAAGGTATATTTATGTATAATAATATCCATTAAATAGTTATTGCACCCGTGCGAAGCCGGGGCGGGTAGCTAGTAGTAAGTATAATTGTTTATAACTAAGTTTTAGCATACTTAATTTAACTTCTACACGTTTCAAAAGTGTACCCAAGCACTTTGGTGAATAATAATCAATCTTCAAAAAATGCTGCGGTGTTCAAAATTTTATGATACGATTATTTTAATAAACCAGTATTCTGAAAAATGGTAGTATGTATGGTACTCAAATAAAAAATATTGTGATTCGTGAATTTCAATAAAACTAACATCTATAAATATTTTTTATTTAAATCGTAAGATATCACACTTTCACTAATTATTTGCATTTGAGAAGTATGTATTGTTTAGAAACTCCATATTATACTCTAATCTGTAAACCATCTTAAAATACTTTGTGTTAATACCTAACAAATTTCTAGACGGCTAGATTTAGAAGTCTGAGGATCTTCGATAAAGCTTCAAGCTTCAGCGCTCGCTTTTGAGCACAATGGGCTATTGTGAAAAGCTTAAAATCTTACTTCATTACTGCTTTCATTTTAAGGATTGTTTAAATCAGACGCTTAGCACACTTAATCCTGTATTTGAATATTTTCGCTACTATCTTATAATTATCTGTTAATTAAAACTATGTTATTATAACGGGATCAAGTGAGAATTGAATAATTGTTAAAAAAATACCTACTGGCTATTAGGCGTAATTATCAAAACACCGCGATTTAAAAAGATTGTTCATTCAAAACTAGCTTCACACTGGTTTTTCATGTTTTCTGACAGAACTTGCTGATTCTAGGGTTTCAAACTATCTCTTACCAAACATCAAAATCGGTTCAGCGGATAAAGTATCGACAGGTCAGTACCACAGGTGTCCAGTTTCTTTCGTTAAATTAATCTGTGATGGATAGTGTATGAAGAGGACTTAATAAGGATTTGAAGGAAGACCATTTAACAGATTCTAAATAGGTTAATATCCAATAATACAATAATTATTTTATTAGGTAGATACGTTATTCAAATTTGTCCTATAAGGTTTATATTGGCTTTAACAACCATTAGAGTAAAGAACGCCTTTGCAATTTATAAAACAACATAAATTTGCCTCTATATCGATAAAATTAAATGTGAAATATATATGGCGCCTGAAATAAATGAGTAGCAATTTACGGGCATTTGTAGGTACTTATACTTACAGGCTTTCCGAAGCGAAACGGAGGTTACTGGTATTTATTTAATAAGTTCACAATGTATGGTGGTACATGTTGTTAATGGCTTTTACTCCGGGGTCCTTTGTAATAAAATCTGCGTTTTTAAAACTTTAGTTTCTATGGATGTCAAGAGCAGCAAAATCTTTAACTTGGGTAAAATTACATCAGTAGAAAATTCTTTCTTTTACTATTAGCCGTGAAATAAACAAAATTAAATCCTTTTGATGATATGTCTTCACGTGTGTCTATGTCTCTACGTTGTTTATGGTCAAGGATAGAGCAGGAAATCCGGTTATTTCCGATGTATTTTTTAATATTTTTTCTTCTATTTTTAAAATATTAAAATAAAGACATTGTATTTTCTGCCAGTTACATAATGATCTCAGCCCATAAATGTCCCACTGCGAGACACGGGTCTCTTCTTATGAATCACACCACGCTTCTCCAGTATAAAGTGGTAGAGGGATGACCTTACGTCATGGAAGAAATTTAAATTTATTTCTTAAAATTTAATTCTTTAAAGATGTAAGGCGAATTTAATACCTTACCTAACTTAACAGTTGTAATATGAAGTGCCTAAAAAATATTGTTCAAATATATACTTGAATACCGTATTAGGGAAATGATTCACATACAAAACATAAAAAAGGAAAATAATAAAGTTGTAGGGTAAAAGAATCATTAAACAAAACAGGATCTAAAAATTTTACCAATGTTGTACAAAATTCCCTGCAAACTTTTCAACACCTAATTTATCGTCTCAGATTGGGAGAAGGATAACGCGCCTAATTTGAGCAGTAATGAACTTAAACAAAAGCTGGTTGTAATCTATCAATGACACTTTCACGCGACCTTATGCACGCTACCTTCCTACTTCGGAGGTATTACACATAATATTTCTATTGGTAATCATAACTGAAATCATACAGTTTATTTAACAGTATTTTTGTACTACTGTGCCTTAATTTTTATTAACCGCCGTCAAAAAAGGAGGAGATTATAATTTTGTACGTTATAATTTTGTACTAGATGAACAGGTTTTGGTTATATATTTTTTCATTCAAAAGCCATTAAGTACCTACTTCTCGTATGGTTCCGTTTAAATTTGTCTCTAATTGCTGATGTTGAAGTCGGTAATTTTTTCTTTAAAAAAATATTTAAATCGCCGAAAGGAGCATACGAGTGATCTGATGGTAAGTGGTCACTATCTATGTCGCTATCTATGATGTCTAATCAGTAACGTAAAAAATATTATCGATGGTTGGTTAAGAAGATAGTAGGAAGTGCTTTTATATAAAGTTCCCATAGATTTCATGCAAGAAAAAGATCAACTGCCTACTTGCTCATTGAATAGTGTTGAAACTGTGGCTCTGACTTAAACCCATTAATGGCCCGATACTAAGCACAGGTCTCTCTTCATCAATGAGGAATTCTAGAGCATACTCCACTACGCTACTCCACTGTGTATTGGTGGAGTTGTTGGTGGCCATCGTAGGTGAAAGTCCGGAAATTCCGGGAAGTCCGGTGAAAGTCTGAAAACTTTTATGCCATCCGAAGACCTTCGACAGACACGACAATAATGACAACAATCGAAACCGACGACAAGACTTCAACGCATCCTTAAAAACCAGAATCCAAAAATAGAAGCATAACGACAAAATTCCACATTTAAATTCCACATTCTAGACATGCATTTAGATTCATGTGAAATTCGGGTATTGGCAATATAAATAACACGCTCCATTACAATAAATCGTTTGAACGGTAACCCTAACGGCAAGCAAACGCTCCATAATTCATGAGTGCGTATTATATGGCGTTGCGCATTTGCATACGATTGGCGAACGCCCCGGACCCCGGACCCCGCAGAACCATCCACTACAGCTGTCGAGATAATAAATCCATACCTATTGATAAAATAAAACAATACCGTAAAAGTCTGCTCCAAGAAATATAGCTTTGTTTCTTATTTCCTCATTTTTATTGATGTCTTTAAGAGGCTACTTCTAAAGGATGGTAGATTTTGAAATTTGTTTTGGATTAGTTTAAAGTGTAACGATATAGCATCTCTTGTATGACATTAGGAAAAACGGCAACTTGCCGGTCTCAAAAGCTCTAAGATTCCAATGTATCGATTCACACAAGATTCTGTAGACTTGCCATATTCAATTAGCTTGGCCGCATAAATTGATGGGAAGTACAGGCAGTATAATTCAGTCTCACATCCTAGATCCTAAAGCTCAAAAAGTGCGATAATATTACACACAGACAACACAAGCACAACAGCACATACCGAAATCAAGAACAGAGATTTTGGGTCCAAACCCAGGACCTTTCGAAAGGCATGGTAACCATTGCGCCATAAAGATCATCAATTCTTCGCTATTTTTATTAAATCTGTATTTGTTTGTTTATTTATGGTGACTCTATGTGGATCTTACTGAGGGTTAAATTTTATATCTATAATGAAGTACTTAGAATGGTTTGCAATCTAAGTTAGCATTTCGAAATAAGCTTCAAACTGCCATAAAGTCTGCCAATCGCAATATGTAATAATAAATCAAACATGTCACATCATTAAGCATGTAGACATATTGCACAGCGAGGTGTCGGGATCCTCCACAGGAAATCACGTTCCAAAATGTCCCAGGAAGCTACACCACGCTCAAACCATAACATTAACTCAACAACTTATCTATATTCGTTCAATGTCCCAGCTGTCCGTCCGTTCCTATAATTATGAGCGTCTTCGAGAATTCCAATTCCATTTACGGTAGTATTTAAAGAATTCTCGGGAAACAAAGCTCTTCGTTTTTGCTCCAGCAAATCAAATCAAAAATTCATCGCATCTATAATCGCAGATCTGGATTTATTTTGACATTGACTTTGTTGGACCTTGTCTTCGGCTTCCTGAAATCTCAACAGTGGTCAGTAGTCACGATTATGTTAATACTACCAGTTTATGAGCTCTTGCTTATTAAGATAACAATTATCGTGGAAGTAATATAAACGTTGGTAATTAATTAATTAATTAACGCTACACACTCAAAGCCCCACACTAGAATTCCCTGTGTCGTGGGTGCCTTGGATAACACACAAGACAAGGGCACACACCCAGACCGAGAACGGAAATTAAAACTCATTATTCAAATTGCCGCCTCGCTGGGAATCGAACCCAGGACCCTCGCTCGGAACAGCGTTCCGAAGTGTTAACCATTGCGCCATCCGGGTCGTCAAAATCCGATCGTCGCCGGGTAGATTGTATCAATAGCAACAGAAAGTGAACAAGTTATATCTAGTTATCTGGTTACGGTGCGGTTACTAGTGGCAGTCTTGCAGTTTATAATTGCATTGTTGCTGCGATGTGGTCGAAGCATAGATACGGTTAATATTGCAAAGTGTGGTAATTCGAGCTTTGTGTTTTTCTAATGAACACTATTCTTGCTATGACATCTGTAGTGTGGTTCTGATAAATGTAAACAAAGGCTTATTAGCTATGTGCAATTCCTTCATTGTTGAAAGGTATTAAATACTTGTTATTATTGCAATATTTGTATGTTCGGGTCTCATTTTGCAAGCTGCTTCATCTTACTTTATGGACTTGAAAACACATTACTTTAGTTCTGATGAAAATGCAATTTTCAACACACTTGCTCGTAAAGTTGATATTTTTTCTTTAGTCTTACGCCCGGAATGCGGTTTATTACACACTAGTGCGTTTTACTTTTCATTACCGCACTAGTGCGGTAATGTAAAGTTTTTCTTATTCCACTTTTTTTTAATATCCGTAAAGAGGTTGTTACCAAAAGATTTGTTATTTTGTAAATAAATAAACTTGTTGTACTTAGTCAAAATCTGATAAGATAAGATTATACTTCATCTAATTATCTATTAAAGCATTTAAAAAAAACAATATTTTAAATCATTAATTACCGTAAATTCTTATTAGAAATACATAATTATTTAGTTTAATATATTGTGGCTGAATGTTCGGTGCCTTGGACTTAACCTGCGCGCGCATAGTTATTCAACCAAAGATACGGCGCGCGAAAAAATAAACCGCGCCATTTTGTGCAAACATTTGTTCGTTTATAATTTGCTGATTTGTGACTGAAAAATGTCGATACCTAATTGTTTTTTTCCTCGCAAGTGTGTTGAAAAACGTCGTATGATACGCGTGTGCTTTGTTCATTACAGTCTTGGCTCTATTACAGCCCTCGCCTTGCGGCTCGGGCTCAATACCGCCTCGACTGTAATGACCAACTTCGCACACTTGTATCATAATGTACTATTACCTACTGCAATCAAGATTAGCACCAGGGAGTGCAATGACAAAAATAGTTTTTCTTTTCTAATTAAATCAGTATCACAACAACATGTTTTAGTTTTCCAATCTAGTAATTAATGTTTTCTTTTTTAGTGTCCGATTCTTTTCTAACCGCTAAAGATGTTATTGAAGATGTATTTTCTATAGAATAACCTATTCAATGAGTTGTTTACTTAACATTGCTTTCGTGAACACAAAAGGTATTCTAATTTAAACAATGCCAAAATAGGCTATTGTGATTTTATCTTATTTTGGTATCTATGTTCATTTCGTTTGAGTTTTAAAATAAATAAGTGGTTTAATTTACATCTTAAAATCACCCAAGATTTCCTTGAGGGGATAGCTTGGAAGATGGAAGCAAAGAAGTAGTCAAATATTGTGCGAATTTATTAAAGACAAGATGCAATGCGCAAAGATGTCGGTACGTTTATTCGAGAAATCTCTCCCTTCTCTCAAGACTGAGTACAGAATTACTTCTGCTGAATTTGATCAGCAGAAGATGCTTAGGGTTTTATTCTCAATATTATGTATTTGGATTTAAGATGACAAATGAGCCTGCAGCTCCACCTTTCCGCTTCCACCCTTGACAACTGTCCCTGGCCTAGAACAGTAGGTACTCAAATAACGATAGTCTTGTTAGTAAACGGTGTTAAAACATTAGCTGGTTAGTTTGGTAGTAAGTTTAAGGACTTGTGCGTAGATTGTTAGTGGTAGTTAGTCCTATTTATTAGTTGTTGTTATTAATAGTCCAGTTAGTAGTTATAAGTAAGATTCTCTTTCTGCTTCGGTCACAGATGTGTTACTAAACCTGAGAACTGAGATGGTTACCTTTAAAATAGTTTAAGCGAATTCGGACCGAATCTTGAAACGCTTATCGACCTACCCTCCTGCCTTTCCTGCAGTTTAACGATAGACGAGATAGTTTGTATTTCTACTAGGCGCCAATAAATTGTAACAGTAGAACTCGTACACGGGAGATGTATTCTAACAAACGCTATCAGTTCTTCAGTCGCGATCTTCTTTAGCCAGAACAACTATGATACCCTGGTGTCGCGTATCTGCATCATCAGTTACCTCTTATTGTCATGTGGCCGGTCTGTTGTTGTTTGACATAAAAAGGACAATAAAACCCTTGGTTTGTAAGCTTTGCCACCCACGAGGGAAGATAAAAGAAATAACGTATCCATTTATGATACCCGCTCGTTTCGAAAACACGCCGCATTTCCGTTTCTGGCCTCGGGCCAGAAGCAGCGCTGGCATCGTGAAGAATAAAATGGAGTAACAACTTAAAAGAAACAAGAAGAAGTACATTCTTTTAAGTTGGATAATGCAGTGCGTACATGCATCATCCGGGTAGCTTGTTGATAGTCTTCAACGTTTATGTTATTTATTTATTTGGCGCTTATTTCTGAAAGTTATAAGGTTATTTTATTCAGAATAGAAACAGTGAGCTGGTTAGGATTGAACCTAAGGTAAAAAAGAGTTTTAAAAAGTTTAAAAAAGGTTCAAAAAGTTACACACACACACACACACACACAGACACACACATATTCACATGCAAACACGCAAACACACACAGACAAATGTACGCAACACACGGGCATGCACTGAAAGCAACATGTCCATAATTATATTTCCATATTATGTAACACACATGAATTTAAGCACAGCACACGCACGCACGCTCACTCACACACACACGCGCTCTCTGTCTCTCTCTCTCTCACACACACACACAACACACACACAGACACACGCATCCAAACACGGAAATTGTCGAGTAATTTCCCACACAACATTCAAAATTGGCGCAGCATCAAGGCTGCATGCTGGACAACGGACACGTTTGTTAGCGGGGTTATGTAAGCGCAGCCTTCGTTCACTACCGGCGCATTGACAACATGGCGGTCCACCTCCGACCTGGCTCCCGGCCAATCATGTATTTTATAGCGATTACAGTCATGTTAACTAATGTTGTGTGTAGACTACACTACAGGGACGTGCAAGCGATTCGCCAAAACGGTTTACGGAAACAACAGCGTTATCTTGACATTCTATGGTAAATAGGTTCGATTGTATTCGAGTGTGTGTGTATGTATGTTATGTACGTATGAACACTAAAACGCACACAAAAAATGAGGTTCTTGAATTCCTAACAACAGACTTCAGTGCCTCCAACGAAACATTTATTGGGTGTTATACTACTAGTTCGAAGGGATGCAGTTTAAATTATGAGTTTATAATTCTGCTATCGATTTGTGTGTGTAAGCTCATGTGTTGTGTGTGTTCACACATGGAACGCTAATTTTTCTTATACATCACATCGCTAGTATTATCTGACATCTTAACAATCGTCTGTCTGTACGGTACAGAGATGTATGTAATACATGAGATACCATACAATCTCATGTATTACATAATGTGTAGTTAATTGCAATCTATGATCACATCAGCTTTGATATTCAAAGCATTTCGGCCTGTAATATTCGGACCGAGTTAATTGGAATTGGCGTTCACTGCCGCTGTGATTCATTAATTAATACTGTACCGTGTGTATTAGTTGCATAGAGTAAACAATTGCTAGTGGCTAATGCATTGATCACGGTGGAATACCCTGCACCCTCTATTTGCCCTGATCCGGAGCAGTGGTCCGCAAAGTGTGTGCAATTCCACGCTGATGTACCATGCTTTACCTATTACTTAGTTTGTATCTTCTATTTTTCATTTATATTTGATTGCTCGTTATAAAGAGGCCTTTAAAATTGCCTTTAAAATTGAAGTCTCTACAATTTACTTGTTGTCGTAGGTGTGCCTTAAACAGAAAAAATTGCAAACAACTCTACACTATTATGCTACCTCCTTGCTGTTAGTGTTACCAGTAGTTGCCATCAATGACGGTGAGCGCTTATCATTCTTTACACCCAACTCTTTGATTGCCAGCTTAGGCTATCAAAAATATAAGTAAGCTTCTATGCTTGAGTCGCCGAAGATATATTATGGTATGGAACTATTGCTACTGCCCCCAAAATTCCAAATCGAATACGAACAAAGTACATTACCAAAGTTCAAGCATGAGCAGGAGTACATAACCTAGCACACTATTTCTAATAATTCTGTCAATGAATCATTCCCTCGCCCCATCCGTTTATTAATACCTGATGTGGGGCTGGTCGAGCGATGAGTAACCGGCTATTAGCGCCGGTTGTTTAATGAACTACCCAACATGACGATATAATTTGAAGTGGCGGGTTGAAAACTTACATGTGTGTACGGCAAGGCAGATTTGCTGTGAACTTGTGATAATTTTAAATGATATGGACAAAACTTTTTGTTTATTTTCTTTTGGTTATGAAGTAGGTACCTAATTCTCGTGATCTTTATTGATTTAAGGAGATTTTGTTACAAAAATGAATCTGTAATGTTCTATCAAATCGATATGGATTTATTTCATTTTAAACCATTAAGTATTTCACTGAGTTCTGGCTTATTTAATTCAATCGCAAATGAAACAGATGTACTCAGATACTACTTTTATAAATTCTGTCTCAACAGTTTTTGAAGTAGGTATTGATAGTAAGTTTTTGTTTCGCTGAAAGCAGCTTAAAATGTTAAACAAATACTAGAGCCGCGTTTGAGTAATTGTTTAACATTTTTTGCACAGATTAAGTTTCTGTACTCAAAGCTCATTATTTACTTGAGCGCGGCGGACGCGACTGAGCGCAAAGTTTTTAAGTGCTACGTTAGACAGGAACTTACAATCTACAATCCCTGAATGTTTCTGCGACTGCACTTAGATACTTGGGACAATCTCGAGATCACGGCGGCAGTCTCTCTCCTTCAAGTCTGAAACGTATAAGAGTTAAGACGTAGACACAAGATTATCGCTTTAACACTAATGTAGCGTTTTAGCGTTTTGTAGTCTTGAGTTTTTGAGGTAATTGAAAATATGAATGTTTATTTCATAGAAATTATCAATTAATGATTAAATGCGCTAATTCAACTACAATGAGCACTGGCTTCTCCTCATTAATGAGAAATTCTAGAGGTTATTCGAACACACTACTCTAGCCCACGCTCTTTCAATACTACAAATTAGTTCTCTTTCCTCATTCTCCAATCCACGCGAACTGGTAGAGGATTAATGGCTCATCCAAATATCGCAAGGGTTATTTCCGCCCGAAAGCCTCGGACTTGGCCTAGCAAGTCCTCCGAAGCACGGAAATGCCCAACAATTTTTTACCACTAGCAGTCACCCATCCAACTGCGAACCACGTTGCGAACCGCTGCTAACTTTATCGCTCACTAGGATCGACGCAAGCCGCCGGGCTAGGACTTCGAATTCCCTTTTCTATAAATTCCATTATTAAAAAATAATACAAGCCCTTGCGCTTGACTTCTTTAAAGTTAATTTGGATTGACAATTTCATGACAAAATAAAATAATCGTTGATCACATCCATTCATTATATCAAATGGTGTCAAAGAACCAGTGCATGACGCGTCGATCAATTGGTACATTGAGTTCGATAATAATAATCGATTCGCTGAAATACCTAACTGATTTTATCGATTTCTTGCAATCAATTCTTTTCACATTAATCTTGATTCTGAAAATGGTTTGTGAATTAAGTCTTAGTATTTTGTATGTCGCTCTCGATCACTTCATAACAGTTTAACTCACATTTTTACTACTAACGGCTCAGGAATACCGACATACCTATACAAATAGCCAATCTCAACCGAATTATCATAAAAATGCATTATTATCTAATTTTAAGAAATACATTTAAATTTTACACGTGAAAAGAGAAAGTTACTTCAAAAATACACAAAATATTGTAAGTTCTTAACAGTCAGGATTCTTGATGAATTCATCATTTACTTTCTATACAAGTCAAGTAAACAACTTCATATGTTTGAAACTGTATTCGAGATTGCTGTATACAGCGAAGTTAAAGGCAAGTAGCCCACGCAACGCCATTTGCGGAACAAATTGTCAATTCAGTGTAATCAATGATGCAAATACACGCTCTTTATGGGCTGTCGATATCGGATTGGGGCACCTATTCTCTGTATAACCATATCAGCAACTTTAAGTTTTGTATCAGAACTTCTGAGCAAAAGGAATTTTTCGTGTGTTTTAACGTCTTAGACAATATTTCGTACTTTTCCATCTGAGGAATGGATGGTTTAAATGCTATCATCTTTTTATGAGATATCGCTTGAATTCGTATCGTGTAGGCCCAACTCATAGAAGATAAACTCCTTTCCATCATCCGCGTGGTTAAAACTTATAGTTTATTTATATTTATTAAATAGTAACTGTTTCAGCCAATTACACGAGAACTTTTTTAAACAATACACATAATACTTAATTTGATCGATTGTTAACAAGCTTTTAATAGGACTGAACTTATCTACTTGTTTGGCGATCAATTTCTTTAGAGACTTTTATTCATTTGCCAGCTATCAAGAAAAAATTACATATAAAAATGGACTAGGTCACTTTCAGTGTAAGAAATACGAAAGAGAATGAAAGAGATTCAAGTAAAAGCATTCGATATATTTCGACCATGACACACAGTCAGTGTAATTGAATACTCTAGCTCGTGACAAAAAGTAGTTTGTCCGAGATTGGGCTCCCGTTTGAAGTAAGTTTACGCAATGACGGCGCCGATCGTGGGAGTAGATTAGCTTAATCTGGAGACTGTATTGATATCTTGGTAGTTACGTGTCGTAACTATTTGATTTGGTGAATTTTGGTGTAAATACTGTTTGGTTGACCGCAAACACTGAACTTAAAATGTTCCGGCTAGAAGCTTGAGAGCTAGTTTTTCTTCTCCTTCAACTGCTTTCAAAACGAAGAGGTTCTCAATCCGACTTGTATTATTTAATGTATTTCGTTAAGAATTCTTTCAATTGTCCTTAAATACTCTTCCTTTCTTTAAGAATAATTGATTATAATTAATAAGAAGCCCGTTGATAAATCGATAATAATTATGTACTTAATTGTACAAGTATTGCAGGGTTTGTGTCAAATATTGTAAAATCTGACAAATAAATCGATTCAAACGTTATTAAAATTAAATAATTTGCTTTATTAAAGGAAATCATTGCAAAGAAACCTACATAATATATATCTACACCACGTCCTGCATCGTTTCCTCGAAACTGGATAATGTCTAGCAGACCCTTTTAGAACATAGAGAACTAAGAGCTACCAGCTCTACACGTCAACCACTTAATTGCGAAACGACTTAAGTCCATTTGAAGGACAGTGAAAAGTTGTAAATAAATTTATCTATATTCTGGAGATAGATTAGAATATCGGATATCAGTGATAGGTATTGATGATAGCTGATAGGTAATTGGCGACGACACTCCGGCGCCGGCTGTGGGCGGAACGTGGGTGAAGGAACGCGTTATGGTCGGAGCCTGCGAGCCGTGACAAACTGCCTGCGGCCTGTTCGCATCCTTAGCTTAGCGGGTTAGTCATAGGATGAGACTTGATAGAGCCATAGGTATACTTGGATACTCGGGCGATTAGCAAATCTAGGTCGCGATAGCTGAGGAATATTGAGACGTAAGACTATCCTATTGGTGAGTGTCAGAATGGCGGGTGTACCTCGGAGATTTAAATATCTCTTTTGGATTACAAACGTACCTGATGTGTACCTCAGTGTACCTATCCTAAAAGTCTGTGTACCTCCTTCTATGCATAGAGTTTAAATAAAATAGGTACACCCGCCATCCTGACGTCAGAACCGCGGGTGTAAATCCGTGAGGTACACCCGCCATTCTGACACTCACTCCTATTGAGCGGATAGGTGGGTAGTTAGCGGCTTACCGAAGCTATGATGCCATAAAAGCTTTTACCATTATTCATTCACAAATTGCAATGGAATAAAAGCGCGACTGACAAAATTTCCGAAGCTTAGAATTGCTCATGGAATTTTGCCATAGTCACGATCAATCGGATTAATCCAAATTGACATAACCTATCAGATTCTGAGCGCTTTTCATTGCAATTTGACACAAGCCACCGGCTGATGTGCGCTTCAAAAGATTCTGCATGTTTCAAGATAAGTCTAGTACCAAATCCAACAAACTTTTCAATTTAAACAACCTTTAAAAGCGGCGAATAATATAAAGATAACTCCTTGAAAATAAAATATAACATCATATTCTAACCGGATAGCAGCCGGCAGAAATGACTCTACTCGTAACGAGAGAAAAATGGTTGCAAGTTAATCTAGATTTGCTGCAAGCTGAAGCCACGGCAAGATAACGTTGCCGGTAAATTAAGCCTTATTGTGTTTACGAAGTGCTTTTCCAACTTATCAAACTTGCTTGAATAAAAGCAACGGTGCTTCCTTGCTTCTTAATGTTTCTATTTCTTTCCCATTGTGAGGTTATTACCATAACTTCTGCTTAGAGCAAAAGCAATACCGAAGTTTCCTGTTCATATTAAGAGATAATAACGCTTATAAGTGCGTGCATTTTAAGCGTATTTCGAACTCAGGATGACTCGTTTTTTGCATATGAGTTTAATTATTTAAACTGCGAGGGGTTCCTATTTTTGCTAATTAGTTCAGCCGTACCCGCCCTAACCAAACCCGTCTCAATCCTGATCGTAATTAAATATGCACAGGTTATTTTTACTTGGCGTTCAGTTGCCAGATTTATACCTAGTACTTAGGTAGACTATATTTTATGTAATTTTAAAATTTTTGATATAGGATATGGGTTTGATATAGCTATAATTTGAACAAGGGAAATAAATTACGGATCGGTTTATTTTCACGAGCTTTCATACACAGTTTTATTCGAATTTTTAATTTATCATTTCAGAACGTTGGATGCGCGTTTAATAATTAAAATCAAATTTTATGTCCCTTAATTAACTACGGTTTCGGTTTATTGACGAACTCTTTTAATTAATATTTTTAGGGTTCCGTACCTCGAAAGGAAAAGCGAAACCCTTATAGGATCACTTTGTTGTCGGTTCGTCCGTCTGTCACTCAAGACCCTTTTTCTCAGGGACGCGTGCAGGGACGTCTCAAGCTAATGATTACACTCGGGTCTACTGTCCCCTGGAGCTGTGAAAAAATCAAACTTCTAAGCCAACTTAATCAAAGGATACAGCCGTTTTTGCCACAAAATATCCGCAAATTTTCAACACTCGCAAGGGAATCAAAACCTATAGGGTACTTGTAAACTCAGAATCTTGAAATCTGATTCGAAGCAACGTGTTATAGCACAGATAAAAGAACAACTTTGAAAACTGTAATTTTTTTGTCGCATCATAATCAATTAAAACATTTTTAATAATTTTCTTAACTATGACTCGATTGTCGTGATGGATGAACATTTACTTATTTAGCTACAGGTTTGTACGGAACCCTCAGAGCGCGACTCCGATTCGCATTTGGCGAGTTTTTTTATCTGCCTTTATAAAATATCTACATCTACACACAAATGCGCGACCGTATTGAGGCGGTATAGAATACTGACTCAAATCCCATGTTGGTAGACATGTGTATCATTAGAGGTAATAGAAACCAATCCTACGTCACCCTACGTGGTGGTAGGTTGAAGGTTGGCAAGCTACCTACTACCCTTTTGCATGAATCAGTCGCCAAACGACTTTGGTGTTCTAACTGCGAGCTGATAGCCCGAACTTAGGTTCTTTCCTTTGATGATCTAATGTCTAGATTGAGCGTCGCCCTACAATGAAAACTAGGCAACAATATCAAGCATGTGTACGTGCAGGCGATGTTTTACACGTTCGTTTATTGTCTATGTGTGCGTGATCAATGATACAATGATATAAAAATTGTGGCCAACAGTTGGCCACAATTTTTTGACACATTTGCGCGGATTCGATGTTCCATCTAGACATTAGATCATCAAAGGTTCTTTCATATATTTTCCTTCTTTCTTTGCTGACAATGCAACAGTTACAGCTTTTGGTGGCTTGGTTTTACAGATGTCATCAAACCGTCTGTACATTTGTCGACCATAACATAAAAATAAATATAACTAAAATAATCTTCGTAAAACCTCTTTATATAATAGAAAGGAAATTCTCCAACGAAATGAATTCCCCGTCGTAGGGTTTCCACCTCGCAATAACCTTTAGTTAAATAAATAGTGCTGAGGCAAACGGGAAATTTAATTAAAACAACGAACAACGCGCCCGCATACCGCAGCCTCTTGCGGGCGTCGATAAACCTGCGGACGTGACGATTGGTTTGTTATATAGCTTGTGTATCTACGTATGGGGACTGAAATACATTAAATACTTTAATAGACGGAAGGATTTGTCGATTTCCGCATCAACTTTTGAACTCATGCTTTCATTTTGTCCATAACCATTTGTTAGTTTTTAATTCTAGAGTCAATTCAAGGTGAAAATTTTAATATTTTTCCAACACAATAGATGGTAATGAAGTCAATGAAATTAACCGTAAAGTGACTATACATAAAACAAAATTTGATAACTACAACGTATTAATTTAGCAGTTGCACAAAGATACCGGTATCTCGAATAGATTTTACGCAATAACGGTAACAATGTTTTTGCAAGACATACAAAATGACCGGTTACGTTACTATTATGGAGAAGGTTTAATCAGGTTCCTCGAATAACCACAATGATCCAGATATTGGGTCGACGTAATGCCATTCGGGGTTTAGTTCGCTATATTAACCGCGATAGTTACTTTCCGAATCTTAGATAGGTAACCGTTTCGATAAACCTATGCGGAATAATGAAAAAGAATGAGCGAGTCAGATATTATGACCTATCTGAAATCATCATCAAGGGTCATAACACTCATAACTCTTCATCCCAAACACATTACTATCCTATTGCTGAGTTTGGGCTTCATAACTCATGTGAGAATAATAATATGTAGTACGAGTATGCTAGGACTAGTAGGAGTGTCATGAATGTCAGAATATTATTATTGGAATACTTATTGTGCTAAGTTTTGTAGAGATATTCTAGCATAAAAGAAATTCTAGGGATGATTTCCACCGAACAAGTTGGAGCGCATTTTACATTGTATTAAAAGATAACGGCCCGCCCGCGGTTTCACCCGCGTGGATCCCGTTCTCGTGGGAATATATGCATGTATTATACATAAAAACCTTCCTCTTGAATCACTCTTCCTATTACAAAAAACCGCATCAAAATCTGTTGCGTAATTTTAAAGATATAAGCATACAGACAAACAGACAAACAGACGGACAAAAATAGCGACTTTGTTTTATACTATGTAGTGATTAATGCGCTGTATAAATTCCATTGAAATATGAAATATACCTTATTACATTTACGGTTTTATGTCCTTTAGCACAATGTAAAATGTAGCGTTAAGACACGTCTGGTCGAAACCGTTCATAAAAATTAAGTTTAAATCAAGTTATCATTCATCGTATCTCTACTTATTGACGTTGAAGCCGATTATTTTTGTGAAAAGTTAGGTATAGAAATTAATTATCACTTGCTTGGATGAAAGAAAACATCGTGTCCTCCAAAATATTCTCGGATGTGTACCTATAAAGCTTGTTAGCAACGTGGTCCACTTGGAGGACAAAGGCCCAACACATTCTATATTAAAAAAATGTATTTTGCTTGACTTACATAAAATATTTTTGCACTTAAATTACCTTATTTCAATTTCAAAAATTTGTAAATCTAGACAAACGTAGGCACAAACAGTTACTTAGCTACTAGGTATACAGGTACCTTCATAACAATACTACCGGAGACACTGGCGTGAATTTGTGCGTAAGATTGTAAAATTAACGCGCTGCTCAGTCGTTTGTTTATCTCGTACTTCTGATATTAACCATGTTCTGCAATCTGGGCGTTAGCGCAGCGCCTTTCATCACGCTAATGGACAAATATTTGGCGTCTAATGTCCACGCTATAATAATAAAACTGAGTGCAGCGCAGATATACTTTCTCCCCTCACGTCGTAAACACGCCTTATTGCGATGCAAGAAGGTTCAGTTTAATTTGACACCCCCAAGACATGTGACCCCTAGTTGAGGGGCTGTTTTGAGTCTGATCGATATTTTTGCCCCAAATATTGTAATCAGATAAGAGAAGCCATTGATATGGGTCGTGACCTAGTGAGATGTGTTTTGAATTTGACGGATCCTTTAGAAATTTTAAATTAAGTTTTTGTTTGTGTTTAGGGCCAATTTATACTGTGTGTCAATAATAATTTTTATGGACTCAAAACTTTGCTTCTCCATACGAAATGTAAACCATTTTCAAATTTCAAATAATATTGTTAGGTACCTAGCTGTTTTACTCACACTCCTATTTACAAGCATCGTAATCCGAGAAAAGGTGTACCTAGTTAACATACATGATTACTTACTGCTTCCGGGAATGGAACCCGGGAGCGCTTACCTGACAGCCAGAGTTGCTATCAACCCGGTAAACAACCCAATTAATGTTCGTCGAGTCGTCCCCTATTCTTGACCTTCAGGTCGTAAGTACAATTTGTCACGAAAATCGATGGTTCTCAGCACCATAAAATGAATTGACCCTATTTCGTTCTTATTTTTATGTAACAGTTTTGGGAGATGTCCAGGTCAGTTACTGACCTTGACGGTATGCGGAAAACCTCAACATAACAAGAGGTTTGGCACTAGAAACACCTTTTTAGCTGTCACTTTCTGCGGAAACCATATTTCAATTTCATAAGATATGACACCGCCAACCTGAGAACAAATTTATTTATATTCTGTGTCAAATTCGTGTATATCTTGGCCGAAATTCGTTCCTGAAACCCTGAAGCATGATTTTCTAAGTTAGCGCGCTTTACCATTTGGCTACTTGACTATTATTTAACATCAAGTGGGATTGTTGCACAGATTACAATAGTGATCGTAGTAAAATGGTAAGTAACATAAACAAGATAAAAAAGCTTGTATTAATGGATAAGCGGGGCACCCTGTAACACATTTCCACCTATCCTTGCACCTAGAAACTACTGAAAGTTGCGAATTAAAAAACAACATTCCACACTTCAAACAGGCAAATACGTTACTACTTGAAATGACAGTCAATTAAACGAACAGCTGAAACAGAAAAACCTAATACATTTCACAAGCGAAGCGTTTGTTAACGAACGCTGCGGCTTCGCTTCGCTACGGCTGCGTTGCGGCTACGCTGCGGCAGCCAGCAACCCGTGAAGCGCTCGCACACTCTCGTTCACTCCACTCTATCGCACCCTTTGTAGTTAACTACGGTTAACTGTTAACGAGTGTTACAGTGGTTCGTTTAAGCATCGCACTTATCTTTTTACCTTCACTGACTGCTCTGAATGAACCGGTAATTTGACTCACATTTTTGAATGGTTAAATTTTGGCGATCGAAAGGTTGTTCGGCGGTCGGAAATCAGTGGAATGTGTGGAACTGGATTGTTTTGTAAAATAACTAAAATAAGTATTGAGTACACAAAAATAAACGATCTAAGGAAATGTAGAAAAAAAGTTTTAAAAAGTATAAGTAGGTAAGGAGAAGGGATAACTCGTTGGATGTTGCTCAGACGTGAAACACATGTAGTGTTTTCGAATATAATAAAAATATCAAAATTAATTCACCTAGGGCAAACTTATGAGACCTAACCCACATAATAAAATTACAGTCAATTTGAAAAACTCCTCCTTTTGTTCAAGTCGGTTAAAAAATATCTACCAAACTGGTCCATACCAAAGTTTAAGAACCACTGCTAGATTTATAACATTTCATATTTATGAGCCTGCGTTGTTTTCGGGAAGTAAGTCGGTGTGGGAACCGGCAGTTTGTCCTGAAAATCTCTGTAGAATCCGATCCGTCGTCTAGGGATATTCAGAATAGTCCACACAAAGTTTACCGTAACGTAGATCTACGTACCTAGAACTTTTGTAGCCTTACTGCAGTTAAATCCCTCCGATGTCTAGTTTTGTAACAATTAAAAATAGGTAGGTAGTATAGTTTGTTCCGCAGCACCGTTATTTATCGATTGTTCAATTATTTATGTTTTGTTTATTTTTTGTCTCCGTCTGTCTCTGCTTGTATGTATTTTGTTCCCGATAGTAACAGTTCTATGTATAAGGACGTATGTACCTACTTTTTCGTATGAATAAAGATCTTTTTAAATCGAATAAAAACACTACATAATAATTAAAATAATATGACATTTATCATTTACTTATGTTTGAATCTCAGATTATAGAAACAAAAGGTTGAGTAATAAATCCTGTGATGATAAAAATATATGATTGTATTAAATTTAATCATTTGATACAGTTTTGAGTTTTGCTACAGTAAATGAGGCAATAAGTTATAACGTTTCGCATTGTTTAGAATCCCTGTAGCTCTCCACAAGTTATACCTATGTATTTCTCTTTTCCACATTAGAAAAGTAATTCCATTCCAATACCACTATTTGTTATCAGAGTCTCGCATTCAATCCGCTCCTATCCAATACACGTGATTAAATTGTGTTTGAGGACGGAGGTGCGGTTTCCTTTAGAAACACTTTTACTATTTGCTTTTACTGGAAAATAACAATCGTTTATTTTTGTTTTGGGAAAATCAAGGATTATTTTTTGGACGTGAAAAAAACAACAAAAAACAGTTATTAACTTTACATCAACTTTTATTTTTTAATCTGTGATATTGGCAAACGGTTCACGGATACGGATAGATATAAGGCTGTGTTCATAGTTGGGTCCAGGCTACATAAGCACGTGGTTGGCAAACTCTTGTTGTGCACTAATTGAAATCAAAATATAGTATCAATTTTTTTTAATTTTCGTCGCTTATCATTTCTTTCTTCACTAGGGTATAGTGAACACTTACCAGTGACTTGCTTTTTAATTTTAAGAGAGCTAAATAGTAGACCTCCCTAAAATGAATTGTTATTTAATATTTCTTATTTATGTTTTAAAAGAAGGTACTGTTAAAAGTTGTATATAGATATTCGAATAGTACAAGAGACGATTAAAGAATAAAGTCAACTAAAAAAACTTCAAGTCTACCGCATTGATAACATTTCACAGAACATCAATTCTGGACTCATTCCAACTCTATTGATCCTTTGAGAGTAATCTGTCTTGCTCCGCGTCCGCTTTTGAGTTAAATAAAATAAATAGAACGGAAGGTAAATAACTTTCGTCTTAGAAACGATTTTCCAACGGTTAGCAAAGTCAGTTGATTAGCTACGATTATGCTATTAATTATACCTATGGGAAACAAATCAGTGAAGTCTTTGGTAGTAACATACATACGTGTAAGACACCACCTGGTGTCTTCTCGTTTTTAAGTAGAATCGTTCATATTTGAAAAAATATATATATTGGATGACGCATTTATCGATAAAGGATAAATATAAGCTATACTTTTATCATCATGCTACGAACACTATTGCATTGCCAAAAATATTGCATAGATGGAAAATATTTAAAATTGGTATAAGTGAAGAATAAGGTTCTCGAAGCGAAGCGAGGGCGGGCCCACGGGTAACTTATAGTAACTTATAATCTATAAGCGGTAACCTACATCAAGTCTAGATGTAGATCTGTTTGATAGATTACTTTTCTTCATAGAAATTGGCACGTGTTCAAGGGCGAGCGGAAACAAAACATGAGTTCAAGGAAACGTAAGGTCACGGACTCCATAAGCCTTTGTGTCTTATATGGGGTTTGCAAGTTCAAAAGTTTGCTTGAACATACCAATTGTTATCTTAAGAATAAGTACAATTAAAAATTTATTGGATTGCGTTATATTTATATGCATTATATCAATTGCTATTAATTTTTAAACGACTTCCAAAGAATTACCTACAAATTTGTTTGAAGTCGGTGCCGTTTTCTATTGCTATGACTTGCTGATCCATGATCCAAATTTATTAATGGTTAGTTTCTAGCTTGATTCTTACACAAATTGACATAATACACAAATTAGAATTAGATATGTCCTATATATTATTACAAAGCTTACCAATAAAAAAAAAATGATTAAAATTATCAGCTCCCTCTAGTTTTTATATCTTGTATAAACTAGGTGCTAACATTTTAAATAATAAAATATGATGATGGAAACTTTACCTTAAAACTAGTTGGTTAATGTTTCAATCAAAAATTATAAAACTTTGAATGTAATAAAAATATTATGTTACTTTTTAAAGCCTGTGGTCTTAGGTATCTAATATTGTTGGATGAAAAGCTGCAAGACTCTAAAAAGAATTTCATGTTCAGTAATAACTTCAGGAACTTGACTGAAATTTTTAAAACTTAATTCAGTTCACGTCATGAGGCGAGTTGCAGCGAGGTAAGGACGCTCATTAGAGCAAGAACATCCAGCGCAATAAGTTTTGCATTTACTGTGGAGTACAATGAGCGTGCTCTAGTTTCCCAGAAATGTGTGCCTCTTACTACAGCGGTCGCACTTTTATACAACTAAAGCACACTTTTTCATGAGTTTCGTGATTAGATCCGAGATGCTTTCAGAATATTTGGTATGAATTTTTTATTTATTTATAAGCATGTCTTTGCTTTCTTCGACTGCCAGATTTAATTAATTCTGTAACGCGGACATTAAATATAAGTACTTTCGTAACGTAATACAGCGTAATACAACGTACTTCAGCTTCACCTTCACCCATTAATCACTAAGAAGGGTCTATTTTCTTCCTATCATTGAGTAAATCGAGAGCATACTTGACCATGCTGCTTCAGTGCGGAATAATAGAGGAATGTTACGTAATTACTAAATGGATATAGAAAAGAAATATTAGAAATATAACCAACATCAATTTGAATTTGACATGTCAATAGTAATATGAAATCGACAAGAAAAAGTGACATTCACTCTTAAAAACGGCTTACCCGAATATGTCCGCAAGCTTATTCCTGGATCAAGTCCAAGATGCGTCACAGCCCTAAACCTATAAATGGATGCAGAGGATCCGGCGCGACGTAGCGCAATAAAACAGTAAAATTCTCTGTTTTAAAATATCTTATGATTTGTGTGTCTAAGTTTGAAGATTGTCGCTATGCTATTTAACGTTGACTTGATTTTTCTATTTCCCGTTATGTGAAAATTTTCCGCTCCCTTTTATTTTTCTTTTAATGTAAGAACTATTCAGTGATTTTATGGAATTCAGGTAGCAAACGAGCATGCAACACCGCCCTTCCGCTGCTGCCGATAACGACCTAGAACAAAACGCAATATAGGGACTACTACTAACATAAACCTGGCTACCACTGAGGACTGAGATGGTCACCTCTAAAAAGTGTAACCGGCTCAACACCTTTCTATCCGGAACACAACTGCTATTAGATTTCTTCAAGAACTGTTTTGTTATCATCTTTTGTTCCTGTCTTTGCTTGTTATAAATTGTGATTCATAGAATATGACTCCTCGACTAATACGGACTTCAAGGATTTGTGTTCTCCGTAAGATTAATGGGCGAAACAAAGCAAATAAATCAAGCACTACTGAAATACATATGCTCCTGTTCTCCCTGTAGTTACTCTTTGGATGCTGTGTGCGATAATAATATTTCTAAACTTTTATTCGATGAAGAAGTTTCGTTATTGTACAATACATGTTTCTAGAAGATGATAACATTGATAACAAATAAATGGTTTATTTAAAAGATATTTTTTTACATTAAGAGGTACTCTGAATTAATGAAATGGCGATATTATAATGAAACCAATCAACGTTAATTAGATACGTAACTGATTCAAATGTTAACAGCGCGCTTTGTCTTGTGCGATTTTCTTTAATTAAGTATGTCAATAGGAAAAAGCTAAACGGGATTTGGTTATAAAAATACGTTTTCGTTATCTAAATTATTATCAGGATTTACGGAACTGTAATTAAAAGAGGACTTTTAAATGATATTTGATTTTTGACAGAGTAGACTATTTGAAACAATTGGTTAACATGTCTTAGTAGAAGTCTTAATATTGCTTAATATTCCATGCCTTAATATTGATCTGCTTTTATGGTACTGCTTGATATGATCTTAAAAATATGTTCGGCACGCTTTTCGCATGAAACCGCACTTAATGAGATTTTATTTCACGATAGCTCCGTTAAGAACGCTACGAAGATCACACACCAAAGTGCAATATCAGTCATAAAGATAAAAATAAACAAGTCAGCGGTATATTAAAAGCACTATGTAAATATCGATCCATATAGCGTAGCGGCACGTCCTGTAGGATATCGTCGCCTCGGTTAGTTCGCTTCCGCACCGCACCGTGCGCGTACGTAGCATTCCGTGTTCGAAATACGGAATAGTCCGTGCCGCGGCCGAGTCGGAGAATGTGTGCGATGTGAATGCGGGTTTATGAATGGAGTTCCAAATTTGAATGTTTTCATTGAAGTTTTTTGTGCACAGATAATGAATGAATTTTATGTTAGTTTCAAATAGTGTGGTTCGTTGCGTTATTGTGATTGTGGTTATAAGTGATTGAAACCGTTTTCATTGTGCTTGTGCGGTTTCTTACCACTTACACAATGGAGGGTAAGAATTTATTTTACATTAATTTAAATACATAGTATTTTTATATTAATAATTAACAAAAATAATTTTAGAAAGTCGGTAGGGACTATTTTTGTGTCAGGAAACAATAAAAGAGAAGAATTTATATACATATATGGGATTTTAGCCCAAATCTAACACTTGTTGATGTATCCGATTAAAAACTGAAAGATTTCTCAATATTATCATTTTTAAATTTTCCTGGGGCCATTTTTAACGAAGTTCCATATTTAGTTTATTATTTATGTTTCATATTAAACTAAGAATTAAGTATTATGGTCTCTATTATTTTATATAGAAATGTCTTTTACGATATTTTTTTGTGAATTGAGTGGTTTGTACCTGTAAAATGAGGGGTTTTGAATTGATTCCCTAGCCAGGAATCTGTAGCAGATAAATGTTTTGTTTTCAGGGTTTGAGTTTGAATGTGTGATGCACTGCGCAAAAATTTGCGTATGAGCGTTATTTTCGAATTCAAAATTATTTATTTCGTCCATATTTATATGCATACGGTGAATTACGGTGAATAATGCAGGATATCACCTTAATAATAAATGTTATATCAAAGCCATAAGTAAGGAAGTTTAGAAGTTGTAAGAGTTTGAATATGGCGCTTAAACACCTAAATTAATAACAAATGTAAACTAAATTAAAAACACTAGACTCCAGATTTCGGAAAATATCGTGAGCGTGTCTTAGAACAGACATTTAAATAATAAACGACAGTTTGAATCGATTTACATTGTTTTATTTACTTTTTTTTACTTTAACGTTAGAAACACTACCTTGTTTTGATTATCATAACTTCTAAACTACCTTACTAATGGCTTTGATGTTACATTTAGTATTAAGGTGATATCCTGTTTTATGACAAGATAACAAAAAAAAGTAGTTTGACGGGTTAGTTTTCATGTAAAAGATACTAAACTAAAAATAATCAATGATAATAAAATATTGAATTTTGTTTTCAAGTCCTTTTTTGTTCTGCTATGAAAAAGATATTAAATAAAATATATCATCAGTTGATCACCTACGTTGTTATCTTTCAAATGAGACATCTTTCGGCCTCCTAAGACGTCTACATCGATAGCAATGATTAAATGATGGATGAAAACCAAGCGTAACAATGCACATGTACTTAAGCCAGTTGTAACATCAAGGTGCTCCCTCCCTGGCGCTGGCGGCATTCCCATGTTCATTACAGGCCAATGCCTGTTAGTAGTCAGTCAGTGAGGCAGTAATGTAACTTAAATTCGCTGGTTCACTTTTACGTTATTGAGCTCTCGATTAGGGAGCAACTAAAGATGCTTTGACTAATTGTTCGGTAATTGTATCCCTTTTTTAGCTTTTGGTCGTATTGAGAAGTTTAAAAGGCCGATGCTTGGTAGAGTTCAGTCCAAATGGCTACGTCTCTTTCTTGAGTCACACACCAAATATTTGTTCTGTTCGGCTTGGGTACTTTCTTTCTTTCTTTGCTTGTAGCGTGGCCAACTAGGCTTCGGAAATGGTATCGATTTTAATTATATCCGTTGACGACCGTAATCGTTACTATCAAGTGATTAGTCTGCTAGTTTATCAGCTGTAAATGAAATAAAAATAAAAACAAAAAACCTTTCACGTATCGACCGCACGCGCATTTTCTAATCGTTCGTTTATCAATTTAATCCACATGCAGTCTAAGAGCGCTTGGATACAAATGAGAAAAACAATACATATTTTTAGTATCTAGAACTACAGTTAAAAACTCCGTGTTAAAAATTTACAGCCAAATATCTAATGTAAGATCCTCGTACGCGGCGTTGCGTCCGTTCTTAATTTATTATCTGGGGGAATACAGTACAGCGGTCGGTTGCTGCTTAGGTAGAGTTAATTAGAACTTGAGAGGCGTTTGTTTGTTGTTGTATCCACCCTTGTACCTAACAGTATTTTATATCGATATAGGTACTTGTTAGCGCTGTTGCTAAAATGAAGTAGGACGTCATCGTAGTACCTACCGACGTCTACTCTTTAAAGTATGATTAAGCAAGGTAAACATTTTCATGCATAAACAGATTTAAAGAGGGTGTATCCTCTTCCACAGCTACCTACATAAAATCATCAATTTAATATGAAGTAACAGCCCATTATGTCAACGTTCAAAATTATGATTACTTAGGTTTAATACGAAAATATTAATTACATCTACAAAAATGAATAAAATTATACACGCTTCCAACATGTTAAAGAAATAAGAGGTTAGATTAGATTAGAAATAGTAGAGAAGTGCAAAATTAATTCGAACTTGACCATACTCTGTAGTGAAAACTCGTTTAGCGTTACAAAATGTGTCCAGATTGTTAGTTAACTTTTGAAGTCCCCCGTTGGCGCCGACGCGCGTTGGTTACCTAAAACTTGTATTACTGCGCTCAACTGCGCTTCTACGAACTTCTGCATTACGATAGCTGTATGGTACCGAGATACCGGTACCTACATGACGGAAAACTTTAAGAGAACAAGGTTCAAAACTTCGCATCTTAGATTGCACGGAGATGGTATGTATATGTACCTACGTATCTACCAACGTTGATGTGTTGATATGATATAATGTGCTACACATATTCATGTGGGCTTATAATTACTCCGTTCCAAATGCAATTTACGCCTGTAAAGTTATGACAACATTGATTGTTTATCGTAAAACCCATATATAACGCGGTTACTTCACTCGTTACGGTTATTGGTTACGTGTTATTAAAGCGCGTCCCTATTCATAATGTGACGTTGACGTTGATCGTCGACCCAAAAAAACCACGCGGCTCATATCCCAGACACTTCCAATTGCAATTCGACATAGAACACTTTGATCTATTTAGGGATCCAAATGGTGTCTGTCGCTTGTAAACGTTGAGATTGATTGCACTACCGTAAGCTCAATAAACACTGGCCACGCATAAAAAACGGTTTTTACTCCGCGGTTGTAAAATATAAGATTCCAAATTTGAACATTCTCGTTCCAGTTACGAGTTCATTCTATTTTTGTTATGAATACATGAATTAATGATTTTTTTGAATGCAACTTTGTATAGGTATACGAGTACGAGTAAATATAACACAGTGAGTGTTCGTAGTTAACTAGGTACTTTGTTTTTAAAAATTGGTCCTATGGAAAGTAGTTAGTAGTAGTTGAAAGGATCCCCTTAAACTTTTTTCGATAACGCTCATATTAAGTACTTATTTTTGCAATGTAATTTTTTTAGTAGGTAATTAAAGAATTTGAATAAATCTGTCGACCTTAAAAGTATTTTCAGGACGACAGAATGAATAAAATTCCTGTTGTAATTACACGTGGACTTTTGTAAATAATCTACATATCTCTTCTAATTTATTACATGTTGTGTAATTTTTATTGTCAGCCCTTAGGATGGGTAGAAAATGAAACAATGCCCCTTAAACATATTTTGAGCTTCCTCCTATTTACCTACCTACAGTTTTATTCTTAGTAAACTCTATTGTTTTGTAAGTAACACACTAATGTTTTCTAGTTTATGCTAGTCATAAAATGATTTTTATAACATTCAATTTACAATCTTCCTAAACGTGCCAAATGAAGTACCTACGTGGAACCACTTCAACTTTTTAGAATCTCAAGTCGAAGCACTTGTTCTCAATATTTGGCATGAATTCGTAGCTGTCGTTAAAGTTTACCTATATAACACCACAATAATAATTATGATAATTGAAATGAAAATAAATCTTATAGAAAGAACTATAAAAAATACTGAAGCGTGAAATAAACATGAAATATCAGTCCTCAGGACCTCACTTCACTTATCGCTATGTATCATCGTTTCGCAGCGTGTTTTCCCATGTTAGCCGTCTAGCGCCCGATTTAGAAAGTTCCCGATATTCGTGGCGTCCCCTCGTGTCGTGAGTCAGGCAAATTACGGCATTTGTGATTAATGCCCTCTATTCCTAAGTAAATCCTTCGCTTTTCTTTTGTTCCCCGACCCCGGTTTTACGGTAATTTGTTTGTATCGCAGACGTCAACACGAGACGGCCAAGTCATCCTCAAATAAGTTGTCATTTATTTTTAATTATTCTGGATCCTCACTTTTCTGCTAACTTGCCTTTAAACGATCGAGTATCAACTTCGAGCATGGTTTTGTAAGCTATGGATAAACGTTGAAGCAAAATTTAATGCTTCCGTATTTCGATCGGGAGGAACCAGATACCTACTTAGTTCGACTAAGAATCGACGCTTAAGTTTGACTAAAATACAGATTAGCATCTAAATTAGCCTACCTACCATTAATTAGGATATTATATTGTTGTTTTTCTAAAATTAAGATTTTAATTGATTTCAAGGGTTAATAAAGATGTCTTATCTTGCGTGTCTTTTTACGATAATTAATATTCTGTATGTTGCAAGTCCAAACGGTTATGGGCTACTTCTTCAAACTAAAGTTGGATCGATGATTCAGCGTCGAAACTCCAAGCAAGACGTGAAGCCAACAAAATGCTCTTTACAAAAGCAGACGATAACGATACTTAGTACTTAAATTTGATATTTCCATGAGTTACTTTATTAATATTAGGGTTTACAGATTAGGGAAAAATTATTTGTTGAGATCATAATAACCGATTAAAATTATAAAACTGAATGAAATTTTAAATCCAAAATATTTGTGGACATTTAGGTACCATCAATTAAAAACCATAAAGCCTTAAAATATTATGCTATGACTAGTAATATGGGCCCGTGTAATAGGTATTCCAGATTAGGGAAACTTAATACATAAAATAATATACAAAGCCGTACAAAGCCATAGCTAGTACAAAGCATACTAGACTGGTGTTGTTACAAAAAGGGGACGGCATTAATCCCATGGAAATGGAACTCCCGTTGTTTCAATTCGTCCGACCATTCGATAATCCCTGAACGCTATAACGCGATTGGTCTAATCCTTCCATCGCACGAAAATTGTGATGGAGCGTGCTTTGAAGCTCATATACCGTAGACAGATAACGCGATTGGTAAAATAAACCTTTTGATTAATTGAAACGGATCAGGTGAATGCGGCAGAATGTTTTGTTGAATACATGCGAAAAACCCGATGCGAAACTTTGAATATTTACCGAATATTATCATATTTTATTTACTGTAAATATTATCATATTTTATTATATTATCAGAATTTATTTACTGAATATTATCATAGAATATTGGAAGTACCCACCTAAATAAATTTAAAAGCCCTATTAAGATAAAGCTGGCTGTTTTAGAGGCAGAGATTTTCAGTATGAAATTGAACAAAAACTCAACTTAATCATCGGGTTGGTAAAAACTAATAAAGGAGGATGGGCGTTTTGGTACCCATGTCCAATCAAAATGACTTTAGTGTCGTTTGAAAGGTCTTTTCAAGAGTACAAAAAATTACTATGGCGACAAACCCGTACAAATTGTCCGTTTTGAAATATAGCCTTCAGAAGATACGGAATATTTAGTTAGAATTAGGATTTAAAACTCATATCTTTGGCGTAGCTCAACCGATTTTTAAGATTTTTGCACAGATTTAGAGCTTATTAATATTCAATTAATAGATAAAATTCTGTAACAATAAATACACAATAAAATCAGTTTAGAATTTTTTCAGTTAAGGCAGATTTACGTTGATACAGCAGCTGGCGCCAACATCTCTGGATTCCAGCTCTGCATTAACACTGGCACTGAATCACTGGCAATCAGTGGCGATCACCGGCGCATAGTGTTAACACGGATCCAGTGCCTCTGGCTGCGCAGCGTGCGCTGTCACTGGATCAAAAAATAGTCAGCCAGTCTATTTCGATCCAGTGCTGGATCCTGCTTGCTAGACTGAATTCTAACATGTTTACATTGATGTTACAGTGCTTATCTAGCGCCGGAATCAAGTGGTGCTGGCGCCAGCAACTGTATCAATGTACATCAGCCTTTATGAGTGATTTATCTAATATACAATATAAACATATAAATACACGTACATATGTATGACTTTCACTTTCAGTCGTTCGTTGAGTTATTGCAAAAAGTTTCTTGTATAGGTACTTAGTACCAAAAATATATAACTTTCAAGTAGGATTACTGCGATCGGACAATGAACCAGGACTAGCGACATGTAAATTCACAATCTACACAAAAATACCTTTCCAACGACGTATCATTTACTCTGATTGGTGCGGGTACCAGATTCCATACATTTGTGCCCATCCTCCTTTTATTCTCAGTTAATATCTCGACCCTGTGGTAATAATTATGGTAATGGCTGTATTGTTAAAATACTCAAATACCTTTAATATTAGCAGGTAATCGAACTCTATAAGTAACAGTTTCTAAGTTAATGTAAACAATGCTGATTATTGCACTTGCTTTGTATTTGCATTAAGAATGGCATAATTATTTAAGTACATTTTACTGTTACTGATATGCAGTGTTATGTAATATTGCATATCCCTGATATTCCTACTATGCGCGGTTAGCCGCATTCGTGCGTTCCTATTTATGAAACTACCACATCTACATTGTACTGATAGCAATCTAGGTATTATATTATTGGAGGCTTTGTGGTGTGTCGCAAGTAGATTATTCTCGCGGTTTTATGACTCCACTGTAATACCAGTAATGTCAGAGAAGCTGAGAGATTGTGTTAGTTTATTAAGCTCTGCCTTGATTCGACTTATAGTTATGGTAGTTGAGGCGCGTAAAGACGATCGTCAGGGAAAAATAAGTAATTTTTCTGTACGTATATTTAGAAATGTCAATGTACTTATATAATAATATAATATATTATTGATGTCCTTATATTATAAGGACATCAACAACAATCGTATAACGATATCATTTCAAGAAGCTACTATATTTTCAGCTTAAATTCCATGTTAGTTTTAACATCGTTTAATTTAAATGTTTTTTTTGTATTAAGTTATTTATTTTTTTATATTAAGTTATTCATTTTATATTAATTTATTGTAGCTAAAATTTAAATTTCTTAAAAAATAAATCCTAGTATTCCCAATCCCAGTTCCGTCTTAATAATAACCTACTTTTAAAATCTCTAATATTACATACTCTTGTTCAGAGTTATTCAGTGTGATTATTATTTGTTTTCAGGTCCGCGCCATGGAGCAGCGGCTGTGCGAATGGCCGGCGGGCGCTGAGGGCGCGCCCAGAGCCATCTCGCGATTAGAGGGCCAAATTGAAGAACAAGTAAGTACCTATCTACCTACTGTTGTATTTAAAATAAGACACAAGAATTAGGTTACACTAATAACTAATTAACTCCTGCCACAAACCGTGTCGAGTAATTTCGTTCCAAAAAATTATGTCATTACCTAAAATTACCGAAGTAAACAGTGAGTATCTATTACGTTTTAATACTGTATTCATTAAACTGAATTTGCTTTGTTCCAAACTTGAAAGTAATTGCTACGCCGTGCCGGCGTAGCGCCATGTTGTGATTTATATTTATTTATTGATAATATCTAGTATTAAAAATTAAATACTTAAAATTACAATACATAACTCATGAAAATTACCAAATATTGGTATTGAATAGATGTTATGGAAAGCTCCTAAGAGGAATAATGCTCCATAATATAAGAATATTCAAAATCCCTGCACCTTCCTTTGAACATTACTTCGAGTATTCACAACTCCCGCCAACGATAATGGCTTTTGAACCAATAAATTTACTGATATTGAAGCTAAACGACTAATTTATCACGATATATATTTCAATATCAATTTCTATGTAGGCTATATGAATGTAAAATATTTTTTCTTTTAATATTCCATTATTGATTTATCGAAATCGCAGTGGTACTTTCGACGCGAAACGTAAGTAATCCTGACGAAGTAGTGTTTATTGTCGTAACCGGTTACGAAATAACGCTACGAGCCAACAACGTCACAATAGATGCCAAACGAACGTCACTAAATACGTCACTGTCACAACAGAGTCACAATGTCACGGCAACATGACTGACTTGAGTGACTTGTTTACGCTTGTATTGTTGTTTTGTGTCCAATAATGAATAACTTTTTCGTATAAAATGGGATTTCTGAATGAAACTAGGCCTGAACTTTGTTCTTCGTGTATGTGTGTAATACGAGTGAATGTTCAGTCAATCTATAATGGAATTTCTATGAGAATTCCCAATACATGATTAGACCAGCGTTGCTTCGTTTACGATGGCCCAAACAAATAAACAGCAGGTGGGTGTAAAACGAGTTTGGATTACTTAACAAGTTAATGGTTTACTGTTAACCGTCAAGCTTACAATAGCTCAATACGTGTAATAAAAGCTTCTTAAAACGTTTATATTAAAGGTTTTTTGGGCTCATTTATTATTCTTTTATTATACCTACTTCATTAAATCTGATTCCTTTATTACTTTCTGATAAGAAAGATATTTATAAGTACAGCCCAAAAACCTGCATGGCTTTACAAATCCTATTTACTTATTACTTAATTTAACAACTTAATGTGACCTCCAGAATGTATAGATCTTGCACTTTAATATTAACAACTGAAATAAACAACATGGCCTTTGTAGCACGGAAGACTTCATACAAGCGTTCCTGATGAAATACCTAATATACACTCTACCAAACATCATTGACAAAACAATTGAACAATCCCACGACTATTTCCAACGTTCCCGTTCCCCCCCAGAAACAGCTGCGACTCCAAGACGCGAAACAGGTAGAGGCGAAGGCGGCCCGGATCAAGGAGTGGGTGACCAACAAGCTCCGGGAGCTGGAGCAGCAGAACCAGCTACTCCGGGAGCAGAACGACCGCTGCAACCAACAGCTAGAGCTCCTGCGGAACCACATCGCTGCACAGGGCACTCGGAACTGTGCTGTAAGTTACCCACAATTATTATATTAGTTGTCACATGATTGCCTTCTGCATAGGTGTCTTCATTCTTTACGCTGAACCAGAAAGGCTACATGATCGCGTTATGCATATATTCTTTGTATATGCTGAACCAGAGAGGCTGATAATTGCTTTTTACAAAAAAAATAACCGACTTCAACCTTGATAAGTAGAGATAACTCAAAAACTACTCGCCAGATGGCGCTCAATTCAACATGTATGTGTAAAGTTCTCGTCACTACAAATTAATCAAGCCCAAACACTAGATAACTGCAGTAAATCGTTGAGGAGTTCCCACGACTGTCTTTTGGCTTCATCAGATCGACTCCAGACCTTCTTGAAATGGTAGCACTTTAATGTATTTATGATAACATGAACAAACACACTAGTCTTCCATACAATTTTCGAAAGTTGCCCTCGATTTCTCCAAGATGCCATCATCAGATCCTGATGATCCTTTCAAAAGGACCCCACTGCGCATATCTACTTTACAACAAAAAAATAATTATCAAAATCGGCCCACAAACGACGAAAAAATCGCTGAACAAACATAAAAAAAAAGCATATATACGGTCGAATTGAGAACCTCCTTCTTTTTTGAAGTCGGTTAAAAAGCAGTTGTAATGAAATAGGTGATGGTAAGTAATTTGAATACCAGTTCAAATGAGCTTGGGAGCAGGAAGAATTGAAAGAAATCCACCTATATAATATCATATGGATGTCATTTTGTGCCCCTTAGTAGGTTTCTAGTTATTACTTCATAGACTAAGATATTGGTATTTTTCTTGACGTGGAATAAAATACAGATGAGAAGGATGTTAATGGTATGATGAGATGCCACTTAAAAATGTAGTAGAATATAGCACAGATAGATAAAATCATAAGCTGGGCCAAAAACTACAAAATTTGTGAGTAAATCTGTTGTAGTGTGTAGATGAATTTCATGAACTAATACTTTGTTTTACATTTTACATAACAATTTCCATTCATTGTTTAGTAATATATAGTTCCTCATTGTGTGTCATTTACTTTAGTGCATCTATCAAATTATTGTCAGTAAGAACATATCAACAATCACATGTATAGCAATGTGCATAATCTGCAGAGACAATTAAAACATAAAATATATTAATTCGAAAGCCTCGTTTAATATTTGTTCATTAATTGGAATAGTAGTATTAATGACAATGTCTATTCCAAACAAATTAAAATTACACCTTCAAAACCCCAACCTAGCTGGTAGTGGCTCTACCTTCAATGCAAGAGGTCCCAGGTTCAATTTCCGACAGATTTATGTTTATTCTTGTGTCATTGGTTTTAGTGACATATTCTTTGCCACACAGGAAATCATATTGTGGGTGTATATTTTGTGTGTAATACAAAATAATTTTGGTAGATGCTCTAAAACCGTTAGTAGATACATTTAGATTGTAACATTAACCATCACCTCCCCAGTTTCTGCCCAGTCGTGGGAGTTTATCCCTTGAAGTGAGAAGCGACGACTCTGCCCGCGCCTCTTCCAGCCTATTAGCATCCAACAGGCGTCGGTCAGAGAGCCTAGAGGGGCCCCAGGTAGCCTAGATGTACCCTAGGCACTCAATGTCTTGATGTTAGACGGGCTATGTTTATTTGCTAGCACACTTTGTTAATTTGTTTTATGTTGTTTGAAGGTTCATTACTCACTTATTATGGCAATAATCATTTATCATTACATTTTTTGAGAAATTTAGCCTAGGACTGGTAATATCATGATGGGTAGGAAATGCTGCCCATACTGGGAGTACTATCCACTTTTAACATAAAGATTATTATCAAATGATTCAAATTTTCAATGGATCAGTTAAAACTTAGTCACTGCTACAAATCATTAAAAAACCATAGTGCATAAATAAAACTAATGTCCATATTTTTATTATCTACTACATAGAATTGGCAATGTGGTCCACTTATTTTATGGGACACAAACATTAAAAGTAATGTCAAAGAAGTGCTATAAAGTGTTAATTAATTTGAGACAAAATTGAGATGTTTGTATAATTTTTTAGTTACCAATCAAATAGGTGAGCAATGATTTGACTTGTATTTCCAATGTTAAAAGATCTTTTAAATATTTTCAAAGCTGTTTTTTTAGCCAATACACTGAGAAATCATTATTGCACAATTATTTTTGATATTTGATTTAATTCTGAATACAATTGGTTGATCTTGCACGTCAATTTTAGGAAACTTATTTGAGGACAAAACTTTATGTAACAAGCTCCTTGTTTCAAGTTATCAACACACTTATTTTTAGTTGCCAGTTCTGATTAAATACATTCCTTGTATTTCACTGCTTGTCTATTGTGAATGTGATCTAGATGTTGTAATTCAAATTATTTCATAATAAAATAAATACATAATATTATTCATTTGCGTCGGTATTGTTCCATTTTGTGAATATGATTCTTTTGAAACTCAGATGACACTGTAAGAGAAATTGCTTAAACTTTTAGGGGTAGGTATATGACAGGGCATGAGTCTTCTTATATCCAAGGAGAATATGTTCTTCCAGTGTGGATTATTGGAGAGCTAAGAGAACCAACAGATATAAATTTTACTCATTTATAAATCAATTAATTCATGTAAGTGTTGTGAAGTAACTCAGTAACCATCATAAATCCTTAGTCATTTTCCAGCTTATTTCCAACATTTAGACTGTATAAATTACATTTCATGTATATGTAATTGATTTACACTCTCCTCACTTTTTCAAAACTGTTGAAAACCACTTTAAACTGGCACACACATGTGACGAAGGATAAAAATAGATAATCATAAAACGCAAGATCATGAATCTGAGAAGCTATGAGTACTTAGCTCCCAGATGAATCGAGCCACGCCAAAAATGCTGATGATCGATTCTCTATGTGCTTTATTCGTTTATTTTTTTGTTTTTTTCGCCGTAATGCGTATTCCATATTTGAATTTCGTAGAAACCATGTTAAAAAAAATAACGTCTATTAACCGATTTTGATTACAGAAGTCTAATTAATTTAAACTTAATTATCTAATTTAAAACGCGAGTTGGATCAAATCCTTAATTTAAACTTAACAATCCAATTTAAAATAGGGATGAAATCCTCTTGTAGATGTTTATCATAGTTTTTGATTTATGAAATATTAAAATGTCTTTTCCAAATACCCTCTGACCACGAGGAGAGTGAACATCAATGTAGTAAGTCAATGTCACGTAACTAACCAGTCACTAACCCCACCCGCAGCTCCCAAACCCATCAGAGCCGCACTACAGCACGCCGGTGCGGCACCGCCGTAACCTGTCCATCGGGACCACGACCCTGGTGCAGACCACCCCCAGCCTCACCGCCATGAACCGCACCATGGACGAGCGGACTACTGCCAGTCTGTTGGCTGATGATTTGGCGGTAAGGCGCTACCATTCACTGACACCACTCATCCCCCCGCTGCTACCAAACCCATCAGAGCCGCACTACAGCACGCCGGTGCGGCACCGCCGGAACCTGTCCATCGGGACCACGACCCTGGTGCAGACCACCCCCAGCCTCACCGCCATGAACCGCACCATGGATGAGCGGACCACTGCCAGTCTGTTGGCTGATGATTTGGCGGTAAGATGTGTTGGGTTTTTGAGCTTCTTGAAAGAGGAGGAGGTTCTCAATTCGTCTGTAGGTTTTTTTGTATGTGTGTTACCTCATAACTTTGCACTGGGTGAACCGATTTTGATAATTTTGTCTGTATTCGAAAGCTAGTGTTTGTAACGGAAGATGTATTTTGTTTGCAGGCCGCTGTGGAAAATCTCGTGGTGCTACCAACGACGCCGAACACATCAACGGACGGCGACACGACTCATGATTACGCTGAGATATACACTCCTAGCAGAGGTAACTTGGTTATATTATAAATTTAATTTAGATAAAGCGTATAGAACCGACTTTGCAGCCCTGTCATTTTGTCTGAAAAGATGTGAATAACGCAATTGCTATCATGCCTTGCCTTTAACGTAATAATGACTCTCAGCTAGGATGAACTCAAGCCGCTGACTTAATAGTTCTCCTTAAATATCTTCCATGTATACATATTGACCAATTACTGTTGAATTTTCTACTAGCTTGCGTCCTCGGGTTCGCCCGTGTGGATTTCGTTTAAACTTCATCCACATAACTTCTCTATTTGTTAACCGACTTAAATAAAACAAACACTTAATGTATTCAAATCGGTAAAGCCGTTTCTGGGATTAGCGTGCACAAACATACAGAGAAACAGACAAAACGAAAAAAACATTGATTTAGGTTCTCTTGTCCCCGTTAATTTTATAAATATATTTGCCATGCACAGACAGCGATCAGTTACAGTTTTACTATGTATATAGATTCATTTATAATTCCCGTATTGCAGAACGGACGCCGGCATGGCAGGGCGCGGTGAACGTGATCGTGCAGGGCGGGGCGTCGCGCGGCGGCTCGTCGGCCGACAGCTCGGCGTCCGAGCAGCCGCGCCCGCCCACGCCGCCGCTGCACCGCTTCCCCAGCTGGGAGGCTAAGATATACCAGGTAAGGGGAGCTGTATACCAGGGCGCACGCCGCGTGGCAGGGCGCGGAGAACGTTATCGTGCAGGGCCCCAGCGGTCGCCCATCCTACTACCGACCGCGCCCGCATTTGCTTAACTTTGTCGATCACATAGGATTGACGCAAGCCGCCGAGCTATGAGCGCATCGATAAATTGCCTATGTACAGTACGTACAGTACTTAACGTACTACGTACACTTAACGTACTGTGCGTACAGTACTTAACATACTTCATAATCTTCATATAGTACTTAACATACTGCAAACAGTACTTATCAGAGTGTATAATAATGTAACACCCCGTCCGCAGGTGGCAGACGACGGTCTCCAGCAATCGGTGGAGGAGGAGCTGAGCCCGCCGCCGTGCGCGCGGCCCGTGCACGAGTCCACCAGCTACCAGGACATCTCCGTGCCCGTCTACGCTACCGTCAAGGGGGTACGTGGCTCTGTGTGTATAGTGGCTTGGGTAGTTGAGCAGTGTGTGTGATGTCGTGCACGAGTCCACCAGCTACCAGGACATCTCCGTGCCCGTCTACGCTACCGTCAAGGGGGTACGTGGCTCTGTGTGTATAGTGGCTTGGGTAGTTGAGCAGTGTGTGTGATGTCGTGCACGAGTCCACCAGCTACCAGGACATCTCCGTGCCCGTCTACGCTACCGTCAAGGGGGTACGTGGCTCTGTGTGTATAGTGGCTTGGGTAGTTGAGCAGTGTGTGTGATGTCGTGCACGAGTCCACCAGCTACCAGGACATCTCCGTGCCCGTCTACGCTACCGTCAAGGGGGTACGTGGCTCTGTGTGTATAGTGGCTTGGGTAGTTGAGCAGTGTGTGTGATGTCGTGCACGAGTCCACCAGCTACCAGGACATCTCCGTGCCCGTCTACGCTACCGTCAAGGGGGTACGTGGCTCTGTGTGTATAGTGGCTTGGGTAGTTGAGCAGTGTGTGTGATGTCGTGCACGAGTCCACCAGCTACCAGGACATCTCCGTGCCCGTCTACGCTACCGTCAAGGGGGAACGTGGCTCTGTGTGTATAGTGGCTTGGGTAGTTGAGCAGTGTGTGTGATGTCGTGCACGAGTCCACCAGCTACCAGGACATCTCCGTGCCCGTCTACGCTACCGTCAAGGGGGTACGTGGCTCTGTGTGTATAGTGGCTTGGGTAGTTGAGCAGTGTGTGTGATGTCGTGCACGAGTCCACCAGCTACCAGGACATCTCCGTGCCCGTCTACGCTACCGTCAAGGGGGTACGTGGCTCTGTGTGTATAGTGGCTTGGGTAGTTGAGCAGTGTGTGTGATGTCGTGCACGAGTCCACCAGCTACCAGGACATCTCCGTGCCCGTCTACGCTACCGTCAAGGGGGTACGTGGCTCTGTGTGTATAGTGGCTTGGGTAGTTGAGCAGTGTGTGTGATGTCGTGCACGAGTCCACCAGCTACCATGACATCTCCGTGCCCGTCTACGCTACCGTCAAGGGGGTACGTGGCTCTGTGTGTATAGTGGCTTGGGTAGTTGAGCAGTGTGTGTGATGTCGTGCACGAGTCCACCAGCTACCAGGACATCTCCGTGCCCGTCTACGCTACCGTCAAGGGGGTACGTGGCTCTGTGTGTATAGTGGCTTGGGTAGTTGAGCAGTGTGTGTGATGTCGTGCACGAGTCCACCAGCTACCAGGACATCTCCGTGCCCGTCTACGCTACCGTCAAGGGGGTACGTGGCTCTGTGTGTATAGTGGCTTGGGTAGTTGAGCAGTGTGTGTGATGTCGTGCACGAGTCCACCAGCTACCAGGACATCTCCGTGCCCGTCTACGCTACCGTCAAGGGGGTACGTGGCTCTGTGTGTATAGTGGCTTGGGTAGTTGAGCAGTGTGTGTGATGTCGTGCACGAGTCCACCAGCTACCAGGACATCTCCGTGCCCGTCTACGCTACCGTCAAGGGGGTACGTGGCTCTGTGTGTATAGTGGCTTGGGTAGTTGAGCAGTGTGTGTGATGTCGTGCACGAGTCCACCAGCTACCATGACATCTCCGTGCCCGTCTACGCTACCGTCAAGGGGGTACGTGGCTCTGTGTGTATAGTGGCTTGGGTAGTTGAGCAGTGTGTGTGATGTCGTGCACGAGTCCACCAGCTACCAGGACATCTCCGTGCCCGTCTACGCTACCGTCAAGGGGGTACGTGGCTCTGTGTGTATAGTGGCTTGGGTAGTTGAGCAGTGTGTGTGATGTCGTGCACGAGTCCACCAGCTACCAGGACATCTCCGTGCCCGTCTACGCTACCGTCAAGGGGGTACGTGGCTCTGTGTGTATAGTGGCTTGGGTAGTTGAGCAGTGTGTGTGATGTCGTGCACGAGTCCACCAGCTACCATGACATCTCCGTGCCCGTCTACGCTACCGTCAAGGGGGTACGTGGCTCTGTGTGTATAGTGGCTTGGGTAGTTGAGCAGTGTGTGTGATGTCGTGCACGAGTCCACCAGCTACCAGGACATCTCCGTGCCCGTCTACGCTACCGTCAAGGGGGTACGTGGCTCTGTGTGTATAGTGGCTTGGGTAGTTGAGCAGTGTGTGTGATGTCGTGCACGAGTCCACCAGCTACCAGGACATCTCCGTGCCCGTCTACGCTACCGTCAAGGGGGTATGTGGCTCTGTGTGTATAGTGGCTTGGGTAGTTGAGCAGTGTGTGTGATGTCGTGCACGAGTCCACCAGCTACCAGGACATCTCCGTGCCCGTCTACGCTACCGTCAAGGGGGTACGTGGCTCTGTGTGTATAGTGGCTTGGCTAGTTGAGCAGTGTGTGTGATGTCGTGCACGAGTCCACCAGCTACCAGGACATCTCCGTGCCCGTCTACGCTACCGTCAAGGGGGTACGTGGCTCTGTGTCTGCCATGAAGAGTAATGGACAATTTAGATAATTTCTTCTTAATTCACAACATTAGCACCTTGACGTCCCCCGACAAGGTGGACTGATGACCTGAAGAAGACAGCTGGAAACCGTTAGATTCAGAGGACTCAGGACTGTTCGGAGTGGCGTCAATTAGGAGAGGCCTATGTTCAGCAGTGGACTTTGATAGGCTTATAGATATATAGGTAACACCTTAACGCGTTAATTAATGCAGGGGTAACCGTATGGTAAAAAAAAAATTTGGTATTTGAAATCTTTCAAAGCCAATTATAACATGTATACTTACTTGTAAAACAACACAACAAACTCTTTTTTCCCTAGTCACTGAAACGTTTGGACATTTTTTTAATGTAATTGTCATCCCCCAGCGCGCCAGTCAGATCCGGTCGATGCCGTTCACCGGAGACTCGTCCGACGACTCCTCGGACGGCGAGGAGTCCATGGGCGTCACCATACACAACACGCCCTCGCACCATAACCCGGCTTATGGTAAGTAGCGCTCCAATTTTAAATTATACTGTTAATGATATAATGTGTAAATGATCCTGTAAGTACATCATGTCAGAGGCTTTCAGGTTGCATAAACAATTCTTGTAATTAGGTTTGCCACGAATCCTTTCACAAATCCTAAATACATCACGAGTGACGAAGTATAGTCTAGCATCAGGCCATTTATAAGTAGGATTGCAGTATGGTATTAAATAATATCTATCCTCCCCACCAGGCCACCCATCCCAACCAATAAACAACGTGAACATGACCGCGGCGCTACCAGCATCGCTACAAACGGTGCAGCCGCACGCGCCGCTCACCACCAACGGCCAGTGCAGCTCCTCCGACACCAGCCTCAGCGCCAGCAGCCCCTCCAAGAGCGTCAAGACCAGCTCCAGCCTGAGCCCCGCCAAGAGATCCAGCTCTGGCTCGCCGAGCAAACAGAGTAAGACTAGAGGTGAGTCTTTCTATTCAATTTTAAAAGTCGATTTCAAAATATATTCGATATCACTTAACATTCCTATACCTGCTTCTACATCTTCGACGAATTTCGAGGTACTAGATGTCATGGATACATAAAATATTACTTATTTTACTTAGAGTCCGAGAAGTGTTTCTTGCAACTAAATTAACTCAAAACATTATTAATTGGACAATGATCAACAGTGATAACATTTCTTGAATATCTGGCAGTCTAAATTGTGGAACGAACTTCCTCCCTCGGTATTCCTGACGTACAAATTACAGTACATTGGGTCTTTCAAAAAGCAATTCCATCGCTTCCTTGTTGGGCGTCGGTGGTTACATACCATCAGATGACCCGTCCGCTTATTTGCCAGCTTAACCTATAATAACTGACGTTCGTTTCCAGACACATCGTTCGAGTCGGGCATGTCGGACGACTACGCGATCCCGCCGGACGCGGTGTCGTGCGAGAGCGGCGCGCGCGACTCGCCGCGCCGGCACGACGCGCTCGAGAAGAGCGGCCACCTCGCCAAGCTGGGCGGCAAGCTCAAGACTTGGCGGAAACGATGGTAGGTTTGGTTTGGGATGATAATTTATGGTTTATGTGACTTTTAGTGTAGCGGCGCGATACAGTAATATGAACGCGCGCCTTACGTGAAATGCTGTACACGTATAAGGCCTCTGCCTCGAATCTTGCGGGCAACGGGGCGGCGGCGGCGGCGGCGCGGGAGCGGCAGGATCTTATGCGTAAAATCAAATGAACTGGGCCTTGAAAACAGCGGAGTGGCAGCGGTGCGAGAGAAGGTAACGAGCGGTGCGTCAAGCGATGACCTAAGAAATAAATTTGAATCAAAAAGATGTTGTCGCCGTTGTTTAAACAATTCGTTCGCGAATAAAAACGAAAATCTCGGCGACACAACACTACGCCGCTATAGTGCGGCGCGAACGGTCAGTTGGTTTCGAGAACACGTCCGCGTTGCCCGCGCCGCTGCCGCCCCGCTGCCCGCAAGATTCGAGGTAGAGGCCTAACACCACAAGGACCGAGTACACTACGTCACGCGTGTCATACCGAGACTGGCCAATCAGAATAGAAACAATTCGAAATTAACATTCAGACCGCGGTCCCCCTTTTCTTCCATATTTAATTAGTAATTATGGTTAATTTTTCTTTCGTTTAAGAAGATAAACACACATGTAACAGCCATACAAATACACCTTCTCTTCCCACCAGGTTCGTCCTGAAGAACGGCACGCTGTCCTACTGGAAGTCCCAATCGGAGATGTCCCGCAAGCCGCAAGGGCAGATCGGACTGGGCGAGGCGTGCCGCATCTCGCGCAACGACGGCGCCGCCACGTTCGAGATATACACCGGCAGCCGCACGTACTACCTCACCGCGGACAGCATTGCCACCATGGAGGATTGGATACGGGTGCTGCAGGTGAGGGTTATGTTAGTAGGGAGCATAGGTCGGCTGGTTATTACCAACGACGGCGCCGCCACGTTCGAGATATACACCGGCAGCCGCACGTACTACCTCACCGCGGACAGCATTGCCACCATGGAGGATTGGATACGGGTGCTGCAGGTGAGGGTTATGTTAGTAGGGAGCATAGGTCGGCTGGTTATTACCAACGACGGCGCCGCCACGTTCGAGATATACACCGGCAGCCGCACGTACTACCTCACCGCGGACAGCATTGCCACCATGGAGGATTGGATACGGGTGCTGCAGGTGAGGGTTATGTTAGTAGGGAGCATAGGTCGGCTGGTTATTACTGGGTTACAGATTCAGATATCGAGAAACGCTAATAAGGTTGAAATACTCAACTATAGTTGGGCCATTTTAATAGGTCACATTTGACAGTTCGTCAAAATTTTCCAAAGTAACCTTGTAAGGGAGGCACCCCATAGTATCTAATACATTCCATACTAGATATTGTTAAACTTTTTACACTTAAAAGTAAGGAACTGACGTCGTTACAAAGTTACGTCAGTGAACTCTTTTTCTTTTTAAATATCAGGGATGGTACCGAAAGAAACAGATGAGTAGATAAGTTGAATTCGAGAAGTCGAACTAATCGTCAAAAAGTATTTCACGATTACAAAATAAAATGTATTTTAATACAAACAAAATTAATTTTATTACATTTTAGGGCAAAAAATATGTAATTATTCATTTATATAATAACGTCTGGCTCAAAAGTCTGTATCTAGAAATGTGAAATGTTACAAAAAAATCATGATTTCATTTCGCGCCATTATTTGACGCATTATTGTTGTCATTTTTTTTAGTCGTTGTGTGAACTGTGCGCTTATTAATACTTTTTATAACAATCGCATTCAATTTACAGGTGTTTGAAGTCCTTATCGATTTATTCAATTTAATCGATGTTTTTCAGCAGGTTATCCTCACTATGAAGCAAAGACAAACAGTTGTCAAATGTGGCCTATTAAAATGACCCTACTTTAGTGAGTGACTTTGGAAGAGCGCAAATAAATTTAAAATAACGCTACGCACTCATAGCTCTCATAGGGTTCCTTGTGTTGTGGGTGCCGTGGACAACACACATGACATGAAAACACTCATATTTTAAAGTCGTTATTCAAATTCCCACATCGCTGGGAATCTACCCAGGATCCATGGAACAATGATTCAGCGTTTTAACCATTGCGTCATTCGGGTCGTTTTCATCAAATATGTTGGTTTTTTTCTTATGCGTTTTTGTCGCCTGTTTACTTAAGGTAATATTGACCAGCAAATGCTCAGCTTTTTTCACTTCATAAATCATCTGTATGTCTACATAAAAATACGCTCCGTATTCTCTATCACACAACACAGTCATACAATCGACTTCAAATATGACATTACTTGTGTTTCAGAACGTCCAAAGAAGGAACGCAACGAAACTCCTGCTGAGCAAGGAGGACAACAAGCCGACCATCCAGGGCTGGCTCACCAAGGTGAAGAACGGCCACGCCAAGAAGAGCTGGTGTGTTCTGTTGGGGAAAATGTTCCTGTACTTCAAATCGCCCGGGGATCAGGTGAGTTCGTGTATTTAGGAATTTAATATGAGGTCATCCTTTGTTCATAGAATAGTTATAGGTTACGATGATGATGATAATCTAGTGAAAAAGATTATAGACTGATGGTGTTCATAATATTGTAGTGATATCGCACTTGGTGACGTCACAAAGCCTGCTGTCCAAGTTTTCTAAACCGCTCGCGTATATAAACGTTCGACAGCGAACAGTTGAAGCTTTCGGCTGTTCCCCAGGCATGTTATCTCCTGTCGGGAGATTTTCTTTTCCTAAAATATAATCGTTAATGAATTTATGTTTCACGCATAATATAGACCTGCCTTGCACGTTCGAATGTGTGTCAAGTGTAACAATCCAATTTTGAATAGAATCGGTTTGTGCGTGAAATTGGCGCAATGGAAATTTGTTACTATATTTGAAAACGAACAGATTACATAGTGATATCTCGCTTCCGCGTTTGGAAGTTTTAGTCGTGCTGTCTCTGTCACTCTTACATATGTCACGCGCCATTTTACTAAAGTTATTATTTTAGAAATAGTGAAAATAATTTACAATTCAATGTTAACATAATGAAATGTGATTCCTTTGGACTTTATTTGTGTTTCTTGAATTGTTAGAATATTTTTGAAGGCACAGGAAGCCATATTTTCTACATTTGCGGACGTAATTACTGAAATCAATTTTGCGTAAGGAAGATGTGTAACTCGCTGCTGTCTACAACAGACTGACTTGATCAATCACTCAATCACACAACCTAATGTTGACCACTCGTCGTGCGCCTTATGTATGTTACGGGCGCACGCATCTTTACTTTCTACATCCATGGTTTCACGTTTCCAGAACCCAACAGGCCAGATCAACATGCGAGACGCCCGTGTAGAGGACGTGGAACACGTGTCGGACTCGGACAGCGAGGAGAAGAACGACGACGCGCGCAACCACCTCACCGTCGCCATCTACCCGCAGCACCAGGTAACCGGGGTCAGTGACGTCACCGTTTATGAATGCTGTAGGTGCGCTGTGGACGCATGCGAGTAGAATGTTGTTTGTTAGGAGTTGAGGGTGGGTAAGGTTTTGGGAGTAGTCATAAAATGGGTGGTGATGAAATGTTTATTGAGGTTATGTAACGGATTTGTCATGACAGATATTATAAATAAAAATATATATTGCCGGAAGGGGGAGAGATAAATACATTAAGTTAAAATCATATGAATTTTCTTTTCGTATATTTCACTCTTAAGTATTTTGTGTAAAGTATATGAAGTGGGTTTGTGACATCAAGATGAGGTTCAAACCTATTAAAAGGTTCGTGATTTAAGTATAAGAAGTGCATTTCCCATGTCACTTGGTTATGTTAGTAGTTTCAGTAAATTCAGATAATCTTTATCATAAATTATTACAAACGAGATGATTGATTCATTTCTTGAAGATAAAAGATCAAAAGGTGGGTATAGCATTAATTTGTTGATGTAGGACTGCAATATAGGTATAAGTATACGAAAAACATTAAGTTTATGGAAAGCATGGTAGGCCTGAAAGCAGGCATTGAACAATAGTGCCTCAGTATCCAATCGGTACGTGCACGTAATTTTGTACGTACATGTAAATATGCGTGCGTTGTCCGGTTCGATTTGTTTGTGAATTGTGAATGTCGTAGATGTACCGCACTAGACACTACTAGAAATTAAGTAGACACTTCATACACACACAGATTACTCTAAGAATAAGTCACAACTATTTAAGTATTTTAAGTTCACAAGGGTGTAACAAAGAAACCTAACCAACTAATATTCTAACACCATCTACTAACTGGACTAACCATCCTAGTCCCTTTGAGTCTAGTTCTAGGTCGGTCACAGTTGTTATGGGCGGCAGCGGAAGGGTGGTGCTGCATGCTCGTTTGCTATCTTAATTCTATAAAAAAAAGTATTTTTATTTCACAAGGTGTGTAATAAAATCTGAATGAAGTATTTAGCAAAACAAATATTATTATTGTGACATTGTACAGAAAACTTCTACAAAAACAACTACGAGTATATGCCCGGCAAAATATAAAAATTACTGTCCTCGATGATCTATGTCAAAGTTTTTTGGCTGACGTTAGAATTTCCTAGCCTGGTGACTGCTCTAGTCTTGAATGTCGAGAAAACACACGAGTCTTGAAATTACCCCTGATGGCTCACTACACTGTACAATAGATACGCACTGACATTAATTGGAAAATTTAACTATCTTAGTGCATGCCGTATCTTTTATAGACTATAAATAGCATGCAAATTGGTTTGTAAAATGTACACCCAAATATTGGCATTTATTACTGTGTCCTCTACAACATTGAGAAAGCCTAGCGAAAGAGGCTGCTGCAATGCATATTGGAGCTGTTAATAGTCAACCCAAGTATTGAAAGTTTTTATGTTGCCCTATGGCCTACGACTTTACGTGTCTTAAAAAGCAGCGAAACGCTAAAAAACTTTTTTGGCCGCTAGCGGACACTCATCCAACTAACGATCCTCCGATGTTGCTTTTCTGTTCTATCGCCTAGAAACGACCCAAAGACTTCGTCATGAGAGTTACTTCAATTCTCCTATTATGTATAAAATTATTCCTCTATTTTTCCTCGATGGTTTTCAAAAATTTTGTTAGTGCTCCCCCCACAAGGAATCGGTTTTTGATACTTGTAGCTCAGTCTGTAGTTTAAAAATTTAATTAGACTTGAAGCTAACAAAAAGGGTGTCTTTCTTGAATCTGATGTCAAACGACTTGACATGCTGTAGCTGGGAGCTGTAAAGCCAATTCCTACTTTTTTATTTCCAGAGATCGATGTCTATAACTACACAAAGTCCCCATTTGTGATATAATACTCATCGATCTAATATTACTAGATACACAATGGCATACAAATTTTTACGTATTTAGAGCGCCCAAATTTCCATTTAGGCGCACTTTTGGTGGACGCTATTTTCAAGTGCTGATTGTCCATTTAGTATTAATATTAGATCGATGACTATACTATTACAATACACTTAACGACATTACCTTTTTTATAGTTTAATAAGAAGTGGTACGTTGCACCAATTGCAGGGCCCGACGTACCTCCTGTTCGAGAGCAAGGCGGACAAGGACGCGTGGCTGTACCAGCTGACGGTGGTGAGCGGCGGCGGGCTCAGCCAGGGCACGCACTTCGAGCAGCTCGTGCAGAAGCTCATGGAGACCGACGGGGATCCCAGTGAGTTACGGCTCTATGTTGGATAGCTTGGGTTGGTTAAGGTTTGGTTGTTAAGGCCGACGGGCTACCCCGCTGGTCGCTCCAATGCTCTCGTTTAGGGGAAGGGCTAGAGAGCGTGCCGTACCGATGACGCCGCAGTAGCACACTGGAAGTGGAGCGAGTGTAGCACACTGTCCCGGCACTAAAACGGTAGGCGTCGACATCTTGTGGTTTTAGTGGGTTCGTTTCCCAAATACCTGTCTGGCTTCCCGTGGCCAGATGGACAAGATGCTGCCCTTATACCCGTAACCGTTCGCCCGGTGAGAAGAAAGAAATGCACACCTTGCACATGACATAGAATTAAACTTGAAAAATTGCATTAGCAAAGTGCCAAGGATATTCTTAAATCTAAAGTGCAATTGTGAGTTAAACATCATTAGTTTCATAAAATTATCCGATACATTCAAACAACCTTTTAGTCCTCTCTATGATTGCAAGCACATGTAGATTTGTACAATATTGCAAAAAAATATCATAAATTTTAAACAATCGATTAATGTTATAATTTATATTATGTTGTTCCAGATTGCGTCCTATGGAGGCACCCGATGCTACTGTACTCCAAAGAGAACATTACATCGCCACTGACATCGTTGAACTCTGAAGCGTTGCAGGCTGAAGCGTTAAAACTTTTTAAGGTTTGACTATTTGACTTTTTTTCAGTTCTTTTCTTCTTTTAAGCCATCAACTCCAACGATATTAATACAACGACAACGAGTGTGATTTTTTTAAATAGTAAAGGAACGAGAGAACGATTTTGACACTTTACCCACAAATGACGTGACGCATTGTGATAAGTGTTTCATGTTTAATGGCGAATAGAAAAAAAACATATTGCAATCATTGGCCTAAACTTGTAAATTCTGCTTATTTAATTTTACAATTTTTTTTAAACAATATTTTTTATTTTTTTATGATTGCTCTCCTATCCCCTATTGTCTAATACGCCATAATCTCTATCCCCCGCATGTTTAAACGTGATATTGTTATCTCTATCTCATATTCATGTCAGTGGCGGTGGAACACGCGGGCATAGACTACCACGCCGTACTGGCCCAGAACGCTCTCCAGCAATGTCTGGACGTGATCGAGCTGCAAGACGATCTGTTGTGCGCGCTCGTCTAAAATTATAAATTCACAATCCTCATTTTTCACACATATTGTTTAAAACTATATTTTTTTTTGTCGTTACTGTCCTTAATATGCCCTACTCGTCTCTGTCTTCCCCGCAGTGCGTGCAACTATTCATGTCAGTGGCGGTGGAACACGCGGGCATAGACTACCACGCCGTACTGGCCCAGAACGCTCTCCAGCAATGTCTGGACGTGATCGAGCTGCAAGACGATCTGTTGTGCGCGCTCGTCTAAAATTATAAATTCACAATCCTCATTTTTCACACATATTGTTTAAAACTATATTTTTTTTTGTCGTTACTGTCCTTAATATGCCCTACTCGTCTCTGTCTTCCCCGCAGTGCGTGCAACTATTCATGTCAGTGGCGGTGGAACACGCGGGCATAGACTACCACGCCGTACTGGCCCAGAACGCTCTCCAGCAATGTCTGGACGTGATCGAGCTGCAAGACGATCTGTTGTGCGCGCTCGTCTAAAATTATAAATTCACAATCCTCATTTTTCACACATATTGTTTAAAACCATATTTTTTTTGTCGTTACTCTCCTTAATATGCCCTACTTGTCCCTGTCTCCCCCGCAGTGCGTGCAACTATTCATGTCAGTGGCGGTGGAGCACGCGGGCATAGACTACCACGCCGTACTGGCCCAGAACGCGCTCCAGCAATGTCTGGACGTGATCGAGCTACAAGACGATCTGTTGTGCGCGCTCGTCTAAAATTATAAATTCACAATCCTCATTTTTCACACATATTGTTTAAAACTATATTTTTTTTTGTCGTTACTGTCCTTAATATGCCCTACTCGTCTCTGTCTTCCCCGCAGTGCGTGCAACTATTCATGTCAGTGGCGGTGGAGCACGCGGGCATAGACTACCACGCGGTGTTAGCCCAGAACGCTCTCCAGCAATGTCTGGACGTGATCGAGCTGCAAGACGAGCTGGTGTGCGCGCTCGTCTAAAATTATAAATTCACAATCCTCATTTTTCACACATATTGTTTAAAACTATATTTTTTTTTGTCGTTACTGTCCTTAATATGCCCTACTCGTCTCTGTCTTCCCCGCAGTGCGTGCAACTATTCATGTCAGTGGCGGTGGAGCACGCGGGCATAGACTACCACGCGGTGTTAGCCCAGAACGCTCTCCAGCAATGTCTGGACGTGATCGAGCTGCAAGACGAGCTGGTGTCGGCGCTGGCGAAGCAGACGGCGCCGCACACGCACACCAAGCACGGCGTGCAGGTAACACCGCTCGCGCGCCGCCACAATAGGCTAGTTAGCGGCAAGCTTAAACATGTAAGTGTTTGCGGGTTGATTCGGGGGGGATGGGTGGTGGTTGAAGCGTTGGGGGGGTTAGGGGAGGTTGGGGATTTTTTTTGGGGTGAGTTTGAGGGGAGACTGGGCGGTTATGTTTTGTACAATGGGTTTTGTAAGGCTGGGGTTTTTGGTGTTTGACACCTTTTTGGGGGGGGGGGGGGGATTGGGGTGTCATTTTCAGTTTTGGGTTTTGATTTGGTTTTAGTGTTTCTGGTAATAGAAGTAAATTTACAGATGATCAATTCTTCGATTAAATAATTTGAGGGCACTTTGAGAAAATTTAAACAATTGTTAAAATTTTTAAAAGTGAATAAAGATCTCATTTATAAATTTGTATTAGTTTTCTTTATTATAACGCTTCAGACGCCACTCAGTCCTATTATAATGTAACAAGCAAATAAAAACGATTCTGATACTAAAATCTTTAGAAACTAATCAATTAAGTTAATAGCCACTTTAGTTTTTTTCAAAAGTATTAAAATTTTATTAATGATTTTCGTATCAGAAACGTTTGTTAAGTGTTATTATAATTTGCCAATAACTTGGAACAGATGACCATATCCAAACTGTTCTTGGTTCAGTCACTCAAAAGCATGGCTTTCGGTGTTTCTTGTAATAAAACACGGGGAACAAACTACAGCGGTAAGAGCTATAATTGTATGGAATGGCTAATTCGAAATTCCAATACAAATACTTGGTTATACCGGCTAAATATTTAAATATTCGCTTTATATGCGGCCTCGGCTTTTCAGCGATACGCTTTAACGCTTTTCTCATATCATCATTGTTTAATCACTCATTTATCATCATAGACACGGGTGTTGTTTTTTAAAGCACTCTATACATAGACTTAACAGGTGTCCACTTTCTACTTATTTGCGGTAAATTTTGTATCTTTTACATCGATATTAATTTCAAAACAGCATAAATCATCACTATTCATAGACTTGCAGTAAGCCAAATGTGCCTAATTTTTCATACCACATAACATACTAATATCAAAATCAATCATGTAACAACATTTTTTAATGATCATATTGGATAAATACTAAAATCGCTCACTTATTGCCTTATCAAATCAAATAATTAAATTAATTTATTATTCATGTTTTTATCTTGCATATGAATTCAGTCAGTAAATGACTTGTCATTATAAACACTAGTTAAGATAATTAGAATTTTTTTCTAATATACATAAAGTGGACACCGAAGTAAATATACAATTGGGCTCGACAGAGTCCAACAAATAACCAAAAGCCTATACTGTACGGGTGCTGGGCTGACAGTATATGGTATTGTAGATACGGGCTTAGTAGTTATTCAAGCAAAACACTGTACATCTATGAAAATTGTTTTGCTTGCCAAGTTGTTTTGTTCCAACAAATATACACTAACAACCCATTGTAAGTGTAAAGCTTTGAGTGTCGCTGTTGAGATCTAAAGAGGCTTTGTGTCACGTGGTTGATCAATTTGGAATTGTGTATGTGAACATCGGTTTATTGGCTTTCTTCGATTTTTAAATTTTAACGGTAGTATGAAACGAATTGAAGGATTCGATCGGTTGTTTCAAACGGTTGTATTCCAACTTGATCGTTTAGTTCTGGCAACATTCACGGGTTAAAAAGAGAACATTATGTATAATTCTTAACGTAGTATTATACCGCTGGTTTTAAATTAATTTAAAATACCTCGGGTGAAACTAAGAATAGCGTCAATAGTAATGTTGCCACAACAAAAAGCGATTTGTAATCTTGTTGCGATCTATCAAATGGAATGTTGGTGTAAATTTCCCCGTTTTATTTTTATTTTACGATATACTCATCCAAGAATGTTTTACCCCCACCCCTAGATTTAGGGAATGTTGTTGGTTTCGTATCCATTGTCATTCTTACTCTATCATATATATAGCTAGACTCTTCGCACTCCTATCTCCTTTGTATAGAAAGGTTGAGATGCAAGTTTGTATTAGTTTCTTCCTGTATCCTATGTATTTGATTGTATTATATTACTGAGGTAAGTATTTACGTTATTAGACTTAAGTTACAGTACAGCTGCACTCTAATTTAGTCCACATAACAGTTTCAATTACTTTCCAAACTTTTCACATAAACAATATTTTCATTACACAATATAATATTAAATCAAATATTATTATTCACCTCACGTATTTTATTCAACAATTTACTATACAAATTAACATTTCAATTTTTTGCAATATATTACAATAGAAATTAGAAAGTATTATGGCCTTTTTATAGTAATTATTAATTACTATTTTCAATAAATATGTGCAGCTGTACTGTTTTAAAACCTCTATATATTATCTATGATTATGTATATAAAAATAAGTACACTGCAATATTACACTCTGTATATACACAGGTAGCGGGACAGGGGCCTATGTATAAATATTTATTAAAAGCTCATCAAGGAATGATATCAAAGTAATGTTTTTTATACTGTCATAGTAAATAAATACTCGTTCATATTTCTGATAACGAGAAAAAATACCAGGTTTGCTACATGTAAAAATACTATTTAGTATTTATCATGAAAAAATTTATAATATCAACTAACATACTTGTTACTGTATGTCACATAAGTAAACTTAAATTGGTTAATAAATAATAGAATCATTTCACTGAACAATTTGAAAACAAAAATTTAGTGTAACATATTTAAATTATTATGTCACAAGCGCTCGAAGCCTGGCGGCTTCCGTCGATCCTAAGTGATCGAGAAAGTTGAGCAACAGCGGGCGCGGTCAGTAGTTGGATGGGTGACCGCTAGTGGCACAAAATTTCTTGAGCGCATCCGTGTTTCCGAGGACCGTAGATAGCCGAGAAAAAGCCATTTCGGTCGGAATGTAAACTTCCGATTCTTGGATTGGCCACTAACCCTTCGTCCATCCGCACTGGAGCAGCGTATTGGTGTATCTCTGGGTTTCCTCAATGATAAGAAGAGACCCGTGCGCCGTTTTGGACCATCAATGCCGTTAAATCAAAATCATTAAAGCCGAAACTAATTTATCACATCAATGAACTATTAATGAATTCTGTTAGATAACAATTAAAACAAAATGCCAATAAGTATAATACAGCTTTTGATATCATTCCTTCATGTTCTCAATTGGAACACAGTTGACATAACACAAGAAACGCACAAAGGTAGTGCTACATGCAAACACGAACGCACTAACAAAATGGTGTTGAGATGGTTGGTGTGTTATATATACTTATACATTAATATTTACAAAAATACACATGCTCATAAAATGAGATAATACCGAAGGCAGTGCCTCATAATTATGACTACTTACAAAGCTGTAGAAAATTATAGTCAATCAAGTTAAAAATGTTCCTGACCGTGAATATTTGTATATTGCATTGAAGTTACATAAGATTGTGAATATTTTCAAAGCAAATTACAGCTATGCATAATATATTGATAAGTAATTTTGAAATGTTTTTGATAGTGAAGTGGCCACTGCGGTACATAAGCATATAAAATGCCTAATGAGCATAATTTTAGTGACCAATTCAGGCAGTACTTTTTTAGTCTGAATTAATTTATAAGGTAAGGGGGCACCAAAAATCCTTTTTTATGTTTCTACACCAAAAAGTAACATTTTTTTTCGAAGATATTTATCTATATCATATATGTATGTATAATAATTGTGTAATATATATTTGTTACACAAAATCATGCTACACACGAACATAATACAACAATATTATTTATGATATATATGTATTTACATACAAACAATACACATACGACTCACTTATAAATATAATCCTTTAGCTATATTAGTTTCAACCTTTGTAAAAATTAACAATATTATAAATTTAATAACGGATCTTTATTCTTTCCACTATTCATAAATTGAAACTAATATAGAACTTAACTCTACAAACCCAGTAGTCAACCCTATCAAACATACAACCTCATCATAAACCCTCCACCCTATAAAAAAACTATACGACAACCCCCTACATCCCACATCTCCTACACATTGCTCCAAAACTCTACAACCTCCAAAATTTATATTGCAAAGACAAAACCTTAGTGTTCTTAGAACATTTTCCATCTATCACTTTAAAACCATCTATAACTTTAAAAAGGTATGTTCATATTTTGTGACTTAAAAATCTCAAATACAAGTAGAAGACTGTACAAAATCCTACGATTGTTCTAAAGCAATCTCTTTATATGCGAAATTGATTTTAATTTCATTGTTCAATTATTTTTATTAGTGGTAGATAAATAATAGTAATATTAATAACATTTTGTAAATAATAATAGCAAGATGTAAATTTATTTTGGTTGTTTAAAAATAATTTCTTATTATAGTTCCCAATGTTAAGTATCGTCCCATAGATCTAGACATTGGCACAAAACCTGACCAATTCCAATTTCGATCTTGTTTAGTTCGAATACCGCGACGATAACTACCTTAATACTAGTCTAATCCACCCTACCCTAGTCCCTAATCCCTTTACCTCACACTAGCCAACATCATAAACTGGAAGCACAAAACATCGACCGCGCTCGCTACATAAAACCTCAGCGAGCGTCCCATTGTATCTGAGCCCTTAAAACTAGCATCACCTCACATAAGCCAACATCATGAACTATAAACTCAAAACCTTCCTCATCCTCGCAACACAAAACCTCAGTGATCGTCCCGTTGTCTCCGAGCCCCTTAGACTACCCACATACTCCCTAATCACCTCACATAAACCAACATCACTGTAAACTCAAAACCTCAACCGTGTTCGCAATTCGGAACACAAAACCTCGAGCAGTCCTGTACCGTACCGTATGTGGGAGCCACCAACATTTCATTTGTGCAGCAACTGTTGCTGTGCGCGACCCAGTCGCTGTTCACGTGCGACACGGGCGCGTCGGCGGCCTCGGGCGCGGGCGACGGCGCGCCGCACGCCGGCTCGCCCAGTTCCGTGCAGGTAACGATCGGATACTACTGGGAATCAGACGTGATATTTGTCATAGTTGTAGGCTTTTCGCACCGGATACTACAGTACTACTGGGAGGCAGGTGTGATGTCATAGTTGTAGACCGGTTGCTCACGTTCGCGCGGATACGCGAACTCACAAGTGTAGGACGCTCTTTGCGAATGAAGTTTTGGATGCATTCTTGGTTTGGTCGCACATCAAGCGCGCGAACATCGAACTGTGGAGTAATCGCACAGTTTGTGCAAACATTCGTACAGGGTACAATCTTTTACGCGTATGTGAGTGACCGGTGACAGTCTTATTCAGTTGTCCTGCCGCAGGCAAACTATAACCTATTTTCTCGCTCATAAAACGTACAATAGATATTATACATTCCGTGTAAACAAAACAGAGGCATTTAATATTATATTTGGCAGTGGTCCTTGGTCCCACCATCTGCGATATATGCGAACCTCAGATTATAGAACCAAAAGGCAGATAGAACATTCGCAAAGAAAAGCGACGAATAATGTGAAGCCGCTTTTTCCCTATGTGTACAACCTTAATGTCAACTAGCAATTGCACCGTATGGATACGTAATTCTTTGTGTGTGTGAGGTTGCCAAGTGAAAAGTCATAATCTCCCGCAATTTTGTAAACATTGTTCGCCATATTTTCAGCTTAAAACATTATGCACAATTAAATTGGAAAATTATTTATTACTAGTGAACGCCCTTGTTTCACTTCGGTAAGCCCATAATCGATAAATGAGGGATGGTACTCTTTAAATTGACGTTATTTCTTATTTGTGTACCGATTCTAACTAAATGTTAACCCAAGCTCATTTGAATACGTCAGTGAAATCTGCATCTAAATTTGTTAAGCCGTTCCTGAGATTAGGCGGAACAAATGCACAGAAAAACAGACAAAAAATTAAAGTTTTATTGTATGTAATAATAATAATTGATTTTAATTTCTTCTGATAATAATTTCTTGAGTGCCTCCGAGCTTCGGAAGGCACGTAAAGCCGTCGGTCCCAGTTGATATCGATACATCGATAGATAGCAGTCGTTAAGCCGTGTCGGAGGCCTTCGGGCGGCTTGAAAACTTTCGACAATGTGTTGGCCACTAACCCCTCCACCAATCCGCACTGGAGCAGCGTGGTGGAGTATGCTCTAGGCCTCCTTAATAATGAGGAGAGACCCTCAGTAGTGGGACATTAATGGGTTGTAGCCATATCACTAGTTATCAAAAAGTATTATATAATAATTATGTGTAAATGTTCTTTTAATATACCTATTTAATTTAATATTTTAAATATGTTTAATTGTTTTAATTAACCTATGGATTTTTGTCTCTTTGGGTAGATACACGGTTAACCGTGTTCGTCTACGGATCTCATCATTTCTGATTCGATCACGCAGAGAAATACCGAGCATAGCCCTCTCCATAGCCCGCTGAGCGACTCTGAGCTTGTGCATCAGACCAATAGTGAAGCACCACGTCTCGGAGCCGTATGTCATCACTGGCAACACACACTGCTCGAACACCTTCGACTTCAGGCACTGAGGTATTTTGGACGACAAGATATGACGCAGTTTCCCGAACGCAGCCCATCCGAGTTGGATTCTACGAGTGACTTCTTTCTCGAAGTTGGACTTACCCATTTGGATCACTTGTCCCAGGTAAATGTACTCGTCAACAACTTCGAGAGCAGCGCCATCAACAACAACCGGTACAGGTGTGACATGGACATTCGACATGATTTTCGTCTTGTCCATGTTCATCTTAAGACCTACCCGTTGTGAGGCGCTGTTCAAGTCCCCGAGCATAGTACTAAGTTCTTCCACGGAACTCGCCAGAATGACTAGGTCGTCGGCATATCGAAGATGTGTTATGTATTCGCCATTGATGTTAATGCCACGTCGTTTCCACTCCAACAGCTTGAACATATCTTCCAACGCAGAGGTGAACAGTTTTGGGGACAAAACATCCCCTTGCCTGACACCCCTCTGCAGTTGGATAGGGTTCGTCACTGTGTTGTGTACTCTGACGGACATGGTGGCTGATGCGTATAAACATTTTAACACCTCGATATACCGATAGTCAATCCGGCACCGCTGGAGAGAACTTAGTACCGCCCAGGTCTCGATAGAATCGAAGGCTTTCTCATAGTCCACATAGGCAACACATAGCGGCAGATTATACTCCTCGGTCTTCTGTATTATCTGCCGCAGCGTATGTATGTGGTCCATGGTACTGTAGCCTTTTCGGAATCCTGCTTGTTCGGGAGGCTGGAAGTCGTCAAGCCTGCGTGCAATGCGGTTAGTGAGCACCCTCGAAAACAGCTTGTAAACGTGGCTCAGAAGTGCAATGGGCCTATAGTTCTTCAAAAGGGCCTTATCGCCCTTTTTATAGAACAGGATCACTACACTTCTGCTCCACGCTTCCGGGGTAGTTCCAGTATTGATAACGGAATCGAACAACTTCTGGAGCGCCACCAGGAGGGGTTTCCCTCCAGCTCTTAGCAGCTCTGTTGTGATTCCGTCATCTCCCGGTGCCTTGTTGTTTTTAAGCTGTTTGAGGGCCTCTCTAATCTCATACAGGCTGACGTCCGGGATATCCTCGGTATAATGTCGGGTTAATTTGGCTCGCTTGTCGCTCTCCTTGTGAGGACTTGGAGCTTGCGAGGAGGCATACAACCGTCCGTAGTAGCTCTCCGTTTCTCTCAGAACTTCGGGTTTTGACGAGACTATGGTACCGGACTCGGTCTTCAACCTCGTAAGCTGACTTTGGCCAATACACAGGTCCCTGGCGAACACTTTGGAGCCCTGGTTCCGCTCAATCGTGTTTTTAACACGATTTGCGTTATTCCTTCGCAAATCGCGTCGCCGGCTCTTCGAGACCTGTTTATTGAGCCGTCTGTACTCTGCCATAGAGGTTGGAGACTGGACGCATAGTTCCCGTCGCTCCCTCATAAGACCGAGAGTATGTTCTGAGAGAACTGGAGGTCTGCCACTGGGGTGGGTCTTAAAGTACCTAGACCCTACCTCTTGAACGGTTGTTACCATCCTGGTGTTATACTCGTCCACTGAATTGCATGACTCCAGGCACGCGAAACGGTTTTGGAGTTCGAGCTGAAAGCTCTCGGAACCCTGGATTTGGACAGGTGTTGGGCGGAGCGTAGACTTCATAAGGCGTGACCGTTCCAGCTTCACATCGATATTCAATGTGCCTCTCACAAGGCGGTGATCGCTACCGGTTTTACACCTGTTGATCACAGAGACATCATTGAATATGTGCCGTTTGTCCGCCAGTATGAGTCTACATGACATAGCCCAGAGAATTAGCCGACTGAAGTGGCAATGGGCCGGCCATATAGTTCGGAGGACCGACAACCGTTGGGGAAGAAAGGTCCTCGAATGGAGACCACGTCTCGGAAAAAGGAGCATAGGACGCCCCCCGACCAGGTGGACTGACGACCTGATGAAGACGGCGGGCATCCGCTGGATTCAACGGGCTCAGGACCGGTTAGGGTGGCGCCAGTTAGGGGAGGCCTACGTCCAACAGTGGACATCAAAAGGCTGATGGATGGATGGATGGATGGGTAGATATTTTTAATCAAAAAAAAAACATCAAAATATCAATATACTTATTTATTATAACAAAAATTCGGTTTTGATGATTTTTTAATCAACCAATGTCCTTTTTTAGTGAAATAGGTACACGTCATCCTCACTAAAATGTAATGAGCGAACCACGCAAAATTAATTATCCAATTAATATCTTGCCTGCTTTTCCGAATAATATGAACCCATAATATTTTTCTCTTGTTACAGCATCTGTCGGAAATCTGCAAAAATTATAGTTATTAGTTATTAGTAGGATAAGCAGAAACTAAAATATTATATAATATTTATCAACATATTATTGGCACACGTGACATTTTCAGCAGTTAGAATGCTAATTTTATTGGCTGTATTGCCTGACTTTTAGGTTTAAATAAATAAAACTATTTACTTTCAAAATATTTTTTTTCGATATAAATTTATAAATCGACCAATGTCCAAATAGTCCATGCATATTTCCCCAAATTTAGGGTAACCGATTTTCATTTAAACTTGTGTACAAATGAATGATTGTTGAGGTTTTGTGTTCCGAGCGAACCGAAAAAATATTATTACAAATAAATAATAAAATAATGAACAATTACCTGTGAAAAGATATTCCGTCTTTTTTTCTTTGTTTTTGCGAACAACTTTTAGAGAATTTAATAATGCAAGACGGCATTATAACTGATAAAATTATTTTAAAAAATTTGACACTTGCGACGTTTATGCTATTTGACGCTTTCCGTAGTACTGACACGAGATTGTATTAGCTTTTTATTTTGTATTTGCTTTGGTAGCTTCACTTTATACTAGAACGACTACATCTGCCTTTTGGTTCTATAATCTGAGATGCGAACAACTATAAATATATTATGCATTTTTTTAAACACAAAATGTACATGTGTGTCTATTGTAGGTACATATTTTTGAAAGAGAAAATAGCCGATAGTTAGTCGCATCCTCACTGGCGGTTAGACAACTGCCGGAATAGCTGTACATGTACAGTAATTATTTAATACTACAATACGACTTGCACACACAATATTATTGTCAATATCCACGTTATTGTGAATAATATTGCATTTGTGTAGCTAGTAGTCTCTCTAGCCGACTTGCGTTCGACAAGTTCTTATACAAATCAACGATTTTTGTAATGTAAAAATGTAGTATATTAATTTATGAAACGATCACAGTTACTACGCATTGTGTAATTAATTAAATTGGGTCGTGATTTTTACTTACATGCAGATTTTAAGAAATAATTACGATAGATATCATTATTTACTCACGTGTAAATAAAGCCAATAAAATGTTTGTTTACTACGCAATATCATATATTATGAGAAAAGCTAAAACGTATATTTTTGTGTTTCCTTAATTAAATAAGTGCGAAATTTAAGGGGAAGATAAGATGAGTTACAAAAATGTAACCTTATTGCGAGGTAGAAGTAAAAAAATAAAGCCATTTGTTTTAAACTGTGAACCATGCTTTATGTCTGAATATCTATTGTTTGACTTTTTGCAGATATGGCTGAATATATTGTAAGCAATTCAAGGCAAATTACCTTGTGTGTCCTGTATTAGCTTCCTTAAGTAACACAAGTTGTTTTGGGACACACAAAATAGTCACCTAACCTAAAAATAAATTATCAAATTTTCCCATGAATCCTGATATCTCATAAGATAAAAACGAAATATTTTCCACATAAACTCCGTTCCAGTAGCTTATTCCGAACGTATACTCGTAAATCTCAATGATCTCACGAAGTTGATATTTAATATAAAAATATTGGCTTAATTAATATAAAAATAAAAATTGTTTCGGAACAGGTTACTTAAACAGTAACAGCGACAACATGCTTAAACATAGCATTTGGCATTTGTAAAGCCCTCGGATGTTTCAGGCGCCCCTCCTATCAGTGGACTGCAAGAGTAATCCGCCTACGTATAGTTTTGTGCAAGGCTGGCAACTGCTAGCTTTAGCCGTCAGTTTGTTCGTGCCAAGAAACAACCGCCTATTATGGTATCTCAAACTACATCTAAGTCGGCATTCTGATTCTAAGTGAGTATTGGGAACTAATTATTGACCTTTGAAATTAATTTGACTTGATAAGTACGTCTGTCTAGATTCTATTAGCAGATCAATATTAAGCTCCTAATATTGTTGCTATTGCAAATATCGTATCCCTCAACTCCTTTGATAATGACAAAACAATTCGAAAGCTAGTCACATTATACTGAATCTACAACTTGTGACAAGTTTGTCGGAAGCTTTTCGTCATAATTATGTTTACTATTTCTTGTCATATTTTCGAATTTTTAGACATGAAAATTTTACAAACTAAATATTAATCTTTACAACTACCCTATACAATATCTCCAATACTTTCTAAATAGTAAATACATTTTGTATTTTGTCAAAACGTAGCATAACTTCGCCAACACTTGATAAAACAAAAAAAAACAAGTAACAAACGCCACATTCCAGAACGGAGTGCGGCAAGTACGCGGCGTACTGCGCGCGCGCACTGGAGCGCACGATCCGCAACGGCGGGCGCGAGGACCGGCCGTCGCGCATGGAGGTGCTGTCCATCCTGCTCAAGAACCCCTACCACCACTGCCTGCCGCACGCCATCCCCGTGCACATGCTCAATAATACGTACCAGGTGAGTGGGGGGAGGGGGGAGGGTGTAGTGATATAACGGAGTGCGGCAATACGCGGCGTACTGCGCGCGCGTACAACACATTATTTAACACACACACACATTACAACTTACATTATATTGTTATGACATTTTGACAGATTTTAATCTGACTAACTTGACCTTTGTGAAAAGGAAAATATTAAGAACCGTTTCTATTCCAAATGCCAGTTCAGTAATTATGCGGTTAAAAATAACCCCAAAATAGTAGTTTAGCAATATTCAATTCGCAGGTGATAAGTTTCGACGGATCGACAACAGTAGAAGAGTTCCTGTCGACGCTGAGCACGGAACTTGGGTGCCGCGAGGCCGCGGCGTCCGGCTTCGCGCTGTTCAGCGACGACCCGATAGAGAAGGATCTCGAACACCACATCAAGCCCGATAAGAAGGTTGGTTGTTGGTGCGTGCGTGTACGTAACGGTTGTTGGTGCGTGCGTGTGCGTAACGTATGTACGGAGTATATGGAGCTCGGGTGTCGCGAGGCCGCGGCGTCCGGCTTCGCGCTGTTCAGCGACGACCCGATAGAGAAGGATCTCGAACACCACATCAAGCCCGATAAGAAGGTAATGGTGGAAAGGTGGTGATTGCGTGCGCGTACGTTGATGTGTTTTGTGCGTTACGAATAATTTCATTATTTACTGATTGATTTACACAATTTGATTAATTTGCCAATCATTAATTGCAAGCGATACCTTATTGAGTGGTGATTTTAAGTACCTTTGAGTGTAGAATAGATTAGAATTTACAGAGGTTCTTCTAGCCAAAGCCTTCACTTGAGTAAGTAATACAAATTGCTAACAGTGAAGGGATAACATTTACGCCCTTGCCAAAAGTTATCTGAAATAAACCGGCAATCAGAGGGGCTTTTTGTTCAACACAAGACTTAAAATGAGAGATATAGGATTTGAAATTGAGTCATACGAATACCTTCAAATCTATATAACTCTTTCCCAGCTATGCGACGTGATATCAAAATGGGAGACGGCATTACGCGAGAAAGGCTCGGGCAAGTTCGAGAACTCGCGCGTGATCCGGCTGACGTACCGGAACAGGCTGTACTTCAAGAGCTCCGTGCGCACCGAGACGGACAAGGAACGGCTGTTGCTCTGCTACCAGGTTAACCAACAAGGTTTGTTGGGTTTTGTTTGTTTGAATGTATTGTTGTTCTTTACTGTTATGTGATTTTTTTCACACAATGTTATCACCACCATAAATTAGGAGTCCATGAAAATACATAATAAAAGATACAGACTAAAAGACACTGACATCCATATTAAGAACTTTGGGCACGACATAATATGGTGTTTTAGTAGAAATATACGACTATACATCTTAAACCAAATTTTTGCTCAACTTATATGATGTGACACTTAAATGGTTTTAATTCAATGTTTGTCAATCCCTGTTGGCCAATATATTGGCCAAGTTACATGGACCATGGCCACAAACTAAGTAGCATGGAAAACCTTTTTGCCGTTTAGTTAAAAATCATATTATCGTTTTTAAATCATATCATAACGTGCGCAAGTATAATGAATAAATAATTCCGAATTTGAACTTTACCCTCTAACCAATAAAACTCATTTCTCAGTGGTAGCCGGCCGGTTCCCGGTGACACGCGAACTAGCAGCGGAACTAGGCGCGCTAATGGCTCAACTGGACATGGGCGACCACTCGCCCGCCAACTCGCAGCACAGCCAGCCGCTGGCGCACCGCTTCTACCCCTACCGGTACCGCGCCGGCCTGAGCAATGATGAGCTGAGGTGAGTACGGAGTGTGGGGGGAGAGAGGAAGAGAGAGAGATTGAAGGATACTGTAGGGGAAAAGGGGGGATCTCCCGCCATGTGATGTAACTTGCGTGGGAACTGCGGTCCATTTCTATATACAGTTTAATTATTTTGAAACTTCGATAACGCGGTCGAGGATACGTCTTCTTATTGGCGAGACTCAGTATGACACGTGTGACGTGGTGTTTTGTTTGACCCAGTGCATGTGGTGTTATGCTTGGTTAACATCTATGTGAGGCGCGGACCGCTACAATAGAATAAAGAGAGAATACAATAGGAGAGAGAGAAAGAAAGAGAGATGCGAAATAGCATGGTCGCAGATGTGAAAGATAATAAGAGAGTGAAAGAGACAGCTTCTGTCTGCGTCAAGGTGGCTTAGAAAATTGACATGGCTTGCGCCATGTCGGGAGACCAATAGGGAAGATGCAAATATGATATTTATGAAAATTTTATGATTAAAATGTTAAAACAATATAAAAGAAGGACTACTTCAACGTTTTTATTTTATATTATGTTGATTTTTAAGAATAATTACGAATTAAAATTACGTAAAACGGAACGCATTTCAAAACACCCAGTGACGTCACTCCTGCTATGTCAACTAGAGTTGCCCAACTATCGATAGTTCCGCTATCGATAGTTGACCTTGAGAATAAGTAACAATATCGATAGTACTATCGATACTATCAATATCACAAACTAACCAATACTATTGACGGGATGCAATAGTATCGACACTATCGATAGTATTACTTGATTATAACACAAATTAGATAAAACAGATGTTAAGCTTCATACAAAGTGCCCAAAAACAACTCACACATAGACATCGTTCACATACACCAAAAATCGGAACATATCGGACCACTTGGACCGCGGTTGTTATTTCAAGCAATTTGCCATTTATAATACACAATTTCTGTGTGTGTTTCTAATTTATCTTTAAATTTTTTCGACGTCCTTCATACAAAGTGCCCAAAAACAACTCACACATAGACATCGTTCACATACACCAAAAATCGGAACATATCGGACCACTTGGACCGCGGTTGTTATTTCCAGCAATTTGCCATTTATATCTGTGTGTGTTTCTAATTTATCTTTAAATTTTTTCGACGTCTAGTTGCTACAGAAAAGTACAATAAGTCCTTACTTGCTTGTAATTCAATGATTCGTTACTAAACACAAGTCAATGTAGGACGTAGGAAGTTCTTTGTACGTTAGAGTGTATACATATACCTTCGATTTTTAATAAATACATTAAATGAAGGATTATATTATTGGACATGTTAATTTATGTATCAACTGAGACATTTTTATTTTGTTTCTAGTACCTAATATAGATACAAAAATATTATATAATACAAATAATATGAAATAAACGTATCATTATGAGATACCATAAATAAATATCATTATGATATTATTACATGTTACCGGAACTGCCGCAGAAACGCGCTGGGTTTAGTTGCAAATATTGAGTTTATATTCACTATACGCAAAACGAAACAATTTTATTTCTATTATGAGTACCTATGTCTCCAAGTACCTCCTCTCCACAAGTACGTGCAATCACATAATTGCACGTACTTGTGATTATCATTTCGTAAAAAAATATATCATTACAGATAACCTGAATTACCTGCTTTATTGAATTTTTCATCTAAGGACTCCCGTAATCTTAATTTACAAGGATAACATTATTATTGTAAATGAATTGTATAAATCGGTAATATGACTAACGTTTACTAAATTATTACATTTTATTGATTCTAAACGTATACTTTTATTTTAATTTTCCAGTTTCATCCATACCAACAACTTCAATTACAAATCCAATCCACGACCTTTGCGGAGTCGTTAACCCTAAGGCTAACGCACACATGCATAACCAAAATCGAGGTACATACATGAGCTTCTGTACTATCCATATTTTGTGATAATACTATCAATAGTATCGATAGAATCGACTTTTTTATATAATACTATCGATATCATCGATCGATAGCTCAACTATCGATAGTTGGGCAACTCTACCAGTGACAAACACGAATGACGTCATCGGAACTATAGGTCCGTTTAGGCGCGAAAATTTAAACGGTCCGTTTATAACCGCAATTTTTACGATAAATTTGATTCTTTTCAATTTTAAATATGTTTATGACCTATTTTACATGGAAATCTTTAAAATGAAAACAAAACTAAAATATTGCATGTTCCCTATTGTCGTAAGACGCGATAGAAACCTGTTCCTAATTGGTGATAACAGTTTGCTTATGGACTTTAAATATTATTATGCCAATATTTACAACAAGATGATATATTTTTTCACAGGGAGGTAGAAGAAAAGTTGCGTTCGAAGTGGATATCGTTGAAGGGGCGCAGCACGGCGGACTGCGTGCGGATATACCTCAACTGCACTCGCAAGTGGCCGTTCTTTGGCGCTACGCTGTTCCAAGCAAGGGTGAGTAACGTCACAATATTATTATTTATCGTTACCTTTGTAATAATAAGTGCTATACCGAGTATCGTAGGATAAAACGTTGCCCAAATGGTGCATCAGGGAAGGTCTTGTCGTTTTATCTTTACGCCATACAAGTCAGCATCATACATTATACTCCAAGCGCCTTAATACATGTTTCACATCAATAAGTCACCATCGTACCAAAAGATATTAATAAGGACTATTTTCCGACCATCACACACTTGGAAAAAAAGTAAATTTCCTATATTTTTGTATACTAATATTTTTGTATTTTTAATTTTTTGTTAAATTATATTTACGTCTTAAATAAAATGCATAGTAAGTTTCGGAAATTATTGCAACGTTTTCTTTTGTAAATAGTCCCTATCAACCGACCTCCTTGACGCTAACGGACCTCTCTATTGTCCTTCTCCACAGATAAAACAACCAGACCTCTCTATGGTGTGGCTGGCTGTGTCGGAGGAGGGCGTGACGGTGCTAGAGCTGGCGTCCATGTCCGTCATCGGGCGGTACGCGCTCAACTGCATCGGCCTGTTCGGGGGGCTACAGGTGAGTGACGGCTAGTGTGTGTATGTGCTATGGCGATGACGACTTTTTTCGAAGATAAAACGTTATTGGTTTGCCTTGATTGATTTGTCGTTGGAGGAATAAGATGTCAGTCGTTTGTGATTTTTGAACTGTCTCAGCTTTTTGATAATATTTAAGTTGTCATTTTTTTTATTTTGTTGCGAAATAAAGAAGCTCAAAAGATGTTATGTGAATACATATTGTTATTGCCTAAGAAATTACTTGCAGATATGATTAAGATTAGTTACGATATTACGTTTTGCATAAAGATATTTAATTTCGCAATGCGTACAGTACGCATTAGTGCGTATGCGTACGAGTCTTGGATTAATGACGTAATATTCATGTTGGTATTCCAGGACGACCTGATGATGCTGATCGACGCGGACGACGCCGCGAGCCCGGTGCACAAGATGTTGATCAGTCTCAATAAGCCTAAGGTAAATACATCAAGACATTTTTTCCATTGGTTTTGTTATTCTTGTTACATTGAGTCTTTCATGCGAAACCTTCGTTTGAGTACTCTCGTAGTATGATGATGATGAAATAAAATGATGAAATAAAAAAATTGTTTTTGTAATCAATAAAGATTGAAACAAGAATGAAAGAAGAAACATCTGTTTTGCTCTTCAAAGTATCTGAGACCCTTGATTTTATTGAATGTTCATTGCTAACCAAAATACATAGTTGTAAAACGCTCCTTGAGTTACTTTAAGTTTAATTTTGGGTTTTGTACCCAAAGTGGTACAAAAAGTTGTTGGGAAAAATCATTTTCCCTTTCATACACTATGACTCTCCCGTATTAACACACCACGTTTCCCGCTAGATGGCAGAGCTAACGCATCTAATCGCTGACTACAAAAACGCCCTACGACCGGGCGGGCCGGGCACGCCACAGATGAATTCCCTCACTCGTAACGACAGCCACCGCTCCGTCCGACGACCGGCCGCCACGCTGCCCCACGTCACACCCTCCCACGCCCCGCCCACCGGACACAACACACTCAACTCAACGACAACCATGACGTTGTCCGAACGAAACGCGACCCTAACGTCGTCGACGTTCAATCACACGGACGCGAGGACGCTCGGACAACCAGACATACTGAAATCCACCCCTGACCACCGAAGCGACAAGAAACGAAGCCACGCTCAAGATACAAGCGTCGCGTGAGTGCGTTTTAATGTTATCCAGAGCGATACCGGTATCGGATTATACCGGTAAGTCGAACCGGTATTGTATGAAATTAGCCTTTTAGTTAACGATAATGACTTACCGGTTATGCCGTGTCGTGTGTATACATTGTATAAGTGTAAGAATCGCATTCGTGATAGCCGTCGATTAGCGATGTCCGATATCGGATTGTGTAACGTAGGTCGATTATATCGTTATCGGATTTCGGTATCGCTGTCCAGTAACGGTGTCGGATGATGTGAATGCGATTAGGTGCATAGCGTTAGTTATTAGCGGCGAGTGATGTAACACGCCCGTCAGTGATATTAGTAGTGTGTACGGTGTGAATATACGTTTACATGTGAATATTGTGTAGGTCAATGGATATTTTCGAATCGTTTCCTTCTTTCTTTCCTTCTTAACTTTGTATCAGGTACTTATCACTCTTGGAGTAGAATTATGTATTACTACGAGTATCAATACGCGAACTTAACATAAATCGATTACAATTAAACATCGATGTTAAAATGGATTATATATCATTGATATTAATATCGACTGTGATTTCGAACGAAGCGTTAGTTGAACAGTTTGCGACCAACATAGATAGTAGATAGAAGCATTTTTGAAGCTTTTTCTTCTAGAATTTTCGGATGTTGACATTTAGAGCAAAATCTCATTTCACGGCTTATTCTGATAGTAAAACACTAATAATGTCGTCAAGTGGTACTCATAAACTAGAGAAGAAACAATCGGATAATTCGAACTGCTATTTTTCTATATCCGTTTACTTATCCAGAGCTGAAAATTCGTATCAAAAATATCCTTAAAAACACCAAATAAATAGTTTTAAATCGCGGTTATGATAATTTAATCACAAAAATCAAAATCACAATAATAATAAACCAAAAATATTAAATGCGACATATTCACACAGGGACTAGACGTTTTAGTGGAGTGAATTGTAATATAGGTAGTGAGGCCCGCGTGTTACACTCATTCGACGCTCAATAATATTATAATAAAATATACCATTCCAACTGAGCGTCTAGGAAACTTAACGACTTTATATACCTCATATTTTGTAGCGTCTAACAGATGATGAGCCTGTATGTATAATTGGCTTGTATTATAGTTTTACTAATATTATTTGTAACGGTTGCTAACTTAGTGTTCGAGTGCTTTTTCTACTTGTATATGGAATATGTACGATTCTATGCAGTCCAAAACGCCAATTAAATATATGTAGCTATAAACATGTGGGCTTCGTTCGCTCGACGGAATGAGGTTTCTAAATATTGCGTGGTTCTTAAAGTTTTAAGAAATTTGCAATTTGTTGGTTGTGACATTTGCTTTTGACAAAACTGTAACAAAAAAACTAGCTGAAGTCAGTTAATCTTAACATTTCTTTCCCTTTTCCGTTGTTTAAACTACTTATTGAATCTTTTAGTTACGAAATTCTAAAATTTGAGCTCAAATACAGATATAAACTAAACGGTAAATTCTAGTTTATGTCTTATGTTTATGGTTATTCTGTATCAGGGATTAACATAGTACGTAGTATTGAAACATTTATATTTAACTACTCTCAGTTTCGTCGAGTAAACGAAGACCATCCTATATACATATGTGCAGGGTATAATTATTGCTATGTAGGGGAGGTACCTAGCGTAGTGTACGAGATAGTTCCCAGTCAACAGTTAGATTTTCCAAAGATAAACGTAACTACAGAGGTAACGTATTGTTTAACTTAGCGAATGTTAGTTAGATGCGACGACGTCGTGTCGCAGCCACGAGTTTCGTCGTTTGATGTCGTGAGGTAGTTTTCATCCTCTCCTTACCACCTTTCGACTTGTCGTATGTCAGATTCGTCATTTTGTTAGATGTCGCCGTATCATTACGTTCACATTTATACAAAAAATAGGGCTATTACTTTACAGAAATCGGACGCGATTTTTTATTCCGTATAAAAAACATCCGACGATTACTGTCAGAGGCGACCAAGAAATTGTTACCATATTTCTACTACATCATTCTATATTCTATTGGTTCGGACACCCGACAAGTCACAACGAAGTCTAAATTGAATAAGTACTTTTTCTACTTCGTTCTCATAGATTTAGTTCAGAAAATACCCGCTAGATGGAGTACAATGTCCTCACAATTTGCTAGCGAATTTGTAACGATAGAAACTCGTGGTTGTGTCACTGATTTATACTTGGCGGATTTACTATGGGGTTGTCCCATGCTTTGATTAGTCCTATTTGATGGTAGTTGGAAATCAAGTTAAAATCGCACTCGGTGGTATTACATGCGTATGTGGTATAACATGGTTAATGCGTGACCAGAAAAATAAAACTCCTGAGCTAAAAGCGGTAGGAGACGGTGTGTGTCAATCTAAGTTGGACGTTACAGGGTTTGTGATATTTTGAGTTACCTCTCATCGTGGCCTCGTTTTCCTTGTACTGTATACGTCCAAAATGAATTATTAAAATGGAATGGACCGTCACTTAACGATTTATTGTTCTCTTATGTTTTTATTTTGGAGAATATTTGATAATTTATTTGCATTCATTCTTTGTTCCCAATGTGTAATACTTTTCACAACGCATTTATTTCATGGTTTGGGATTTTATTTTTCTGGTACCGTCTAAAATGGATGATACATTAGTATAATAGATATAAACTTTGGTGTCGTACTTAATCGACTCATGACACCTACTACCACAGCTTGAGAACTTAGAATTGTTCATATCGTCGTCTACATATTGCTTTATTTTGACAAGATTGTCACGAGTTATACAATATTTATTTAAATTATACGGTTGTAGTGCGAGTGGTAGTTTACAATGCGATTAATTTGAACGCATGTCCCAGAACTTTATTCGTATTCGACCAATGTCTAACTGATCTAACTCTATGATGGACTTTTCTCCTAAACATCTCAATTTCCTAAACTTGGTGTCGCGTTGGTTGGCTGTATAAAATTGTAAGTTGTTAGGCTGTGGTAATACGCTCTCGTGTGTTTAAACACGTGTAATGGTGCGTTGTTTTCGCTATTTTGCGGTGCATTCTAATATAATGTAATTAAATTTTTCATGTTGAATTGGATAATTAAAAAATAAAATTGTTAAAATTAAACCTACGAGTAACTGCCAATATTCGCCTTTGTCCGGGTAAAAATGTTCATGGTGGTAGGGTTTGATGGGCTGTATAATATCACTAGGACTTATGAACGGAATTAATGGATTGTATAATAGAAGGAGGTCGAAATGATATGGACTGAAGTAAAGTTAAGATCTGCAACGAATCTCGGGATTTAGATTAAGGTATTCGTTCTTTGTCGTACCTTATCTTGTTTAATGTAATGTTAACTATCTGTTGGATTAATTTATAATATGACTGCTAAGAGAATATACAAAATTATACACTAATAAAAATAGTTGATTTGTTCTGAACGCTTATGTCGGCAAATTTTAAATAATATTTTCTGATAAGCAGCTGTGTAAACAATACATTATAATTAAATAACAATATAATTTTATGAATTGGTTTTGTAAACATAAAAATACATTTTAATTAAGAATATAAAAATATGGATCGCTTGATTGACCTTATTTATTACAATCAATTATACATTTATAATTATAATTGTTAGTGATACAAAGCACAACACTAATAGAAATTAAAATGTAATGTATAATTGGATAATATGCAACTTGTTTTGAAATGTATAGTTAATGTTTATTTTTGGCTTCTGCATATTTATTTTATATTCGGTCATATTTAATTTACTTTTTAACGTCTTTTATTACAAGCTTTATTATTTTACCAAATATGAATCAGTCTCATTCTAAATATTTCATATTTCCTTGAAAAGTTCAATAAATGTCTTCGAGAAAAATATGCAAAATAATGTGATTGGTGTAATTTAATTATCGTTTTAATTGAAATATAATATCTCTGTTCAATAAACCTATTTGTGTTAGATTTTAATATAATTTAGTAGGGAAGTACTTCATCAACTTTATTGTAATCATATCAAAGATGACGTTACCATACTGTGTAATGACACTACGTCATAACGTGAAGGTATGTAAGCTCTTGAGTTGCGTACGATTAGATTTTCCTGTATTGATATTACGTAGTACCTAATTTTATACTGAACCAATGTTGAGTACGGAGGGGTTATTTAATTGCGTTGGCGTAGACGCGAGGCTAACGACAGGGCGGCTATATAGTTGGTAGTGTCGGTAGCAGAGATGGCAGAATGCAATCAAGACAACCACTTGAAATTGTTTCGAAAATGTTATCATGATTTTCGGTTTCCGATTATATTTGGAGACAAAGAAATTAAAACGATCGGTTCATGCATATAGTGGCAGCCCTGCCGGCAATAACGGTCCAACTACCTTTTCTTGAAAAGATCGTCGGTTCGGTTGTCGGTCGTCCGTTTCTTTTGTAATTAATCTTGATTACATTTTGCCCATATCTGAGCGGTAGTATACGGTCCATAGAAACAGATTATTTGTAAAGTATCGACCAATTCGCTTCCATGGCCTCACGGGCTTTTGGGATATGTGATTATAGTACTTGTGCTCTCGGTAATACGGTACAGCGCTTCAGTGGTTTCAGTGTCGTAGGCAATTTGATAGGGTTGGGTGGAATTACGATTTTGGTGTTAGCTTTTCAATGCATATTAAAATGTCAGGAAAATTGTTTTTTCTTTGGTTTAAAGGTTAATAAAATCAAATCTATTCATACCAACCCTGCGAATTAGTGTTCTATAGTCGCTTATCCATCCAGCCCGCTCGTGAAAACAGTTAGAAATAAGTAAAAATGACATTTGGATTGCACTTTTTTGCATAACACTTATTACCTGTTGTTATAATTGTGTATAGACTATGTATATTTTACATTAAGACAGAAGATTTTTTTTAATTTCCTAGTATTTGTAAACGAATTTAAGTTGTATAGGAATAAAAATAATTTATTATAAGTATTTATTAACAATAATTTTGTTCAGGTATCGGTTGAAATTATTTTGTTTATTTATTTTTATGATGATTTTTAAATGTTTTGTTGGGAAGCCTAAATCTAAGCCTAAATTATGGAATTAGGGCCTAAATTGTTTTGATTACGAATATGCTAATTATTTTTGTTTAATGACGCAACAATAAACGTGTACTAATGAAACGATTCTGCAGTTTTATTGCTTCAAAAGTAACCGCCATCACTTGCTTATAAAAATTAAGTATGGACCAAATTCACACTGTAAAACCTACTCATACTTGGATGGAGGGATTGTATAAGAGACGATTTAAAAAAAAATGTTAACTCTAAATTGACGATTCTTATGAATTGAAAGATTCTTAACTTTGTTTAAATGCGATGTGTACCTAGGTACATCAATCTACTACAAAATCTATTTAGACTACAAGCCTCTGCATAGTATGTGTGCTTATAGCTGAACATTAGAATTTTATCGGTTACTAAGTACAAATTCACATGGTTTCACATTCAGCGCCTTGAGAATAGATTCCGTCGTGTAAGGTACATCTGAAAAGAAAATCAGAGCTACAGAATAAAATTTTACATGAATTACTCTTATGTAATGTTACGAATAACGATCGATGGAGGTCGATGGAGTCGACGTCTATCCATAGATTCTACCGGACCAACCGATCGATCATCGATCGATTATGGAATGGATTAGTCGACGTCGATTGGCTAGTCGATCGGTATCGGTCGATCAGTTAAAGCTACCAGACCTATTGATCAACGGCGACGTCGGTGACCGATAGAATTGATCGATTGGTTAATCGAACGGCATCTGTCAATCAATTAAAGCTACCAGCCCCCTTATTATGAACTCTTAATTCCAGACAGTTTACGTTCACAACGTGTGGCTGACAGAGACAACACTTTACAGGTAATAAGGCGCTCCCACACGTTGTGAACGTAAACTGTCTGGAATTAAGAGTTCATAATAAGGCCCCAGATCAATTCAACTTCGACTTCAAATCGATGGCGTCGATCGACGATCGATCGATTGGCCTGGTAACACCTTTATATCACAATGGAACCGTACGTACCGATGTTGATCCACTGGCGCGGGTCGTAGCCGGAATCCTTCCTAGACTCCATGATACACTGACGCAGCACGTGCGTCACGCCGTGCGCCGTACAGATCCCCATCTCGCCCACCGCTGAAATTAAATGAAAGCTGAACTTGAATGAAATAATCAATATAACTTTGTATTAGCAATGCATAAAGTTCGGTTTTTTTCTGAACTGTTATTCCTGCACTAAGTATATAAATAAAATAAATAAATAACGCTGCACACTCAAAGCTCCACACTAGGATTCAATGTGTCGTTAGTGCCTTGGAGAACACGAGACAAGGATACACACCCAGACCGAGAACGGTTTAAACTTATCATTCAAATTGCCGCCTCGCTAGGATCGAACCTAGGACCCTCGAAACAGCCATTCGGGTCGTTAACACATAATAATAGAATAGCCTGAAACTTACTCAATAGGGGAGGACATTATCACTAGGGTGAAATGAAGAACTGCGTATGAAGAACCTACCTTTAGATCCCAGTACACCTTTCGGATTTTTAGAGTTATATCTGAGCAACACTCGCATGTCCACCGGAATATCTTTAGCCAAGTAGACGTCATAGCTTAACACATCGTTCGATAACAGTTTGCCGGTCTGTTTGTCGTACTTGAATTTCTCTGTAGTGAAATAACTAAGTCCTTGTATATAGGCGCCTTCGACCTGGAATAGAATACAGATCCACTGAAACTTGTCAATTTAAAACGATGTAAGGCAATTATTAGTAGGTAAGCTAATTAGGTTTTTTGGATAGCTATCGTTTGAATTAATTAAATTGGTAGGTAACTACGAATAGTTAATCATACGAGTACGTACCTAGTTATTTTTTAACCTCAATTGTTAATCTATGGCCTATCTACTCTACACCTATTCTTAGTAGAATTTTAAAGATATTTATTATTACCTGTCCAACGTCTATTTTAGGGTTAGTGCTTATTCCGGCGTCTTCTAAAATGTCGAGTCTGTTCAGCAAATACCTTCCCGTGAGCACATCCAACTCTCCTTCCAAAATGGCAACTGCAAAAGCGCTGTAATTGGCTAAATCCGGTTCTTTATCATTCATCATGTATTCTGCGACTAAGTCCACTTCTAATTCGCCGGCTTTTTTAATAACTTCCACCCATGTAGGGTTTGTTAAACTATCCGTTATAGGTTGTAGTCTTGTTTTGAGGGTGGCACACGCTTTGATTGCTGCGTAGCAAGCACTTTCGCTTACAATACTAGATCCTGCAAAGACATTATTCGCAGCGACAAAGGAGAAGTGAGGAAGGACTGAGACTAGGTCGACAGAAATGCCCAATTCGTAGGCAACGACCTGTCTGACTTTAGTGTTGGCCCCTTGCCCCATTTCGATCCCACCAGTGGTCACCGTCACACTGCCATCTCCTCTGTAGATGCTCACCATGGCGCTATAGTTGCCATAGAAAAGTACTGGGAACAGCATCACGCTAATCTTGATCACTTTCTTCACCCAACGATTGACTTTGTTGAACTGTTGGATTTCGTTGTAGCGCCGGTTGTATTCTGCTTTGTTCTTTAAGAATTCAATGAGTTGTGGAAGGTCGTTGTCTTCAGTCCTCATGTTGGCTAACCGGACGTCTGTGGGATCTTTGTTAACTGCAAATGCTATGTGCTCCATTATATGTTCAATGGATGAAATTCCTTCTGCAGTGCCTAAAAATAAATTAGGTATTTGGTAATCAGATCCACTGTCTTGATGATGCTTTTAAATTACCAACGAGCAAGAGTCACTGAAAGCTTTTAGGATTAACTATGCATTAAAAAAAACGATTCTACCTAATGAAAAAAACATCACATTTGAATGTCGTTAAAGTCTTAAGTATTTGTAATTTTAAAATCAGCGGTGATCTATACCTAAAGTCCCTAACGAGTGTGCAAATTAATGTAACTAAATTCATTGTAGGTAACATGGTCGAAACAATCTCAGTGGATTTAGACAAAGAAAGTCCTTCAGCGAATACGTATGAGTACCTACCTATTAGTATTAACAATGGGTTACGAACCAGGTGCTCGTGCGAATGTGTTAGAAGGCAAGTCGGTGAGCACTGCAGCTGTCTTCAAACTAAAGAAGTCAGTATTGTAGCAGTTGGGGAAACCTCCCACGGTGTAGCTCAGGATATTCTCGTTGTTAGAGCAGCCCACATCTTGTACGATAGACGCGTCCAGATACTGGATTTTACCGTTGTCGTCTACTCCTACCTACAATGTAATCAAATCCACAGTGAAATAGCAGTTTTGATTGGTGATCAGAAGCCAATCGATAGTACACTGTTTACCGACTAATATTATTCTCGCAACTAATTGGTAAATTGGCAATTCATTCAGTTAATTAGTGTAGATTATTGAACTAATTGGTGTAGATTATTCAGCTAGATTGTCCAAATTATTCAACTTCTACATTGGTGCAGCTAAAATAAAAATAAAAAATTCAGTAGTAAATATCGAGTATTTTATAGCACTTACGATAATAAACGAGCTTGTAGCACCACCCTTCTTCAGACACACAGCTCAGACTCTAATCCGGATTTTAATGGTTACTACAGTTATTAGACGTTTTTGAGAAGGTACTTATCTACTTGGAATGGCATTGAGAAATGGAGCAGGGACTGTTAGTGATAGTTATTCCTGTTAGCTGCAGTTGTTAAAATAGTCCAATTGGTCAGTTACTCGTCTTAAATTACAGTTTAAAAAGTGAGTCCGTAACCGTGAGTCCTTACCTCATACTCGCACTGGCATGGCAGTCTTCTGCCGGCGATAGTCAAGTTAGTTGTTAACGGCAGTATGAACCGGCAAGGTCGGTTCAGTTTCTTCGCTACCAACGCGCACGACGTAGACACCTGGACGTTTCTGCTTATCTTACCCCCAAAACCGCCGCCCACGCGTCGCACTTTTACGAAAACGCTGGTAAAGAAAAGGAACAAAATTATAGACACCGACCTACAGACTTAAACTCATGGGATACTTGAAAGCTAAGCTTTAGATACTCCCATCCGGTTTCTTTGATATTATATCACTCTCTTGTAGTTTCCGCAAACGAGCTAAAATCTCACTCACATAGACCGTGGTATCCAACTAATTAGTACCTATCTATAGATTAATTGATCTCTTTTTAAGAGAAACCATCCTCGAGTCTCAACAACACACAAAAGAACGTGTAGGACATTAAGATTAAGGGCGGTTTAAGTGGTACTTATACTAAAAATTGAAGAAAGTAGGTAGACATAAAAACTTACTCGCTCTCCTTCATATTAAGACATCGTGCCACAGCGATCTGTGTGAGGTCCATCCACTGCGCCACGTCATACACTTCCAGCCCTCGGTCTACCGGGACCACTACGCACGATATTGGCTCCAGGTAGTAATGATACTGCGCACCGATTTCATACACGCCTTTGATGACTTTCGTAGTATTAGTCCCTCTACCTTTAGGGTCTATTCTGCTATCACTAGTTGTGCTAGGAATTAATCGTTTACTGTCTTTCTTCGCGTCATCTATTGTGAGGACTGGAGGGCTATTGCTGACATTCTTGTACGTGACTTTTACTTTCGTAGCAACTTTGGCAGCTAAAGCCTCGGACTCGGCGACGATAATAGCTACTGGTTGTCCATGGAAAAGTATCTTATTCGTGGCTAGAATCTCTTCCTCTTCAGTCTGTAATTGTATCCCCGGGAACGTGAAGGAATTGACTCCCGGAAAGTCTTTTGCAGTGAACAACGCCACCACTCCATTTATTTTCTGTAATTTGCAAACAATAGGTACTCTAAATCGTGCGTAATTGAGTTATGAATAGTAGGTACCTACGATTATTATTTTGTTACTGTAGGTAAGTACATAATATGTTTTTATCAGGCGTTTATTTCTTGAGCCACTCTATTGCGTGTAGGACATACACGCAACTGTTTTCTCAATATCATAAAATGTAAGTTTATTGTTTATGTAAGGGAACGATTTTCGTAGCTACTTTCATTATTCACCATCATCAACAGAATCTAACGTCACAACCCTTAATTGTTGGATACTGCTTGCATAGATAGAAGTTAATACGTCACCTTTTCTTTTTTTTTGTTAGTAAGTTCATTATATTTGACAACAATCCCAGTTGGTATTAAGTACAGATAATGTCCAATCTCACAATGCACTACCAGCAGTGCCGCCGCTAGCTGCAAGAGCACCCGCGTACCTACATTCATTTAGTAGGTACCTCCCGTACACCCTTCCCCCCAGCCCAGTTGTCGTCGCTCCAATTACCACGCGATATTATCGATTTACTTTAATGAAATTATATCCCGTGCCACCCCTCCGTGGTCCATTTGCCGCCCCCCAGACCGCTTACGGCGACCTTAACCTCCCGTTCCCAAATCGAAGATATCCTACTTCCTACTAATATTATAAATGCGAAAGTTTGTAAGGATGTATGTTAGTGAGTGTGTGTGTGTGTTTGCTACGTCGGTACTGGTTTGTCATCGAAAACTACAACCTAAAGGCTTTAAAAAGAATAGATACATATTTAAAATTACTTATACATTTTATTTTTCTTTGTTACTCAAGTATAAGGCTTTAGACTTATAAACCAACTCACCAAAACTTCAGCAGCATCTATGCACTCCACCTCTCCGCTGTGTATCGTGGATAGGACAAACGCTCCAAAGACCTCCCTCTTCATTGGCGGCAAATCATTTGCGTAGTAAGCTTCACCCCCACTCTGGATTAGACCTTCGTACTTCTGCACCGGTTCCGTGAGAGGATATAGAGAAGGATCGGTCTGATACTCCTGCTTGCCGCTAGACACCGGCCGCTCCAGGAGGAATGCTCCGGAGCGAAGTTCAGGAGACGCGAAACCATTGGGGCATATGTTCAGGATGAACTGGAACGAAAATGTAGAAATCTGTTAAGTGGTGAGGTATTTACTTATAAAAGCTGGTAGAAGACACGCACGAACTTCGTGTTTAGCTATGTTTAATGGTGTAAATGGTTTATAACGGAATGTATGTCATACAAAAATGTTATAAATTATGTGTATTTTGACTATCAACATAGGTTTAATTCTAGTTGGCGAAATGAGCTCTATAAGCGACAAAGCGACAAAGTCTGAGTTTGAAAAACTCTGTTACCTGAACATTGTTTGCTACCATCGTTTTCTATTATTGATCGTTGTTTTCTACGTCTAAAACAGATGACATTTCACCAACATTCCTACCTTATAAAACAATCCGATAGCCAGTTTTCTGCGGGTTTCCTTGGACGGCTTAGCAGGGTCTGAGGCGGGGACCACTTCTGCTTCCAACAACTTTATAGCACCTTGGAGTACAGTGTTGCTGAAGACGTTCTTCCCCACCAGATACGTCTCCGTACGGACAGCATGTATGAACGATGACGATATGTTGCCGTATACGATACTCGCGTACTTTATGGTGTTCGAGGGAGTTGTCTTCAGCAAAAATCCCGCGTTGACGATCGCTAATGCGTTTTGACTTCTTGGTAAAATCTGTGAATATAGTAGAACCTATAATGTCTTATAATGATATGCGGTTTCGCCTTCTCTCATAATAAAGAAGCATTGCATCATATTCCTGGTGTACAAACAATAAAGAGTTTATCTATCTATCAAGAGTAAGACTTGGGGATGGACTCCTTATATGGGAGCATTAGAGCGTATCTACTTGATGAAGTAGGTACATTCATGGTGATGTTACTTTAATGCGGATTTATGGAAGGACTCATAAATAAATGACATAAAATAATTAATGTTATCCATTAATGTGTGACTAATTAAATGTGTGACCGCTAGAGGCAAAATTTCTTGGGCGCTTCCGTGCTTCGAAGGGCACGTAAAGCCGTCGGTCCCGGTTGTTATCGACAGATAGCAGTCGTTAAGCCATCTTGGAAGGTCTTCAGGCGGCTTGAAAACTTTTGATACTGGGTTGGCCACTAATCCCACCGCCAATCCGCATTGGAACCATGTGGTGGAGTATGCTCTAGGTCTCCTCAATAATAAGGAGAGACTCGTGCTCTGTAGTGGGCCATTAATGGGTTGTAGCCATCCAATAATGACTACAATTTTCGTGATTATGAACCTAAGGCCTAAGGCTCCCTCTGGTTTATGCAGATTGATTCCAGTCATTGAGCTCTTAGCGTTTTTAATACAATACAATTTAATTGTATCTACATATAAATAGTAGGTAGGTACACATTCCTAATACAATATTACCTTGTAACTCCTGAATATATGAGATCGACCAAACGGTGGCAGTTCGATACTAACGATGAGGACACCGCTCATGTCGTGTTTGAGGAAATCGGGCATCGACAAATCTTTCTTCGCCCCAAACACATTTTCTGCAACGTAAGACATAATAAATTAACCCTTACCAAAATATTCTGAACAATCAACCTGGGAATTCTAGAATGAATTAATGAAATATTTATTCGAAGTAAGTTTTTTACGAACAGTTTTCGAAAGTCAAACTACGACATCGCTTCAACAAATCCCTAAAATGAGTGACCTTGGAGAACACGCGGCAAGAAACTCCGAAGGTGCTTTTCCTACTCATAGTTACAGATTACAGATTGAACTTACTATACTACTTACGGCTATTATATGTACGGCACTTACCTAAGTATGTCCAAGCTGTACCTATTATTTGTAAAAGTTGCAATTGCAACTGAGTTACTTAATAAATAAAATAAAAATTACTTACTTGGTAAGAAATAATATAAGTATAGTTGTTGTTCAAAGGTGGTGCCATGAAGCAAAATATTTGCTTCATGTGTGGTGCTCTATAATCTATATGACCAACTTAATTCATAAAATAATTTACTTAAATAAGTATTTGATGTACTTAGGGTACATGGAAAATTTTGAACGGCTGTAAATTGTAATCTTAAGCCTTACACACTATTAGTGCTTCTTTGTGTAAATACTTAAAATGTTTTAGTAAGTATTATACTTACTTACTGACACCGTGGCCCCAACGGTCGCAAATAAGACGAATATGTCCGATTGAAAATCAGGTCTTTTGTGTTTTATCATCAAATTACCAGCCAGTGACCCGATCTACAAAAAATATAAATACTTAAACTGTTATAACGAATGAGAAAATATTTGGCTCGGATTTATATTTGCATGCAATTTATAAAAGTTGGTGTGTCTCAAGGCTGTAACCAGAATACACTTGTTTTTGTTGTGTTTAAATTTATAAAAAAGTTGCTAAATTCTGTTGAATACATCTAAAAAATCCATCTTAGATTTATTTAACACAGAAATCGTTTTAACACGTTCGCTGCGTCTTCATTTTCAAAGAACTTTCCGCTAGTAGCTTTGGAGACCTAAAAGATCTCCTAACTAACCTGGCCTGTGGTGCGTTAGAGACCTAATCAGTCTCCTAAAAATACAGTTTTGAAAATAATTTATATCTTCCAAAAAACCAATGATATATTTTTGAAATTTTTATGGGTCAAAAATAACCTATTGCTGTATATTTTGCTAGCTGCGGACGCAGTTATGACATACGAATAAACTACAAATAATAAAATAAAATTAGGTATCGATTGTATCTCGTACCGCAACCGAAGATAGTTCAATATGTGTAGTAAATAGTGATGGGAATAAAATAATATCTCAGTTGTCGATTGAAAAAGTTTTATTAAAGTTTATTTATAAACTATGGTCGCAAACAAAAAGCATTTAATTAAATGTAGGCCTATAACAAAACATAAATTGTCAATTTTTAAAGATAACATTTACTCTAAAATGACTAAACCGGCTACTATTGAACATAATGATCCTATTAATCTTTATAATAAATTACATAAAAATATCAACGACGAATTTAATCGAATATTTAAGTGTAGGTACATAAATAAAAACAAGAATTGTAAATTCAGTGATTGGGCTACTGTAGGTATTTTCTATGGCGAAAGACAATATAATTTTTCTCTATCTCTCTCTATGCTCACATCGATACTAGGACAACACTAAATGGAGTCACGCAGCGCCCGCGCCGCCCACCTTCCCTCTCTTGCGTCTACGAGGCTTACGATGTTACGAGTATCAACATGCCTCGTAACGCAAGGAATTAAAATAATTATAATACTGTGCGTTAGGGACCTAAACCATCTCTTATTCTTTTTTTTATGTCCTGGAATTCACCATTAAGTAGGAAGCAAATATGTATATTTGTCTTTCTCATACTTAAAGAACTTTACAAGTTAGAGCCACCCGCACGGAGTGAAAGAACACGATTTTAGTCGACGCACAGTTCCGAAAACCTGTAAGAGATCTGATAGATCTCGTAACGCAGCGAACGTGTTAAACAGCATGAGCAAAGAGAAAGCTGACAATATTCAAGTACCAGGCTAACATAAAATCAGACAAAACCTTTAACTTCTATGCTAACTAAGCCTTTGGAGAAAAACCCACCAACCATTAGATACTACAAAATTATCAATGTATCAGAATAAATTGTCAGAGGTTATTTAAATAAGGATGACGATAGACATAAACCAATATCTCTATTTACACAAAAGAAGTATTTTGTGAATACATTAGTACGGTCGGCCAAAGAATTGGTTTACCACCCTAAGGTTGAATACCGTTTGCAGATTCATAGGTGATAAAGGTTAGTTTCGCTTGTAGATCGATCTGACAACTTTTATTGCCATCTTTATCCGATTATAAATACGTGACATTTGTTTTGTTTTTAGTTTAAATGGTTTAAACTTGATAGAACCATTGACGTCGGAAAATCAATAAAATCAAAAGGGACATTAAAACTGTGGGGGTTCCCCATACTTAGAACTGAAACCAAATTTTTTTTTTCATCAAACCCATACGTGGGATATCTATGAATTGGTCGTCAAAAATAATATTGAGGTTTCTAACATCATTTTTTTCTGAACTGAATACTTTGCGCGAGAGGCACTCCCAAAATGGTAAAATATGTGCCCTCCCCCCTGTAACTTCTAAAATAAGAGAATGATAAAACTAAAAAAAAAGCATTGCCATGTAAACTTTCATCGAAAATTGGTCTGAATGAGATCTATTTAGTAGTTATTTTAATACGTCATAAATCGTAAATCGCAATTTACCCTGCATTCAATCTACTCGAATATTTTTTTACTTGCTGCTACAGAACCCTTCATGGGCGACTCGCACTTAGCCAATTTTTATTATATTACTTGCATTTATTTGACTAAAATGTCAATTGTCAATTTTCTTTTTAAAAAGAATTATTTTGTCAATTGAAATAGTTCTTATGCTTTTGTTCAGAATATTTAAATCTTCTTTGCACAAATTAATGCATTATCCGTTTCTAATAAAGATAAAAATCTCTTGCACCTTTAATGTGACCTATGATGTATGTATTAATAACAATTTACGTCATTATTATGCGTCTCTTTCAGTGATATTTCCTATGAACTTTGATGTAATTTTAGATGACTAGGAAACAAAATGAAAACTGGTACACCCATTGAGATATTATGTACTAAAGTACGGTACACCACTTTCTTGGCCCACTGTACCTACGCACGCACAACGCACAATTGTTATAATTTAAATACCTAATGATGTTAATGTGCTTGGTACTTAAAACGAAAAACCGTTTTAATCAGACGCCTCACCTCATAACACCTATATCTCTCTATAATTAGATGGTAATTTAATTTTAACAGGCTTCCTAATAAAAGCCTACAGTTTTACTTGATTCAGACGAAAGTCTGGTAATGCATCATTGTTACAGTGCAATCAAAGAATAAAACAGAAGTAGGTATGTACGAATATAGGTATGTAGGTAGGTACTTTATGTGTATTAAGTAGGTACCTACATGCACAACTGGTAAGACCCTGCGGTAAACGCCAACCTCCAAGCGCTTATTTTATTGGACTATTAAATCATCAAAGAAGTTATTGACCGTAACGAATGACATTTTAATGGATAGCACGGAACATTTTACGTCATCTGAGAACAACCATGATTTTCCTACCTTTCTGACTGGTATATGAGCGACCAGTAATAGATGTTTCACGAATTCCTCCAGGTAAGAAAACTCTGGACGCGTTTTGGACACGTCCTTGAATAGCGTGATGCAGTCCTGGATCGTCATGTTCGCCCCAAGCACCAAGTTCTGGTCAAACTCATACTGCTTCAGTGACTTCACGTCTCGGATATCGATTATCATTCGTGGAAGATCGTAAATTCCAAGAATACCTTAAAGTTATGTAAACAACTTGAATGGGATAAACTGATAGAACAAAACAAAAAAGAAATTACTCTGTAAATGATGCCTTCATGTTTACTTTAGAAGATATCAATAAATTAATGGTATTTTAAATTATCTTTCAAATTCTCATTAATTGCTAAAAGATCTATAATTATGTCGACTTGAATTCTATGGCCTATTATAGGTAAATAATTAATTTCCAAGTTAAGTACCTCGTGCCGTATTCCCATCCAGCAACATGTATGAATCTACGCCATACTGCCTGAAGACATCAAAGATCTGGGGTTCAGTATAAACTTTGAAGTACTTATTTACTCCAAAGTCTAGGCACATCACGCCACCATCATGAGGAGATATCATCAAATCGTTAATGATGGTCCAGTCGCCGTCTTCGCTGTTAGTCGAGCATTTTCTTTCACATATCTGCTGGGTCTTTTTACAAATAGGGATATCTTCGATATCCCTGACTTTGGCACAGAGTTCAGCACTGGCGTTTACTGCGAATGATTTGGCTGTGTCCAAGATTGGTCTGTACCCGGTGCACCGACAAGTATTGCTGCCGAACGAGTCTTCCATCTCAGCCATTGTGAGGTTCTTGTCCAAAAGGCTGCAAATGATACGCAAGCATTGCATTAAAGTACTCACTGAGAAGAAACATGAATTTTGGTTTGTCTGCAGAAATGATCTAAGGTATCTGGGATTTCTGGGAATTTAATGCGTTTTAATGGAAATCAAAAAAGGAGAATGTTTTGAATTCGCCTGGACTTTTTCATTGTGTGAACCGGTCTTATTATTTTTATGCTAAAGCTAGTGCTTGTCATTAGTTTTTAGTTAACACACAAATGTTTCGAAATAACATCTAGGTATAAGTCGAAAGCCAGACCCAGAAGTAACAAGTCTTGTAAATCCTATTATTGACAAGATTGTTTACGAGAGAAGCCAAAGGATACAGCTTACCTGTAGAGATGCATCTCCCAGCCCACAGTGCAATACCCACACTGGGTGGCATGGAAGGCCGCTGTCCGCTGCTGGATGGCGTGGTAGCCTGTCTTCCTGTTGCCCAGACCCTCGATCGTGGTGATCTCCCATCCTTGACAGGTGAATACTAGCACCAGGCACTAGAATTTATCGGGTCGATTAATAAAATATTTTATTGATCCTTCTACGTGAAGGGTTGGATACACTGTGTGAAGTCCATCTTGCGTCGATTGCTTGCTACTTTAGGACGCCGATTTTGGCGTATCTACCCACAATTTTTTGCCGCATTTTGCAACTCCGCCGCTGGCGGTGTCTAGTTTGTGCGCAAGGGAAAACTAATGAATAATCTAAGACCATCGATATGTTTTTTGTTCGCCAAATATGCTGATATATTCGCACCGTTTGTATAAATCCTGGTCACCACGATCAAACGAAGAAATCATGAATATCCGTATTATAGTAAAATATGAAATCTATTAGGTAGGTTATTTCTTTCTCTATTTATCTGCAACGCGTTAACTGCAAGCTGGTGCTTGTCGTGTGGTAGTTGGTACCATATAAAACATAAGAGACATCTGACGTGTTTTTTTTAGTTATCTATGTTTTTTTTAACTTAGTTTAATTATTGGATTTTTGACATTTGAACCACTAACATTAAAGTTCGAAAAAAAGACTGAAATAACAGTTTTCTTTAAAATTTTATTGGGTAACTTAAACAATTAATAATCCGTGTTTCTACCGCGAACACTAACAACACAAGAACATCGGTTTGGCATACTCAAAATGAGTTCATCCAAATCACGCTGTGGAATGGCCGCCCGTGTTCGTTGCAACAACAAAAAAAGGTCTTCTTGCCACTGGATACCCTCCATATTCGGCAGAGCTCTTCTCTGTAGCATATCCCATGCATGCTCAATCGGGTTCAAGTCTGGCGACTGAGCAGGCCAGGGCAGGACATTGATGTTAGCTGCGGCGAGAGTCTGTCTTACAACTCTTGCGGTGTGCGGTCGTGCATTATCATGCATTAACTGAAATAAGGGACCGATTTGCACTTGTAGAGGAACGATGACGTCTGATACAATCGTCTCAGCATAAATTTGAGCGTTGAGGTTGCCTCTGATCCAAATCAACTCAGTTCTTCCGCCGATCCAAATACCCGCCCATACCATGATGGTTCCACCACTATAAGGATGGACTTCCTGGCAGGATTTTAATCGCTGTTGGCGTCCAGGGGTTCTCCAGTGTCGTATACGTCTTGTATCCGGTCTCATACCAAAACGAGACTCATCAGAAAAGCACACGAAACGCCATTGTTCTTCTGCCCAATTTCTGTGTTCAAGAGCCCATTGATATCGAATCCTACGATTGTGCATTGCTATAGGTGGTACCCGTAGCGGTCTTCGGGAATGAAGGTTCACTTCATGCAAGCGGTTTCTGACTGTTTGGTCGCTAATTAAGTTCCCTGAAGAGTGATGAAGCCTCACGGCTAACATCATGGCGGTTATTGTTGGAGCTCTTCGAGTTAAGATTTGAATGTATCGGTCTTGTCTCCGTGTGGTGCAGCGATACCGTCCTCCATGGCGCTCAGCCACGGTACCAGTGCTTCGGTAACGTGTCCAAAGTCGACTGATAACACTCTGACTTGTATTCAGAGCTAAAGCCACAGTACGTTGCCGGGAACCAGCTTCTATCATTCCCACGGCTCTGAGCATTTCTTCCCTGCTTAAATGACGTCGCCGCTCCATAATAACGTTGGTTTTAATCAGTAGTAGGGAAACAGTAGCACTAATAATGTCTTCAATGCGTTGTATGTTTTTATAGGGAAAATATTGACAGCTGATTTTCATCTTTTACTCGAATTTGATTGACAGTTCCTGATTCAAATTATGAAATGCACCAAAAAGGATCCATATAAATTTATAAAATCATAAATTTATTACAAAGCCACATCTCAATCTCAAGAAATCCGCATAAAAATGCTTGATCCCTAGACACTTTTGATGTGTGTAGTTTATGCAAACTACAATAAATTATTTAGCTATCCATGTATCATACACCGAATTGTAGCATACTTAAATATTTATAGCTTTAAATTCAAATAATAAAAAAAAACATTTAGATATAAGTAAATGCATTCTGCATACTTTGAATTACTTTTAACGTATTTTTATCGACATTAATTACTTTTCCAATTTTTATATCCGTAATACCGTATAGACGGCAATTGTAAAAAAATAAAGTATTCATTTTTGATGTTTAACCGATTAGTGATAATACTTAAATACTTACCTACCTAAAATATGATTATTCTTTTAACTTATGGAATCGTAGTAAATTAAACAAAATTAATTTAAACTTTAATTATGCTCATTATCATGTGACTGATGTGATCTACAACTGCCAAAATGGTACTTGCATGGTTGCATGACGTCACGAACCGATAAATCAGCGAAATTCACTTCCAGAAGAGCCAGATACTGTCTTTGATAAAATGTGGTAAAGCAACAATTCGATTTTAACAAGCCGTGATTATTCAGCACACATAAAAAATACAGTCGACTTAAGAAGCTTCTCCTTTTATTAAAGTCGGTTAGAAATTATAAGTTTTTTTAAATAACCAACTCCAACATTGACAAGCACATGTAACTCAAAAACTACACTGTTGACGTCCCTCAAACTTACATGGGTCCACACGAAAAGAATCATCAAAATCTGTTCACCCAGTCGAAAAATCTGAAGTAACCAACAAAAAAAATACAGTTGAATTGAGAACCTCCCCTTTTTAAACGACTTCAAAAAAGTTTTGTTTTCTTGTGTGTTACCTACCTCATAACTTCGTACGGGGTGAACCGATTTCGATAATTCTTTCATTCCAAAGCTAATGACTGCCATCTGCTCCCATCTGACGGTCAGTTTTTGAGTTATTATCAATAATGTGAATTTAATTTATACTAATTTTATTTTTACTGGGTGGTAATTTTGATGATTCTTTTAGTATTCGAAAGGTAGTGCTTTTCATGTACCTTTTCAAGTACCTTAAAAATTGGAGCGACATCTGGCGAGTGGTTTTTGAGTTATCGCTAATTTGAAGTCGGTCATTTTTTTGTGAAATAAATATGAATGATCAACTTACAGAGTTAACGGAGAACGTCTCAACGGCTCCCGTGGTCTGATTGTAGGCGCGGACGGCCACCAGGCAGGCGCCGCAGCCGCCCTGGTGGCACATGGCCTTCGTGCCCGACAGGGACAGCTGGTAGCGCAGGTACGCGTTCAGGCTCGTGTCCCGGGGTACCCGCGTGTCCACTGGATAGATTGTCGATAAGTTCGTCTTTATATAAATTACGCCGCACTCTCATAGCTCAACAATAAGATAAAATAAAATAAATAAAAATAACTTTTGTCGTAGATGCCATGGAAAACCCAAGACCGGAATACAACCCCAAACCGAGAACACAAAGGACATCGCCGAATCTCGCCTAAAAAATTGCATACATTTCACATAAATCATAATTCTCAATTTATTTTATGGTATTGATTACAGTTACCAGACTTCAACGGACACTTCTTACAAATGAAATAAAAATAAATAAACATTAACCTGATATCACAAAAACATCCGGAACATCCTCCATTTTACTCTATGCAACAAGGTTGCCGCACACACATCAAGTCGAAAAGGCTTGCTTGAGCCGCCAGCCGTTCGAATCTGTTCTTGTGCAAAACTCTGCATTTCGTCGTACAACGTTTTAAAATAAAATAAAATAGATAGTTTTCCTACAAAACTGTGTACCTACCTACAAAGATACTGGTGCTTACGAGAAATTGCAGGGTATTATGGTCGAATTCGTCGGTTGATTGTCGCATGTGTTTTTATGCATGTGAATTAGGATATTTTTAATTTACCCGTGTAGCGGAAATGTCAACATGCCATCGCCGTTCAAAGGGTTTTCGGTTCGATTCCCAGCGAGTCGATAGTTTGAATGATGAGTTAAAATGGCGTCCACGACACAGGGAAATTAAGGAAAATTTAAATTAAGGAAATACAGTGTCTAGAAAGTCAAAGAAGCTACTTTCATTTATGTTCCCTAAAGTATTATTTTTATGAGTTAGGAAATTAAAATCCCAATAAAAAGATTGGTAACCCCCCTATTCCTATTGTTTTTTAATGATGTCTGAGATTTAAAAAAAATTGTACTATCCCGAATATCAAACTCCAAAAATCCAATACAATACAATACTCTTTTGGTTCTATAATCTGAGACTCTTTATTGTACACCAGATCAAGAAAATAACAGACAGTGACATTTACATTAAAGTTGTACAAAGGCGGTCTTATCCATAGAGATAGGAATATATTTATAGATCAATGGTCTTATCGCTAAAGAGCGATCTCTTCCAGACAACCAGGGGTTGAGAAGTTGTGATTTAAGGAAGGAAAATTTTAAAAGGCCGGGTGTACTAATATAACATTTTGAGTAAGAAAGTACTGAGACTTAGAAAGTAAGAAAAAGAAAAGAAAATTAAATAACACAATAAAAGATAAATTGTAGATAGCAATGAGTATGGAGAGGATAGAGAGAACGTGGATGGTACGTGAGTAGGAATAGGGGTAAAAGTATAATCAAAGTTGTGAGTAATAGGAGATTACTTTGGTTTTAAAGGAACATAGAACTTTGGCTTGACGGATGGTAACAGGAAGAGAGTTCCAGAGGCGTGTGGCAGTAACTGTAAAGGAATTTTGGAAGAAAGTGGTAGAATGCATCGGCGTGCTAATAGCTAGATTATGGAAGAAGGCAGCGTTCGTGGTTCAGATGCAGGAATTTAAAGTTTTGTTTAAGGTAAGTGAGCATTACGGCGAAGACGGATTGGGAGCCACTTGAGCTTGTTGCGATACTCAGAGATATGATCATATTTCCGCAGACCAAATATGAATCGTATGCATAAATTTTGAAGGCGCTCGAGTTTATTTAGTTGCTCCTCAGTGACGTCCAGGTAGCACACATCGGCGTAGTCAAGGATAGGTAGAAGAAGAGACTGTGCGAGCAGAATTTTAGTCGGAATAGGTAAAATGTTTTTAAACCGCCTAAGAGATCCCACAGCAGCAAATAGTTTTTTGCTAACTTCGGTAATTTGTGGAGTCCATGACAAATATTGGTCCAGGTATATTCCAAGGTTTTTGACCTTCGTGGCATATGGTATGGTAACGTTTCCCAGTTTGATTGACGGCAATTGTAACCAGTCGATTTTAGCAATCAACCGTGAACTACCAATTATGATTGCTTGGGTTTTATTTGGATTTAGCTTGAGGCCAAAACTTATGCTCCAGTTGTAAATACTATTGAGGTCAGCGTTAGTTGATGCAATCGCAAGTGGCAAGTCGGTAAGAGACGCTTGATGGTAAATTTGTACATCATCAGCGTACAGATGGTAAAGAAAGATGGAGGCTTATAGAACTTATGAAGATAGAAAACAGGAGAGGAGACAACACGCCACCTTGAGGAACGCCGGCACAAGTGTCCGTCCAAGAGGAAAATAGGTCCTGGACCTGTACACGTTGACGGCGTCCGCACAAATAACTACGAAACCAATCAATTGCAGACGGAGATAAGTATGTTGAGGGAGCGGAGGACACCTAGGAGGAGGTCAAAGTCAACGGTGTTAAACGCATTGCTGAAGTCAAGCAAAGTCAACACCGTGAGCTTTTGACTATCCATTCCTCGACGTATATCATCAGTAATGTTTAGGAGAGCAGTAGTCGTACTATGACCAGGGCGGAAACCAGATTGCAATGGATTAAGGAGACTGTGACTGAACATAAAGGAGCTAAGCTGGTGATGAACTAGTCGTTTGAGGACTTTGGATAGGAATGGAAGAATAGAAATTGATCTGAATTGGGAAGTAGAAGAGGGATTAGGTTTCTTAGGGACAGGAATGACGTGAGCATCTTTCCAAGCGGTGGGAAAGGAATTTTGAAGGATAGACTTGTTGAGGATAGAGGTGATAACAGGTGCAAGAATGTCCAGGAGAGGAAGGATCATCTTACGGCTAATGCTGTCGCTTCCGATGGCGTCTGAAGGAATGGATTTTATTGCTCCTACAACATCACGAACTGCGAATTGATTAAATGAAAAACTTGGAAAATCGGGGTTAGGAAATCGAGAAAGGTGATCCAAAGTATCAGATTTTGTTGTGCTATCAATGCAAGAAGTAGAAGAAAATTCAGAATTAAGCTGATTGAGATTAAGGTTATGAGGGAGTGTAGATTGTTTTGATTTCCCAACTCCTAGCTTTTTGAGGAATTTCCAAACTCTGCTGTGATCCTCGTCTTCAACTGATTTATGGATGTGACGTCGTTGCATGTCTCTACACATCGTGTTGCAGCGATTTCTTACCGACTTAGGTATATTTTTCGAGTAATTTAGTGTTCTTGGGGTCCATCCAGTTGGATGAAAAGCGTGGAAAGCCGACATACAGACAGGCAGATCTACTTCGATTAAGTAGTATGGATTAAAAATGTCTGAAATTCTGAGAAAAGAGTGTGTAATTCACTTAGATATGTAACCAATAGTTCGTGGAATATGTATTAATTTCAAATTATAGTTTAATTGACTATTATAATAAGAGTAATAATAAATAGGTACTCTTTTTAGTTTTTTAATAAATGTAAAAATGAGTATTTTAGAATGAAATCATAATTAATATGAGTATATAAAAATTATGAAATACAAGGGTTGAAAAAATAAATTTTCATTTATATCAGACGACATCATTTTTAATTGTGAAAATTTTACCGAGTAAAATTTGTTTTTTTTTTTGCATTTCCGATAAATAGCAATAAAATGTTGCTATTAAAAAAATCAAGAAAAATAATTTACCACTACAAAAAATCACATTACCTACTTTTAAAAATTTTAAGTGAACTTAGAATGTCGTCGCTCTACAAAGTAACATAATTTACTTACCTGAACATTTTTCTCCGTTCACGGTAAACTCGACACAAGACATAGCTCACACAGACTGAAGTTTCGACTGGCATCAAGGATGGATCAATCCGTTGGGTTTACGCATATATCTACACACACAGGACCAACGGATCTCGAAGAGGCTTCAATGTCAAAAATAAGTTGAGCTACAGTAGCTTTCTTTTAATTAATTTGTAATTTGCAGACCCGGCTGACGTTGTCGTAAATCTTCCAACATGTAATTATTTATCTCGTGTTTTAAGTGGCGTAAGATAATTATACATTGGTTTTTAAATTAGACCTTTGGCAATACAACTGCGAAATCTGACCAATTTTCGTTGATGCTGGGACAGACAGACGATTTTAAAATTTATAATCTTGGCTTCTATTTTCCCTATCTACTTACATGTTCAATGTAATATTTTTTCTTATTAGGTAATCTTATTTTAATAGACTATGTAATGTTATATTAATTTTTGAGTACATTGAAACAGTTGTTATTTTTAACCGACTTTTAAAAAAGTTGAAAATAACATATCTACTGTCTACTAATCAATGCAACCCTGGTGTTGCCAATGTTCGTGGGCGACGTTGATCACTTAGGTACCATCAGTTGACTCGTCTTCGTTTAGCTGTTTAGGCTATAAAAAAACAGACAAAAAGTGTTTTTACAAAAAATATGTTGACAAAAAGTGTGTTGTAGTTTTTGTGTTTTCCCAAATAATGTGTAGGTATACATACTTACTTAATTGATTTTGAATTATGTTTACAACGTTCTCATTTTATTATTTTTCAACCATTTTTGTTTCTTTATTGCAGACAGCCTTAAACCTGACATGATACGCTACTAGGGAGAAACCGGCGTTATTACTCGACCTTAAGTACCTAGGTACGTGTTTAAAGGTGTAATTTGTAACGCACACGTAATACCAGATGATAATAATAGGCTGTTAAAACAATTATACTAAGTACTTAGTATTATTATTTATTGACTGGTATATAACTTATAACTGAAACATGTGATTATTATTAACTCCTTCAAAAAAGGAGGAGACTCTGTCTCAATGTTCGACGTTGTAAGTATTTCGACATTAGTGAGCCAATTTTTTATATTTTTACATTACCTACTTGAGAAAGCGTATACTGTGCAAATGTCACCAAGTCCGGATATGATGATGATATCCTCGGGAAATCGAAGGAAACCTTACCTACTACTTAGGTAGGTATACCTACCTAAATTCGTAGTTCGGCGCGCCACTTGCGGTGCTATCGACAGTATGAAGCAACTGCAGGTGCCGTAGTAGTTCGATTAGTGACCGTAGAGGCACAGAAAATTGAGTGCTTCCGTGCTTCGGAGTGCACGTGAAGCCGTCGCTTCCGATTCTTATTGATTGGTACTCATAGCAGTTGGACACCTTCTGACGCCATGAAAACTGCTGATAAGTAGGTACTTGGTTTACCCACTAACACCAATCGGCCCTGGACCAGCGTGTTTGACAAGGAAAAGAAGTCCAAAGAAGAAAAGAACCCCGCACTGCTGCCGCACCGTGCACTTTGTATAAAAACAAACGATCGCCCGTGCGTCGTACGACAAACGCAACGAGAAACGCGCGGCAGCCGCACGACTCGAAACGCATAAATTGAAAGACCCGAAGTACTGATATATTATGGCCGGATTCATCTCATTTGCGTTTATGCAATGCGGTAAAGGTAGAGGGAGTGAGGTAAAATAACTGTAGGTACGCCTAATTTTATTGATAGCAATGTCGCTTAAATGTATATTTTTTCATATTATATCTGTAGGAATTACTTTACAAGTTCAAATTGAAAAAATCTTTTTGTGTTTAATAGTCCAAAACATATTATAGAGGAAGGCTATAATATAACACGCTACGACCAATAGGCGCGGAGAGGGTGACCAGGTCGCCAAACCTAAAACACGGACAAATCAGCCAGTTTTCCCAGACGTTTGTGTAAAAAAGCCGGACAAGCCATTCAAAATCCTTAATGTCAGCTTGGTATCTGGCGATGGGAGTGGGAAGGGGAGGGGGTGCAAATAATTGACAGCATCGTCTGAGTATGTTACGGAATCCTTCGGACCGGTTTAACATTACCCGTTTCCCCTAATAAAAAAACCAGTTTTCAAATATTTATGGTTTTTATTTTATTAATTCAGAGTAAGTTTAATATAATCATAATAGTAAACACAAACTTATCGATGTATCGAGTCGATGTAATGTGTACCTATAACATTAACGCACTCACTCACATGTACATGAATTTTAGTACATAGCACGGATATTTCACAGATTTTCACGGCTTTGTCAGTTAGGAAAGGAATAGGTATCACGATTGCATAAAAATTTCGCATCATCATCTACGAGGGTCCATCCTGCACTTGTGGGTTCGATTCAAGTTTTGCGAACATGTGAGCGAGCGGCCTTACACACGCTTCCAACTACACTACAGACCCAACTACAACTCCACGGAGACCCAACTCGTGAGAACATTGGAAATGTGGAATTTAAATCGTGTTCTTTAATGGTACATTTTCGATTACTTACCTAGTACCTACATACAAAAAAGGCCGTAGGAATATGAAGCATCGTAAGTTATACCTACACGACATAAAGCTCAGATTTCAAGGCTCACCTAAAAGTTTAAATTAATGAGTTGGATTTCCTGATTGATCAGAAACATCTCGACTTTAAGGGTAGGTAGAGATCAAAAATAATAATGATGTGGAGTGATAATAAATTGTAAGTAAGTAGGTATATAAACCAATTATTTTACCCAGCCATTAACAGTTTGCTAATTCACTGAAAGTCGTATTAATTAATAATAATTATGGATTTTTAAATATTAGACACATTTTACCAAACAATTATGAATTTTTAGTAGTATACATAAAAGTTTAGTAATCCGATAAAGAAACTCTGTTGCGTCTTCGAAAACGCGACAAAAACAGTTTCGCTTTACATAATTTTTTTGTTTCTTACCATTTAAAAATATTTAAGAATAATTTTCCAAATATAATTCGGTTGAGTTGCAACCTGACATTAATATTCATACGCTAACCATTAAACAAGAAATATAAAAAAGAGATAAAAAATCAAAAAGTGAGTAGGTATAAGATTACAGAGGTCTAGAACTTCTGAATGGTTGCCATCGGGTTGGAGAAGGAATGGTAAGTAACTTCCGATTCAAACTTCTTGTAAGTCATGCGCACCATGTACAGAATGAGGCCGTACACCACTGAAACAAAAAAATATTATTGCAATATAGTCCAGCCAATAAAGTTATTGTAGAGTGCGTGTGCGGGAACCTCAGCGATTTCGTCAGAAATGTACCTATTTAGGCTGCTTAGGGACCTTAGGGTGAACACACTAAAAGTCCTGACGTCCAGAAGGTGCAAAGGTGTCTTTAGGTATATATATGCCAATATCTCAAAAATAGTGCATTGTAGCGAAAAATGTTATTCGTGAAATTAAAGCTTATAAAATATAGCTCTCTATAACCGGAGCCAAGTCGTGAACGACTGGAGCCGAGTTCACTGAAAAACACCGGATTACTTACCATGGATAACCAACGATAATAGAACAGGACCAGCAAGCCGTAAGCCATTCATCATCAATATCGTGGCGGCTGCTCCGCACACCATATTCGTCACTCCATACACAAAGTAGCATTTGACAAGGCCAGGTTTTCTCTGAAAAAAAAAAGTTTGTAAAGTATTACGGACGATAATTTTTCGTTAGAACGCATTGATGAATAATTGCATAATTTATTAATGAATTATGAATTGAACTATTTATTATCACATCACATCGCTCTTTCATAATATTAACTATTATTCTAACACCACTGCTTAATAATAACTTTGTTTTCATCTGAACCAAATTAACTGACACGAAAAGTAAATAAAATTCACATATCGCTGCCTGTACATGTAAGAAATATGGGAAAAAAGATATTGTTGGGGGGTTTAAATTGCTAATGAACAGGGTTGCCACATTATGGTCGGGAAAACTGGGATTATCCCGGAGTTTTGCAACTTGTCGTGTTCAGTAATTACACTTCTTTTTATATTTGGTTTATAATTAGTGAAAGAATGAGTGGTAAATATAAAATTAAGATCAAGCTCTTTTATTTTCATATTTATTAGGTACTACGGCCCCACTTACCCTAGGATAATTGTCCTGGAAATTATAAATATATTTGGCCACCCTGGCTATGGAACACATTTGTATTGTTATAGCTACTATTTAACCAATTGGGGTACGGTTTTTAGTTTTTACTTATGTATTGTTATAATACGCCAGATAGTAGTCTTTAGTACATAGAGTATATCTCAATGGTTAATATTAAGTATTTACAAGTGTGGGTATTATGAACTGTTACATTGTGGTACATGTTTCCTAAAGCCTTCGCTTTAGGATACTTTACTATAAAACGTGCATATCTGTACATCAACTACATACACATTTAAACTACTTATTATGTAGTATGTACTGACAATTAGACACGGTTACGGTATTGTCGTATAAGGATGTTATGGCGTGTGGGTGAGGTGACAGAGACAGCGCCTTACAGGAAAGGCAAACTGTAAGGCGCTGTCTCTGTCACCCACACGTCACCCACGCGCCAAAAGATCCTTGTAAAACTGTGGGCCGAGTGCGAGTTTTAAGTGACAAAACGCGCTCGCTACGTAACTGCGAGTTAGCTAAAATTTGTATGGAATCCAAGCTGAGCCATTTACGTCCGCTAGGTGGCTGCTCCGATTCCATACAAATTTTAGGTAACTCGCAGTTACATTGCGAGCGCGTTTTGTCACTTAAAACTCGCACTCAGCCCACTGTACATGAAATATTTGATACCATAAAGGAGGGAAAGAGTGAGATGCACAAGCACATGCGTATTAATAATAACTTCCAATAAGCACAGTGACAATAATTTTATTGACGTTATCAGCGGAAGGACATTTCCGTTTGTGGTTAATACAATACATGCCACTGATATTGACCTATTAACGGAAGAGGAACACGGGGATTCCTCGCGTATAATAATTCTTAATATTATCCATTAACCTCCAACGACATGAATTCATGTCACGAATGCCATAGTACGTTCACTTCGCTGGAATCCAAATCATACTTAATAATATTTTACCACCTATGTTTTTTTGCTGTTCTTTTTGCTAGGTAGGTTAATATTAAATAATTTATTACAATTATTATTTCGTCGCTGTTGTAATGAAGAAGTTCTCATAAATTCATTGCTAAGTGCAAACAGTTTTCATACTTTGATACTACTTATTGTTTAAAAGATGCAGTGTCTTGCTGTTCAGCTTGGAAGTGAAATAACTTGATGGTAAGGTTCTTTTATTAACTAGGGCGGGGATAGTTAAGATTAGGTTAGTTACAAATTAACTTATATGAATTGCGATAAATAAGTCATAGTGTTCATAGACTTTTTTTTGTAAAAGATCCGGTTGAAGAGTTAACCTCACCTTACACAATCCGACGACGAGGACCACAGCAAACGAGAATGCAATGCAGAATCCGACAACGAAAACACCGCAGACCAGGTTGGATGCCATGCCGAGAATCATCACTTTGGCTTTGTCCTCTGGCTGTATTGTTTCTCTGAAGAACCCATCCATGTTATCTGGCCCTAGACCATGGTCTTTGACGAATGCGTCCATAAATATCAGCGTGTAGACTAACCCTCCAATCGAAAGGACACTGCCCAATGAAGTCAGCACCTGAAATTTTACAATGAATTCTCTTCATGAACATTGACTTTATCAAACGGGCCTGGGACGGTACAGGCACGTACTTCTATTGGTAAAAAAAATATTTAAGTTAAAAATTTATTATGACAGTTATCCCTAATCTCTTTCAGACAGAGAGTCTTCCTTTTATTGTCGCGTTCTCTGTGTTTCGTAGCGAAAGGGTCTGCGGATTTCAAGGGTCACCTTTTTAGCCGTGCTTGGGCTCAGTCTCCTGGCGATTTTGAGGACGCCGCCTTTGAGCTTCTCCGTAAAACAGCTTCAATCTTCCGGCAGTCGAGAGTGGAGGAGTCTCCCGGCGATGAATTCGAAGGGGTAGGTGGCAGCAGTTTTTATTGTCCTACCAACGTGGACGGTTATCTTTGCTCTGTCTAACCAGTCTGGCAATAGATGAAGCAAGTGCCGCATACCACAGCCAGTTTTGCCTTACGAGACGTTAGGAAAGCCGCAATAAAAGTGAGGCAGCATGAGCAAACATGAACATTTGAGAGCTGTCCGTAATACTCTGAGTGGTGTGTAAAGTCTGGCAATTAGCATTTCGCCAGTGTGGTGGTGGAGGAAATCGGACCCCAAAATTAGAAATGGAACTGGTAATGGCTTTATAGTAAAAATATATAAAAAGTTACTCACAACGTTGAAAATAGCAAAAATGAGTGCGCCAGTCTCCACCTCGAGGCAATACAGGCATTTCCCTTTGTAGCACATGTTGGATCTAGAAATAAAAAATATAAGTAGGTTTACATTTTTTCTTCTATAAATGCCTAACCTAACCTAACCTAACCTACATAATATATAAAATCATAAATCTTACATACGTACAAATAATTTGAACCGCTTTTTATATGACTTTCACTGAGAAATAGAGGAGGCTGTGGAGCAACATACAGACTACTTTTTATCCCGGAGTTCCCGCGGGATGGGGATTCACGCGGGTAAAACTTTATGTACGAACGATGTCGCGGGCGACAAATAGTACGTATTTAAATGAGTTTAACTGGATAGTTAAGTACTCTACGGAATTATTTAAGTATAGTAAAGCTGAGTACCTATGTAGTGCTGCCAGGCGTCCGGGTAAAGCCGGACAGTGTTTGTCTTTTTGACGGCGTCTCCGGCCAAATGTGAATAGCCTAACAAAAGTCGGATAGGCCGGACATCGTTTATTTTGATAAATTTTGATAGTCACTTCTTAAATTTCACAAAAGTTTCTTAGAAGATTCCTTTCACCGATGACTTCGTACTGTTTTGTATCAGGTACTTACTAAGCTGACATTAACCATTATCAATAGGGGGTCCGGCTTTTTTACCAAAATGTCCGGCTAAACTGCCAAATCTGTCCGGCTTTTAGGTATCGAGACCTGGCCACCCTAGCTATGAGGCTGTGAGCGATGAGCGTGTCGCGTTATTTATTTCATTTATCAGTTCAGTTCCGCGCAACAAACAATTGAAATTCTTTTCGGGGAGAAAAATAGTTTCTGCTGGATGCTTCTGTGAAGGCCTCTTAAAAACAACTGTACCTACTTCGAATCGAACTGTTCAGACAGTATCAACTGTCGATGGAATTAAGAGTCAATCGATTTTTTGTTTTTAAAATAACAAGGTACCTATTTAATATGCACCGATTATCTATTAAATATTTTTATCATCTGCGCCTAAACCATTACAAAGTTGAATTTTTTTTAACAAAATTCTGTGTCAAGTAAGTAGGTACCAAAAGATGACAAGTATCAAGTGGAGCTCGATGCCATTGCCTCATAAGAAACAAAGTTTAGTACAAGTACTGAATTCAGTGAGTTCGAAAGAGACTCATTAACCCAGTAAGGCGCGTGAGACAATATTTTGCATGAAAATAATTATGCATGAGAATAATATATCTATTTTGGAACACCACTCCTGCGGAATATTCCCAAATCGTGAATCCGCGGGATAGACGGCGTGGTGCGGCGTAGATTATGCTGTTCTCAATCTGAAGTAAACAAACAAAAAAAAAGTCTTCGGTTATAAACTATTGAAATAAAAATATCTAAAAAAAGGTTTGACGTAGTTTCTGTGATTAGCGCGAACAAAAACACAGACAAACTTACAAAAATTCTAAAAACTAGGTAGGTATACCTATAATTATTCCTTTGCGTTCATAAACGCCTCCAATAACAGTTTTTCTCATATGACTTAGTTTCCATGTTATTATAAAATATGTATAGATTTAGTTTACAGTCTAAGTATTACTTCAATGTTCCGAAAATTCATAAATGAATTATGTACTTAAGTATAAGTCGACACTTATCGACCAATGTGTGGCCACTTATAACTGCTTCTTGCCGTATCAACTAAGCTATTCTCGGAACCCTAAACCCAAACAAACATACGACAATGTAATTTGACACTTATTACGTTGGCTTAAATCGCACTTCAGCTTGCATTCCTTAAGCAGAACTAATTGCAATGGCCGCCGATATTTACTTTATTCATATTACCACGCGAGGGTCCGCGATGATGTTTGTAGGGTTACCAGATGCTTGGATTAGTCTGAACGTTTTTTTTTTCTTTTTCTCGACATATTTAACAGGAACTAAATAGTAACGTAAATTAAAATAGGTATTAGGTAACATTCGATAGGCTCTCAGTAAGTACTTTTACGAAAGTTATACCAATCCGTCTTTTCTCAAAAGCAATGTTCTTACTATAAACTTCTAATAAACTAAACCTCGCATTCGAAAATTGCGATTTCTTACCTAAATATCTGGCTTTTTTAACATTCCACCAAATATCCCGACTTTTAAATTTTTGAGATGGTAATCCTATTCAGCCGTCAGTTTTGCTTATCAACAAATTCTACGAATAGGTAGATGTATCATCGCTGTGCTTTGGTGCGCAGATTTTTTGTTGCAATAAACAAATATTGTCCACGCATCTACGAAGTTATTCATACTTAATAATATTATATTAAAAATGCGAAAGTACCTCCGAAGAATTATGCGAAAGTCTGTTTGTTTTTACACAGTAATTGAGATTCGGATAAGTATAAAGATATAGGATAGATACTTATCCTTAAAATCCCTGAATCCCCTAAAGTGGTGAAAAGGGGAGTAAAAGGGATATTGTACGCATCTATTACCATTATAGACGCTGATATAGGTAAATAATATTATTTAAGCTTAGAATTTTTATATCAGGTATGTAAGTAGGTAGGTACTATAAGTTTAGTATTTTTTACTAGGTACTTAAGTATTATCGAGTAAGTTTTCGTCACATCATTAGGTAGGTAAGTAAGTAGGTATTTTGTTATTTCCTAATTTTCAAAGAAAATTAAGTTACCTACACTACACAGTTCCTTATCCACATGAACATTTGAACACTCGCCAATAAATAGTTAACAAGGCGACTTCATATTACAAGAACATAAAATGGAACTTCTAATATCACTTTTAAAATAAGAATGGTGAATACTCACAATGTTTAATTTCCGAAAGTAGTTTAATTTTATTTATTTAGTCCGTTCTTGGCGGGTTAGAATTAAATAAACGAAAACCAATCACGGCTCACTGTCACTACAAAATAGACGCCCGCGCTTGCTTCGCCTTCACAATCGTGAATGAATGAAATGAAACGTTGATTCGAATTATTTCGAATGAAAGAAGGCGAGCCGAGTCAAACAGATTCAGAGATGGGTCAGGGTCACTCGATTAAATTCTAAGCGTGATACCGTGTTGATCGACTGTGAAAAACTGTATTAGTATTAGTTGTACCTGAGTACTGTTTTCAAAGATATGCCAAAGACTTTTCGAAGTTTCTTCTAAAATTTAATTTGGCATCTTAGCGAATCGGCGGGTAACGCAAAACCGCAAAACAAAAAATAACTTTCATATTAGTATATTCTGATGGTAGAATTTCCATGAAATTATGATTTGAGCTTTTTTTGTTATTGACTAGGTATGTGACGAGAACCAACGCGTTTCAGCGCAATGAGGGTCGCCGTTTTCGTGCTCACCAGTTGGCGCCACCGGCGAGGTGAGGTCTTGCTGTCAAAGCCCGCCCATACATATTGGTTTAAAAATATTCTGTAACAATAATTTATTCAATATCCCATTTTCAGTTTGCCAATCGATGTTTTGTGAATCGAGATAACTTAAACCTACTGTTTTCTGAGTCGGCACATCTCTAACGGAATGAATGAGGAACAAACATGTGCAATGTGCATTGACTGATGTTTTAATACGTATTGTATTGTAGGTAGGTAATTATGTAGACGGTGTGGGCAAGTGCAAATGCAAAGCGCGAGTCCAACAGTCTGTCCTTGTCCCACGCGAGCTTATCGTCGCAAATGGTTTGAATGGAGCTTCGGCAATATGGTGATGCTATAATAATAATTCTTTATTTTCAACAAATATGAAAATATGCTAGCCACTTAGCCAGCTCGATTCGATAATCTAAAAATATATCAAATGACTGTTTTCAAAGATATGCCAAAGACTTTTCGAAGTTTCTTCTAAAATTTAATTTGGCATCTTAGCGAATCGGCGGGTAACGCAAAACCGCAAAACAAAAAATAAATTTCATATTAGTATATTCTGATGGTAGAATTTCCATGAAATTATGATTTGAGCTTTTTTTGTTATTGACTAGGTATGTGACGAGAACCAACGCGTTTCAGCGCAATGAGGGTCGCCGTTTTCGTGCTCACCAGTTGGCGCCACCGGCGAGGTGAGGTCTTGCTGTCAAAGCCCGCCCATACATATTGGTTTAAAAATATTCTGTAACAATAATTTATTCAATATCCCATTTTCAGTTTGCCAATCGATGTTTTGTGAATCGAGATAACTTAAACCTACTGTTTTCTGAGTCGGCACATCTCTAACGGAATGAATGAGGAACAAACATGTGCAATGTGCATTGACTGATGTTATAATACGTATTGTATTGTAGGTAGGTAATTATGTAGACGGTGTGGGCAAGTGCAAATGCAAAGCGCGAGTCCAACAGTCTGTCCTTGTCCCACGCGAGCTTATCGTCGCAAATGGTTTGAATGGAGCTTCGGCAATATGGTGATGCTATAATAATAATTCTTTATTTTCAACAAATATGAAAATATGCTAGCCACTTAGCCAGCTCGATTCGATAATCTAAAAATATATCAAATGATGCATATTAAAGCAACGTCGTGGGTCAATAGTTTTCGGTAAAATGAAATTCGATTAAAAATATTTCGGCTAAACGATCGATTCCCTCCATAAATACATAAAGATTTTTATATGAACGTAAAATGTGAAATTATGACGGATGTCTGAGCGAGACAGCGAGGCTAATATAAAGATCGGGGATTTCCAGTTCATAGACAAAATTTCTTAGAAGCGAGCTCACTCACGCGCAAAAATAATTCAGAAGCAAGTTTAGAACCTGAATGGTCATTGTCCTTTAATCTAGAAAATAAAATAAAACCTACTGAAATACCTCTGATACTTATATAATAAAATTTCTGTCACGTCACGGCCAACAGTGGGTAGAAACAAGGGCTATAAATTCCTGCCGTTTTTGTTGCAGGTCCCCCTTTCATTTGATACTCCACTTAGGCTTGGGTATGTTCGCGATGGGATATCAAGTGGCAATTCTGTAATCTCGGTGACATAGGTTGCCTGCCTGCGATATAATGAGACCAGCTGTGCATTAGGCCACCCACAGTGATGAGTAAAATATAATTATGATTATTTATTTTTTCAATGCAATTGTCAAGTAAAGAAGTGGTCTCAGGATGAGGATTTAAAAAAATTAAGCGTTTATTTATTAATAGAATATATTTTTTTATAGCCTGAAGGGCTGACGAAAAAGCGGACGAGCCACCTGATGGTAAACACCAAAGGACCTGTGCAACGCCGGCCCGGAAGGAGAGCTCTTAATTTTTACACCTTTCTTGAAGAACCCCATGTCGTAGCGCTCCGTGAATACCTCAGAAGGAAGCTCATTCCACAGCTTGCAATATAATTGAGTATACCTAGTTAAATTAATAATAATATTACTCAGTCTATGACAATTGTATTTGAACCATATTGAGGTAATTTAGTACATAGTATCTCAATGCATTGATCCAATATTATAAATTATAATAATTATAATAATACTAGCTGTTGCCCGCGGCTCCGCCCGCGTGGAATTCAGTGTGTCACAAAGTTATTCCTGCGTTAATCCCGACCCCACACATATTAAGACACACTCCACACATCTTAAGAACAGTTGATTTTTTACTACGTTTTAGTCATACCGTACATCATACCGTACAAAAATCGGGTGATTCTCGGTGGTCATACTGGGTTGTCCTACTGGTATGGCCAGTGAGAATTTGTGTGTTGAGATTTTCTCACTGGTCATACTACCTATTAACACCAGAAATTTATCATTTTCTTTCATCCTGTATATATCTGCAGTGGTACAGTCAAGCTAAAAGTGAGCTATACAAGTCTATAAGGACAATAAACATATGAAATAAATATGCTCTAGGAATGTTTTTGAACAGTTTTTATGGAATAAGAATATCATTAAATATCTTGATTAATTTAAAAAACTGCCTTCAAAGAAGTAATTTAAAATAACTTAATTAGTAATATATATAACACTAGCTGTGCTCGCGGCTTCACCCGCGTGGAACTCAAATGTGTCACAAAATTTTTCGTGAATCCCGACCCCGCGAGAATTCTTGGATAAATAGTAGCCTATATATTACTCCATACATAGATGTAGCATATACTGACGTTTAGATAGATTGGAAATGCGAAAGAGCAAAACATAATTATGATACACGTATGGCAGAGCGAGATAGATTAATAGACGAAACCAATTTTTAGACGGCATAGCGGGCTTAGCGGGCACTTGTCAAAAATTGTTCCTCAATTTTCTCAAAATACTTAATTTAGTTTTTACATTTCTGTGTGGAATAACGTTCTTTGTAGTGTTAATTAGTGATAGTTACTTGTGCGGTACCTGGATGTGACTCCTCTAAATATAAAAACCACCAGGAAGGCGTCGCGCTCGGCGGTGACATTGACAGAGGGCGATTCATTTTTGGTTTCGTCCAAGTGATACAATTGCCGATCTTTAGTTATACATATAATAAATCTATGGCTCCATATGAATAACAGTTGATTTTTAGGGTTCCGTACAAACACAAACAGACCCTACAATTTTATTTATATGTATAGATGTAGATATAGATTTAGATAATTGTTTTTTCATGTAACCTCAAAACTTTACCATGTTTATTACCATGTTTGTCTTTTTTGAAAGTCAAGTCAAATGTCAAAGTACCACATGAATAAGTATTTTTATTTAAAAACTAGTAAATCCGCCCTCGCTTCGCTTCGGGAAACCAGTCCCTTCAAAAATCTCTATAAATTTTAACAAATTATATTTTTCCGATGTCTAAGCTATATTACTGCAAAGTTTCATGAAAATCCGTTCAGTAGTTTTTGCGTGAAAGAGCAACAAACACACACATACATCCTTACAAACTTTCGCATTTATAATATTAGTAGGAAGGAAGGATTAGTAGGATACACATATTTTCCTTCACATTTAATTATATAAAACCCATTTTCAAAAAATGTTTTAAGAACATGATTATTTATTTATCACAAAATGAAATATTCACATTTGACTTTTAGCTTGACGGTACCGCCACAGCTATATATAGGATGAAAGAAAATGCTACATTTCTGGTGTTAATAGGTAGTATGACCAGTGAGAAAATCTCAACACAGACATTCTCACTGGCCATACCAGTAGGACAACCCAGTATGACCACCGAGAATCACCGCAAAAATCCGTTATGTAGATCTTGAGAAAATCGATAAAAAGACTTTAAGATATAAACGTCGGGGTTTTTTCATTCCAAACTATTATATTTTTAAACTACATTGGTAGTTTTTCATTCGGGTGCCAAAACATAAAGACCAGCTAAAGCGATGCTGACCCTCGAAAAAGCAACATAAAGATCATGAGAAAAAAAGCCGGTTCGATTCCCGATATATTATGTATAGATATCCCGATATATAGATATTAATGAGCCCGCGACTTCATTCGCTCATGGAAGCTTTTCCCGCGTAAATCTCGATCCCGCGGGAAGTCCGGAACAAAAAGTAGCTTATATAATGCTCCATAACCTCCTCTACCTCCCACTGAAAGTCCCATAAACATCTGAACCCACGACCTCACATCAGATAAACAGTACCCTATATGTTGCTTCAAAACTTCCTCAATCTCCTAGTAAAGGTCGCATAAAAATTTAAGCCCGCAACTACGCGCAGGAGTTTATTCCACGTAACTCCAGATCCCGCGGGATTTCCGGGAAGACAGACTTGTTAGTTTTATATTTAGAAGCTATTTATACCCCATACGCGAAGAAGGTTTTCCCGCGTAAATTCCGATCCCGCGGGATTTCTGGGATAAAAAATATCCTATATGTTAATCTAAGTTGCCCTCTATGTGTGTGCCAAATTTCATGAAAATCGGTTCAGTACCCCATACGCGAAGAAGGTTTTCCCGCGTAAATTCCGATCCCGCGGGATTTCTGGGATAAAAAATATCCTATATGTTAATCTAAGTTGCCTTCTATGTGTGTGCCAAATTTCATGAAAATCGGTTCAGTAGTTTTTGCGTGAAGAAGGTTTTCCCGCGTAAATTCCGATCCCGCGGGATTTCTGGGATAAAAAATATCCTATATGTTAATCTAAGTTGCCCTCTATGTGTGTGCCTAATTTCATGAAAATCGGTTCAGTAGTTTTTGCGTGAAGGAGTAACAAACAAACAAACAAACAAACAAATACACAAATTTTCACATTTATAATATTAGTAGGATGTATTTATCAAAATTTTTCAATACCTATTAGAAACTCTTCACAAAAGAATTATCACAGGAATTTTGATCAAAGATCAGACCATTAAGTAAAACAAAATGGCGAAAATAACAGGCGAAAGTTACAAAAAAATAGTTTCCCTTACAAATCTATTTTCTTCTTACAATACAAACTAAATGTCTGAAAAAATACTAACAATCATTTTCCACAGAGATTCTGGTTCAAAATTACTCCGTATATTAATCAGTATTAACTACGATAATCATTAAACATCAGATAGATAGGTATAGATAAAAATAAGATTCAAAAATCAAAATTAAGTTTATGATAACAGAAGTCTAGAACTTCTGAATGGTTGCAATCGGTTTGGAGAAGGAGTCGTAAGGAACTTCGGACTCGAACTTCTTGTAAGTCATTCGCACCATGTACACGATCAAACCGTAGAAAGCTGAAACAGAAGAATATAATTTTTTTAAAGTCAACTAAAAGTTTTATAAGGAGGAACTCTTTGTTATCGCGCTCACTCACATGCGCGCGAACCTTTGTACAGTCGCAAGGATCTTTTGGCGCGTGAGTGACAGAGACAGCGCCTTACAGGTAACCTGTAAGGCACCCACACGCCAAAAGATCCTTGTAAGACAATACATTGCACGAATTGTCACAGCTTTTACAGCTAGGAATATCACGAAATTGTCAAAAACTTCGGATAATCATTTGCAAAAGTCCGTCCTACACTTGTGGGTTCGCTTATTCGCGTGAATGTGAGTGACCAGCCTCGCACTATGTATAACTAACGCGTGACCATTTTATTTATGGCCAAAACAGGACATTGTCTATTTGTCGTTAATTTTCAGGTTTGGAGAATTTACAACTGGGAACTTTAACGGGTTCAGTCATATAAAAGCTGGGTGAATATCCCAAGGTAATCACGCAATTCCCGACAAAACATGATCTGGCACTCCAAACTTTCAAACCATTTGAAAAATCGGAACATTTTTGCGTCCCTAGGCTGTTACGGGACACCGGAAAATAGGACGGTCCTGTTATATACGGGACGTTTGGTACGTCCGGGGGTCGGCAAATGAACTAATGAAGGGGGAAAGCGCAAAGCACGCGGGCACTCATGCATCAAACGCGGCCCTAGTTCTACACATCATGTTTTAACAGGAGCCGTGAACACTATCGTGGAACAGAAGAACTTGATTACTTACAGTTCATAATAAACAACAGCAAGATGAAAGAGCCAAACACAGGGGCGGTGTTCAAATTTAAAGCCAGCATTATCATGACAGCTACTCCACCCACTATCTTCGTTATTCCGTACACGAAGTAGCACTTGACAAGAGCAGCTTTCCTCTGAAAAAAGAACATTTTTACTTAGGAACACAGGTAAGTACTTAGGTATTGTGAAAAAATAAGTTGATATCATTTGGTGTGTCTAGCGGTTACTTAAAGCCCGCGTAGCTGTAAGATATGTAAGAAAAACTATAAGGCACATCTTTATTGACAAATTAACGCCATAGAAACTAAAATAATAATAAATAATGGATCGCACTCGTAGCATTTAGTTGGTCAAAAGATTTGCACCCGTGAAACTCACCTTACACAGTCCGACGATAAGAACCACTGCAAACGCGAATGCAATGCAGAATCCGACTGTCATCATGGCGAACACCAGATTGCTGGCGACGCCGATGACCTTCACCTTCAACTCCAAGGTCTCCTCGCTCTCACCAGGTCGCGCTACAGCCTCTCTGATGGTCTCGTCCATAAACAGCAGTATGTAGACCAACCCACCGGTCGAAAGGACAGTGCCCAGTGATGTAAGCACCTACAATTTTACAATATATTTATGTTATCATTCCACTTGTCGCCCATTTACACAAATAAATTAAAAATAACAGACTTTAAAATCGATAAGTAGGATTCACTCAAAAACTACCCGTCAGATGTCGCTCAGATTTATACGGGGTTAGAGGTGCATGGTGCATTAAATGCATTTAAACTCGACGTCCTTAATACTTTCTTGTGGAATTTTAAAGTAGCAATCGAGCATGCAACACCATCTTTCCGCTGCTGCCCATGACAACTGTGACCGACATACAAGACATAAAAAAAACTATATAATATAGAGTAGATATTGTATATAGTGACCAGGGGTTAATATCTACTTATATTTAAAGAAAAATATAAATAAAAAATACTCACGACGTTCAAAATTGCAAAAATAAGTGCACCGGTCTCCACCTCGAGACAATGCATGATTTTTCCCTTGTAGCACATTTTGGATCTAAAAATTTAAATATTATATTACTAATTAAAGCCCCGCTTGGCCCGCGTACCTACTTCTGATTCAATGCTAAAGTTATCAATATAAAACATGAATTAGATGGTGGATTCATTTATTTTTTATGTTCTGTAAAAGAAGGGAAATAATACGACTGTTTTTACTTTAGGATTTTATAATTTTCTGCTCAATGACAATACATAGAACAGAATACCAAATCAAAATTCGTCAACGTCACATCTTTCTTTTTCCAATAACATCAGTTCATGCAAAAAGTATCGTCAATGGCTACAGATAAGGCTAAGGTTATGGCTTTGGCGTATATTGACACCTTCCGCTCCACCGTCTGGCTGTGACGGCTGCCTGGCTGTGGCTGGAGGGAATCATCAATATGGCGGGCGGTGGCTTTGGCTTGGCTTTGCTTTAACTAAGGCTAAGGCTACGTGATGCGTTGGCAGGCGGCTCCTTTAGGCACAATTTAGCTGGCGCTGCATCAGCTTACGTCACGTCCGTTACAATCGGCCATCCTGCAACAATTGCGTCCCGCAATTGGAACGCACACAAAGGGTTACTAATTTAACAAAATCAGCAACAACTTGTACTTGTACTGGCACAGCATGATGACAGCGACATGAAATGGCATACATCACCTTTTATGCTGAGATATACTCCTTCACGTAATGACCATTTTTATAAAACTGATAAGCATTCACTGATTTCTCTTTACATTTTGACAAGGCTCTTTTCTTCAGTCAGACTGATTATGGATTCTTATTGAGGGCTTTCCCAAATTTTATCTGACAGATTTGACAGTTTTTCCTTTTCAAGTAAATATGGCATTGCATCTTGAAAACTATTTTCCATATCGTAGTAAGTATACTTATCAGTTCGTCATTGGCATAAAATTTAACTCTGTTCAGCTGTTCCACGAGATCCATCTTCAACATTTCTCTACTAGCGGCAATACGCACTTGGAATTGAACATCGCCTGTAACAACAAAATAAAAACGCGAGTATCTCTCCACGATCGACCCTTCCAGACCTACCATGAGACATTTCCAAAAAGAAATCCTGTCTCTGCCCAACTTTATCAATGTTTGTTTCCAAAATTACGACGGCATTCTCAAAATATCATCTCCGTCCGACCCGATTCATATTTAGTTCAAACTATCAAAATCTCAACGAACTTTCAAATCTTGAATTCAATGAAATTTTAATCTCGAAGCCATGAAACTACTGATATTATTTCTCCAGTTGATAATTTAATCTGTCTTAACCACATCCCTTTTAGATATGCAGACGAATAGCATTCAAGTCCCATTTTTAGGTTCTCGTAATACCTTATCTGGCTAAACATTAAAGTAAAAACAATACAGAGGTCACCTAATGTCCAGAAGCGCTGATCCACATCCAAAGCATTACAAGTACACGTCCAAGTCTCCCCTCCTTTAATACTTTTATCGCTTTCAATTTCGACCATTGATTTTAATTCTCTCCAGTATCAGGACGTAGGTATATTGTTTTTTAACATTATTATCCACTTCTGAATGTAAAAGAAGGGAAATAATACGACTGTTTTTACTTTAGGATTTTATAATTTTCTGCTCAATGACAATACATAGAACAGAATACCAAATCAAAATTCGTCAACGTCACATCTTTCTTTTTCCAATAACATCAGTTCATGCAAAAAGTATCGTCAATGACTACAGATAAGGCTAAGGTTATGGCTTTGGCGTATATTGACACCTTCCGCTCCACCGTCTGGCTGTGACGGCTGCCTGGCTGTGGCTGGAGGGAATCATCAATATGGCGGGCGGTGGCTTTGGCTTGGCTTTGCTTTAACTAAGGCTAAGGCTACGTGATGCGTTGGCAGGCGGCTCCTTTAGGCACAATTTAGCTGGCGCTGCATCAGCTTACGTCACGTCCGTTACAGTTCATAGTGTCAAAGTATAGAAGCCCTTTGAATCCTGAAATACAGTACAATATGGTCTTTAGCGCACCCAATATCCTACTAATCCTACTAATTCCTACTAATATTGTAAATGCGAAAGTTTGTAAGGATGTATGTGAGTGTGTGTGTGTGTGTGTGTTTGTTGCTCTTTCACGCAAAAACTACTGAACGGATTTTCATGAAACTTTGCAATAATATAGCTTAGACATCGGAATAACATAATTTGTTAAAATTTATAGAGATTTTTGAAGGGACTGGTTTCCCGAAGCGAAGCAAGGGCGGATTTACTAGTATTTCATAAATGCAATCTAGACGAACAAAGTGTGAAGAGGTAGGTAACAACGTACGAAACATTATACCGCTATGATATCTGATCCATAACCGGTTTCAGATAATTTCCTCGTATTCGAAACAAATATCTACTTGCGTATAAACCCGCGGTGCGGTGGATTTAAGATTTTCCTTATTAATTACAAGTTTTTATTTAACTTGTAACAGTTGCAATGTTTATTTATTCGGGTGAAATCTTGCGAGCGGAATTAGAACTACTAAGTAGGTACTTAATTGCTTCACGTAAGTATTAACATAATATTATATACTAAACTTGGATCTCAATAATATCTAACTGAGTCTCGCGGTTGTTATGATGATGTAACCATCTTAAGTATTTAACCCGGTTTTGTACGCATAAAAACAAGTAGTACCTACTTAGAAAAAACCATAGAAAATATGAATTTTTACTTGACCATACGAGACATCGTCTGTTTTCGTCAATTTCCTTGTTATGTGTTTTCATTTCCGGTATATCTATGAGCGCCCTAGTGCAATACATAAATTGTTTTGAAAATCGGGTAAAAAAATAAGAAAACCTGCGGTTTTAAGAGTTTAGTCGTATAGGTATAGGTACTTATATGCGTGAATATCCAAAGATAATCATGCGAATCACGAAACATGGTCCAACCCACCAAATATGCTACCATTGGGAACACCGGGACAGACAGCCGGAAAACGGGACTGTCCCGTTAAATACCTACAGGACATTTGGTCACAGAGATAAAATTACAAACTTCATTACAATTTCCGAATGTGGCTACTGAAGGACTTACTTAGGGTTCACTAGAATGTGATAAATTGATTTATGTACCTACCTACAACGAAGCACATGAATAATGCAATAAATTCATATATTATTAAATATATTACACAATTTTTGGTCCAATATGGACTTACCCACGAAACATAGGACTTACCCTATTAAAACTCAGCTGAGATTAGAGTCCTCTAGACTTTTAAATAATAATAAGCATGGTCATATACTCACTCTGTATTCTCAAAGGAAGTTTTCCTTATAATAAAAGTAGAATGTTGAGATAAACAATTAATGGTGTGTCACTGCCAAACAAAATAGACGCACGCGCCAGCCTTCACGCGCGAGTCGTGAGTTGTGAATGAAATATTGTTTTGAATGAAAGGCGAAGGCGAAGGCGAACCGAGTCAAACCGAAATCAGAGATTCGATTCGAGTTGCGCTTAGCTCGGATCGATTCGATATAGATTGTCACTAACTCGAACATAAGAAGATTTCGTTCGATTATGAGCGGCTTACCCTCATCTGTTATACTATATTCCTCATCAGTGAAGGGATAAGATATTTAAAAAATCATGTGGAACTAATGATTTATCCATTTTTAATCTGCCAATCTACGTTGTGTAAATCGAGTTAACTCGAGTTGAATGTTTTCTAAGTTGGCACATCTCTAACCAGAACGAATGATGTAGGAAACTGCAGATTGATTGATATAACTTTTAACAAAATAGAACCGACTTTAACGCCGAAAAGTAAAAATCGGTTTAGTTAAACGCGGCTAATATTCCTAAATCCATCTCCTAAGTCTGATAAACACGATGCTGAAAACCGTATCGAAATCGGTTCAGCCAAACAATATGCTTAAAACCTTCTCCTAAGTCTGACAAATACTATGCTGAAAACCGCATCAAAATCGGTTCAACCAAACGCGAGATAATCGTGCACAAATATACATACATACATACAGGTCAAACTGAGAATCTCCTTTTTTGAAGTCGGTTAAATCGGAAAAGTAGTTTAGGAGCTGTAGGTTGAAACTGAAATTATATACCTATTTTATGATGTAAATACTGGGGTAGTAATAACAAAAGTAGATAAGTTATGCGAAAACAGAAGTTTATTGAACACCTATAAAAATAGCAATAAATAATGATAATTACGCCTTACAAGTACCTTATAATAAATTAAATGATATAAATTAATAGAATTTAAACGTGTACAATATAAATAACATTTTTTAAATACTTAAGTAAACAATACTTTTACAATTTATCTATCCATCTATAATATCCATTGCAGACTTTGCTGTCTGGTGCAAGCTCCATAAACATTTTTTTCTTATGCCGACGGGTCAGCTAACGATACGTAAGCGATGAACATTAGCAGCACCACGGACGTCACCAACGCGTTGCCGGCCAAGGAAGCGATGGACCCGTTTCTTGAAGAACCCCATTTCAACGTATTTTAAAGCCTCTATATCTTCACCGGTTCTCTTTAAAAAAACGGCTTTAGTACCTATTCAGTTTCAAACCTTTAAATAGGCCTTAAATATCGTCATTAAATCTTTCGTCTCTTCACAGATTCTGTATCATCATCAGAATCATCTTGATCGTCAAACACCAGTCGTCTGCAGTTACTTACAGCGACTCTTTTGACTCGGTACTTTCTAGGAGTAAGTAGAACTGGAGGTCTTTCATCACTGGATTCCGAGGAACTGGATGTGGAACTTGAAACTTGAGGGGAAACAGTACTACGAGCTTCGATAGTCCTCTTTGCGCTTAATGCTTTTAGTATTCTCCGGTCTGGAATGCAACATTAAGCGTAAATTAGAAATAAAAATAGAAGAACTCTAGTCAAATTGATAATGTAAAAAAATAGATATCAGTTTCAAATTTTTATACCTACCAAAAAATTAAGTACCTACCTAAGTACATTAATCTGTACATTAAGTGCAATAAATTTGATTACTCCCCAATTTCTATTTTTTACTTATAACACGAGCATCCTTCCGTCACGCATTCACACCTCAATAAAGACAGATATTACCATAAAAAGTATTATAAAAAATAATCACAAACACAACACAAACATGGATATACACAAATTATACACCCAAAGCTCGAAAACAAACATGGTACGATTGAGAATCAAACCCTGACTACTTGACATATACAAACACATTATACAAGAAAAAAATTGGTAGGTAAATAAATTTTAAATATAAGAATAACTTACTTTTGGCAAGTTTCATGGCCTTATAACGTTCAATTCGTTCGCCCAGCATCTCGCAAATCTCTGATAAATTCATCGTGTTGAATCTCTCTTGATTTCCTTACGATTTAATTTACGTGGTAAGTATTCATGAACACAGCTACAATTGAACTGATATAAAAAATAACGATCCCTATTATATGTAACTATATGATAGTATAGTGGGGATGAGAATAAGTAAACAAATTAATTAATAGATCGATCATTAGAAAAAACTGTAATGTCATTAAATTGTCTCGGACATTGTTAGTTAATGATAACTTATTTTAAAGTCATTAGCTAATGACGATCACATACTTTTTGCTAATTTGTTTTTCGATTGATTGTTACCAATAGGCATTAAGTAATTGTTATTTGTTAAATATCGATGAAGTATTGTTGTTGTTAAAAATTAATAATATGATTTACTTATTTATTAGGATGGGAAACTGCAGAAAAACTGGTTCATATTGATCTTGTAGAAATTATTTTGTCAACTGCATCTACATAGGTAAGTAAAGTACGTTATATTAAAATAATTATTCCCTTCTTGGTGTAACATTGACAATCCATGACCACATATTTGAACCCGGGACTGTGCAAAAGGGTCATCTTGGAGAATAAATATACCAACTTAGTTTAATTTTTCTCATAACTATACTTCATCTTAACTACTTAACTACGGTATTAGAGGCGCAGCACTGGACCTGATGAGTTCCTATTTGAGTGGAAGGGTTCAAAAGGTAGCAATAAATGGAAAGCATTCGCCTGGCTCAATCGTAAAAATGGGAGTTCCACAGGGTTCCATTCTGGGCCCTTTTCTATTTCTCATTTATATAAATGATCTCCCTTACCTAGTTAATAATAATAGTAATATAGTTCTGTTTGCAGATGATACGTCACTTGTTTTCAAAGTAAACCGTTATCAGTCAAGCTTTGATGAAGTGGATAAATGTCTTGATAAGTTAGTGAATTGGTTCGAAGCTAATAATCTGCTTCTTAATAATAAGAAAACGAAATGTATAAAATTTACTTTACCTAATGTAAAACAGATAAACAGCACTGTTCGATTGAATAATGAGAATTTGAGTTTCGTGGATAAAACGGTATTTTTAGGAATAACATTAGACGCCAAACTGCAATGGAGTCCTCACATACACAACTTGTGTAACAGACTCAGTTCTGCGGCATACGCCATTAAAAAGATTCGACAGTTAACGAATATAGAGACTGCGAGACTAGTATATTTCAGTTATTTTCACAGCATTATGTCGTACGGTATACTATTGTGGGGTAGAGCTTCTGAAATTAATTCTATTTTCATAATTCAAAAAAGAGCTGTTCGTGCAATCTATGACATGGGACCTAGAGAGTCTCTAAAAAATAAATTTAAGGAATTTAATATTATGACTGTTTTCAATCAATACATATTTGAAAATTTGATGTATGTTCATAAAAATATAAATAAATTTGTCAAAAAATCAGAGGTCCACAACCTAAATACAAGGCACAAAAATAAACTTATTTTACCCTCATCTAGGTTAAGTAAAATTAAAAATTCATTTTTTGGTCTTTCGGTACAATTTTATAACAAACTCCCCGAGAAAATATTGGATATGTCCATAAATAAATTTAAAGTACTTATAAAGCGCAAACTTATTGAAAACTCCTATTATTGTATAAGTGACTACTTAAACGATAAGAAAGCTTGGCAATGACATAATATGTATGCATATAAAATATATAATGTATGATTTATTTTAATATTATTTAATTAGTTTATAATTAGATTAAATAATGTAATTCATAATTGTATAATTATTATTGGTGAATATAGAATAATCGAATTTAATTGTATAAATAATATTATGTATTTTGACCTGTCAAAAGTGCCATCTTGTGGCCTATTTGAAATAAATCATTTTTGAATTTGAATTTGAATAACTTTAAGTACTTCAAATTAAATATTTCAATCATTGCTAAATTCAAACATTGTTTACCTAGATTGTGCTTATCTTATGCGTAAAACACTTTCAGACACTAAAGTTAGGGACATGTTGTAATTATGGAACAAGGCTTTGGAAAATAAAAGAAATAATTATTTAAATGCATTGTTTATTTCAAACTGTTGTTAAAATTATAAAATAAATGTAGTAAAAATACGTCTGTTCTGAAGGATAATCTATGGAGCACACAAGCGAAAATACAAGTAAAAAGGTTTTATTAAGATATTTTTGGATTTAAACCAAAACACAGAACTTCAAAAACACACTGCGATATAAAAAATATAACTTGTTTTTACAGTAATGTATAAGATTTCCCATAAGAACACACAGCTTGTAACCGGTAAGTGTATCTGGTTGGTATTTATCTAAAAAGTTAATACTTCACATATTAGAACAATATGAGATGTAACGAAAATTCAGTACACAAATTAAACTAAAAAAAAATGTGTGCGTGTGGATTGAGTGAGCACCCTAAATAAAATTAATAACATTATGCTAGTTATTTAGTAAAAGTATAGAAACAATTGTAAAAGCAATCTCACAATTTGTAAAAAGATAAAACGCGAGATATATCAGTTAATGTATGCTCACTCAGTTCTCACCTAAGACCACCCTGATCTATGAATCCGTGAAGGATACATTTAAGATTTGTGTACTAGCTTTTTGTAAAACCTTTGTTAAGTTGTCGTTTTTAGACACCAATCGCCTACTGCCGTATAAAAAAAAAGTTACAAATGCTTTCTTATGCTCACTCAATCCACACACTTTGAAAATACCCGATTTCCTATAAAACAACTTGAATTAAATTTTGTCATATGTTTCGATTTATTTAAAGGTATTTATATGAATTTGTAAAACACAAAACGAACGATAAAGGTAGCACGTTTTTATATAATTTATTATTTTAAGTGCTCACTCAATCCACACAATTCTGAAAAGTGATAAGCACTTATATCTTTGAATTTATAGGTAGTTATAAAGATATAAATTGATCAAGTTTTAGTAAAAATTATTACAAAAAGTGTGCCATTTCGAATTCTTGTTTTTTAGTTTAGTTTAAAAGATATTAATTTGTTAATGTTTCAATGAAAATCTACCACACTGTAGGGTTGTCACGAAGAAATTTTTTTCAAATTTATCTTTTTACAAATTGTGAGATTGCTTTTACAATTGTTTCTATACTTTTACTAAATAACTAGCATAATATTATTAATTTTATTTAGGGTGCTCACTCAATCCACACGCACACAAAAAAAATCCATACTGATGTACATACTAATATTATGCGAAAGTCTGTCTGTGACGTTTTCACGCCTAACAACCGGCCCTATTTGGATGAAATTTGGAATGAAAATAAATGGAAGACTCGGGGTCACATAAAGGCTACATTGTTTTTCAAAAATCAGCCCTTTGAGGCTTAAAATAGTGATTGAAAGTTTATATGAAAAATCTAAACCGCCTAACCGATTTCGACGAATTTTTGTCAGGATTTTTTTAAATTAACCCTCAAAGATTTGCAATAGGCGATTAAAGTTTGTATTATGTGTCATAACTACTGGATGCAGCATGTATGTTATTTGGAGAGTGTAGGGCAGCACCCCTCTTTAATTTTTCCGAATATAAACAAATTCAAGACGGGCGAAGCCGCGGGCGGAAGATAGAAAATTAAAAATGTGAAAAACTTAAAACACGCTTTTATGCTTAGAATAAATGCAAAGCAAAAAATTGACACGTTATTTTATCAATAACCTAAAGACAGGTAGAATCACGTCATACTCAAATCGAGTGTGAGCATGACTTTAATTTCAGTTCTCGTTGGAACCTCCAACCGGAAACAAAGATTTCCGTTTCAGTTTATCGTACTCTGTATTTGTGTGTGTGTGTGTGTGTGTGAGAGAGACACTTCCAATCGATTTCTAGCTATGATTTCTAGTCCTTTGAAAATGTCACTTGACCAACTACTACTCTATCTGGACAAAACATCAACTCTATCTGGACAAAAAATCCTTAAATTTAGTCTTTGTTTTGGTAGATCACGATTGTCATGGGCGACAGCGGAAGGGCAATAATGAATGAGCAATAATTTAAAACTTGGTAATGTATAAAAACTACGAGTTTAAGTGGACGAAGTTTTCGAGCGTATTCAGTATGGAATTGTGAATCTTTAGCATCATTGGTCATGTTACTTAATGGTACAAATTAAGCATTAATAACTCGTAATTTAATAATGATTACATAATAGCATTTAATGAATCCAGTAATTTAACTAATGTAATTACTATCTACCATAATGATATGAGATTACAACGACACGAAAGCAATATTCTCTGTCTTGCTTCCGCAGGGTAAAAGTCGCGTTATGATTCGTAAGTAAGTTATGATTCGGAGATCCGGTGCCAAAAAGACAAGACAAGACTTGAAGGAAAATTATAATCACTAAAAGTTGTTAACAAACTGTCTGTTCAGTCTTAAAACCAACACACAGTGATTAAAATCTATACAGCTACGGGAGCCTATGCTGTTTATAAATTTGAACTTTTTCAGTATAATTTTAAGGTTCAAAATACGATACAAGCGTGAAAACTTTTGGATTGAGTTTTCGCATTGCGGTATATCAACTCTCAGTGAATATCGAATCATAAATATATCCTTTTTCTAGAATAAAACCAACCTGACAAAACATAACGGCTACATTCTGTGCTGTAATCAAAACAAGACAAGGATGTTTGTAGTCAGTTCACACGAAGGCACTTAACATATAGATCCTTAATACAGTAAATACATCTAAGTAAAGGCACATGAAGTATTCCAAGTTATCACTCGCTTACCCGTCGGCGGATACAATGGCTTGAAAAATTTTCCTTGTCACTAGAAAAGTATGCGCGAAGATGTATAATAACTACACCGGCCGCAAACTAATCAAACTCAATTAATGTGAGTTCACATTGATTCTGTGATAAGATTACAAAGAACTTCTTATGCAGATTATGTATTATTTATCTTCTCATTTTCGCTGTAAGAGGTACTCACAGAGTTTTGTGCAGATATCTGACACACCCACTGTGACCATCCTACTAAGGGTGCCTTTCCACCAGAGATGTACTATGCTAAGTTGCTAAGGATGCGTTTGCCATCCACCAATCACATTCAGCCCTCAGACGGCTTCTAGGAGGGCCAATGTATGTGATTGGTAGATCTCAAACGCATCCTTAGCAACGTAGCATAGCACATCTCTGGTGGAAAGGCACCCTTATATTTTTACTTTCCTACTATTTCCTACTAATATTATAAATGCGAAAGTTTGTAAGGGTTTGTGTGAGTGTATATGTTTGTTACTCTTCCACGTAAAAAATACTGAACAGATTTTCATGAAACTTTGCAGTAATAAATGTAGCCATTGAAATAACATAAGTTAAAATTTATAGATATTTTTTTATAATTTGGTCATAATACAACGATAACTGTCAAGTAAGTCTGAAAAAGGGGCTGGTTCCCCGAAGCGAAGCGAGTGCGCTGCGGGTATACTAGTAAGGTATAAAATACAAAAATCATGAGTACCCCTTATAAAATCTATCTAAAATAAAATAAAAAATCATGTCATTGTGTGTATCTTGTAATCAACTAAATAATTAACTAAATATGTAATTAACTATATGGTGATCACAGAATCAATGATTTCTTCCTATGTGTGTAAAATTCTTTATTATCCTTCCCTAGGATAATATATTATGGTGAAATTTGATGTGCTTTAGACTGTGTATAGGAAAATCTGTAATGTTTAGAGGTACATTTTATGAGAGATGGTCACATTTTGTGATACTACGAGTATATTGCGGTAGTCTGTGGTAACAAGATTGCGTAAAAACACTATAAGACGACATTAAATTAATTAAAAATTACTAATTTAGTCGCACAAGAACAAAACAAGCTTACGTCATGCTTGTAAGAAAACGAAGTACGACAATCTCTCCAAAATGTTACGAATTTATCAAACTGGCTTAATAATACTGTAATGTATGTACTTTCTATTTATAGACTTTTGCCTATAACAAATTAACTCTGAAAGTTTTATTTAGATAACACTCATCTATGTTAAGTATCTTAGGCTACATAGATAAAACATGTTTAAAATGTTTGCAAATGTTTGCGGCCAGCATTACAAGTCACATTAGAAGTCTTGTACATAATCTTGGAGCTGTCCTTGTACAAACTTTGTACAGGACTGTAGCTCCTCGCTGTCAGCGCCCATTCCTAGCAGTTTATCTTGGACGTCCAGCAGAAACTCTTTGTCGAAACCTCCCTTTTTCAGTGCAGTCATACAGAAGTTCGTGAGCACTTTAAAGCACTGTTTCCGCTGAGCATTATGAGGCTGATTGTCCCATATCGGAGTCGCTCTGACGTAGCTCCAAGCAAGGAACACATACTGCACGACAGATTCCCAATGTTGCGACTCAACCAACTGCTTTCCTTGTTCAACTAGACACTTCTTGAATGCAGCTAAATGCGTTGCTACTCGTGAGAATGCCGGCGAATCCGTTTTCGACGTCAGCCGGGACGTAGGCAAACTTTTGAATATATTCGACTTCAAATAGCTCAATCTCTCCTCGAGCGGAGATAAGTCCGGCACAGGCATCTCTCTCCTTATCTCCTGTTCGATTTCCGGATGCTTGTAGGTTATGGTCTTTATCATGTTGATCAGCTGCGTCGGACTTAACCCTTTCAGTGCCGTGTCGATCGGGCCCTTGAATTCGGTGTTCAAGAGTTCGATTCTCGATCGTTTGGTGGGGGGCGGCGTAGCAGCGACTGGGTTGGTTATTTTGAATTTCTGGGGCGTGCTGATATCGCTGAAGTCTATTTTTTCTGGAGTGAGAGGTATACGTTCGGAATCGCCGAGTAGAAGTCGTTTTCTCGGAGTGGAGCGCAGTGTGACTCCTAGTTTGGGGGGCGTGAGGCGCCCAGGCACGCTTTTGGGCGGAGTGCGCACGACCGAGTGGAACGACGAGTTACGCTTCACATCTATGTCGGGAGACCATGTCGCTGGGAGACGTTTTCTGCCTGAAATAGATTTACCGACATTTTTATGTAAATTATTAAGTTACGTTTTTCTTTATTGAATTGAAGTAGCTAACGAGTATGCAACTGTGATCGAGCCAGAACAAGACTCAATTTATGGAGTAGGATGGTGAGTCCAGTTAACAGATAGTTTTAGGATATTAATTGGTTAATTATTATTTAATTAATTTGAGGACAGGGACTGTTAGTGTTAGTTAGTCCTGTTACTTAATGTTAATAGTAGTCCAATTAGTGATTGTTAGTATGAGGCTTGTTTGGTTTTTGCTACCTTAATTCCATAAAAAAATGTTGTATTGATGACTCTTACTGATGAAAATAGTAACCACTAGCCCAAAAGTCCTTAACGTTTAAAGTCATCTACTTATTCATAGACTGTGTACAAAATCAAAAACAAAACAAACATAATATATACACAACCCACCTCGTTGTTGTATCAACATCTCGTCAGGCGAGGGCGCGGGGCTGAGGTACCCGGGCGGCAGGGACGGTGACCCCTCCCGCGTGTTGGTGAGCGAGCGCAGCGGGGTCACCCGTAGCCGGTCCATGCGGAGCGGGATCTCTGCCAGTGCTGCGCGAGTACGCCGCGTGTGCGCCGCTTCCGGCAGGTCGGGCGATGCGCCCTCCATAGCGGCTGGAGATAAGTAATATAATCTATATATCTATCTTAATATATAAAACACTTGCGTTAGTGGTGACTGACAGACAACGTACAGCCGAAAAGAAACGGAAAAAGCTGAAATTTGGCATGTACGTTTCTTGGGGAATGTAGGGGAGCACCGGCGGCTGTGGCGCTTCTTTTTAGAAGCGCGGTCCGGCCAACACCCGCTTCGGCTGAATTCTTCTCACTGTTATTGGAGCTGTTGGCTGTTGGCCGGACCGCGCTTCTAAAAAGAAGCGCCACAGCCGCCGGTGGCTGCAGTCAGTTTGCGGAGACCCTGAGAGAGGATTTTTGATTTTTGAGAGGGGTGAAATAGGGGGGTGAAGTTTAAAAGAATTCAACGCGGACGAAGCCTGCGGGCGGAAGCTAGTACTACATATGATGAGAATTACATGAGAAGTGCATGACGATCACAACTGCTTTGCCACGAGTGAAACAGTTGAGAGGACTATACTATACATGTAATTTTTGTAATATTTATTTATTCTCTCTCACATATGGTGTTGAATATTCCTGAATGAATGTCTAGTAACACATTGTGAGAGTCTGGTGACTATAGGATGTTTTGAAAAAAAAAACCTGTATCACAGGTTGGTAACCTGTGGCTCCCTCATCCAAAGTAATTTTCTGAATAAGAAAATATTAGCTGTGACAAAGTAATAGGTATTGAATGTGAGCATTTCCTTATTATAAAACTTTAAAGAGAAGTTTTTATAATCTGATGATTGGCGTCATTCTTTTGTGATAGGCCGAGTGAAGAAACTGGATGTTGTGAACCCTCTGTTGGCAATATTAAGCTATGCCAGAGGTCTACAGACATTTGAAACATAACTTGGCTGCTAAACCATCTTCTAATCAGAACTGAAGCATCATTATGAGTCAGGACCCATCAAATATGACACTGATGCCTAGTAGTGAGCCATGCATTGAAGGTAACAGATAAACAGAATGTTTCTTGTTTATTAATTAGTTCCCTTAAATCTCAAAAACATTGTAATTGATTTGTCTATACTCTATAGTATTAACTGTGTAATAGTGAGATTAAAGTAAAAATTACAATTACACTAAGCCTGATATTTACTGCCAAAATGCCATAAATCTGGAACCCAAATATGCTAATTAACAAAAACCACCAATGAATGTCATGCTTGAATAATTTGACTTTTTGGATACAAAGCTAAGTATGTCTATATCTAGAGGTATTTTTGTCTTAGTATACAAAACATGTGTATGTTTGAAACAACATTGAAGCTTTTATAATTTTACAGAGTAAGGGCGTATTCAAGTAGAACGCTGGTTACCGGCGCCGATCTGCCAGCGCTTATCGGTACTGGTTCGTTGACATAACCTCAGGTCGAAACTTGTCGGCGCTTATCGGCGCTGGTTCGGCACAAAGTATAGAGACTACCTGCGCGGATAAGCGCTGGCAGATCGGCGGCGGTAACCAGCGTTCTACTTGAATGCACCCTTAGACCCCCCCCCCCATTATAATAATAAGACAGTAATTATGCCTCTTCTTCTTACATAAAAGGGACAGAAATGTTAATGTATCCAATAAAATGAATAAATTGTTTATATGAAATACATACAACTTTAAAGAAGGAAGTAAATTTGAATAGTGATTACTAGTTCCATAGCATTATTATATTTGTAAGAAAAATTTAATCAATGAAATGGAAGGTCTCCCTTTGGTTGGGTTGGTCCCTTTGGTTGGAATTTGGTTTATTTGAAAAACTTACTCAAGTTATCTTATTGGAGATTTTCGAATAGCAAAACCAAACAGAAAACATGCTTTATCAGAAAGCTATTTATTTGAATGACTTCATTTATAGTGATCGAAGAAAAAAAAATCCTTCGAATTGTAAGCAACATTTACCTGTAGGATTTAAGCACTAATACTGGCTATGTGCCAGTAAGTATAATAAGTTAAAAACTTTCGTAAGACCCTTATACAGTCTGTATGCAATAAAGGGGACACTAAGAATTTTTATACATATAGGCAGATAAATGTAACTGATATGAAGTTCACTGGGTCATCGAGTTTAGTATTGTATAAAAATATGGAATTATGAACAAGTTGAATTATAAAATATGTGTCACAATTAAGTAATTACAATACCAGTGTCAAATAATCATAGTTTTTAACTTAAATTATGACATTCACCGCCCTGTAAAGATGTACCGAATGTGAAAGTGATATAATAAAAAGCTTAGCAAATTAAAGTGACGCTATCGATGTTGACATGACGCTTTTGGTTTTAAATAATAAATTAATATTAATTGAGACATGCGTAAACCAACTTATTTAAAATAGCGTTTCATATATAATATGTGTTTTTACACATATATACATAACTGTAACAAAATCATAACATTTCCCTCCGAAATTACTTCACAATAGACGCTTGTAAACATACAACCTAACGTTATTTTAATACAAATACGCGTTTCGTGTGCAATGCTATGCAAATATTCTATTCTACACATTAAATATTCTAATAACTCACCTGATAATAATTGAATTAAAACCAATTATTGCTATTTTTGCTATTTGGGCAACTAACAAAAACTAATAAAAGCAAAATTGGCGCAATAAAATAACTGTTGTCCGACTTCTGTCCAAATGACAGAATGACACTCACTGAACTCACAGACACAGACACAGAGTATAAAACTATAAAGGCCGGTTAGGTTCATAGGTTTTAAAACACCACAGAATATAAAAAACCACTTTTCTTTCACGACTATGAATAGTTTTTGGCATTTTAGCACAAAACAAGCTCTCAAAACAACAAAACAAACTATGACATTCAACTCGATTACAAGCAATTTACGAGTGACGTTAAGAAAGTGGGCGTTACCAGTAAAACAAAGTAGTTCCATGAGCTTACCGCAATATGGCGAGGTTTTCTATATTCCTGGTCAACCTAAATAAATTATGTGGGCGCAGTATAGGATAAGGAGGAATCCCTTTCGAGGGATTCCTAAGGGCTACAATAGAAGTCCGATGTTTCTCTGCGATAGTCGGTTCCGATAGTCTGATCAGGCAATCGAAAGGCACTCGTGCCATACATTAAGAGTTATGGGCATCCTAGGGTTACTTAATTTCGTAATGAGTATTACATTGTGATAAAAAAATCTACGTCGGTTGGCTGTTCATTAACTACTAATTTTTTGTAGGGGAAAAACAGAAATTTTCTGTCGTGGAAATGTAAATCTATTTCATTTAAAGAAGCCAATTGCCGCTCAATTTCTCTTTTTGGTGGAACCATTCATAAGTGTGTTCTAAAATAATGACGTCATCCACTTGCCATCACCGCTGACACCAACCATTAAAATAGCTAGTGGAATGGTTGATGATATGTTTTGAGCGTTTCGAGAGGTACTGGAACGCGGCCGTAGCTATAGACCATAGATAATTAAAAATATTGAGCGACTACAGAGTACATTCTGAAAAGTACAATATTTATTTATATTTATTGTATTGTATATAACAATACAATGTATAAAAATACGTAGATACCTATCAAAAAAGGTCAAAAAGTGAAATGTGTTACAAACAAGGAATTGCAGTCAAATAAATTACTAAAATTATGTAAAGGTTATTGTATAATGTTTAAAGTTAATACTAGACTCTGGAAACTAAACTGACAGACATCTTTTGTTTGATTTTATCACGATTTATGTTTATCTTGGACAATATTATACAGTGAATAAATGGTAAAATAGGTTTGTTTTCTCTTTTATGTTACATGTGATATTAATGTAAAAATAATCATAATAACGTAAGAAGTAGCAGTGTAATTGAGAACTAAAACAAATCTCACCTTGGTCTTGGTCTGTACTAAAAATTGTGCCGGGTGTGATCGTAAGTTCTAGAGTGTTGTGAAGTGATGGGTTGGGGGTGCCAGATTTAAATATGGAGAGGCTGTGTCATGACCTCAACCTGGCTCTGGAAGAGAGCAACTGCGGCCGCCCGGAGCGCCGCAAGATAGGGCTTCGCAGGCGGACTCGTTCAGCAGGAAACCTACGTAAGTGGCATTGTTTTGATAATTTGACGTTTATCTGTTTATAAATAAAATTCACTGTGACCCCCACAAAGTCGAGAGTACCAAAGCGAGACTAATCGTAATCGTTTAAGTGATTATTCCAATTTAATTGTTGAAAGTTGATTTATAAATTTACTATTTGTCTCCGTCTTAAATATTGCTTTTAAATGCTAATGATGAACGTTAGTAGCGGTAGAGACTACTTATTTGTCAGTTTTTCTCAGAAATAAAAACTTTTCTACTGCATCCATTAGTTGATGATAAGTATTGTAAACTAATCTAGTTCTTTATGGATTTATGGTAGAAAACAAGCATGCAGCACCACCTTCCAGCTGTTGTCTATGACAACTGTGACCAAAACAACAAGACTGATTAATACAGTTAAGAATTTAACAAGATCAATAAGTTAACAAGAATGGTTAATACAGTTAACAGAGCTTGTTATAAATAATGTTAATCAGGTTATTGTTATGTATACTATGTATGAGTACCATTTAATTGTTTTTAGACACTTTCATATTTGAAATACTTTCTTGTTTTGTCATTAAAACAATGAATTTATTAAAACTCTATTAATTAATAAAACAACATTACCACAATTTACTTTTTGCCCCACACAAAAGTACTCATTATGATAAATTATAGACAATTATGAGTGAGAAATTGTAAAATAATTGCTGTTTAATAAGTTAAAATAAATCTTATTGAATGCTAGTAGAATAATAAATAAATATTTATTCCCAAACTGGAGGACTTCCATGTATTAGGATATAGGGATATACGACGTAGTATAAACAATAAATATTTAAACGGGTTTTATTAATTTTAAAGACATCAATCAAACCATATTTTTTACAAGGCAATGACATAAATCTTTTCTTCTTCTATATGGTATTCTACCTATAAACCTACATCAGTAGCTCACTGTGCTTCGTATACTTCAATACCTCCCCTCGAAGCTGTGAGCGTATCTGATCAATCAACTTAATCACACATCATACCAAGATTACGCAAACACTCATGATGTTTTGTTGCACCTAAACCTTTCGTTAACACATCTGCTGGCATTCTTTCAGTACACAAATACTTCAAACATATCACACCGCTTTCACACATATTTCGAATGAAGTGATGCCTAACATCGATATGTTTCGTTCTCGAATGAAAATTATTTGTTTGCGCAAGCTTAATCGCACCTTGGTTGTCATTGAACAATGTAACAACCTCACATTCAACATTTACATTACTTAATAACCCTCGTAAATACAAAGCTTCTCTAGTTGCTTCCGAAAGTGCTGTATACTCAGCCTCAGTGCTGGAGAGTGCAATAGTCCTCTGTTTTCGTGCCTCCCAGCTTATTGGACAACCAGCCAAAATAAAAGCAAACCCGGAGTAAGATCTACGATCAATCGCATTCGAACTCCAATCGGCATCAACCACACCAAACAACGGTAAGTTAATCCTCTCATACATCAAACCATAATCAGACGTACCTCTGAGATATCTTAACACACGTTTAGCCGCCTTCCAATGCTGTTCATTATAATAATTATTAAATTGACTTAAGTAGTTTACGGCATACGCGATATCCGGTCTTGTAGAAATCGCTAAATACATTAATGCACCAATTAAACTTTGGTAAGGAAATTTCTTCATAACATCATTCTCCACATGTTCAGGCTTCTCTAACTGCACATGACTTTCCATCGGTGTCCTCACAGCCTTACACTCACTCATGCCAAATCGATCTAAAATCTTTTCTATGTAAGACCTTTGACGCATGTAAACTCTGTTATCATCATCTCGTTCAAACTCAATACCTAAACAAGTACCAATTTTCCCTAGATCTTTCATCTCAAACGAATTCTTCAATTGCACTTTTACTTCATTTAACCACACACAATCATTCGTCGCTAATATTATGTCATCTACATAAATAGCAATCAACATAATTTGCTCTCCTTTCTTTGAGACAAACAAACATGGATCTTGTGGTGTTGCCTCAAAACCTATGTTCTTCAACTTACTTACCAACTCTTTATGCCATTGTAAACCAGACTGACGTAAACCATACAATGACTTTTTTAGTAAACACACTACATCATCACATTCATTCATCTGTTTCTTCCACATCTTAGCTCTTTCAATGATATTTTCATCTTCAACTATTATACCCTTTGATCCAATCTTTCTCTTAGTAATTATTTTATCTAATACATCTTGTATTTCATCAGGTATTTTCATATACACTTCTTCGTCTAATGTTCCATTTAAGTAAGCAGTCACCACGTCCATCTGATGAATTTCTAGACCCAATTCTGCAGACAATGCTGCTATCAATCTTATGGAACCACTTCTTACAACGGGAGATGAAATCTCATGAAAATCCTCCCCTGGCCGTTGAGAGCAGCCTTTAGCAACAAGACGAACTTTTTTCCCAGTAGTCTTAGTCGTAAATACCAATCTGTTGCCAATTACTCGACGATCACGTGGTCTTGGAACTATCTCCCACGTTCCATTTTTGATTTGTGCTAGATATTCATTTTCTAACGCTTTTCTCCATTCTAAAACATCATCCGTCATTTCAGCTTCTTGCCAAGTCATTGGTTCATTTGTCACAACTCCTGCTATCATTCTTACTTCTGACTTTTCGTCTTCAGACTCGCCTACTTTACTTCGTCTGTCATCATTTTTATCCTGATTTAATCTATACTCTTTTTTCGGTCTTCCTTTCATACCAGTACGTACGATTCTTGGCCTTCCTCTTCCCCTTTTCGTAGGTTCTAGTAATATATTCCATGTAACGGAGCCTTCTTTCCTAGATAATAAACTGTTATCTGTACAATCGCTTCGATTATCTATATCTTCACGTATATTTTCCAGAGATTTTCTCTCCTTAGATCTGTCTCTTGTTTCTTGAACGAATGAATCTTTTACTTTCTTGTCATTCAAAATTTCTTCTTTTTCATTCAGATCTATTTCTATCTTTTTATCTTCATGATCTTCACTACCAAGAATCTCTTTATATTCATTGTTAAATGCACTACTTTTCATAAAATTAACATTTCGTGTTATTATAATCCGCTTTGTCTTAGGATCATGTACCCGATAAGCTTTAGATTCTCTATCATATCCCATGAAAATTCCAAGTTCCGAATCAGATTCAAATTTACTTTTATGTTTCCCTTTCTCTTTGTAGTAAACCTTTGCTCCAAATACATTCATGTAACTTACTGTAGGTTTTTTACCCGTCCACAACGTATAAGGTATTTCACCTTTTAATGTAGAAGTAGGACAATGATTTCTTATGAAATTAGCTGTATTCACAGCTTCAGCCCAAAACCCTGGAGGGCTACCAGCCTGACGCATCATACATCGCGCCATTTCAATCAGCGTTCTATTTTTTCTTTCAGCTACACCGTTCTGCTGGGGTGTATATGGCACTGTCAATCTCCGTTTAATACCTTCTTTCTTCAAGAAATCATCAAACTCTTTATTAATATATTCTCTGCCATTATCTGACTGTAAATTCTTTATTTTCTTCCCTGTGAATTTCTCCACATACGCTTTATATTCTTTAAATATGTCAAAGACGTCATTTTTATTAGCAATAAAATAAACTTCACACCAACGAGATCTGTCATCTATGAAAGTTACGAAATATTTCTTCCTGCCAAATGACTCATGTCTCATTGGACCACACACGTCAGTGTGTACTATTTCCAATAAATCATTTGTACGATCTCCACTTCCTTTTGGGAATGGTTTACAAGTCTGTTTCTGACTTATGCATATCTCACATTCTGACAGTTTTTCATTGTCGTCAAATGTCAAACCATGAACTAAATTGTTCTTTGCCATAGCTTTTAAATCTCGTTCATTGAGATGTCCCAATCGCTCATGCCACATATCTATTGGCTTTTTCACCATCTCAGCATTATGAGCATTTTCTTGACTCAATCTAACATGATATAAGTTACCAACACGATCAGCTCGTATATGAACTTTTTGCTTATTATCAATGACAATTGCGTCATTTCTTCTAAAATGAACCTCAAATCCACGATCAGTCATTTTAGCAACCGATAGGAGATTTGTTCGTAAATCTGGCACGTAGAACACTTTTTGAATGTCTACTTGACGTTTTTCACGCCCGGTATCAACTGCAATGCTAACCTTACCCATTCCGGTTATTTGCGTACTCTGATTATTCGCCAAATTTAATTCATTTTCAATCCTTGTAAATCCTTGAAAAATGCTTTTGTCATTACACATGTGTCCCGTACATCCACTGTCGATACACCAAATAGATTTTCTGCTTTCACCCATCATAACCTTTTCGGTCGTACTCAATAACGTCGTATAATCCTCCCGTTCCGAATTGCACAACTTTGCTTGATGTGAACTCTGTTTATGCTTCTTGTTTACAATTTTAGCCTTACATTCTCTCGCAATATGTCCTCGACGTCCACAACGAAAGCACTCTACGTTACCTTTGCTGTTGTGCGGAGTTTCATTATGCATGCTCGTATTTTTCTGATGCGATTTTAATTGATGGCGTTTGACTACCATAGCTCTCTCGTCTGTAACTGAAACTTTTCTGCCCTCATAATCTTCGACAATCTTTACTTTCAGTGTCTCTGTTGATGGTAATTCATCTCGTGATTCCATCGCAGTTCTAAACATTGAAAATGAGTCAGGTAGACTATACAGCAGTAATATCGCCAACAATTCGTCAATTACCACTAATCCGATTTCTTTGAGTTTTTTCACTACTTCAAAAAAATCTGCAATATGCTTACGTAGGTCACCGTCTTCCGGCATTCGCGTCAGTACGAGCTTCTTTAATAATGAGGCTTTACGCGCAGGTCCACTTGATTGAAACATTGACTTCAGCTTGTCCCATATTTCCTTCGACGTTTCCAAACCGTCTAATGCTGCGAGCTCACTAGAACTGACAGCCAACAATATGTCCGATTCTGCCTTTCCGTCCATTCGTATCCAGTCTGCATATTTATCATCGGTACAAACCGGTTTAGGAATAGTACCTGATACGTAATCCCACAAGTCATTTTTCTTCAAAATAGCTCTCATGTGAATCTTCCACGTATCGTAATTATCCGCAGTCAACTGGTCTATTTTTATAGAAGCAGCCATAGTAACAAATTTTCTTCACTACTATATTTCAATACATTAAATCAATATCCACTGGATTACCTGGCCTATTTTAGCGACCTGGGCCCATAACCTATTAGGATATAGGGATATACGACGTAGTATAAACAATAAATATTTAAACGGGTTTTATTAATTTTAAAGACATCAATCAAACCATATTTTTTACAAGGCAATGACATAAATCTTTTCTTCTTCTATATGGTATTCTACCTATAAACCTACATCAGTAGCTCACTGTGCTTCGTATACTTCAATAGCATGCACTTCTAATGTTCTGATTTTCAAAAATATTCATATGAAGTACCTACAAATTTATTATTCCTTGCCTTGATACTTAGGTTAAGAAGCCTGTACACCCGATGGTTCTCCATAATGTTTTCAAAATGTGTGATGTCTATCAGTCAGCATTTGGCCAATATGGTAGACTAGTCTGTACTCCTCACATGTGAGGGATCTGAGCCAAGCAATAGCAGATTCACAATTTTTTCATCTCTGTTTTTTTATAAAGTTTTTGACAAGTTTTGGTGTTATCAAAAAAGTTTTATAAACAAAATGAAATAGGACATACAATTTTTATTCTCCTTATATTATTGTCACTAATCATTATGTGTAGCTGAATTTGAGAACCTTGGATGAATGTACAAAAATAATTGTCAATTATTTTTAAAATACTTTTTTATTAATTGCTTATTGCTTATTAAATGTATAAATAATCATCAACAAATTATTGTTAATTATTTCAGCAGCAGCAGTATCGGTGAGTCTGGTTGAAGATGGCAGCTCCAGCAGCCCACCCCAAGCACCAGTTATCACCCAGCCCCTCTCTGACTCCGATGACCCGCATCTCGGCATTCACAAGTCAACTAACCTCAAGTCCAGGCATTACAGTCAGATTGGCAACTTTGAATCGGATTCCTTCAACGAGAACTTCTCACCGACAAGGCCTGCTAATGCCAGGAGGAAGAGGAAGTACAAAAAGATGCCAGTTGATTATATTGATGGGAAGACGTCACCGCCTGTTGAAATACTGAGTGTTACTACTGAGGTAACTTTAAGATTTAGATCTTTAGTTTTTCGCATAAAAGTTTACCTAGTATGTCTCAAGATTAACTCTGTTTCTTCACCTAATTTCATTAAAATTTCTTAAGTGGTTTGGGCGTGAAATGATAATAGGTAGACTGACAGAGTTACTTCCACATTAGCAGGCATGAGCTTTGGGATTTCGCTAAGTGGTATTTATGTGGGTACAATGGTGTTTATATTATACTACATTATTATTTATTATACTATGAATAGGATATTTTTGCAGCCTAATGTGATGTCATCGACTATCATTTTGCAGACCTCTGGACTGTCGCCCATCGTCCATGTTGGCAAGCACAAGCAGGAAAGGTTAGTTTTTTCACAAAGACTGCATTCTATATTTATGTACTCCGCTCTCGATATGGAATTCGTTTTAATGGCAACCCGCACAAATTTCAGCTATCCTCCTCTGTGATTAAGGTTCATTGTTCATCGACGGCGAGAATTTAAAATGCCTTAAGTAATTTTTGCTTACATATTGAAAGAACCAAAAATTGTGCACCCTACCGATTTGTGCTACTTTATTCTCCTACCAAAAAGGTTGTCTGGAAGAGATCGCTGCTTAACGATAAGGCCGCCTTTTGTGAAACTTCTTTCCATTTTATATATTTTGTAATGTCCTTCTAGTGCACAATAAAGAATATTTGTATTGTATTGAACGTCAATTGAACTTCGAGCACTCGTAATAAATTTGTTTTTAGTGGGGAGTGGCAATTCCATATTCTCGACGATTCAAGTATGGTCAGAGTATGTTTTGGTTTGTTTTATTCATCAGTGCCTTATGCGTGATTGTGTCGCGCCAGTTAGTCAATATCGATTGGGTTAAACATTCTTCAATCTTTTTTTATTGCTTTGCTGATCAGCTATTATCATCAAGTAACTGGTATTATTACTTTCATATTTTTTGCAGTAGAAACGCGTTTTGTGGTAAACGAAAATGGTCACATCGAGACAAAGGCGATGGATGCGAAATGAGGGAGAGGTCGTTCAGTGGTGGATGTTCGTCCAAATCGGCTTTCTTTAAAAATGACTTCAAATCTAAAAAACATGATTGTGATAAAAAGAGGAAAGAGTCAGTTTTACAGCCAGGCAAAATTGTACTGAAGTCGAATAACCCAGAAACTGAGAAACCCTCCACATTCACAAATACACCGTCGCTCCCTGGGAGCTCGAGCTTCAACTTTGTGTACAAAAATCCTTCCAAAAATGGCACTCCAACTCTGTCCAAAATGACCGGTTACCGAATAGCGACAGATTTACCACCGTTCTTCAGCCCAACTACCAGTTCGGGAAAGAACAGTCTCGACGTAAAATATCACAGGAAGATTAAAATTTTGAATAAGACCCATCCGCCAAACTCTTTAAGGAATCCACTTCGATTCGAAGACCCCAATTTTGGCATGGATTGTACTGGAAACGAGAGTAGCTCGTTAAGTAGCAGCGATTCAGATGGAGTTGTTACAAATGACAGTGATAGAGAAGGGGATGACGAATTGACGGATTGGCCGGGAATAGAGGAGTTGAAGGTGTTCAACAAAAGCTTAACCTTTAAATCCTCGAAATCGGTAAACAATAATTGCACAAAATCTGTCAGCACCATGCCTCCTCCTAAACGACTAAAGAAAGAAAAAATGCTCGTAAAGGGCGGATGGGCCAGTTGCAAGAACAGATTCAAGAAGAAAAGAGCCAAAGTTGATTCAGGGAATGATGATGACGCCATGATGTCGGATTCTAAGACCGTTGTTGATGTAGAAGACGAGGTTTTGACAAAAGAACACAAGGAGGTATTGCCTCATTCATCATATTCCAGTTTCAGTGATGTTAAAAACGCTGGAGTATCGGGTTTTTACGCAGATGAAAACTTTTTTCAGTCATTTCAGACGTTTCAGGAGAAATTGGACCAGACGGAAGAGCAGTTTAATCAGGCACCGCGCACGAATTTCAGCTTACAGAAAACGTCGTCAAGTGACCTGAATCTGAGTGAGAAATCGCCACAAAGCGACCATTACTACAGTGAACATTCCATGGGAAACGTAGGGGTGACTGAAGTCAGAGAGATCAGGGCTGGATGTAGAAGGATAAGGGAGGAAAGACCAGGTTTTCTGATACTAAGCGCTGCGAATGAACAGTTGGCCAAGTTTCTCCAGGATTCTTGTCAGACTGAGCTTAAGTTGCCCGGTTTTCAGGACCCTGAGGAAAAAGAGAAGTTGGAGTCATTAGCCAAGTTGTACTCTTTGGAGTTGCAAGTGGAAATGGGACGTCCTATACTGAGGAAGACTAGGTATGTTATGGTTTTTAGACTTTTTAGTAGTGACTGCTTGATCATTTGTGGCGGATTAGTTAATATTTAAATTAAATCTTCTCTTGGAACGGCAAAAAAAAACTGTCTATCGCGGCTTACGTCGCGTGGTCGGTTTCGCCTGAGTAGTTTCAAATCGTCCCAAGATTCGTTTTTAAGAGCCGTAAGCGTAGAGCCAGAGCGCGGTTGTGAGTGTCGCGACTTGTGACTCAGTCGCGACTATATGGAAATTAAAACGTGAGGTAAGCAGCGATAGACACGTAAAATGTATCCAAATACTCACTAATCATTCAATGCGATATCGTTGGTCAAATTAAGCATTGACTGCTTAGCATTTTTTTTTCTATTGAAAATTGTTTAACATTGATTATTTATGTTCTGTGTAGTTATTATAAACGTGAACTGCTTTGAGGCGCCATATTAAGATTTTTCCTTTTGATTAAAAAAAATCACATATCCTGATTGAAATTTTCATTCCTTCTAGCAACACAATGCAAGCGATACGAGTGGAGCATTCATACCATACGTTTCCATCGGATCACAAACGAAGGTGTTATGGGGAAGACGTGGAAACCAGTTGGAGTTTAAGTGACAAGAACTCGGTGACATCTGCCAATGATCTCGAGGACAGTCAGGAGTTGCCGGAAACCAACAAGCGGGAGACAGGTAATGGTGCTCCTCAGGTCTACGATAATTTCTCGTTCTCTCTAGTCGATAAGTCATTGTTACATCCTGGTGACATTGACTGATCCGAAATTGGATAAGATATATTGTGGCATATTATATACAGAAGTTACAGTGAATTTTATGTCTGTTATGGACAATGTTGACTCTTATTTTGTATTCTTTTTTGAAATTCTTCCCTTAACCGTCCTTATACTTACTTATTTTGGATTTAAAATTGATCTATGATTGAAGTTTCCTAGCTTAAAGTATAAAAAATACCCTTTTTGTTAATGTTTACAAAATGTTTGTTGTTGTGACTATATGCCATTTTAAGCAGAGTTGATTATTCTGTAAAGTCTAATTCTTACAGTTTCATAATTAAAGATTTTGTAAAATGTAAATAATAATTAATGAGACGGGATTGTGTTAAATTTTAAAGTTTTGGAAAGAGTAAAATTTTGTAATGTAAATTTTGTAGTATAATTTGGAACCTATTCTAATACCTAATTGGTGATAGTTATTGACTTATTGTGCGAAAATATTTGTCGTTATTAAGTGATGTAAATGTATGTGTACTTAACTTAAGTATAGATAATATTGAAATGACTAAAGTAAACAGTGAACAAAAACTTCCGCGATAAGTAAGTATATTTAATATCCATTGTGCTGAAAGCGTCTTCAATATTTTTTTTGCAACTGCCTTTTAATAAGTTGTTTCATTTCAATGTTCAAAAATGTTAAGTCTTGCGAGCCACAGTTTTGTATTTTAAAGTAAAATGATCAACTTCAGATGTGATTTAATATGAAAGTAAAAAGTAATATTATTAAGTTTTAAGTATATAAATTAAGTTTGAACCTTTTTAAAATTACAATAGGTATGTACTATTAAAAATAAGAGTATGTGTTTATTATTTGTGTTTATTATTTGTGTTTATGGTTGTATCACTTCCAAAAGTCAATTTTAAATAACTAACTTAAATTTCGTCCTACTAAAACTAGTTATAAATTATTATTACTTTTCAAAATAGGGTTCCTCTTTGTATATTATAAAAAGTATAATGCATAATGTTATATAAATATAATTATGCTTACTATCTGACCTCGCTTTGCTTTGCATCATATAAGTTAGTAAGGAAGGATCCCCTGGTATATCAGGAGATAGAATTGCGATATAACCAGACATGTCTAGGGAGCCAACAAATCGAGTGACAATACAATAAACTTGGTAGTTATACTAAAAGGGGCCGAAAAAATCAGTATAACAATATCGCATACTCACCGTATGACGAGTCACCGAAGCCTGAATCACACTATCGAAAATTTATAAACCGCTCGCATATATACAAATCCCCGAGAGCATAGAGCTCGCCGGCGTATGAATAGCTTGCGGCGGTCCGGGGATCGAGTCTAATTAGACCTGTGTTCTATGTTATTTAAATTGTCTAAGGAAGGGGTAAAAGTTGTCACTTGTATTAAATGTCATATATTCCAGAGTATATTGTCATATTTACGGAATGATATTATTAATGTAATTTAATTTAGTTATATATTATAATTACTGTTATAACTATTTTTATTTTTAATGGTCATTATTGGGGATTGTACCAATACTATGTGATATATTTAATCTCCTCAGGGAAATATATCAATGATAATATTACTATCTTGATAAAAGTCGCGAAAAAGATTTTAATTAATAAACATGCACACAAATTCTCATATAGTTTGCGAACAAAAGCGAAATTTAATTTCTCAGTTTGATATCAGTCAGAAGAGATAAATGTTTAATAGATTAAACTGAGGTATATAAATGCTGTTAAATCAACTGGTTAAATTTTTATTTACCCCAGAGAATATAATTGAAGCATAATCCGAGTCGTTTATTCCCACTTGTCCTGTTGAGTAGTCCTGTTGACAGGACTAGTGGGAAAAAAATTCCCACTAGTCCTGTTAATTGTAAGACTAAGTATGCTTGACACCCGATTTTATTTTCACTTGTCATGTGCAATAGTTCTGTTAACAGTACTAGCGTGAAAAACACCCACTACTGTTCTGTAATTTGGTAAGTTGATGTATTCTGTGAACCGCTTAAGATTTTCACACAATAATAGAAAATAATAATAATAAAATTTGGGGTTCCCCATACTTAGAACTGAAACTCAATTTTGTTTTTCATCAAACACGTGTGGGGTATCTATGAATATGTCTTCAAAAATGGTATTGAGGTTTCTAACAGCATTTTTTTCTAAACTTAATAGTTTGGGCGAGAGGCACTCCCAAAGTGGTAAGATGTGTGTGTGTGTATGTGTCCCCGTGACTTCTAAAATAAGAGAATGATAAAACTCAAAACAAAAATATATGATGTGCATTTCCATTTCCCTTTCATTTCATCAAGTCGAATAATTTTTTATATTATGTTACTTGCTGCTACGGAACCCTTCATGGGCGAGTCTGACTCGCACTTGGCCAATTTTTTCTCACTAGTACTGATAACAGAACTAGTGGGAATTGTTTTCCCAGTAGTCCTGTTAACAGGACTAGTGGGAATTTTTTTCCCACTAGTCCTGTCAACAGGACTACTCAACAGGACAAGTGGGAATAAACGATCCGAGTTACCAAAATATGCACCTAAACTTTAGCAATGGTTATCGTTACAATCGTAGAGGATCTAACGATTTATTGATGATTTACCCTCGATGACCCCATAATAATTTTACGTTTAGTTTTGTGTATAGCAATATTAACCATAATAATAATTTCTTATCATAGAAAAATACATAAGTTTTTTAAATAATTTTTATAACAGCTTATGCTCATTCCTTATTAACAATAATCCTAATTTATAACTTTACTGTTGCATTATTCTATATTTTTTTACATTTTGGGACCAATATTGTTTTAATCAGTGTTAACAAAAATTTTGTTTTAATAATGGATAATGTGCACAGGTTAGTAAAAATTTTGCGTGAAAAGTTAAATGTTACATTATAAAAAGTATGAATAAGTTTTATAAACTGGTTGTAATCTTAATTTAACACTATAGTTACAGAATAAGTAAATATTTTCTATTTTCTCTCGCGAATGTCAGGTGACAAATTTATCATAATTTATTCACGGGATATGTAAAACACAAGCGCATGTTAAGCTAACTTATCACCATTTGCAGTAGGTTGAAGTTAAATCCACATCGAATGGATTCGTTTTCATTGTTATTTACTGTTACAAGACACATTTTCAGTAAAAATAAACTGATCAAATTACTTATATGTATAGGTCAAAATATTTTTGGGAAATATGAGATGAAATAACCGACTTGTTATTAAATTCATGTCAAAGTTTACTTAAACAATCTTTCACGTCAGCCGTCAGAGATCTCATTTTAAACATGGAAAACGAAAGGCAAGTTCACTTAACTGGTGTCTTATAGCCAAACTGCATATTATCAGCAGTTCAAACACAAAGGCAAGTAGCAAGTGCAATGTATGAGTGTTTGGTAAGAGTGTTCAGTAATAACTGCCCCTTATTATTTATGCTTACTAGTCCTGATGATACTATAACCCAAACTAAAATGTTTGTATTAGCCCAGTTTTTTCTTTTTTACAATTTTAATTGTAACTTTATCATAATAATGACTAAGGTAGTGTTATAAGATGAAAGATGTGTTGCATAGTATTTAAGAATTTAAAAACGATTTCCATAGTCAACTGTCAAGTTAATTGCAGTGCCAACAACGGTTAAAATACTTCTCGGCTCTGTCAAATGTAATTCTATTCTAAGCTCTTTGGTTTTAAGACATATTTTTATATGTATAACGCGTGGTTTATGAACATAACTTGTAATATAAATGTACAAGCAGTTATTAATATTCGTATACATTGATTTTAAGTATAGATTAAAGTTCTATAAATGTTTATAGCTGTGTATGAATCAATGTTATGATTGGAATTACTATTTGTATTATTGAATATAAAAATATACTTTCAAGTAGTATCTTGTTATTTTTTTTATTTACGTACTTATTTTTATTCACATGTGTTCTATAACGCGTACATGTATAAGTTCCGACCGTGAACACATAATGACATCTTTCTGGCTGAAGATTACTCTTTGCTAAACTTAGTGATAAATAAAGAAGAAATCTACAAAAAAGACATAATTTTCAGTAAATTTTATTTGCTCATAATTAAATTAAAATACGAACATTTTAGAAAATAATAACAATATAATCATAACAACGAGCACCAGCATACAAAAAATCGTTAAACGATAACTTAAAATAAGTTGAAAGAAATGTCTAATGAAACAAAATAACCATTTCATAAACAATGTCTTTTTACACCCAAACTGACAAGTAACAACAGTCAGCAGTAGGTAACAAACGTCGCTTACTACTACCAAATATGTTGGAATGACTATACTAAATAAGTTTCTTAAAAATTTACGCTTGTAAAATTTACTTTCACTTACTATGTTGCATCTGATTACTGACGAATCTGTATTTATAGGTGAAAATTATTTGATATGGATCTTATAGAGACATTGAATTGATTTTTATGTAAAGTCAGTAACTATATTACTACTTTTTAGATCGTAAGTAAATGCCTTAGTTCGTGACTATAGTCAATTTCAGTTAGATATATAGCCTTTGGAAAATTATGTGAAAAACTCATTTCTTATAGCAAACAAGGTTAAAGTACGCTGGAAATTAAAAATTTGAGATTCGCGAAGAATCGAACCTAAGTCTACCATGCGACATTCAAACAATTAGGATATCATATCGTTCGGAAGACCAATTATATTTATTTCAGCTATAAATACAGACAGATAATTTCTAGAATTGACACTGTAGCGACGTCTCAATATCACAGTTCCCTTTGCATTTAATATCATTTTTTCCATTCAACATTTCAATACCCTCATTTTCCCAAATAAAACAATAAAAACATTTGTACATATCGAGTCTGACTCATTCAAAAATTGTGTGATATATTATGGCAAATTTGATTTTAACATTCATTTCATACTATAATCTACATTATCATAAAGAAAATAAAATAAAGTAGGATACTTAAAGTTATAGAAAGTTAGAATAGAAAGTTTTAAATATTACACAATATAAATAACAGTAATATAAAAAAAAACAAATTAAGATTTACAGTCAGAAAAAAATTGTGATTCAACGAATTATTAAAACTAGTAACAAATATATAATTTGCAGTCTGTGTGTCAAAAAACAGGATCGTTTTTGAAGTATAAAATTGTTATATAAACTACTTTGAACATAATCTTCGATTAACCAACTTGTTGAACACAATCAAACTTTTTATTGAGGCGATTATTGCATTATTTCCATGGTGCCAATAGCAAGCTTCAAATTTGCCTGTTTTTTTTTGTGATGTTGATTTTTGTGATGATGATGAAAATATGTTTTTCATTTAGTGATTGATTAATTAAGGAGGCATAAGGAATTAAGCACTCTGCCATCATGAATAGTTGTAGTTATATTAAATTTGTTGTGTTCAAAGCAAATCGGTCGACAGGTTTAACCTAAGTTAATTGATTAAGTTAGCTTAGCTCGACTAACTTAAACTTGGACGAAACTAAAGCTAACTTAGATAAACTCAAATTAACTTGGGTAACAACCTCACACTTGAGTTATCTCAAGTTAAAACAACAAGTTAATTTGAGTTCACTTTAGTTTACTCAAGTTACTTCAAGTCAACTTGAGTTAACTTCAATCAATCTAGTACTCAAACAAACCAATTTAAACCTAACTCTTGTCAACCTGAACTATTTAAACAGGACACAAATCAATTTGAGTAAACCCAAGTATACTTGAGTTATCTCAAATCAATTTGACTCAATCCACACTGCAGTCAATTAGAATAAACAGTCACCAAAGTTAACTCAAATCAACTTGTCACCTTGCCAAGTGTCTCACTCTCACTCAATGGTGCAGATAAGGTCGTCTCCCTCCAACTTCTGTCCGTTGGTGATAGCCACGGATTGTATAGTACCGGCGCGTGGGGCTTGGACTATCATCTCCATCTTCATCGCCGACAGCACCGCTATTGGCTGGCCTTTCTCCACTTTGTCGCCTTCCTTCACTTTGATTGCTGAGAACAAAAGAAAGGTAAGGTAAGAAACAAAGTGTAAGCAATTACAGCTGTAGTAGTAGTATGTAGTACTTTTAACTAAAAAATTAACTGACTGAAAAATGGATAAGTAGAGTTGAAAAATATTCTTACTTAGAACAGTTCCAGGCATCGGCGCTCCCACTTGGTTCTTGTCTCCCTTCACGGCCTTCGGGTGGATTTTCATGTCCTGAAAACATTTATTAATTTAATAATTTGTAATATTACTATGACTTGATTTTTTTTAATTATAATCTGTTATTTTACTCTTCGACATCATTATAAGAAACGAAATTAAATTACTAACTCAATCGAAGTGCAACCGTCATCTCGTCCGACACGGCCACCGTGCGGATGTTATTGAAAGCGACGGGAAGACCGTCTGTCTGTGTGTTACCTTGCTGGCGTTCTCGTCCCGTATGAATACAGAGCGCAGCTGCCCGTTGAGCTCGAAGAACACCTCGCGCTCGCCGGCCGCCGTCATCTCGTCCGACACGGCCACCGTGCGGATGTCTAGTGTCTTGCCGCGCTCGATCTTCACTTCGATCGTCTCGCCCACCTGTCACACACATACATCATAATGGTCAAACGTTCAATCTGTAACTGTGAGTAGGATGAGACACACACATATACATCGTCATTGTGTTTTGGGTGTTTTATAATAAACTGAACGATATTTTTTAGTCTCGCTTATGTTACACCTCTGCTTTTTTTGTGCAAAAATTGTGACAATTGAAATAGTTTATTCCTTTATTTCATTATTTGGTCCTTCGAGCCGAACTTCAACTTCAATTTAAAGCAACTGCAAACCAATTATTTGACATTATATACCTTTAAAACTGTGTCGTCATTAAAATAAACATAATTTCTCACCGTGGGCCCGACGAGGAAGGTCTTGGTGTCGAGGTGTTTGACGGGGCCGTACTTCTCGCGGATGCGGAAGAAGTCGTTCGCCACTTGCGGGTACATCGCCGCTGACATCACGTCTTGGTCTGAGATCTGATAAAGTTATTTAATGAGTGAATAAACGCATAGCACTAGGTTTTCCTGTGTCGCTGATGGCATAGACAAACACCCAGGACTCAAGAACAAACAATATATTTATTTCTCACAAAAATATCTCTCCTGGCCTGAAATGAAACCCAGGACTCTCCGCTTGAGAGACAAACGAGGCTTTGGAGTCCTTTTTTCAATTGAAATCAATTTAGGTTAGTCTGTCCATGCTATGTGTTTTGTCACAATCGGAGCAACTAACACACCAATACATAGATTGATGCTCTCGTTATACACGTTTTACAAGTGAATCTTGGAGAGTAGAGTGAGAAGAAGAAGAATAGAGTAATGGGCTTTAACTAATTCAGTGCACCTTATCATCTTACACTTTACCGTTACTTACTTTATGGTGACAGAATTTAAAACCTATTACCAGTAAATATATACAATATTGAGGGCCCAAATAAATCCATCAATAACAAACTCAACTCACGTGTGGATAAGTTTCGAGCAGATCAGCCTTGAGCTTGTCGAAGTCCAGTGGCGGCAGCTCCTTGCCCGGCCGGTCCTCGATACGAGGCATGTCTTTCAGCACCTTCGATCTATGAAATACAAATAAATTTGTTAGGTCGTAAGTCGTAACATGTAAACGTGTTGATGAATATTAAACTTTATTGCTTGTCAGTAACGTCACAAATTGTCTAAAGTTAAGAATGTAAATAAATCAGTCACTCACGTTTACTGCTAGTTAAACTTTAAATTCAGAGGACATGAACACTTATCCTCGTACTTGTACAATGTTAGGGCTCTCCGTCACATTCGCGCGAACCCACATGTGTAGGACGGACCTTCGCAAATGATTATGCGAAGTTTTTGACAAATTCGTGGTATTAATAGATGTCAAAGATGTGACAATTTGTGTAATGTAAAAATGTTCGCGCGAATGTGAGTGAGCGCGGTTAATGAATTTAGAAGAATCCTAAGTAGCAAAGAGGACAGAGACTATTCGCTATGTGCAAAGCGGGTGGCAGGTGTACAAAAACGATCGCAGCGCACAACGTGACAAAAAATGGAAACTATTGCGGCTGTGTGTAATACTTTCGAACGCGGTTTTTATGATTATATCCATTGTACACATACACTATTCAATAAATTGCACTCAAATAAAGTCAACAAGTATCATTTACTGTTTATTTTGGTTTTTAATTGCAAAAATACTAACAATGTTTACTTGTCATATTTGACAGTAGCCGAAAAAGTTGCGCGTTGCCACCGTCGTGCACGTTCCCAATAATTTTGAATGTTTTTCCTACATATCAATGTTCAACACATAAAGTGGTTTTGGACGGAACAGGGAGCATTAATAACAGGGTACCTTTGATTAACCCTTCAACCCACCTAAGCGGTTCCGGGAACCCGCCATGCGGTATCCCGATCGCCCCCTGCAGGAACTCAACCACGGACTTGGGGAACGACAGGTCCTCAGCACGAGCCTGGATCTCCTCAGCCGTGAGCTTGTTCTGCACCATGAACTGGGCTAGGTCACCCACTACCTTCGATGAGGGGGTGACCTTGATTATGTCGCCTAGGAGCATGTTTGCTTCTCTGGAAGATAAAGGATTTTTAATTAGCCATAGTACTAAAAAAACCCTCATATTTTCCTGAAGTGCTTTGATATTGGGGTACACTTGAATAAAAGCCTTGTACTCTCTTCTCAGATGGATGTTTGGACGACTTTTGTAAACTTGTGAAACATTTTATCGAATATTGTATTCTTGTTGGTAGGACATAAAGTGGAAAATGGCATTAGTTGGCCAAAACTGCTAAACCCATGGTCCGCAATACATTAGATTTTTAATAAGAAAAAACTAGGATTATGTCCTTTTCTTGAGCAAGAAAATAGCCCATTGCCATTAACCGGTCGGACATCTGCTTTAGAGTACGTACAAAAATACGTACACGTTCAAACAAATCCACGCACACGTTCAAACAAATTCACGCACACGTTCAAACAAATCCACGCACACGTTCAAACAAATCCACGCACACGTTCAAACAAATCCACGCACACACAACCAAACCTGTCCAAACTGACCTGTAGGCCTTCTTGACCTCCTCGAACTGCGCGCCGAGCCCCAGCGAGAAGGCCTGGAACTGCAGGTTGGTGTACTGGCCGCCGGGGATCTCGTTCAGGTACACGTCCGCGTTGCCCGACTTCATGGTCGCTGTGGCCTCGAACGGCCCGTATAGCGTGCGCGCTTGCTCCCAGTAGGCGGAGTACTCTGAGACTTTTTGGAGGGGGATGCCTGGAATACAATGTGAATATAACAATATAAATCTATACTAATAATATAAAGCGAAAGTAGTTAATAGAAAGGCAGTAGTTTCTGAGATTAAAGCGTTTGAACGCGCTAATCTCAGAAACTACTGCCCGTACTAAAAATTCTTCTACAGAAGCATCTGTCAACGTCTGCGGTCGCATTTGTCGAAGTGTAAAGGAGGCGTCTTTTTACTTTTTTTTCTTTAACATTTTGTCGTGGGTTTCAAAACCAGGCTTTGCGAAGGTTTTGAAAATTATACAACATCAGTAGAAACTGTGTTGTTAGTAGGTCCAAACTGGGCTCACGCTCCCCGATTTGGGAATCCCTTGGCTTCGCCGTACACTGACTTATGCATGGCTCCTGAGCTCCGCCACCACGAGAAGGTGGACTCCCTCAGATTTTCTCCTGACCTAATCCAACTCAATAAGTTATTATCCCCTAAACCCACCAGTATCCAACTTAGTCCCCTGCAGGGACGCGACCACAGCGCCCATACTGGGCTGGCTGGTGAGCCCCGACATGGAGTCGACGGCCACATCGATGACGTCAGCGCCGGCCTCCGCGCACGCCAGCATGGACGCCACGCCCGCGCCCGACGTGTCGTGCGTGTGCACGTGGATCGGGACAGACGGGTGCTTGTCGCGGATCGCTGTTATTAGTAGTCTGTGGAGGAAATATCATTTTAAACTGATTGATTAGTAAGCATTTATAAACGCAATGCTGCTTGTACAACAAGGTCGTTATAACTCGGCCGCTCTGAACTTCATTTTCAGAGATGTTTGCGCAGGTACAGTAACTGACCAATCAAAAAACCGGCGTCCATGACAGTGTTTTGTGATGCACTACTTCGTATTGGCATATATACCTATCCTAACACCATTTTGGCCTTTAAATCGACATCTGCGCAGCCAGTCGTTGCTACATTCAGAGGGGCCGAGTTATAATGACCTTACTGTAGATTGTTCTGATTTGTGTTATACAATTTCCAGTATTTTCTTTCATTTCAATTACAATGGCTGGAACCCTTCAATGACCTACTACTGAGCACGGGTCTCTCTTATTGAGGAGACCTAGAGCATATTCACCATGCTGCTCTAGTGCGGACTGGTGGAGGGGTAAGCGGCCAACCCAATATTGGAATATTTCATGCAGCCCGAAGGCCTTGACATGGCTTAAAGACTGCTATCTATTCTATCTACAAGCTTACCTTTCCAGAGAGATCGCCCCCGAGCAAGTTGGTTTCGTTAGAGGTCGAGGCACAAGAGAACAGCTGCTTATAATGCGACAACTCGTTGAAAAGGCTAGAGAGTTTAACATCAGTCTTTATGTGTGCTTTGTGGATTTCAAAAAAGCTTTCGATACCGTTAAGTGGTGCAAACTGTGGTCGATCCTGACGAAAATGGGCGTACCACAACACCTGGTATGCCTCATCAGACGTCTGTATGAAGAAGGTACTGCCGCGGTTCGTGTTGACGTTACTGAATCCGAACGCTTCAAAATACAAGCCGGCGTACGACAGGGCTGTATTTTGTCGCCCCTTCTTTTTAACATATACACCGAATATATCATGAGGATAGTTCTCGAAGATTGGGACAAGGGAGTATCTGTTGGAGGTCAAAAACTGACCAATTTACGGTACGCAGACGATACTACCCTCTTAGCGTCAAACAGAGACGAAATCGAAGCTCTCCTTCAGCTACTAGAGACCATTAATCATGACAAGACCAAAATGATGATTGTGGATCGTGCTGAAAACAATCGACCCGACATTCAAACCATAGCAGGATGCGAAGTTGTCAAGAGCTATGTGTATCTTGGCTCAAGCATCTTCAACGCTGGAGACTGCGAGGTTGAGATTCGGAGGCGTTCTGCCATGACCAGATCCGCAGTAGAAAATCTCACGAAGATTTGGAAAGACCGGAGGATAACTAGAAATACAAAAGTCCGACTTATGCGATGCCTGGTCTTTCCAATCTTTTTATACGGAGCTGAGACGTGGACGATGAGAATGCAAGACCGTCGCAGGGTTGACGCTTTGGAGATGTGGTGCTGGAGACGCATGCTTAGAATTCCGTGGACTGCGCACCGAACCAACGTTTCTGGAAGAACTAAAAATCAAGGAAAGATTATCATCCATTATACAATTACGAATCCTCAAGTTCCTTTGACACATCACCCGTAACGAGGACGCAATGGAAAGATTGGTGGTGCAAGGAAAAGTTGAAGGCAAGAGATCACGTGGGCGCTCTCCAACTCGTTGGACAGATCTTATTAAAACTGTGACACATTCCAACATCAACGATTGCTCTCACTCCGCAAAACATAGAGCCCGAAGCACGGAAGCGCTCAAGCATTCAACTACTGACCGCATCCGCAGTTGCTTAACTTTGTCAATCAATAATTAAGATCGACGCAAGCCGCTGGTCTATGAGCGATTACAATGTGTAACACAATTTAAATCCTTTCTTCACACATCACAATCAACAAAGCCGAAAACAGCATTAATTAAAAAAAGATTAACAAAAACTGAGCAACACTAAACTTACTTCGCAGCCTGTGGTTTCAACAACCCAGCCATATCCTTAATACCGAGGACGTGGGTTCCAGCCTTGACCAGTTCATCAGCGAGCTTGAGGTAGTAGTTCAGGTCGTATTTCTTCTTGCTGGGGTCAGACACGTCCCCGGTGTAGGAGATGGCGGCTTCTACCACACCACCCGCTTTACCCGCCGCCTCCATACCGAGTATCAGGTTTGGGAGGTAGTTCAGCGAGTCGAACACTCTGAACACGTCCATGCCGGATTTTACCTGGGATTTTATGGAAATATGTGATATTACATGCAACTTACGGACATACAGTTTAGAATGTGCTAGTTTGCCTAAACGCGTAATGTTGAGTTAATAGAAAGACTAAGATAAGTAAAACTATGAGCTAAGATAGTAGGTACAGTAAAAACATTACTAATGAAAAATGTGAAGATGAGACATATACATTCCAATTGTTATAATTTATCAACTGTGGCGTTATAAATTTAATTCAGTACCATAATACGTTCCAATTTTTAATTATCTATCTTTCGTACTATCATCGTATCGTATTAAGTATTACCTAAGTATGTACTAAACATTTTAAATGCAAACGGGTACTCGTGATATTCATGTGTTACCGATACTATATGTCTATTACGTATTAGATTGAGTACTCATGTACTATACTGTTGAAACTCACAGCCATATCACAGAACTTGAACACAGCATTGTCAGGATAGTTGGTATATCCCACGGCATTGGCGCCCCGCAGCAACATCTGGAAGGGGATGTTGGGAATCAGCCGCCGCATGTCCTCCAGCCGCTCCCACGGGCACTCGTGCAGGAACCTGAGAGAATGGTGTGGGTATAGTGGGGAATGTTACGACGATGTTGTATGGTCGTTGGTAATGTTTACGGAATGTTTTGTGGCTTTAAGAAATGAATGGAATACTTTGTAAAGGTGTTTAGCAGTTATTCATGCTCCCTGGTGTTAAATGACCGTATACACGTTGGATATGGGATTCGTTTTAATTTTATCCCACACAAAAAGCAGCTCTCCGCCCCCGTCCTACAGGTTCATTGACGGCGAGAATTTAAAATGTGGTAAGTAAATTTTGCTTACAAGTTAAACTGAACTGTGACCACTGGTAATTTATTGAAGTCCACGCTGGTTTTAATCGAACTCAAAGACTATAGCTACTCGTCATTTAGTTGTCAGATACCATAATCTCATCTACCCTCCTTTAGAAATGATTTCCAAGTTTTGTATATGTAGTTTAAAACATAATATTATATCATAAGTCAAATAAAGATAAAAAAGTACACAACATACCTCAGCGCAACATCAAAGGTAGCCCCACCCCAGTTTTCCAGCGAGTACAAATTGCTGAAGTTATGCGCGACGTACGGCGACACTGCGACCAGGTCGTGCGTGCGCACCCTAGTGGCCAGTAGCGACTGGTGCGCGTCTCTGAACGTCGTGTCCATTAGCAACAACCCTTTGTGCTGACGGACCGCCTTGGCGAATGCCTCGGGCCCGCCCTCTGTCAGTATCTGCTTGAAGCCCTTTGGAGGCTGCACCGCTGGAAGGTTATGGTTTTATTGAAGTAATTTATACTAATAATGTAAGGCTGAAGTGAGTTTGTTTGTTTGAACGCGCAAATAATTTAATTTCAGGGACTACTGGTTCGAATTTAATGTATTTGTGTTGAATAGTCCATTTATTGAGGAAGGCTATCGGCTACGACGAACAGGACCAATAGCACCACGCTACGACCAATAGGACGCGACGTACGGCGACACTGCGACCAGGTCGTGCGTGCGCACCCTAGTGGCCAGTAGCGACTGGTGCGCGTCTCGGAACGTCGTGTCCATTAGCAACAACCCTTTGTGCTGACGGACCGCCTTGGCGAATGCCTCGGGCCCGCCCTCTACCAGTATCTGCTTGAAGCCCTTTGGAGGCTGCACCGCTGGAAGGTTATTGTTGTGTTGGAGTAATGTATACTAATCGTATAAAGCTGAAAAGTTTATCAGGAACTACTGGTTCAAATTGAAAATGGTTGAAGCGTGATGTTTATTTAGCCTTAAACCTTCCTGAATAAATGTAACTACTATCCAATAAAAAAAGATTTTTAGTTCGCACTAGTAGTTTTTGAGATCATCTCGTTTGAATAAAAAACAAACTCTTTTGCTTTACATTATTAGTATAGATAACGTAGTTATATTATATTATTTGTAAGTAATGCTTTTCTACATTTCCACTGATGGTGAGTGGCGAACTATTCTAAATTAGTAAAGACTCCTTTGTGACTTTGAACCTCTATTCCTTAGTACCTAAATAGTAAAAACCTATTAAGGACTTCTAAAACAATGATAAAAACCGAATCCCAATCATCAATTAAACATTTTTTTGAGATAAGCGGATACATACACCCATAAACAGACCTATATGAATATTTTTTCCAAAAATTTTTATATCAAATAATTACAGTTTTATAGTATTTTGTATTTTATTTTAATTAAAATGAATTGATTCTTAAATGTATTATTGATATATTTAGGCTCCTTATATTTCTTCTACCGCTTCGGATAGATGTGGTATCCTGAAGAAGAAACGGCGAATGAATGAAGATTCCTATACTCCGACTTTTAATTCGATTCCTAAAATGACATTTCCAGTGTTACCGTTTTTTATTATCACAAAAATAGTGTTGTAACCTGGACGCAAATGATTCGATTTCATAAAAATATTAATCGGATTATAATCGTTTCGCATAATTTAGTAAATCGCTAAAATACTGCATGAAGTTATTACAGGATCAATAACTACACATAAAAAAATAATTATCAATTTTCCCCTACATTTTTAATTGTTAAGCGCTTTTAGTGCATGTATGTAATAAAAGCATGCATGTACCGATGTTTAATATTTTTCGTTTACTATATAAATATATGTATAGTACATGATAGATACCTAACAAATTAAGAAATCGATTTATATGTAGTAATTTAGCCTGCCACCTTTAAATTCATGAATATTTTCTTTCCTCAACCAATAAAATTATAAATAATAAATAATCAATAAATATATATTCGTAACCAAGTGATTACGAAAAAAAATATAATTGTCATAGATATTTAAAGTGTATTCGATTTTTTTTAATTGTTAATTCAACAATAATCGACAAGCAGACGACACTATGCTTTGGAGCATACTAACACAATTTTTACTATTTGAGAAAGTACTACACATAGCATTACACGTTTACAAACATTTTTGTTTAATGTGATCTCTATTTGTGCTGTATCCCAATACTTTAAGATTTATCGATTTAAAATATATTTTAAAGATATATAGTTACAATAATTACATTAATTAGAAATTCATCTAAACTGGAATGTTTTAAATTACATATACTTCTGAAAATCAGTCAATCTGTTTGTTTTCACAAATATTTAACCTTTAAATAACTTTGAAGGTCAATGAGGTCGTTTCAGGGTTAAAACAGAACTATCCGCTCATTTAGTTCTCGACAAAAAACGTCAATTTAGCATAGGTATATAATCTAGAGATAAAAACTCACCCAAATATCTGAATCATGTTAGACATTTGAATTGAAATTTAAAATATATTTAAAAAGCGTATTTATTCATTCGCAAAAGCGGAAAATTAAAACACGACACCACCAAGCGTACAACACACCGACAGAGCGATATTTTAGTTGGGATTAAACAAAAAAGCGTATTACCTGTATTCTCCCCTGTCATTTCCTGCCTTTTAATGGCCTCAGGTGAAAGGTCTGAAAAACATTTTTTGTAAAAAAAAATTTGGCGAAGTGCAACATCGTCAATGGTGTGCACAGATGATATAGAGTAACTAATAAATGAAACATTAAAATAAAATATGCAGCTACAGTCTAGTAGATTAGTAGGTGATCGCAAACAAAATTAATGCTAAGCAATTTCATGTTTTGTAACTGGCAACATTTTTAAAAATTGCCTGTTTAAAAAAAGCATCAATTACATAATTTTGTTTGCCTTTAGCTCGCAGCAAATGAAGTATGAAATTTTTTATAGATACAAGACCATAACCAAATAATAATATATATTTGACTTCATATAATATATTGTCAAGTAGAAAACATCAAAGTGCTCTACAAAACGCATAGTGTTCCCGCTAACATTTGGCACATTTTAGTAGTATTACGACACTGCAAATAAAAACATTAAAAGACAATAATAATAATAATGTCAGACCTACCATGGCCAGAACGCACTGTAAGAAAAGGGAACATGTTTAAGTAAACATTTTACTTATTTATGCACAAACATAAATATAATTTATTTTTATAAATAAATATTTTTATTAAATATATTGTGCCCATAATAACGTACACAATATGACCTTTATTTTTCCGCGAAAAGGATCTTTATATTATTATTTCAATACACGGAAAATTCAGTTTCTTACGAAAGCAGAAATCAGTTTTCGTTGATACAGCGCGCTAGTTTATCTCGAAAAATTACTTTTAAAGAATGTTTTTGGATTAAATTCATTGTATAATTCTCGAAACACCATAGTTCTAGGAATTTCGTATTTATATGACATTAACATACCTATATAGTATTAACGTAAGCACTTTTTTTGTATACTATGTATTATAATCCCACTTAAATTGGAGACACACACAAAAATATAAAATTTCATCCTTCATTTCATTGAATTCATGTAAATGTCCGAATAATTTCACAATTAAATATTTATAGACCGTTAATTGTTTCCTAATTTCCCCATGCTTTAATATGATATAACTAATGCGATATTATTAACACACAATGAAAATGGATTTTAAACGTTTGTAAAATCAATATCATTTAATTTTTTTGCAACAACCAATATTCAACCTTTATGAACTTCTTATTTTAATTTAGTAATTAATTACTATTTTATACTTGCTAAATTTTGGCCAATTTGTGTAATTACATAAGGAGGTAAACATGTAGTATTGTATCATATCATCCATTCATACCTCAGATCATAATGATTTCATAATATTAATACATAGAACATATTCAACTTCATACATTATCGTATTTGAATAATCAATTTATTTCAAATTTAAATTTAACGAAACAGAAAACATTCACGTTTCCAAACACATATTCAAACATGTTTAACAGATGAACTCAACTGATTACCTAATACACCAATGAATATGTAAGGTAAAGGTAAATATAACACTAAGGTAAAGGTAACTATAAGCTAAGGTAAAGGTAACTATAAAGATTACACACTCACCCAGCGGCACAGGCGGTATATACGGCTTGACGTCGGACGGCGGTATTCCTGTAGCGAGCGGCGTAGCGGGGCCATTTACGAGAACTTGGCCCAGGTAGTTGAGGATCTTCTGAGCTCTGTTCTGAGACGCCTTGAACATGAATAGTTGGGGGTTTTCGTCTATGAAGTATGTGTCTACCGCGCCTGGAAAGAGAAATGTTTATTACATACTAAGTAGGCCCATCGTACACGGGCGTCAAGGCGGACACCGCACGCGGGCGCCACGCACGGGGGGCGGCCAATGGACTGATCATTTAGATATTACCTAATGGAAAATAAACCGATGTGAGCTAAATTCAAAGCGACTAAGAGGAAGCGAGGGGATGGTGCTCATAATTATACTTGGCTAGTGGCTGGTCTGATGCTTAGTAAATAAATTAAACACTAACACATTCATATCCTATGTGGCAGTTGACATTGATGATACTAACACTAATGATTCTAGAATAAACATTTACCGGTGACATAAATATTTGCTTCAACCGAAAATCAAACTCGGGACTACTTGCTTCGCGGGCATTTCTGTTCCTTCAGATGTAATCGTAATCTTAATTTGTAATCATGATTACATATTGGAAATCTCTAATCAGGCATGGTAATGTAAACATTGATTTACCGTTGAGGAACTTCTGATTCTCGAGCACGTTGAAGGGTAAATTGCAGATTGACTACAACTTAAAACGCCGTAGGGCAATTTTACTGACAAGCAAAATTAAACCTTGAGCAGAGGTAATAAATACGTTTTTGCCATGTATAGTGACATACCGTTGAGGAACTTCTGGTTCTCGAGCACGTTGAGCAGGAAGGGGATGTTGGTCTTGACGCCGCGGATACGGAATTCTCGTAGTGCTCGGTTCATTTTGGCCGCTGATGACGCCAGGTCTTGCGCGTGGGAGATCACCTGAGACAATGTATTTTATTACAATTTGCTAGTCATCTGTTAATTAATTTTCTACTGAGAGATAATGTAGAAGACTAAATTGTATTGAATATTATATAATTAGTAAGTTGCGATAAAATTTCCGAAAACCACCGAATGTATAATTTTGGCACGTTGATTATTGGTTCTTGACATACATAATTATAGAGTAACTCATAAACCACCAATTAGTAAGTATTGGGTGGTAACTAGTAACTACCGAACAACAAAACAGTATTTGTGTGACTTGTATTATTATCAATTCTGAATGTGATAGGCAGCTTAATATAAATCTGCTGTCAGAGTAAATTGAAGTGCTGAAGTGACTTTAGTCAACCCTCATCCTGAAAAAATCACATGAGCATAGTCGAATTCATAGCATTCACCGTTTATACATACTTTAACCAATAGAGAGTCGTAGTACGGCGATATGATAGCACCAGCGTAAGTTGACGCGGAGTCCAATCGGATGCCCATACCCTCGCCGGATCTGCAATAAATGGTTATTTTAAAACAAAATCCATTCACGGTGAAACTAATAAGCTGTTCAAGTAACTATGTGCCATTCGATATGGAATTTGTTTAAATGGCAAACCAAATAAAAACTTTCGCTCTTGTGATTAAGGTTCTGACGGCTGAGATTTTAAAATGTCTTAAGTAAATTTTGCTTACAAGCTAAATTGAACTGTGAACAGAAGTAATAAAATTGTTTTTAGCGTGGCGTGGGAATTCCATATCCTCGGAAACTTAAGTATAGATTTTTTATTTTGCTTTGCTCTATCTAACAGCCTGTCGAAGTCCACTGCTGGAACTAGGCCTCCCCTAATTGGCGCTACTCCAACCGGTCCTGAGCTTTCAGAATCCAACTGTTTCCCGTTGTCTTCTTCAGGTCATCAGTTCATCTTGTCGGGAGGCGTCCTATGCTTCTTTTAACCCAAGTGTGGTCGCCATTCGAGGTTTTTTTCGCTTCGCTAATCCCCTTCCACCCTCCAACTAACCTGAACACCTCAATCCGGCCAGTAGACGGCTGGAAGTTATTGGCGGGGTCCTCGGTAGTGACGCGGCACTGGATCGCGAACCCGTCGGCGCGGATGCGGTCCTGCGTGAGGCCGAGCTCGGGCAGCGTCATGCCCTCCGCTACCCTGATCTGGGATTGCACCAGGTCTATGCCGGTTACTTCTTGTGTCTATGCCGGTTACCTCTTCTGTCTATGCCGGTTACCTCCTGTCTATGCCAGTTACCTCTTCTGTTATCGTGTGCTCTACTCTACCCCTATTTCAGTATGTAATAACCAAGTACTTAACACTAATCCTCTAGAATTTTCCAATCTAACAACTAACCTGAACACCTCAATCCTCCCAGTAGACGGCTGGAAGTTATTGGCGGGGTCCTCGGTAGTGACGCGGCACTGTATCGCGAACCCGTCGGCGCGGATGCGGTCCTGCGTGAGGCCGAGCTCGGGCAGCGTCATGCCCTCCGCTACCCTGATCTGGGATTGCACCAGGTCTATGCCGGTTACCTCTTGTGTCTATGCCGGTTACCTCTTCTGTGTATGCCGGTTATCTCTTCTGTTATCGTATGTTCTACTCTACCCCCATTTCAGTATGTAATAACCAAGTACTAAACACTAATCCTCTAGAACCTTCCACCCTCCAATAACTGACCTGAACACCTCAATCCTCCCAGTAGACGGCTGGAAGTTATTGGCGGGGTCCTCGGTAGTGACGCGGCACTGGATCGCGAACCCGTCGGCGCGGATGCGGTCCTGCGTGAGGCCGAGCTCGGGCAGCGTCATGCCCTCCGCTACCCTGATCTGGGATTGCACCAGGTCTATGCCGGTTACCTCTTGTGTCTATGCCGGTTACCTCTTCTGTGTATGCCGGTTATCTCTTCTGTTATCGTATGTTCTACTCTACCCCCATTTCAGTATGTAATAACCAAGTACTAAACACTAATCCTCTAGAACCTTCCACCCTCCAATAACTGACCTGAACACCTCAATCCTCCCAGTAGACGGCTGGAAGTTATTGGCGGGGTCCTCGGTAGTGACGCGGCACTGGATCGCGAACCCGTCGGCGCGGATGCGGTCCTGCGTGAGGCCGAGCTCGGGCAGCGTCATGCCCTCCGCTACCCTGATCTGGGATTGTACCAGGTCTATGCCGGTTACCTCTTCTGTCTATGCCGGTTACCTCTTCTGTCTATGCCGGTTACCTCTTCGTTATCGTGCGCTCTACTCTACCCCCATTTCAGTATGTAATAACAAGTACTAAACACTAATCCTCTAGAACCTTCCACCCTCCAATAACTGACCTGAACACCTCAATCCTCCCAGTAGACGGCTGGAAGTTATTGGCGGGGTCCTCGGTAGTGACGCGGCACTGGATCGCGAACCCGTCGGCGCGGATGCGGTCCTGCGTGAGGCCGAGCTCGGGCAGCGTCATGCCCTCCGCTACCCTGATCTGGGATTGTACCAGGTCTATGCCGGTTACCTCTTCTGTCTATGCCGGTTACCTCTTCTGTCTATGCCGGTTACCTCTTCTGTCTATGCCGGTTTCCTGTTCTGTCTATGCCGGTTACCTCTTCTGTTATCGTGTGCTCTACTCTACCCCTATTTCAGTATGTAATAACCAAGTACTTAACACTAATCCTCTAGAATTTTCCAATCTAACAACTAACCTGAACACCTCAATCCGGCCAGTGGACGGCTGGAAGTTATTGGCGGGGTCCTCGGTAGTGACGCGGCACTGTATCGCGAACCCGTTGGCGCGGATGCGGTCCTGCGTGAGGCCGAGCTCGGGCAGCGTCATGCCCTCCGCTACCCTGATCTGGGATTGCACCAGGTCTATGCCGGTTACTTCTTCTGTTATCGTATGCTCTACTTGTAACCTGGAAGGAGAGAACAATGATGTTTATAGTAATGGTGATGGTGGCTTGGTGACGGGTTAGATCGAGGGTAAGAGTAAGAGAACTGAGAAAGTGACAAAGAGAGAGGCAGAGAGAAAGAGAGGGAGATAGTGATAATACAATAAAACGATAACTGATCATTTTTTGGCGTAAAAGGTATGAGAATGACATAACAATCACTCCTATCTACTTTTTATTAAACAAAAAACTTCTAGATAAGCAAAATTGATACGTAACACAAATCACGTCAAAATAAATGATCTGTTACATGAACGTATTTCCTGACCGGGAATCAATCTGGAACGCATCGGTTTACAAAAGGTCACATCAACATCATCATCGTAATCACAAATAGGTATAAAGGGCGTATTCCTCTAACAGATCAAAACGCTCAACAACGTCCTATCTCTACAAAAAGAGTCGTTTTGAGCGTTGTGATACTATAAAGTGACGTCACGCTGACCTGGCGTTGACCTCGATGAAGTAGAAGTTGCCCTTGTCGTCGAGCAGGAACTCCACGGTGCCCGCGTTCTCGTAGCCCACGTGCCGCGCGAGGTGCACCGCGCAGTCCGTCATGCGATTGCGGGTCTGTGGGAATATGTATACTATAGAGTGACGTCACGCTGACCTGGCGTTGACCTCGATGAAGTAGAAGTTGCCCTTGTCGTCGAGCAGGAACTCCACGGTGCCCGCGTTCTCGTAGCCCACGTGCCGCGCGAGGTGCACCGCGCAGTCCGTCATGCGTTTGCGGGTCTGTGGATAAACAAGTAAATGAAGTTAATTGAATCAGGCGTTACTTTACAGAACTCCAGTATTACAGATTAGGCCCTTTTCATTCGCAGACAGGCACTGTTCACTGACAGGACACGCATCATAGACGCGTCGCCTCTTGGAACTTGGTAAATATATAGGGCGTCGACTCACAAGCCACGCAAAGACAAGAATCCTAGGCGCTTGCAAATACCGTTGTGTGAGAACGGCCTTATGGGTTAATCTACTTTCTAACAATCCGCGCAAACTCGTATGTATGGGGATGCATACTTTTGATTTGATACATTTGATAATTTTACTTTTAAACTTTTTTTTTAGTAAACACCAAATAACTTAAAATGAGCGAATTTTAAATTCGATAAGTAGAGGTAACCCGTCTGCACCCGTCTACTTATCTGTAAGTAAATATTAAATAATTAAAATATCCATCATAACGTGTATTTATCGACTACGATATTTAATTTCATTATTTGTCGATGTTGAATTCAGTTTTTTTTTAACTTATTAAGGTTATGTTTGTTATAGCGCGTACTTACCTCAGGGTCAAGGTGTGGTGCCGGCGCGATTTCCACCACCTTCTGGTGCCGTCGCTGCACGGAGCAGTCTCGTTCGTACAGATGTACCACGTTGCCGGCTTTGTCACCTGTTAACAAAGTATCATATTTTGTAAAAGCGGTCAAAGCCTAGTGGTTAAGAATTCGACCTCCTACTTACACTGGAAATCCCAGGGCACGCACTTCTGACTTTTCGGAGTTCGTACTCGAGTTTTAAAAGGTGAAAGAAAATATCGTGAGGAAACCTGCATGCCGAAGAGTTTAGTTTAGACTCAACGGTGTGTGAAATCTGCCAATCCGCACTTGATCAGCGCGGTGGCCTATGACTATGGCTTTAATCTTCTCATTCTAAATCTGGATACGGATCTCTAACCCGTGCCCAGACGTGGGACAGTTATGGGTAGCGATGATGATGATGATGATGATATAACATACCCAACAACTGCACTTCAATATGCCGCGACCGCTCAATGAACCGCTCGATGAACATTGTCCCGTTGCCGAAGGCGCCCAGCGCTTCAGACGACGCGCGCTCGAACGCTGACTCCACTTCGCTCATCTCGCGTACGACACTATAATATAAAACATACACACATACCCAACAACTGCACTTCGATATGCCGCGGCCGCTCAATGAACCGCTCGATGAACATGGACCCGTTGCCGAAGGCGCCCAGCGCTTCAGACGACGCGCGCTCGAACGCTGACTCCACTTCGCTCATCTCGCGTACGACACTATAATATAAAACACACACACATACCCAACAACTGCACTTCAATATGCCGCGGCCGCTCAATGAACCGCTCGATGAACATGGACCCGTTGCCGAAGGCGCCCAGCGCTTCAGACGACGCGCGCTCGAACGCTGACTCCACTTCGCTCATCTCGCGTACGACACTATAATATAAAACACACACACATACCCAACAACTGCACTTCAATATGCCTTGGCCGCTCAATGAACCGCTCGATGAACATGGACCCGTTGCCGAAGGCGCCCAGCGCTTCAGACGACGCGCGCTCGAACGCTGACTCCACTTCGCTCATCTCGCGTACGACACTATAATATAAAACATACACACATACCCAACAACTGCACTTCGATATGCCGCGGCCGCTCAATGAACCGCTCGATGAACATGGACCCGTTGCCGAAGGCGCCCAGCGCTTCAGACGACGCGCGCTCGAACGCTGACTCCACTTCGCTCATCTCGCGTACGACCCGCATGCCGCGCCCGCCGCCGCCGTACGCCGCCTGGGTATTACGTCACTTCTATGTAGTTTAGTTAAGTGGTTCCTCGTTGGAAAACTGTTTCGGGTGGCTAATTGGCTATAGATAGAGAACGATTTGAGAAAGTAACGGCGAACCTTGAATAGTGAAGAGGCACATTAAGAAGTGCTTCCTATATTATATAAATACGGGAAAAGACGTTTTTTGAATATTTTATTTGGTTTCTATATTTTCTAACAGATGTCAATAGATTATGAATATTCAGAGATGAAAAGTTTTACTTTTTAACCCCCGACGCAAAAAGAGGGGTGTTATAAGTTTGACGTGTCTGTGTGTGTGTGTGTGTGTGTCTGTCTGTCTGTGGCATCATGGCTCCCGAACGGATGAAGCGATTTCAATTTAGTTTTTTTTTGCATTAAAAGGGACTTACAGGCGCGTGTTTTAGATATGTTTGACGAAAATCGGTTAAGCCGTTTAAAAGTAATTGTTGGGGTTGAAAGTGGGGAAGAATTTTCACTCTGTCTCTTTATGGCATCATAGCTCCCGAACGGATGAAGCGATTTCAATTTAGTTTTTTTTGTATTAAAGGGACTTACGGGCGCATGTTTTAAAATATGTTTGATGAAAATCGGTTGAGCCGTTTAAAAGTTGTTGGGGTTGAAAGTGGGGAAGAATTTTCACTCTGTCTCTTTATGGCATCATAGCTCCCGAACGGATGAAGCGATCTCAATTTAGTTTTTTTTGTATTAAAGGGAACTTACGGGCGCATGTTTTAAAATATGTTTGATGAAAATCGGTTGAGCCGTTTAAAAGTTGTGGGGACCGTTCCAACCTTAACAATTTAATTACGAATAGTAACTAATGTAACCTCATAACCGAAAGTCTTCGGTAAAAGACTAAATAGGTGGGCATTATAAAAGAAAACGGAGATAATGTATAGTTAGGAGCGTTCCCCCAACGCGACGTATTTTTTTTAGAATTATTAATACACACTTACGTGCTTCAAGATTGAGTTTCTTTTATTATTTTTTATTTTTTAAACGTAATTTCTTGTGTCGGGGGTTTTTTAAATTTTTAATTTAATATGAAACAGTTCACTTTTTTTGCAATCTTCAAATAATTTGCAAAACTTCAAATAAGTCAACTACCGAGAACGTATTACGGTATTATAAGTATTGATTTAAAATATATTATGTTAACCCTATACACATAGGTAAAAAATCTTGCACTAATTTTTTAAATACAAGATTTGCTTTCTGTATTCAAACACAAAAACATTTAATTCACTCTTTACATAGACTATATAAGTAGAATTTACCTTAAATATAACAGGAAGACCGTGTTGTTTGCAGAAGGCCAACGCTTCCTCCTTGGTATTGATGGGGCCGTCCGTACCGGGAACAATAGGGACCTCTGTGTAACAAATAAATACATGTTATGTTGTATGTTTAGAAATAAAAATGTATCCTTAACCTAATTTGATATAGATGTTTGGGATATTTTCTGATAGAAGGGGAGACTAAATGATACATGTTATGAAAGGCTTACGTTTCTGACTAGTCGAGTCGACTCTACAGTTGCGCGTGTTCTTTATATTGTACCTATGTTTTATATTTCTATACCTAGCCTAATCATAACATTAATGAAGTTAACCGAAACTATCATAATACAAAATAAGCATATCCGTGTAAGAAACTGGTATAATCCTATTCGTATCCACTTCATATAAAGAAATTTATATGTGACTTGAACTCACTAGCTTCAATAGCCGCTTTCCTGGCAGCAACCTTGTCTCCCATCTGCTGCACCACCTTGGGCGAGGGGCCGACGAACCGCAGGCCAGCGTCCAGGATGGCTTGTGCGAAGTCAGACCTTGAATGATGAAATATCTTCAATTAGGCCACCGCACTTGTGACTAAAAAAATTCTATGGATCCACTAAGTCACTAAAGACCAGGCATATATTCTGGTAAAATGCTTTCTTTTCATCGATGTAGATTTACTTTTTATATTAACTACCAAGACTTTGATTTTGTTGTGATAACAATACAATATTATGACATGCATGTACGGATACTATACTCAGGATTAGCTCCAGAGAAGGGAACTCCTCAATGGTCAACAGTCTAAAATTTAAAATATTTTTTGTTTATATTTCATTAAGAATAGTTCAATCGTGTCATTGGTTCTTCATACAATTAATACACGAACATAACGCTTACAAATATTTTTACGACCCCTACTGCCCCCTAAGGGTTTCTAGCGCCGACAAGAGGGCGTAATCGCCCACTTCAAAAAGACTTAAGCCAAACATTTTAAATCATTCATAGATAACATTAGATTAGATACAATCTAGAAGCCTACTCTAAACCGATGGTAGATAGCGCATGACATTGATTTTACGAACATCGTTTTGTAAAAGATTAAGATAACTAAAAAAAACACAGCCTATTAAAAAGATAATAAAATGACAAAAATGAACATCTCACTTTTTAAGTCTTAATTAATTTATAGTCAAGGAGTAAGTAAGTTAAGCGAGTAGTCAACAAATAACAAAAAATATGAGACAATAATTATTAAAGTTCAAACATAATTAGGAGTGATAATCATACAAGACAGAGTACACCATTTTTTTATAGCCTAAGCAGGCAAACGAGCAGACGGGTCACCTGATGGTAAGTGATCACCGTCGCCCATGGACATTGGCAACACCAGGGGCGCCACCAACGCGTTGCCGGCCTCGAAGGACCATACACAAGATATTCCCCAGAATATGCTTTTTGTTAATAGTTCATTGCATTGACGATCAGAATACTACTAGGGGCAAAGTTACCTTCAACTTAAGAATAAAAATAAAATGAAAATATCCAATAAATAATAATTTACCTTTCTGATAGTAACCCATATCCGGGATGAATCGCGTCCACGTCATTTTCCTTGGCTACCCTGATGATCTCCGGTATGCTGAGGTATGCCTCTACTGGTGGGAGACCCTTGCCGACTAAGTACGATTCATCGGCTTTTTGTCTGAAAATAAAAAAAAATATATATAAAGAATAATTAAAAGACACTGAATAAAACTTTTTAAGGTAACTTAATTTATACCAAAATTGTATCCTAAATTTATTTTTCAGACATACTTGTCGCAAACTACGTGCAAGTTACCTAAATAAATCATTTGTACACAAGTTAGGTTCAAAACATTCATATTTTATTTATAAGGGCACCTGACCTTGAAGTTATGCTTTAATTTTGAGCTCGATATAATTTTCCCGAATCGTAAAAAACCTGTTAACATAATCATGGCAAAAAATGACCTAGCAAAATTGTATTTGCTGTATGTACCAATAGCGGTCGCCCTAAAAGTGTCCTTATATTTGGGGTAGTAAGGTTGAAAATTCAGTTTACCTGTGCATCTGCAGTTTGTCCTGTTCGCTGTATATAGCGACGGAGCGGATGCCCAGTTCGGTGCATGCTCTGAACACTCTAATAGCGATCTCGCCTCGATTCGCCACCAATACACTTCTGATAGGCTTGTACTCTACTGTCGAGTCCTGGAACAAAAACATAATCTCAGTAACTAAACTTATAATTTACTAATTTGAAAGACGCCAAAAAGTTGGTTTTCTTAGAGACCTTTTTTGTAGCTTTATTGGACTTCAAATTTATTTTTTAACATAATATTTTTTAAAACCAACGCATAATTTATCCCTCCCCCCGTTCATATACCTATCCCATGGGTTTAGGACACAAATTTTATCTTAATTATCTACATTTTCTTTACATTACATGTCCCTTGCGGACATAATAATTTATACGTCAGATAAAACCGCTCTTCGTGTTTTTCTGTTTGGCCCAATGGTTAGCTGGTAGAGAATGCAGTTTAGCATTAAGCTCGCCATTTGTACCGTAATATTTTATTGTGGTCAATAAAGTTTCAATAAATAAATAAATAATATGATACAGATTCGTATTTTTTTAAGTTATGACATTATTTTTCGCTTATATTTTACAGGTTCATACTTCATACTTAAGAACATTTAATTTTGTATCAAGTGCTGAATAGTTAAATTCAGTAATCTATTACATAACTAATGTAATAACTGCATTAAAGTATAATCACGTCAGATCCATTCGAGTGACTTTAATCTGATAATGTCAAAGTAGAGCAAACACGGGAGTGTCACGCTTCGATACTGTATCTATGTACAAGTGGCGATATCAGATATCGAATATTATTTTATTTATCATCTCATAAAGTTCACGGTGCATTTAAATGTCAATGTAATAATGATATTAATGCAAATGGAGAGACTGCATGCATACTTTTTTCGCAGGTGATTTTTTTTTCATTTAAACTGACTTTATAACATAAAATTCCCTCGATTAAGTTGTACATTAATCAAAGCGATCTCCTAAAAAATATTAGAACTTGTATCACCCTCAGGAACGGTCATATATTCAAAAAATGGCATGTTTAAGTGTTGAGAAAATTCCTACAATCTACATGTTTAAAGATATTGACTTTGATTTTGATGTAATTCCATTTCGATCCTCGTATTTCAGTCGTTGACAATGTGCTTTCGATAAAAAAAATTGAAATGTTTAATCAGTTGAACTACTGATGGATTCAAGGGCTATTTATTTACTTTGTGACTCGCCGACATTAACTATTATATTGCTAACGAATCTGTATAGTTAATACGAGACTAAAACCGCTGACTAAAACATATTGATCAGGGGATTTAAAAAGACACAAAAGCTATTGAAGTAAGTATGTCAATACATTTGGCACACTGCCAACATGCATTCACACTGTGGACAAACTTATGTCTCACACAACAACGATTTGCGATGCTAATAACTTGATGAGACGTAGTAGTACATAGTATCTCAATGTAGATAAGTAACTGTGACAGATATGAGTTATGATTAATAATAAAGATAAATGAGGTACTCTTATTCCTGAGACCTAACTTTAATTCGGGATATTAATTCCACGCCAATCGTAGTATACATATTAAGTATATAGACATCATAATATATTTTGACATTTTTGACCATGGTGGGAAGGTCTTCACTTTATCCATAGACATAGAAGGAAAGTCTAGACTCTAGACCTCTGGTGAATTTGGTTAATACTTAAGGCTATTCTAATAATATTTTATCTAAGCTACCTACCTTAATCTGCACGTTCATCGCTTTTGGCGTGGTTGACCTAACCACATCTCAAAAATAGCAGCAGTTTTTTAGGAATAGTAGTAAACAAATACTTATAGAAATTACTTTTACCGACTGTTATGAAAATAATGTCACAAAGATAACTTACGCTTGAAGCTGTCCTCGTCCTGGCTGTACTCCATGCTTGAAATTGTGAAGCGGTCGCGCGCAACGCGAACCTAGCCTTAAGCATTTTAACTACAAATACGAACTTATAATAATAAGATAAGTACAATAATTTAAGTAATCTACGTGTAGCGATAAAGTTATTTCATTTTCGTTGTGTCGCGTTAATACAAAATGTGACTAGACATTCGCTCGCCTCGGGGTTTTGATGTATGTATTGTATCTGAAACAAAGAAGACATATTTAAAATTAGCGCGCTATCACGTGGAAATCAGTCATATATGATGCTTACTTAGTAAAAAATATTTTAGCTGGGTGATGGTTTTGTGCAAATATACAGCTACATTTAGGATAACATGGCCATAAGTGCACGTTACGCAAGTTGAAGTTAAACCTACGAGTAGGTAAATGAACTGTTGGTGACACAATTGTTTTTTTAAGGAATATAGCAGAAGTCCAAACTTTTTGGTTCTTTTACTCCACTCACGAATTAAAACAAAATAAAAATTCAATTCCTATATTTAACTTTACAAAAATATTAATGGAACTAAAAGTGTAAGTGCCAAATGGCCAAATGACCTTTGACGCAATGTAGAAATCGTTATAGAACGACACTTTCGTGATTGTGATACTGCAACAACGTCACAATAAATAAAGTTAAAGTCCTCGAAATATTACAAGCATTCTAAACAAACACATTAGCGTCCTGCGCCATAGATTAGAAAATACCCTGACCGGGATTGTACCCGGAACCAGGCTGGGTTCCGGGTACAATCAGGGTAATCTATCAACTGACCCACAGTGCACTCATTGTAAAGGTTATTGACTTTCCAGATAAGAGATCGATTCGGTATTCCGGTAGCATTTCAGGTTTTTGACAAGCGTGAAGTAGCGTGACGTGAAGAAAAATTCTTTACAATTTATGAATAAGGTTGTTGAATTTACTGATAAAAGATCGATTCAGACTTCAAGTATTTGATAAGTGAGTACTCACGATGTCACGATCAATGAGGTGGATATCGTGATTTTCGGAAGTCTTTACCTGAAATGTATCATTCGTACATTAAGTAAGTGTATGTATGTAGAATGATACGCAATAAATACGTGCATTATAGAACAATACAACCTGGCATTGTAAACGGGTCACATGTTGAGTATTTGTTTGTTTTCCTTGCAGATAATTAACACTGAGCAATAGTATCAAGAATAATTGCGGTGATGAAATTATGGTTAGCGCACATGCATCAACGAAACTAGGCGGTATTTCCTCGAGCCGTGACGAGAGCTTGCTTCGAAACGAGGTATCGCCTTAACATTGTTGATAAGTTTCTTCTTATCAGAGTATAATTAAACAACAAGGCTATCTGCAAATAAAGGAACTGACACAGTTTGTCTGCACGCCGCATTCCGTCTTGTAGCTTAGATGGAAGATGGAACGCACAAAAAGGTTTTTGATATGGCCAGAGGACGATACTGTTTGTTTGTGGGAGTTCCACGGTGTGTACATATACATATGTATATTACCCACACAATCAAGCTTTGGGATCAACGAATGTGAAATAAAGATACTGTTCTTGATGTTGCCATGGGCATAACCTGAATTAACCTGGACTTCCTTGGACCTGGGATGAAGTAGGTACCTACCTACTTACAAATGTTGTATCTATACTTCAAAATCTATATCGAAAATCCAATACTTCCTCCCCACTCTGAATCAGGAGTTTAGCCCCTCTTCAGCAGCAAATGGATACCTAAATCCAAGGGTTGTTACCGTTACTAAGTTGATAAAGAGTGCATTATTTTCCTTGAATTTCATACAAACAATAATTAGGTAACAGCAGGTGAGACGATTTCGAACTGTTTCCTAGTTGATAAGAGTGCGGTGACCTAACGCTAAAACTGTTAATGGAACGGCTCTCCAACAAACAAAACGTTCAACATTTCACATTCATCTTGGAGGAGGGTTAAGAACCTTCGTAATGCACGAGTACTTTGAATAACTCATTAACCGCATGGTACCGCAAAGTTCATTAGTATAGAGATGTCCAGCTACTTGTATACTCGAGTCGTCGGTAATTCCCTTCTAAAAACAAATCTATTACCTTAACTCACAGTTTAATTTTCTTTGTAAGCTAAATTTGCTTAAGACATTTTAAATATTCTTGCAGTCAAACTAAAATGAACGTTAATTACAAGGGGCGTAGAGCTGGCATTTGAGTGGCTTGCTATTTTAACGAATTCCATGTCTAACACGAACGGTGTTGTAGACTGTTTATCATGGATTTATTACCTACGATTTAATTAGCAATCACCTCACGCTGCAGTATTACGTCGTTAGAATTACACTATGTTAATATTCATATAGACGAGGTTGGGCTTATTTATATCAATTGCCGGATACCAAAGATATTAGTATTATTAACACTACCTACTTGATAATTATAAAAACACGCTTCTATAATACCAAGTGAATTATAACCATAGTAATCTAGTCATTGTTAAGGAGTTCCCTAGTTTGGAGCTTATCTTGAGATTCCTAAAAGTAGTATCGAGCTATCGAGTCATGCAAAAATAAAAACAAAACTTGTCAGATAATTTGTTTGTGACGTAAACTTTGGAGATTATTACTGTCAAAGGTGTGTACTTGTGTAGTACTCCCTCGAAAATTAATCGTCGAAGTTTTATCATTACATCATCGTTTACGACAGTTGTTGTTATTTCGCGCACCCCATGCTATAACCCTCCCCTAAACCATTATTTGATGTTCATCTACGTGACACACACATTAAATAGTTTTCTCCAGCGGGTTCATCCGCATGGGAGTCTGAAAAAGACACAATAAACTACACTTAAAATTATACCAAGGGAGCATATTGTCGTATTAAATAAGGTCCTGTGTTTTTACAAGAGGCTTAATCTATCTTCCTACAAAAAATTAATTAAAAATACGTTCAGCGAATTAAGCGTGAAAGACAGCAGACAGACAGAGTTATTATTATTTATATTTTCGGCTCGCAATTTTCTTATCGGTCAAACGATCGCAATCTAATGATCATTGGAAAAGTACGCGATACGTTGATCTAAGTACATAGATCAACGAGAATTTGATGGAATATCTGATACGTGTTTTGAAGTGCAAAAACATTTTTATCAGTATGGAATGCATACGTTATCTTTTTATTGAAATCAAAGTAGTTAATAATGCTTACCTGGTGTTAGTGACCACTTGAGCTTTGAACTAGCCAGAGTTGTATAGTTTGGCGGCTTTGGCGTTGGCCCAAAGAATTTTGATCGTAACTAAACTATGTCAAAAGCTTTTTAACTTGCAATGTTTGTATGCTTGTTGGGGTGAAGTTTTGCAAGCAGAAAATTCTCGTATTTAGTTCGTAGTAACCTCGTATTTAGTCGTCGTAACCTGGCTAAAGCTCATCTGGTAGACCGTGGAGTTTCTTCACTTCGTGGAGTCAACTGAATTACCAAGAAAAAACGATAGGTTTTGGGTTTTCTATCTTTTTATTTTATTTAAGAGAATGAGTAAATGTCGTGCATTGAGCTTTTTTCATGTTAAAATTACGATTTTTTATGGGGCAAAATGCTCCGATTAGGTCGCCTACCGCCTACATTTTGTTCAGGTTATACTTACTAAAGGTTTAGATTTAGACACTTAAATGATTATTATCTTAATACCTCATTTTTTGTTGTCATAAATATTACTTTCGCGTGACAACTTAATGATGGTATTTAAATTAAAATGTGTCGAGCAACGTAATCGTATCTAATCAAGCCTGTGTCCATGACTAATCGGTAAGCGTGATCATAAGGTATCAAGTAAATTAAATAAATCCGATAAAATTAGTCAGTTTTTTTTTTGGAAATTAAAGGTTGGCTTTTTTGTTATTATAGAGACCAAAACGTTTTTATTATTTTAAGTTTAAAAAGTTAAGCTTCCCGTTAAGAAAATTTAAATTTTTCAAAAATAGGGAAGGTATTGTTTCCCTCCGTTTTTTTTCTGTTCTTTGCTTCATTTGGAAAGTGCTAACCAAATTACGAGGCTAAGCCTACCTGCGGTATAAGAGATATTATAACGTTAGCTTAGAGGTTCTCCTAATAGGTTAGGTTAGGTCACTTAATATTTCGACATTGATCACATGGGCGATTGAACATTGCGGCACCCAAAGCAGAAGAAATCCGCAGGAATCTAAAGAAATTAAACATGTTTTGAACGTCGATGAAACAAAATAGCGACGGCAAATAGAGAACGCAATTGTAGGTAGATATTTGATATGACCCATTCGGTCTCAAAGTCGAAAACGAAGTCTAAGTTAAAAATAAATCAATACTAAATGACTGTACGTATGCAATAATACGCGCACACTTTTTTCAATTCATGCAGGTTAATTTATCTTGATTCAAAAATTATTTGATTCCAAACACAACGTTCGAATATAAAATCTCCCATTTGCTTTTCCATTTTCATTTTCAGTTTTCCATTTCCATCAATTTTCCATTCGATCAACGCATTCAATTCATTACTCCGCGAACCCGTACATATGTATGCCTATCTCGGTGGTAACTAAACATTCCATTTGATCAGTGATTGTATTTTTTGGTTTCCTCTGATTGTTGCGACGCCGATGTAGGCTAAGACGAGCGTTTTTTGACTTTTAATGTACACAATCTTTGTTAATGATACAATATTTATAATGTGTGGGTGTAAAGTATACTTTTGAGAGCTGGTTACAAGCGCTAAACGCATTAAATATACTGTACTGTAACTACATGTGAAACATCTTCTCAGAGAAAAATATATCTTTTAATTTTTAACCTGTGGGCAGATTATTTTAATGTTCATTTAATAATCAGGAATTTTAATTTCTTAGTAGCTATTGATGTGAAGGCTAAAATCGGCCAATGAACCAAGACCTGTTTGTTTACAATAAAAAATTGATTATTGACCTCGGATGCTGTCGCGTCTTTTCACTAATTTACATAAAATTATGCGTTTGATCAAGAAGATCAAAGATATCACAAGCCACGAAGTTATATGACGAATTCAATTATATCCTGAAATAATCAAGGCGTCATTATCATCGATGTTCATTGGACATCTTTATTACCACAGGCTATTTATATGAAAGAGGAGAAAGAATCGTTCATATAATTACTTCTACAAACAAAACGCGTAAAACGTAGATTGATGCACAACTATGACGAGAGCTAAGTATCGAAGCAAGTTTTTAAGTAAAAGTTGTGTTGCAGAGGAAGAACGAAATTAAAATAATACGAGCAGTATCAATAAGGTACAAGTTCGAAGATAGATAAAATAATGATTATTATTAAATGAATGAAACACATGAATAGACCATTTAAATATTCAAATTCCCCCGCGTTCTCGCCTCTTTTATAGATGAGTGTCTAAACGCGGCGCTTAATACTTACAAATGAAGCATAATTTATACATATAGTGCAAAGTACAATTACCGATAACAGTAGAATACTTAGACATCACAAACAATACGGTCGCGTGCGCAGTCGGTACAAGGCCGTTGAGTAGGTAGGTACTATTTTAAGGTATTCGTCTAAATAACGGCGGTGATAATGATCAATTAACATGATAATCATAACGCTATTTGGATTTATTGTACAGGTACGTAACGATGGTGCTAAAGGCACAAGCGGCTGGCCATAAAAATATTTACCTACAGCAGACGTAAAACTTCAGAAGCAGATCAATAAAAAATAACCAATCAAACAAAAAACGAATTTGTTGTTAAATTTCTAAGTAGATCATGGAATAAGAGACAAAGAACTGAGTAATGTTGATACAACAAGCATGGATGGCATGGATTTGGCAGGCGATAATGATCCACTGGCTGTATAGTTTGTTCTTAAAAAGAGACTCATCATTTTAAATATCACGTCACGTAGCGTTATGCGCCAGGACACGCAGGGATACTGCAGCAGTTATTTTTTGACATTGAACAAGTTTCTCAACGATGTCAATATCACTGTTTGTTTAGCACTGTATGTTGTTTCTAAATATTGTACATTATATTTGTACAGATAACATGGGACTGCCAAACAAAATTGAAACGCTTATTAGGGACTAATGTACAAATAACAAATACTTACATTATACACTGTCAGATAACATAAATTCGTCCATAATATCCACCCTAAGAGTGCATACATTAATTTTAGTGATATTAAAAATTATTAAATTTAATCTACATATAATTAAAGATAGGCTCTAAAACAACAATTGGGAACAATTTATAAATTAATAAAAAAAAATGTGTTGTTGAAAACTTCTTCATTGCGATTTTCATTATCTATTAGTGCCCGTAGAAACCTTTACTGCCTCGTAATGAGATTCATTGCACCGACTACTACATTAATTGAATGAAACTCTATACTCTGAACATCCGATCTGGTTGGTTTATTAATAGTTTTACTACACTCCTCAGAGCATGTCAACCATATCAACTACTTATTGCCACGAGCATTAATCGAGCAATTGCCGTCAATAGGGAAACTTATGTAACAATAATTTTACGCAAACTGAGGTACATTTATTGACTATCTTAATCATGGGCGTACCGACCGCCTGTCCGCCTGATTCATGGAGTTTCCCCCCCCCATCTGATTTTTTAAGCAATTTTTAAACGGCACATCAACTGTAGGTAGCCAACAGGTAACACCCACGATCGTTACTAAACTAACTAATCTAATTACTTGGGATTGTCTGCGCCACAGTTTAATCATCAGCTTCATGCAAACGTACATGCAAGCAAAAAAGGTTTTAAATTGAGTTTTATTCAAGTAGGTACCGTCAAGGAGGGTCAGAATTTTCAGTAAGTAGATAACCAAGAACTGCTAGAAATAGGGTATAAATATAAACGCGTCAATGATTTATTTGATGTTAAGTATACTGGATATCAATGGGTTGCGTTGACCGCGACCGCAACATGTTCATCAGTTTCATCACATCCTTCTAGCTCCACATAAATATATTGTTTCTATTATTTGATAAACAGGAAATAAATTGTATAAAATATTTAGTGCATCAAGGTAGTACAGTTGGACCTTATGTTTTTACAGTTCACGTTGTTCTTTTTTCGATATTTTTTGTTACATCGCAGATGGAAAACACACAATGTTTGTTATTAATTAGTCACGAAAATACAAGGCACGACAAGCATGAGAGCTTTAAAATGTACACTTTTTACTCCTAAGTAATCTGTTCTGATGATTTGAGAAAATATTGTTTACAGTCTTGTTGACACCTTTTGTTTGAAATCTTAATCCTGGACTCATAAAAGTACATTATACCTATTACCTACATAATAGAAGATTTTGGTGATAATAACGTTTTGAGTTACTTAAGTACTGGATGAATATTTTCTTCATAAGCGAATTACCATGATACACCCTTTCTTTATGATTCTAAGAAGATTATAGCCAAGCTAAAAGTATTAATTTCATCACCCAAGTAGAGTCTAAAGGTTCACGTTTTTGTCATAAGATCCAAATATTATGACGCAAATAACGTCAGTGGTTGAGTTACTAAATAAATTAACTAAACAACTGAACGAAATTAAGCAAAACAATGTGATAAACAAAGGAATATAACAAAGAGGAAACATACTTATGAAAACAGATAACGTGCTTGAAGAGTGGTATGAAGAGTGGAGTTATTACGGAAATAGAGAATGAAATAAGAGTTTAAGAAGTTCATAAGACAAAAATGCTCTAAATAATGATAATAAGTTATCGGCGATAACTTAATTGAAAGAGACTATTTTTATCCGCGACGAAACGGAGACGGTAAATGCGTTTGGGGTGACAGAAACTGTGTGCAAGTCAATGTTGCTATTTTTTCCATTTATCTCCAAAACTACAAGTCAAATAAACAAAGCCGATGCAATATTGGAAATACAGGAGCCAAAGAACATTAAAGGCGAATTAATGATAGACGAAGATCATGTGTCACTTATACGCCTGGAACAAACTGCAGCGAATCTTTAAACCGATCGTACAATATTAATCATGACAAGACCACAATTAAAACAATTGTTTATTGTAGCGGTCATCTTACTCCTAATACCGCTAAAGTTAATTTATAAACCAATAACACTTTAAAAATAAAGCGTTTAAAATATTTCAGGCATTTCAGATTATCGAATCATACTATCTAGACTTCTAATTTGGGTTATTATCAAATATCGAATCAACTACATACTTCGATAGAAGGTATTAACTATAAATGAGTATAATATCAATATTTAAAAACAGTTACTGTCAGGGTTTCATTATGATAAAATCCTGATAATCTTTTTATGTTTCCTACGTAGTTAAATATCGTAGAGGATGAAATTAAAGTCTTATCAAGAAATGACCTCTAAGATGGTATGGTGAATTCCTGTGTAAATTACCTTTACCTGGTTAATGCCAAGCGATAAACAAGAGAATCGTAAAATTTTTTGTAAGTAGACGTTTTGGACTCAATTAAAAATGATCCTAAATTTTTGTTTTCGGTGGAATTCTGTAAGCAGTTACGTGAGGTTAGTAGTGAACCGGTTTGCAAATCAGAAAAATTGGTTTTCTGTCTATCGACACGATCTATTAAGCTTTTAGAGCTTTGCATTATTTAATATTTTAGATAACATTTTATAATAATTAGTATTATGAGCTATAAGTTAATCCTGTAAGCCCGCATACTCAATATGACTTTGAGAATTGAAGGGCAAACTTTATCAACATACGTGTTTTATAACACAAACTTACATTAATTATCCAAACTAAATTACTTGCAGGAGAACACACGCAATATTCTTAGTGACAAAAAATATGGAATGTGTCTCAAAATAATTTACCTCACGAAATTGTTTTCGAAACTCTGTAGAAAGTTCAACACAACACGACCACACTGCACGCGAGCCGGCACGAAACTGACTGTCAAAGTCACTCTCTGTGACACAGTGCCAGACAAGAACATCAATGTTGTATTTGTTCCGTTCGGTAGCCATAGAACCGGTCAAATTGACCTCTAAGAAGCTTATCAGAGAGTTCAATGGCAAAAAGCTCAGTTTTGTAACTAGACTAGGTTGATTAGGGCCTTATTATGACAGACATATCTACTGATAATTCGATTTACAATATTTCCTTTTTCAAGCGGATAATTTGTTGTTTTTTATTCTTTAATTACTTTTGTATACTTACATACAAGAATACCTTCTGCTTCTTTTATAATCGTAGACAAAAAGTTACACTATCAATGAGCGAAGGTGACCCCTTACCATTACGTGACTTGGTAGGCTATTAGCTATTAGCAGAAAATGAAAAGTAAATATTTTTTTTTTTGAGATATTTATAAAATATCATATTCAGTGGCGATTTCTCTAAGATGGCGCGTATGGCGGCGCCATACCATAAATTTTAAGCATTAAATAAAATGTAAAAAATCATATATTTACAACCTAATTATTTAGACCTAAGTACAATAATTACATTTTACGAGCGCTGCGGTCTTCTATCACGAACGCGACTCGCGGCGATTGTCTTCGCGTTCGGTCGGCGCCGAGCGCGGCTGAGGCGAGCGATGCGTTCCTGCCAGCGCATGCCTAGTCCATACAAAGTCGTTGGCCCGCGCCGCCCGCGCCGCCCGCGCCTCTTCGATCGCTTAGTATCACCATAGTAAAATTATTATACTGTGGTATCAGCGTATCACTTGAGTTTGAAACGCGGGTCTGGCGCTGGGAATGGCGCATTATCTAACGAGTTTTCGCATGTTTTTCGTGATAGTGTAGATTTGTGATTTATACGGTTTCTATCTTTCTATTGATTTAATTTACTTTTTATTTAGTAGGTAATTAGTTTATAATGAAATGACATGAAATTATGAGTGATTCAACAAAATCTGTGATACAAGAACTTTTAGAAAGACCTTTCACGACGAGATCGTTTGCCGAAAAACGGTTGATAGTGGAAAATGGACTTTCACTATGGGACAAACCCTAAAACCGCGAAAAAACATTAGCTATTTCATACAAAAATAAAAATGTCAAATTGTATGAAATTTCTTTTTAACCGACTTCAAAAAAGAAGGAGGTTCTCAATTCGACCGTATATATGCTTTTTTTATGTACGTTCAGCGATTATTTCGTCGTTTATGGACCGATTTTGATAATTATTTTTTTAATCTAAAGTAGATATGCGCAGTGGGGTCCCGTGATAAGGACACCAGGATCTGATGATGGCATCTCAGGGAAATCGAGGGGAACTTTTGAAAATTGTATGGACAACTAGTGTGTTTGTTCATGTTATCATAAGTACATTAAAGCGCTACTATTTCATGAAGATCTGGAGTCGATCTGATGAAGCCGAAAGACAGCCGAGGGAACTCCTCAACGATTTACTGCAGTTATCTAGTGTTTGGGCTTGATTAATTTGTAGCGACGAGAACTTTACACTTACATGTTGAATTGAGCGCCATCTGGCGAGTAGTTTTTGAGTTATCTCTATTTATCAAGATTGAAGTCGGTTATTTTTTTTTTGTAAAAAGCAATTATTATTTGCGATTTCAAAGTAGGTTTCTTAATGAAAGACTGCAAGTTTGTTAGATTGTCCGTCTGAAGAAATGGTTTTCCGGTTATGCGCACTTAACACTACTCACTACACCCTATATAACAAAAGCTGGAGCCACCCCAATTATAAACACCAGGAATCGCCACTGATCATATTATTCTTGTATGACAAATTAACGAAATTTTCATTGTTTGACATCAATCCCAACGGACCTTGAAGGTCAGGGAGGGTAAGTGCATAAGTTAGTAAAATATAATGTATTCACTATTTTTTAAGGATTCGCACATCTTAAGCAGATATAGTCATTAGGCATACTATTCTATTTATTCACTTATCGTTTGTCGAGACATAATCTTATTTTTTTACCGGTGAGTTATTTCCTACGCTGGGATGGATCCCCGCACACTCCGGGGAGATACAGTGATGAGCGAATTAAAATTCGTGCAAAACTGTGCGTTCTATTCAAAATATATCCTATCGAATGTTATCGAGAGGATCTCTACATTAACCATGTATGACCTTGAGTTTGTCTTCTTTGCACAGGTATTTGAGCTATTGCACATTGGCCTCATCCAAATTGGGGTCACCAATGAGTCTCTTTATATAACTCGCTTTAAGATACCTATCTATCTAAAGACTTTAAGAAAATTGTGTTGTTAACGTAAAAATATAATTTGCTGAGCTATTGTCGCTATGTATAGAACTAGCTTTTGCCCGCGGCTTCGCCCGCGTGGAATTCTTTTATATCGCGAACTGTGGAAATTGGGAAGGGGGTACGTCATCAACTATCTTCCAACGTCACAGACAGACAGACTTTCGCATTTATAATATTAGTATGGATACGCTAGCATACTGGTGATGTAAGAAAAATAATTATTATAGGACTTACGTCTATTTTACGTAAATTCGTTCGATTTATCGTGAAATTCACTCTATCATTTCTCATTCTAATTCACCTTCTATGCTATTGTGGAATGTTTACGTTACGTTACATTTACATACGCTAATTTAGTTGCTAGTGTTTCACAAAGAATATTTGGTAAATTTTTTTCAAGCATGTTAACTTCGAATGCCATCTGATGCAAACTCTAATTCTTTTGCTGAACTTACTAGAAATTCATAGTAAGGAAGAAGTAAAAACATAATATGTAGAAAAATACCAGATTGAATCATTTTATTTGGCTGTTTCATAGGCTATCACAGGGCGTTGGGTGCAGATTATGCAAGTTTGATAAGAAATTATACAAAAACAAAGATTATACATATTAATTTAATACCATGTGTTTACTCCCCAGTTTTTCCAAAATGAAGTTTGTTAACCATAAACAAGATTCTTTGTATTAACACTATTATACTTAGTTTAGTTACCAAAAATTATTATAAGTGCAGGATATGTAAATACATAGAGGATTAACTGTTCATTTTTTTAACACAATAGGTACCCAAAAAGATTTTTAGATTTTTTGCCTGCTCATATGTCTATCTGTTTGTCTGTGATATTTGTGCTACAATGAGGGCTTAACTAATGTTTCTATTAAATACTATTACATATTATATTAATTTTACTATTACATAATTACTGTGGGTTTTGGGTTATGTCAGTTTTAAAGAATCAGTTATATAAATAGATCATGAATTTTCACAGTCACACAAAGTAACAACTAAACAAACAGTTATAAAGTAGTTACAAATTGTATTGCTCACTGATTAGGTGCTCTACAAATTAGCAAACTCGTGCCAAATATGAGTACTAAAATAAAACTCTAGAGTAGTTTTTTTATGTGCAAATTATGTAAATTACGTGTATCCATTCTATAACATCCTCTAAGTCCAACAGTTGAAATATACTTCTCTGGAAAGTTAGTTGGCAGACATCAGGCAATTGAGTATATCAGACATGTTTGTAGTATTAGCCTTGGCCTTAGTTTTCTGCTGGAGTATTCAGTTATTGTGCCAAATAAATATCAAGGTTATCAGTTTTGTTCCTTAGTTTTTCATTCCATAAAATAAACAGAGAATCTTATAACCAATGATTAAAGATGTATGTTTGAAATAGGTGGTTTATCATTGAAAAAAAATTAGCGAAAGAAACCCCTAGTCATTTTAAACTAACTTACTTCAAAAACAACTATCTAATTAATAAAATAATTATTTTCAGATCTACAAATTGATTTTTACTCAAACTGTTTTTGTACATGACAACACAATAAGGGCATACAATAATAATTGCCTCAATTGATGTGGGCAATATTAAATTTAATTATAGCTATGAAAAATTACAACTTACAACTATAATTGAGGTACCAATCAGAGAAGGGATTTGAAGCAAGTTAGTTGAGGGACACAGAATTTCAATCGACAGGTCTACAGACTCAGTTAATCATAGTAATGCATTAGACATAATATATCTGAAACCATGAACAAGTGAGAGGTAACATGTGTGTATGTTTGCCTTGATCTACATGGAAAACAATGATCATTTACATTTGGCTACTAGTTGTTTCATAACAGACGATATAAGTGCATCAAAATTTCTACCGAATACCAATTTAATAATTATGACAGCTAATAAGTCAATTCTTTAAAAGTCCACCGTAATTTGTTATAAAATTAAAATAAAAGAGCTGCATTACTCGTACCGACTGTGCTAAGTATATCAATATAGGTAGATAGTATCTTACCGTAATTTATAGTGTCAAAAATAATACTAACGAGAGTCTAATCAAAGCTGAAAATAATCTACAAATAACTATACCAGTGTAAACATTGCTATATCAAGTTCAAATAAAATTATTGTGAAACGTATTTTTTATTCAGTTCAAATTACATAATAAACAAAATAACACCATAGAATAAATTTACGCACTTGCAAGTCCTACATTATTAATCGAAAATATATTGATACATTCTATGTGGGAAATCTTTGAATTTTCTAATTAAGATTTTTGTAGCACAATTTACTTTATCGGACTCAATTAAATATAAGAGACTCACCAAAGAAAGAATGTCGTTTTTAGTCGTATTTTTCAATTCCTACGATCACTACAGCACTGTGCTTGGCCAAGACGTTCTAGTCAGCTGAATCAGGCAGCAGCAGACAGACAGTTTTTAGACATTGGACATTGGCATTGGCAATTGGCAATTGGCAATTTGGCATTGCGAGTTTGCGACACAGCTGGTTTTTACGTATTGTGTCATTTGTCTGTCAATGTGTCAATGGATTGACATTTGAAGACATTGATAGCCAGTGGCCATTGACAGTAAATAACGGCTGCGTTCCTTAACTAGTCCCTAACAATCTCACCCTCAACGCCTATTATATTTTTCAGTTCCATTAGATTTCGACGTTCAGAGTGCTGTTCCCTAATAGAGCGATTATGAGCGTTGATCACAGGGTACTTTTGTATTTATACTGGCGTTGATGAACATTACAACGCCTTACCGATCCAGGTGGGTCGTTGTGGTCGAAAGTGATGACGCAATCTATTTAATCTAATATCTATCTAATCTAATATCTAAACGTGAATACATCTATATAAAACGTATGAAAGGATATTATTTTTTCTGCCACGCCACGTGTCTGCCACGCACGATGTCTGTAGATTTGAATGAAGCATAAATTATGAGCGCCAATCAGAAAAGAAAGATGGTGGAATGTTTTGAGCGTTATGATCACTTATTGGAACGCGCCCATAAACACAAAATAAAAACATTTTGACAATAAAATTAATGCCAGTGAGTGATTGTCGGACATTATAAAAAAATTTGTCAAATGACATTCTGGCTGCGTTCCGTAACTCGACCAAAACGCTCAAAATGTCACTTTTTCATAGAAATTTGAACGTTTTGGGCGTTTTGGTCGAGTTACGGAACGCAGCCTATTTGTCAAATCAACTCAATGAATTTGTGTCAAATCAAAAGGTCAAAACAGAAAAAGAAAATAAGTTATTACTAAGCCGGACAATAAAATACAGTTAGAAACTATAGTAAACATTTACGTAACTTATAATCGTGTATCAGAAAATGGACCCAGAAAGGAATTTTAACTTTGATTATTGTTGTCGAACCTGCCTTAACGCGACTTCAACTCACATGTACAGTATATTTGCTGAAATTACACAAAATTTGACCATTGCTGATGCTATAAACAAATATATATTATTAGATGTGAGTATTTTACTGTAGTATGTAAATTCAAACAATCGTTGCACTTTAATTTTGAAGTTGAGTGGCCCTGCCTGTATTGGAGGAAATTAATTTGTAAGTCCATGGTGACAGTGATCACTTACCATCAGGTGACCCGTCGGTTCGTTTGCCTGCTTAGGCTATATAAAAAAAAGATCAATGAATGTGGGTTTCAATTTTGGGCCCACCGCAGGGCACAGGTTACTGCTAAGGTGAGAAGGAAGAAACTACTCCACTACTACACTGTGCTGCTCTAGTGCAGTTGGTGGACGGGTTATTGATAAAACCCAACCTAACTCTGCTCTATTTTGTATAGAGTGTTGACGAATTAGAATCACAGTTCAGAATAAAAAAAAGAAATATTTGTCACAATCATTTTTTAAATTGCTTTTTACCTATAATGTTTATATTTTACGCATTCCTGTTTTAAATTCAAATTAAAATGAACATTGTTCGCTTATAAATTGAACAGCCTGAACTATATAGTATTATATTTATAAACTTGTTTGTAATAAATATTACTAGTGAGTTGAGATCTAATATTATTATTTATAAGTTAGGCAAGAGGTGTTCCAAAAGACCAAGGTGATAATAACTCATCTATTGTAACCAGACTTCTTAATGTAATTTAATCTGGTCCCCAAGACCTAGTGCTTAAATAAACCATAAGATGTCATTACTTCAGACCTGGACTGTTTAGGCCTTAAACTTAAGGGTATTAACCAATATACAACATTTATGTTAATATCTGCAGTTTCTTTAACAATGCAAACATTTAATTACAGATCAACAGAGATGATAAATTACCAAAAAAGTTATGCAACAAATGTTTTATGTGTATCAAAGCATTTCATGATTTTGCTTTGTTTGCCGAGGCAGTTGATGGTACTTTAAAACGACAGCTTATTATATTGAATGAACCAGAACAGGATAATAGCAAATATATTGAACAATTAAAGAATGAGTCACAAGATATCAAATTAGAGAATAATGATGATAATGATGATTTAGCATTTGATAATAATATATCAGAATTAGAAATAAAAAATGAGTTTTCTCATAATCACAAGACTGAAGAATTGAATACAAATAATAATATTGAAAGTATTGAAGTATTAATAGATTCTAATGAACTGTTAATTTGTAAGCTCAAATGTGAAATATGCAACAAGAAATTTAGGAAACTTTCAAATCTGAACCATCATAAAAAGAAACACGAATTACAAACAAAATGTTTTACTTGCAATGAATGTATGAAGATTTACACAGATCATGATAAATTTGTCAAGCATTTGAATACGCATCAAAGTCAGACTAAGAAAGAGGAATATGATATAAAAGAGATTGAAGCTGATGCACAACAGTGTCAGGTTTGTTCTAAGATGTTTCGATCTAAGAATGCATTGTCCGCTCATATGAGGAAACATGCAAAGAAGGGTAGAGTGCTGTCTTGTACAATATGTGGCAAGGTGTTCACAAAAATGAGTCATTTGAAACGCCATGAACTGTCTCATGCTGTCAATCATCCATTTAAGTGTTCTTTATGTCCGAAGACGTTTGCCCAAGAGAGTTCTTGGAATGAACACCTTAATAAGCATAATGGAATTAAGCCTCATCCGTGTCCAATGTGTACAAAGTCATTTTCACATTTGACAACTTTAACTACTCATATAAGGATACACATTAAGGAGAAGCCATATTTATGTCCAACTTGTGGAAAGAGATTTGATTCAAGCACAAATCTAAATCAACATATGAAGAGGCATCAGGGACTGAAATTGTTTGCTTGTACTTTATGTCCTCGAAAATTTGTTAGTAAAGGTATGCTTGTTTTTTTATTTTGTACATAAAAGTTTAATGTATGAGCCATATTATGGTATGTCTAGGCTAGCTGATATAGACTACTTATAGGGCTATTCACTACATAGTATAAAACAAAGTCGCTTTCTCTGTCCCTATGTCCCTTTGTGTCCTTAAATCTTTAAAACTACGCAACGGATTTTGATGCGGTTTTTTTAATAGATAGAGTGATTCAAGAGGAAGGTATGTATAATAACATCCATTAAATAGTGGAGAAATACTGTTATTTTTGAGGTTTCTAATGTGATGTCGTTAATTATAATTTTTTTTCCGCTTACATTGCAAACGCAGGCTGAACCCTACGAGATTTATCAAAATAATGTACTAATTATTTGTACACATTGAAAAGGTCTACAGAAAACTCCGCGATGGTATATGTCTATCTCTTATGGATATCCCACAATAACATTTTTTGTCATTTACTTTTTACGACAAATAATGGCTAATTTTCGAAGCGATTTTAACCAATACAGCATTAATCCTTATCCAATTAAGTAGCTTAAATACATTGTTGATTAAATATAGATCTATATGGTCCTTTACAGCACAAGATTTAAATGAATATTTTCGAACATATTACAGATTTAAAATTGCGGGACGTAGCGCTTGCGGCGGTACTGGCCGGCCGGGGCGAGTGACATAGACCATATATGTTTTACCCGTGCGAACCCAGAGCGGGCCGCTATGTTTTTATATACAACGTTCACAGTTTTTCTGTAGTGTATTTAGTATCAGCATTGCACCCGTGCGAAGCCGGGGCGGGTCGCTAGTATATTATAAATTATATAATATAAATATATAGGACATTATATTGCACTTCCTTTAAACCATAGAACATCTACGTTTCAGGTGAACTAAAGTCCCACAACATAACGCACACGGGCGAGCGGTCGTTCGCGTGCGAGCAGTGCGGCGCGACGTTCACCAAGCGCACGTCGCTGCGGAAGCACACCATGCGCCATCTGGGCGTCAAACCGCACCAGTGCGACACTTGTCCTATGAAGTGAGTGGTTTATGAGAGTGAGTCCTATGATACAATCATCGTACTTAAGTGGTTATTGTCATACATTGACCTCAGTAACACCTCTAAGGCTATGTCCAAATTTAAATGGGAACAAAAAATCGAAAAAATTGGTCACCTAGTACGGATAAGAAGCCTTTCATTAAACTATTGATGATAATACTGGTAAACGAAGCTTCCCATTAAGCCCTAGTACAACTAATTCGCCTAATATGACACCCCGCCTAACGGCTCTGCCGTCAATATATTTTATTACTTATAAAAATTACTCACATTATGTTTTTTTTTTACTTTTTCCAAGGTTCACGTGCAAAGACCACCTGAAGCGGCACTACCGCATCCACACGGGCGAGAAGCCGTACAAGTGTGACATCTGCGAGCGCGCGTTCAGCCAGAGCAACGACCTGGTGAAGCACCGCCGCGCGCACTTGGGCGACAACCTTTATAAGTATGCTTGAAATTTATTGGTTTTGAGTTTTATTGTTTGAATAAACTTGTGTTTATTCAATCCGTAATTGTGGTATACGTGTGGTGGTGGTAAGGGTGGATTTCTGGTACAGTGTGATGGGGTAAACTGTGCGTTAGCAGTGCGTGAAAATAAGAGATTAATTGATGTATTAAAAATTCTTAAAAATTGACTTTCAATATTGTTTGTAAAAATCAACTTTAAGTGAACTATAATTTTTCAATAAGGATATTCTTATTCAAAAAATCACAACGAATTTTATTCTATTTAATAATTATAATTTAATATTTTCTAATTTCAGGTGTTCTCAATGTACACAAAGTTTCCGTCTGAAGACAGAGCTGCGTCAACACATATCCGACCATTTTATATCGGAACAAATGGAACTATTGAATGCGAGTAAACCCGTAGTAAGTACCGATGCTACGGACGCTAGTGATCCCAAGATGGCTGCAGCGGACGTCCCAGTGAATGGTGTGGATCAGACTATTTCAACATAATTTCCAATGTCAATCATTATCGCCAATCTCTGTCATTGATAAGACTTCATCGTAACATTTGGTTAAATATCGTTTTCTGACATGGTGCTTGTACACATTACAATTATGCTGTTTAACAAAGAAGGTGACAATAAATTGAAATAATAATAAAATATATAGTTCTAGTCTAAGGAGTTTATTCCCGTCAAAATTGAATTCGAGAATCGAATCGATATGTAAAGCAGCGCACGATCAAACGGTGGCTAAGAATGGAACTAATTTGTGAGATTTAAGCTAAGCGTCCACAGATCGGTATCGTACGCATCGGACGCATCGCAGTATCGCAGTTTGTATAGAAAGTACGATCCGTACGATGCGGATCAGTGGACGCACTTGTATGATTTTCTATACAAAGAATACTACGATCCGTTTATTGCGATGCGTCCGATGCGTACGATACCGACCTGTGGACGCTTAGCCTTAAACGATAATTTTTTTGTGTCATAATTCATTATGAATATGGTAAAATGTACTGAAAGTAATTTAATTGAACTTCTTGAGTTTGATATTCGAAAATAGTATAATTTTGAATTGAAGAACAAATCAAAACTTCAAAAGCAAGGTTGAATTGTAAATAACGTCCTAGGCCCTCAAAAAGACTGACATTGCAACCTCTACTGCCTGTATCTACAATATCCTTAGTAATATTTCCGTAATTAACAAGAAGTTTGAACTTTTTGACAAGTTTTATTTTTCGTATTGCCATTAATATGGTGAATGTTTTCCAAGGTTCTTTTGATATTAACAACTTTTTACGACATGCGACTTTAATAATTATACTATCGATATTCAGAAATGCGATGTAAAATATAGTTATAATTTTTGAAAGAGGAAGAACAAATACATGGAAATGTATAAAATAATATGCGAAGAGAAATCAGAGAATCAGTTTGGCATTTGACATAGTTAAAGTTATTCAGTAAAGAAGTGCATAAAGCCAAATTTTATCTTAAAATAATAATATATTTTTAAATTTTATTTTTATTTTGCAGAACAAGTTTAAGTTCACTGTCGATGTGAAATAGCTTTTATCAAAATGAGTCACGGTCGATTTTCGAGCGTAGAGCGGGTTTTTATTTAAATAAAACGAGATAAAATTACTATTATCAAGTGGAATATTTTTATAATAGCTCAGATGCTAGTGAAAGGTTCCGGGTTCGGTCTCCAGATGAGGCAAATTTGTGAGAGATTAATGTTTAGCCCGGACTGGATATATTGTGATCATTTATACACAATAAAATTGTGCGTCCTTGTTGTTAGCGAGAACTATAGGTTGTAATTTTATGTCCGTTTCTTTGCTATTATTATCTACATATTTCTATCTATTTTGCCTCCCAGGGATTTTCTGCCAAATGTACATTATATCCTGTAAGGTTAATTGAATACAGATATTTAGAAATATATAATAATTTCAATATATTTACTTCAATTTCATGTTACTTTTTAAACAGGAAGATAAATAATTAATTGTTATTTATACGTAAAAGCTTTTAAGTTTTACTATTGTACATTAAATAGTGTTGTTGTTACATGAAGACAAGACCTATTGTTATAAAGAAGTTGTATTCGTTAAATAAAGAGAATATTATTTATTGCAATTTGTATTATTTGTTATTGACAACATCAAACTCTTCCTTGCGTTTATTAGGCATCTGTCTATTCTTGAAGATGGACTGCTCGCTAGCCAGTAATGTTTTGGTAGAACACCTGAAACTTGGAACCTTCCAACTCATATCTTTCCTTATCTCAGTAGCTCACCAAATCTCACGTCGCCTCACCGTCTCCTATAGATCCCACTCGTTGGTTGATTTAGCAGAGTTATACAATTACTCCGTTATAATTTTACTTACCCCGTAATTAATCGTGATAGGAATCTTTCAACCTGGTTGGAATATCGACAAACAAAATACATATCGTGAGTACCCTTATGATAAGAAAATATTTGCAGTTCGCAATGAGTTAGGATTATAATCTTATCATCAAATAATTTTTAATGGGAAATAAAATACTCCAGCCCCCTTATTATGTACTCTTAATTCCAGACAGTTCACGTTCACAACGTGTGGATGACAGAGACAGCGCCATACAGGTAATAAAGCGCTGTCTTTGTCACCCACAAGTTGTGAACGTAAACTGTCTGGAATTAAGAGTTCATAATAAGGGGGCAGCACCATTTTCCAAACCATTTTATTCAACGACAATATTGATATTCTGTTTCTTGTCGAAAATGACCTTGCTGAAAATGAACTGACCAGGAACATTTTTAAAAGACTCATCATATCTCTCCTCTCTCTTCTCACCGCACCTTTAGCTTTTTACACTTCACCTTTCCACTTACTGACTCTGCTCTACGCTCTAAGTAAAGTTCTAATATGTATGTCTTCGTTACGAATTATAATAATTTGTAAGTAATAATTGCCAGCTGCATTCTTCGAATTACATTCATGGTCCAATTTGTCTGGCGAAAGCATTTTAGTCGGCGTCTCACTTTTTATATCTACTTAGAAGTGCAGATAGCCTACCTCCTTTCTAACAGATTATATAATAACCTCGTTTTTGAAGCTATGCTCATTAGTTGAAAATAACTTCGGATTTAAAGATAGGATAGATCATTATTGGAGTAGATAATAATAGGATTAGGTAGATACGTGCGTAATTTGAAAACTTTTAAGTTCTAAGTAAGTAGGTATATCCTGTTCGGCAGTTGGATAGGGTTTTTCCCGTTGGCTCCCATTCCCGTTCACACCCGTCCCACTAGACCCCGAAAACGATTAATTTGATTTATAGTTTGTTATTACTTTTGCCTTATTTTTTCAACGTGTACAGTCGATAGAAAAGGTGCTTTAAAGTATTATAATGATTTTTGCAGGGGCGTAGCTACTGTCGTTTCAGCCATATCAATGATACGGAGGGGGAGTATATGAGATTTTTTACTGGGGGTGTTTATTTAACGCAAAAGAACCTAAAACAATGATTTTTTAGAATTTTTGTCTGTTTGTAATGTGACTTAATTACTTTCATTGTTGTTAATATAGCAAATTATTAAGTAGGTACGTATTTCAAATAAGTATGATTATGCACTTAAAAGATTATTTTAAATAATTATTTTGTCCGTCTTGTAAGTTCCATGGGCATTATAACACCCAGACCAAGAACTAGGTCAAACCCAGGATACTTAGAACGGCAACTCAAGTTATCCATCCGGCGTGGTTCAATTTTTACTTTTAGACTTTTTCTGATAACTGTACTTTTAAGCAATGTTTACTTTTATTTGACGTTATCTGTAAAATCGGAATTCGGGGTCTAGTGGGACGGGTGAGAATGGGAATGGGAGCCAACGGGAAAAACCCGTTGGATAGACCCTGCATGATTAGTAGGTACTTATAAGGACACTGAGTTCGATTTGAACAAGATTCAGACATTGTACCTACAGATAAATTTCTATACCTACATAATATTTTGTTATTACTTTTGGGTGTTTGTAAATTGTTCATGCGTAACATTGAGGTGTACTTTAGTACATAGTATCTCAATGATGCGTAATCGTAGGCGATATTTACCTAAGTAGGGTTTTCTGGAGGAGTTCGTTATAAATCCAAGTTTCAGACGCTCCTATGACTTGGCTTAACGACCAGAAATTAGCTAATGACACAAAACTAGGCCAACTGATCAAAATGTCGAAGCAAGAAATGCTGTCGGTAGTGGTTTTTATAAGGTGTTGATCCTTAAATCATCTTTAGTTTAAGTCAACCTTCCTTGCTCGTTCACCCCTGAAATACTGACATTATCTACTGTTAAGTTTATTGGAATCTGTACGTACTGCCCAGTACTCATACCTGATGATAGGTACCTACACTTATGATCACGATACACTTCTGGGTCTCTATGTTGATTTAATTACCTCAAACTAGGCTTTACTCGTATGTAAGTAGATATGAATTGTATATATCCATCTATTAGTGTTTAGTGTTCATAAAGTAAATCTCTTACAGTATGGGTTCCATTACATATACGTCACATAATGTAACAGAACATACATAAGATAACGTAACAATAGTGCACAATGCAGCATCCAACGAAAGTTACGGCAACTTAGTTCTTATGACAAACTCATTCGTTTTGCTATCAATAGTGAGCTTGTGATCAATATTTGGTAAACCAAATTAGATCTTACTGCGTTAAACCGAAGTGTCGCGTGTTCATACACGTCTTGAGGTGGTAAGTGCTACCTTCACCACTAAGTGTGGTGGTAGGGCGCCATTTGTATTGAAAGCGCTTGGTTAGCGCACGCGTACTCGAACGTAGACCGTTTCGTTCAAATCGGGAATGTATTGAGGTGTGAAATGTGAGTCTCCCATGTTAATAGTTATTAGATAATGATAATGAATAGATAAATACTATGTTCGACTATGATCAAGTAGGCAAGTAATTCTGCCGTCATAACGAAGAGTGCAATAACTAGGTTTTGATTACTTTCGAGATAATCGCGGTTAAAAGTTAAATTTTTGTTTTGTGTGTCTCTTCGTAACCATAAAAGCTGTTGGTTTGAAACTTTTACTATACGACAGATAAAATAATTCTTAATTTTATGTAGTATATAATATTTGTATATAACTTTATATATATACTTTAAACGCAATTTTATATATGTCATTGGGACATATGAATTGTTTTGATACAGTATTCCTAATCATAACTGCAATAACTACACTACTTATTGCAGTTTTTTTTAGTAAACTGACGTATTATTGACATATTGCTCTTTTATGTAGCACAAAATACAGTTTCTTCCAACCATAAGTGCAATAACTGTCCTAGTTATTGAGATTTTCCATAGTAAAATATTTTAATTAGATATAAGGCAGAGATGGTTAATTGTAAGAACATAATAATTTATACCAAAATATATTAAAACAATATATTTGGTATGAAAATATTTATTTATAAAGTACAATTATATGAAATTGTAAAAGTCTAAATAAATTTTATCAATGAAATCACTACATAGCGTTTTCTTACTTACATTCTACATTCAACAATTAATAAAATCACAACTTAGAAACTGTAGTTGGTAATTCGCATGTCATATCAATAGAAAAAACGCTTTTAACAATCAACAAACTTTTCTTCTTTTTTTATCTCTTTTCTTATATAAAAACAGTAAAATCATGTATCCCTAAAAAATCGAGATAATTAGATATAATCCACGTTACGTTTGTATTGGGACATTGTTTGCGAAGATCATTGTGGTGTCAATTCACCACAAATTCAATAAGTTTTTCGAAGAAATGTCAGGATTCTGCTGCCTTAGTGGCAAAACGAAATTATCAGTATTGACACCGCCATCTGAACCATTGCATTTCTGTTTCGTGGCAAACCAAAAGAATCGCGACATTTTCTAGCCAACAACCAAACCTACAATAGTTATTTCCAAGTGATTTCATTTGGGACAGAAATTATTGAAGAACCAGGATTTAATCCAATTTTGAAGGTATTTACATATTTTTGTTTTTACGCACAAATCAGAAGTAACTTTTATAATTATTTCTGAAGGAAAATAAGATAAAACATTATATATTGGTAGAGAATGACACCAGGCAAAGTAGCAAAATAGCATAAATACATATTTAAATAAATAAATTTCCTGACATGTTGTTTCATAGGTAAATGGGATTAAAATGATTGGACGTTTTATTCTGTAGATGCACGGAAAATTCACCATCGAATTGGATCATTGCCGTCTCTCGGAGATCCACAACATATTTTTTACAAATACACCTCATGGACAACATGGGAAAACAACTTAATTGACGTCTAGAGATTAATACAACTATGAAAAAAGCGATTCTTCCAGACATGCAATAACGACTTCATGAACATCATGCATTGGTTAGGATATTCAAGACTGCTTTGGAGCGCATGTCAAATGATGACTACAAAGTCTTTTTCAGAGTGGAAAAACGATCAGTTGGAATAAACGAACATATACGAAATATACGAAAATAAAAGAGTTTGATGTTGTCAATTTCATTATTTCATAATGAAGGATTTAACATTATCAATTTGTATTAAATTTTTCAAATAGTATAATCTGGTCTATCATTGACTGTTTGGCGGAACGAAGTTCGCCAGGCCCGTCAGTAAGTAGTAAGACTAGTAGTACATTTAGTAAGCTAGACATTTTACGTAACAAATTTCCTTATGATAAATGCAATAACTCTTTAAATGTTGCGCTTATAACTAGTAAATGTATTAAAAATTTATAAAACGTACTAGTCATAAGTGCAGTAACTGAGACTTATTGCCGTTATTTTAAGTAATACGACAAAATATCAAAGCTATCCAAGTCATAACTCAAGATATTTCGGTTATGATTTGCTGCTTAAAAACCGTAACTTTAGATATTGCAGTTATGATAACCAACAAAACCAAAACTAATGAAGATACAAAAAAGACGTCTAAGAAGAAAATATAGAGCTCATTTTCCTGATTATGGATATGTTATTAACTCAATTTGCTCAAAAACACGAGTTATTGCACTCTTCGTTAGGACGGCAGAATTGTGTATCCAGTTATTTAATAACAAACAATTAATTATAAACTTAAGTTTATTTATTGTTTGATAAGGTAAGTGAAAACAACGCTAAGTAAATAATCAAGTTATATTAAATTCCTGAAAGTTAGATATAAGAAACAGCTTGTTAAACCGCATTATAAATAGCAGTTATAATATATTATAGATTTGTAATAATATATTTTATACGATAATTTGTTATTAATTACTACCTAACTACCGACTTGATAATTACTCTAACGTGCTACGTAATTCGAATTTCTAGTATTTTGCAGGATATTAAAGGAACGAAATATTTAACCCAATAAATTAAAAGCTTGTTAAAATTTTAATGAGACAAGCTAAAATTAAACCGATTTTATAGTTACATATATTTACTGACGCTCGCTTTAGATAGTTTATTGATTCAGGCGTTACTTTGCGGAACTCCATTATTACAGATTAGAGGTTAATGATTAATCTAGTTTGCAACAATCCACGAGCAAACTCGTATGTATGATGGTGTATTGATGGTGTATGATGTTGTACTTGCATGAAAGTATACACCATCATACATACGAGTTTGCTCGCGGATTGTTGCAAACTAGATTAACTCGCGGGTAGGTTGGTCTTTCAAGAGTGCCCCTCTTCAGCAGATGAGAGCGAAGAGAGTGTATATTTTCTCTTTAGGGAATGGATTTCCAAAAATCCTGTTTTTGGTAATTTATATTCCTACCTATATCTCTTGTTTGATAAGCTAACCCATGTAGCGTTCTGGTCACCATGCCGGATCGCCGTTCTTAGTGGGTTCGATTCTCAGTGAGGCGGGGCGCGGCGAATTATTTATTTATTAAGGTTTTTTTCTGTTATTTTAAAATGTGTTGTTATATTTCAGTATCGTTGAATAGAGAGGTGTGAATTTAATCTTTTCTTGCGGTAAAAAGCCCTAATTTAGGAATCCCTCTAGGGCACGTACCTATTGTACCTATTATGTACTGAAATCGCCCTTATTACTAACTTCCAAAGCAATGACATATAGGTCAAGGGCGAATCGGACTTGCACATATAAGGTTCCGTTTCCGTCGCTCCGGGTTCCGTCCATTCCGGTTCCGACTATCTATTTCCGTTCAAGAGATGGAGCATGTCTCCATCTCTTGATTTGTCACAGAGAAACGGATAGATCGAGAGTAAATATGCATACTAATATTTGCCTACTGAACGCAAAAATTACGTTTAAATAATGTTTTTCATTTTATAAGTATAAATATTTTTTAAGGACAACCAACTAGTTTACTAGCGGCCTAAATTTTGAAATTGGTATAGCAATAGTGAGAGTACGAATGTAGAGTAGGGAAAACGGGAGACGTAGAGAAGAGAGGGTAACGCAAAAAGTGGCTCGTAGCCAGATAAATTGTAGGGGTTTGTGGACCTTAAACTTCAAGTATGTACCTAGTTCCGAATAAGATATGAATCGACACTTCGAATCCCACGAAAAGCGAAAACTCTCTGTAGACATTCCGAGAAACTTTCGGACACTACATCCCCCGGGGAAATAGATATTGTATTTATCGTGTTATTTGTATTAATGCAAGGTTTTGTTTTGGAAATATCCCCAGTTGTTGGATACTCATATATTTAATTCAACCTCGAAGCCTGTCTATTGTGGTTTCAAGTGGATAGGAGAAATGCATGTTCGGAGGATTTTAAATATGAATGTAGCACAAAGAGCGTAGGATAACTGAAAGGATAGGTAGCTACATTTGGGTTTTACGTGAAATGTTATATTCTTTCTTAGAAATATAGTAGGGGGAGTCCGGGAGAGTTGAACCGCTTTTTTTTAAAGTATCATATTTTCTAAATAAGGAGGCTTAGTGATTCAATTATAATAATAAACGATAGCTTATTTATTTAAGTTTACTTATGCGTATTTAGATTTTCCATATTCTTCTTCTCAGTCGTGCACTCTTGACAGAGTGGTCGTGGTCATGATTGGGCCGGTTGTTGTGCTGCTGCTACTTTCATGAGTCGCCGCCATGTAGTTCTATTTTTGGCGGTGTGAGAGCATTCATTGATGGTGAAGTGCGTCACTGTTTTAATCAGGTCCGTCCATCGTGTTGGAGAGCGCCCGCGTGTTCTCTTGCCCTCAACTTTTCCTTGTATTACTAATCGTTCCATTGAGTCCTCGTTGCGTGTGATATGTCCAAAGAACTTGAGGATTTGTGATTGTACAATGGACGATAGTCTCTGTTGGATGTTAAGTTCTTTTAAGATGGAAATGTTGGTGCGGTGCGCGGTCCATGGGATTCTCAGCATGCGCCTCCAACACCACACTTCCAAAGCGTCAACCTTGCGACGATCTTGCATCCTCAGTGTCCACGTCTCAGCTCCGTATAAGAAGATAGGGAAGACCAGGCATCTCATCAGACGGACTTTTGTGTTTCTGGTAATTCTGCGGTCCTTCCAAATCTTTTCCATATTATATTACTGAAATATGTTATACACATTTTAATAAAAAATGGGATATGATTCAATTCTCCCCACCCTATGGGACACTTGAACCGGGGTCTGGGGAGAGTTGAACACTGCTTTTTAAAGGTAGAAAATAAAAACATTTTACAGCTTAAATCACAAGTTTATTAATCAAAAGATTACAAAATGAAATGAAATTCTAACGAAACACAGTCACACACTCTTCTCATAAGGATAAATAAACAATACTTCGACATACTCTTAAGCATTCCATAGGCATCATAATTATTAAACATTTTATTAATAAAATTAAATATTTAACGTTTCTCTAATCAAACTTCTTACTCTTTCTTGATATTTCTTACCATTTTGTTTCAATTATATACTTATTCTTATCATTTAGTATCATTAATTAGCCTTAATTAGGACTACTTTCAGTCAGCTGGTAACCAAAAATTTGATCAATGTTATTCTTTAAGATGGATGCACCGTCCTTTATCTCACGTATAGCATTTTCTAATTCTGGAATGATATGTATTTTTCTTTTCGGTATTTTTCGGATGGTTTGTATTGAAATTATATATTTCATTCAATTAGTCTGCAATAAAATATAAAATTACACATGAAAACAAACAAAATACAAATAAGACTTGTTGTATTAAGGATCCCGAATTGTTTTTAAATTTCGCAAAAAGTTTAAAATTTATATATCTGTAAAGTAAAACTCCAAATATCTTCATACACATACTATACATGGGAGACATGAACCACTGAGCATATCTCCCGCACCCGTCATGATGCAACTCTCCCGCATATACTACTTTGACATTGAATTCTACCCACAGAAAAAACAATTAACGTAATCGAAACAGCACTAAGCACACGTCAAACTATAATAATCAGGCAATAAAATAGTAATATTACACAATACTTACCTCTATAAACACGGCCGCAATATCAAAACTACAAAAAAATTTAAAATCCACTCCGCCATAACAAAAACACCTTTTCGAATCTGACAGCCAAACAAACCGGCCATTGTTAAAAATGGCGCCGTGCTTGTCATTGGCCTCCCGCGCCCTATCAATGACCGTCTTGACGTTTCGTTAGCGCAAAATTTAAGTCGAGTTTTAAAAGGTGGTTCAACTCTCCCATCTGGGCAAGTCTCCCGGATTCCCCCTACTTTGTGACTGTTAAAATGAATATTAGAGTTTTCTCGGAATAAAGGATGTATTCCTTTACTTACATTGAGAAGGAAAAGAACAAAGTTTTAATTTCAAATAATGTGGGATTTTAGACATTGAAGATGATTTGGGTTGACGCTATGCGAGATTTTAATGGCAATTCAAGCAGTGCCCATTTCTGGGCATAGGCATACCCATCCCCTGAAATCCAGGGGGAAGGCAAGTAATATACATGTGAAATAAACGATTTTTATTTTACTATTACACGCCAAAGCTTTCGTTGGTAAAGGCCTGCATTACCTGCATTAGTGAGGTACTTAAATCCATTAATGGCTAGACATTCACACCAGTTACTTAACTGCGAGCATTGAGACTGCAAGTTATTTTTATTGAACACCGTGACGATTATTGCTTAAAATTGCACCAACCAAATGCGTGGCGCAATAGAGATTTGAACTCAAAGCGTTGCTCAACTCAGAAAGTAGCGGAGGAAAATGTACAAAGAAAACAGTTCTACGGAGCATTTCGCAACTGTATAAATAATACAGCTTTGCTTAATTATGTTCTTTTATACATAGATATCATTCTTTTGCGAAAATTCTTACCCAACTTATTATCTAATATCTAATACCTACCTACTTACTTTTTTGGGCATAATATGCGTTATAAGATACCTAAGTAAATACCTACACTACCTACCTACTTATTGCAAATTTTTTTGTTTGCAAGAAACAGTTGGGAAGTAGTAGAAGAAGTTGTAGGTGGTAGACTTTTAAAGTCTTTGTTTTTTCTGCCTGTGGAAACTTCTAGGTACTTTCTTATAAGGATGTCTATTACAATTTGACGATAAAAAAGTAAGAAAACCATTTTAATTTATGCAGCATGTTCTCATAGCATAGATTATTTATTAACGTACCTTTGATAACACTATGGTGATATTACCTACGTCTCTACATTTTATTATAGATCGATGCTCTACATGCAAGATATTTGAGAAAAATTAACATCTCACCAAAAACGTACCTACCTATTTGCACGTCTTGTTAACTTGTTAACATTATTGTTGTTTCATTTCAATCAGTTCATAAACATAAAATGGACGTCATTTTAAATAATTTAAACATTTATACTGTATTGTTGAAAAATAAATTAAGCTAAAAATAGTAAAAAATAAGTGAGGAGTTATAAAAGTTGAGTTTATCCACTGAAGTTTAAAGTTAAACATCCTTATTACTTTTGGAGGCTTTGTATTGAAATATCCACTCGTATTTATTTTATATGTCATATAGTCAAAAGCAAGAACTGTTATTGTTGCAACATAGAAGACAAACTGTAATGAGATAATAAGTGTAAGGTAGAACCAGAGTGGTCCAAGTGACTTTCTGCATTGACCCCCGATTTTGGCATAAAGATCTCCAAAACTCAATATTCTTTTATTCCACTTTGATCCAATTGCAGTTCAGTTGCAGAATTGCAATTCAATAACATTGTCTAGGGCAATTGCAACAAAGTGGAATAAAAGAATATTGAGTTTTGGAGATCTTTTTGCCAAAATCGGGGGTCAATGCAAAAAGTCACTTGGACCACTCTGGTTCTACCTTACACGATTATGTTATTTACAAATCAATTTTATGGTCCCATCGTTAACAGGTCCCACAGCTGCTATGCAAGCTGTGACAATGTTAGTACTTAAATGTTAAGCTCCCAAAGGCCTCTGCGACCAAAATAGGGCTATTGTAGCCAAACTCATTGTTAGATATTTCATGATCGGACCTACCTTTAGAATAAATCGTAGGATGTTCTTGGGTTCCAGATTCCTGACAAGTTTAGATAAGGATTCGGAACATCTGGTAATAAATAAATAATTAATCTTAATCAAGTATCCATCATTAAAATTTAGGGAAACAAAAATCGAACGTTTTTACTTGCATTAAACAAAACAACCCAAATGTCAGATTTTTTCTATCATCCGAAGATTTTAACGGGGAGTGGTTAGATATTCCATATTTTCGCCATTTTATAGGGATCCTATGGTGCGCCTGTGGTGTTGCTGAATTAAATCGGTGTCGATGACCAACAACCATGCTCATTTACCTCGTTCGACTAGTAGACCATGAAAGGAGTAGGCTCACGTATCAACCAATACGTATAACCTCAGATCAATAAACTATAGATGGCGCGCCATGAATAAAAGCGTGAAGCCGGCAAAAGTCAGCCGAAAGCACACATCGAAACCTTTGGAACACAAAGCTTCATTCATTTTTTATTATTTAGAACACAAAAGTCGTTTTGGAGTGAGTGCCGCCGTGTATATTACAAGGCTAGGCTGATTTTTTGCTGGCTTCATTTTTTTGTTCCCGGCGTGCCGTCTATAGTTTATTGGTCTGAGCGTATAACTAGAAAAATATCGTTACACCACAGTTACGTTACGTGTCATCGTATGCCCCCGTGGTATGCCCTAACAAATTACGCAAATACTCGCTGGTACTCCAGGACAGAGCAGGAAGTTTGTGTGGGCTGACAGGTTTCAACGATACTCGGTTACAGTCAGCGAACAAGTTACAGTACAATGTACTCATTATTATTGTCATAATATATAAAAGCGAAAGGTCTCAATCTCATCATGTAATATCAATAATCGTTTGGTGTACAAAGATGATATTGGGCAGATTGTAGTTGATAATAAGCAGAGAGACGTCCGCCAAGAATGGATTTTGTCATATTTCACCTAGGGAAGATACTTATTTACTTAGAAAAATTATGTCTTAACTCTGGGACAAACTATACTTTTAGTTTTTAAGAGTTAAGTTAGTTGTTAGATTGATACATAAGTTTATAAATATTTGTATGTCAAATAAATAAAATAAGTCTGTGACATTAATATCCGCACGAAGCCGAGAAAAGAACCTAGGACTCTTCGTTTCTTGGGCAGGGCACTTTATTGACCACACTGCGGGGTTTTTTCACCACTTTCTGCTAAACAATACTCTCAATGACTAAGGTAGTATGAAAACAATTTGACGAATAAAATAACTTATCCTCATTGCAAGTAGTTACTTTATAGTAGTGTACCAAAGATGAAAACTTAATCTTTGGTACACTACTATAAATAGCACATCGAGATTGTATTGCCTAATTTTTGATTAAAATCAGTCTGGCTTACATTGACTTTCGAAATTGTTTGTATTTACAAAAACCTTACCTTGGATAAAATTATGCTATTAATCCACGGTTTATAATCTAAATAAATTAAGTTACGTTTGTATTTGGACAAGCTCTGGTAATTTTGTATTACATTGATGATGATGATGGCATAGTTAGTCTTTCGAAAAGTGTTTGTAAATAATCTACTTGGAATAAACATTTTATTCGTTCATTCATGATTTATTTTTGTACTCGTACAAAATTTTGAATAACAAATCTCCTCATTAATTATTATCCTCATATCATTATCCTTCTCATTATTTTCGAATGTGTTGTACCTACTCCAGAACTAAACTTAATAGTTGACCCAAAGTGGAAATCCGTTTCCACTTTGGGATGTTTACCAACAATATTGTTGCCCAAAAATCTATTACGAGTTGTACCAGGAACTTTTTTAACCTATAAAGCCCTTGAAAAAATTTATATTGGTTTCCAAAGATATTTCCTGTTCTATTCGACTAACAACATGTCTTTTTCGTAAAATATTCTGAATTTATATATTTTGGATTTTGGCCTTGATTTCTGTTTCCATAAAATAAAATTCTGGTTTTGCATTTAAGTGCTTGGTAACTATAAGCTATATCGTTAAGGCTTACTATACTCGTGTAGTAGTCTATTTATATTGAAATAAAATTAAATATTAGTATTTTTAAGTAAAGAAAATTGTATGTAAGTAATTAGGTATTTGAATTTTTTAATGAATTAATATTACGTTACTGAGTATCTATTTTATTTTGTCCGCAATGTGTAATTGAAAGGAATAACTCAAAAATTATCCATTAGATGTCGCTCAAATTTAAATACGACCAGACGATAAGCTTTCGATTTTTTTTCAAATTTATTTCATTTAGTACAAAGTACCTAATGAGGTAGCTCACAATAAAAAATACTTACAGTCTAATTGAGAACCTTCTTTAAGGCGGTTAAAAAAGTTAATTGTACAGAAATTTTGATACTTTCATGTAAGTAGGTACTATCAACTTATTTATAAGGGTAGCATTTATATGCTACGCGACCTTATCACTAAACTCGATCTTCCAGTTATCCTACTATTGATTAGGCTGCTCACTGGTCATTGCAGGCTTAACAAACACCTACACACAATAGGCTTAAGTAACACTGCAACATGTAGACTCTGTGGTGGGGCAGAGGAAACCTCCATCCATATCCTCTGCGAATGCACAGCAATTGCCCACTGCAGGAGTGTTATATTGGGAGGGCATGTAATTACACCCGACCAAATCAAAGACCTGGACCCCAAAAACATACTACGGTTCGCCCAGACCGTAGGAGTAGGGGACCAGATCTAATTTCAATGGGATGGCCACAATAGATCAGAAATGGTCGCAGTGGCCTCACGGGGATACTTGTTCCCCGTGCCCTATATCACCAAATAATAATAATAATATCCTACTACGTAAGGAGTCTTAGTAATAAGTTAATAACAAAGGGTAGGCGTACAAAACATGGGTACTCGCTTCTTAAGAATTTATTATACATCCTCTGAACCCTCCCTTTTAGGTCAATCTTATTACGTCTAGATTGGTATCTTTATTAGATATAATATTAAGAGACAGTTCAAAGAAAATTATGTAGCATTTTTTTATTTCATCAATATTGTATCTAGTTACGCTTGTTTTATTTTCTTTTTATTATATTTATTCAACTAGCAACGTATGTATGCATGTTCGGGTTAAATCCCACCGGTGCGAACATGTTGTGAAATGAAGGAGCATCATTATGCACCGAAAAGTTGTTAAAAGGTGATGAAATCCAGTAACAAGACTCAACTGTAACCGATCATCATCGATCACCCACAAAACCGACCACCACGCCTTACGTTACTTAACCTTACTTATTTTTTCACTACGCACTACAGTTTTTGCGTTGTAAAGCTTAAAAGCTGACGTTAATGTTTATAGCGAAAATAAAACCTTACTCGGAAAGCCACTCCTCCTGTCACAAGTCATAAATAAGTCTTAATCATCCATCGGCCTCCCAGCTATTAAGCTTTATTAGCAAAAAAGTAAAACGTAATGTAAATAATGAAATAATATTGAAGTTGATGTAATTTATAAGAAATAAAGCAGGAGCATCGTCAGCTTTTGTTATACCAATTGCTTTCAACGATAGTCCACAAACAAACAGACTATAGTCTATCTATATAAGCTATCTATATAAGTAGGAAGTATAATAATAACGCTACACACTCAAAGTCCCACACTAGGATTTCCTGTGTCGTGGGTGCCTTGGACAACACACAAGTAAGACAAGGACACACACCTAGACTGAGAACTGAAATTCAAATTCATCATTCAAATTGCTGCCTCGCTGGGAATCGAACCCAGGACCCTAGGAACAGCGATCCGGCATGTTAACAATTGCGCCATTCGGGTCGTCATAGTGGTCTCCGTCTTCCATCATCATCATCTCAATTCAAACCATCATGGCCCACCATTGAGCACGGGTCTACTCTCAGAATGAGAAGGATCAGGCCTTAGTCCACCATGCATGCTAGCCGCAATTTTACGCCCGAAGGATATTATCATGAAACAAATATAGAGAGGAGGCGGCCAAAGCAACTGTGCACTGTGAGTTACTGTGACTCAACTAGGTCCTGACGTCATCGTGGCCTAAAGTCAGTCTACCGTCGGCGCCCGTCCTGTGCACAGCGGTATGGACGTTCACATTTTCAAAGAAAAGGATGAAGTGCTGTCTACTCGACATAAGATGGCGACACTATATTCTTATATTTTGAGTACGTCCCTGTTATATCCTACAATAATGGACATCTTGTGTGAGATAGTTAAACTACATAGTAAAATCGATATAGATCGAAGCGAGTAGTTTTGCTATTGACCGTTAGATGGAAAATAAAGAAGTGGGCGGGATCTAACACCCCCTCGCCCCGCAAAGTGTCACGCGTTCTTTCTTAGAGAAATCTACATACAACGTCTCCTCTCTATATTTGCTTCATGGATATTATTGTAGTCTAATTCTAGTTTAGTTTTAGTACCTATACAGCTGTTACTATCCCACCGCTGGGAAAACTTAAAGGATGTCATAGTTCACCACGCTGGCATAGTGCGGATTGTGCACACATTTCCTTCACGAAGCAAGGAAAACCTAATTAAATTCAAATATCGATTTTTTTTTTGAAAATAATAATATGTACGTGTCGGGGTTCGAACCCGGGAAACTCGTTTCGGGAGTCGCAACGTTCAACTCACTCGACTATCACTGCAATATAAACACATTCAATTACTAACACCTAGCTAAATTTTATTCATACAAAGTTTTTTACTTACTTCGAAGTAGTTTAGAATATTAATGAAGAATACATAATTATTACTACTTAATACATATTATTTAGTTAGTTTTGTAACTTCTTAAGAAAAGTACTTACTGAATTAATTGCGTAAAGTTATACAAACGTTAATTAATAAGGTAAACTTTCATAAAATAACGTTTCTTATTTTGAAAGCAATTTAAATTAAGCTGAAACTTGAAAGGAAAAGAAAACATTAGAGATATTGTACAAACATAATGTTGGTTTCTATTAAACGTTTTCGTCTAATTTCCGCTTCGAGTTTACCAGTGGAAAAACCGATATGAATATTATCTCATTTACAAAATAATAATGATAAAACAAATATCAATAACATAAAATATAATAAAAATAGTAAGGTTTATTTTATTCATCTTGAGAAAAATTGTATTTTGTTCTGAAGTTCTGATATTATTGAAGGTTCATTTTAGACGTATACAATCCATTTTGATTCTAATGATGTCCATGTCCATGGATAATGATGGTGGTTTGTGTACGTCTGTCTGTCCATTTCTTTTGTCTACGTGCTAGCTTTTAACACTTAACCTGCTGAATCGATTTTGATGGAATTTAATACTCTGAAAAAGATTTGATTCGCAAATACATAGCTACCCCTGGAATAATTAAAAAAGTATACATATTGTCTTTTTTCGAACCAAGGCAGAAACCAAATGCAAAAAATAATAAGTAGGTACCTAATAGTTTAAATAATCGCCGCAGCGTAAACAATTTACGACAAGAACCCATTTCCCCCGCATCATATTGCATAATCCCGCGCGTTTTGTCAAAGTTATCTTTTTTGCAATCTCTCACATGTTGTGTTATGCTGTGCGTTTATGCAATGTCTTGGAGATTTAACCCGTCACAGCTTGTGACTTATCGTGGATCTCGCCAAAATTACGTGATACTTGACATTAGAATATGTATAACTGGTCGTCTCTACTATAATAAATAATAAGAATGTAGGTTTTGGAGTCAGGTAGCATCTGACCGTTCTCATAACTTTCTGCAATATTTATATTGAATTAACTATTTCGATAATTATATTTTGATCTTAATGACATTTACCTCACTCTAGCATTTGAACTACCCGGTAAAATAATCCATCTATCAAATGAACTATTGTTGCCTATCCATATTTGCTAAACACTATTTAGACAAGTAGTTATTTGATTGATCGTTCGTTATTTGTCAAGTTTTTCAAATCGTTACAATCTAAACGTACCTACCTATTTCTAGATTTTTGGACGTTCGTAACATTAATTGACTTTAGTCTCAAAAGCAAAAATATAGAGCAAAAGTGAATGAAAAGCTAAATGAAGAATAAAAAGTTGTAATGTTGTTTGTACTTATAAGGGGCTCTTCGAGATTAGCCCCGGGGTAGTTGAGTCCAGAAAGTCATAAATAATGTTAGAGGATAAAACTTTAAGTTCAATTGAAATATTCTGCTTTAGGCAATGCTGAGATCAAATTGTAATAAATCAAAACTTCACTATTGGTTCTTTGACCATCCATATTATAGATTAAGAAATTAGTGTCTGTGTAATATCGCGATACAGGCTTTCATCGGGAGCGGAGCGGACTTCCTGCGGAATCCATTTGTATCGCAGAGATAAACATCTTCCCGGCACTCTATCAACAATGAGTCTAGTTCAAATGAGCGAGCAATAATAATCTAAATGAGCTCGCTCATTTCTGGCTGTGGGGAAAAATTATTAAATTGTTTATATTCTTCGTGGTAGATGACAAATGTGTAAGGTAGAACCAGAGTGGTCCAAGTGACATTTTTGAAAAAAACCCGATTTTGGCAAAAACATCTCCAAAATTCAATATTCTTTTATTCCACTTTGATTCAATTGTCATTCAGAAACATTGTCTAGGAAAAAACGCAACCTCTCACTTTGGACTTAATGGAATTTGGAAAATCTTAGTGTACCAGACTGGTCCAAGTGACAAATCTGTACTTGGATGATTATGGTTCTAATTTTGTGAAAAGGCTATTTGATCAAAGTGCAATGTAAGGGCGCATTCAAGTAGAAAGCTGGTTACCGGCGCTGATCTGCCAGCGCTGGTCCGTCGAGATAACCTCTACATAAAGTTTTTGAGTTACTCTTAATAATGTGTATTTAATTTATGATCGTTACCTCATAACTTGTCACTAGATGCTTCGATTTTGATATTTCCTTTTTTGACGTGACAACGTCTTATAAATTGGTTTGCCGGGTGACACTTCAAGAAACTGCGTTACGCTCCGCTCACGTTATGCGCTCACAATGAGAGCGAGTGAGAGGCACGCGTCCCTTCCACTCGGGCATGGTTAGCCCGCCTAAGAGCGAGAGAGACAGACATAAAAAGCACAATCGGCCTTTGCGTTCGGCAGCTTGATTACTTTGGAGGTAGATATTTTGGTAATGTATCCAATTATTACTTTGTTATTGACTTCTGGGACTATTTATAAATTTTAAATGTTACCTTTTTATAAATGTTTCCTGTATTCCTTCTTTATTTTTATTGATAAATTTCTGTAACTTTAAATACGATTTCATGACGTTTGTTTACTTTGATGATATTATTTGTCAATCATTCCATCAGTATTTTCTTAAGACGTTGTCACGTTCAACTATAGTCAGTAAACCGACTTTACAGACAACCAGTTTTTTATTCGAAAGCTAGTACCTACTTGACGTGTGGTCATATATAATTTTCAGCGACATCTGACGAGTAGTTTTTGAGTTATCTATACTTCTCGATTTTGAAGTCGGTTATTTTTTGTAAAAAGTTATTGTATTATTTGAAAGCTGGTACTTGTCGGTGGTCCCGTATAAATTTGAATAACAACTGACGAGTAGTTTTTGATTTATCCTTAATGTGTATTTATGTTTGTTATCTCATAGCTTTGTACTGGGTATTCCAATTTTGACGATTCTTATTTTAATTGAAAGCCTGGGCTTGTCGTGTGGTTCCGTTAAATTAAATTTGATTTACATCAAACCAGTAGTTTTTGAGTTACTCTTAATAATGTGTAATTAATTTACCTCATATCTTAACACTGGGTGCTTCGATTTTTTAAATTATTTTTTTATTCAAAAGCAAGTAGGTCCTTGACGTGGGGTCTCATATAAATTTCAGTGACGTCTTACAAGTTGTTTTTGAGTTACATACACTTAGCTTTCAAGTAAAAAAAGAATCGTCAAAATCGGAATACCCAGTAGAAAGTTATGAGATAACAAACATAAATACACATTAAGGATAATTCAAAAACCAATCGTCAGTTGTTGTTCAAATTTACACGGGACCACCGACAAGTACCAGCTTTCAAATAATACAATAACTTTTTACAAAAAAATAACCGACTTCAAAATCGAGAAGTATAGATAACTCAAAAACTACTCGTCAGATGTCGCTGAAAATTATATATGACCACACGTCAAGTAGGTACTAGCTTTCGAATAAAAAATGGAATTATCAAAATCTAAGCATCTAGTGACAAATTATGAGGTAACGATCATAAATTAAATACACATTATTAAGAGTAACTCAAAAACTACTGGTCCGATGCCGCTCAAATTCATATGAGACTACAATGATACTTGCATTGAACCACTTGCACTGTACCAGCTTTCAAATAAAAAGAGAATCATAAAAATCTAAACACTCAGTAAAAAGTTATCAGGAAAAAAACATAAGTACACAGTACAAAACATCCTTACACATTATTCAAGTTAATTCGAAACTACTCGTCAGATGTCGCTCAAATTTATATGGGACCATAACACAAGCACCATCTTTCAAGGATATAAAGAATCATCAAAATCGGTTTACCCAACACGAAGTTATGGGGTCACAAACTTACCAACAAAGATAAAATAAAAAATAAAAAAAGGATCGGTGAATAAGTTTTTTTTAACTTTTCTATTTGTTTGTAGTATGTTTGTGCTTGCTGATCTCAGAAACGGCTGAACGGTTCGTTATGGAATTTTCACTAGATTCTTTTTTGTTCGAAGGTAAAGTAAAAGTAGTGCTTGTCATAATTATGGTACCTTGTACATTGGAGCGACATCTGGCCGGTGGTTTTTGAATTATCTTGACTTTGAAGTCGGTTATTTTTTTGTAAAAAGTTAGTTCTGAATCATATTAATATACTAGCTGTGCCGCTGTGCCCGAGGTTTCGCCCGCGTGAAACTCAGTATGTCACAAAATTCCGGGATAAAGAGTAGCCTCCATGTTGCTCCACAACCTCCTCCATCTCCAAGTGAAAGTTCCATAAAAATCTGTTCAGCCGTTTCTGAGATTAGCGTGCACAAACATAAGTAGATTACGGACATATAGATAAATTTGTTAGAGTTTTTAATTTTTGTTTGTGTCAGAGTGGTCCATGTGCAAGAATTTTTAAATTTTTGTTTGTGCCAGAGTGGTCTGTGTGCATTTTTTTGTGAAAAACCATCAATTTGTTATACTAAATACAAATGATTGTGATTATACATATCTTATTACTTTAATCTAACTTGTTAGCTGTAATTTCAATAAAGAATTACAAGTTAAAAGTTATTAGTTTCGCTACAATAAGTACAAACGCGTTTCCCTCGTTTTCTCGAAAAGTTAAAATTGTCACTTGGACCACTCTGGTTCTACCTTACCTAAATGTCTTAAATGTTTTGGTTTAGATGTACTCTTCACCGAAGTCATCATAAATTCTGAAGTAGGTACCTACTAAGCCCGGCTTAATATTAAGAAACTGTTAATATATTATATTTTTTCGTATTTTTTTTTATTCATACAAGTTACCCAACGCGTGATTATAATCCCATCTGATGGTATATAATAGTAATTCGAGTTCTTGGCAAAACATAAATGTCGCAGTTCGCAGTAATAGCAGTAGTTCTCTTACAATGCATGTGAGGTCATACTCATAGACGCAAGCTTTACTTTAGACAAGCTGTACTTTCAGTTGTGCTGGTTGTGCAGTGCATGTTTTCTTACAATCTTCTCCTTCGCTGAAACTAGTTGCATTACGTTTCAAGTGGGCATATTTTTGAAAATTGGAGTTGTGTCTTGGGTGCCAGTTTACAACTCGAGCCCCCTGTTCAGAAATTCATTTTTCAAACCACTTGGGATCTAAACTATGTATAACTGCTGGTTCTTAATACTATAACATTGTTCAAAATAATTGACCATGTCATGAACCAGTTTTACTTGCATATCACGAGACAGGTGCGTAATTAATTTTTAAAAGTGTGTCAATCGCACTAAAGTTACAAAATAACAGAAATGGCATTGTAGTGTGACTTTGTATTTTAGTATCTATGTCTAATTAAAGTTATGTGATTTTCCATGATCTTATTCTGTTAATATTTTGACCACGTTCCTATTGGAGCAGGATAAATATAGGTACAATGTACCTACTGTAACTTTTATTTAAGCTTCGGAGCCTCGGAAAATATAATTGCTAAAATGGTCCAATAAAATTCGCACTTTATGGGAGGAATAAATAATAATTAATTTAATTCAGCTTTATTCTAATTAAAAAAAATAATGATAAGAAATAAATAAAATGCAATTAAAGAATTTTAAACGCTATTTTTTCAGTGTTATCAAAATATAAAAATAATTATCTTCTCATTATTTCAGAGCAGATTTTCAAATGGGTACCTACCTATTTATCTACACCAGAGGTGCCCATACTTTTTGCTGTGAAGATCGACTTGAGAAAAAGTTAAGGGTTTAAGATCGACTGCTTTATTTTTATGTAATTTTTTATCATTTATTTTATGTATTAAGTAATAATAAGTACCTAATTATTAATGATTAGATTTATAATATGTTTACAATCATACAGTTTTACATAGTTTCTTACTCTTTACACACATTTGTACATAAAAAATATTACTAAAAAAGAAAGCACTCTCTTACGCTATCGTAACTTTGGGCACTACGCACGCGGTCATAGCGTCGCCTGTCGACATCGTCCGTCAGTCCGTCACAGAAATAAATGAATTGAAACAAAAATATTATTATAAAAACAAAAAACCCGACTGCTTACAAAAGAACTCAAAAGAAAAAACAAGTGTCACAATCACAATATCAACATAAAATCTTACTTCATGCTGCAGCATGCGGTGACAAACGTAGTACTTGTGATAAATCTTTTTTTTTACCCGTAGGTAACAGTATTGTTTGTCCCCGCCTGCAACACCATGAAGTATTTTATGTTGATATTGTGATTGTGACACTTGTTTTTTTCTTTTGAGTTCTTTTGTAAGCAGTCGGGTTTTTTGTTTTTATAATAATATTTTTATTTCAGACTTTTTAGTGTTTTCACCAAAAAATTCTACTTTTTGGGATGGTTTTTGACAATTTGTGTTAAAACGTGTGCCTAAACGTTGTATGATATATACATTTTTGAAAAGGTCTTTTCAGGATATTTCATTTGATACCCATATTGCTAAGATAACAAAAAACTTAAGATTATCCCCTCTTTTTTTCCACTTTCGGGCGCCATTTTGAAAATTCATATAGCCCTTGACACTTTCACAGTTCTGACGAATTCAACGATACCTCATATGTCTAAATCCGCTCAACCGTTTGGGCTGTGGGGCACCACAAATAAATGGACATACATACAAACATACATACTGTTAGATGGAATATCGTAATAGCCGATAATGCGCAACACTATGGATATACCGAGATGGGGACATCACTAGCGGGACGTGACAGCTAGACTTGCCGCGCAATTTGTCAATGAGAAAGTTGTTTATAAAATAAAGCCATTATTATAAATACAATATTTAGTGTTCAATAATACATACATACATACACTCGAAAACCATAACCCTCCTTCTGACACAGTCGGGTAAAAACGATCGGAATGCTCAGTAGGTAATTTATAAATTAGCGAAAATAAAATCTTGTACTTGCTTAATCCTCTAAGATCGACCGTGAAACCTCTTGCGATCGACCGGTCGATCGCGATCGACCGTTTGGGCACCACTGATCTACACGATACATCTAATCTAATCCTTATTAGATCTGTGGTCAAACAACCTTTACCTGTTTATAGATTCCGGAAAGTTGAAGCGGACTATGCGTGAAATCTGTTCAACTGCTTAATATTCGGCCTCGTTTCTATCTAATTGAAGATTAGTTGGTTAGCTCTAACTATAGTCTTCCCTTTATTTGAGGACTGTCGAAGGTCGGGCGTTAATTCAGTCATATTGTGTAACGGCTATGTATTTAAAAGGCTCGTTACATTCATTGAATGTAGTTCAATATGTTTGCACAATAATCAGTGAACATTATTTATTTAAGAAGATGACATGGGACCTATCCATTCTCGAATCTAAGCCAATTTTTCATTGCAATTCCACTCTCCGTTTGGAGCTCATAGCTCATATGTAGGTACTTAGGTCTGTACCACCGTAGTCATGTGTAGTAAGTAGGGATTTCAATGCGCCTGGAATCCTATTATTTTTCTAGTAACAGAGAGTTAGTTGTAATCTCAAGATCCCCTTTCCTTTTATCTCGTTATCGCGTTATCTACCTCGATCTCTTGTACTCGTTAATTATGTCTCCAGTATTACTAACTACCTGGTTAAGAAAGATCCGTTCCTCTGATTTCACACATATATTTGATGCGAATTTTTATTATACAATTTTTTCCAGACAGTTATTATGTATAGTATATTAAGATTATATCATAACACTGTAGAGAAACTCTATATTACCTATGTCCAGCGAAGCGAATGCGTAACGGTAGGTAGCCGTTAGTTAATATAATTAGGCTTTATAAGAAAATGTACATAAATACCTTTATTGGCTTTAATCTATTAAAGGCTCACTGAACACGGATCTCTAATTTATTTACCTACTGAGGAGGTTAATAGATCATAATTCACCAAGCTGCACTTCTTCGGATTGGTGGAGGGAAATAAAGATACTAGGCTGGGTTAAATGGCATTATGACGAACTTCATAATTATGTCTTTAATAAGTTAGCGAGCAGTTTATAAAAAACCAAATTCATCTTTGCAGCAACTACACGAATCATAATATTTACTCAATACCTACCTGTATTTGCCTGAAATTAGAATCAAAATATTATTATGCACAGGAAACTAATAATTTTAAAATCCTTAGGTATACGTATTAGTTATTTGTAAAATAAACATATACTTAGTTATAAATTATTTTAATATTTGTTTTTATAAATTTCTGCATTTACAATTATTGCTAATCTTGGAAACCGCTTAACGGATTGGGATGTACGTAGTCATCCGTAATCTAAATTTTACACTGTGATTCTTGTGTGTGTTCTACATGCGAAACCTCATTATTGATGTCCGTGATTGCTTCACTGAACCCTGAGCGCTGGTCAGAGAGGGTAAAAACTGGACATATTTTTTGAAGAAATATGTATAAAAATCCTATTAAATCAAGCTATAATTTACGTAAAAATATAATTATATGGCAATAGACTTCAATAGACTTATGAAAAAGAAACGAATAGGTACCTATAGTCTCGAGACTAAATAGGTACTCTGTGATAAAAAAGTAAACGGAATCGAGGTCAAAGGGTATAAAAATACACCTTCGACAAAACTTATAAAAAATATCGCGAACGAAACAATTATAAATTGATATGACATAAACGGCATTCGATTTACATACTCGATTAACGTTATATAAGGCTGGATAAAGGTGAGAGTGATTTCATTGAGGTCATCTCGATAATCCAAAAGGGTACTCCTTGGCCGTATTTCATAAATTTATGAAAAAAATCAGCTACAATCAATCAGTCTTTGGAAGGAAAGAGTTAACTTAACTACTCACAAATCATGATGACAGTTTCCAGTAATTGGCAAATTATTTGAAATAAACATTATAGGTATTTTTTTACTATTTTTATTTTGTGTACGGTTTGCAATAGGTAAATCGATTCCTAGATTTACTAATGACATAATATTTCGCGCCAAAAGTCACCACAAGCATTGTCGAAACCATTTCAAGCAAAAGCAACCTCACAAACAGCCAGTCACTTTCACTAACTCGCTGTTTTTTTTTTTGCAGATCAGACCAGCAAAGGAAGCCAGGCATTCGGTGCATTCAATCGGCCGACAGTGTTTGTGAAAAAGTTTAAAAGTGAATATTGTTTGATATTGTTAGACATTTTGTGCTTTTTGGTGTTGTGTGGTTTTTGTGTTGCCTGTGCGGCGGAGATTAGACAAGGTGGATAAAATGGTAAGTTAATTTTTTTAACATAAAATTCAGAAATTGTGAAATTTTATATAATATACCTACATGAGTTAGATTAATAGTGAGAAATTAATCTATGTTGTAAAATACTTATAAAAAAATTTACTAGAAAAAAAACATTTTATGCGATTCAGACTCCCACAAATAGTTTTCCATAACAACGAGTGATATTAACTCCATAAGGACTTAAGTGGTCCATCATAAGATTGAGTAGAGAACCCATCTTTTAACGATTAATTACTTCTATGGGGGGTCCCCATATAAATTAGGTCCCATTTGGAAATTCTACTATTATTATACTATTTATTACGCCAATGGCCGCGGTAACCCGCATTTTGTAAAAATTTCAGGTAGGTATCTATCTATTTCCGTTCAAGAAACAGAGCGCTGTCTCAGAAAAATAGACACAAGGCGCAAGCATATAGGAAGCAAGCCTATAAAGGATATTTTTTTTCTTTGAATTCGAAACTTAAAAAATCTGCAACATCCTAAAACCTTCTGTGTGTTCCAAATTTAAATTGAGCAGTATTGTCGTGGCGTCATTGATATGAAGCGTCTTCCTTACTCACTTAATTGCTCATTAGCTCCTCATAAGGCTTTCCTATCACAATGGGTGCTTACATTTTATTGTAGGCAAAGAATATTCTATATAACTCATTGTTTAGTCGTAAACAAGCGATATAAAAATAAGGAAGATAATCGGTTTAGTTAAATCTATAAGGTCACCTAGGACATTTTTATGCAGGCAACACGTGGTCGATAGGATAAAGAATAATAATTTAGTTTGTTTATGTCTGCTGTTTGTAACGTGTACTTACTCTATTACATCAGCGATGAGATCTGATTAGGCACATGCCACTCATGCATGTAAATTGTAAAGTGTAAACTAACCTTGTATAAATAAGCGCCTTTAAAAGAAGTGGAATAATTGTTTACACACATTTAACATGCATTGTCGATTTATTATAGAAAATATGTAAAACATCCTTACTCGTTTTTATTGGCATTACTATTTCACCACTTCCTTATATATGTAGTTCCTGATAGCTTATCTGGAAATTACTTGCCAGATAAACTACAACTTTTGGTTTCACAGGTGTTGGATATAACTATCTAGCAGATAAACTGTCTGATAAGTTATCAACCGCTTCAAGTGGTTGATATAGTCATTTCCGTATCCTGTGACAACACACACTGATTTTCAATTCATTTGCCTTTTTACCGAGAAATTTAAAAGAGAGATCTATAAAATAACACAAAAAACTGGCCATCGGTCGGCCCAAGCTAGTATGCTTAAGCTATTCGGTATATTACCTACTTACTACTGACTTACTAACACTACGTGATTCCATGCATTTTTTTTGGAAACAAAGGAAAGTCTAGGAAAGGAACTATTTATAGTTAGGTGCTATGCAGTATAATAGGTTATATTGTATGCAAAATAAAACAGAAAAATACAAAATTTATCATGCTCAAAGGCATAAAGTATTATTATAATTAGAATAATATCACAGACAAGCATAATAAATTACAAAGTTTCGGACCAAACGTAGGATTTATAAGATAGGTATGCTTTCCAGATAGTAATATCCATTGTACGTGCCTGTATTTTCATAAATTTAATTTTTATACTAGCGACAATGCATGCTCAAAATTAACCTTAATAATAATAACCCTGATTTTAATTTTAATTTTAATTGGTAAATAGGTATTTATTGGTATTGTTAGGTGATTAAATAATGATGTAATTAATTTGAGAGGTACACAGAGTTACTTTTGCATTATGCAAGTAGTTATAAAATTGGTATAGATTACGCTATTAATTTATTTACTAAATCTAATCTAATTCTCCACGTATTCGAAATTGTACATAATTATAACGTCCAAAATTCACTAGTATGAAATACTGTTATCATAAGCCTACGGCAATAATGGTATGGTTAAATATTATAATGTTAGTTGAAAGCTTGAAAGTTGACATGTAGAATATTAATGTTTTGTATTAAATTTGTGTTATGTTGAATAACATGCACTCGTATCGTTTTTTTGCTGAAGAAGTACTTTCAGATAAAATATATATGAGTGTCATAGAACACACGGTTGGAACGAAGATAGGGTAAGGTTGCTTTAGTCGTACTACTGACAATGTACTACGCTGACAATATATCAACAGAAAAACAGCTTACAAATAGGTAGATAAGTACGTACCTTACAAACTATCAATAAAAAGTTGCAATAAGGTTAGACGTGACTTAAGAGATTTTACCCAGTTTCCTATGACTGTACGAGTAAGTATCAATTGGTTTACTAAATGCCAGTGAATTCATTTTGAAATCAATAAATAATTACTTCCTAGGGACCTACATCGTTCGAGCTCGAGTTCGAGCGTTCGATTCCCAGAAAGGAAAATATTGATTATTGAGTTTTTTATATTCTCGGTGTAGATGTGTTCATTTCTTGTGGGTTTTCCTTGACATTGACACCCTGCTGCTCATGTAGGTATACAAACAAAAAATTGTAGTGTGTGTTCAGAAATCCTCAGTTTGTGTAGGAAACTTCTCTACATCTAGTACATTGCCAAATATTACGAACTAGTTTTCCCTCCACATTATCGTCGGCGTAGTTTTGTTTCAGTCGATACCCTTTTCAACTATTTTCCAAAAATCGCTTAGTGCTTACCTATACTCCCCAAGGAGCAAGCATTTCAAATATCAGCTTCTTAGTAGTTTTGGTTGTGTGTTCTGTATGTTCTGTATGTCATAATATGGGGATTGCTGTAGGGAAAACTTCTTAAGCGCATCCGTGCTCCAGGGGGCACGTAAAGCTGTCGGTCCTAATTGCGATCAGCAAATAACTGCGCGAATATCCAAAGGTAATCATGCGAATCACGACGAAACATGGTTCGGCACACCAACTTTTCACTAATTTCGAAAATAAATGATATTTTTGCGTCCCAGAGCTCTTTTACACCGGGACAGACAACTGGAAAATGGGACTTTTGGTCATGTTACCTCCTCAGTTATGAGGGGAAGTTCGTGCCTTGTAGTGGGCAATAAATGTCATAATGGGTTGAAGTCATAGTTACCGGCAAACTCGATGTAAACATCAGCTGATACGTTGCCCCCAATCTTCTGCGTGGGATGTGTTACGCAATATGACGCATAATTTAATATCACGCAATTTATCGATCAACGGCAACTGGACCGCGTTATACAATACCATCTCAAGCTAAAAATAACCTTAAAACTTATACATTTTGGTGCAAATTCCTTTCAAAAAAGGACATCCGTGAGAAATGTTAATCCGTGCTATAATAATCCCTAGTTTTCGGTGTTAAAGTGTGGATTAGCGTGCATTGTTCTTCGGAAGTTGTGCAATTGGGGAAAGTGGTTACTCTCACCATCCGACGGTCACGGTCGCCAGTTTCGTGCTCTAACAATGGATCTGTGTATATTAATTCTTAAACGGCAGCACTGCTATGTGATAGATTTGTAACCACTGTATTGACGATAGCTTTCTTCTTCTTTCTTTTTACTGGCAGCGCATGTAATGTATGTAATGTAATGTGTTTGATATGCTAATGTTTACGACGATGACTGCTTACCGTCAAATAATTCGTCTACTCATTTGTCGGCTATTTTGATAAAACAATATTTGTGTCCCGCTTGATAAATAAGTAGGTAAATTATGAGTAGTAGATCAAGTTTTTGTGTCCTGATCGGGAGTATGATGTATGATATGACCCATACGGCCATACCACTTTAAATAATATTATAAATGCGAAAGTACCAAAGCAGATGAACTGCAGTAGGTAGGTACTTGATGGTAAGCAGGAACAACACTTAAAGCCCACAACACACAGATCAAAAACAGAAATCTAAACTCATCATCCTTTCCACCTCACTGGGAACCGAACCCAGGACTTCGAACTCCAATCAGGCACGTAACCATAGCGTCATACGGGTCGTCCAATCCAACGCGAGCATTGAGAGAGGCATAAAAAGCTAAGAATGAACGTTCTAAAAATTTTACCTCAACTACAAATATTATTATTATCAGTTCGATATTGAAACAACAATAATTATTATAAATTCCACTCTTATTAGAGCTACAGAGTAAGTCAAGGTAACCTTTGTTTGAGAGGCTGTGAATCAATAATTATTGAATTTAATTGTAGACTTAGAGTAACAACTCAAATAAAATTATATTACCTTACCTGGTGTTTGTATAATTATTACCCGGTGGTGTGTTAATTGTGTTAATGCATTTTGTGTTTCCCGCAAACAAAAATATATTATAATCATATCCTTCAATAACGACAATATCAGTAGTCAGTAGTATATAGTTAGTAGTTTGGAAAACTAAAAACACATGTCTATAATACTAATCAATTTAAGTCTCTATGTCGCGTCGTAACCATTGAGGAGTTCCTATGTCTAGAGCCAGCCCTGGGCAAAGTGTTTGCATTCTCATCGACACTAAAGCAATATGCTAAATTTCACTCTTAAGCTAGCAAATACTTAATGTGTAACAAATAATGTATATGCATATAATTTAAACTCCAAAGCTCATTAACTCATCGCGAAATATCAAAAAACGCCTGACGTATCTATGTATACTTACAAATAACATTTCAGAGGAGGTAGTTCTAATTAACGTCGATTTAAAAGCAGACTGTAAAAATCTGTATTTATGTTATGAAGGTATTTATGATAAGAAAGTTTACTTCCACGTGGGCCAAACCGCTGGCAATTGCTGTAATGAAAATTACCCGTCAGATGTCACTGGGAATGAGAAATGGGATTAGTATACAAGAACCAGCTTTCGAATAAAAAATACAGTACTAAATTATGACAAAAAATATTATTATAAAAACAAAAAACCCGACTGCTTACAAAAGAACTCAAAAGAAAAAAACAAGTGTCACAATATCAACATAAAATACTTCATGCAGCCGCATGCGGTGACAAACGTAGTACTTGTGATAGTTGTGATAAATCTTTTTTTACCCACAGGTAACAGCGTATTGTTTGTCCCCGCCTGCAGCAACATGAAGTATTTTATGTTGATATTGTGACACTTGTTTTTTTCTTTTGAGTTCGTTTGTAAGCAGTCGGGTTTTTTGTTTTTATAATAATATTTTTATTTCAGACTTTTAGTGTTTTCGCCGAAAAATTCTACTTTTTGGGATGGTTTTTGACAATTTGTGTTAAAACGTGTACCTAAACGTTATATGATATATATATTTTTGAAAAGGTCTTTTCACGATCTTTCATTTGATACCCATATTTTTTTATGGAATTAAGATTCTGGCGAATTCAACGATACCTCATATGTCGAAATCCGTTCAACCGTTTGGGCTGTGGGGCCCGACAAATAAATGGACATACATACAAACTTACATACATACATACACTACAAAAACATAACCCTCTGACGCAGTCGGGTAAAATCAAGCAAAAAACACAATCGAATTGACAACTTACTGATTTTTAAAAACTGATTTTTACATAAAATTCCTGCCACTGAGCGAAGGGCTTACTTACCTATGTAGTATGTATTTAGTTTGTTTTTGAAAAACAATGAGGCGGGCTATTATTTAAATGAATGGAACAATGTAGGGCGGGTCACTATTTATTTAATATTACATAACTATTATTAGGTTTGAATAGTTAACCTAACTTTAATTATTTCTGTTTGTTTACAAATAGTAGAGTGTAGTGTAGAGTTTGGATCTGAATAAAATAATATGGCTTTTGAGGATTTTGTTGAACAAATTAAACAAATAATATTTATTTGCATATCATATTTAGCTGTTAAGCTTATACCCGTTCGCGGTAACGACTTTATTGTTTGTACGGGACGCCGTAGTTTATGTATGTTGTACGATATTATTTGAATAGGGTTACCAACTTGAAAGTGTAAAATTGCGGACATTTCGGGGGAAAATCAGAAATATGGCATGTGAAAGGGGGAGAGACATTGTCAGAGTTGTAAAGGGAAGCCACTTCATTTTATAGTTCAAGCTATTCTTACCTTACCTTTGACGATTTGGCAATAGACGAAATAACTTTTAACAAAACAGAACCGACTTTAACGCTGAAAAGTAATAAGGTTCAGTTAAACGCGGTTCATATTCCTAAATCCTTCTCCTAAGTCTGATAAACACGATGCTGAAAACCGTTTCAAAATCGATTCAGCCAAACAATATGCTTAAAACCTTCTCTTAAGTCTGACAAATACTATGCTGAAAACCCCATCAAAATCGATTCAACCAAACGCGAGATAATCGCGCACAAATATACATACTATATGTACATACACACAGGTCAAACTGAGAACCTCCTTTTTTGAAGTCGGTTAAAAATCACACCAGGTATATTATTATCTCTCCGAGTTTGACTCGGATACTCAGATTCATTAGTAGGTATTATATCAGGGTTTTGGTGTTCACATCAATATGTCCGTTTAGGTATCTACTTGGTACATATTACATTCACAGTGACCTAGAATACTCCTCAGAATCGGTAATAAACGAAGCCATTCAATTTTGAATACTTCTTGTAACCTTCATGAAGATAGTAAACTATAAAATTACTAGTATTTATGTAAATAGCTGGCAAACTAGCTTATGTAATGTTACATGGTCCCCCTTGACGAAGTATAAAGGAAGGTCACTTTAGCGGGAGAGTCTTGGGTATTTATACTTTAAAGCACTTTTTCTATCGACTGTACACGTTGAAAAAAGAAGGTAAAAGTAATAAATCAAATTAATCGTTTTCGGGGTATAGTGGGACGGGTGAGAACGGGAATGGGAGCCAACGGGAAAAACCCTTTTTCACGTAGTATTTATTAACTAAGCTTTTTTATGCTATCAAATAAATACGTACCTACTTATGTTTTTTAACTTTCTGTTTGCAAAACATAATAATTTAAAACATGATTTGATAAAGTGGGTCTTGGCAAATACTACGGATGGACACACACATTGTAAAAAAATGTGAAGAAGAAGGGACAAGAAACTCTACTACTACTTAACTATGGCTTAAATACAAAACTCGTGTTCAAGCTGTATTATCTTAAAGTAATTTTCAAGTTTGTAATAACCTTTCGTCGTAAGATAGGTATAACAGGTTGCAATATAGGAACGTTAGGTTACTGACTTGTATGTCTGAGAAATTAAAGTTATCAAGTAAACTTGAGCTTCGTTACTTACATGTAGTTACCTAAGCCTAGCAAACTACACGCTCAAAGTTAGACGTTCCTAAACTCTACAAATAAACGTGTGGGAACTTTACACTCTAGCGTGAACGGGCTAGCTTTCCGCGAAGCTTTACCTCAAAAGCTCAAAACACGAGGGCGGCTTCTATCGCCCTTTAGTACCCCAGTCTGTTGTTAAGGAATTGGGGTCAGTATTAAAAGACAGCCTCAATATGGCCAAAGCCCACGAGTTGTTAGTATGTTACAATTTACAAGCTTTTATTTGAACGGTGATAGCCTAGTGGCTCCTACTCTGAGGGTCCGGGTTTGAATCCCAGGGGACGCACTTCTGACTGTACACAGTTATGTGCGATTTAGACATTTAAATGTCATTTGCTATACCTAATAGTGAAGGAAAATAGCAGAAGAAAATCTGCATGCCGGAGAGTTCGCAAAACTCAATAGTGTGTGAAGTCCGATAATTCGCACTTGGCCAGCGTGGTGGATTATGGACTTACCTTCTCATTCTGAGAAAACACCTGTGCCCAGTAGTGGGACAGTTATGGGTGATGATGATGATGATGATGATGATTTAACTTGCAATGTTTATTTATGTACTTACCACCTATATGTATATTCAGGTTAAATGTTGGTAGCCTAATGAGTACTACTTCCTCTTACTGTACGGTCTTGTGTATAGGTAGGTGTTATTTTAGTTCTACTTATAATACATTTTTTGGATGTATGATGGAACATTACGTTCAGAATTGGTTCTAGACAAAAGACAAGGGAATTCCTCAAAAGTTAACAACATGGTACCTACCTCATCTATTACTATGTTTTTAACTTTTTAGCCGACTTCGAAGTAATTTCATTAAGTTGAAAAAAAAGGCTGGAGTCGATCTGATAAAGCCGAAAGACAGTCGAGGGAACTCCTCAACGATTTACAACAGTTGTCTTGTGTTTGGGCTTGATTAATTTGTAGTGACGAGAACTTTACCTGGATGGACTGAATTGAGCGCCATCTGGCGAGTAGTTTTTGAGTTATCTCTGCTTGTCGATATTGAAGTCGGTTACTTTTTTTGTAATAACCAATTATGATAAACGCTAACATACTCATACCCCCGCAGTAGGTTACTAGGTACCTGTGTCGCGGGTGGCATGGACTACACATATAACACATTACAATTATACCCATGACCCGAGTACAAATATTTATCTGTCACAGAAATATCTGCCGCGGCCGGGAATCGAACCCGGGACCCCTCGCGTCACAGGCAAGGTCGCTACCTACTAGGCTAACAGGGTCGTCAATTATGATGCTTGTTAACTCATCATATTGACACAGTTACGAGTCCTTGTGTGATCTATTTAAGCAAATGATTAATTATCTAGTTACACCCGTAACCTGTAAAGGTATTAAAGGTGATGTAATACCTGTTAAGTGTGTCTTTATATGGAGGATATTTAACTGGTTTGTCCTTAAGCGATGTCCCAGTTTATATAAATAAACGTACCTATCTTTCTTTACGTACTAATAGTATTTTTGTTACGTGTGATATTTATTGGTATAGGTATCATTTGTGTTTTATCCGTAAACCAACAATCCGCATTAGAGCAACGTGATAAGCTCTATACTCCGTTCCCGTTAGAAATTGAATGATCCCATACAAAAGCTAACTTTCAACCGCTGCGATTAAGGGGCTACAACCCTAATACGTAAAACCGAATGAGCGGAGCTCAAAAACAGAGATGGAATGATCTCATTTATGGGCAAAATAGTGAGATAGCAATGTTTTATTTTAGCTTTAATGTTATTGACGTAAGTGCCAATTGCATTTTAATTTTTTATTTGAAAACTGTTTCGGTTTTTGAGTTTTTCATTCTTATGAAAACTTAGCTTTGATTATTTACTATGTTTTAAAAAAATTGGTTGCCTGTAAAGTCGGTATACGGGCGAAAGTTTTACGTGACAACGACTTTGAGTGGTAAAATAATTTTAATGTGAATATTCATTCGTATAGTAGGAAGAAGGATGAAATAATAGTAACAATTTAAAACATTTATTTATACAAAGAATTATATTTAAAACATTGTAACACCATCCGCCATCTAGCGCTGCTAACCGTTAGACCATTAACCATTAGTCACAACTAAGTGAGGTAACAAACGAGATTACTCTACTTCTCCAGAGATGGCGCTGTACCATTTTCTGAAACACGCCAACGTGTGTACGCCGTAGCTACCATAAGTAATGTTAAGGAGGAAGGGACGCGTGCCTTTCACTTTTTATGTCTGTCTCTCTCGCTCTTAGGCGGGCTAACCATGCCCGAGTGGAAGGGACGCGTGCCTCTCACTCGCTCTCATTGTAAGCGCATAACGTGAGCGGAGCTACTAACGCAGTTTCTTGAAGTGCCAAGTTATCACGTCAAAAATATTTTCATCAACAAATTATTAAAATTTTTTTAGTAAACTTGAAAACCATAACTATTTGGACCTAACTTTAATTTTTTTTCTATCGAGAAAATTTTTCATTTTTCATTTTTATCGGAAATATAGACAGTAAGCTTTAAAAGTAATCTTAGATCTAAAACTACCATATTTCGGATGTATCCTCTTAAGGTTGATTGTACTCGTAGATTGACGACGAGATTTTAAAATGCTTTAAATAAATTTTGCTTATAAGCTAAATTGGACTGTGAGCGCACGTAGTAAACCAGTTTTTATAGAATAGGGGCAATTCCATATTTTTGTCAACTCCAAAATAGGTAGAGACATTAATTTAGGACGTAAAACCTGCTCGGCCGTAGCTAGCGAGAGTTTCCCAACTATGAAGCAACTTCCTTTGCCTTTTAAGCTGTATCAAACGCTAACGACTATTTCCTAAAACTTGACTACTCTGTACCGTGAACTTAGTAAACAAACCGGATAACTATTAAAAATAATGCTTGGACGAAAAAAAGTCCTTTAAATACTTATTATATTATTTTATCGACATTTAAAACATTTGATTTGTAGAAAATTAATAGGCCCATTACAGAAGCCGTATTGGGTTAAACGACCGCAAATTATTACACCTTCACACCTACTCGTATTATAAAGCGGTTAACCTCTTCGCGTATGTACCTACCTAATTGTACAATTAGCGATGACATGACGCCACTACTTCAGAATAAATCTCGCAGCTTCATATCCAGCACAATCTACGAGATTAATGTTAGGTATATTACAAAATTAATTAAATCGATTATTATTTGCATTAGAATGCGAAGTGTGTTTGTAAGATGCGCTACTGACCGAAATAAACAATTTTATATAATTAAAATTAAGATCTCGTAATAACTCAATGTGATGCCATATTAATCGTATATAAGTATAAGATTGATTCAGTTAAGCAATTTCAGATTTGGATGGCAAAATCGGCTTTTCCGTAGGTATCTACGAGGGCAAGTAAAGCAAGTAAGTAAAAATCTTTGCAATCGCTATAAATATTAAATCACAGACAAACATTAAACAAGTGTGCCTTATAAATTTAATGAGTGTGTCTATGTACGTATTGTACATTTACATAACACTATAAATACATATTTAAATAACATCGATTGGGCACAATATAAAGCTACATAAAAAGGGGTAAAAAAAACAATAACAAATTAAAATGGATGGATGTAGTTACCTGTTTAATTATAGTCGGCACAATCATAAGATTCCGATATGACGTCTGTCATGTATGAACACAAACTAACCTTGTATGGACGTCTTCAATTTACTTATTACGGAAATAATTTTTTTTAATTTGAACCGCTGGTAATGATACTATGAAGTGAAGATATTTCGTAGTGAATGATAGGTCACTTTGGTTAAATTATGCAATGCACTATTTACTGTGCATATACAGTACACAGTTTATATTTATTATCAATGCAGCTTTATAAGTAGGTACATAATGTACTTGTGAATCCACCTCCTCTTCGCTTTGGAAAATTGTTTTTATGTTTACAGATAATAAACACTTCTTCCCATTTTTGCAACATATTTTATTGGTACATCGCTTCTATTGCTTGTAGCATGATGTTATAAAATTGCCCACAGTTTGTTAAATATTTTAATTAGGCATTAGTCCGTAACATTAAACGCAAGTAACTAGCGGGTTAAACGAATTGGAGTAATATTGTTTACTTATTACGAGTATTTAGATAGGTAAGTACTTACTTATACGTACTTACATAGGTAAATACTAGAAATTCTGGCGAAATATGTAAACCATCCCTGCTTGTTTTTTATTTGTGTTATTTATAAATTGTTTAAAATAATTTTATTTTATTTTAATCAGTTTACTTCTTAAATTGTGTAAAATTGAACAAATATTTAAGACGTCACTACAATGTTTTATAAGGAGGCTGGATTTATAGTTATGTGACCTCTTGAAATAATTTATGAATCGACCATAATCGATACATTACTATAATCGAAAGTATATGCTACCATGTCACACTCAAAATACAAATAGTTATAGATTCCTTAATATGTCTAAAGCATTGCGATTTTTCGTAGCTATTATAAATTCCCGATACATACGTTTTTAAGCCTTTTCCACTCAAATCGGATAATTATTAACCGTTTAATAGTTTCTTCGTTTTCACTAGATTAATGAAATTTCCATTTTAATAACTAATATAATTTCCTCACCTTAACTTACTAGTCAAATTGTCTTATTATCCCTTTCGGTGTTAATCTCAACGCTACATCTGTTTTTACCTGATTTTAAGAAAACAATCAGAGGTCGGTTTATAAATTATCGTTCCGAACTTAATTAACGAAACGATTAGAAAGTCTTACTACTTATAATCGGTTAAATTTATAAATCGGTTTATTTAATGCATCGATTTTTGTTGTACTTCACTATTGTCACTGTGATGACAGCCTTCATATCGGAATCTTATGATTGTGCCGACTATAGATACCTGCGGTCACGGGGGATGTGATGTGACTAGGGATGCCCGATTTTTTGCTTTGAATCGATTTTTTTGGATCGTAATGGATCGCAACCCCTTGAATCGATTCACGATCTGAATCGTATGACATTGAATCGATCTCATTCGATTTCCGAAGATCGTATCGTATTGTTTTTAAATTAACGAAAAGCCACAAAAATAAGCTAGATTCTGTATTTCAACCAGCCTATTTAATTTATATAATCAAAAAAGAAAAATTCTAGTGTGGAACACAAGTTCAATTTAATCTCATTTGTATTATGGATTCCAACTCTCGGAGTCTTACATTTGATTTTAACGGCGGGGCCATGTTATTATTTTTCAAATAATTTGTTGCTCCGTTGCTCGCAAAATCATGCACTTTGTATCCTATCAAAGTAATATCAACGAATAAGTAAATCAACAAATTAGACTTCAGTCAGTGAACACTGTAGTATAAATATAACATATAAATATATATTTCTAATAAATAAAATATAATAAACTGTAAAATAAATTAATATTAACATCTTCCTTCATATTTCATACGTACCGCTTAGTTTGATCGGTGTTAATCGAAACTGATCTCAAAATATCTGATTGAAGTTAGGTAGGTAGGTAATCTTACACTGTCGTAGATATTTATTCACATTATTGAGAATAACTCAAAAACTGACTCAAATTAAAATGGAACGGCAGTCATTATCATCATCGGTTCACCCAGTACGAAGTTATGAAGTAACACACATAAAAAACATAGAGACGAATTGAGTTGAGAGCCTGCTCCTTTCTTTGAAGCCTGTTAAAAATCATTTAGAATTTAGAATTTTCTTAATACTAGTGTTAAACAATAAAACTTAAAAAAGATTATAATGTGGTGTCGTGGGACACCAGGTAGGAACGAAGTTCCCTCGGCTAATGTAGAATCGACACAATTTGCAAAAAAAATCGTGCTCAATTTTATGTAGGTTTTCTTGATTTTTCTCTTAAATTTTGCTGATTAGTTTTTATTTAAGTACAGGAAAGTATTTAGGAAATTCAGTATTTTAGGAAATAATAAATTACGTAAAATAAAAATAAAATCGTAATTCAAATTATCAACTAAAATGACAAAAACACAATAACAATAACAAAATAACGAAAAGAAAGAGGGAGAAAGAGAAAGGTATTATACATTACTCCCTTGTGTATACCACTGTCGCGCCTGCGCACGTCTCATTTAACCGTTTTATTCCACGCATTTTTTCTTACGGTTTTACTATCACATTTTTTTCAATTCGGTCGCGCAGCAAAATCCCTATCCCCTCCAATCCTGCTGTAAGGAATTTCGTTCCAATAACTAGAATATGTAAAGAGTAAGTAAACACTCATAAGTTTAAACGTAGCGACCATTCAAACAGAATTGATAGCCAATGCTAATTCCGCAAACTTGTTTGAGTAAATATAATTATAGGTATTCTATTCGGTATGTAAACATTTCACTGGACGTCGGCATTATTATTTACATTGAAATATCCGCTCTATGTTGGGTACATACTCATAGCTTTTTTTAAACATATTATATATAACTGACAAACGACGAGTAGGTTTACCGCCATGATGCCAAATATTGTCGCCATGATGTCAAATATCATGAAAATTAAAACATCAACATAATCGAAAAGAATTGAAAGCGCATTTTAGGGATAACTTAAAAATTACTCATGAAGTTTCATTCTAATTTAAAATTGGACACATGCCAAGCATGTCAGCTATGGAATAAAAAAATCGAAACACTGACGTAGTAATAGTTTGAGATGACGACCTTCAAAAACTACATCATTAAGGATAACTCAAAAACTACTCATCAGATGTACATATGCAACTCGATGGAGCACCAGCTTCCGAATGTAAAAAAGTGTCATCAAAATTGGTTCACCCGTTAAAAGTTATAAGAAAATATATTTTTTTAAGTCAGGTTAAAAACCGTCATAACTAAGTTTTCCTTAAAAAGGTATTAAATCCTATCCTATCCTACTTCTTACTATCTTATCTTACTTCTTACTTATATTATAAATGCGAAAGTTTGTAAGGATGTAGGTATGTGTGTTTGTTGCTCTTTCACGCAAAAACTACTGAACGGATTTTCATGAAACTTTGCAGTAATATAGCTTAGACATCGGAATAACATAATTTGTTAAAATTTATAGAGATTTTTGAAGGGACTGGTTTCCCGAAGCGAAGCGAGGGCGGATTTACTAGTTAATGATAAATCAAAGCTCTTCCTACTTGTGTTCATACAAAAAGCGGGCAAAAATTCCCAACAATATTACGTATTACAAGTGAATGGTAATTTTACAGATCCGATGAACAGGGTATCCTTTGGTCCATTGTGTCAGTGAAATTGTGAGTCCGACAAATTCAATTTATTTTGAAAATAGCTTTTACCTTATCGATGTTTGAGTAATCGGTAAATCAAGTATTGTTTGAATCGCCTTTTTAATAACTTTGTGATTTTTGTTTATGACTAAAATAATCTTTTCCAGTACATTTTTGATATTCATGCTTCCATATCTACTAATAAACTTATAAAAGCGTAAAAGTGTTTGTTTGTTTGTCTTTCTCTCACATCAAAACACAACAACGGATCGAAGAGATGTTTGCTATGAAGATAATTGAAGGATTAGAGTGTCACCGACCCCTGTTTTGCAAAATAATATATCATCATACTTTTTCATTAAAACACAATACCTCATGTGATTTTAATAATTCTACGTAGCAAAATACATATCAGGGTACCAAAAACATAAATAAAAATATATTACAAAAACCGACACTGAAAACGCTGAAAGAAAATAATCATAAGTCACGATATGAATCAATTTCCTTTTCAGATTTCCGTACAAAAATTATTTTTACTTTGGCCTTAAAGCGGTGCCGTTACAATATTTACCTACGTTACGAAATAATTAATTGCCTATCTTTAAATTATAGAGAAATTAATCAACCACTTATTCGCTGTATCTAATATCTTAATTACCAGGTAGTGCTAATAGTTACCGTACAAATAGCTGTATCTTAGTTTATCAAGACATGGTTTATCTTTTATTGTTAATGAAGGGGTATCCGTTAATATCCGGATTGTAACGAGACTATCCGTCGCAGTGAAAGCAAATAATAACTATACCTGAGTATATATAGTATATAGCGTAGAATTGCCACTTCCCGTTAAAAACGAATTTATTACCTGTGCTTATAGTTCAATTTGGTTTGAAAGTTAAATTTTCTTACGGCATTTTAAATTATCGCCGTCAATCCACATTGTACCTTTATCACAGGTGCAGAAAGCTGGCATTTATGTGGGATGCAATTCAAATGAATTCCGTATCAAACGCGAACGCGGTGTACTGCTAACCTCTCAAGCGTGTGTTGCCTCCATTTATCAGTGAGCTCAAGAAATAGCAACAATATTAACAGGATCGATTCAACTATCTTGAGAATTTGCCAATACTGACTTGAGGACAAGTTAGGGTTATAAATAAACTTAAAGCTATTATTTGTTATCTTGGTTGGTTAACCGCATATGTCACAAATAAGCGGATTCAAAGGGCTGTGAGCTGTGAATGATTAATGAAGATGGGCTCAACATAGCAGTGTTACAAGAGGATATGAAGAGGGGGGTAAGAGAAAGTCAGTAGAAGGAGATTTCAAAGAACTTAAATGACAAGGGTACATTTTAGGTAAAAGAGGTTAGTAGAACAAAATCACCGGGCAAAATAAGGAAGTGTGTAAAAATTTACAAACTACAAACAAACAAGATGATGAGCGTCATTATGCGATACCGGCCAAGAAAGTAAGAAGATTAAATAAATATAAACTTCAAAACACTATCACGGGTTTTGTACTTCGAAAGTAATCTTTCTTTCCTCTTCTTTCTTTCTTGGCCGACCCTGTGCCCTATCTCTTGATAGGGTTTTGAAGTTACCTAGGCCGGTGCCTTAGGAACAGAATATAGTGACCCCTGAGAGGACCTGGGAGCCCTGTGCCCTAACCTCGTCCGTTGTTCAGCGAAAACAGGAAGGGCCGTCTTGGATTCGAACATGGATGGATACTCTTATACACCCTGAATGGAACGCTACAGGGAATATTTTTTGATTCTTTAATGGATTCGAAGGATAGGTACAGGGAATACCTTTAAAGATGGCTAGGCCTAAATACTATAATTGTCAAAAAATATTTAATAAAGGTATGACCTATTTTAATTTTATCTTATTTGTAAACAATAGAAAAATTAATTGCTTCCACGAGAATCAGGTATCTCGTAATCTCACATCTCCGTTTGCGGTCAGACACGCAACCAAAGATGTGTGTAGGAGATTATATCAGTATTGTGAACACATTAAAAAGTCGTAAGTGATAGACTGACGCGGTAATAAACAATGTAATTTTATAAATAAACTATCCTTCTGCTGCCGCCTATGACAACGGCGATCAACGTATCAATACTCAGTTGGGAGGATACATATTAAGAGGGATATTTTTTTGTTATTTTTAATTTAGCTATATCTGATGGCTGACGAGACGAGAGATCACGATCAAAAGGGCAACATGCACACATCTTTGGCACCAAGAGAAACGCATTTTCAGTTGAACAGGTATCGGAAAATTCTCGAAGACGCATTAGGCGATATATGTACTTAGGTTAAAAGCATTTTACTGATGGTAAGTACTTAAATGAGTCTAAAATATGCAGTGGTGTCCCGCATTTAAGAAGGTTTCGATTATGTTGAAGCGATGGTGTAGTTTGACTTTTGAAAAGTTTTTTTAAAAACCTACTTTGATTAAACTTCATTTCATTTATTTATTAAATTAATTTTTTCTACAGAAAATTAACCGTTTTGAGTGTTTTGGTCGCTAAGTGCAACGCACGGTTTATATTATTTTGAATTTATAATAACAACTCGAGACTCGAGAGTTAACCCGCCTTATAATTTTGCTTTATTTGGGTCAAAAAAAAACTTATCAATAGGAATAATAGACTCGCTATTCGATTGTTACTTGATCCTCACGGCTGAAATAAGAAAGGTAAACACGTGACGTATGTTTTTTTCCTTTCCTATGAGTTCTCGTGACGTAAGAACATACGTAATCTGTGCTAAAGAATTGATCTTGGCGCGCTTTCAGAGGCGTGGCGGTTATGACATACTTTTACTACGAAATAGATAGTAATTTGTTTGCAAAATAAATTGTACTATGGTGCCGAGTACATAAGAGTGGTTTTCGATTATCTATATGTAAGTGGAATACTGAAAAGGTTTTGAATATCTGCTCTTCATTGTTTCTTATTTTCGGCTGAGTTGATTGAAATCGAAAGTGATTCAGAGCTCGAAGTTAGGGTTGCCACATAAAGTAAAATATCCTGTATCGTTTTATACTTCAGTCAAAAATAATAAAGTACGTCTACAATAAATATTATATAAAATACAGAGAAAATAATAACGGCCATTAACATCTACAAGAATGAGAACATTGTATGTTCAAAGTAATCGAAATCAATTATATACGTATGTATTGGATCTGAGATAACTCAAAAAATAGTCGTTCGATGTGACATAAATTTCAAAGGACTTACAAGACAGACCAGCTTTAATACCAGCTTTCGAATATAAAAAGAATGATCATACTCGGATCATACAGTAAAAAGGTATAGCTTAAAGTATTCCATTAATACAAAAAAACTTATTGAATTGAGTAAAGTCCTTTTTTGAAAGTGGTTAAAATGATTTAATTTAAACTGATCATTCAAACTACTCAGGGAATCAAAACCAGGACTTCGAACGGCAGACCGGCCAACCACTGCGCCATACGCATCGTCTTTGAAAATGTATTAAGAGTTATCTGGGTGCGTTATTAAGATTTGAGCGTACTAACACAGAAAGCGAACGCTATTAAACGAAAAACAGGACAAGTTTCTAGAAGTGGTTTAATTACCACATCGCCGTGTTATGTCATTGCCGCCGAGTAAATATTCATCGAGTAGGTAATAATATTATGAGTACAAGAACGAATTACCTTCTATTATTTACATTTGAATATTTTTTGGAATTGGTTACGAATTTTTCACCTGATTATTTGAATTTTTGCAACAGGTTTCATTGAAAAAAATTAAACAATAAACAAGGTAGATTGTTTTTGATTTCAAATTAAGTGTTTAAGGAATTTTCGTAAATTTTTACGTATCTCATTTTGAATGGGCCACCTGTTGCTGCTAATAAACACATAATAACTGACGCGAAATACCTTTATTTCATTACAGAAGGTGTAGACATGAGCAATTTACAATATTGCAAAATTTGTACAGAAGAACCAGTTAGAATTGCATAGTAATGTATCAAAAAAGACTGATTAGATATTTCGATATAGCTTTTGCCGTACACTGTGATGTAAGACATTTTACTAAGTACAATGACCTATACCTGAGTCGAGAATAATATGGAATTGCCACTCCATGCTAAAAACAAATAATCTATATATATAATTTGACGGACTCGATGGCGCAATTGGTAGTGACCCTACCATGCACGCCAAGAGTCGTGGGTTCGATTCCCGCTCAGGACAAACATTTGCTACTTACCACGGGTCAGGTCAATGTATGAGGTGTTGTGTGAATTTATTTATTTAAAACTCTTGCGTTACTGAGTGATTGACTGACAGACAACGCACAGTCGAAACTACTGAACGGAAGAATCTGAAATTTGGCATGTAGCTATGTTCCTTGGGGAGCGTAGGTGAGCACTAAGAGATGATTTTTGGAAATTCCACCCCGAAGGGGGTGCAATAGGGGATGAAGTTTAAACGAATTCCACGCGGGCGAAGCCTGCGGACGGAAGCTAGTATTAATTTATATATTTTCTGAGTTCACCGTCCAATTTAGCTTGAAAGCAAAATTAACTTACGGCAATTTATATTCACACTGTTAAGCTACAATGTTCCCGGAAAGCTGGAATATGTGTAGGATGCAATTAAAACGAATTTCATATCGAGTGCGAATTGTATAATGTACATTTTTAATATTGACTTCGAATAAAATAAAATGTCGTGTCGGGTCAAACCAAGTAAATATGTTTTTGTAGATTTATAGAGCAAAAAGGAAAATAATTATTATCGAACGGCTGTATTAGATCAATACTAATTAAACTTTATTTTATAATTTAGTGCTTAGGAGATGTCGTATTAGGAAATGAGATTTCTCTTTGATTACTTAGGTACATTAGAATGAAATGTGTGAATGTCGTATAACAAATGGTTGGAACTAAGTTATAGTGTTATACAATAACTCTGAGACCTGAACATGGGACATAAGTCCCCGGACAGCTGACTTATCATCCCCCGTATAATGAGTTCTTAATTCCAGACAGTTCACGTTCACAACATCAGCACACACAACAAGTTGTGAACGTAAACTGTTTGGATTTAAGAGCTCATAATACATGAACTGTCTGGAATTAAGAGTTCATAATACGGGGGCAGACCTGAAAATTAATGAAACTGACTATAAGCACATACGTAGGACTGGACTAAGTGAATGGCATACATTTCCGTTTTCGTTACGTAAAAATCATACACTTTTCATTTTGTAGCTTACGGATGAATTATAAGGATCTTCGTTCCAAAAACCCTTTGGTTTCGGAGGTTTTACGTATTTAAAATTATTGAAAGGTGTCGCTCAAGTTGTTACTAATTACCTACCATCATATTGCCATTTCCATATCGGACTATATAATGAAGCGCCCAGTGATACATTAACGTTCCAATTGCATTCTGAAAGCCGTTCTACAAGTTTCACCTCTTCATTTTTCTCGGTATCTTTTCTTAACAATTGGGTTGTTTTAAAATACGGCTCTTTTGAACCACTCGTCTAATGGCAAGCGCTCTTTTCGAGTGATTTTAACCGACCTTGAGTCCACTCGCAGGGGCGCCGTAAGGTGTGTCGGCGCCCGCGTGCAAGAGCCCGATTTGCACCCCCCCCCCTGCTTCAGCATAAATCTCATACAGATTTATATTTTTGTCGCCCCCCCTGAGTCCATTTGCCCTGAATTTGCCGCCCCCAAGGGTGCCGCCCGCGTGCGTTGCACGCCCGGTTACGGCGCCCCTGTCCACTCGTAGTTTATTAGTGTGTCGAATGGAAATGACTCGAATCGACCGGTCGCTGCTAGACTAGACAAGTGATTCAAAAATAGCGTCTCAGGTGAAACAATCTGCTGGCACGTTGTACATAGGTTCGTCTCCTGTTTTTTTCTCTATCTACCTATGGATAAGGGTGATTTCCATCAGCCCATCATGTTGCCCAAATGGTTGTTAGCAGCTTGGTTACGTCACATACGTCAGTTACGTTCTACTTCAAGCCTCATCAGCTGTTTACTGTATCAATACTAAATATTGTGTCAATGTAAACACACCTTATGCAAGCGGAGCGGCCTTGGTAACAGGTTTGGGCAAGTGTTGCGGAAGTACTCTCCAATGGTCGTACTCAGTTCTTAGGGTCAGACCTACATACCTAGATATAGATCGAGTAATTATAAATCACAGGTTTTTCAACACCCATTATTTTAATTTGGAACGTTATGAGTTCGATTTTGAATTGTTATACTTACGATAGAGAAGACGGGTATAAATAGCACAAGGCACAAACAAGTATGGAATCCCATGATTAGTTAGTTAGTTTAGGTCAAACGAAAACGGACTGAGTTCAGGGCGTAAAGATGTCGTTAGTGTCGTTTTCGGAATTTAAAAGCGTAATGATCGAGAAGGAATGTTATGGCTCTGTCATTAATGTATGTCTAGTGTCATCTTTCAAGAGTTTTTCCTCCCATCATAGACTCATCGTGATTCATGTAACTGGGTCGTAATATTTTTATAACAATACCTACAAAATAAATGTCTATTTATATGATTAAGGCACTTCTCACATTACGCTATTTATTAGCTACGCGACTGCGACGCAATCCCAAAATTCTATGTATCTGACACTTTTCATTGACAGGAGTCGCATCGTAGACGCGTCTCCTGTCAGTGAAAAGTGTCAGATATACATACAAATTTTGGGATGCGTTGCAGTCGCGTAGCTCATAAATAGTGTTGTGTGAGAAGTGCCTTATAATAATATCTATGATATAAGTTTAAAATCATGCGTTTTAAAATCTTGTTAACATAGGTACATATTTTTAAACCTTACAAAAAGATATTAAAAAATGCATACCATTCGGTGCAGATGACAGATCTGTTCATTTCTATTTATTAGGGCTTCGCTACCGGTTTCAAACACAGATTGTAGGTCCATGATTTACTTATTATTGCAAAATTTAAATTCCTCTTCTGTAATCGATATGTTTTTAAAGATTTCCATTGCGAATCGATTACGTCCATCGATACATCGAAATCAACTTGTTAGGAGCAAGCATCTAATACCTGGATGTCGTAACCAACTATTATGTCATGTCAGTAATAGAGCAATCGGTACGAGGAAGAGACAGCACCATATAGGAAGTTAGGCTTGCGTGTCGCGATATTAGTAATACTATATCTTTACATCATATAATAATACTGGAGAATCGCGTGCCGCAATGGTTACTATCTACTACTACATTAATGATTCTATCTATGGTAACTATGCCGGAGTGCCATTGGAACGACTCTTGGTTATGGCGAAGTAGTTTGAATGATGACTTTACGAGTACATTTCTGTTTTCAGTCTTGATGCGACTTGTCTTGGAGTTGTCTAATGTTAGGCTATGTGCGTATAGTGTAATCATTTTAAATCTTTACAGTGCTACGAATGTATTTGTAAATGTGCTACGAATGTATATGCTAAACTACAGATTTTTATAGCAATAAGTATATATCTATCTACCTACAGATAAATTAATATCGAGCAGGTAAGTAAGGGCACAAGAAGCCCCTTGCATTTTCGGGTTACATCCAAAACACGGTTCTTCAATCTTTTAATATTTGATGAACTCTACGTTTTGGGAAAGTAATGAAAATGCCGTCCCAATACTCCTAAAGAAAAGACTTTATAGCTGAGATGGAATAAGGGCCGTGTGAATAGGGTCGCTGCAATATTTTGATGCTGCGAAATGCTGTGAAATGAAATAACTTTTGTTGAAATTATTTATTTACAAACACTTTTGGAAAATCAATCTGTGCCCACGCTTTATGAAAACCCTGCCGTGATTGGCGTAGAAAATGCGGCGAGTAACTCCCAAGGAGTTTTTTTCTACGAATAATTACATATAATAGTTAGAGGTATTACTATCTTCTTATTTAATGCTATATTCAAAACCGATGTCCAACAAATTTTAGTTTTAAAGTACTTCTCCAACTTGTAATAACTATCTCCCCAAAAAAGGTTTTTACATTAATTTCCTCTGCATATGAATGAAACCACCAGTTTTACTGAGCCCTATGGTTAAATCTCAGTAGCAATTTCGGAACGGCACTTCGCCCTCTTGTCGCATATGTGAATAGGCCCCAAAAATATTTTTACTTCGTCAATTATTAAGCATGGACTTGGGAACCTAGTATCAGGTATCAGTGATGTTGCACATTTGGGCAGTTGAATGTCGCACGTATGACTGAAGCTCAATTTAGGCCCTTCTCAAACTGCGCTATTTATTAGCTACGCGACTTGGACGCATCCACAATTCGCCGACACTGACACTGTTCACTGACAGGCACGCATCGTAGACGCGTCACCTCTTTATTTGGACAATATCCTAGGCGCTTGCAAATAGCGTTGTATGAGAACGGCCGTGAACAGGCGTAAAAACAACATTTCTTTGACAATTATTCTGCAGGAACTTAAGGAACCCCGGAAAGGAAATATTCTACCATTAAAATATAAGGACAACTTCAAAGGACAATAAACATTAATCCAATGTGGTTCAAAGAAGACGGCCTTATCTTAGAAAGTAGTATTGAGTGGACCTTAAAATTGTGACCTCATTCAGTGCGCGGAAATTTATTTAATTTGATAATAAATTGAAGCAAACCTTGAAAGTCGAACCTTTTTCGTAGTAATAAAAAAGGACGGTATACTTAATAATGGGTTTCCGGTGTTACCCTACAACGTGTTTTAGATTGTGCTGATTCGAAGTGTTATAAGCAGGCTATTAGCAATTCTCGAGAGCTTCTATGCTTAGGCTTTTGATGGCACTAACATTCAGATACTTATACTTGAGTAGCCGAAGCCGAGGATATGGAATTTCCACTCCCTGCTAAAAACTCTTTGTAACATGTGCTCACAGTTCGATTCAGCGTGTAAAGTAAATTTACTTAAGGCATTATAATTCTAGCCGTCAGTCCACAATTAACCTAAATGATAGGGGCATAAAGCTGCTATTCTAAGTATATCGAACACGAACGGGGCATGGGATTGCCAGTGGCCACCCAGTCAAGCATATAAAGCAATGGTCGTCAACCTCTTCTGGTCTAGGGCCGCATGGGGGTCTTTTATACCCATATGACCACCATTAGGACTGTTACGATATACATTAATCGCCCGCGTGCATTACAGTTTTGCACACCCTTCCTCCCCCGACTCAGAGACAAATGAATTCACTCATTTGATATTTTACAATTTCCGTCACGAAAATAAAAAATGTACCGTAGTAACATACTAAAGGACGTGTGTATAAAATTCAATTCCAATTATTTAGCATCTAATCTACATACCAGACATGCGCCGTTCTCTAGAACTAGCGACTTTCAATTAGTCAGTGGCCCGATGAAGGAATTAACATATACCTAATTGGTTTTCGGGTATACGACTGTACGTCATGTTTTATTGATGCCATCTGTGAACAATGAATTATTGATTAAAAATTACATGCACTTGGTACATCGTGAGATCGTGACTATAAAAGGATAAGTCCTTTGGACATAACTTTCAACTGTATTGGTATTCGTGTTCCAATAGCTCTTTTAACTCTTTATTAGAGCAACCATCTCAGTCCAGGAGAAACAACGCTTCTGTGACCGAATTGCAATGAATCAGACCAATGTTTTTGGTTATCACCATATCTAAAAAGTAGGTAACTCCTGAAGAAAGAATCTGTTATTGGATGGATATCTTAATTCATAAGAGCACCGTTACATATCAGCAGACCATAAAATGCTTCGTACACAATTGTCATGGGTGGCAGCGCAAGGTGCTGCATGCTCGTTTGCTACCTAATTTCCATAAAAATTCGTTTACGATTTGTTATTCTACTTTAATAGTTTTAAGTTGACATTCACTTAATAATGACCTTGTGCGATTGCCTTCGCTGGCCAATAATTAGGTACTTGCAGTTCCGATGAAAATTACTTTTATTTCGTTTACAAGCTTAGCTATGGATAGGAACCGCATTCTTATAAAAAGTTTTTTGAGTGTGTGCGTGCCTTATTCGTTATGATAAAATACAATGTGTAACTTCAACAATTTAGTCAAGATAGGAGATTAGGGTCAAATCACACCGAGACGAGACGCGACGCGACGCTGCGCGCAGTCTTTCAAAGAGCGGCTCAAAATAGAACTTTATTTTCTACACGAAAAGATACACATTTCATTGTGAGAATTCAGAATACGTTGCTTCATGCAGCGCTGCGTCTCGTGACGCCTCGCGGCGTAGCGCGGTGCATCGCTACGCAGCCGTGCATCGTCGGTACGCGCGGCGTGCAAGATTGCCTACTTTTACGATGCACCTCGCGGCATTGAGATGCGTCTCGCGGCGACGCGCGGCGCAGCGCGAAATCACTGGCCTCTTCCAGTATCGTTGCGTCGCGTCGCGTCTCGGTGTGAGCTGACCCTAACAACTGATAAATAATTTTCATGCTAGTTTTTTGTCAATATATAATATGATCAATATTTGTTTTTATTGTTTGAAGTAGTATAAATAGTAATTATCTCAATTATTTAGTGTGTACACCACGTCGTAAGACAAATTACAAAACATCCTAAACTTAAACTTGAGAAAGCGACAAAACTTGGTCGGTGACAAATAATTATGATCATTAAATTTCTAACTCTTAACAACCGTCTTTTCACGGTTTTGGCTTTGGCTTCAACAAAGATGATCTCTCACCGAGAGCACTTGTCTGTAACGTACCTAATAATCCAAAATTAGCGTTTGAGATTAACGTTACAATAATCCTCACTCACTATCTCATTGACGAATATTCTACATACAAATTGTTATTTTAACCGCCTTCAAAAACACCTTCAAAACAGGAGGTTATTCTCAATTCCACTGTTTTTATGTTTCCTTATAACTTTTTACTGGGTGAAGTTTGTCGACGGTGTTGTACATTAGTTAGTTTCTTGCCGTTGTTATAAATGTATCTGAATTTTTAGTAATCTGAGTTATTCCAACTAAGTTGTCAAAGCTGTGACAATTCGAGCAATAAAGTCGCGCACATGTGAGTGAACGCGTTTATGCAATGCTCATTTAGAGATAGGTACTTTACAAGGAAAATTATTATGCGTGCGTGAATACAAGAACATTTCAGTGTTTATTACTATTAAATAGCTAAAAACACTCAGTGTGTACGACTTGCATAACATAATAACGTTAAGTATACGTTATTAGTTTACACATTAAGTCAGTAGTTACGTTCTTGCTCGTTTATGTGAGGTGAACGATAATATTTTTTTGTAACGTAAGTAGGTAGTCAAATTTTTATTGTAATTGTTTTATTCTTTCTATTTAATGTTTGTTAGGTTGTGTAAAATATACCTATGTTACTGTTAATAGGGTTCTGTACACAAATGGCGAAAAACGGGAGCCTATTTTATGTCTCCGTTATCTGTACGTATGCCTGTGTGTCTGTCTGGCTGGCACTATCACTTTAAAATAAATAGGCAAACGCTAAAATATAAAAAATACATGTTACAGTAACTTCTTTAACTAAGGATGGTATTCCGCTCATCCAATGAGGGTAACCGCGTGTGAATTTTCCGCTAGAGGCGCTAGTGAAAAGTGAGGTCTGTCTGTCACTTTTCGCTTGTCTGAATGTCATTTGTCACTGTTTATGTATGGGCGGGCTTTGACAGCAAGACCTCACCTCGCCGGTGCGGTGGCGCCAACTGGTGAGCACAAAAACGGCGACCCTCATTTCTTTGATCCAAGTTGTATTGGACAAAGAAATTGGATGACTTCATCCAATTTATGAATAACAGTGAAATTTGATCAAAGATTTTGATGTTCTTTTATGTTTGATTTTGTTTCTTTGTTTTGTTTTTTTCTGTTCTGTTCTGAATTTTCTCAAAGGGAATAAGTATTGGACCAAGTTATTGGATGAGTGGAATTGACACGCGTCAAAGAAATTGGATATAGAAATTGGACCAAGATCTTTGATCAGTGGAATACCACCCTAACACTGTTTAACTTAATAATTAGTAAAAATAAAAAGTTCGATGCTAAAGTAGGTCCCCATAATATAAGTAACCTTAGAAATGGGTTCATGGGTTTAAAAAAAATAATTAGGGTTGATATCGCACGTTGAAACAAACCGTCGTGTGTACGTCTGTCTCACACTTTATTATCACATATAAAATTAAGCGTACCTAGTAAATTTTCGCTTGCCCTCTAATAGGCTCTAGCGGTCACCCATCCAAGTAGCGATTGCGCCCGCAGTTGCTTAACTTTGTTGATCACTTAAGATCTTAGGATCGACGCAAGTCGCCGACCGACGCGACGTGCTAAAATCACTTACGAAGTGAAGTGAATTTATTTTCTTTATTTTTTATGATTTGTATTGCAGGTATCACTCTGTATTCCAAATGATAAACATAATCATTTTGTCTGTGACATAAAGTATCTGTAATGCTACATAAATGCGTCTTAACGAGTTCATTAACGCGCGAATGTGTTGAATTAAGAAGAAATTAGACTGATAAAAATTGTCAATTATTCTTATTTTCATGCATTAGGAATTTATGTAAATAAAGCCTTAGTAGGTAACAGGTTTTCATTATAACATTTTATTTGACATAAATTCTTAAAACACAAAAATTATTTGACAATTATACCCAGTTTAATTATTTTGATTCACCAAATAAGTGCCTTAATTAACGCGTTAACACATTTTACTATGGCGTTAAGACGCAAGCTTAGCCGTAGAGCAAGGCCTTTCTCACACAACGCTATTTGCAAGCGACTTTGTCAAAGTAAAGCTTCGGACACACCTGGGCGACCAAAGCGACTGCGAAGCGGGAGCGTCTGCCGCGCGGCGGACGCTACCCATACTTTATCTATGGCGCTTTGCACACCTACGCGACCACAACGCGGTACGGCCGCGTCGACAGAGCGGGACGCACGCGTCTAGTGGTTAGACGTGTTTATGTGCAAGAAAGCCTTTGTTATTACTAATTATTTCGTTTACGATGACAACAACAGACGAAAATACAGAGCAATTTATAGAAACGGTGAGAGGATTTCCTGTCTTATATGATTTAAAAAACAGAGACTATAAGAATTTACGAAAAAAGGATAAAATATGGGATTCAATTGGTCCGGAATTTCAAATGGATGGTAAGTAAATAATAGTTAGTTATGTTATACCGGATTAAGACGAGCAGCTTTAGTGACTGTCAATTAGCAAATGAAGTTCGCGGTTCGCGCCGCAGTCGCGTAGGTGTGCACGTTAAGTTTCGCGTTGCAGACGCTCCCGCATCGCGTCCCGCTTCCCGCGTTACTGACGCTCAGGTTTGGCCGAACCTTAAAGAAGCGACGCGTCTACGATGCGTCTCCCGTCACACATTGTCAGATGCAGCGAATTTTGGATTGCGCTACAGCTACGCGCTAATAAATAGATAAATAGCGTTGTGTGAGAAGGGCCTAAGAGGGGAACAGAAACTGCCTCGATGAAATTTATTATTATAATATGTAGGTATACGTTACGTTGTAAAAAGTATCCATCAGTTTGACAGTTAATGCGTGACCTTATTCGACTGCCCTTACGCATGCACGAATACCTATTGCCTATTTACATATTTAACAGCGATCGTAATAAATCTACTCGAGATATGTTTATGTCTTTAACCTACAACTCTTGTTTGATACATGAGACTGCAAACTGAGGTTGTTATCAGTGCGAATACTGCATATTATGACACTTCTTATGCAATAACAATAATTCTGAAAGCCAGTAAATCATAATAATTAAAAAAAGGAAATGCGTTGCATACATACCTACGATGAAATAGGTAAATGATTTCAGTATGAATTTTGAATAATTTTACATTATCTGCGTTTTAATTTAATATATTAAATTAAATTGTTTTTTTTAAACGTCTCGGATACCGCTACTGACTACGTACCTATATCTGAACAGGCGTTTACATCAACCTTGACCGTGACCGTTTAAATTAACAACTTCCTGTTTGAGAAAACAACTACGCCACTTCCGGTCCAAAACAACAAAACAAGTGCGAACTGTGCAAATTATTTCATTTTAGCCTCTACAAAATTCACGATATCACAGAAGTTTTACTTCAAAAATACACTCGTGGAATGAAATTTCAACGTTGATTTTTCGCTCGTGTATTTCGGCTAGCTCACTTGTTATAAATCGCCAATTAAACCGATCAATAATCCATACTAATATTATAAATGCGAAAGTCTGTCTGTCTGTCTGTCTGTCTGTCTGTCTGTGACGTTTTCACGGCTAAACCACCGGTGCGATTTGGATGAAATTCGGAATGAAAATAGTTGAAGACCCAGAGTCACATATAGGCTACTTTTTTTTTCAAAAATCAACCCCTAAATGCTTGAAATAGGGGATGAAAGTTTGTATGAAAAATCTAAACCGCCTGACCGATTTCGATGAATTTTCCCAGGAAGATAGTTGATGACGTATCTTCTTCCCCACTTCCCCGGTTCGCGATATAAACGAATTCCACGCGGGCGAAGCCGCGGGCAAAAGCTAGTTACAGATATAATTGTTGTAATTGTCGGCCGGAGGCGTGCCCAGTCAGGGATACATCACCTAGTTTCGGCGAGTGCTTCCATTCATGCGTGATAGCGTGACTCTTTGTTATATAACCGCAACGTTTATTTGTAAACAAACTGATACTTGAACTAGTATTAGACATGTACTCCTTTTGTTTCTCGCTAGTAAAGAAAGGTTTATTGAAAATATTGTGAGTGGGCGATTTAGGTTTTGCAGGAATGTCAAAGATTAATGTATTTTATATCGTGGTGGCCTTGAATAATATTGACCTTAATACCACGATGGCAGACCAGGGTATGCTGAGAGCGACAAAAACCCCTTGCTTGGTGGAAGGGCGGAAGCACGGCTGTATACCCATCAGCCACAACCCTCTTGCTTGAGTTAGCTTTGAAACGATGTGTCGTGTTCCGGTTGAGAGTTTGGAGGACAGTTTTTCTTTCTTTCCACTTTCATTTTGGCATTTTTGGCCGGCATCTTGGAAGGTTCATCTCATGTTTGTGTTGCTCATGTCCATGGGCAGCGGTGATTGCTTATCATCAAGTGACTCATCTGCTCCCTTGTCGCATATTAAAGGTTTTGCTCTGGATCGACCAGACCTGCTCTATAAGTTACGAAGCTCTTTCGCTCTTTATAAAAAATAATATAATCGAAATGTTTAAAAAGAATCTCCTTTTTTGAAGTCGATTAAAATTGTGGTTTTATGTTTTTAAACGATTTGCTTCCACATACACCTGTACATATTCTGTAAAATGACACAAAACGACATAATAATACCCAAAGCAAACATCAGAGTGAGAAAATTTATATTCCTGGAACGGATGACGGTAATCTGGAGAAAGCTGCTCCTCACGCATCACGTGCCACACGGCGCTGGAAACCAGCGGTAATTGTAATACAATTTTGTTTAACATAATCCATAACTTGATGTATGGAAGTGTACATGACCGTATTTGTATGCGTTAAATGCGTCTCGCATTTGAGTGTTAGAGATGCTTGTATAAATGTATAAAACTACTATTTTTTATTTTATGATAGTTGATAGTGATGTGTCTTGCACAGTGAGGGGTCCCGGGTCCCGGGTTCGAATTCTAGCCGCGAACATTAGCGTATTTCTTCGGGCGTTATACTCTTGGCTTGGTAGAGCGGCCGAGATCGTGGTTATGTTCTTAAGATGTAGTATAAAGCGACACGTTATATAAAATTAAAATTATTTAGGATATTTTTTAATAAATATGCGTACTATATACATAGATCTTTTATTATTTTAGTCGCGACATTATAGACGTGTCATGCGGTCATGCGACAATATTGGTTGGTTTTTAGCGATAAAACGACTCATACTCGAGTAGATGTGGCGTTCATAATTATGTACGTAAATATGCGTTACGTGGACAATGGTTACAAGTTTTTATACGAGAGCAACAACCCGACGGCCTTCCCACGGCTTAAATTATCACTATCCAAATAATTTCAATAATCAGTTGTGAACTATCATTACTCAATACTCAGAAGAGGAAAAGTCTTTTTCACTAAAACTGTATTTACTGTTGCCTACAATGCCCGTATTATAATCGGAACACCCAGCCAGATCTACGAAATTCACTGAGAAATTTAATTTTAACAAGTAACCACGGTTCATTAAGCGTTGGCAGTAGGTCTTTATATTATAACAGTAAGAATTTCATATTCCCTTTTGTTGTATTTTGTTTTCACGACGCGTGTAAGCCCGCGTTATTACATCCGCAATAAAAGTTGCATTTGAAATTCTTTTCTTTGTGCCCATGCCATTCTTCACTGGAACGTAAGAGAGGCTTTTCATTTGAAATCTAGGTTCCTTTTCCTAGGAATCGTAAATAAGTGCAGTAAGCCCAACCTTTTCAAAGTAGGTAGGTACCTGTTGTAGATTTTTATAGGGTTTACGTAACATTTAATTGAATCATTTGTAACAAAGTAAAAAAATGTTATTTATATTTACACTTATAATGTAGGTACCTACCTATATAGTGTTTATTACACAGCAAGCAAAGCAAGCAAAGTAATTATTACACAGGTATTATTATGATATAGGTACTAGAGTGTAGGTAGGTACTTTAAAATGAAAAGAAGTTTATGTTTATATCTTTCTTTAAGTAGGTACCTATATTGAGATGGGTTTATGACTTCAATGAACAAATAAATAATATAGTTCATTTGGATTAATTCACCATGAACTAGGTTACTATCTTAATAATTTCACTTAATTCAATAATTAATATGCACCAAACTGTAGGTAGGTATATATTTTAATTTGTGCGAACTTTATTGTAAAGTAAGTATGGAATTTATACAAAAAACGAGCTTCTGTAGGTATCTAAATCCAGAGGCATAATGTATTATTGTGATTGTCTGTTGTTATTGAATATTCTATTGACCCCTCGGTCAATTTACACTCAAATCAGAGGAGTGTTGGACGTCACGGGCCGTAAATTATTCAGGTTTCGAAATCCCGGATTAAATAAAATTGATCTTTGTTACATCCTATCCTGTTCGTCTTCCGGGCGGAATAATTTGTGTACAAATATAGATCCCATAGTAAATCCTTACTAATATTATAAATGTGAAAGTGTGTTTGTTTGTTTGTTTGTTTGTTTGTTTGTTTGTGACGCTTTCACGTCGCAACAAAGCTATTATATGGTAAGGTTTATGTGTGTGGGGATAGTTAGGAGGGTGGAGAGTGACGTAGGCTACTTTTTACCGCGGAAAAACATCCCATTCCCATGGGAAGATCGATGTTTTGTTAGTTGCTAGATATTTATTTTCGGAGTTGTTAATAGATGGCGGTAATAAAATTCATTTGCAAGTTCTGAATTACGCTATCAAATACTACATGTAATTTACTTAAGTCATAGGCAAATGTAATAGTCTACTTTAGCTCTGCCTCGAGAACTCCCCGCTCCGGCTGTATTCAGTGTACCGCCCGCCCGCTGGCACTATCCTGTTGACTGATGTCCGCAAGTTGCTCAGCCAACAGGATAGTGCCAGCGGACCAGAGGGACCTTCGGGTCGAGAGCCTGGACGACTTCATCGAGAGATTGGCACGCAACATGTTCGGGCGTGTCGACGCGTCGCGGTTCCCGCATCTGCAGGACCTGGCGCCGCTCCACACCCGTCCACCGGACCGCTGGGCCTTCTCGCGCGACTTGCTGGTTGCGCGGGACGGGCCTAGCACTTACTGATACTGGGGCTTCGTAAGTCGTCGCCCGGCGCTGATCGGCTCCTGCTGGGCTTCCCACCAGCGGGATTCACCCGGTAGGGCCTCGATCGCCTGGGCGGCGCGAAGATGAACCCCATCCCGTTTAAGACTCTGTGGCCTGTAAAAAGGCCACCACTCACCGGACTTGACCTATTGGTTAACCACAAATGGACAACCAAGGGCCTTAGGGCCCAGCCCAAGAACCGGCCCGTTTTAACGGGCCGCGAGAGACACCCCCAAAGGGGAACTAACTGTCCTGAGGGCTCCACACACCTCAGACAGGGTGGAGTGAAGAGAGCGAGTAGTAGGCTACTTTTTAGCCTAAATTCCTACGGGAGCGGGACCTACGCGGCTGTTACCTACGGGTCCCGAAGCGAAGCGCGGGCGGTTCTCTAGTGATTAATAACTCGAAAGAGACTTCAAGGTGTTAGCAAAGTGTTAGTGAGATGAGGTCTTATTTTATGCGGACGGTTTTTCGCTTCGATTTTGTAGGTGTTCCGCTATCTAGTTGGTATTGTTGATTTAAGATAATACGTGTAAATACAGGAGATAAACAATGGTACAACAATTATAAAACAGGTACTGTATTACGTATTTCATAATTTGAATTCGAATAATTAACTAATTGATTTTCACATGCCTAATAAAATCTTAAAAATTATAAAAACTTAAAAACCCAGATTTCTTGATACTTGCTTCCCTCCGGAAGCTTTGTTGAGTGAACATTTATCAGATGTAATCCGTAGATCAACTTCTGTTGTTTATTTAGCAACATGGTTACAACCATTTGAATCAACTTGAAATAAATAATATTATATTACATCATAGTTGCAATCTATGAAGTAACAGGTCATGAATGTAACAAGTAGGTACGTAACGTGTGTATAAAGCTCCACCACGGTACAAAGTGCAGCGACCTTCTAAACTTGCTGGGCAACTTGGTGCCTAGGATTGATGAGGCGGACTACGGCTAGGTCCAGCCACCGCCTTACGGCTTACGTTGAAGGTAGAACGAAGGTTTACTTTGATAGATGGATTAGTGACCTATTAGGGTCGGGCCACATTGATCGACGGCGATCGACGGTTTGTCCATACAAAAAGAGCGTAAAGTATGGAAAGCCGTACGCGTCCTTTCGCATCGACGAGCCGAACGCGCCGTCGACGGCGATCGACGGCGATCGACGGCTGACGCTGACGGCTGACGGCTGTGAGCTGTACGGAGGCGTTCGCTTCCGTACGGCGTAATGCGTAATAGTGTGTTCCTTTTCAATCGGCAAAATGCGAAAGGCCGTCGATCAATGTGGCCCGACCCTTAAAAGTTTACGAGTAGCGTAAAGCTCTTTATATCTATGATTTTTATAGCGTCAACATTTTCTTTACCGAAACGCAAATATAACATAGCATAAGTTTGCTAATTCACTTGTACAGGCGATCATATAATTGTTTATTTAAAAAACAATTTGTTTATGTAAATGGGTTTTTTTTTTGTGTAGGTCAGGTTTAACAGTTCCGGAACTGTTATGCCGGACATTTAAAGTTTACGGTCAATATTGTTATTTCGTTGCAATTTCAGCAATTATTATTTTTTACCTTGATGAAATTAATTGATAATACCTAATTATTGTACTTATTCAATAAAGGACATTAAAATCCGGTATTCAAGCCAAGTACCTAAAGTTCATAGGAAAATTCTTCACAAAGATCTTATCATTGTGGTTTTTAAAGGCTACGGCATTAAGATATTTTATTTTATTACTTAGTTCATTTAATAACAATTTATAAATAAATCACTTAAAACAAACGTGGGCATAACTACAGATTATAGTTTCATATGGTACATTTTGCTCAATCTATAGCCATTATTACGGATATCAATTATTACTCTTAGAGATACGGACCCCCAAGAACGCTCTTACTGCCTTAGAAGGCCTTCACATGATACACTTTGACCATCTTTATTTTAGAAGGACCATTTCCAAAAAAGATAATTTCCCGTAGGACTTACTCCTTTCCAAAATAACCACTTTCCAATAAGTAGGAATTATCACCGTCACAATGATGAATAATTACAGTAGCATATTTTGTTTTCCAGAGGACAAGATGGCCGATAATATGTCTCCCTATACTTCTGGCGGCGTCGGCTTGCGGCAGCGATATCCTCATGGTCACCATGGGAGGGACCAAATCCCATAAAATGCCTTTCTGGGAACTCGCTCGCGGTCTGATAAGAAGGTAAATATCTATCCCCTAAATATACCTATGTATAAGATCAAGAACCCACTCACTCGTCGCAAAATATCGAAAACCGCTTGAAGTATGAAGGTGTTTGATAGGGAGGTAGATTTATAGTTAGTACACGTCCGCTGAGGATTCACACCACGTATTTTATCGGCGCAGAGGATACACACGTTTCATGAGTGCACAGCCTCTACGTTGTAAGAGCCAGAAAAGCGGATTGCTGCGTTTGTATCTTTTCAAGTGCGCGTACAAAACTAAAATCGTGCGTAAGTGACGTGTTCGAATGCGATCGAAGCTGGTATCGTCGAGTCTTATTATTCATTCCCGGTCCCTACGCGTTGACAGCCCCACCGTGTTTCTAATGTGTGCAGAGTTTTCTGGCTTGGAATCTCGTTTACAGAGCGTTAGAAACGTGTTGGAAAAGCGTCATTTGCGCCGAATAAATAAGCCGCGTGAATGGTCCTTATGAAGAGATTTTGTCTATTCCACCCTCACACTATGAGTACACAGGGGGAAAATAGGGGTTCAGAGTTAGAAAGAGAAGAGGTAGAGAGTTAGAAATAGAGAGACACTAGTTTCAACATTCTTAGTAAGTCAATACCTAAGAGAGTAAACTTAGGGATGAAAGTTGTCTATATACTTTGAGCAAAAATACCTAGGTGTTTTTTGTAATTGATTTCGGTATATCTACATACTATGGTAGGGATGAATTATATATGTAAAGGAACTATATCTTGAGTAATTATTATTATATAGGCTGGGGCTTGGCTGGGGACTCATTAAGAGATGTCTCCACACTTTACGTATTAAATGTGTTAAGGTCTATTAAAGGGCATGATCATTTTACGTAATTTGAAGCGTAGAATGGAGAAAGTGACAATTTCGTTTTCCGCCATCACGAAAGTCTAACATAAAAAATAATATGTCACTTGTAATTTCAATCCTTTTGATTTAATTGAAACGTCTTGTTATGACTTGTGTTTCTAATAGAATCCAAAGTCCAGGTACACGCGATATTCAAACTTTTGCCGTTGTCCTTAGAGCTTTAAATAGAGAATCTTTTACGCGGCGGCATTTGCTTGAGAGTGTTTTTCAAATGGTGTAACTTTCAATATGTATCTAATAACTTGTAATGGTAGCGCACCATCTTGTCAATGGATATTATGTCCTTGAAGAAACTCGCTAATGAGGTTTTTGCGAAGAATATTTTTTAACTAGAAAATAATTATTCTTACCTAGGGAAATATGATATAAACGACAAATAAATGATATCACCAACCATACATCGGAATTTTTCCACGTCATATTCGCATACTGAAACTTATCTATAGAAAAAAAAAGAAAACTTCATTTCCAACTACCCGCTCGCTACAGCTATAGAAATTGTTTAGAAACTGTTTTCATTCAATGTACTGGTTTATGTTTCGATAAAAACAAATTATCAATTACATTAATCTATAAATTATAAATATGTATGTACTTTTAAAACTGCAATGAGCATGAGTTAATGACAAAGATACGCGGAAAATTTGCATAAAAATTGTGTCAGTGCACATTGTGTAATCTTTATAATTATGAAAATATCCGTTACAGTCTGATGCAAGCAATGTATTTCTACACTTATGTGCATTTCAAGAAGGTACTTAGGTACTCATCTTTCTTGTAAAATAGTAGATATGTGCGTCTGTTCACAAGGTTTTGATGGTGAACGGCGATTTTATGAAATCAACGACAGATAAGGGATAGTGTGTGGCAGTCATACACACCAGAGAGTTTTGTCAAATATTGTCTTAGGTGCTGAGTCTTTCAATCCATATTCAGCCATTGTCCCCTATACCGTTTACGTTATGAGAGGAAACCTGAGCTCAGCATTTCGTCAGTTATGGGTTAGGATCATGTATTTGTCAGTTTAATTTACCTACGTTATGTCTCATATTCCAGGGATCATAATATCACCTTTATAAGCGCATTCGCTCCTGATTTCCACATCGAGGGTCTTGAAGAGATAGCTCCTGAGGGGCTGGCCGCCTACGTGAGGAGTTACATGACTCTCGACCTGGTCGGCGCCAAGATGAAGGGAGAGGAACCTTTACCCCTGAAGGATATACTTCGATATGGTTATGAGGTATGAGATTGTGGTGAGAGGTATGAGATACTGAGGAGGCTTTCATTTCTCAAGGATCAGTCGCTGCTAATTCTGAGAAGACAATATTGTAATGATACCTATTATGGTAGCTATGCCATATAGGTATCTATATATGATCACAATCGATTTTTGTTCTAAATTTAACCTTGACGAACGGTAGACCCTGACATATATGACTTTCGTTTAGAGTAATGTGCACATAATCTGTGATGCTTATTGTATGGATTAGACATGGTTTGATCTATCAAACCATGAGAACACTTACCATTTTAACATTTCAGGCTTGCGAAGCATTTCTCCAGGACTACGAGATACAGTCCTTTTTGCGATCTGGAAGGACTTTCGATCTTATAATACTTGACGGGGCATACCCTGAGTGTGCGATGGGACTGGTCTATCGCTTCAAAGTGCCATTCATGTACATCAACACCGTGGGGTTCTATGCTGCTCCTGCTAGCATGTCTGGGAGCCCTGCTCCTTTCTCCGTAACGCCTTTCTTCGGTCGAGGATTCACCGATAACATGGGATTCTTCGAGAGAACCATCAACAGTTTATGGCAACTCGGCGCTTTGTCAGCACATGGTGTCAGTATCTCTCTCCTTCAAAGAGTTCTAAGGAGACATTTTGGGCAGCAGATTCCTCATGTTTATGACATGGCGAAGAATGTCAGCTTCATTCTCCAGAACGGACACTATTCTATGACGTATCCCAGACCTTATTTGCCAAATGTTGCGGAGGTCGCCTGCATACATTGTAAAGAGGCGAAGAGATTACATCCGGTAAGTTCATCATCATAAAATGTTATTGGATCGGCTTTTCTCTCACAAATATTGAAGTTGGAGAAAATGAGAATATGAGACTATTTAATTATCACGTAGAGTTATCGGGTGTATGTCTATTTTCATTCACCAAAGCGACTATGGAGTCTTGCACCACTAATATTTCACTTCACTTGATTTGTTAGTATAGGACGGAAGATGAAAGATTTTTTATACTCTGTAATTAATAAGGTTGGCCCTACCTAACTTTAACTTAAATGACGAATTTAAATGACGAATTTAAATGATGAAATTAATGACATGAACTTTAATTTAAATGACGGATTACAACTTAGGAAGTGAGCTTAATAGGTCTTCTTAGTAATGGGAACAGTTTGAGGTAGATTAATTTTCCTTTGAAATTTGAAATCGTCTTGTACGGTCATAAACTAGATGTCAGATTTTAGTTGCTCTATTTCAATTTTGATATTACACCTTTAGACCTGTAGATTAACCAATATGAAGTAAATTTTGAAGTAGGTATCTCTAAAATGTCTACTTATCAAAATATATTGGAGTATAGAAGAAGACTAAAGGTTAAACAATATAATATTCACGTAACCATTTTGATAAGAATAATATTAAATTTTACGTAAAATAAATACCTACTATGTTTGTGTTCGAGCGAGTAAAATAAATACTATGTGTTCGAACTCATATGGGAACAAAAAAGTGCAAATTGAGATAGATGTAATATTTTAAGGACTAAGTAGATATTAATAATAATACAAAATTCGAATGATTTGTATCTTCCGATTTAATATCGTATTTAACGTGTTAAGTTATACCGAATAGTTATGAACCTACTTCATATTATAGTAATTTATGCATAATCCCGTTTATAAGGATGCGGTTCACTTTACGCTCACACGCTCTATTAAACGGCAACATCTAAACAAGACTCTGAAACTGCTCACTTAGGGTGCATGAGTCATGAGAGCCTGCGTGCTTACAGCGGCCCTGTGCTCAGTTTATTATACTTGACTGAAGTATAATCTGTGAGCAATTCAAATACTTGTTACGGCTTATGAGAACCTGTTAACAATACTTCGCAGTATTTGCCTTATTTTTTATAAGGATTCGATGCGAAGTGTCAATATTGAACGCTAACACATTTATACCAATACGTGAGTATTCTGTGTTGCCAGGGGCATGGACGTATTTAAATGAGTTGTTAGAGATTAGCGGCACAAAATCAAATAGTACAGATTATAGATTAAAACATAGGTACCTATACTTTGTAAGATTCTGCGTGCAAATTCCTATGATGGTTTATCTTATGCAATAATCATCTCCCTCCCTCCACATATTCAATGAAATTGTGAGACTAAACAATGAAATTTTAAAGTATAAAAATTTCCGTCTCACTGGAAATCGTACCTAGCACTGTTCATCTGTAGGTATGCCATGGTAACCTTAGCGCCAGCCGTTGGTCTATTATCTCATGTCATCTTGTCATAATCTTAATCTTACCTTAATTTATAATAAAAATGTAACTACATAGGTTATGTCTGTACAAAGGAAATGTTGGAGAAACCAATATATGTAGAGTTTTCTTAGGGCCAATAGAAGCTGTATTGCTGGATGTCTAACTTAAGAAATGATATATGTTTCAGCTTAACAGGGCACTGATATATCTATACTTCTATACTAATAATATAAAGCGGAAGAGGTTTTTGTTTATTTGTTCGTTTGAACGCGCTAATCTCAGGAACTACTGGTCCGATTTGAAAAAATCTTTTTCGTTTTGAATAGTCCATAATATATTGAGGAAGGTTATAGGCTATATAACATTACGCTACGATCAACAGGAGCGGAGCAACAAGTCTCCGAAAACGAAGCGAGAGCGTCTACTTATTAATAAATATATTTTACACCACGACATCTGCCGGGTCCACTAGTAAATAAAATGCTGCAAGACAGCGTCTGGGTCAGCTATCAAATAACTTCCCAAAACCTTATAATTTAAAGGACATTGAAGAATGGATTTCGGGCGCAGGGGACTCAGGCTTCGTGTACGTGTCCATGGGGTCGTCGGTGAAGACCAACACCATGCCGTTGGCAGCCCACCGCATGTTCGTTGCGGCGCTCGGCCGGCTGCCGCAGCGGGTGTTGTGGAAACAGGATGGGGAGCAGAACCTGACGGATATCCCGGACAACGTCAGGCTGTTTAAATGGCTGCCGCAACAGGATCTGTTAGGTAAGTAAGTTACGTTATGAACTGGGTGGAGGATGATTGGGAGTAACGTTTTCAGCATCGGCAGCGGGTGCTGTGGAAACAGTACGAGGAACAGAATTTTACTGATATCCCGGATAATGTCAGGCTGTTTAAATGGCTTCCGCAACAGGATCTACTAGGTAAGTAACTTTACGAACTACGTAAAGAATGATTGGGAATAATGTTTTTAGCATCGGCAGCAGGTGCTATGGAAACAGGAAGGGGAGCAGAATCTCACTGATATCCCGGATAATGTCAGGCTGTTTAAATGGCTTCCGCAACAGGATTTGTTAGGTAAGCAACTTACGTTATGAACTGCGTGGATGAGTGGAACATGTTGCCGCACCGCATGTTCGTCGCGGCGCTCGGCGGGCTGCCACAGCGGGTGCTGTGAAAACAGGACGGGGAGCAAAATCTGACTGATATACCGGATAATATCAGGCTGTTTAAATGGCTTCCGCAACAGGATTTGTTAGGTAGGTACCTAAGTTACGTTATGAACTGCGTGGATGAGTGGAAGATGTTGCCGCACCGCATGTTCGTTACGGCGCTCGGCCGGCTGCCGCAGTGGGTGCTGTGGAAACAGGATGGGGAGCAGAACCTGACGGATATCCCGGACAACGTCAGGCTGTTTAAATGGCTGCCGCAACAGGATCTGTTAGGTAAGTAAGTTACGTTATGAACTGGGTGGAGGATGATTGGGAGTAACGTTTTCAGCATCGGCAGCGGGTGCTGTGGAAACAGTACGAGGAACAGAATTTTACTGATATCCCGGATAATGTCAGGCTGTTTAAATGGCTTCCGCAACAGCATCTACTAGGTAAGTAACTTTACGAACTACGTAAAGAATGATTGGGAATAATGTTTTTAGCATCGGCAGCAGGTGCTATGGAAACAGGAAGGGGAGCAGAATCTCACTGATATCCCGGATAATGTCAGGCTGTTTAAATGGCTTCCGCAACAGGATTTGTTAGGTAAGCAACTTACGTTATGAACTGCGTGGATGAGTGGAACATGTTGCCGCACCGCATGTTCGTCGCGGCGCTCGGCGGGCTGCCACAGCGGGTGCTGTGAAAACAGGATGGGGAGCAAAATCTGACTGATATACCGGATAATATCAGGCTGTTTAAATGGCTTCCGCAACAGGATTTGTTAGGTAGGTACCTAAGTTACGTTATGAACTGCGTGGATGAGTGGAAGATGTTGCCGCACCGCATGTTCGTTACGGCGCTCGGCCGGCTGCCGCAGTGGGTGCTGTGGAAACAGGACGGAGAGTAGAACCTGACTGACATCCCGGATAATGTCAGGCTGTTTAAATGGCTGCTGTAACAGGATCTTTTAGGTAAGCAACTTGCATTATGAACTGTGTCAAGGATGAGTGGGACATAATGCTACCAGCGTTAAGTCTGCTTTTGTGTTTAGGTAGATATCTCATCGCCTGCGAGAAGGGCGTAAAGTTCTGCTATTTTCTCGCATGAAGCCTTTAAATGGCTTCCGCAACAGGATTTGTTAGGTAAGTAAATTACGTTATGAACTGCGTGGATGAGTGGAAGATGTTTCCGCACCGCATGCATACGCAAGAGAACCCAAAACAATGTTTTTTCATTATGTGTTTTTCTGTATTCTGTATGTGTGTGCTTGTTGGATATTGCTTTGTAAAAGCTGCTTATCCGATTTCAATGCAGTTTTCAGGATTATATTGTGATGGATTTCATTTACCATTTAGTAATTTTTTCATTTAAATCGGTTTAAAAATAAAGAAGTTACGTGGGTGAAGTTTAAACGCGATCCAAGTTGGCAAAGCCGTGGGTGAAGATAGTCAATAATATAATACACTACCAAGAACTTAATTCCATAAATGTAATACAAATAACGAAACTATTCAGACGTCCTCAGTGGCCGCCCTTTGAACCCACGTCTCGTTTCGTGAGTAACAAGCACAGAGTACTCAGTTGGGCATTTAGTTAATTGCCACAGCGTTTGAGTAATTTCATGGAACAACCCTGAGCATGATAACTCAATCCATGTCAACAATTTGTGTTTCTCAGAATCATTATCCACTATGCAAACGTAGTAAAATAAACTTCCATTTTGTCTACGCTCCACTAGCTAAAATTAATATCATCCTCGTTAGCTTTGTTACGGGGCCTGACTTGTACTCATAATACCGAACATAATGGAAACAAACAATTTTGGTCTATTAATTAGTGGGGCGGCCAGGATAATGGACAAAGGATGAAGGTGGCTTTCATGAAATTATAGAGGAACTAGTTCTTGTTAAAGTATTTTGTACTTAGCCGAAAAACGAGCAGATGAGATCTAGATGATAATATCTGATGGTGAGTTACCGTCACCGTTGCACATTAGTAACACCAAGCATCAGAGATGCGTTGCCAACCAAAATACGGCTAGTAAACTGTTATAATATGTGTATCTCCAAATACGAGTATTAGTTTGATATCTGAATTGAAGTGAATAGTAGGTACAGACCGATCTACAATAGGAATATTCGTGGAAATGTTTTGTCCATTGTTGTCTAGTGCACAAAGAGCGTGATTGACGTGGATTTAGCGAAGCCTTTAACACCAAATTTAATTCTATTTCCAGGTCACCCGAAGATAAAAGCATTCATCACACACGGCGGCCTGCTCAGCATGTTCGAAACTGTGTACCACGGGGTACCTATAGTCAGCATTCCGGTGTTTTGTGACCACGACGCAAACGCTGCCAAGGCAGAACTTGACGGATACGCGAAGAAGCTAGAACTACCACAGCTCACTGCCGATAAATTGTACCGTGCTATCAAAGAAGTCATAACGGAACCCAGATACAGAATAAGCGTTAACAAGAGACAGATATTACTTAGAGATCAGAAGGAAACGCCTTTGGAGAGAGCCATTTATTGGACCGAATACGTGATAAGACATAAAGGAGCTTATCATTTGCAATCTCCAGCGAAGGATCTAAATTTCTTCCAATATTACTTAATAGATGTTGCTCTTATTGTCATACTGTCGATATTGACGATACCAGCTCTTATTTCGTATGTACTTAGGTCCAGTTTCAAACGACTAGTCGACTACATACAGAAACGGAGGATGGACAAATTGATAGACAAGTCAAATGACTTGTTAAAGCGATCAAAGAAATTTATTGATCCAACATTAATATCAAAGAAAAAACTGTGAAGACATTTATTTAGACGTAAATAAATTATGCTGAGAGTTACCGTAAGTTACCGTAATAGTCTGTCAAACGACAGATTTAGTGATAATATCATAAGCGAAACTGTACATAATTAATTAGGTCAATAAAGTGTAAAGTTATTTTGTGATTTCTGCTTTTATTGCCCTTCAATTTATGGGAAGGAAAATATGGATATTTAACATTGGGATAGGTACTGTTTTAGTGCTTATCTACATGATCGTGATTTAGTTGCTTTCTTTCTTAAAACCTAATTTTATTTATTAAGAAAGTCTTAAAGTTTCTCAGTTAATCTACTTAAGAGAACGGCCACGATTACTTAGTTTATTTTATTCATCTCTGTAGTAAAATGTAGGAGGATTTTTCTTTTAAGAACAAGATTCAAATTAATATACAAAGAGGATAAATTAAATGAAACGAATTCGTGTAAATTAAATAAGTTGCGTTTATTTAACATTGAAGCAAATATACCTAATTGTTTAAAGTGCTGTTTTCTAATCATTTACCTATATCGGATGCTGTTGCTAGGCGTGTCATTAAAAAAGGTACCAGCATGCCACAAATGTTTTTTTTTTTGGTAAAACTACATCTACACATATAACAAAACAGTTACTGACTGATATACATAATAAAATGACTGAATGAAATTATGTTATTTATGGTAAATTCACAGTTGCTGGACATCTTATTTAACTGGCGCATGTATCAACGAAGCGATGGTTGTAGTAAAATTATATGTCAAACTTGGCTGGCTGCTGCATCTGGCCGATATCCGATATACCGACTTCCTTTGGTTCTGCTTCCTGCGGCTTTACCTTGGTCACTGACCCTGTGTCTGCCGTCACCGCAAATCGCATTATGTCGTCTGAAAAATAATTTAAAAAAAGATTACGTAAGTACCTACTCATAAAAAATTATGAACATTAGATAATATTTTTCTTTTAATAATCAAGACTAAAAAGATCATAATTGAACGCCTTCGTTACAGTTGGTCCTTTGCCGGATTAGTGTAGTATGTGCAGTCCTTTAAGCAAGGAAGCCAACTGGACTTCAGCCCTACCACGAAATCAAGACTACCATCTGGATTAAAATGGATGGAATCAAAAAAAAAACCGGATGCTGTAACCTAGTCCGTGTAATAGCAGCGTAGGTATAATTTCAGCTGAAGACCTGAAGAGGTCGGCTTGGACTCAAATATTATGGATGGAGTCCTTAACAACAGAAAACTGTGACTATTATGACTTTTTTACATTACGAAATGTTTTACGACCATTCTCTCATTTCTATCTATTCATAATCTTCAAGTCAGTTCTAGCAACTGTGAAAATGTGAAAATAATTTTAATGTTCATAGATAAACGAAATTTTCATAACAATGATGGAGTGTTCGTTTTTTAACTTGAAAGATAGTTTATGCCATCCGATGTTAAGTAGCGACGATAAATAAGTTAGTGAGCGCATAACATTAATTAGTTTTACTGAGTTAGTGAAACTAATTTATCTCTAAACTCCGACATCAAAAGCGCATGCGGGCAAGCTTTTTCAGTCCTTCGTATATGAATAACAAACGACGAGGTAAACGGCTATTATTTAAGTTAATGATTTGCTTTCTGACTTATCCAGAGACTATGAATGGGTTGGGGGATTATTATGGGAGCAGTAAAACAAGCAGGCGGGTCACCTGATGGTAAGTGATGACCGCGGCCAGTGCGATTTCGGCCAAGAAGGAAGTGACCCGCTTCTTGAAGGGCCCAATGACGTGAAAAATGACGTGAAAATCGACCTGTGGACGAACGCCAAGTATCCAAGTGATTTTGGTGAAACCTGGCTTCACCCCGTAATATTCAGTGGCGCAAAGTCAACCACAAGTAGTAAACTGAACAGTTCGTCAGCAAACTCTGAACCCTTAATGATTTTTACCTTTGAAGTGGAACACGAGACAGCCCAGCGTCCCGAGCCCGCCCACAGCCACGAGCAGCCAGCGAAGCACGCCCACGATGCGCTTCGGGATGAACAGCTGGTGCTTCAGCATGTTCACGAACGTCTTGTTCAATGCTAGACCCTGGAACAGCGTGTTTTAGGCATTTGCTATGAGCTTTTGTATGGAAGTAAGGTAGCAAGCGAGCGTGCAGCACCAGTATACCGTTGCCGCCTATGAAAACTGTGAGTTACACAGAATAGGACTCAAATCAGGCCTAGTACGGTTAGTCAGTCGGCTTGTTGATCTTCAAGTCTTTCAGTGTTTTAAAAGGACACTATAACAAGATATGATTTGCAACTGTACCCATTAGTGCTGCATATTTTTATAATTTTCCAAATGTGCTATTTTGTTTTGCCTCGTCAAGTCTAGCTTGCAAAGCGAGGAGTCCCAAGTTCAAATCCTGGCTAGGGCAGAAATTTATGTTATATATAAATGTTTGTTCCCAGGTCTTGAGTGTCGGTTATGTGTTTTGTAATGTTCGTGCCATGCGTGACGGTAATTAGTGTCTAGCTAGAAGTTTAAAGATTATTGCTACAACGGTTCGATAACTTTCAATGTGTCCTTATGTCGTAGTTTGCCGTGAACTAATGTTATACCTTGCCTCGTTGGCATAAATTCAGTCTCCCAGTCGCATTACGCAGATTTCGCCGCACTTTTAAATCGTGCGAGGTTTTTAAGTAGCTTGAAAAATTACACGGTTTTAGATAAATGAATTAACATTGGTATACCTCTTCAATCCAAAATATTGGGGCTATGGTGTCGGGCAGGTTCTTACACACTTCCATTTTATCTAATTTCAGGAGTTGCGTGCTAAACATGACTCTCTGCTTCGCTACCATCGGTGTTCCGCTTATCTGTAATAATTAATCTGTCTGATAGTCCTATTCAATTATATAACTGAAAACTTGAATAAAGTCGCTAATCTCACTATTGTACATGTTAATCAAACGTTTCTCAAAAAAGAAAAAATACATAAATTATTGAATAAAAATATAAAATAATCCTGAAAATGAATTGAACCAAGTAAACTAACCTAACGAAAATATGTATCTTTCACATCTCTGGTCATCTTTGGTCTGTGATTGAAAAACTATAGGTAGAAGAAATATTGGTAGAGACATAATTACGTCTCGCGTTTTCATAAAATATTATACTTTTATATAAAGACTAAATTCTTGTTTTCGTTGAAATGAAATATCAAGAAAGCCCTGCGACACATAATCACAAACAATAGCCTAATATTTAGCTATTAAATAAATTTTAAATATTTGCACTTTAATAACCCAATACACGTTGTCAAAATTTCTTCTGAAATCACAGGCCAAATTCGTAATTCCTCATTAACTCGTAATTCCTCAATAGCGTCTTCTCGGAATAGTTTGACACATTTCGTATACCAAATATCTGAAATCAAACTATTCAAACTCGTCGCAGTTCAAGCATTTATAGATTAGCAGAGTTGGTTCCAGAATCGATGGCACACGTGTGTGTTCACACGTGCCGTAGTATTTGGACCGCAAAATGTCGAGGTTGTAAATCAGGTGGGATTGTAGTCAAGGATCATTTTATTTTTAACAAGAAAATGTTCGCACTAATGGATTCGTGTACATAGTACCTATAGATACATTTGCGGTGTGTCACACGGCGTTTCAGTTTAATGTAGGGTATGATTGATGGTGTATATTTTTATGCATGTAGCACCTGACTACTTCCTACATAGGAAGGATTATTTCGATCATGTTTGCTAATGTTAAAATTTTTGTATATTATCTGTGTTTTTGCACGATTTCAGTGCGACTTTTGATTAAGGTAGATAAGTGAAACAAAATTTTGTATTTTAATCAATTAAGCGCAGTTAAGTAAAAGCGAAAGCGCTCATAGCCCGGCGGCTTGCGTCGATTCTGAGATATACTTTTATCTATGATTCTGAGTGATCGACAAAGTTAAGCAACAGCGGGCGCGGTCGGTAGTTGGATGGGTGACCGCTAGTGTTAAAATTTCTTGAGCGCTTCCGTGCTTCGCAGGGCACGTAAAGCCGTCGGTCTCGGTTGTTATCGATAGATAACAGTCGTTAAGCCATGTCAGAGGCCTTCGGGCGGCCTGTAAACTTCTGACACTGGGTTGGCCACTAACCCCTCCACCAATCCGCAGTAGAGCAGCGTGGTGGAGTATGCTCTAGGCCTCCTCAATAATGAGGAGAGACCCGTGCTCAGTAGTGGGCCATTACTGGGTTGTAGCCAGCTAGCCAATTAAAAGCGAAACAAGAGCGTGTTTTCTAATTATGACAAATATAAACTTACCGGCTCAAAATCAATGTAAATCTCATGTTCATTGACATCTGGATTCAATCCCTTCACGTGTTTCAGTAGCTCTGGGTCGCAGCCGTAGAAATGGGGTAAAGAGGCATACATGGGGGCTTTCACGCATTTGGACAGATCCATGAGGCCTTTCGGGGGGCATTGGTCGGGGGCGTCGCAGTAACATTGCAGCTCAGGGTCGTTGGCCAAATCACCGATATTGGCGATGTAACGGTTTGTCAAGATGCCGCGGTACGAAGTTTTCTTCTGGTACCATGGTTTGAATGACCTATAAAGCGAAAGTTACATAGGCTATATTTTTTACTCTTTAAACCTTCATTGAGTTCAATTGAGGCCAGAATAGCACCTTGCATGCCCGCTTACGGCGGTCCTGGGTAAAGGTGATCTCACCTGCAAAGATCTCCTGAATATGATTCCAGTCTGTCATGTTCTGTCAGGAACGGTGGGAAGACGGTGCCATCAGTGCCTTGGTACTGGTTGCAGCTACCCGTCCAGATCTCTTGCTCCGGTTTATCGTCCACCGCCACCACTCGACCCACGTCCATCACATTGGTGATACCACGCTTGACCGTTACCACTTTTTTGTCTACGGTACCGTTGCGCTGTGCAAGAGTTTTTACTCAATGTTAGAAGATTTGATAAGTTTAATTGATAGCAGATATGGGCAAAATGTAGCTTTCATTATTTACCCTACAAATGACGTCACGCAGCCTAAAGTGACATCTTGGATGACGCGGCATTTTAAATCTTTATGCCGTTAATTTTGCCGGTATCATGTATGTATCATGCATGTAGTTATCATTTATTTTATTATCTTTAGTTAAAATGTAGTTTACGGTAAATTATAATTAAAACGAATTATTTTGTACTTATTAAAATGATATAGTTACAGTTAGGTATTTATAGCCATTACGGTTATATCAAACACTTTTTGAAAAATTGTTCGATCCCCGATTGAATAATTGTAACTAGCATAGGGCTCCTAAACGCATCAAGGAACAAGCATGCAAAACAGCTTCTTGCGTTCAGTACTTTCGGCTGTGCGTTGTCTGTCAGTCAGTCAGTAACCGAAGAGTTTTATATTTAATAATAGAAATAAATAAATATTGTCACTCACTCATAACTCCACACTATGATTCAACAACACAAGACGATAAGAACACACACACCCAAACTGTGACTAAAATTTTCATTTTTTAATGCGACAGAGTAAAAAACTTTCTTTTGTTCCCATCAAATTTCCGCTGGGACTGGGCATTTTACTGGGAATCGAACTCAGCTCTCTTCTGCGATATTCCGGCAAGGTAGACATTGCGCCATAGGGGTTTATAACCAGATGACAGTAAACGAGATAGCTCAGATAGCAATACGATATAACCGTTCTAACCTCTTATTACACTCGACTTGGTAAGCTGAACCCATTTGTACCCTCTGGCAGGATATTACGAAGACAACGAGTTTTGTTACGAAGTCAATAATGGTAATAGTTATACGTACGAGTAGATATTTACATTATTTAAAACTTTAACAGGTCTAAGGACTTTGTACATTACAGTAGTTTGATGGCAACTCTACGCCAATTCAAGTTCTAGAGCAGTAATTTGATATTTACATAGAGTTCAAGGATTCAATTGAAACTATTGTCGTACAACGATCTATTGGCGCGTGGATGGCGTGTGGGAGACAGTGACAGTGCCTTACGGGTAAGTCAAACTGTAAGGCACTGTCTCTATCACCCACACGTCATCCACGCGCCAAAAGATTCTTCTACCACTGTAATAGAATGTTTAAAAACAAAAATACCGCCTATAATAATTACAATTAGATAAAAAAATATCATCAATCTAATTGGAGTCAGATAAAAAGGCATTATTGGTGATAGAAAAAACTTGTGGCGTTCATGACAACTATGATTAAATAATTGTAATTAGTATGGCAACACTGCCACGCCATATTTGTAATATTAGTGTGGTAGCACTATACTTATTAGTGTGGCAACACTGGCGATCTCTCTCTCGCCTGTTCGCCGCGACACGGAACGGTCGATTATAAAATTGTGTCTTGTCTTGTAAATGCAAAGTCTGGTAATTAAACAGTGAATTAAGAAGTCCGCCTTTTATTGAACACGAGGGACGTCGGTAGACGTGCCTCACATTGGTGACATTTCCCAAAAACTCGTCACGTGTCGCTCAAATTGAAATTGAACCAAGCGGCAAAAACTAACTTTTGAAAATAAAAATAATTATCAAAATCTGTTCACTCAGAAGTTATGAGGTTACATACAAAAACAAACTTTCAGTGGAATTGAATCTCTTCCTTGTTTGAAACTGATTAGAAAGTAAGCGTCTGACTCTAATTTTAGAATAATATAGTAAGCCTTAAAGATAATATAATTGAACTAGACCAAATTATCTAACTTTTATTATGGAAACTTTAGTTCACAAAATATATTACGTGTTCTATTGTAAATCTTTTACGTAACGTAACACGAATTACTTAAAGGAATTTAATTAAGATTCTGAGAGTTAAATTACCGTTAGTCCCGAGAATATTTAATTACGCCCATAAGGGTTCCACGAATTGGTACCTATTTAGATAGTATACCTAAATATTTGTTATTTAAGTTTATTTTTAACTTTTTTCTCATTCAGAATTCAATGTAATACTTTCCTTAGAAAACACATTAACGTGTTCGAACAAATCGTGCAATAAATGGAGCTGAAATTGAAATGGCTCATCGAATTAGTTCCTAACACTAATACTGAGCGTTTCGGTTGAAATTGAGAGAAACTCAATCCGACTGCTCTTCAACCAGAAATGTGCTATGCAGCTACGATGCAAGGATGTCACAGCTAATCTCCGAAACTAGGTACATAATTATTGTTGGATATTGTTATATTATTAAATACGTTAGATTCAGTTTAAAATCTATGTACCGCACTTGCAAGAAAGTCTTCCTATATCCATCTCCTTTCCCCAAGCGCACCCGCCAAGGCGGCAATGAATCGCCGTCTCTTTCGCACCGCTTCAAACAAAAGTTAGTCGTTATCGCCCTTAGGGTAAGTGCTCCAGTGAATGAACACCCCCCAGTGAATGAACAAAACGCAGTTTTTCCCAAAAAATAAGAAATTAGGGCGTTTCTACGAAACGGAGTATTTTTTTTCATTATTGCAACTCTATCTCCTACACTAATAGCAACATTCAATCCTAATGACATTGTTCATTTCAAAATGACGAGCGTCTAAAGTAGTCGGTTATAAGAAACTGAGAATTTGTTCGAGCCAGAATTTACGAGTCAGGTATGATGACTCGTGTTTGATTTGAGATTGTAACAATAACTGCAGTATTTTCGTGAAGTTATTTGTGTAATGATAAAATAGAATTGTTTAATATTGTATTTCAAATCGATTAAGTTGAGATTTTAGCCAATTATACTAAATTATTACGTGTCCCAGCATTGGAACTAAAAATCGTCTGAAACCCAATGAATGAACGGCCGTTCATTCACTGGGTCATCGTCAAATTCAGTTTTTATTAAATAATATAATATATTTTAATGCTATAAGGCCTGTCTTTTGGGAGTTACTTTATGAATGGATTTCTGACCCTTGGGCTAGTATTGGGACAGGCATGTTCATTTATTGGTTTTTGAAATCCAGTGAATGAACAAACATTTTTCATTATATCCAAGTAATAGTTTTCGTTTTTTTATAGCCTGAAGGGCTGACGTTAAAGCAGACGAGCTAAGTGAAGCCTGACCTGAACTTTATAAAGCATCAGTGGGTCCTTCGCAGTAAAGTACTGCTTCGCCAGGTTCAGGACGCCAAGCTTTTTGGGGCCAATTTTTGACTTTAGCTTCCAGGTGACACCGATACTGCACGTCACTCGAAATGTCAACACCCAGAATCCCAATACTTTTACTAATGGTGAGCGCGGTACCCTGGAATTGAGCCGCCATGACAAATGAGGTTTTCTTAGCGGAAAACGCGCAAATTTTTTGTCTTCGTGGGGTTGAACTCAACTAAATTTTGGTGTACAAACAACAAAGTGTTAAATAAATAAATAAATTGAGTCGTCCCCATTCCGAGACTTGCTCCAGAAAGTTCTCGACTTCAGACACAAGTTTGATTCTGCAATCCTCCACATGAGACTGAGAGGAGTTTTTACGGCCTGTGTAACATACATCTCCCGTGCTGTCATCCGCATAGCAATGAATGCCGTTTACATGCTCCAGCATATCATTAATATGCAGAATGAACAGAGTAGGAGACAGTACAGACCCTTGGAGAAAACCAGCGTTTATAGGTTTCATATCTGAGCAACAACCGTCAACTACGACCTTTATATATCGCTCGGATAGAAAGCTGGCTACCCAATTGCATAACCTCTCGTGGAGACCGTAAGATGGAAGCTTCGCGAGAAGAGCACTTTGCTAGACCCGGTTGAAGACCTTGGCGATATCCAGGCTGACCGCCAATGCTTCCCCGCTGCTATCAAGGGCCTGAGCCCACCAGCGAGTAAGATATGCTAAAAGATCGCTAGCTGAACGGCCGTGATGAAACCGGTTCTGCCGGTCACTGTACAGCTGGCGATCCTCTAGATATCCTAGGAGCTGCATTTATAATACGCTCCATTACCTCAGCAAGCACGGAAGTTATCGCTATAGGCCTGTAATTGGCCGGCTTAATAAGATCGCCCTTTTTGGGGATAGGATGAACTAGGGCTACTTTCCACGAAGACGACACTATTCCAGTGGTGTAGGATAGCGTGAATATATAGGCGCGTTAAGACTGGAGTCAATTCAGGAGCACACGCCTTAAGCACCACTGCAGGAATGCCATCTGGTCCACTCGACTTCTTGGTATCGAGGGACAGTAGAGCTCGTCTGACCGATTTTTAAGTAAAAAGTATATCTTTTATCGTTCAACGAGCACTCACACCGCGGGATGTTAGGCACTATGGTCCCTCCATCATCCAAGGTCGAGTTGGCGGCAAAGAGGGTATCAAGAAGTTCGGCTTTCCCCTTTGCCGTATGGACAACAGATTTATCTGATAATAGCAGTGGCGGAGGAGAAGACCGACAGAAGTTGCCCTCGACAGCCTTAGCCAGAGACCAGAAGTCTCGACTCCCGTAGGTCCCGACTAGTCGCTCGCCAATTCTGACGATGAACTGGGCCTTCGCCCTGAACATTTGCTTCTTAGCCGACGGGGAGGCAGCGTTGAGCCTTCTCTTAAGCTCGGAAACAGATGGATTCTTCGAAGAGTAGGTATGCTGATGCCCAGGCCTGGTATGCGGCACGCTTGCGGTGAAATGCCGCAATGTATGAACCACTGTACCAGGGCCGGTTTTAACCAACAACAGATACGACAGAGTTAGGAGTAAAATATTCCATACCCTGTGGGATCACATCGGCTGCTGAATCAGCGCACATATTCGGGTCCCCAGAAGCGAAGCAGAGCTGCCTCCATCGGTACGAACCCAGGAATTCCCTGAGTCCATCTCAATCTGCTGAGTTATAGTGCCAGACGCATCAAGCGTTCCAGACGGACGAGAGCCCTTTTTACGCATCAAGGGCACAGTTGTCCTTACCAAGCAGTGGTCAGAAGATCCAAGAAGAGCCTCAACCACCACTCGGTAGTCTGCTGGAAGCTTTTTGTGACGTAATTAATAAAGAAAAAATATGTTCATTCACTGGATTTATTTGTGTTCATTCACTAGAAAATTTCGTTCATTCACTGGGTTTTTGGGGATTTTTCTGTTTATCGCTAAATATCTAAAAGACTGTTAATCACATATGGTAAAACGAACCTAAATCTTATTTTTGAATGTATTCTTTACACCAAAAACTAGCTATGGACTGTATGCATTAGAGGGAACATATAGTAATTATTTTTTAAAGTTCACTAGATGCTTAAGTGTTCATTCACTGGAGCACTTACCCTATATGGCCGCCACACGCACTAATTGAACTGCGACACGTTTTCAACTAAAAACCCTATTTTTGCCGCGGTAAAAGTACTTAAAACTACGTAGAACTTCAAAGTGATCTGTTGTTATATGTGTTGTTTTTAATGTTTAATATATATGACGTTATTTTTAATGTTTAATATATAAACATTAAAAATAACGTCTCCCGAGGAGCAGAAGACCAGCCACGTGCCGAGGAGCCAACAAAGCAGCCATTGCAAGTAAGTGCGCTTGTCCTTTCCTTGTTACTGTAGCTGTATCGTCATCCACCTTGTCCTGAACAGCTGCAGATCCTCGACACTGACTTCTTGCAAGCTAGGAGTACACGGTTATCTTCTACCTTTAAACCTTGGTGATACATACGTGTCCACTACTTCCACGCGTTCTATCGAAGGAAATTACATATTACTTTAAACCGCACCCCATTTGGTGGTGGTAGGTATAACCAGCTACCATTTATCGCCAACAAAAGTTTGGTCACTTCGCGCCGCATATCAATATATTTATTTATTTAAAGTATATATATATAACCGCATAATACATACACATAATAACAGATCTGGTCCTTCAAATTTAATGTAACATTTATTATATACCGCAAACATTACGTTGTTAGTATCTAGTTAAGGGATATTTATCAAATTATTTGTCTTTATTCCGCATTGATATCTATTCCATTTACTCAAACCGCATAACTGGTATCTGGCATACGTAAATGTAACCTGCAATACATAATTAATAAAGTATTTCGATTCATGGTTCAATTTTTTCTTACATTTGAAGGTGTACTAAAATCGACGCGCCCGCTTATTTCAATTTACCTCCTTGTGTTGCAGAATATTGTAGGTATCTCCCGCGCTTGTTTACCGCTCACGCGGCAAGTAGGGTTGATGCTGTGTCGCATACCGCAACGAGAACAATAACAACGTTGTTCGTTCATTTTGTTATTTCGCTATTTTCGCTATTTACTTATTATTATTTTTCGCTGTTTTCTCAAACCCGCATATTTAAATACTTTTAATACCCGCATATCTCAAACACGCATTTTTAAAAACGACTCATTCTTTTATTTACCGCATTATTAATAATTACTTAACGTGTATAATTACACATCGCATTTCATTAACAAGGCCATAGTTTCCTATTTTTCGTCATGGAAAAGAAATCTAGTGCTAGTAAAGGTGCTATGTGTAGTAGCCCTGAATTGCGTCTGATTGAAGCTAAGCGCGACGCATTCTTTTCACGCTTGCAAACAATTTATGATTTATCACAACATGCTCTTAATGACGAAACGCAACTTGATATTTTTTTGAATAACGTCACTAATTTAAATAATTTACGCACAGAATTTGAACATATTTTGGACGAATATAACAGAAAAAATTTAATGATTAATCCTGATTATGTAGTTAACTATCAAACTTGGATATCCTTTGATGAAATATATTGCCATATCAAACGTGTTCATGAGCAATGTATTGCAAACTGTCGTTCAGATCAGGAAATAAAACCGCATACTTCAAGGTCAACCCCTAAATTACCTCCTATTGAATTAATGTCATTCGATGGGGACATTCGCAATTGGCCAGTGTTCTATCAGCAGTTTAAAAGTGTAGTACACGATAATCCTAATTTAACGGATGGTGAGAGGATTGTTTATCTTATTGGAAAATTAACTGAAAAGGCTAAATGCATTTGTGCTGGGTTACCACCGACGGCGGAAAATTATACAGTTATTTGGTCCGATTTAATTCGTCGATATGACGATCCGCGCGCTCTGGCCTCCACATATCTTAATCAATTATTGGAATTCAAACCGCTCAGTAACGCCACCGCAGTTAACTTCGATAATTTTATAAATATTTTTAACGCATCTGTTGAAGCGCTTAAACAGTTAAAATTAGATGATTTGACCGACTTTATTTTTTTTCATATTGCCCAACAAAAGCTAGATTCGGACACTGTTAAATTATTCGAAATCACGCATCGTGAAAATAAAATTCCTTCTTATAAGACTCTTTTTAATTTTATATTAGAACAAAATAAGGTCCTATTGCATTCGAAGCAAAATACGGTGCATAATTCGTCTTCGAACAAACCCCGCAACAAATATATACCTACTACAAAGATGACAAAATCCTTTGTTAATACTGATGGTCCAAGTCATAACAATTGCGCATTATGTAAGGACATAAGTCATGATCATTTGTATAAGTGTTCGCGTTTTATTATTAATATGTCGCCCTTTGATAGATTTAAATTTGTTAAAACTAATAATTTTTGTCACAACTGTTTGAGTTCGAAACATACAACATATAATTGTTCATCGAAACGAAACTGTTCCTATTGTCTAGCCAGACATCATTCATTGCTTCATTTCAACCCACCGCAAAATAAACAATCATATTACGCACCCGCAATGAATTCCGCTCCCGCTCGCAATTCGCACCGCTTTGCTCGCGCTCCCTTGCCACATGGTAATGCGAACGTGCAGTCTGATACCGCGCATAATAATTTGAACCTTATATCGCCCTCGAATAAGGTTTCTTCTTCTTCGTCACAAAATATTGTAACTGGTAATAATAACACATCTGTGTGTAATATTTCTTGCGATAATATAGATCGCACCGCAAAGACTACATTATTAGGTACCGCAAAAATAAAGGTTTTAGATAAGTTTAACCGGCCGCATTATGTACGATGTCTAATAGATCCAGGTTCGCAAAGCGATTATATATCGCGCGCATGTTGCGAACGTCTATCACTTCCAATTTCTACGCAAAATCGCTTTATTGAAGTTCAAGGCATCGGCGGTATATCGCAGGTAGTGCACGGTTGCACGCAAGTTAAATTTACATCGCGCTTTGATGATGGTAAACAATATTGTATTCGGCCCGCAGTCATTGATAAAATAACCGGTTGTTTACCCGACGCTCAAGTCAATATAGCTTCTTTGCCTTTCATAAAAAATATACCACTCGCAGATGATTCATTTCATGAACCCGGTCCGATAGAAATGCTTCTCGGAGTAAAAATATACTGTCAAATATTACTTTGCAATAAAATCGTTAGTGATGTTTATGATGGTCCGGTGGCCCTAGAAACTTCATTAGGTTATATCGTCATGGGTGACGTGCCTGTAGTGACCGCGCTAAATTCCTCTCGTGCTTTCTGTGCCTTCACTCACGAGCAACTGAACCAGACTTTGGAGAAGTTTTGGCAGTTGGAGGAAGTGCCTTCAAAAAAGTTTATTAGTTCGGAAGATCAAGCTTGTGAAGAAAATTATGTTTCTAGTACCACGCGTAATATTAACGGACGGTATTCTGTTAGCTTACCTTTCAGCGATAGTCCGCAAAAATTGGGTAATTCTTACTCAACCGCACTTAAAAGATTTAACCTTTTGGAACGCAGATTTTTGAAGTCCCCCGGGTTACGTGACTTATATAACGAGGTCATTAGCAGTTATATTGAGCAAGGTATTTTGTCCCGCGTCCCGCCTGATCACTGCATCAGTCCGGGTTTTTACCTACCGCATCATCCCGTTTTACGACAAGATAAGTCCACTACCAAGTTACGTATTGTCTTGGATGGCAGCGCAAAAACGGATTCTGGTTTATCATTGAATGATATTCTTCACACGGGTTGTAACTTACAAAATGACATATTTCATATTTTATTAAATGTTCGCATATTTAAAATCGCATTTTTCGCAGACGTAAAGCAGATGTATCTATGTATCGAAGTACATCCACCGCATCGCAAATTTCAACGCATTTTGTTTCGTTTTGATACTAACGAACCGCTGGAAACGTATGAATACAATCGGGTTTGTTTTGGACTTCGCTCCTCTCCATTTCTTGCACTACGCACCCTGCGTCGTTTAGCAAGTGATGAGAGAGAAAATTATCCCCTCGCTGCGGAAATAGTAGAGAGGGACGTGTACATGGACGACCTCGCTTCTTCGGCTTCATCTCTTGAGAAGTCTATCGATGCGGCCGACCAGCTTATAAACTTATTCAAGTCTGGAGGCTTCGACTTAGTCAAGTGGACGAGCAATTCGCCCGAGTTAATCGAACATGTACCCGTGTCTCATCGAAATCTCTCTGAACCTGTTTCCTTTGATAACGAAAACAGTTTTAAGATATTAGGTCGCCGCTGGCTACCTGGTTGTGATCATTTTACGTTTTCTATTTCGCCGCCGCAAACTTCAGGCACCAAACGCGCTATTCTTTCTACGACCGCACGGTTATACGACGTGTTAGGTTTAGTAGGCCCAGTTATTTTATTTTCTAAATTATTAATTAAAGCTCTCTGGTTGCTTAAGTTGGATTGGGACGACAATCCACCTCAAGATATTTCAAACCAGTGGCAGCAATTTGTACATGAGTTACCGCTTATTTCTTCGCTTAAATTTCCGCGCCACCTGGGTATCGAAAAACAATCCAATGTTTCGCTTCTGGCATTCGCAGATGCCAGTGAAAAGGCCTACGGGTGTGTTATCTATTCACACGTAATTAATGATAAGGGAAAACCTATAGTTACCTTAGTTTCATCGAAATCTCGAGTTTCAAGCGTAAAAATGGTAACATTGCCAAGGCTCGAGCTGTGTGCTTTACTGTTAGCATGTAATCTTTTACGGGTTGTATATGATACGCTGTCGAGGAGATGTGTCATAAAGAATGTTTATATTTTTTCAGACTCAGAGGTCGCTCTCTGTTGGGTTCACTCCTCTCCGCACAAATTTAATACTTTTGTGGCAAATAGAATATCTCAATGTCAGTCACATTTTTCACCCAAGGATTTCTACCATGTTCCTGGTGTCGAAAATCCCGCGGACTGCTTGTCCCGCGGTCTACTTCCGTCACGTTTAATAAACCATGACCTCTGGTTTCATGGTCCCGCTTGGGCCTCTTTACCTGTTGATAAGTGGCCTATCAATGTATTTGTTTCTAACGCATCGCAACTTCCTGAACAAAAAACTACTTCTCATGTTTCACGCACCGCACCGCACCCGCATGATGATTTATTTTATAACTTAGGATTAAAATTTTCTTCTTTCAATAAATTCCTTCGAGCTACAGTCTATGTTCTCCGATTTATTAAAAAACTCCCGCGCAATAATATAATTACCGCATCAGACTTAGAAGTAGCTGAAATGTATATCGTTCGTAGTATTCAACGCACTTCATTCTATGAAGATCTTTTTAATATTAAAAAGAACAAATCTTGTTCTACCGCATTACGCAAACTGTCACCATTTATTGATGACAAAAATATATTAAGAGTTGGTGGTCGCTTACGCCATTCTTCGTTAGATTACGCACATAAACATCCCGCATTACTTCCAAAAAAGGGACATATAATTAATTTAATTATTGATGCTTATCATCAACAATACTGTCACGCTGGTCCGCAATTATTGCTTTCAATTTTGAGGCAACGTTTTTGGATTCTTTCCGCACGTAATATAGTACGACAACGCATACACAAATGCATAGCTTGCTTCAAATTAAATCCTATCACTGTAGGAACTATTGTTTTGTTGAATGTCGACAACGCACCGCCCCTGCAGTGGCCATTAGGAATCGTTACAAAGGTTTTTCCCGGCAAAGACGGTATCATACGGGTTGCTGAGGTTAAAACTAAGAATGGAGTGTATGAGCGACCAGTTGTGCGGCTCTGCCCACTGCCCATAGACTCATAATAATTATTTGTAGTTCATTATCTTATAGTTTAATTTAATTTTTATTTATACGCATATATATCTATATTATACTTATATATATCGCACCGCTATCGCGCTATTTTTGTACACCTATATGGTATTCCCGCAGTTTTTTCAAGTATTTTTTTTGTTGAAGGAGGTTCCTTCAAGGCCGGGGGGGTGTTGGATATTGTTATATTATTAAATACGTTAGATTCAGTTTAAAATCTATGTACCGCACTTGCAAGAAAGTCTTCCTATATCCATCTCCTTTCCCCAAGCGCACCCGCCAAGGCGGCAATGAATCGCCGTCTCTTTCGCACCGCTTCAAACAAAAGTTAGTCGTTATCGCCCTTATATGGCCGCCACACGCACTAATTGAACTGCGACACGTTTTCAACTAAAAACCCTATTTTTGCCGCGGTAAAAGTACTTAAAACTACGTAGAACTTCAAAGTGATCTGTTGTTATATGTGTTGTGATATATAAACATTAAAAATAACGTCTCCCGAGGAGCAGAAGACCAGCCACGTGCCGAGGAGCCAACAAAGCAGCCATTGCAAGTAAGTGCGCTTGTCCTTTCCTTGTTACTGTAGCTGTATCGTCATCCACCTTGTCCTGAACAGCTGCAGATCCTCGACACTGACTTCTTGCAAGCTAGGAGTACACGGTTATCTTCTACCTTTAAACCTTGGTGATACATACGTGTCCACTACTTCCACGCGTTCTATCGAAGGAAATTACATATTACTTTAAACCGCACCCCATTTGGTGGTGGTAGGTATAACCAGCTACCATTTATCGCCACCAATTATATTATAATCGTTTCTACTCTGATACTGCTATGAATGCGAGCTTGTCTAGGTAATCTCTGCAGATACAATATAAAACATATCTTAGTGGAATCCATTTTTACCAGTGCTATGTTTTGGGGTCCAAGAAGTATGATAGTTTGCTATTAAACGCAACCATAGCAATGTAGCATTAGTACGAGTACAAAGATGAACTACGAGATACCCACGTTTTGGATCCTTAATTTTTTGAAACTGATATTTATTTACTATCAATTTCGCTTCTATTCCGGCTTTGCAAACATCAGAGTTTTGCACATACTGTGGGGTTTAATGGATCTAATTAATTCTTTAAAGAGCGGTCTAAATTGACTCACCATCCCAAACAAAGAAAACCTGTACTGGTTATTGGGTTCAAAGATTAATTTATCCCCTGCTTCCTTCTTCAGCGCAGTACAAACCGCTTTCGGTGCGAACTCAGTCCTTGCACAGTTGATGATTATACCACGGAACAGCAAATCCAGGGCTTTCACTCTGAGAAATATGTCTTGAGGGTTGTCGAAGATCCCCTTGAAAGCTTTGTCCAACATGCTGAGCATTGCTGGCTTGTCTCGGTGAACGAATGTTGCCATGCTCTAGGAAAAGTGGTGAATTGAACGTGACAGAAAAAACTGCATACTTCAACTTTGTTTTAGAGGAAATGTGGGAGCGGTAAATTTAATGCGGATCGCTTCACATCTTTTTGACTGGCAACGCGTCGGTGATGCCTTTGGTGTTACTGATATCCATTGGGGATCGCAATCTTTGAGGTGCTATGGTACCTTGTTTGTCGGCGACGTACATAAAATATTTCCTCCAAGGTACAATTCAGCAGAATTAACTTAAAGAAGATTGGCGTGAATTAAGTAAAGATTGATCCCAATTTTTGTATGTTACTTACCAACATAAATACATGCGGCATGGTCAGTACCTCTTCACCTGTTAACCCGGGCCCGGACAGTTCCTTCTTGAAGTAGAAAGTGTCAAGTCTCTTGTAGTTGGTAGTATCAGTTTCTTCATGGTCTTCTATTTCTACTTTCTCTTTCCATTCCCTGATACAACATAATATGGAAAAAACGTTAAACGACCATGCTATACCTAGAAAACAAATCACTAATTGCAAATGCAGTATTAAGTTAAGTACTTGTGTAGTTTTTTAGAAAAATTATCTGAAAAAAGTAGCTTCATAAAGGATGAATGCTGAAGGATAGTGTTTTCCAATAGAATGGCTTAATTCTATTACAGTCAACAGAATAAGTCTTGGTACCTCAAAGGAAATTTTCCTTAAAGTATCTGGGATACCAGATACTTAAGGAAAATTTCGTTGTCATAATTTTTCTAATTTCTTATTTAATGTTTGCTTCCAGAGGTTGATTTAGGGATGCCCTCGGGGTAAGATTTCTGCAAATTGAAAATTTTCCAACGTGCAACCTTGAGACAATGGACATCTAATTTCTTAATATTTAGGTAATATTTTTTTTAATTAGATGGTTTCTATTATGGAACAATGAATTAATTACGCTAAGCATCGCAATCGAGCCCAGTTGAAGAACTGTTATTCATGATGATAATGAAGAATGACAATAAGAGACGCTTATTGTAACGTAGCGTTAAACTTTACACATCGTATAAATATTGTTTAGGTTCGGCTAGAAAGACCAAAATATTGATTGATCCAGCTAGTAACGGACCAACTTTGAGTGGACTGTATATTTGGGGTGTACAAGACTGTCGTCTACCAAATCTGATGAATGCACGGGTGTGAATAAACTATATGTATACTCACCGATGGCTCCTCGAAGATTGGTTAGGAATGGATTATCTGATGCTGCGCAGACTTACACAGAGCCCGATTCCTACCTTCTTGATAGTAGCTCCCACAATTCCGCCCGTGCAACCCGATGCTGGCGCGATCAGTCTTATACCGAAATTTGTTATGCAACACGAGAATTTAATCCTAGTGGATTCGATGAATGTAACTATAGGCTCCTGGCCGATGGACCGGCTCGCCACGACAAATTCGATAAATACGACAAACTTGTATTAACAAATTGGCGCGCTACGTGCTAACGCCACGACAACGAGAGAACGACTCTATAGACAACGAAAAAGGCATAGACAATTTTAATAGTTTTAACTAAAATCTAAACCATCGACAACAAAACATCGACAAAAGTGAACATTCCGCCCACCTAAATACTAGTATTTACTAAGAATTCGACAAAATATAACGACAAGACGAGTTTATACTCACGACAAGGTTTTATGCTTAAACTGACGAGAAAGCTCAGTCTAAACTAACGAGAAAACTAATTTTATTTGAGTAAGAACTATAGCGAAAACGACAAAATTAACGATAACGAAAGTTAAGATGCCATTGGTAAAGGGCAAAGCTTTACCAGCGGCCTTTTGAATAGCCCACCGGCTGTTTTGACGGTAGCTACGCGAGAAATTCCATCCGAACCGGGATGTAGAGCCACGATTCGACCTAAGTTCCACTTAAGCGGACTTGTTTGTTCATTAACGATTAACACTAACGAACCGACAGATACGTTTCTTTGATGGGTATTCCATTTCTGTCGTTGTTGAAGCGTATGAATGTATTCGTGGTGCCAGCGACGCCAAAAATCCTGGTGCATTTTCTGTATCAACTTCCAACGATGGAGAAGACTAATCTGTTGATCGACAAAATCCTCTGCTGGAAGAATCGACAGCGGTTCTTGAGTCAGAAAATGACCCGGAGTCAAGGCCGAGAAATCGTTGGGATCAGAACTAACAGGTGTTATGGGACGAGAATTTAACATCGCTTCTATTTGTGTGAGAACCGTTAAAAGTTCTTCGAATGTGAGGCGCTGATTTCCGATGACACGGGTGAGGTGAGTTTTAACCGATTTAATGCCAGCTTCAGCAAGTCCATTGAAGTGCGGGCTACCAGGTGGATTAAAGGAAAACTTAATCTCCTGAGACTCCGCAGCTTTTTGCATAATGCCTTGAAGATAGTTATGGGCACCGACAAAATTTCTCCCTTGATCGGAAATAATGTGTCCACATCTACCGCGACGCGCAATAAATCGCCTCAACGCAGCTAAGAAAGCCTCAGTTGACAGCTCAGAAGCGAGTTCCAAATGAATCGCTTTAGTACTAGTACACACGAATACGCAAATATAACCCTTAAAGGTTTTAACGCCTCTACCACGACCGAGAGATATATCGAAAGGTCCACCAAAATCGATGACGACAGACGAGAAAGGTTTAATTTGGTTCACTCGATAAGATGGTAAATTCCCCATTAAAGGAGCAGGAGCAGGTTTAGGATGTGCTCGAAAACATTTAATGCACTTAGATGTTACCTCTCTAATTGCTCGCTTAGGCGAAAGAATCCAAAACTCTTGTGAGAGTAAATTTTGTAGAGTTTGAGCGCCAGGATGCATGAATTTTCGATGATACTCATCAATAATCAAGGATGTTAATTTGTGAGTACGGGGCAAAAGAATCGGATGTTTAATATTAAACTCTATATTGGCTCTAGCCAAGCGACCGCCCACCCTGAGAATACCTGCGCTATCTATAAAAGGTGACAATTTACGGAATACTTTCGGTAGCGAATTAGGTAACTCCTTACCTAGACTCTCTATTTCCTGAGGAAACGAAACGAGTTGAGTGTGTTTTACCAGAAACATGAAAGCTTTATTAAGCTCACATGGCTGTAATGAACCAACAATTCTATTTTTACGACAAGACTTTCTCGAATTGTGAGCAAAACGAAAACAATACGACAAAATGCGTTTTAATTTCGAGAGCGACGAAAATTTATTTAATAGTTCAACGACAACATTTGAGTTTTGAGTTGCCACAAGGCTATATATCCGTTGTTCTTCCTCAATAGAGTCCATATCCTGTGGGGGTGGCGAGAAAGAATGCGGCCATTTTTCTTCAGGCTCTACAAGCCATGAAGGACCTTTCCACCAGATGTCACAACCTGGTAAGTCGGAGGGAAGCATGCCACGAGAGCCGCAGTCAGCAGCGTTCGAAGTAGAATTGACATGGTGCCAATACTCGGGAGCTATCTTGCCTTGAATGTGGCTGACTCTATTTGCGACAAAAGTTTTCCATTTCGAGGGACAAGACTTGATCCACGCTAACGCAACAGTAGAGTCAGACCAAGCAAAAAGATCTTGGATTGCGTAAAAAGGCTTTAGTGCAACCATCACCGACTCTATCAGACTGGACAACAAAACAGCTGATAAAAGCTCTAATCTAGGAACCGACAATCTGCGTAAAGGCGCTACCTTTGTCTTGGCAGAGCAAAACTGAACGGATACATTGCCGTTGGCATCTACACAACGAAAATATGTGACTGCACAATAGCCACGTTCTGAAGCATCACAGAAACCATGTAACTGCAATGAAACGATAGAGTTGACCATACGACGAGGAATATTTATGTTTGCTAACGACGACAATTGAGATCTAAAACGCGACCACTCATCTGCTATATGAGCAGGCACCTGATCATCCCACGCCACGCCCGATGTCCAAAGAAGTTGTAAAAGATATTTCATATAAAACGTGACTGGGGCGAGAAATCCTAAAGGATCGTAAATCCTTGCAATATTCGAAAGGATGATACGTTTTGTGCACCTTGACTCATGATTGCTATTGACACGAAAACGAAAACTGTCAGATTGTGGATGCCATAATAATCCCAATATTTTTAACGACAAATCAGAAATTTCTTCGAAAGGTTTAAAATCTTCTGAATATAAGTCAGCTGATGGAAGATCCACAAAGAATTCATTGTGGTTAGAAGTCCATTTCCTTAGGTGAAAGCCAGCAGACGACAAAATACTGGTGAGCTCGGACCGTAGTTGGAGTGCTTGCTCCACTGAATCAGCACCGGAGACAATATCGTCAACGTAGATGTCTCTACCAAGGACGGCTGAGCCCAATGGAAACTCATTAGTAGAGTCCGCAGATAATTGAGCAATCGTGCGAAGAGCTTGAAAAGGGGCTGATGTTACGCCATAGGTTACCGTGCAAAGCCGGTAATCCTTTATAGAGTCGTTAGGAGAGGGGCGCCAAAGGATGCGCTGATAATCGGCATTTTCGCTGCGAACCAATATTTGCCTATACATCTGTTTCACGTCGCCAGTAAAAACGACAGAATGCCAACGGAAACGTACAAGCAAGTCGAAAATGTTTGTTTGCAGCTTAGGGCCCACATGTAGAGTCTCATTTAACGATAAATTTCGTGCGTCTCTACAACTTGCGTCAAATACCGTGCGAAGAGGAGTGCTTACAGAATCAGGTCGCAAAATACCATGATGTGGTATATAATAAAAATGCCCAAAATCCGTAGCAGGTGGTTCGACTTCTTCCATATGACCACTTGTTTCATACTCTGTCATAAAGTTGACGTAAGCTTTCCTATATTCAGAATTCGAATTAAGCTTTCGCTCTAGCGACAAAAATCTTTTTAACGCAATTTCACGCGAATTCGAGAAGGTAGGTTTATTTGTAGGCTCACGAAAGGGTAACGGTACTACAAATCGACCATCATTATTACGACAATAATTTTCGACAAAATAAGTTTCACATGCTTGCTCCTCCGTCGACAAAATTTTATTATTTGGAGGAGAAACATCCTCAACTTCCCAAAACCTTTTTAAAGAATTTTCCAACGACAAGTTCGACAAAGGCGAAACGAAAAAACAGTTTTTATTCTTTTTGTTTGAAGTACAAGCTTCAAGAGGGTCGTCTACACTTCCCATTAATATCCAGCCGAAAACTGTGTTCAATGCATTTGGTTGACCCCGCCCACCATGCTTAAGACCAGGTAGCAACGACGACGAGAAAATATGTGCATTCAATAACATGTCTATGGGACCAGGAGTAGCGAAATCAGGATCAGCGAGAGGTAAATTTTGTATGTGTGACCACTGCGAGAAATCAATTATATCAACAGGTTGATTGGCACATATTGATGGCAGAACTAAAGCTTTAAAACTAAATTTTTTATTGGAATGGGAATTCACTGGTTTTATGGTACACGATACTGAACCCAAATGCTCTGTGACTGAATGGCCAACCCCATTGACAGTAAGCAAGTTTTGTTTTATAGGTAACCCTAACAATTCTGCGCATGATTCAGTAATAAAATTGCATGCACTAGCACAATCCAGTAATACCCTAATAGGTCGATAAACACCTTTTAAATCCAAAATTAAAACTTTAGCGGTTGAAAATAAAATATTATTTGTGGAATGTGCCACCGAAGTTAAGGCAATACTATTTTTATGAGGTTCCTGATTTTCATCCTGACTGGGAGAAGTTTTACCAAAATGCAACAAACTGTTATGCGAGAAGTTACAACTATTACAACGAGAGGGTAAGCGACAATTTTTGACACGATGACTAGGAGAGAAACAAAGGATACAAAGGTTTTTCTTTTTAACAAAATCAAAACGAGAACGAGAATCCAATTTAATAAAATCTTCACAAGTGGCAAGGTTATGTTGTCCCGAACAATAATGACACAATAATTTAGGTTGAGATACTACGAGAGAAGGTTTAATTTTATTTTTGTTTGCTAAACTACCATGGTTATTTGTCAATTTATTGCTTTCCATAGCTCGATAATGCTTTTCGATAAAATTTTGAACATCTCCATATTCTGGTATTTCATCCGAATTAAACTCTAATTGAAAAGACTCCCTAGTTGCCCTATCAAGCTTTGACCACAGTAATTGAAATAACATGAAGTTCTTATCAGGTAAACTATATTTTTCCAAGACAGCCAAATTATCCGAGAAGGTACGATAGACTCTTTCTAGTTCTGAACGAGACTTGGTTTTAATTGGTTCACAACACAACAACTTTTCATAATAAATCAAAGCCACTTGACGCTTATTATTATAATATTTCGACAAAGTGTTATAAGCATCAAGATAACTGTCATCGGTTAGTGGGAAGTTTTTAATTAAATGATATGCCTTACCTTGTACACTGGATAGTAAATAATGTAATTTTTCTACATTTGAAATATTTCTCTTATGTATTTACTATCCAGTGTACAAGGTAAGGCATATCATTTAATTAAAAACTTCCCAAAATGTTTAGGTTCGGCTAGAAAGACCAAAATATTGATTGATCCAGCTAGTAACGGACCAACTTTGAGTGGACTGTATATTTGGGGTGTACAAGACTGTCGTCTACCAAATCTGATGAATGCACGGGTGTGAATAAACTATATGTATACTCACCGATGGCTCCTCGAAGATTGGTTAGGAATGGATTATCTGATGCTGCGCAGACTTACACAGAGCCCGATTCCTACCTTCTTGATAGTAGCTCCCACAATTCCGCCCGTGCAACCCGATGCTGGCGCGATCAGTCTTATACCGAAATTTGTTATGCAACACGAGAATTTAATCCTAGTGGATTCGATGAATGTAACTATAGGCTCCTGGCCGATGGACCGGCTCGCCACGACAAATTCGATAAATACGACAAACTTGTATTAACAAATTGGCGCGCTACGTGCTAACGCCACGACAACGAGAGAACGACTCTATAGACAACGAAAAAGGCATAGACAATTTTAATAGTTTTAACTAAAATCTAAACCATCGACAACAAAACATCGACAAAAGTGAACAAATATATTTTAATAATCGTTATAAATTAATGTGCCGTCGCGAACACAGGACAAAACAGTCATGTATTCATATAGTGAGCCGGACCTGTTATTCGTTGAGACGTAGGTAGCGATCAAGCGGCAGTGAAAGGTGGAATCATCGTACTGCCGAGCGCGACGCGATGCGACGCGACAGACGAAATCTCGACTGAGAGGCAAAAGGACGGTTGCCTTGTAGCTCGCTCCTTGTTTACCGCTTAAAATATTTGACGTTGCCATAGTTTTAAAGTGCTTATAATAATTTCCTGGATTATTGTTCCCGTACTGGGTAAGTTGTGCAAATAATTTATATGCTAGTAGTTGCTATAAATGTGATGTAGTTTTAATTATAAGGTGACGTGTTTTTTGTATTATGTAACCATTGCATTCATATTACGGTATAAGATGTTTTGCACTTTACTCGCTCAATCCTACTTCTGATTATTACTTTTATTTAAATATCTACCGTAATGTGTATTTACCGTTAGAAGATTGCTTATTTGTACAAATTGTTAAATTTAAATTCGTAGAAATATGACCGTTACTGATTATTATTTTAAACCGCCGCCTTGTTGTTCTTCCGCCTAGTGCTAGCTAATTTAGTAGTTCTGGAGTGCCTCATTTTCCGTAGGTCTACAAATATCCCTGTCTTGATTGTAATCCGTTTTCTTCGGTGCGATTCCAGGAACACCCCGTGGGCTGAATTTCGAGGGATTGTGGAGTGTAAGATTAATTTATACCCCTCCGTAATACCAATAATATTGGTGTGCGTCGGTAGACCGCTTGCCGCTGCGCTGTTGACCTAGCTAGCTACCTAGCGCTTGCTAGCCCTCTGACTGCCTCATTCGCTACCTGCTGCCGTCTGCTTGTGGGCACCTTCTGATCAAGCCAGGGAGACCAGGGGAGTGCGGTATCTTTGGACAGCCAGGACAGTGGTAGTGTTGTTGTGACCCGGCCGGACCTAACGACCCTATTATTTTTAACGCTGTAACGTTTTTTTACATATATTTTAAGTTCTTGTTTTTTTTTGTATTTTTTTAAATTGCCTTATTATATTGTTATAAATCTATTTTGCCACATTATTTATTTTTGCCTTAAAATAATAATTGCGACATTATTCCGACAGCAAAACTTTGACAAATTTTAAAGTTAGTACAAAACATACTGGATAAAAAATACAACAATTACATACACATACATGGTTATCCTACTTTTTCCACGCGACTTCATCCGCGCGAGAGAAAAACGACGTCAAAATATTGGTACCGAGTTCATTTGCCTTATTTATTTTAAGAAAAATAAAAAATATAGGTAAAGTTGAGGGTACCGACATTCACGAAAATACCCTATACTAACATAAACTAAACTATACTTACTAAATATACTAACATTTTGACTTGGTTACTGCAACAAAATTTTATTAAACGGTTAGGAAGTTTGGGAATGAAAGCCTAACAGACATAGAGACAGAATTACTTTCGCATTTATAATATTGGCGATTATAAATAAATATTTTTCTAGTAAAAATTTCAAAATTATTAAAGTAAATGGTCGCATATTTATTTCTAATTTAATTGATCACCACACATAATTACGCAGACCGCTTTTTTCTTACCGATTGCTGTAAATAATAAGCTGCAAAATGCAGTTTAAATGCAAGTGAGGGCCCATGGTTTGAGAGTTCAACGTTCAAACCACTCAGCTAACACAAACAACTTACTTTTCATCCGAAAGTGGTAACACTAAACTTCACTTTACTCTGGTAAAATAATAATCCGATTGTAATTTGTAGTTCGAAAGTTTTTATTACAGCGACTTGTGCCGAAACGACAAAGAAAATGTAAACTTACATACTTCTACTATTATTAGAAGTCTACCGTATTATTAAATTTAATTGAGCTATACTATAATTAACACATTAAGCGCCATGGGGGTCACCGGTGACCGGTAAGTAGGGCCTAGGTTTGAATGTTTGCTGAGAGCCATCGGTCACTCGTATATGGCGTTTTAACATACAGAGTGACCCGCGCGGCCCTCAAAAACATTTCTTAGCGCTTGGTTTCAAATTTTTTATAAGTTTTCAAGGAAATATCGTAAGAAACTGAACGGGATATAAAAAAAGGTAAATATATGTAGAATTTTATGTTTATATTTAAATTAAATAAAAAAAATCACAATATTTATTAATAAATATAACTTTTATAATTTGTTTTTATGTATATTTTTATAAAAAATTAAGTTCGTATGTAGACGATAGTGAAGAGATAGGTGACCGGCACTGTGATCCGCGTGGCCCTGTGAAGCAAAATGCAATCAGTGGGCCGCGACGGACACCGGTGACCGCAAATAAAAAAAATCGTCATAATTTTTAAACTACCCGAATTATATAAATAAAATATATATATACATACATACCAGAACATAATACTTTTTATATACCAAATGGCCCAAATGGAATATATAGGTCAAATAAGCGTGGCGGTTAATGTGTTAAATGATGGGTCGATTACATAAATACGTCAAGGTACACAAATAATAGTATAGAATGTCTCTATAACATCCAATTTTACAAGTATGTTTAGACTTGTAAAATTGGTTGAGGTTGGAAAATACGGTGGTGCGCGGTTGAGCGAAACGCAAGCGTGCACCGTCACTCCTAGCCCCTCGCACACGGCGTCGTAGCATAGCGTAATGGTATCGTACTCTGCGCGTACAGTAAGATCATTTTAATTCGGCTGATATGAAGTTGGCTACGAGTGGCTGCGTAGATGTCGATTTTAAGGCCAAAATGGTGGTAGGGGGCGGGGAGTGCGGGCGGTAGGATTGTTAGCCAATACCATGGACGTAAATACGTCCATGGCCAATACGGAGTAGCGCATCACAAAACACTGTCATGGCCGCCGTGTTTTGATTGGGCAGTTACTGTACCTGCGCAAACATCTCGGAAAACGAAGTTCACATCAGCCTAGTCAAAATGATCTTACTGTACCACATGAGCACTACGAGCTACGAGCATGCATTATATATATTTTCATTGCATCCTACGTCACGGTTTATAAAGACTCACTCAAAGTAATAAGGTCCAATTTCCTTGACGATCGGCACTGCACCATTTTGAACTTCCTCGGCGTTGGTGTAGTTGAAGAGGTAGACCTTGAAGTCGAGAGGGAACGGTATTTTCTCCCACATTTTTCGAATGTCAGTTTTAGACGATAACGCCATCTCCTGAATCAATTGATTACATAGCCCAATATAGGTGCTGGCATCAAGAATTAAGTATACAACACTTTGCACACACATAACACATTAAGTTACATTCGTAGGTATAAAATGCTTATTGGAAACGTTTATTGCATTTTTGGATCCGCTTCGGTGACATTATTGTAATGTGGATGCAAAATAATAATTACAGACTGCAAGAGACAGAAATAAGATACAAAAAGAGAAAGCTACAAGAATATACGAGAGATAGCCGTGTTTTGCTTCCCTTAGGGAAGGGAAACGCAAGTTGTCATGAAAATCAAGAATGTTATGAATTGTTTAGATGATGCAAGTAGTTTATTGCTTCAATTTTATTGTGTGCGACAGGCAAGAAACTAGCATCATGTAAATGAGCCCTTTTCACGCGCTAGCATCATATCCGCTTATTCATTACAGTCGATGATATGACTGGCAAGGATCTTAGTAAGCGAAGTTAAATTCCTACTGGAGCGCTGTTGTTATGAACGAAGAATCAAATTTTAACAGATTATTTAGTTAACTAAACGGACTCGTTCAGTCATTTTGTCTGTCAGCGAAACACGCTGCACTACAGTCTTTTATCTGCTATAGCTATCATTTCTAATACGCAAACAATGAAAGCTTATCTTTAATATCGCTTTAAGTTTGAAAGTTTGAGTTTAAACTAATAATTACCTTTTTAAGCTGGCTTTTGAGGATAACTGGGAACATTACCCAGCCAAAGAGAATCCCGAATACTACAGCTCCCGAGAAACCTGCAGCCACCTTCAAATACTTCGGTAACTGCATTTTGTAATCTGCAAATGGAAAGTATTTTCAAGTGATATTATATTTCTAAGCTTATTTCATAAAACTTCGATAAATAAGTAACATAAAAATATAAATAAATAGCATTACACACTTAAGGCTATTAGTGTGTGTTGTGGGCGCCATGGACAACTCACGAGACACGCACTCAGGCCAAGAACTGAAATTTAAACTCCAGTGATAAGTTACAAAGTAACTTACAGTTTAAGGAAAATATTTGACAATGCTTTAATTTTTTTTCGAAATATTTTGGACGATAAATTAATAAATATAAAAATAACCCAAGAAACCTAGACTCCCACTAAAGGTTGTCGATGTCAAAGGTGAATATGAAAGTGAAGGTGAATTGAAATTGCAAGGTAGTAAAAAGAATTCTAAAGAAATCACAGTTAAGTGTCGCATAATTTACGGATGATTATATACTAGATCTAAATCGATACGAATAAAAATGCGATGTGTGGCCGTTCTCACGAAACTGACGCAGTATCAAGGCAGGGTCAGCAGTTAATTTTGGATCACTTAGAATCGACGTAAGCCACCGCTAGCAAAGAAGAGATAGGACCTTAATCTCCTCTATTGTTCAGCAAAGTACACCAAGGGCCGCTGTAAGCGGGCGTGCAAGGCGTCCACTGTACGAAGGCGGCACTTCCGGGGGAGGGTTAAATGGACCACGGTGGGGCGGCCCGAGATATTATTTCAATAAAACTAAACCGATATCAGCTTGGCAAAACTAATGCATGCGGCCGTTCGTGTAACTAGCGGCGGCCCTGGGTATAATACGAGCTGGGAAGGTCGGTTTAGACTCAAAATTGGTAGAACCACCTCCACTCTAAGGTTGTGATGGATGTATCGCAACCCTAGCTAATGCAGTGACAACTGACCTTGATGACGTGGAGGCTCATTATCTACTTTTAAATTATGCAAGCATAGCCGATTTGATAGGGGCGGGTAATCGTTTGGACTGGGTTGTAACTATAACTAAGTAGCCGTGTGGAAGATTATTAGAGGGCATCCAAATCGCGCTATGACAGCGCATAAAGTTTTGTATACAATGACATATAATAGTAGCTATAAAATGCAGGGGCGCCGTATCAAAGTAAACCTGTATGAGATTGGGTATTGAACGACGAGGGGAGGGTGATGTAAAGCGGTTTTGCATGTGGACGCCCATATGATACAGCATACGGTCTCCCTGTACAAATCTATAATTATAATTATATTATTTTATATGATTGAGCATTTCCGTGCTTCGGAGGGCACGTAAAGCCGTCGGTCCCGGTTGTTTTCGATTGATAGCAATCGTTAAGCCATGTCGGAGGCCTTCGGGCGGCTTGAAAATTTTCGACACTGGGTTGGCCATTAACCCCTCCACCAATCCGCATTTGAGCAGCGTGGTGGAGTACGCTCTAGGCCTCCTCAGTAATGAGGAGAGACCCGTGCTCAGTAGTGGGCCATTAGTGGGTTGTAGCTTAGCTCTTAGCTTTATATGCTGATCACTTTCCGTATATGGAAGATACACCAGAAACTATTGTGTGCCTTTATTAACTCAATAGCAATTTGTGAAAAACATTATACATTTCATTACTTCACCATCTTTGGCATCAAATTTCTAAGAAAATTCTTTTCATGTCCGATGCTTACGTTATGAGAAAAACATACCTACTCTCTCAAGCGTTTAGATATAGCGATTTGGGCTCTCAGTGGGTTTGTTCGCAAATGTATATTCCCTATTTTACACTCTGGGGATGAATATTGAACAAATGTGAAACAAAACCTTGTTATTTAATGAACAGTATTTGTATAACGTTTTAAGCAAATAAATACAGATGTAACAAAATCTGCACATACATATTCATCTACTAATTTGATTACTAAAGGGTTAAAATGTCGAGATATCCTCCGTATGACTTCTATACTTCGTTTACATTCGATCTGGAATTAGTTATAATTGCATGGCACATATGTGGTGATGGAAGTGGTCATAGGCAACGATGAACACTTACCTTTACTCTTAGGCTATTAAAATAACAAAAACCTCAATTGGAACAAAGTTATTGTCGCACTTTAACTCTGACACTGGAACATCTGACATACATAATAGTCGTACAAGGATCTTTTGGCGCGTGGGTGACAGAGACAGTGCCTTACAGTTTGAATTACCTGTAATGTAAGGCGCTGTCTCTATCACCCACATGCCAAAAGATCCCTGTAAGGCAATAGGTAGGTACCTACCGCACCTGACAACTGGCATGTTATAGGTTGCAATTAATAAAACTGATTCACCAATAAGCATGTATCTATTTCTAGTAGGTACAGCATAGAGCATACATTTCCATACCGTGGAGCAAAAATCTTACACTTTTCAACTTTTCACTTTTTTAACTTCCTCGTGTGTTAAGAAACTTCGTTCCAAAAGACTACCCTATTAATTATTGGTAATACAAGAGGCAAGTAGATGAGAATAGCTTAAAATTGATAGAAATCTTACACCTGGAACCCTAAATAACCCTTCTGAGCAGACAGCATAAGTAATAATAATTATATCATTATCAAACTGGCAATATCGTTAATATAATTAAACATCGATATTAATACATACATACGTGTGTCCGTTCCGCGAGTCTAAGCCAGACTTGTCTATACTTGCAACGTCTTTGATGGGCGTGGTGCAGGGTACACTCGAGTGGTGAAGATTAAATTAATAATTTAATCTTTAAAATACAGTGTTAAAATACAATAAATAAGTATAACATGGTTTGATCGGTAGTTGCCTGTGTAGTTTCAACCATTAGGCAACTCACTGGAAGATTGAGGAGATTATGGAACAATATAGGTAGGTATAGGCCACTTTTCCGCAGATTTACGTGGCAAAAACTCCCGTGCGTGAATGAAGACTTGGGCAAGGCTCGTTATAAATTATGTATTTAAAACTCTACCGTTACTGAGAGACTGACTAACAGTCAACGCATAACTGAAACTAGTGAATGCAAGAAGCTGAAATCTTGCATGCATGTTCCCTGGGGAGTATAAGGGAGCGCTAAGAGAGGATGTTCATAAAATCCCTCCTTACGGAATAAAAAAATAATAAACTAAAACAAAACTTCCTTGCGGTCGGAGCTGTGAAAAGCTAATTTAAAATAAATCATTAAATTCACTTTTCGCATCGTCTGTACGGCAACCATCAGCCTATACGGCCAACTGAGGTGTATACGTCGCCTGTATGTGTCACGGATAATTGAGGATGAGAGTTCAGAAGTTTCCGATACCTAGTAATCTAGGCAATTGCCGAGTTGCCTTCGATTTCAAAACACTAGATTTTAAAATTTCCGTATTATTTTAAACTTATAGCATTGCGGACTTTACACATTTAAAATGCAAGCGGGTACTCACGGTTGGATTGTTTCACCGATATTTGGACCCAGTTGTATAAAAGTCTTGACAGATGACAGTTAAATATTATTAAATAGTAAACTCAACTTAAGATTGAAATGAAGAGAGGCGCTGTCGGACGCATTTGACCAATCATTGCACACTAGTAACTGACAGATGAATGACCACAACGTACTTATGAATGACTTTTTAACATGGCGGCGTTAGTTCCATTTTTTGTAATTTCAGAGATAAGCTGGGCGCACTGTACCTACACTATACTTGAGTCGCCGAGCATATGGAATTGCCACTCTCCGCCAAAACCAAACTTATTCCCTGTGTTCACTGTTCAATTTAGCTTGCGAGAAAAATTTACAAAGGACATTTTTAGCTACCGCCGTCATTCTCGAATGTGCCTTAATCCCATTGGCGGAACGCTGGCATTGGTGTGCCATGCAAATATAACGAATTCCAGATCGAATTCAAACGGAATATAGTATATTCTGTAGGTACAGTAATTATACACTATATGAAATATATTTTCTTAAATATGTATTTCTTTGCAAACATTTACCAGTCCCAATTGTACCTATTAGGTATAGATATAGATTATAACACAGCAACAAACCTATATCTTCAAAACAACTTAAACAACAAAACAAGTAATTTTTCCTTCAAAGTGAAAATTCTAACGCCCAGTTTTAAACCTAGGTATGAATATTCTACGAACTATATTTTCTGACACAAGCGGACGGTTGATTGAAGCACGTTTTCATTGTGTCGAGACGACAACAAATCGAAGAATTTTTACTTTTTAAAACGTTTTTATAACTCCATTTCTTATCTTCAGGCGTGTTCTTCTCTATTTGTGGCTGTGTTAGTTTTTGCTCGCGGTTTCGTCCGCGTGTGAAACAAACAACGTCAAAATCGTTGATGTACTTACTTTATAGTATCAAAATGGCGCAAAAAGTTCGAGTTAAAAAGTCAGCTATAACTGTACCAAATTTGATTAAAATCGGTTCAGTAGTTCAGGCGTGAAAACCTAACAGACACTGTTCGCTGACAGGATCGCATCGTAGACGCGTCGCCTCACGTGCGGAACTTGGTAAATATACTTATAGGGCGTCGACTCACAGTTTTTTAACCGACTTCAAAAAAGAAGGAGGTTCTCAATTCGACCGTATATATGCTTTTTTTATGTACGTTCAGCGATTATTTCGTCGTTTATGGGCCGATTTTGATAAATTTTTTTTTGTTGTAAATTAGATATGCGCAATGGGGTCCCCTGATAAGGACACCTGGATCTGATCATGGCATCTCAGAGAAATCGAAGGGAACTTTCGAAAATTGTATGGACAACTAGCGTGTTTGTTCATGTTATCATAAGTACATTAAAGCTCTACCATTTCATGAAGATCTGGACTCGATCTGATGAAGCCGAAAGACAGTCGAGGGAACTCCTCAACGATTTACTGCAGTTATCTAGTGTTTGGGCTTGATTAATTTGTAGTGACGAGAACTTTACACTTACATGTTGAATGGAGCGCCATCTGGCGAGTAGTTTTTGAGTTATCTCTACTTATCAAGATTGAAGTCGGTTTTTTTTTTGTAAAAAGCAATTATTATCATACAGAAGTGATGGAAGTCAGCTCTCTTTGGTTGTTGGTAGGTTTGGCTAGCTACCTGCCTCTTGCTAGAATCAGTCAATCGACTCGTCATGTTCTGGCTTCTGGCTTGTTGCTTGACTTTTAAATAGTAAATACTCTTTCTTGATTGGGTATTAAGTACTGAAGGGACGTGGTGTAGTGCATTAAATGATAATATTTTTTGCAAAGACGTGGTGGAAAGGCTCATAAGTTTTTTTCTTATGCGTGTTAAGGTAACACCTTAAAATTAAAACTTCGTACTGGGTGAATCGATTTCGATAACGCTTTCACCATTCCAAAAGTAATGATTGCCGCCTGGTCCCAATTTTATCATTATCAACTAATACCGTACAATTATTAGTAGTGGAAACAAACAATGCTTGGAAAACTAGGTGTGTTGGACACACCCTGTTGGCTAAATGGTTTCAATGAAGCCTTTTATTTATTTCCAATAGGTATTTATATTTAATAGACTTACCTTCTTTTATGTTTCAAATAAATACACCCTGATGTCTTAAAATGTATTTAGCTAGCTACCAGCTAGTACACCCCTACTTTTTTCTCTACAACAAAGTAGTCCTCTACCCAATGGTTGCCTGGAAGAAATCGCTTCTTAAGCGATAAGGCCGCCGTTTGTACATTAAATATAAGACAATATATTTGTACTATTCTTTACTGGTGTACAATAAAGAGTTTTGTTGTTGTTGTTGTTGTTGTTAAATTCTGTTTCATTTCCATCCATCCATCCATCAGCCTTTTCGCGTCCACTGCTGGACATAGGCCTCCCCTAATTTGCGCCACTCTGACCGGTCCTGCGCCTTCTGAAGCCAGTGGATGCCCGCTGTCCTCTTCAGGTCGTCAGACCACCTGGTCGGGGGGCGTCCTACGCTCCTTTTTCCGAGACGGGGCCTCCACTCGAGGACCTTTCTTACCCAGCGGTTGTCGGTCCTTCGAGCTATATGGCCGGCCCATTGCCACTTCAGCCGGCTAATTCTTTGAGCTATGTCGGTTACCCTCGTTCGTCTACGGATCTCCTCATTTCTGATTCGATCACGTAGAGAAATACCGAGCATAGCTCTCTCCATAGCCCGCTGCGCGACTTTGAGCTTGTGGATTAGGCCAATCGTAAAGCACCACGTCTCGGAGCCGTATGTCATCACTGGCAACACACACTGCTCGAACGTCTTCGACTTCAGGCACTGAGGTATTTTGGACGACAAGATGTGACGTAATTTCCCGAACGCAGCCCATCCGAGTTGGATTCTACGAGTGACTTCTTTCTCGAAGTTGGACTTACCCATTTGGATCACTTGTCCCAGGTAAATATATTCGTCTACAACTTCGAGAGCAGCGCCATCAACAACGACCGGTATGGGCGTGACATGGACATTCGACATGATTTTCGTCTTGTCCATGTTCATCTTAAGACCCACCCGTTGTGAGGCGCTGTTCAAGTCCCCGAGCATTGTACCAAGTTCTTCCATGGATCTCGCCAAAATGACTATATCGTCGGCATACCGCAGGTGTGTGATGTATTCGCCATTGATATTAATGCCACGTCGTTTCCACTCCATCAGCTTGAACACGTCTTCCAGCGCAGTGGTGAACAGTTTTGGGGATATGACGTCCCCTTGTCTGACACCTCTCTGCAGCTGAATGGGGTTCGTTGCTGTGTCGTGTACTCTGACGGACATGGTGGCTGATGTGTATAAATACTTCAACACCTCGATATACCGGTAGTCGATTCGGCACCGCTGGAGAGAATTTAGTACCGCCCAGGTCTCGATAGAATCGAAGGCTTTCTCATAGTCCACATAGGCAACACATAGCGGCAGACCATACTCCTCGGTCTTCTGTATAATCTGCCGTAGCGTATGTATGTGGTCTATGGTACTGTAGCCTTTACGGAATCCTGCTTGTTCGGGAGGCTGGAAGTCGTCAAGCCTGCGTGCAATGCGATTTGTGAGGACTCTCGAAAACAGTTTATAAACGTGGCTCAGAAGTGCAATGGGCCTGTAGTTCTTTAAGAGGGTCTTATCGCCCTTTTTAAAGAACAGCGTCACTACACTTCTGCTCCACGCTTCCGGGGTAGTCCCAGTATTGATGACGGAATCGAACAGCTTTTGGAGCGCCACTAGGAGGGGTTTTCCTCCAGCTCTTAGCAGCTCGGTTGTGATTCCGTCATCTCCCGGTGCTTTGTTGTTTTTTAACTGTTTGAGAGCCTCTCTAATCTCATACAGGCTGACGTCCGGGACTGTTTCATTTAATGTAACTTAATACATTGATTGTAAATATTCCCTGAACATCTTGTTAAGTGATTCGACAAAATCATTATTTTTGCCCTCATTATGTCACATAATATTATAACTACAATAAACAACTAGGTTATATACTTAATACAACACACATAAAATCAAGCAAAAGGTGAACCTTCCAAATAACTAACTAACACAATAAAAGCTAAATAAAAATCCACTCAGCACTATGAAAAATAATGCAGAAATAATTGAAAAGGAAGATTTAATTTTTTATGGGGATTTTTTTAGGGTGTACAATAAAATATTAAAACAAAAAGCAATAAAATAATAAATTATAATATTATAATGTCTATTTTGTTACGTTCCCTTAATGCCTCTTTATATCAGAATACTGTGTTAATACTGTCAAAAAACCAAGTCACTGTGTAATTAATAATTTAATTAGAATATTTAAGTGTTAAGCGTGTACCTTAATATACCTAGTGACAAAATATTTTTCTTTCTTTCTTTTTCATTTAATAAAATACTAAAATCAATTTAATTTAAAATGTTCCAGTTTATGTCCAACGGCCATGAAGATATTTTCAATAGTGCACGGGTTACCTGAAAAAAGAAAACAAACTTGGAATCAAGGGATATATTTGTGAAGGTAAGGCCTAAATACCCACGATAGTACTAGGGATTTATAAACAATGTATTATTTCATTGCGCTCGAGGGCATTTGATTCTCCGTTATCATTCAGTGGCAGCACTTCGCCCTTGTCTGGGACATTCGGATACTGTCCGATATGTTCAATCCCGCTGCCACATACATTTATGACGTCTCGAAGGATGTGTCCCTTTTTATTTAAAGGATTATGATGATTATATAGTCAAGTCGCTGGCGCTAGAGATGGCTTAATTTTGTGGTCAATTCAATTCTCTAAGAGAAAATTGTTACCTTCACGTCGACCTTAGCTCTGCTGATGTACAGAAAGACTACAAGCAGGAAGATTTACTTGTACGCAAGGTTGCAAAATTCCTTACAAGTTTTATGGTTCCTAATTTTAGTTGTGATCGAACTAACAACCTATGAAGATGGTAATTACCTATATCGATCCATTGGTCTTCATACCCCGCTTCCAATCGAGCAGACCGTACTGCTTCACGAAATGCATGGGTTATAACCACTGCAAGGCAAAGAGCTGGTTCTCCAGTGGCTGTGGAGAAAATACCATTACAAAACCAAGTTTTAAATAAGAAATATTGAATGTTACTTACTTAATAAGTCAAGTGCAGCTAAAGGTTTAAAATGTTGGGCATAATATTTTGGAGGTATGTAGATACTCGTATGTACTTTAAAAACAAGATCAGCGGTAGTCACATTTTTCTGACCAAGGGCCGCAAAAGGAGCCTGTATAGGTATTATAGGGCCGCAGGTTTTGCCTGTCGCTACATTCATTAGAAAAGTGTTAGACGATATTTTTTACACTAACGTAATCTTTACTTTTGGTAAACCGATTGGAATAAACATGAGGTCCCATCTTAATAACTAATCACATTTAAATAACTCTCTCTTCCTCTCTAAATAAATAACTTAACAAAAAAGATAACTCAAAAACTTGACTTGTCAGATGTCGGTCAAACATAGGTATATGGGACCAGACCACAAGCACCAGCTGTCGAATAAAAAAAATTATCAAAATCAGTTTACCCAGTACAAACTTATGAGGTAACACGAATAAAAAAATACATTCGAATTAAGAACCTCTTCTGTTTTTGAAGTCGGCTAAAAATAAAATCACCTCATATGAGAATCGCAACCCTAAACGTAACTCTTCAATGGACTACCATAAATATCAAACTGTATATTCAAATTCAAGCATTACAATAATTAAATTTTATGCCAAACATTGAAAATGTTTTTATTGTATTACCATTAATAAAATTACAATGAGAAGTTATTAATGTTCCTTAGAATACATGAATATGTTTTAAGAGAAGCAACACATTATGTTATCGTATGATAATTATGTATGTAGGTTAAATATAATGATCATACATTTATATTTTCATAACGTTTGATTCATATGTAAATTATATCTTAAGTAATTCACATTGAACATACCTATTATTTTAACATAAAATTAACCGTGTTCATGAGAGTTCGTTGTTTTCAATAACTCCAAAGCTTACTTTCGTATGTTATTTATTTCTAGTTATGAAGGTATTCTTACTTAAAATTATGAAAAATATTCTTATAGAGTCAACAAATTTGTTAAAACTTACAAAAAAAATAACCAGTCACCAAGAGCATTATTTTAGGCTTGCCGGCCGAGACAGACAAGAAGAAGAAGTGGCAGCAAGCCAGCTTTAAAAAAAGGCCATAGAAGCATGAACCATTCTAGAAGTTATCTCACCTTTGGATTGTAGGACACCAAACTTATTATTAGAGTTTCTTCGGAAATACACTCTGAAGTCGGCAGGGATGTCTTTGATACCCGGAGGTTTGTACGTCCAAGTTCGGTCTGTGAGAAGTTTTCCAGTCATATGGTCGTATACCAGGTTCTCTGAAGTCCAGTAACCGAGCCCCATGACAAATGCTCCTTCAATCTGGTTTTAATTATAAGAATTTAATCAGACACATAGAAATAAACAGCGGGAACATTCTTACAAATCATAGCATTTTAATTATAAGATCATCAGAATCTAATATTTTCATGCATACGTAAAACACACTAACATCATCTATCATTAAATGATCTTGTGTGATATCAATATTTATCAAAAGAAGTGGTTTACCCGGTAAACCTTAATTTTTATTATTCTGTTAGTACCAACTCGTAAATATTACCTGACCAATATCAATTTCTGGATTCAAACTTCTTCCAGTATCTTCAAGCAAATCGACTCTTCTTATATCGTGATTTCCAGTCAGAATATCAACTTCAACTTCTAATGCTACTACTCCATATATATCATAAGGTGTCACGGGTTCAGTTGTATCATACATATATGATGCTTGAAGATTAATTCCAGAATTAAATGCTTCATTTATAAGTTCCTCCCATGATGGATTTTCCATTTTCTGCTTTATAGGTTCTAATCTCTCTAGTAATATTTCACAAGCTTTTGTAGTTGCAAAGGCGACACATTCACTGCCAACACTGGCACCCGTAGCCATGCAATTTGGAGAACTTAAACTAGTGCTTGGTTTCACGCTTATTTTTTCTACAGGTATTCCTAGATAGTATGCACATACTTGAGCCACTTTTGTATTAATACCTTGGCCCATTTCAATAGCGCCATGAGTAATAGTAACCGTCCCATCTGCGTGGTATATTGAGACAATTGAATTATACGGACCTATGTAGAACATTCCATATGTCATAGGTAGCAGTTTAATTGCGCGTTTTCTCCATCGGTTTTCAGCATTAAAATTATTGACCTGTGTAACTCTTTTGTCATAATTTGATTGTTGTTTTAATTGATCAATCAACTCTGGAATAGGATTATCTTTAAGATTCATATTTGCTAGACGAATTTCAATGGGGTCCTTGCCAACCACATAAGCAATTCTCTCCATTATGTATTCTATTGTTGCTATGCCTTCAGTAGACGCTGTAAAGATATTAGTATCATACAATAATTATATAAATAGTATGCTTAAGGCATTTAGTTGTAATACTTAGATAATAATGAACAATACCTACATGAATCTAGTCCCTTTCTTAAAAGCTTTATGCTTTGAAGCATTTATGTAATATAAAAATATCTTTCAGGTACTCGAGTACTAGAATAACTTCTGTTAAGTACTTGGGTTGGCCCTTATTTCAACGGCTTTAAAACCAAGTTATTGATTATAAATACATTTGTTTCCTCACCCGGAGCTCTGCACCAAGTAGTAGAAGGTACATCCGTAAGCACGTTATATGATTCGATATGCCACCGTCTACTATCGTAACAGCTAGGAAAATGATGTAACGTCATGCCGGTAATACTTTCGTTCTTAGAGCAGCCATTGTCTTGATAATATTTATTTTTTAAATATTGAATTTTACCATCTGCATTCACACCAACCTGTGTACATTTGTTAATTAAGTTTTAATAAGAACTTTGTACTGCTATTCAAACAGTTATCATATTTAGTATATTTACTTCAAAATTACAGTACGTCGACGCCCGTTTCCCAATTATCCTCATATTATCTTCGATTGAAAGTATGAATCTACATGTTTTTCCTTGCAAATGTGTTACTATTGCAGCTGCACATGCTATGTGTGTAGCTCTTGTTACTTTGCCACCATAAGCACCTCCAACACGACGAACAATTACATTAACACTGAAAATAATTAAACATTACATAAATCTTATAAAATTTATAAAAATGAATAACATTCATTGTTATTTATTACCCACCTATTAACAGGAACATTTAAACACTGAGCAACTGCTACATTTGTTAAGTTTAACCACTGAGTAGATGAATAAACTTCTATTCCATCTTCAGTTGGTTTCACCACACAAGTTTGGGTTTCCATATGGTAGTGATATTGACTGCCAATTGATACCTCACCATATATAACAGATTTTATATCATTTCCAGTTTCAGTAGGCTCCACTACTTGTGCTGGTGTAATTCTGATATCTTTTTCTGGTGATCTCAGAACATCATTTATAGTCAAAAGAGGAGTATTCTTATTTAATGATTCATAGTGCACTTTGACTAATTTTGCCGCTTTTTTAGCTATTTTCTCTCTATTAGCAACGATAATGCCAACAGCCTGTCCATTGAATTGAACTTCTTTTGAGCACAAAATTTCCTCATCAAAACTTAGTATAGAAATATTGGTTGGTGTATAGCTATTTTTACCTGGGATGTCCTTAGCTGAATAAAATGCTATTACACCTGGCACATTCTGAAAGACAATTGCTAGTGTAAACTCAATAAAGTATCATAAATAAATAAATTACTTGAACAAAAATATTATACTATTTCTAATTGACAAAATGTGACTAAATAATTAAATTTATAAACTCACTAATGCTTCGGAAGCGTCGAAATCGCTTATGATGCTACCAGGCGTAACATCCGCTGTAACGAATATTCCGAATACTTCATTAGTTTCAGTCGGTAAATCATTGGCAAAGGTAGCCTCTCCACTACATTGAACTAAAGCCTCAAGTTTGGGTACTGGCTTATTAATTGGCCACACATTTTCATCTGTATCATATACCTGGACTCCTCGTGAAGTGTGCCTTTTTAAAACGTCCCTCCCTGAGAGATATCTTTTGTTTAACTTCGAGTCAGGACATAGGCTTAATATTGCCTAAAATGTTTTCGAAAAAATGAACATCTTTGCCATAAAATCTAAATATGAAATTTTCTAGTTAGAATATTTATGCTACATTACGAGTACCTTGTAGAAAAGTGTTATAGCAAGCATTTTTCTGTATTCAGGCGCTGGTTCTGGCGACGAGTCTTCAGGGAATATTTCATCAGATAAACTTTTTAAAGCAGTATTTAAGGTGTCGTCGTTATACAGATTTTTGCCTTCTAGTATTTTCTCTGTTTTTTCAGCATGTATAAATTTTGGTGTGATGCTGCCGTATACAATTGTAGCATTTTCAATAATATCGGTTTCCTTTTTGAGTTTAAATAAAAATCCGGCATTTACAGCGGCATGGGCGTTTTGTGATCGAGGCATGATCTGAATGATACATACAAATAAATAAATGTAGGAATTATTGTTGCTTATATGCTAGCTGCCGTCCGCGGTTTAGCCCACCAGGAAGTGTTTTGAAACAAACTTTCATCACTTAAAAGTTTATTCCCCTAACGGTTAATTTGCACAAAACGTTGAACAGATGTTGAATGATATGAACACTGAAATAACATGCATGAGTGTATCATTGATACGTAAATGATTATATGATTTTGAATTTGAGTTTGAATTTCATTATTTATAACCATAACCATTTTCAGAGTATCTCTTTTAAAGTCCATGAAATTGCAAACGAACTCTAAACCCCTATTTTATCTCTTTAGAGGTGGAACATGACGAATTGCGTTCTTAGCGGACAACCGTATCGTACCTATAACCTTTCCCTTTTATAACATGCAATTCGATTTATGCAAAATATAATTATGGACAAAATGGCCTCGGGGGCTGATAATACACAGAATTATACTTCGGCTAGCTGTACTTGCTCAATGAATTGAGCACAGTTTTTTCTAAATTTTGGTACCAAACCAAAATATTACTTAATTTTATTAAATATTGATAGTCGATTACTTTAATAAGTTAATAATTACCTTGAACGTTTTCACTAAGCAACAGTGAGACAGAGGTGGAAGCATTACGTTTAGAATTACCATTTTGTTCATGTCAGTATTTAAAAATTCCTGTAGTGATATTGTTTTTACTTTTGTGATATCACTGGCTGAAGAAAAATATAAACACGTTTAATTGAGTTTTAGTAGTAAAGTATAGTTATATGAACATAGATTCTTACCAATAGTTATCATAGCGCCGACAGTTTCAAAAATTAAGAATACATCCGACTGAAAACTATTGTTGCTGTGTTTGAGATACAAATTTCCTCCGATTGTACCAATCTGAAAAATGTATACAGCATTTTAGTATTTTATTTATTATGTATTCGTTTTGGCACTACTGAAATTATAAAATATTCTACCAATGCTTACATTCCTGACTGGTATATGAGCAACTAAATCCATGTGGTCATAAAGTTGTTTTAGATATGAAAAATCTTCATTTTGTGACAATTCCAGAAATACTTCCATCATTTCCGTTAACGACATACATGCTCCCAGTACAAGGTTGACGTCTAACTTGCGACCTCTCAGTTCTACTACACTGTTTATGTCAATTACTGTCGACGGGTACTGTGTTACATGATACACACCTGCAGAAACACCATGCATATTTAGCTTCAGTTTACATAAATTACAGACACCATTAAATTTCACCATTAACGCACCTTGTCCAGTATTGCCAGCTATTAATTTATAATCATTAGTATCGTGTATGGCTTTGAATACATCACTTAACTTATAAACTTTAATCCATTTAAAAGTTGTATTCTTTATAGTTAAAGAATCATCATTTAGTTTTGCTAAAACACACCAATCTTCTTTTGATTTTACTATTCGGTCCGATTCCTGAAGGTAGTTTGTGTTTAAATGTTTTCGTTTGTGAGAACATATTTTTGGACATAAAGCCCCACACGTATTAAATGTATGCAAGTCTTCAACATCTATTAGTTTCATTGCTATTCTCTTTTCGGCGTCGATAGTAAACGATTTGAATGCGTCTACAATAGGTCTATATCCAGTACATCGACAAATATTACCCGCAAATGAGTTTTCTATCTCCGAAACACTTAGGTTACCTTTTCTTGATGCATATATACTGAAAGAAAAAGACTTGTTACAGATTCTTTTATATACGTTCCTTACATAAGCCTTTTATTTCTTGCTTTCAACTAAAAGACAGAAATTTGACTATCATTACACATTTCAAGGAATAATCCCCGCGACGCGAACCCGGGACTTCTAACTTCGAAGGCAGGGCCACTACCAACTAGGCTATTGGGGCGTCAAAATAAAATAAAAGATAGTAAATAATTTTACCTGTACATATTCATAACCCAACCTGGAGTGCAATATCCGCACTGAGTCCCATTGAACTTCGCCAACCGACTTTGAATGTCATGGTACCCTATTGTTCTATTCCCAATTCCTTCCACCGTTATAATCTCCCAGCCGTGACAAGAAAACACTGATACGAGACACTACAAACATTTTTATATCAATATGAGAATTAAACAATAATTAAGTATGTTATGAACTACGCTATAATTATGTTATGGTGCTACCGATCAACACTTACTATACTAATTTTATAAAGCTGAAGACTGTTTGTTTGAATGGGCCAATCTCAGTCACTATGTACAGGTGTGATAATAACCCTACACTTTGGCTAATAGAAGCGGAGAATGAAAGCACAACATTTTTTCTAATGTTGGTACTAAATAGATTTTCCGAAGAGAAGCGAGAGCGTACGGCGTGGTACCGAGTACTTCATTAAGTAAGATATGATTCTTTAAATCGTCATTCGAAGGATTTCCTGTCTGACAACTATCTAGAGCTTAAAACGCTATGTCAGATACCGCATATCTAGACTCCAATCACTAGCTTTCGAATGAAAAATAAGTATAAAAATACAACATAAGAACACTCAGTAGATACTAAGTTATGAGGTAACACACAAAAATACGGTTGAATTGAGAACTTCCTCCTTTTTTGAAGTCAGTTAAAAATTATAAATGGTACTCATATATTATACCTCTTTCATTTTGATATGTCACATATTGTTCAAAGTTCTGTTATTTATTCCCAAGAGGTAATTCCCGCAACAACTGTCATATTATTATGTCAATCACTATACAACTTTACATGCGTAACAAATTCCAACTTTTTCTCTGTAAATTCGGAAGAAAATTGGATAAGTATAACAGACTGACAGACAGATGGACAGACACGCGAAAACCTTTCCGATTTTTGTTTTTATTACACATGCAGAATGTGGAAAAAAGTGTTAAATAGTTATGAGAGTATGATGGATGCGTGTAAATGTTGTGCGTGTAATGTTGTGTCTCTGTGTGTGTACGATTATTAAATATGTGCGAGTGTATGTGACCTTGAATGAGTGCGTACGTGTGTGTTAATCTATAAAATCTATGTATCTATGGAAATATCCGACCACATTGATTGCGTTACCGCTTACCGAATTAACAGCCATAGTTTTCAGCTCGTTAGTAGGTGGCGTAGGAATCCTAGCAGTTACTATACACGCGCCGCATCCACCTTCATGGCACATTGCTTTAGTTCCGCGCAAGTCAGCTACTGTCCTTATGTACTCGTTTAGAGACACATCGGGCTCGAATCTTCCGTCGGCTAAAATAACAAATAACTGAAGGACGATGATGGGATGAATGATGGAATGGAAGTTTTGGACAGCCGACTCGGATTTTGCTTTGGAGCGGTTCCGATTCTGGAACCCATAGCAGAGTCGGAGCTAATGATGTAAGTAACTGAACTAACCATCCTAGTCAATAAATTGAGTCTTGCTCTAGGTCGATCACAGTAATTGTCATGTGCGGCAGCGGAAGCGTGGTGCATGCTCGTTTGCTACCTTCATTCCATAAAAAAAGTTATAGTTGAATTTGTAAAGTAAGTTTCCTTCGAAGATGATTTATGTGATTTATTTTTATAACGTACAAACAAGGTATCTAACATCATTTTGGAAAAGATCTGATACTCTTCAAACAGTTGGACCGAAGATATGATTTTAAACTTAACTCATCACGGATAGTACACATTTTCCTTTGATACGGGTACACACGATATATCGACCCAGTTGCATGGATCGGGTACGGCTGATGTCGAAATAACGACGTACAAAAAACATATCGTGTGTACCCGTACCATAGTAAAAAGCTGGACCGAACATAGCTAAAAACCACCGGGATGAAAATAAGGCTTTCGTTTAAAAAAAACCACAGTTAAATCGGTTCATTCATTCAGGAGCAACAGTGCCACAGACAGACATAGAGAGAGCTCAAACTTATACAGAGAAATCACTTTTTGCGTCGGAGTGGAAAATATACTTTTAACTTACCTTCATACTGTTTTCCATTTATTTTGAACACAATTTTTGCCATTTTTGATAAGGTTTCTTTCCGAGACTATTTAGTATTTCAAGTTCAGTGACTCTTTATTTTCATGGGTACTGAAATAAAACACAAATCCTTTCTTATCGCAAACGTAGGATTTCCTCCAACCAACCGATAGACGCTTCGATTATTTGGTTAATAAAAATATAGAATAAAAAAAAACTTCATTATTTTATGGTAACTTGTATGGGTGCCATACCTATTGATATCTAAAAAAATCTAAAATTTTAACTTTTTATAATTGTAATAGTGATCATAGTAAATCGTATTTTTTAACATTTCAGGTTCAACAAATAGAGCCCTGTAACATACAAAGAATGAAAGATATTAACAGATCCCTAAAAATACGATCGTATTAGATATAGTCTCGTTCTAATTCGGTCACAGATGCGTTGCTACCCCTAAGGACTGAGATGGTCGCCTCTAAAAAAGTGTAACCGGCTCCACACCTTCTTATCCGGAACACAATTGCTCTTAAAACAATTATTGGTACTAAGTACCGTGGCGGGCGGTGGTACTTCCCCGGGTGAGCTCTAGGCCCTACCCTTTGAATTCCAGCGAAGTGAACGTACTATGAAATCATGACAGCATATGCTGTCGTTGGAAGCTAAGGTATATGGATTGTAGCCAATAATATTTAAATTATCCAGTATTATTAACTAACAGGACTAAGAGTAACTTTTACTAACAGTCCCTGTCCTCACACTTATTAACAATATACCTAACCACCTAATATTCTAACATCATCTTATCTGTTAAGTGGACTAAACATTTTGACCCTTGAGTCGCGGCAGCGGAAGGGTGGTGCTGCATGCTCATTTTCAGGTAGCAAAAAATTCCATAATAAAACGTCGTAACCAGTGAATATAAAATAATAACATACCTCTTTACTTGTAGCCGTAAGAAACATAAATGAAGTCATCTAACATTGCCAGCTTTATAAACTTAGCGGCGATGTGTTCGCTCAATCTAAACTTGTCAATTTGCGAATAATTGGTGACAATGAGGGTAGCGTAAATAATGATACGTTTTAGCCGTAATATGCAAACGCAAATTGGTTGTTGTAATTGGATGTCGGTAAAATTATCTAGGAAGCGTGCGGATTTACCTGCTACGGATTTTGAGTTTCAGTGCTTGTTTAACGTAACGTGTAGTGATGTCACATCAAGCCTGAATCGTGCTATCGGCGTTTTTCACACTTCTCACTTATAGGGGAAACTGGGGCAATCGTTTAAATATTGGTCACTTAAAACTTCAATATTTTCTAATGAGAAAATGAATCTTAATATATAAAACTCTTGCGTTACTGGTGACTGACAGACAACGCACAGCCGAAACTACTGAACGGAAGAAGCTGAAATTTGGCATGTATGTTCCTTGGGGAGTGTAGGGGAGCACTAAGAGAGGATTTTTTGAAATTCCACCCCGAAGGGGGTGAAATAGTGGGGTGAAGTTTAAACGAATTCCACGCGGGCGAAGCCTGCGGGCGGATGTTAGTTATGTAATATTACAGCTAGATAACTACGTGATCTCTACACTTCTCAGAGGTAGCGAAACTGTCATACAATTTTTATTGAAAAGCATTGAAATTTCAAGTGGCCAATTAAAGGGTGGCCAGTTACTCCTCAGTTTACCTACTTACTCGTGTACTCGTCCGAACGTAAATAGTCGGGAGTTACGTTACCCCTTGTAGGTACACCCTTGAAGTTGTGCTTTGATATAAACGCCGTTTTGAGAACTTATGCCATGCACACATGAGGAATTTTTAAGGACGACTTTTGCTAATGTGCGCTTCGCACACTAAGTTTCTATGTATCTACGTGCGTAAGTAGGTATATGTAGTACAAATGAAAAATGATTTCATGCACAAAATACTTACAATAAATTACGATCAGGCTCAGTTTCAGGTTCCTTAAAAGAATTTTCAATGGTAGAAGTGTAAGTAATAATAAAAACTAGACTTACATGTGTAAATAAGGCCAGTGTCGCTTGGAGTGAGTAAGAAATTACATTTTTTCAATTTATAGGCAAACAATGCGTCATGGGGTCATTACGAAACATGTCCACCTTATAATTTACCTCGTTACAGCATCTCAAGCAAATAAGTATGTACTATTCTATCACTGACATGATATACCTACTCGTAAGCAACAATTTACACAACCACTAACTTCCGCCCGCAGGCTTCGCCCGCGTGGAATCCGTTTAAATTTCATCCCCCTATTTCACCCCCTTCGGGGTGGAATTTCCAAAAATCCTCTCTTAGTGCTCCCCTACATTCTCCAAGGAACATACATGCCAAATTTCAGCTTCTTCTGTTCAGTAGTTTCGGCTTAGCGTTGTCTGTCAGTCAATCACCAGTAACGCAAGAGTTTTATATAGATACATATATACAGATTAGGTATACTCGTTCGTTATTATTGCATGACACATAAAATGTGCTAGCGTCCTGACAATTCGATTAACGGCGTTATATAAAAATGTCCTCAGTGAATTTTTCTGACAAGCTAATTTGAAAAGCTTACCACAATATAAATTAGAAGGTACACCAAGGCAGCCAAAAAATCTTACATATTTTTCCTGTCTTTCATGCACAGATAGGCGCTCACTTAGTCACAATAAGTGGTTTGACTTTATTCCTTACGCTACATAAGCGTTAGGTGATAATCTGTTAACTGATTATTACTTTTCTGCTCGGAAGCGCTCATAGCCCGCCGGCGAAGCGCTCATAGCCCGGCGGCTTGCGTCGATCCTAGCGATCGACTAAAGCGATCGACTTTAAGCAACAGCGGGCGCGGTCGGTAGTCGGATGGGTGACCGCTAGTGGCAAAAATTTCTTGAGCGCTTCCGTGCTTCGGAGGGCACGTAAAGCCGTCGGTCCCGTTTGTTATCGATTTATAGCAGTCGTTAAGCCATGTCGGAGGCCTTCGGGCGGCTTGAAAACTTTCGACACTGGGTTGGCCACTAACCCCTCCACCAATCCGCATTGGAGCAGCGTGGTGGAGTATGCTCTAGGCCTCCTCAGTAATGAGGAAAGACCCGTGCTCAGTAGTGGGCCATTAGTGGGTTGTAGCTTAGCTACTTTTCTGCTACACAATATTTTTTTTGTGAAATCAAGGTAGTAGGTAAATGAGCAGGCAACACCACCCCTCCGCTGCCGCCCATGACAACTGTGATGACCCAGAACAAGACTCCAAGAGTTTATTTCTTATTTGGTCACAGATGAACTTCTACCCCTGCAGCTATTCGGAACACAATTGCTGTTAAAAAAAAATTGGTTGCCTGTAAAGTCGGTATACGGGCGAAAGTTTTACGTGACAACGACTTTGAGTGGTAAAATAATTTTAATGTGAATATTCATTCGTATAGTAGGAAGAAGGATGAAATAATAGTAACAATTTAAAACATTTATTTATACAAAGAATTATATTTAAAACATTGTAACACCATCCGCCATCTAGCGCTGCTAACCGTTAGACCATTAACCATTAGTCACAACTAAGTGAGGTAACAACTCTTAGGTGAGATTACTCTACTTCTCCAGAGATGGCGCTGTACCATTTTCTGAAACACGCCAACGTGTGTACGCCGTAGCTACCATAAGTAATGTTAAGGAGGAAGGGACGCGTGCCTTTCACTTAACTTTTTTATCTAGTTGACCCATGGGCATGTGTGTTGGCTTAGATGGATAGGCGATATGAATTTATTTTTATTAATTACATCGATATTCATAGCTACTGGTGCTAGAGCTGTAAGTGAACATTTGCTAAGTGAATACCTGGCGGAAGTAAGTAATATTTAAATATTATTTATTGTTTCAGTAACAAACTAGATTACTCTACTTCTCCAGAGATGGCGCTGTACCATTTTCTGAAACACGCCAACGTGTGTACGCCGTAGCTACTATAAGTAACGTGAGCGGAGCTACTAATGCAGTTTCTTGAAGTGCCACCCGGCAAACCAATTTATAAGACGTTGTCACGTCAAAATATTATGTTGGTAGGAATGGTACTAGGTACCGTGGCGGGCGGTGGTACTCCCCCGGATGAACTCTAGGCTCTTACCATTACCACCTACAAGTTATGGCTTAATACTTACCACGACTTACGCCTACCTACTCCTAAACTAGAAATGAGAACAAACTTTGTGGAACAAAATAATTACACCATTAAACCGTAATACGGACTAGACTTACCGACATTAATGGCTCAAGTATAAAAGTAAGTTAAACCTTGATAAGTTTTTGTACGTTACGCGAAACTCAAGCCTCAGTTCGATTACTTGATTATAATTTAACGATGTTTTAATTACTACACTCCCAGTTTCTTTGTGAAGTATTATAATAGTACTAAGTAACTGGTGCGGTAGATGTTCTGCCGGAGTTAACCAACAAACTCAATATGACATCAAACATACACTGTGCACGACTGATTTTTAATGTATTTTTTGTTATTATCTGTGATTTGTTATTTTAGTAAATAATAAAATGTTTTATCGTCTGTACGAGCTGTGGCTGGCCTAGTATTGAACCCGTAGAAATTAAGGTGAAAACATAATATATATTAAGTAAATTAATCGTGCTGCTCCCAAATACGAGAAACGTCAGTTCAATACTAGCGCTTGCCACAGCTCCATCGCCCTACAGATTACAAGAATCTTTTATTTCCATCGTAGGAATTACATAGCGGATGGCCACAACCAGCCATCGTTTCGTTACGTCATTCAAGATTTTGTCGTGATAATATTCTTATATGTAAATCGATGAACACCGGCTGCATACACGAAAAAGTCACGTTCCGCCTGACTCAGTTACAGACAACCAGTTTTTTTGTGAATCTAGTAACAAATGTTCATTCAGCACCACGCCTCACCGTAAAGTTTACATCTGATCCCATAAATATAAGTTTTAGCGACATCTGTCGAGTCGTTTTTGAGTTATCTGTAAATATTAAAGTTAAAAATGTTTGTACACATTCAGATTTCACTGCATTATTTTTAATATTCGTTGTTGGAAATATCTTCCCTTCATTGAATATTCTTATTACTCGTTATAATTTAAGCCCATTCGCTGAAATTAACCGGACAGTCCTCTACGTCGGTAATAATTACCCACGTCATGGGCAGTAAAATGATTAAAATAAAGAGGGATTTTATATTTCACCAGTTTTTATAGTCACGTCCAGACGTCACCACAATTATAATTGTCACGATATGTCACGCACATGCCTTGTTTTGTATGTGGGGTTTTAGCTCATTCACAGGAGAGTTGGAAAATGATTGAGACAAAATTAGACTTTCACAGTGACAGAGACAGCGCCTTATTACCTGTAAGGCGCTGTCTCTGTCACCCACACGTTGTGAACGTAAACTGTCTGGAATTAAGAGTTCATAATACGGCCTCTGTACCCAGAAATTTAAGAACACCAGATATGACTATAGGCGCTCGAGAATGGGTCAAAGATGGGATGTATGAATCACATACATCAAGCTGTAGTCTGCTGTAGTCTTTCGTAGCAGCGAATGGTGCACGTTACTTACGTTTCACTGATTTTAGCGATTACGTCCGCAAAATACGTATAAAATATGATTTTCTGTGCCATCAAAAGTGTTCTGATAAATCAAGAAGCAAATGAAGTCCAAAGGAATCAATCATTTCATATTTAAATATTGAATTAGAAATTATTTTCAGTATTTGTAAGACATTATATTATAAATTATATTATATTGAGCATAATAAAAAAAGACGTGTGGCACTCGGAGACTGCCGCGGTAAAGCTATTGCATATCATTATATATAAATTAACAAAACAAAAAATAATACTGCATTTTGTGATAATAATAATAAAATGAATGTATATAGAGTAATAACTCATTTTCTTTCACAATTTTTTCGTGACTTTCTTCATTAATAAATGCACTTTGTTTATTCATATTTAAAACACTTTGTAGGTACACAAATTATACGAGTACAGATATTCACTGTTTTGCAGTGTTTCATAGGCAATATCACTGAAAGAGACGCATAATAATGACGTAAGCCTAATTGTTATACCGCCAACAGACTCACGCGAGAAGTCTCGAAGAGAAATGTTGCCGCGAATTTGCGCGAGAACCGAGAAAGCATCTACACTCATGCGACCTTCTCATTCGCATCCTCGATCGTCATCCGGAATGGACGTCAGTGCAGCGGCTTTGGTTTTGTGTGCATTAATATACTATAATCTTGTGAATACTAAAATAAGAAATAAATTAATATAAGTACTAAAATAATAATAATAATTGGTAACCACAGACAGTAGATAATTTTAACTAGAAATGTAACTTTTAAATACAAAAACACACAACGGTCCCACTGAGACCGAACGAGAATGTGAATACGGTTCTCTTTTCTCGCCCGAGAAACCCTTTGAAGCGGGCAAAAATACCGACACCGATCCGAGCACAGGCGAGCCCGAGAACAAGACTGCGAGAAACCGATCACATTCACGCTTCTCGGGTGTTCTCGGGGGTTCTCGGCGTGAGTTTGTAGCCGCTATTAAGAATACGTACATCATAACGTCACATTATAGGTGCAAGACATTTTAATCTTTATTAGAAACGGATAATGCATTAATTTGTGCAAAGAAGATTTAAATATTCTGAACAAAAGCATAAGAACTATTTCAGTTGACAAAATAATTCTTTTTAAAAAGAAAATTGACATTTGACATTTAAGTCCTACAACGATCTTTTGGCGCGTGAATGACGTGTGGGTGACAGAGACAGTGCCTTACAGTTTGCCTTGCCTGTATGGCACTGTCTCTATCACCCTCAAGTCATTAATATAGTGTCATTATTTTATGTCATGTTATTATTTTGTATGTTTTAAATCTAAATACGCGATAATTCGACTATTATGAATACATGTTGTCGATTCCAACGCCTTATTTAATCCAGATCTACATGTAATTATTCTTAAAACACCGAACCGACGGGGCGAAAATCAAACGTTTGACAGGTAAGATTTGTATGGGAAATTAAAATTTTCATTTTTAGTATTTTGCTCGCAATTTTTCATATTTTCTCATCGCTGCAACCTTCCCTGAACTTCCACGAATATTTCAAGACTAAAATTAGCCAAATCGGTTTAGCCGTTATAAAGTAAAAGTTAGATAACTCAGTTAAAAGTTCTGGTATTTATCGATGTGTGGGTGCATAGACATAGTAACTATGTCTGTGTGTAGGGTGTAATAAATTTTCGTTACGAAATTTTTGCATTCGGTCCCCGCGCCCAAGGCCCGCGATAAAAGCTATACAATAGCTTAAAAATATTATGTACTATGATTCAAAAGATTAATTATTATCCATAGATTAAAAACTAATATTTTAGTTATTTGAATATAAGCACTAATAGGTTAAACGTAAACGTATATGAATTACAATTAGTGCCAATATACCTTTTGAAATGAGCAGGTAAGGCTTCAGGTAGATAGGTATTAGCCGTTAAATCTTAAGCACTTCCTTTCCTGGCTTAAGCCATGTGTATTGTTTTCGTATAAAGTAAAGCTGTGTACTTGTCTAATTGTGAAAAGGAATTACATCGGTTACCTTACCCACTTCGGACTTTTATTGAATCGAACACGCAACCTCAACCCCCAATCTTACAAGCCACACATTAGGTATTTGAAATAGCTAGACAACAGTAAATTGAGCCATTATTTACGTTTCAAGCAGGTACAAATTTCTGGCAATTATTTCTATCTAAAGATGCCATTGTCATACGAGACGTTACGAGGTAAATCATGACGTAGAATGTTTTTATCAGAAGGCTTATGTATCTTAGTGTAATAACGGCCTCATATTGAGAGAATGTAAACAACAATATGCTATTTACTGCTTCCAAATTACATATGACACGACGTAGCTCACACATACATGAGAACATGAGCGACATTACTACGAGTAAGATATGTGAAGATATTAGGTACTCAAATGTAAAACAATTACACACTCATACTCCTGCACTATAACCTAGTGCACCTTGGGACACCTTGGTTACCACTACTTACTTTGCTATCTTAATTCCATAAAAAAGGGCCCTTTATATCCATAATTGTATTGTTGGTTTTGGCGCTGCCAACAAATCGAAAAATTTTCGGATTCGATTCCCGGCCTGGGAGACTATTTGTGTGACAGCTGACAGCTATGTATTATTGATCTCGAGTCACGGGTCATAGTGGTGTGTTACGTGTTGAGACAGCCCTAGTACTAGATTAGCCTTTTGCCAGCCCTATACGATGTAGCAACTACTAACTGATTACGCTGCACTGCATCGTGCTTCAAGGAACGACAGCGCTGACGAGGCGCGTCACAGGTGCAGGTGGCCTGTCCGCCGTGGGAACGCAGATCACCTCCATCGCGGAAAGTGACTCAACGTAGCCTTATTATAACAAATTTTAAAACATTGAAATTTAAATTTTGTAACAATTCATTAATTTTAATAAATTGTACGTACTCGTGACTACATTTTACTATTTTCAAACATCCTCGACGCCCAGCTCCCATAACTGGCGCAGTCGAAAGTTCCGGATAAAGTCGAGTCAGTGCGCGTTTCGGACTGTCGAAACTCAGCTAAGTACATCGAGTACGAATCGACCCGGGAAAAACGAACTTTTCTACGAGATCGGGACGTCGGGGAACCCTGCTCAGCTCACGCAACATCCGAAAATCGATGTGCAGATGCGAGATGAAACTTATTCTGTGAGTAATAGATTTTAAGTGTGTAATAATCCTATTGGTTGCAGATCCTATATTTGTCCTATTCCTGTAGATTTGAGTTTATTGTATAGTTATTTAAAATCTATCAAAATTTTTTCGTTACGAGCAAATAAGGGTAATTCACCCAGTTCTCGTCAAGACATTCGGAGATCTATACGAGACCGTAATCGTAATTTAGATTTATTTGTCATAGAAGAGTCTTCAAATATGACAGAAAATTCAATGCCGAGGTTAAGTGGAACGGCAATTTCTGCCTCTGTGGAAGACAAAACCGATAAAATTTTTAATGCTTTAAGATTAGTTCCTGAGTTTGATGGAAATTCAAATGTTTTAATTAGATTTTTGAATATATGTGATCAAATTGTATTAGCGTATGTTGATCCGGCATCAGGAAATGAATTAAATAATTATGCAGTGATTAATGGAATTTTAAATAAAATCACGGGACCCGCGGCTAGAACCTTAGCTACGAACGGAACCCCATTGGATTGGAATGGAATCCGTGCAACTCTTATTAATAGTTTTTCAGATCATCGTGATGAATCTTCCTTATATAGTGATTTATCCATGTTATCTCAAGGTTACGAATTCAGAATTTACTTGGTACAATAATGACATATGTTGAATTACATGACGATATTACAACTACAGTCGAAGCTAAAAGAACTTTATATAAAAAGTTAGCTTTGCAGACTTATCTTAAAGGCTTACATGAACCATTAGGCTCTCGCATACGTTGTATGAGGCCTCCAACGCTTGAAAAGGCCTTGGAGTTTGCTCAGGAGGAATTAAATATTATATACATGCAAAATAAAAAAATTTATTCACGAAAAATTATACAACAGACACCAACATTCAGATCTAACAATTTTAACCCTTTTTTGAATAAACAAATTAGCCACCAGTCGCACACGAATAATTCTCAGATGTTACCACACTTAATTAACAAGCCTTATCAAGGTCCGTCAAAAACCCAGCAAATGTTTAGGGCTCTACCACGATCGAATATGAGCACTGGGTTTAGGATACCACATAGGGAAACTCTACATACACAGCACCAACGCCAGGTTAGTAACCAAACATACGGACAACCTATGAGTGGGATTAGCCACCCCAAAGCCCGTACATTGCCACCGACTTCAATGAAGCCGAACGATTGGAGCCGACAAGGTCAGTACCATTCTCCAAATTATTACAAAGAAATTAATACTAATGAGTATGATAACTGTAATGATGACAACTTTGTGGATAACTATGACATGAACTATGACACCCCTTGTAACGTAGTTGACCATTTAGTTGCAAATAATTACATAAATGACGGCAGTTACGTTAATGACCAGAGACTCCTTGACGAACAAACGGACGAAAATTTTTTGTTAGCTCAAGTTTCAAGTGTCCCAAGATAGAATTAAATTTACAACATAAAAAACAGCTTCCATACATCCAAATTCATAATCCACCTCTGAAATTATTAATAGATACAGGAGCAAACCAATCTTTCATCAACCCAGAAGCTATAGAAAAGTATTATTCGGATTTACCATTAAATTACGATCCTTTTATTGTGACAAATATTCATGCGTCTACTAAAAATAACTACTCCATAGAAATACCATGCTTTTTTGAAATTAATGACAGTAACCCCATAAAGCTTTACATTTACAGATTTCACAGTTATTTCGACGGTTTAATAGGTTGTGATTTATTAGAACAGTGGCAAGCAAAAATAGATTTAGGCTCCCGTGTACTTGTTACACAATTCGCAAAAAATAAAATTCATATGTTTGAATCCGGCGGTGTAAATTTAATAGAGGCGATAATACCAGCGCAATCTAGCAAAATTATCAAAGTTCCAACTACTATAACTAACGGTGAAATTATTATAGATAGACAGACCATTTATACATGTAGTATTGGTGATTGTTTGACTACTTCTATTAATAACCAGGCCTATGTAGAAGTTTCTAACCCTTCCAAAAATGACGTGATTTTCACATTGTCTCAACCAATTTCTGCAAATATATTCAATGAACAATCAGTTTCATTATATGAAAATTTTAATAAATATAATAATAAAAATTTAGAACGTACACAACAAATTTTATCGCGACTACGAACTGATCATTTAAATAAAGAGGAGAGCGCAAATTTAATTGCCTTATGTAAAAAATATGCCGATGTCTTTTATGTAGAAAATGAACCGCTTACATTCACCAATCATATTAAACACCGTATAAAAACGACCGATGAAATTCCTGTTCATTGTAAGACATATAAATATCCTCATGTGCATAGAAATGAAGTACGGACTCAAATCAAAAATATGTTAGACCTAGGAATAATCCGACCATCCACTTCTGCTTGGAGTGCACCCATCTGGATCGTACCCAAAAAGGCGGATGCCTCAGGTAAGACAAAATGGAGACTTGTGGTGGACTTTAGACGACTGAATGAAAAGACCATCGATGATAAATACCCCATCCCCAATATTAACGACATACTTGACAAATTAGGTAAATGCCAATACTTTTCGACTTTAGACTTAGCTAGTGGATTTTACCAAGTAGAGACTCACCCTAACGACATACACAAAACTGCATTTAGTGTTGACTTTGCTCCCGGCCACTTTGAATTTTTAAGAATGCCTATGGGTCTTAAAAATGCCCCCTCAACCTTTCAGAGAGTCATGGACAACATTTTACAAGGCTTACAGAACGAAATTTGCGTAGTTTACTTAGACGATATACTTGTATTTTCCACCTCACTACAAGAACATATAGTTAATCTACGTAAAGTTTTGGACCGACTTCGTCAATCCAATTTTAAAATACAAATGGACAAATCTGAGTTTCTGAAACATGAAACTCCTTATTTGGGACATATTATAACATCTGACGGAGTAAAGCCTAACCCTGATAAAATTAGTGCTATTTCAAAGTATCCAATCCCCAGAACTGCAAAACAAATTAAAGGATTTTTAGGCTTACTAGGTTATTATAGACGTTTCATACCTAACTTTGCAAGACTGACCAAACCACTGACTAGCTGTTTAAAAAAAGGTGCAAAAATTACGCTGTCTGAGGAATACATTGAATGTTTTAACCACTGTAAAACTCTACTAACTAACGACCCGATATTACAATACCCTGATTTCACTAAAGATTTTAATTTGACTACAGACGCATCTGACTTTGCACTTGGAGCCGTTTTATCACAAGGACCTATAGGTAGTGACCGACCGGTAGCTTACGCATCCAGGACTCTCAATGACAGTGAACTAAATTATTCGACAATTGAAAAGGAATTGCTAGCCATCGTTTGGGCGACTAAATATTTTAGAGCATATCTGTACGGCCGAAAGTTTAAAATCATCACAGATCATAAGCCCTTGCAATGGCTCATGAATTTAAAAGAATCTAATTGCAGGTTGACAAGATGGAAATTAAAATTAGCCGAATATGATTTTACAGTAATTTACAAAAAGGGAATACTTAATACTAATGCAGACGCTCTATCCAGAGTTGAAATTCACAACGAGGATTTAAACTCAATCATTGTTAATATTTCATCTTCTTCATCGTCAACTGTTACCGCTCCAGATGACAGACCTTTTATAAGCCAATCGTCGACTGACACAGCACCAGACATAGAACCTTTAAGGAGCCCATCTTCCACATTAACAGCGAACTCTCATTTTTCTATCATTGACGAAGTAATACCTGCAAATGACGTTGAAACTGTCGGACCACGTAGTGAAACCATACATACCAGTAATGAAAATCCTGTACTTGCATTACCTATTGTCAATGATCCTTTGAATAAATATCATAAACAGTTGATTCTTAATATTTGTGAGCATCCATCTAACCGCAAACCAAAAATTACGACACCTTTTAACTCGTATGAAAAAATAGTTATAGATATTTCGGTTAACAATTTTCAACAAGATTTAATAAATACAGTAAAAAAATTTGTTGACCCCAAAATTCAGACAGGTATTCTTGTACATCCGCCTGAAAAAATGCTTACCATTGTACCAATTTTGCAAAAATTCTTCAAAAGCCCATCAATGAAGTTAGTCCTAGTTAAGCATGAGTTAGAAAATGTCAGCAATTATTTTGAACAACAAAGCATTATACGCAAGTATCACGAGGGTAAAACTAACCATCGTGGTATCACAGAAACCCATTTATCCCTTTATCATAGATATTTTTGGCCTAAGTTAAAGGAAACTGTAAGTAAATTTATAAATTCATGTACCACATGTAGTCGAGCTAAATACGACCGTAATCCAATTCGCCCAGAATTTAAAATCGTTCCACCTCCTAGTAAACCCTTTGAAATGGTACATGCAGATATATTAACGATTAATCAAGAGAAGTACTTAACTGTAATAGACGCATTTTCTAAATACGCTCAAATATACCAAATATCTGATTGCACAGCCCCGAATATAGTAAAAGCTTTTCTTACCTTGTGTACTCATCATGGATTACCAATTAATTTAACTACCGACAGAGGAACAGAATTTACTAATCAGGTATTCAGAGAATTCCTTCTGTTACATAATGTACACCACCACACTACTGCACCCCATGCTCCTAATGAAAACGGCATGATTGAACGTCTTCATAGCACCATACTCGAACATTTAAGGTTATTAAAACTACAGTTTAAAAATGAATCCACTTCTACTTTAATGAAGTATGCTCTAATTGCCTACAATAGTTCCGTACATAGCTTGACAAAAAGTAGACCCTTTGACTTAATATCTGGACATTTTGATCCGCGTGACCCTACTGACTTAAACTTAAATGAACGACTAATGCAGCAATACATTCAAGACCATCGTCAAAAAATGGAATTAATATATAAAATTATTCACGACATTTCACAGACTCAGCGTAACACACTTATGTCACAACAAAATGCACATAGAGAACCTCAAATCGATTATGAAGAAGGGAAAGAAGTTTACATTAGGAACCCGCTAGCTACACGACAAAAAATTGCACCTCGTTTTCTACATGATAGGGTTATTTCTAACTTACCTGTACATATATACACTTCAAAGAAGCGCACACCCGTTGCCAAAAATAGACTGAAACGTAAACGCAAAACGTCTGGATTGTTACAGATGCCTGATGATCCTGACAAACCAGGCCCAAGCACAAGACATCCGGCTTGACAGTTTAAATGATGGTCCTGGCATTCTCCCTTTCAAACTCGGACCTGCGAAAATAACCTCACATTATCACACATTTTTACATGACATTAATTTTGATGAAATTCAGAAGCAATTAGATTTGACTAAAACTCAGTTAACTGATGTTACAAATAATTTAACAACTGGAATCTTTGCTCATTTTAAATATCAAATCATACACTTGTCCAACAAAATTAAGGAAATAAGTTCTCAATTAGATACTTTCCTGCCAACGAAAAGAGCCAAGCGTGGTTTAATCAATCCATTGGGATCTGTAATTAAAAGTATCACGGGAAACCTCGATTATAACGATGCTGTACGGTATGAACAAATGTTTCATATCTTACAAAAGAGTGATGTAGATTTAACTAATAGTTTTAATAATCATATAAGTTTATATAAGCAGATGACTTTTCATCAAACAGAAATATTAAGTAACTTAAGTAGCAACCAAGTCAAGTTAGAAAAGGCTTTGACATACTATATTAATACTACAAGAGATAATACCATACAATTTACGCGTTATGTTCAATTATCGCAAATATTAACACTTATAGCTGAAAATATCCAAGACTTACGTTTAGAGATAGATAGAATAGAAAACATTTTAGCGTTTAGCCGTACGAGTACCGTACATCATTCTATTTTAAGCACTAGTAATATAATTGATATGTTAAGTAGACTGAAAAATATATATAACCAATATCAGGTTATTAACTTAGTTGATGTTCGACTTTACTATGATTTAATTAGTTTAGGATGTTACTTCGTAGACAATAAACTCATTACTGTTCTCAAATTTCCTATTGTATATCCATCATCCTATGACCTTTACCAATTATGTCCGGTTCCTAATAAACACCAGGAAGTCATAATTCCCCCATCTCCTTTTATTGCAACCAACTCCAAGGAATATGCATACATGGAGGCAGAATGCCCGAAGGTCGATACCATATTCATATGCAAGCAGCGACTCAGCTATCAAATCAGAACATCTCAGGACTGCATCAGCACACTTATCGATTCACAGAAAATAGATGAAACGTGTCACCCCACGCCTATTTTTCTGTCCCAGGAGGCTCTACTGGAGCTTGACGATCAACACTATATAATGTCTTTTCAAATACCCACGAAAGTACAAACGCTATGTGGACAGGAACGCCACCAAATCATCGAAGGTAGTTTCCTTGCTACTATTCCAAGGACTTGCAGCATCAAAACAACGAGATTCACTATCACTAACGTCAACGATAAACTTCGTGGACAGCATTTCGAGATACTTACATTCACAAATTCAGAATTACTAACCTTGTCATCCTCAAAGAATCGAAGACCTTACTACAACATAACTGCAATTGATCTTAATAAATTACACGCCATTAAAGACCAAATATCAATGCAGACTCCACTAAAAACAACTGACGCTACTTCGATGAGTACTTACCATACCACCCTTCCTTTGTACCTGTTAATCCTACTGGGTACAATTGCGGTCGCTACAGTGTATATAAGACGATACCGGCGAAATAGAAGATCTGAAGACATATCAAAGTCTAATGTTGAAATTTCCCTTCAACCATGTGCAACCTCAAGTGAGCATCACTCGTCGACAGCAACACGAGAGGACAAGAAGGCCGCAATATTTGCACTAAACGTGGGCAAATAATTGCTCAGCTGGGGCGGGAGGTGTTACGTGTTGAGACAGCCCTAGTACTAGATTAGCCTTTTGCCAGCCCTATACGATGTAGCAACTACTAACTGATTACGCTGCACTGCATCGTGCTTCAAGGAACGACAGCGCTGACGAGGCGCGTCACAGGTGCAGGTGGCCTGTCCGCCGTGGGAACGCAGATCACCTCCATCGCGGAAAGTGACTCAACGTAGCCTTATTATAACAAATTTTAAAACATTGAAATTTAAATTTTGTAACAATTCATTAATTTTAATAAATTGTACGTACCTACTCGTGACTACATTTTACTATTTTCAAACATCCTCGACGCCCAGCTCCCATAACTGGTGTGTAAGTAATAATAATAATAATAATAATAATAATAATAATAATAAAAGAGGAAGTATTAAGAATTTGGAGCCAAGATAAAGTATATGTAGTTCCCATAGTCCTTTCTACCACTGGCGTCATCCCGAAGCACCTCCACCAAAGTCTTAAACTGATCGGATTAAAAGAAACCCTTTATGTGTCTCTCCAAAAGGCTGCTATTTTAAATACCTGTAGGATAGTTAGGAAATTCATGCAAATTGAGGAAAATAATTAGATTGATTCTTAAGCAACACCCTGCATTTACTTGGCTATGGCCCGTAAATGTGGTCGTAAAACCCAGCCCACGTGCTGAGAAGAAGAAATTTTCCCGAATAATAATAATAATAATAATAACGCTTCACACTCAAAGCCCCACACTAGGATTCCCTGTGTCGTGGGTGCCTTGGACAACACACAAGAGACAAGGACACACACCCAGACCGAGAACGGAAATTTAAACTCATCATTCAAATTTCCGCCTCGCTGGGAATCGAATCCAGGACCATCGGAACAGCGATCCGGCGTGTTAACCATTGCGCCATTGGATCCGAGGTGATAGTCCACGGTCCGATTGCGATCTCATCTGCTGTGTACGTACTTGCAATTTGTGCAACAATACGAGTCAAACAGGATTGCAAACTTTTATGAATGTATTATGCACTTAAAAATTGGCCAAGTGCGAGTCGGACTCGACCATGAAGGGTTCCGTAGCAGCAAGTAACATAATATAAAAAAATATATTCGAGTTGATTAGATGAAAGGTAAATTGCGGTTTGCGATTTATGACGAATTAAAAAAAAAACTACTTACTTGATCTCGTTCAAACCAATTTTCGGTGGAAGTTTAAATGCACATGATATATTTTTTTTAGTTTTATCACTCTCTTAGTTTAGAAGTTATGGGGGGGGGGGGACACATTTTACTACTTTGGGAGTGCTTCTAGCGCAAACTATTCAGTTTAGAAAAAGATGATACTAGAAACCTTGATATAATTTTTATAATAAGATATATAACAATATAGTTCTTATAGTTTCGGAAAAAAGTGGCTGTGACATACTGGCGGACAGACGGACAGACTAGACAGAAAGACAGACATGACGAATCTATAAGTGTTCCGTTTTTTGCCATTTGGCTACGGAATCCTAAAACAAGCGAATGTATTCCAGTTATTAATTCCTAATTATTTTACTACTAGCGAACCGCCCTCGCTTCGCTTCGGGACCCGTAAGTATCAACCGCGTAGGTCCCGCTCCCGTAGGAATTTCGGGAAGATAATAAACTATCACCAAAATTAATTCAGGTTAAATTAAATTAAACTTAGAAATAAAGCTTACGACAAAATAATAGCAAAGTAGCAAAGGATCACAGCAAGATTAATTTAGATTAAACTTGGAAACGCGGCAAGTTTGGTATGGCAGTGGGTTCGACCAAATTTGATTACCATAAAAACGGTTCTAGTGTGTTAATCTTAAAAGATAGACATATACTGTCGTGGACATTTTTTTAGATCATTTCAAGAGGAATAATTCTTTCATACATATATTTTTGGTATCTTGAATCGTTTTCGCAACGCATGCAACGAAAGCCCTCGAGAATGAATAATTTTCCCCGTTTTTTCCACATTTTCCATTATTTCTTCGCTCCTAATTGTTGCAGCGTGATGTTATATAGCCTATAGCCTTCCTCGATAAAAGGTCTATTCAACACAAAAAAAAAATTTCAATTCGAACTAGTAGTTCCTGAGATTAGCGCGTTCAACCAAACAAACTCTTCAGCTTTATAATATTAGTATAGATTTTAATTTTGAGCCATAGAATGGAAATTATCATAATTTACCTACATAGTTACCCTTTGATGTTTTAAATATCTAGATTGAGCGTCGCACTACAATGAAAACAAAAAAAACAAGGCAACATTATCAAGCATGTTTGCATGCAGCCGATGTTTTACCCGTTCATCTATTGTCTATGTGTGCGTTATGTATGCGTAATGATATAAAAATTGTGCCTAAGGGTCAAATCACACCGAGACGAGACGCGACGCGACGCTGCGCGCAGTCTTTCAAAGAGCGGCTCAAAATAGAACTTTATTTTCTACACGAAAAGATACACATTTCATTGTGAGAATTCAGAATACGTTGCTTCATGCAGCGCTGCGTCTCGTGACGCCTCGCGGCGTAGCGCGGTGCATCGCTACGCAGCCGTGCATCGTCGGTACGCGCGGCGTGCAAGATTGCCTACTTTGACGATGCACCTCGCGGCATTGAGATGCGTCTCGCGGCGACGCGCGGCGCAGCGCGAAATCACTGGCCTCTTCCAGTATCGTTGCGTCGCGTCGCGTCTCGGTGTGAGCTGACCCTAACAGTTAGCCACAATTTTTTGACACGTTTGCGCGGATTCGATGTTCCATCTAGATCTTTAAAACGTCTAGTACCATAGTTTATAATATAGTACGAGGCACAAAGTCAACGTCAATGAGTTATTGATCATCAAACGCATGAACTTCTTGAATTAAACCAAGTGAAGAAAACTCAAAAAGGACTCGTTAGATGTCACTTTTTATATGGCACCTACTAGACAGCAAGCACGAGCTTTCAAAGAGGTAACAATAGTAGATTGTGTGACAAGGGTGCAAAGTAATATTTTTTCGGCGAGGGCGTTTTTTGAATCCAGAGCGAAGTGAGGGATTCTAGAGTAGAATCCAGAGCGTAGCGAGGGATTCTTTAGTAGAATCCCGAACGTAGCGAGGGATTCAAAGTACGTCGCCCGAGCCAAAATAATATACTTGCACCCGAGTGATACACTCTACTTTTCATCACCCACTATGAGAAAATAATATATATATATAATAGAAAATAATAGAAAATAATACGTAAAAATGCACGAAAACTTAATTTTAATTTGAAAACGAAATCTTAATTTGATTTCTTTTTTTATTATTCAGCTGGCGGGGCCCTCGCGTCGTACCAGACATTCTTTATTCAAACAATATTTGAGTTCGACTTCTTTAGCGCAAAATACTAAAATGTTCTAAATTCAAAATAGGACGGAAAAGATCTAGCCGGACGGAAAAGTTGTATGAAAATTCATTCCCGCCCGCTGAATAGAAAACAGCGACTTTGGAACCCCGTAAGTCCGAACCAAGTCGTCTTTTTCGAATAGGTGTGATGAAAAAATATAAAAAATACACTTGAATTGACAACCTCCTCCTTTTTTTTAAATCTGTTAAAACCCGTATCTTGTAATCCGTTCGTTTTAGAAGTATGGAGCCACATAAATAATACGTCAAAGTTAACTTGTAACAACCTAACAACCCTCTTTGGAGTCTAGTGTTAATTTAGTAAGTAAAATGAAAGGAATTAGTGTTCCGTAAAGGGCGGGTAAACAAGCTATTTAGTATTAAAGTAGTCCCTCTATTAGGTTTCTCATAAATATAAATTAGCTTCATTTCAGAAAAATCTCGTAAGTATTCCATAATATTGTCAAAAGTGTCAGATGTTCCAATCTTCACTTCGCTAGAGTTGTGGGCAGGCGATTAGGGTCCCCGCAGACTGATGACTGCAGCCACCGGCGCCTGTGGCGCTTCTTTTTATAAGCGCGGTCCGGCCGACGGCCGCTTCGGCTGAATTCTGCTCGCTGTTATTGGAGCTGTTGGCTGTTGGCCGGATCGCGCTTCTAAAAAGAAGACCCTTATAGTTTGCACGGTAGACGCAGGCTGAATCACCATTTTCCATTAAGTGATATTTTATTCTAGCATGAACATAAGTTCTACCTACTATACAAGCAGTTCTATAGAAGAATTAATATAAGTTCTGCCTATTATAGTGCTAGTCCCACCGCCGGCGATTCGGGGAGTAAAGCTCGGCTATTTTATAGCTCAAGACACAAAGATACGACATTCCGTGTAAACAAAAGAGACCCATATATTATGTCAGCGAATACTCACTGACTTTATTTTTGCCTTTAGAACTAAAAGGACTGCTCCAAAAGTAAAAGCAAAACTTTTATATAAAAAGACAAATTAGTCGTTAATATTTTTTGATGTACAGAGAATAGACAAGTTTCCTTCCATAAATACGAAGTTAGACAATGTTTAGTCACGTTAGATAAACGGAATGTATAAAAATATGTAATTTGAATAATGGTAGTTTTGCTCTAAGCAGTTTTGTGACAAATTGCCATTTACGTTTGCATACATTTGTTAAGAAAAAAAAGTCAGTCACTGAAAAAAGCATGAAAAAAGGTGTAATTTGAGTTGTCCATGACATCCACGACATAGCTAAAAGAGTGTGTTGATGTTTACATAGATTAAACTTTTATTTTTACAAAAAATACCGACTTCAAAATTGATAGGTAGAGATAACTCCAAAATTAACAGTCAGATGTCGCCCTTCATTTGGAATCAGACTAGCGATAAGCACTAGGTTTCGATAAAATAAATAATTATACCAATCCAAATACCCAGACATCACTTAAGAGGTAAAGACCGTAAATTAAATACACACTATTGAGCATAACTCAAAAACTACTCGTCAGATGTCGCTCAAATTTCAGTAGGACCACACAACAAGTATTAGAATTTGAATAATTAAAAATTATCATCAAAATGCACCAAATAAAAAGTTATGAGGTAAACATAAAAAATCCAGTTGAATTGAGAAACTTCCCTTTTTTTAAGTCGATTAAAAACCTAGTGTTAGTAATCTGTAGCCATAACAGTTAAATTACTAAGTACTTGTCTACGACTAGTATTATTCCAACGTTCTATCATAAAGAATGACCTAACGCGTAGATAATAATGTAATGATGGAGCATTACGGAGACAAATTATCAGTCTCATATCTCATTACCATCTTATAATGTGCTGTTTGTTGGGTGTTATTTATTTCTTCTCGTATATTAAGTGGTAAAAAAGGAAACCTATCATAATCCTGCTCCTCACAGTTATTTTAATAGAGGTGCAAAATTCCTCCGTTACAATCGATTAAAGACAACAAGCAGTGTCTTTACAAATATATTTTTTATAGCCTGAAGGGCAGACGTAAGAGCAGACGAGCCACCTGATGGTAAGTGGTCATCGTCGGCCATCGACACGAGCAACACGGGAATCACCAGTGCAACGCCGGCCCTGAAGGAGAACTCTATATTACCATGGTAACCATCAAACGAGCTCAGACATGCCAAAAAGACTGACCAACCGTAGGAGACAAAAGTTTCTTGAATGGAAAGTCTTGGAAGCATACGACACTCCTTCATCAGACTGATTGAAGACCTGAAGAAGACGGGCATCCGCTTTATTAAAAAAAACATAGGACCTGTCAGATTAGCGCAAGTTAGGGAGAGTCTACATCCAGCAGTGATGTTGTAACGCTAGGTAAAGCTGGACGGAGCAAGTTACGATGAGCCAGTAGAGATTTATCTAATTATGTGTACGAGTATGTGTAACATCTATGATTGTGACCTAAGTATTAATTCATAACAATGATAATAAAAACATATCTAAAGCTTGTTTCACAACAATAGGCCCCAGTAGCTATTGTTGGTACTGGAATGAATAGCTATGACCTAGTGGAACTAAGTACGATACTCAATACAAGATATACATCATCAGTAATAAAGTGTGTACAGAGATTGTGAACTTGAGTATTTTATGGAACATAATTATTTTGTATTTTTTTATCGAATTCAGAATTGCAAGCGAGCATGCAGCTCTACCCTTTTGGGTCAGCTCACACCGAAACGCGACGCGACGCAATTATACTGGAAGAGGCCAGTGATTTCGCGCTGCGCCGTGCGTCGCCGCGAGACGCATCTCAATACCGCGAGGTGCATCGTAAAAGTAGGCAATCTTGCACGCCGCGCGTACCGACGATGCACGGCTGCGTAGCGATGCACCGCACTACGCGGCGAGGCGTCACGAGACGCAGCGCTGCATGAAGCAACGTATTCTGAATTCTCACAATGAAATGTGTATCTTTTCGTGTAGAAAATAAAGTTCTATTTTGAGCCGCTCTTTGAAAGACTGCGCGCAGCGTCGCGTCGCGTCTCGTCTCGGTGTGATTTGACCCTTTGAGTCTTGGTTTGTGGTGGTCACAGTAAGTTGTCATGGGCGGCAGCGAAAGGGTTGTGCTTGTGCAACATGATTGCATGCTGTTTTAATTCCAAATTAAAAAGGAGGGAAAGGAGTAGTTAGCTTAGCCTTTAGAGATTTGTATCACGCAAGAATATAATATTATGTAGTTTGGTTAGTAGTACAGCCGTCGTTAAGCCATGTCGGAGGCCTTCGGATAGCTTGATAACTTCCGATACTGGGTTGGTCTCTAAACCCTCCAGTGCCCTCCACCAATCCGTACTAGAGCAGCTTGCTTTAAGTCTCCTCAATTTTGAAGAGAAACCCGAAATAGCATAAGTATCGAAATAACAAAATAAGTTAAACTTTCTAGAGACATTTTCATAATTTGATTATAATTTAACAACGATAACTCAAGTAAGTCGGAAAAAATCAGCCTTCTGAGAGCTACCTTCTGCTAAGGGGCAGATTCCCCGAAGTGAAGCGAGGCGAGGGCGGGTTTACTATAACAGTTTTTACTATTTATTTTTATTTTACTATAGTTTTTACTAAATAATATGTTAAAATATAGTTTTTTTCTATACGGTTACACAATACAACCTTTCATTTTAACTATACCTTTGTGCTTGCTCACTGATGCGAAACCAACGTAGTGGGACATACGCGCGTTACAGCAATCTAGTTTTAGTGGTCTCATCGTATTGCCATTATTGTTCACGGTATTATGATGGTTAGTTGTTATGGTTGTGATTGTGAAGTGAAATGTTATGTAAGTTTTATGTTATATTTATGTGGGAAACGTAACGGTTAACTAGATTTGTTTATATGTATTTGATACTGTAGGATTACCATCATTGCAACCCATGACCCTACTGTTCTAGACGGATCTCTTCGAAAGCAAGCGTTACAGGGTAACGTACCCTGTTACTATGGTTACGTTATTATGATCAGGTAAATAGTAGGGAAGAGTGGGGGAATGAGGGACACTTAAGTAATTTTTAACGCTCATGAATAATAGAAAAAAAAGACGTGTGGCACTCGGAGACTGCCGCGGTAAAGCTATTGCATAGCATTATTTATATAAATTAACAAAACAAAAAATAATACTGCATTTGTGATAATAATAATAAAATGAATGTATATAGAGTAATAACTCATTTTCTTTCACAATTTTTTCGTTTGTTTATTCATATTTAAAACACTTTGTACACAAATTATACGAGTACAGATATTCACTGTTTTACAGTGGCCAAGAAAGTGGTGTACCAGTTTTCATTTAGTTGCCTAGTTATCAAAAGTTACATCAAAGTTCATAGGCAATATCACTGAAAGAGACGCATAATAATGACGTAAGCCTAATTGTCGAAAATCAAATGTTTGACAGGTAAGATTTGTATGGGAAATTAAAATTTTCATTTTTAGTATTTTCCTCGCAATTTTTCCATATTTTCTCATCGCTGCAACCTTCCCTGAACTTCCACGAATATTTCAAGACTAAAATTAGCCAAATCGGTTTAGCCGTTATAAAGTAAAAGTTAGTTAACTCAGTTAAAAGTTCTGGTATTTATCGATGTGTGGGTGCACAGACATAGTAACTATGTCTGTGTGTGGGTGATGGGGGTGTAATAATTTTTTCGTTACGAAATTTTTGCATTCGGTCCCCGCGCCCAAGGCCCGCGATAAAAGCTATGCAATAGCTTAAAAACAAAAACATAAACAACTTTTATTGCAACACAAACTTTGTTTATCTTTCGACTTATAACTGAAAATAAAGTCTCAATAATCAATTTATAAAAATTATTAATGAAAATCAAAAACATTGTCGTTCCTTTTACCCGATACCCTAAGGGGTATTGAGATTATCCCATGGGGTAAATGGGAATAGTTTGAGGTGATTAGGAAAGGGACAATTTTATTAGAAGTTAGCTCAAATTTAAATAGGATAACCCCAGTAAAAAGTAATGAGGATAAAATAAAAAATACAGCCGAACTAAGAATTTTGTACCTATTGCATGCAACTGAAAATGCTCATTTCATCCTACTAATATTATAAATGCGAACGTTAGCGTGTGTGTTTGTTAATTTGTCACTCAACTACTGAACGGATTTAATGAAAGTTTGCAGTAGTTAATAAAGCTTAGACATCGGGATAACATAACAGAGATTTTTTATAATTTGGTCATAATACAACAATAACTGCCAAGTACCTAAGGCGGAAAAAATAAGCCTTCTGAGAGATATCTTCTACTAAGGTTCTGGTTCGCCGAAAGCGAGGGCATTCTTACTAGTAGTTACAAATTCCTCAAGTACCTTTGTATGGACCAACGTCTTTTCGGTTCATTCTGACGTTGAACATTGGGTTACGTCTTTTCTTTTGAGAACAAATAAAACTACAAGTTTGAAATATGGGGATCAACATCAGAATTTATTACAATCCTTGACTCGAGAACGGTTTTAATATGGGACAAAATAATAGCGATCGACACAAAGCAAATACAGAAAGGCAAAATTGTAGAAGTTCATTCTATTTCAGTGTACCTACCTACATATTATACATCTTTAACATTTCGTAATAAAGTTCTGAGAATGTAATTTCAGTTTGTTTACGTAGTAGGTATAACATCTTGGCTTAATTGTATTTGGTAAACAGAGATCCAGCGATACTATTATGAAGATTTATCATCAATGGAACATAATAATAATTATTTACTTATCGTAATTCTCATACCCCGGCGCACTTTAGGGTTGATTTATGCTTCGATTAACATCACCTATTAGATAACGGTACAACGGTAGCTACAAAATCGAAACGAATAACTTGTAACAAAATAGAACCGACTTTAACACCGAAAAGTAAAAATCGGTTCAGTTAAACGCGGTTAATATTCCTTAATCCTTCTCCTAAGTCTGATAAACACGATGCTGAAAACCGTATCAAAATCGGTTCAGCCAAACAATATGCCTAAAACCTTCTCCTAAGTCTGACAAATACTATGCTGAAAACCGCCTCAAAATCGGTTCAATCAAACGCGAGATAATCGCGCACAAATAAATATACATACATACATAGGTACATACATACATACATAAATACATACATACATACATACATACATACATACATACATACATACATACATACAGGTCAAACTGAGAACCTTTTTTGAAGTCGGTTAGAAACCGTCCGCGTAAATAAGTTCCCACCTACAAAGCTTCATCTGTTTACTAACGAACTAATACAAAGTTTTATTAGAACCATGTTACTTGGCAAAAAGTGCCAACTATTAAAACATTATCTTTTATTAACGTTCGTGATAAAACAATTCATTCGTCATAAAACAAAACATGAAGTGGAATCTCATTTTTGTAGACGGTTTTACAGCACTGAGCCGACATCTAGTTTTTATTGTTGATCGAAGGTTTTATGCGTTAAAACGTTAATCCGGTAATTATTACCAGTAACTATTCTATCTTTCCACTACTACTACCCTTAATACAATTATACACAGCGTCGACTATAAATGGAATTGCTTTCTGACCTAGAAATAAGCAATTTAAATTAATTAGTTAGCTGAAATTTTACGTCATCCTACTTTCGTAATTAGGGCACATTTTTATTGGTGGTTAGGATAATTTAGATGGCATAGTTTTATGTTTGAGACTTTTAGTCGGTGTTCTTTTACTTTATATTAATTACCGAACAATTAGATCTTAATTATAAAAAAGTGAAATATGTTAACAAATATCGTTAAAATGTTAGTAACTTTATCTACTTATTATATCTGTAAGGTATTTATATGAAAAAAATTTCAAGACTACCGTTTTCATTTAAAGATTGTGACATTACGTAGGTATGCAGGTACAGTGCGCCCAACTTATCTCTGAAATGGCAAAAATTGGAACTAACGAAAAGTCATTCATAAGTACGTTGTGGTCATTCATCTGTCAGTTACTAGTGTGCAATGATTGGTCAAATGAATGTCAAATGCGTCCGACAGCGCCTCTTTCGTTTCAATCTTAAGTTGGGTTTACTATATATGTATATGAAGACGTTCCACAAATGTGACACACTTGTGACAAGGACGGGAAGGGGTTATAAATTTTATTTATGTGACGTCATTAATAACGTCTATAACAGACGCGTTAGGGTCGGGGACCATTTATGTTAGTTGTTGGGACCGGCCTGCGTCTCGTTTCACACTTGTATGCGGAATGTGTCAAAAATGTATCAAAATATTCAATCGAACTGCAATTGAAGTATGATAAATTAGCAGAATAGATTTTTTCGATCGCGTTACATCTTTCTATTTAGGTTAAAGTAGGGTCATTCTAATAGGCCACATTTGACAACTGTTTGTCTTTGCTTCATAGTGAGGATAACCTGCTGAAAAACATCGATTAAATTGAATAAATCGATAAGGACTTCAAACATCTGTAAATTGAATGCGATTGTTATAAAAAGTATTAATAAGCGCACAGTTCACACAACGACTAAAAAATGACAAAAAGAATGCGTCAAATAATGGCGCGAAATGAAATCATGACTCTTTGTAACATTTCACGTTTCTAGATACTGACTTTTGAGCCAGACGTTATTATATAAATGATTACATTTTTTTGGCCTAAAATGTAATAAAATTAATTTTGTTTGTATTAAAATACATTTTATTTTGTAATCGTGAAATACTTTTTGACGATTAGTTCGACTTCTCGAATTCAATTTATCTTTCTTTCGGTACCATCCCTAATATTTAAAAAGAAAAAGAGTTCACTGACGTAACTTTGTAACGACGTCATTTTCTTACTTCTAAGTGTAAAAAGTAAATCAATATCTAGTATGGAATGTATTAGATACTATGGAGTGCCTCCCTTACAAGGTTACTTTGGAAAATTTTGACGAACTGTCAAATGTGACCTATTAAAATGGTCCTACTATACTTAGGCACTAATTGAATAAACTGCGGGATATCTCAAACGACAAGTTAAATGAGCTTTTTAGAGATTTGAGACGTCGGGATTTTATCGCGACTTTCGTGACATTTTCTAACCTCCATCTAACTACAAGTTTTATAGGACAGCGTAGGGTATACCTAAATGTCGGCTTGAGGTTATAAATTAAAAATAAACAGGACGTTTGAGTCATTTGGGACTTGTTCGGTGTCGGTCACTTCTGCCACGGTCGGCAGTGAAAAGAGTGGCGCGACAATCTCTAGAGAATCATAAAGGAATATAGATGGTACTCTTTTTTTCTAGTGCAGCCGGGTTAAACAAATTTTTGAGTCAAAAATAATTTGAAAATTACTTCATGGTTGTTTATGTCATAGTCATTTTGTATAATCATTATTAAACAATACATTAGGTACCTACACGCCACGATTTCATGATTTTCATCCGTATGTTCTAATACTTTCAAAAAGTGCAACCTTTGATAAAGCACAAACTTTGATATTATTAGTACACTGTTTAGGGTTTAGGTATATCATTTATCCCTAATTAATGAAAACACATAAGAAATCTGTTTCCCTAAACCTTTTTTGTGTTTAACATTTATACAAACAAGAAGGAGACAATTGTTACTGAAATATTTTTAAATAAAATAATTTATTTAAAAATAAATTATTTTATTTAAAAATAAATTTTTTAAACAAAATAAAGGAGCCGATTTAACTTTTTTGTCTAAAGAAGTCACTTTTTACATCTTTCTTGAATAACCCCATGTTATGACATGGCGCACCGGGAATATCTCAGACGGTAGATCATTCTACGATTTGCATGTTCATGACAAAAAAGATCGAAATCCAATACAAAAAGATCTTTAGTCTTCAGTGGATGTGGTGTGACTATGGAAGGAGGAAGTGGTTTTATCTTTAAACTATATGACCTGAGCCTCCAAGTACTCCCTTACTCTCTTTTACTCTGAGGCTGGCCACTAAGGCAAATCTTTTAATCAGGTTTTTTTAAATATCATACATTATCTATTTGTCTGTTTCTCTGTCATTCCTTTAACTCAAAGCTTAACGCTTTCCGTACTTTGTTAAATTAGCTTTTCTAACTTCGCTTAGCTTAGTATAACTTTGTACAATGTACAAAAATGCTGTTAACTTAATCATTTTAAACAATAGGTACATTATGTTAAGAGCAACCATAAAGTAATGCATTTTATTTTAACAAGATTATATTAATATTTTCTTCGTATAATAAATAATAAGTGGTGCTAAAACTTAGTGCCTCTTGTTAGTAAATTAAACGGACGATAAAATATTAATTTGATTTAAGGTCGCATATGTGCAAATATTAACCTTCCACTGCACTGGTGTCCAATATTACTGTGACTAACATAAAACACGAATCATATCAAATGAAATATTAGCTTGTCATTAGGTTAGGTTAGTGAAGACTGAGTCAAGTCAGAATAGAAAATCTATTAAATTTATGTAGGTACTTATAGTTGCTGTAAGTAATACGAGTATAGTTACCAGTTAGTAATTGTTAGTAAGTAGTATTTTACGTAACCTTTATATTTATTCCAGTCCAACATACAGATGTGCTGTGTTTGCTCGAGTTGACGATACTAGTGCAAGCTGCCAGCGTATCCCGGTCGGACCCTGGGAAGTTCAGCGTCAGCTCCGTCCGCGACATGATGCCCAGTATCCAGCCGTTGGTTGCTGCTGGGTCAAACCGGTGTAAGTAGCTGATTAACGAATATTTATATTACTTGGTAAAGGTATAAAAGAACCAGTTAAAGGCGAGTAATAAGATATAATGTAGAATAAATAAATAAATAATAAATAACGCTTCACACTCACAGCCCCACACTAGGATACCCTGTGTCGTGGGTGCCATGGACAACACACAAGACATGGACACACACCCAGACCGAGAACGGAAATTTAAACTCATCATTCAAATCTCCGCCTCGCTGGGAATCGAACCCAGGACCCTCGGAACAGCGATCCGGCGTGATAACCATTGCGCCATCCAGGTCGTCATGTAGAAAATTCCCTGTTTTTATGGTGAGACACTTGCATGGGGACCTTTTTAGAATCTTATCTTTTAAATTATTTATTATTTGTTGTAGTAGTGGCCACAGTGACACGCTTTGCGTAAAAAGATTGGGTGTCTTCGTATTGTTGTTCAGAACCTATTTTTTTTCGTTCAATATATCTGTGGCAGACAGCTAGCGGTGACATATACTTACTAACAAACACTTTAATAACTACTTATAATTTAAGTTTTAACAAAAAAAGCGGCTTCCAAATCGATAAAAGTAGAGATAACAAAAAAACCATCCGTCTGATGTCGCCCTAGACGATATAATACGAGACGTGAAGCACCAGATTTTGGTTAAAGACATTAAAATCGGTACATCCAGAATCAAGTTATTAGGTAACACAGATAAAAATAGAGTAGAATTCAAAACCTGCTCCTTTTCTTGAAGTCGGTTAAATAGACTATTTTTTCTCAGTCTTTTGAAACAAAACCTCAAGACGCAAAAGCTTATTAAATGTTTCTAACCCTCAAAAACCCCGCCAGCTCAACATTACGTACCTAATTCGTTAGATCTCTAGAGTTTACTAGTTTGTCAGAAAAGGCTAGGAGCCTTTGTAGACTATATTATTACTTGATCAATTGAATTCTCAACGAAATTGGCTTCGTAGGACTTCTAAGTATTTCCCTTTGTGGACACTATTTGTTTTATGTAACGTAGGTAATAATAAAAGTTGTATTATGTCATTATTCTATGTTTATTAAATTTAGTCTCCAAAGATTTAGGATTCAGCGAAGTTGTTTTTTTTGTCCATAATGTTAAACAGTTTTCCATCAGCTTTTAAATATCCATCGTTGGACGTAGGCCTCTCCTAACTGGCGCCACTCGGATGCCCGCTGTCTTCTTCAGGTATTCAGTCCATCTGGTGGGGAAGGCGCGTTTTTTAGTAATAGAGCGAGAGTTGTTGTCAATAACATGTTATTAATTAGTTGGTAGTTAAATATCGTTATTTCAATAATCAGCATAAGACAGTTTTAGTGTAACGTGGTATTAGACCTTTTATTGTAAGTGTAACATAACCTTTGTACTTTTACAATAGATCAACAAAACTTTACATAAAATACCAAAGCTTTTTGGTAGAGCACAGTATCTAAGTGACGAAATAAAACGCGCCTTTGTCTTGCCTTTGTTCCGTATTTTGATTGAATAGCTGATAGTTCTAGATCTTCAACTGTAAGAGCGGAATAAGTTGAGGAAGAAAATAAATCCGCCTGAAAATGGGGTCGCTTAATAGGATCACACTGTTATCGAAGGGAATGCCAAAAGACTGGGCTAGGTTATCTTAGCTATAAAAATACTGTTTCTTACCAATGTTTGTAAATTGAAGACGCGAGAAAAACTATTGGTGATTATTTTTATTGCAAATTACAAGTGCGGTTCCGTGCTTCGGAGGGAACATAAAGCCGTACGTTCCGGTTGTAGTCATTAGGTTGAAGTCTTCAAGCTATAACGGATGCTTTTGGGCAGTATAGAAAAAATTCCGTGACTTGGGTTAGCCACTAACCCCTCCACTCCACTCCAAGTATGCTCTAGGCTTCCCAATTAAATTAGGAGGCGCTTGTACTCAACGGTCGATCATTAATGAGTTGAAGGCAATGTCGATCGTCCTGGGTTCGATTCCCTGCGAGTGATGAGTTTAAATTTTTGTCCTCGGTCCGCCGATCCGTGATACCGCGACACCGCGAATCCTAGCGGGGGTCTAGTGTAATCAATTTTGTTTATTATTAATTTGCTACGTCGAATGAAAATCACTAGAAACAAGTGCTCGCCAATAGACGAGCGATTTAAAAATAGAACCCTAGTTCCCATGTTTTCAATTATAATGGAACTTTTAGTTGTTTGATACATTCAATTTAATAATTTTGTACACAGGTGAGACCCTAAAGAGTTTCCTCGGTTTGACCTATGAGCAAATGCACGAAAAAAACTCAACTAATTTTAACGAAAGACTCAATATCGATTTAATTACGAAGAATGGGAACATTAAGTTTAACCTGACGAATAATAATCGATTAAAGAGAGTGGTCCAACGAGCGAATACAGTAGTGATCCTCATTCATGGATTTATGGAGAGCTCAGATGGTCTGATGGTGCAGGGAATCGCTCCAGAACTTTTGAAACAGCGAGATCTGAAAATTCTGGCATTGGATGGTGGAAGGATTATTAACTTGGAATATTTTCATTCGTCCACGTATGTTAGGTTCATTGGTGAAAAGCTCGGGGAGTTTATAAGCGATATGATAAAGCGTAAGTTGTGTGCATTTCAGTCTTTAGTGAATTAAAAGTCTGTTCGGATATTAGTGTTATCAGTTACCCACAGTGACTACCGGCGGTATATAGAAGGTAGGTAGGTATTATTCTTATACTGTGTCCTCACTAACGGGATAAATTTTACACCATTATAATCACTCGGACTGCAACATTACACGCACAGTTCTTGTAGTGTAGACGGCGTTTCGTGTTTCGTTTCGTGAACCAGTATGAAAACGTAAATGTCGGAAGAAACTCGACTAAAACACTTAACAAAAACGGTTAACCCTGAAAGTGCCAAGCGTTATATCCTACAAGTTAGGACCTTAAAGTTGTTGTGAAACTGTACCGCCGAGAAACATCATGTACCCAGACGGATAAAGTTAGCGGAAGCGGATATCGCCCAAATGTGAATAGGTCCTTATAAGGGATTTTCATAAAGATGTGAACTGCTAAGCTAGATACAATGTTTTAATAAAATATTTGGTCACGATTTGTAATTGGATAAATGATTAAAGTTTTGATTTTTAACCGACTTCAAAAAAGAAGGAGGTTCTCAATTCGACCGTATATATGCTTTTTTTTATGTTTGTTCAGCGATTTTTTCGTCGTTTATGGGCCGATTTTGATAATTCTTTTTTTGTTGTAAAGTAGATATGCGCAGTGGGGTCCTTTTAAAAGGATCACCAGGATCTGATGATGGCATCTCGGAGAAATCAAGGGCAACTTTCGAAAATTGTATGGACAACTAGTGTGTTTGTTCATGTTATCATAAGTACATTAAAGCGCTACCATTTCAAGAAGGCCTGGAGTCGATCTGATGAAGCCGAAAGACAGTCGAGGGAACTCCTCAACGATTTACTGCAGTTATCTAGTGTTTGGGCTTGATTAATTTGTAGTGACGAGAAATTTACACGTATATGTTGAATTGAGCGCCATCTGGCGAGTAGTTTTTGAGTTATCTCTACTTATCAAGGTTGAAGTCGGTTATTTTTTTCGTAAAAAGCAATTATTCTCGGAGTTTTTAATCTATAAGGCATTTTGTTTTGTTAATAAAAAATATGTATACAGAATTATGTAACAAAAGTTTATTACAAAAGTTATTATTATTTCGAATATCACAGCTGCTTTTAATAGAATATCTGGTACTTTCATAAATTGGCGATGTTGTACAAATTTTATTATTTTGTCGTTCGACTGTCGACAATTTCCAAGTAGGGGAATATTAAATAAATTCCAGAAAATTGTTGGCCTTCATTTTCAGACAATAGTGATGTAATGAAAGAATAATTGATTCATTTCGACATGATGAACATATCTGCGAAGGGTAATGACTCGTTATACAGATATTATTCGATACAATATTTAAATCTTTTACATTTTCAGACTCTGTATTCAAAAATTCTTTTAGATTTATTTTTCACCATACCGGCCTCCGGCCTTACTTTTACTATTCGTTCATCTCATCTCAATCTATATAAATATATCTTCTTTCTTATTCTCACCTCATCTCTTGACCTCCTCCCCCTTTCTGCGGTTTCGTTTTTAACTCTTCGATTACATAATTAACTTCTCTTATTCCTCTTTTCTCTAGGTGGTCAAGACCCATCTAAACTCTTGCTTGTGGGGCACAGTCTCGGCGCTCATATAGCCGGCGTAGCTGGTGAAACTGTTAGAAGGAATACAGGCAAGCTAATCGGTCGCATCACAGGTTTGGACCCCGCAGGACCTTGCTTTACCAACGTGTCTTTGGACAAAAGACTTGACCGCACTGACGCAGCTTATGTCGACGTTGTACACACCAATGCCGGGATCTTGGGACTGAAAGAGCCTGTAGGTAAATCATCGTCAAATTAGATTTTTTCAAATGTAAGTATAACAAACTTAATAGCATGGTAAGTGATCACTTCATTTGGACATTAGTAGCCCCAAAAACATCTCCAATGTCTTTCAGGCAAAAGAGAAGTAGGGTCCCGAATTATTTTAATGTTAAATATTGAAATAAATATTTCTCTATAGTTTCCGTTGTAAAATACATTGACAGGAAATGACATTTTATCTTGTTGTCATCCTGCTTCACTCTTCATTCTTCTGTTTCGTTTAAGAACTTCCCTAGTATTCCCTTAGTAGCCTATAAAGTGAAGTTCAGAAGTTCGGAGTAAACAAATTAAGATGAATCAAGGTTAATATAATTCCAAATAGAGAAACTTTAGGGATATGTTGCTTTAGGACTGAAATGAGTATGTATGTTCATCTATTCACTGAAAACTCCTAAACTGCTTATCATAAATTTAATGTTCACATGAGATTCTCCTTGCAAATGTCTCAATCGTTTGCTAGATACACGTTATGAGACGCCACACTGAATTAAATATGGCTCTCACTAGAAAACGTAAAGTAACTAAAAAAAGTCAATTGCAACTTAGATTAGCATACCGTACCTACCAATTGATAGGTCCAATGTTTTGTTCAATACCAAAATAATATGTACAAACACTTAATTTTAAGTAGGTAAAGAATGCTTTATTTTGATGAACTCAGGTCACAAAGACTTCTATCCTAATGGGGGCTCGTCCCAGCCTGGTTGCATCTTGTCAACGTGTGACCATACTAGAGCTTGGCAACTATACGCCGAGTCGATTACTTCTCCAAACCGTTTCCCGGGTAAGATATTTCTATTTGCGCTCTTCTATTTTCTAAGACATTTTGAATCAACGCGTCTTCTTATTCTTTTTTTATCTCACTATTTGGCTAACAACGCAATTGCTTCAACCCATTTATGGTCTCTATTGAGTCTTTCCTCAAACTTAACCACGCTGCTCCAGTGCGGATTGGTGAAGAGTTAGGGGCTAATACAAGGATCGGAAGTTTTCATGCCGTCCGAAGGCCTCCGATATGGCTTAACGATTGCTATCTACCACTAATAATAATCGAACCGACGCGAGATTTACTATTCTCGATGTCAATTCTGAAATGAAAAATGAAATAGGTACTTCTATTTGAAGTCGGTTCAACTTTTGTTTGAACTTTTCGCTTCACTTTTGTTTAAACTTCTTGTCTGAACTACTTTTAAAAAGTTTTTGTGATTAATTTCAGCTCGGAAATGCTACAACTGGACGATGTTTAGAGACGGTCTCTGTGTGAAGAATGAAGTTGCTTATATAAATATGAAGCCTGGTACCGGTAGTTCTGGACTGTATTTCCTTGCAACCGGTTCCTCAAGTCCATTCGGATTAGGACCCGCAGGAAGTGGATGAGGAAAACCTTTTTGTGCTTATGAGTGTAGGTATCAACGTGCCAGTGCGTCGATGTTATATTTATTGTTGTTAAATAAAATATATTGTAATAAGATATGTTATTTTTTATTACACTGTACATAAAGAGGTTTTACACGAAGTGTACTTACAAATCATTGTCGTACGGCATTTTTATTTCATTATGAAACTTCATCTTTACTTATTTATTTTGCGTGAAAGCGAAACAAGTTGATAAGACACGTTTATTAAATTAGATTTGAAATAAGAGCTTTTTGAAAGGAAAAAATAAATTAATAATTAATTTTATCTCCACGAGTATCGGGCTACGAGCAACCACCGCCACCACGGGTGTTGTTTGTTACCCCGACAAATTGAAACAGTTTTAATAATATTATTTTAAGTATTAGAATATACAATCTACGTCACGACGAACAGTATTTTTGTAATTTGAAAGGATTTATATGTATCTACTTACACAATTTACATGTATGTACCTACACAATTACATGTAGTTACAAAAATATATTTTGATTGATTAAAATAATTGCGTAGCAGATAGCAGGTTATTAAAATTGGCAACTTGCTGCCACCGGTGGCTGTGTTGCGCTACCAAAAGAATCGGTGGCGTGCGACAGCTGCCGGTGGCTGTGGTCGGTGGCTTGGTTGCGCCTAGTCTCTACTTAATGTATGAAGAAACATTTGAAATATGTATTCGTTATCCAATTTACACGGACCCTAAGAATCAACATGAAACATACTTGCCCCACTGCGCCACGCCGGCCGGGGAAAATGAAACCTGATGTTATTAAAGCAAGGATACCAAATAAGTACTCTCGAGTTCGGTGAGTTTCAGAAACAATTTATAAACCATTGTTAAAGATTTACAAAAGTATTCTTCCAAAGTTAAGGTACCTGGTCTGCACAATGATTTATATCTAAATATGGACTGTTAAGAAAACAGGAAATTAATTTCATTCGAAGTTTATTAAAACGATTTGTGAAGGAAAATTTTGTAAGAATAATTTGTGTTGAAACGCTTTTTTGCTCAACCAAACACGGTGAAGTTTATTTTTATTTCAATGTGATGGCGAAACTTCGAGAAAGGGAAATAAGTTTTATATTATAAACGTAGAGCAGGTAAATTAAGGTAACTCGCATATTGTGCGTTTTATGAGCCCTCATGAGGAATGAAAAAAATAATGCCTGGGGACCGCGGTCCGATGTTAACTTCGGACCATTTGTATATACATTATACATATTATTTAGTTTACAATCTTCGATATCGTGGTTGAGGATACGTCATCTGATTGGCCAGTTCAGTATGACGCGTATGACGTAGTCTATTGTTTACTGCACTCGTTGCTTGGGGGTGCGTGGTCAGCATCATGTGCGGCGCGCGCTCATATTACTGAAGGTATCGCGCCGCTACAATACAAAGAGACATAAATCGATACCGGCATACTGGCATAAATTTCTCTTCTAAAGGTTTGAAATATTTTCAAAACACCATACAAAAAAAAAATATAATAAATACTACATTTGCAATTCGCAGCTTACGAAATTGTAAAAAAGAAGATAAAATATAATAAACTGGAAAGCAATAACGTATGTGGTTTAATAGAAGAGATTGGAATAATAGAAGAGATTCAGAAACTTCATCTAACTTATTCGATACAAGTACACGGTATTAATTAATGAACGCTTGTTTTCTCACGAAGACCTTCAAAGTTACTACGCGATCCCCACAATAATTTTATTTAACATGGCTTAACAAATTGAGTTCTGTCTTTCGCGCTCGACGATTACGCCAACAATGTGCGGACCGCTTAAAAGTTGTTTTGAATGTTTCGAAATACGAGACTTTGATTTAAGAAAAAATAAATGCATTCGTTTATGTCGAAAGAAGTCTTACAAACAATTTGGGAACAAATTAAAAGTGAAACAATAGGTGTCCGCAAAATAAAAAAAGTTTAAAAGTATTAGGTACGCGACTGCAACGCAATCCAAAATTCGCAGTATCTGACACTTCTCACTGACAGGAGACGCATCGTAAACGCCTCGCTTTCATACATTGACAAGATCCGAGTCGCTTGCAAATAGCGTTGTGTGAGAAGGGCCTTATAATAATTATGTATCACTTCTGTAGTATTAAACAACGAAAAATTTGGAAATGTTTGTATTATAGTGGGTAACACAAAGGATTTTTTATACAAGTAACGTAGCAATCGAGCATGTAGCCCGATCATCCCCTGCTGCCCTGCCCATGACTATAGTGACCGAGTATGCGTCAGATGGGGACTTGGTTAGTTAGTCCGGTTAGCAGAAGGTAGTACTTAACACATTAGTTGGTTAATTCATTACTAGGCATGTGGACTGGGACACGGATTGTACTTAATTAGTAAAAACCGCTCTGCAAACAGACGCATATTTCATCAATCATTGTTTTGGATTTCATTGCGTTAATAAAGGCGCTCATTTATTTATTTGTGTAATTCGGGAAAAGGAGGAAGTTCACAATTTAACTCTCATTTTTATTTTATTTAATAGTTTATGTACACAAACATGATATAATAGACAAGAATACAATAAATTTTGTACAAAGGTACTGCTTATTCCTAAAAGAAATCTCTTCCAGCAGACCTGCGAATGGAAAAGTGGTACCTACGAAAAGCATTTGGCGTTTTTATGTGTGTTACTTTAGAACTTTTTACTGGGTGTACCGATTTTGATAAATTTTTTTCGAAAGCTAGTGCTTCTTGTCTGGCATTGTCTAAATTGAGCGATATTTGAACGTTATATTTGATATTTGAAAGTTAGATAAACTAGCCACAATGTAGGATTTGGTGAAAATAATTAACGAAATATAAATAGAATTTCAGTTGCCTCGTAAGTATGGTGTAAGCAATCTTCCCGTGGAAGGAAATTTGATTCCCAACTCAGGTGAATACGAGCCCTTAGCTACGCCTCGGGAGATAGACGTGTGAGTGAACTTATTAAGAGTTCCACTCCTGAGAGAGTCAGCTCATAATTAATTTCAAGACATTCCAAGGCCAACGCGAAGTAACATACCTAAATGTACCTATACAGAACTAAAAAACAAAACATAGGGTCAAATGTCATTGAATACTATTGTAAATTCAAATTCAAATCTTTATTTCTTCGAAGTAGGTTTTTACAAACTCATTTCGAATGTGAAGTTACGCCATCGCTTCAACAAATCCCTACGGTGAGTGGTCTTGGAAGAAGAAGCGGCAATTGTAAACATTGTAAGTTGCCTTTCGTTACCGATAAAAATAGAAAAACATTTTCTGTCTGTCTGGATGTTGTTGTTTCTGAAATTCGAATACGTTAGAAATTTTAAGCATCTACTTTATAAGAATGGTTTTAAAGAATATTACAAAGTTCTACAAAGATGGGAAAGATCCAAAGCGATTGAATAAAAACGTGATACTGAAAATGAATAAAAAATATTTACACATGTGTAATGTACCTACACATAATAAAAGACATCTATTGAGTTGCACACACATATTTATTCATATTTGACGATGTCGTGGCGCATAACATTTTTTTTCTGAAGGGCTGACGAAAACAACACATTTAATGGTATAGCCATCATCGCCTATGGACTAGAGAATTTACTAACCATTCATGGACATTATTCATACGAGCAGATACAGTTGCACCTCGAACTGAGAGTGTGCTCAATTCCTGCACGCACCACGAATTCTCAAAAATACGTGCGTATTACAATTTAACTATCACCTGTTGTGGTCAAAAAACACCATGAGGAAACCTGCAAACCTGAGAGTACTCCATAATATTAAGTGGGTGAAGTCCACCAATCCATACTTGACCAGCAGTGTGGACTGTGGTTCTTATCCATTCACATTATGAGAGGAGACACACTCCTAGTAGTTATGGGTTGCGATGATGAAGAATATTCAAAGGTGCTCTCCGTGTTTACCTAATTCACGTAAGGAAAAACTTTATTTCTTCGGTAGTGCAATCGCTCTAGCAGCATAATCAGAGTAGCCACTACGCAAGAGCCCAAAAGAATGCTCAACGGTATAATAATCTGCTCAAACTCAGCCATCATCGGGTAAGTGTATGCACAGTTGAGTGGAGGTAACACATCAGTTTGAAAATTCAGTATCCTTTGGATAACACCAGTTTCTTTCACCCTGAGAATGCTGTAACAATTAATATCAGAGTATAATTATTTGTACGCTCACCAAAATAAGTTTTAAATGCTAGTACGCAAGCAATATAAATTAATCCTAATGATATTGCTTTCGTCAGTCTTGAAACGCTCATAGCGGAGCATCTGTCCTAGGTGACCGATTTGAGCAACAGCAGGCGCGGCCATTTTATCACATTTCTTGAACATTTTTGCCTTGGAAGTCACATAAAACCCTCGGTCGCTGCAATCTCGGAGGCTTCCGACACTTTGGCAGGCCACTTAAGCCTCCCACTAATCTGCATTAAAAAAGCTTTAACAGTTGTTAATGGGTTGACCCCTGAATGAAAATTTTAATGGGGAATGAAGGACGAAATAAAAGAAGAGGCGTTGGGATGTAACTGCCACTGTTTTTGATGTTTAAGTCGAGAAAAGTTTGAGTAGGATGTAAAATACTTACCCCATTTTTAATTCATTCATAAAGGGAAAAGTTTTGGAAGTATAAATATATTTTTTGATATTCGAATACAGGTCAATTTCGATGAGTTGACAGATTTCATCTGTTGCAAACACTAAAATTGAAAATTGGAATTAAGCTCAGATGTAAACAATGTTATCCAAAATCTCCCACTGACAATTATTTATTTTATTACTCTTTCCGTGAAGCCCGACAGGCTGTCTACAACCCTTTTGCTATGTCAATCGATAAACAGGTAATGAATGCATTTGTACCTATTATTAATATCCATGGGCAACGGTGACCATTCATCTATAGATGTCGCTTTTGCATCTTAGATTGTATTTAAATATTCTAAAACTCAAAACTAAGTACCTATTGTAAGTTGTAAAATTCATAATTTTTTTGATTAACTTACTCCTAGCTAAAACAGGATAAAGAATTGAGTAGTCAGACAACAGTGCCGTTTTAGTGGTCATCACTGCATTCAAACCGTCGACTATGTTCATATATCTAGCTTGAAATAGCTTTTTCTCCATGATGCTCATGTTTGTATTAAGTTGGAACTGAAAAAAAAACAGACTAAGTACATGCACCTCTTTAAACTTTTTTTTGTTATACAATTTTTTTTACAGATATAAGAGGGGTTAATTATTAAATATCCACTTCACAATTTATCATTGTTTACTTTAGGGTGTATGAAAAACCATTTTCTGAGCAAAATCTTGCCAAGCCAAAAAATACGAAAATCTAAGTTAGGTCCCTCATCATTTGTCCATCGATGGTATTTGCCGCTTAAGCGCATATAGGTATCATCTTCAGATTGTTCAGAATACACAAAAAAATTAAGCTTAGTTTAAGACAATGAGTAAGTAAAAATTGGATCATATCGGGAAAAAAGTACCTTATAAGTGACAGGTTCAGTAGAGCCATTACCATATCCTAATTTAACGCACTCGTAATCACTGTCTGCTAATGCCCGCAAGTCCATGCTGTTGTCCTTATCACTCACTAGGTGAGACAGAAGGTTGGAGCTGTAGAAGCTATTCAATACGTAAACACTCAAAATGAAGGAGATGTACGCTATTCGACGAGACAGCATGTTTGCGTGCAACGGAAGAACTGGAAGAAAAATAAATCAAATAAAAACTATAAAAATATGAAGAAACATGTTTTATCAAAGACAATTTAAATTATTATATGTTCTTTTCTAAACTAATACTATACCTACAATACTTTATTTTGTTTACAAAAAGTTTATTAGCAGTTCTTTCGGTTATTTTTAAACGGATCGAAATCTGCCCTACGAATGTTGGATTCTGTCTGATTATCTCAGGAAATATACTGATGAAAAAACGATTTCAGACGTTCTTGCCCTATTTTATCATTTGCCTATCTTATCATTCGCAAAGAAAAACACTTTCTTTTCATTCTGTATAGTCAGTTATACGGATTAAATAAATAAAAATGTATGCTCTTACACTGCCTACTTCTAGGGTGTAAAGTTTCATTACATTCAACCAATTTTACTTGCTCATGATGTAGACAATGACAACTAACCAGAGGCTCCTTCGTTTACCATCCTTCGCTATGGATTCCTCCAAAATAAATTCTCCATAAACCATTAAGCTACAATTTACAAGAGCCTTTAACGAACAGATCAGGGTTACCCTTTTGATGTTATAGTTTCTTACATGCAGCTACTTCAGCTTCTAGCTTACTTGTCGATAAATTTAATACAGAAAAAGATACTTACTGTGCTGACAAAGCGCTCCGATAACAAATAAAAGTTCGTAATGATAGCATGAGTATCCTCCTAACAGCTTCTTCTCCCATCGACTGAGATAAAAGAAGACGCCCGAAACCACCAAGATTGTCACATATATGCAATTCCATACCGGCCTGGTGAAAGGAAGGCTGTAAAATCTTCGTAGGACGGAACTGTACGGCCGTTTGAGGATGAAACCATATCTGAAAACCAGTAGCCAAATGTTAAAAAAATATTGGCCATTGATACAAATTCAAAGAAAATGTTTGACTCATCTTCTTTATGGAATTCTTCTTTATCATCGCTTTGACACTGCCTCCGATTGATTGAACTATTTAATCCGTGTCTTTACTGGTTCATGAACAATCATAGTGATTTTACACGTTTATAAAAGTGCCTATCATAAAATGAAGAGATATCCGTCGGTAAGAGGTCAAGCATCACCGATGAGTAGCCAGCCAAGAAAAAACATTATTAGCTCTGAAGCCTCCTTATTACAATTCCACCACGCCTTGTACAACGATCGTTGAAGTCACGGACTTTTTATCAGAAAATGAAAAAGGTAGAAAGTTAAAATACATTTTTTTAATCTACGTGGACAATACATCGGCTGTTGTTTTATTAATTCTAGGTATTTTATTTTAATCTTATGTGATATACAGTATTGGTCAATTTTATCTCAGAACTATCGAGCTTTCGATTCAATACAGCTCTACAAAATTACTTATCTTGGATTGAAATAACAAGTAATATTGAAGTTTAAAAGAACTCATTAATGTTACACAAACGGAGCACACACTGGAAAAGTCAGCTGCAAAAGATAATATTTAATTGAAACTGGCTACAGTCGATGGATATACCTAGGTATGTGACACAGCTTGAGAGAATGATACAAATATCTCTATCTGTAATAGACTAGACTAGAAAACTAGAATCAGAAACTACAATTACACACACAGTATTGATGATATTTTTCGAAGATTTTGATGCTCTATCGCTTCTTTTCTGACTTGCATGATATTATTGCAAATATCATTTAGATTTTTAGATACTTTATGGACATGGAAAGTTTTAAAACGTGTGTATCACTGCTTTCTATTAAAAAGGTAAAGTAGAAAAAAATTACTTAGCTATAATGTAAAAATTCTACTTCAAATCCTGTCCCGGATGTGTTGAATAATGAAACTTATTCAATGAGGGTCGCCGTTTTTGTACTCACCAGTTGGCGTCACTGGCGAGTGAGGTCCTGCTGTCAAAGCCCACCCATACATAAACAGTGACAAGTGATATTCAGACAAGTGAGAAGTGACAGTGCCACAAACTTATATGACCCGGTGGCCAAAATTGGAACTAATGCAAATGTTATACTGTTGTCAGACAAAGACAAAGACAGTAGCGCCCTTCTTACCGGGTCAGATAAGTTTGTGGCACTGACAGCCAGACCTCACTCTACACCAGCGCCTCTAGCGGCGAATTCTCACGCCTTTACCCTCGTTGAGGGCGAAGTTTGACATGTATAAAAAGTACCTTAAATAAAACTTTAATACCATTTTGAGTAGGGTTTACGTGCCATGTTAACTCACCTTCCTTTAAATATAGCTTCCACCGGGCAGGAAATTTCCAAAAGTTCACGAGAGAAGGCCATAGGTTTTGCGTAGATGTCTACAGAGTCGTTGACTCGAGGATACACTGAAAAGGTCCTTTCATCTCCAGCATGGAGAGTAGTATTCGGAAACACATATGTCATGCTGAAATTCAAATAATGCAATTCATTGTCATTATAAGTTAGCGAGCTTTTATCCGTCTCGAGAAGATTTTCCCAAGAATTCTGAACTCGAGAATTCTTAGAGATACTTAAAATCTCAAACTTACTTAAATCCATACATTTCTTTTAGCACGAATAGCAACCTGCAACCGAACACAGTCTGCGCCAATAAAGAATCTTGGTTGTTTATTTGTTTGTAGTCTTCTATGTCATCGCAGTTAAATAGCGTCTTAACTTTAAATGATGCATTCATTATTATTTCTTCAAACCAAGTTCAGACCAAGAAGTAATTTTAACAAATGAATCTTACTTCAACATCCACAAGTAATAAAATGAGAACGTCATTAACGCAGTTGAAGTCAATTAAACGACATATATCTGGAATAACTCAAAAATTATGCATCAGACTGAATTTTAGAAGATAGAATTTTAATGAAATTTTTCAATGGAATTATTTAACACGCACCATTTTTTCGAATATAAAAGGTATTATCAATCGGGTTCAAACATTAAAATGTTATGGAGTAAAACACAAAAAAACAGTCGAATTGAGAACCTCCTCCTATTTTCGAAGTTGGTTAATAATTTTTAATTGGTTATTATTATTAAAAGTAAGTTCTTTGCAATACAATACAATAATTAACTACAATAAATATATTACTCAAATGATTTCCAAGCGCACTTATGTAAAAGACGCAGCATAATAATAATTTATTTACGTGTCTGCAACGTGAACCTTGTGTTTAAGCCCCTGGGGGTCTATGGATACTCCCCCCAGGGTGGGGGTTCACGAAAACTCTGTTACTTTTTGACTCTAGACATTCACATAATTAAAATCAACGCGGAAAAAACTATAGAGGAATATAATAACACATTATACCGATAATATAAACCACCTTCTTGACACAGAGCGTTATAATGTAGAGTCAACAGAGTCAAAACGATATGAAATCGATTGTCTTCCAGGTAAATTAACACAATTACTAACAATTATATAAAGGGATTCTCCAAGAATTTATCCAACAGATTACCTTTTTTATCCCCGTCTAGTAGTCAAGCGTAGGTTGTTATAAAATAATAATACCTATAACACTATAAATAATAAAATAAAACTCGTTAAACGAAGGAGTAAAGTCTTGTTGAGAATACGATATTAAATTGAATCTCTTGCTGGTAATGTTTTTATACTAATTGAATTTAAATTTAATCTAAGATTGCGTTTTTGACGAAATACTGCAAAGGTCTACACTCCATGCTAGTAATGCCGGGTTTTATATGTAACAAATTAATGATATTCAAATATTGTCATGTTTGTTGCTCCCGTGTTATTGTAATTATGTACATATGTAGTCCTTTGGTAAATATTTTTGTTGACCTATGGAAATTTTGGGAGGTATGTAATTAGTAGAGTAAATCCATACGGACAATATATACCCGCATTATAAAAACGGCCAAATGTTAACCTTTAATATTTTTAAAAATAAATTTTATGTAGGTAAGCTTTGTTATCAATGTACTAAGGGGTTGAGCATTGTCTGTGTTTATTTAGGGTTCCGTACTCAAAGGGTAAAATGGGACCCTATTACTGAGACTTCGCTGTCCGTCCGTCCGTCCGTCCGTCTGTCACCAGGCTGTATCTCATGAACCGTAATAGTTACACAGTTGAAATTTTTACAGATGATGTATTTCTATTGCCGCTACAACAACAAATACTAAAAAACGGAATAAAATAAATATTTAAGTGGGCGCCCATACTTTCCACGCCTCAGCCATAGTATTGTTACCTTTCGGTCCAAGTGATGGCGTTGTGGCTAATATGTGGCAATAATAAAACAATTAAATATTCAAGTTAGGCTTTCATACCGGTGCAGATTTTTTTGACCAGATTTTTTTGGCGTTTTTATACGGAACCCTTCGTGCGCGAGTCCGACAAGCACTTGGCCGGTTTTATTATTCGTTGCGACATCGCACACACGTCATATAGTGACGTCACGAAGTTAAATCAAGATTTTTATAGGAACATAATTTAATACCTTTCCAATTTTATTTGAAAAAATCACATGAAAATGTTTAGTCAATATAGTAGATACATAAAACTCTTTCATTACTGCATACAGCCGAAACTACTCAACACAAGAAGCTAAAAGACATAATATAAATGTATCTTTTCTTGAGGAACACAAAGAAAGAATTTTTCTAAATTATTCCATTTAAAGGGAAAGTACAAGTCATTTGCAAATTGTGACAAAAATCAATGATTGATCAGAGCAAGCCTTTAATCTAGTAGGTCTTACTTTTTACGACATTGAATTGACGTAATAATTAAGTACCTATTGTACCGAAAACATTAGATACTTAATTACATAATATATCTTTCGAAATGTTTTTACAAAAGATAGCACCAAAAAAGTTTCTCTGGCGCTATCCTCTGAGGATTGGAGCGTTTTGTGTTAGTGGACTAATGATTGTAAGTACCTACTTTTGATATTTTGTAGCTGAGTATTTATTGGTCGATAATGGAATATGGAAAAAAAGTTCCTTACACTTAGGCTGTTATTTTGGAACAGGATTTTGAAACTGTTATTTCCTTGGAACTGGAACAGGTGAAACAGGTTTCGAATTTAACCTGTTCCAGCCCACCTCTAGTTGCTACCCTTAAAGTCTAAGATGCTTGCCTCTTAGAAAAGTACATAATCCACATAGCCTTCCTTTAATCTTGCTCAACAGTGCATATGCATAGCCAGTGGGTTTGCCCTCCTCGGCCAAATACTCAGGTTCGAATCCTGCACCGGTTGCCCGCGGTACCTATGGAGGAATGCGTACGGCTTCAGTGTGACTGCTATCTTATACTCCATCATCATGCTGGCGACACATATCTGGCTCATCTTTGGAGTTAAATATGTAAGTTCTAAACTCATTTATATCTATGCTTACTATTATAAAGGGTTTGTTTGTTCTAACGGGCTAATCTCGAGAAGTACTTCTTAGATTTAAAAAAAAATTGTATTGGATTGCCATTTGTCGAGGCTTTAAGCTATTCAACAACAAGCTACGTCTAATATAAGTGGAGCAGTAATGAAAAATGTTGAATTGATGAGAAAATATTTAATTTTTGTACACTTAGAGAAGATATTTCTCAAAGTGAAGCGAGGGCGTAAACTAGTTATTTAATAAGTATTTGCTCAAACTTTTTCTTTTACAAATTCGATAGATTTAAGAAATGTTTTTTTTTATTTTATTTTATTTACATTGTTATAAAATTGCCGCTAGCCAAGGGTGGCGATGATCGATGACTTATTTGAGTATGGCCAAATGCCATCGGTCTGTCGCTGGTCGCGTTCCGCGGAATTCCACCTTAACGCTAATGAAAAGTAAAATTTTGCACTACCTGAGGGCACTACTGACTTTGTCGAACATTATTAAATTGTTGTAGGAATTTAAATATGAAACTGGGTAACTTGTTATTTCTACCTACTTATATAATCACAAAGTAAATTGTAAGCGCCCTTTTAGTAGGTAAAGCTACAAAATACGTAGGTATGTTATTGTTAAGAAAGTCGCTGACCACAGAAAGTTGTTAGACCTCCGGCGGTGAAGCGATCAATTCCTTTCCCAGGTAATAGTTTATCGACTAATAACTTCATAATCTGTATGTTGACCTATAAACTTTCGTTTACAGAACAAATCCTCAATAATACTCAGTTGGGTGGTCATTACCAGCATGTGGTTAGCGTTAACCCTGTGCCTGCTGATTGTCCTGATATGCATGTACAGTACTGAAGCTAACTTTGTGGCGTGGCTGTTGAGTTTGATATTTGGACTTATTGCTATGGGTAAGAATTTACATCTTTGTAATAAGACTGTCAAAAATCCATCTGCACATGGCAGATTCAAAAAGTACCATAAGTAGGTTCGGCCTCTACTGTGCTCTAAATTACTGTCTAAACTTCCTTCAATGTGCTGCCATTTTTGCGGTTGCGATGATGAGGTGCGGAACTTAATAAGGTTTATTAAATAACGTGTAAAATTTAATTCATTTTTATACTTCAGGTATTTTAATATACACGGTTTTCGTTGTCTATGGGTTGTGGTTGGAGTTAAGGGAACAGGAGAAAGAGAGAAACAAGAAATTGGTTATCGCACCAGTTGGAGCTACGTAAAAATTTAATAAAAACTATAATTATTTTGCCTGTATATTCTAAATAAAGTATTATTAACCAAATGATTATATTAGTTACCAATATAATTTAACCACACATCGTGCTTGAGAAGTAGCTGGTCTGAACTGGTGTATCCGAGCGGTGTAGAACATTTCGATAGCTTATTTAGGCTTGTTGTAACGTTACCCGGTGACGTTTAATCCAGTCAATAAAGTAATTTTAGAATGCGTGAGCTGGAACCTAAGTGATTTGTTCAGAAACGTCGTTTCTGAACATATTCTGAGCTTATTCTAGGGAAAGGGGGAGGGGGGTTAATATTCTAATCTATTCATGTGTCCTAAATAAAATAAAAAAGACCTAGACTAGTTAACCTCTACCCTTGTATATAACAATATACGTAATATAATATTACCCTTATCAAACATTTTTCTTCTTCTCTATGTCTCAAATCACACTCTTATGCAGTTACTAAAGAAAAATGTCCCCTCTATTTTCCAGTTTGATGTTGCTAGTTAAAAAATGTATACTATGTCCTTCATCATAAGGTTAATATCCAGTGAATCTGCCATGTAATAGGATTTATACATGGTGGCAATATTTCTGAGTAAACTGATAAGAAAACTCTTATAAACGACCGATAATGATAAGTACTATTGTATTTTTGTGCGAAAATTTAACCTCACGGTTTATTTGGTAATAAAGGAGATCCGCCAAATCCCATACAAAAAAAAACCCAGGCCCGGCGCTAAAGCAATGTACTTATGTCAGTTTTTAGAGTAAATAATTATAGTAAAAATATTATATATATTCGGTTTTGCTAAATTCACATGCTAACATATTTTTTTTGCCCATTGAATTTTCATAGGCGCTCTATGTAAAAATTAAATTAAAAATTAAAAAAACCCCGACGCGACGTATTATTTTTAAAGATATTATTTTTTACTTTTTAAATGTTTGTGTCGGGGGTTTTTTAAATTTTTAATTTAATTTTTTATTTCATACTTTTTATAGGTAAAAATATTTTGGATTAAGTTATAAATATTCTCTTACTGTACGCTTTCATTTGAGACCCCACACGAATATATTTGCATACATACGGTTATTCTTCCCCGCTTTCACCCCCCACAACTATTAAACGGCTCAACCGATTTTCATCAAACATATTTTAAAATATGCGCCCGTAAGTTCCCTTTAATACAAAAAAAAACTAAATTGAAATCGCTTCATCCGTTCGGGAGGTATGATGCCACAAAGAGACAGAGTGAAAATTCTTCCCCGCTTTCAACCCCAACAACTTTTAAACGGCTCAACCGATTTTCATCAAACATATCTAAACACACGCGCCCGTAAGTCCCCTTTAATACAAAGAAAACTAAATTGAAATCGCTTCATCCGTTCGGGAGCTATGATGCCACAGACAGACACACAGACACACACACACACACACACACACACACACACACAGACACGTCAAACTTATAACACCCCTCTTTTTGCGTCGGGGGTTAAAAATATATTAATTTTTAAGAGAAACGTCATTAGTCATTGTACAATACCATTGTAATACTGTGATTATGGCATATAAGCATGTATATTATATTGAAATAACTTTTATTTGCAATTTTTCATAGTCCATTATTTTCCACTTTTTCATAGTTTCGAACTTCTAGGTAATTTTTTCATAGTTAATTTTTTTCTAAATAAAAATATAACGGCAAATGAAAAACATGTAAATATAATATAATGTATACATGCTTATATGCCATAATCACAGTATTACAATTGTATAGTACAATGAATATAACGACGTTTCTCTTAAAAATGTATTTTTAAGAATGAAAATTCAACGGGCAAAAAAATGTGTTAGCATTTGAATTAAGAAAACCGAATATATACAATATTTTTACTCTAAAAACTGAGATACATTGCTTTGGCGTCGGGCCTGGGTCAATTTTGGCGGATCCCCTTTATAAAATACTGTTGAAGCTTTTATTATACCTATTGGTGTGTGGACATATTTTTAACAGGCAGTTAAATAAATAATGACTAAATTCTAGTTAAATTTAATTAAAATTATAACATGCATGTAAAATTTAAAAATTATAGTGTGATATTCGAATTAATAGATCCGGATTCGAATCCTAGGATACGTACTTCTGACCTTTCGAGGTATGTGAGCTATAAGCATTCTAATGTAACTCGTTATAACAGTGAAGGATAACTTCCTGGAAAACTGCATGCCGGAGAGTAAGCTTAATTCAAAGTTGTGTGAAATCTGGGAATCTGTACTTGGCCAGAGTGGTGGACTATGGCCTTGGCCTTCTCATTCTGAGAAGAGACCCGTACTGAATAGTGGGCTATGATGGGTTGAGATGATGATGATAATAATTATATCGATAATTGAATCCAGGTCCATTAGTTTACTTAGGGAAATTTATGAATGGAAGGAGTAAGCCAAGAACGAATTTCGTGATATTCCACCTCTAAGGAGTGTAATAGGTATGAAAGTTCATTTGTAATCGGTTACAATTTCGTCCGTATCAACCTACGGGTGACAGCTGGTTTTGCTATAAAACCATGAAATCGTTAACGACGACTGGTCGCCAATGGTCGGCATTCGCCTGTAAATTATTCGATAAGTGTTTGTAAAAACCAACTTCGAAGAAAAAATCTATCTAATATCTTTAAACGAGCAATTCTTGTATATTTATTTATATGTATATATATAATCACGATCTCGGAAACGGCTGCAAAGATTTTCATGAAAATTACAGATTAGGGGGTTTTCGGCTCAAGGAATCGATTTATCAAGGTCCCAGGTTCGAGAAAAGCTCGGTTCCCGTTTTTTCCCGATTCCCGATGTTTTAAAAACATCATACTGACGCCATCTATGAAACATTAGGATAACTTCTATGAGGTACGGTTTGTTTGTTTTAGTAGTAACTAGATGGCGCTCGAATATATTTTTGTTCGGCTAATACTATATTCATTCTTACGTTGAAGCGCTATTTTTGCGTTATACCTACCTATTTTCTGTTTGAATAAAATTAAAAATCAGTGCGATTATCTCTTATTATTATTCAATACATTTTATCGCAAATAAAAATTTCAGTCGGGGACTGCCTGCCTGCGAAAAGTACGAAGGAAAGTTCAATGAATTTATCTAATTAAGTATGTACCTATTTAAAATGCAAGGTACTGTTTGTAACGCGCTGTACAACTTTGTGAAACACGCTGTTGAGATCCTTTGGCCGTAACATAAGTAAAATGAATTTTGTGCTCAGTGAACAGTTGTATGATTTGACCCCTGAATAGATGGCGGAATTCCTCGTATTTCTTGCGATTCATACTAAATATAATTTTCAACCGAGCAAAGCTCGGTCAACCAGGTATAAATATTTGAATTTGAATTATAAAGTTTTGTCAGTTAATAACGGTCGGTTTGGTTAAACTATGGATACCTAGTGATTCTTGTAACCCATAGCTTAGGGCGGTTCCACCAAAAAAATAAAATAATTAAAAATTACATAAATATATTAAAAATACTTTTCTCATACAAATATTTTTAAGTGTTCATATTATATTGTATACTTTCTTCTATTGTACGACCAATGCCAATCAGTTGTTTGCGGTAACTGTTCACGACCAGGATGAAGTATATTGTCACTGAAACAATAGATAGATAACGCATATAAGTATCTCGTATGTACACTAAATCTTTATTCTAAGGAGGATAATATAAGTGACAAAGCAAATTTCACCGAAGAAGACCATTAATAAGTAACAGGGGGATTTTATACCTCTACCAAAACGACTTTGAGGAGTAGGATCAGCAGGAAGTGGGGATATGAGGTAGTGTTGTAAAGGACTCGAGCCTTTTAGTCTTAATTCGATAGACTCGGCTCAATTTTCTAGGACTCAGTGAACTAACAGAACTCGGAGTCTCGAGTCGAGCCGAGCTTCAGTCCTATCATGAAGACTCGAGCACCAAAATTGAACTCGACTCTTAAAAAGAACTCGAGTCTTAAAAAGAGCTTGAGTCTTAAAAGAGCTTGAGTCTTAAAAGAGCTCGAGTCTTCTTCAAACTGTTCTTCGAAATGCTGACAGTGATTTATTTAAAATTTATATCTATACTTATAATATATCTAAAGTTATTTTTCGACATCTCCTTCTGGTTACACATAGTTATATCTCACAAAATAAAGCTTTTATTGGCTGCTTTAAAAAGAAAGACTCCAAGCGGAAAAGAACTCGAGCGCGACTCGCCACGTAAAAAGGACTCGAGCGCTAAAGAAGACTCGAGTCTCGAGACTTGAGTTCAAGAGCTCATATAGACTTGAGTTCTCTAGTCTTAAGAGTCTTACGGTTAAGAGTCGAGTCGTGAAAACTGTCACCGAGTTCAAAATTTAGGACTCAAAGACTCGAGTTCTTTACAACTCTAATATGAGGTATGGTTAAGCGAGGTGAGGTTTGGTGAGTTTGTGAGGCGAGATTTGAAGAAGAGATATGATTAGCTAGCGAGCAGGCTATCTTCTAGAATGGACAGATGGTTAATAAAAACAAGAAGGAGAAAACGGCGCACTTACGAATATACCAGAGCATTCCAAGTATTACAACGAAGACCCGATTCCTCTGCTTCCGCGACGTGTAGACTAGGGTCAAGAGAATCATCATCATCAGCATCACCACCACGAAGACCACCGCGTACCAGATCCAAATGGTGCAGAGAAGGACATCTTCCTATCATGAAAATGTAAATATAAAATGTTACAATAATTGTGATCCACTTCAATATAAAGTCTAAATTCCTATTCGCCTTATATCGATTGTACTGTAATTTTAGTATCGATTGTAATTAGATATTACCTATAGATTTAAGATTTTATGGAATTAAAGAAATTAAGGTAGGTATTTTAGAATTAATTACCTAATTAGTAAATAAAGATAACCCGTACGAGAGCACATGCATTCATAAAGGCTAGTTGGCACTCGGCCGCTTGCCAGACATGACGTTTCTCCTGGCACGAGATCTCTTTGCCAAAAAATCTTCCGCTATTTAATCACGTCAACTTCTTTGCACTTAAAAAATGTGTGCAATAGCCCGACGATTTGCGTCGACCCCAAGTGATCCAGGCAACATTATCCCGAGAACCAGGGTGACATTTTAGAGTATAACGTGCCGAGATAGTTTTGATAGTAATTTAGCAGAAATCTTGCTATTGACCCTCAAATATTTACTTTGTTCACAAAGACGCATGCCTTGTCTGACGGAACATAGATTCCCCACTCTCTCTAACAATGTCTCTGTAGGTAGGTACTAGCACTTTAAAAATTCTGACTTACTTTTTATTTATGGAAAAATATAAAATCTTTTTGCATATAGGTAATGACACGAAATTTGGAAAGCAAATACCGTATCGGTGCCGTATCAACAGAGGAATAATTTGCGACAGCCGAATAATCCCTGAGCAACCCTTTGTATCGTAAAATATTTATTCAACGCTCTCACGTTTTATTATTTTATTCTACCCTCATTTTTCACCCCCTAAGAACTCAGAAAGCAAATTGCACTATCCTCTCACGCCCGTTCGAAAATCGTATTGACCCTGACCTGAAAAGAAGATAAGAAGCTAAATGGAATGGTGCTTGAAGGGATTTACAGGTCGGACGTAAGAAGGTACAGTAAGCAACTTGGTGAATCTATACTTCACTGGGAATTTATAGTCTATGTAGCATTTGCACTCATACAAAAAAGAGTTAATTATGTGTAGGTACTGAGACCAGGAGGCTGGTCAATCTATACCTATATATAAACTATACCCTCTTGCGTTACTGGTGATTGACTGACAGACAACGCACAGCCGAAACTACGGAGCGGAAGAAGCTGAAATTTGGCATGTATGTTCCTTGGAAAGTGTAGAGGAGCACTAAGAGAGGATTTTTGGAAAAATAAATAAAATATAGTCCGCTTACTATCTCTAACAGACAGTACCTACATAGATTTCCCTCTCTACATTACGTATTATGTTACGTAATCCGTACTTTCTGTCGTCCACAAATTGAGAGCTATTTTAAATTTGCTTTTATATTTCACATAATATTATAACGTCGGTAAAGATATGACCTTGTTTGAGATTTATAAATTGCCCTATGTTCGCGTTCGGTATGGAATTAGTTTAATACTTTTATTTGCGTCCCACACAAAATTAAATGTCAATTTTCCGCCCGTGTGATTAAGTTTCATTACAGATTCACAATTCACAGCTCAAATTTGAAATTCCATTAGTAAATGTTGCTTACAAGCGAAATTGAACTGTTAGCACCGGTAACCAGTTTTCAGGGGGGAGTGACAATTCCAGCAATTTTATGTAGTTATAATTTACTCCGCCCGTGTGATTAAGTTTCATTACATATTCACAATTCACAGCTCAAATTTGAAATTCCATTAGTAAATGTTGTTTACAAGCGAAATTGAACTGTTAGCACCGGTGACCAGTTTTCAGGGGGGAGTGACAATTCCAGCAATTTTATGTAGTTATAATTTACTCCGCCCGTGTGATTAAGTTTCATTACAGATTCACAATTCACAGCTCAAATTTGAAATTCCATTAGTAAATGTTGTTTACAAGCGAAATTGAACTGTTAGCACCGGTAACCAGTTTTCAGGGGGGAGTGACAATTCCAGCAATTTTATGTAGTTATAATTTACTCCGCCCGTGTGATTAAGTTTCATTACAGATTCACAATTCACAGCTCAAATTTGAAATTCCATTAGTAAATGTTGTTTACAAGCGAAATTGAACTGTTAGCACCGGTAACCAGTTTTCAGGGGGGAGTGACAATTCCAGCAATTTTATGTACCTAGTTATAATTTACTCAATATAAATATAAAAAAAAGATGGTAGGTACTACGTACGATACATATGTATGGAGACTGCTGATCGTATACTACTGGTTGCCTATGATAAATATTTATATAAAAGCCGGCGTTTCATAGAAAACAAATGCTTTACCTACATTTCACAAAATCCATGGATTATTGGGCAAAGCCCTTCGAAAGGAAACGTTCATTTACGTCGTACCCATTGTACATAAGATCAAAGATAAGAGAAAATACAGAGATTATTTAAAAATATAGAAGAAAGTACATAAATATATTTTGAGATGAAAATAATACAAAAATGCGTATGTAAATGTTTATTCCGTGTGAGGACGCGTACAGGACTGGTTTATTGTAATTGTACTTTGTAAAGATAAAAGATACGTCAAATACTACGATTTGCTAGTATGATCTCTTTATTAATAACTAGATATCTCTGTATAATGATGCTTAAGGCTTAACCTTATCTCCGCTTTATACAGCATCTCTGTTTCAAAATGTTTAATATTTCCTAGAATTCATAATATGACACGTGGCCCTTAATTATAATAAGTTTCGAAACTATGGAACTGAATGCGTCTTTTGATTTTTTGTTATAAACTAAAATTAAACAAAGATTCCTACCCCTTCCACCGCCGAACGTCTCGTTTCGATTCTCGACGTAAGGCATCATTCCTTTCGTCGTAAACATACACATTATGCGTACCGCCATCATCCATCCATCCATCAGCCTTTCGATGTCCATTGTTGGACGTAGGCCTCCCCTAATTGGCGCCACTCTAACCGGTCCTGAGCCCGTTGAATCCAGCGGATGCCCGCCGACTTCTTCAGGTCGTCAGTCCACCTGGTCGGGGGGCGCCCTATGCTCCTTCTTCCAAGACGCGGTCTCCATTCGAGGACCTTTCCTCCCCAACGGTTGTCGGTCCTCCGAACTATATGGCCGGCCCATTGCCACTTCAGCCGGCTAATTCTCTGGGCTATGTCGGTTAACCGTGTTCGTCTACGGATCTCATCATTTCTGATGCGTACCGCCAAGGATTGGAATAAATTGACAGCGTGGGTGTTTCCGTCCGATTATAATGTAGATAAATATACAGATACACTTATACATATGAACTGAAATCTTAAACCTCGATTAGGCCTCGTCGTAGTCGGTTAAACATAATCTTAATTGATTGGTAGTAATCCTGCCTGCGAAGCGAAAGGTACCGGATTCAATTCTTGACCGAGATAAATATTTTTTTGACAAATACATGTTCTCAGGTCGTGGGTGTGTTAATGTAGTTTTGTAGCATTCTATTTCACCCTTTCACCCATTCCACCCTTGATAAAGGGAATTCTGGTGCGTGGAAATAGAAATAAGTGTGTAGGAATTATATTATATATTTATTTAATTCGCATACCTTGACTAAGCCCGCAAATAATACCACGCTTGCTGCCAAATACAACGCTACTAAAACCCAAATTGTGACGAGGAGGTAACTTATGGGGACGAAAAATGAACAGCCATACGCCATGGGGTGAACCTGAAAATAAACAAGTTTATTATTATAATGGAGGTCGGTGAGAATATTAAAAAATGTGCGTAACTACTTATTTCAAGAATATAATATTATCATTACCGAGAGAAAACCTGTACACCTTAGAGTTTTTTTAGTATGTAGGTATTCATATCATATACCTATGTAAAGTCTAGCGTTACTCACTTGGTCTACGTAGTGGTGGGGCGTGGGGTATAAACTGTAGCGAGAGGAGTCTCCAGCTCTATGCGGTATCTTATACTTCAATATTTGTAATACACGTAGCTATATCGCGATAAAACAATTAAGTAATAGGCAGATAGGCAATTAAGTATTATGTAATTCATGTGTTAATTGTATAGTCCTTAGCACTCGCTACATAGAGAATCCTAGTGCGGGAATACTGTATTAATTTTAAAAAGAAAACAAAGCAAACATTCCGAAAACATATTTTCTATTCATCAATTTATTCTTACACTGCCAGTCTCACATTAGATGCACCGCATCTTATATCATTTTGAAATTTAATTCACGTAATTACATTCCAAGTTGCCTGTGCAATTATTTTGAAGCACTCTCGAGGTTCACAACTCCAAGTGGGTATTGTCATAGCGTCTTTTACCCGACTCTGAAAGCGCTCGAATGCGAAACTACTCTAAAAATAGTGGACATTCTAGACACGAGTGTCTGAGTAAACAAGACGGTGTACTGCCCTTTTTCCTCGCTATTCTTTTGAGAAATAAAAAGGTTCCATGCTTTCTGAGTGATGTTATCTACCAACATGACCGTCAGAGATTTAACGCGTCAATGTGTAGGTAGATTATAATATTACCAACAAAATCCATACTTAATATTATTAATTATTTTAATTCTGTCTATCTGTTAAGCTTACACGCAAAACCACTTGTCCAATTTTAATAGGTACAAAGATATAGTTGACCTTGGAAAGGACATAGGTCACTTTTTATCGCGAAAAAAGAGATTGAAAGGGTTGAAATGGGGAATGAACGTTAGTATGGCTGAACCAATTAAGGCTCCGCGTCAATAGGCCACTGGCCACTGACGTCTACCGGCGCGGGTTTAGCGCTTCTTTCGAAAGTGCGACTCAGCCACTATTTTTTAACACGCTTTTATTAGCTTCACCTTGTAAGTTTGTATGTTTGTAAGTTTGTATGTTTGTAACTCTCGTTTGGGCGCGCATGCTGCCTCCTTCCTTGGGCTTGGTAGCTGATTTTCAGGCTCCCTCTCCGGAATCGAACCCTGATTTCCCGTCACAACCATGCCCATGGTCGGAAAAGATACTTCAATTACAAAGTCGGTAAGTTAGTTAACGACGCGAGTCACCATAACTAAGGTTGGGGATGAGCAACCAATTAATTGGTTTTGATCTAATAATGAATATAATAATTAAAAAAACTAAAAAACACGCTTTATAGCATAGGTACGAAACTAAAAACTGAAAAATAAATATAGTTAAAAAAACTGAAAAACACGCTTTAAAAAAACCAAACTAAAAAGTAAAAAATAATTTTTAAAATAAGCTTTAAAAAATAATGCAAAAAATAGCGTGGGGGGACTTGATTTTGATTATTGTTAATATTTTATCAATAGTTTATTATATCTGTAGTTATTATAACAAGCCCCCCCGCGCTTTTTGTACAATAATATGAATTTTTCAATTGCATTATTTTTTTAAGCTTATTTTAAAAATTAATTATAATGCACTCTCGCAAATATAGCATATTAACGCGTCGGGCCCCGTAGTAATCTTTTATCGGAGATATTTGGGAAGCTTGAAATCTTTCGACTTTTCACCAAGCCACAGTGAAGAGGCAATTTAGTACATAAAAATGAGCCTTGTTAAGATATCTACTTCACGAATAATTCACTGAAAAACACGTGGAGTAATTCTCGTTCATTACGAATTATTGGCTAATTTTACGACAACCAAGAAACTCTACAATTTCACAACAACTTCTAAAAGTAGACATTATTAGGAAAGCAAACTCTTTGTTTGTACTAAGCAAAGGTTTCGCAACGAAAAAAATCATTAATTTTCCCCTAAGAACTTGTATGGTTCTCCCATTACTAAAGTTTGTTAGGAAATTTGTTTATTACCGAGGTGGTCTTGTGAAATATTCTTGAAATTTGAAAAAGTTTACCTTTAACCTGCGGTGATTCTCGTGGTTCCATTATTAAAAGTTTATGAAATATTTATAACTTGAACCCCTTTAATACCAAAATATTCTTTATAAAAATTAGAAAGTACTTTATCACGTTGTTTTATACGACCACCGCCCGCCACGGCCCTTACTACCCTTTTTATCATGCAAAAATTGTTTTACCGGCTATTGTACTGTTAGAAAGGTGGATCTTCATCCTCAAGGGTAGCAACACATCCGTGACCGAATAAAAATGCGACTTACGACAATAACAACAACAAATAGGACTAAAGATCGCTAGCAGTACCTCCCTAGTCTTCAACTTGTAACGAGCTAACTATCCCCATCACGATTTGGCTTATTCCACAAATCCCCTTAGACGATCCCCTTCGCAGGGGATTTGTGGAAATTTTGTCCACAAATCCCCTTCCATTTGAGTCTTGTTCTGTGTCAGTCCGTCTTCTGTAGGCTAGGCGAGTGTCGTGGAACACTCTATTGAAACAAAGTTACATTGCAGCACTTTAACTCTGGCACCAACCTGACGTCATTCTTATTATCATTAAAAACTTTAAGGCACTATCACAATGCGACATTGAAGTATATTAACCCATAACAAGAGTCATAAAACAACAAAAGTGTATAAAGACATTTTTTATTAAATTTAAACAACTACGTACTCAAACTCTCGTTTCGCTTTGATTATCCTACTAATATTATAAATGTGAAAGTTTGTGTATTTGTTTGTTTGTTTGTTACTCCTTCACGCAAAAACTACTGAACCGATTTTCATGAAATTTGGCACACACATAGAGGGCAACTTAGATTAACATATAGGATATTTTTTATCCCGGAATTCCCGCGGGATCAGGATTCACGCGGAAAAAACTCCAATACGCGAAGTCGCGGGCTTAGATTTTTATGGGACTTTCACTGGGGTTAGAGAAGGTTCTAGAGCAACCCATAGGCTACTTATTATCCCGGAATTCCAGCGGGATCAGGATTCACGCGGGAAAAACTCCAATGCGCCACGTCGCGTCGCGAGGTTAGATTTTTATGGGACTTTCATTGGGAGATAGAGGAAGTTGTGAAGTAACATAATATATAGGTTACTTTTTATCCCGGAATTCCCACAGGATCAGGATTCAAGCAGGAAATACTCCTATGCGCAAAAGCGCGGGCTTAAATTTTTATGCGACTTTCACTAAGAAATAGAGGAGGTTCTGGAACAACACATAGGCTACTTATTATATCAAAATTCCGGCGGGATCAGGATTCACGCGGGAAAAACTCTTATGTGTGAAGTAGCGGACTTAGATTTTATGGGACTTTCATTAGGAGATAGGAGAGGTTCTAGAGCAACACATATGTTACTTATTATCCCGGAATTCCGGCGGGATCAGGATTCACGCGGGAAAAACTCCTATGTGGGAACGCGCGGGCTTAAATTTTTATGCTACTTTTATTGCGAGGTAGAGGAGGTTCTGGAGCAATGTATTAGGCTACTTTTTCTTCCGGACTTCCCGTGGAATCGTGATTCACACGGGAAAATCGCCTATGCGCCAAATCGCAGGCTAACATTTTTATGGGACTTTCACTTGGAGATAGAGGAAGTTGTATGCCTATATGTTATTTTATCCCGGAATTCCCGCGAGATCAGGATTCACGAGGTTCAGGATTCACGCGGTAAAAACTCATCCCCGGGAACGAGGTCGTGGGTTCAGATGTTTATGGGATTTCAGAGGGACGTAGAGGAGGTTATGGAGCATTATATAAGCTACTTTTTGTTCTGGACCGCCCGCGGGATCGAGATTTACGCGGGAAAAACTCCCTTGAACGAATGAAGTCGCGGGCTCATTAATATCTATATATCGGGATATCTACATATCGGGAATCGAACCGGCTCTATTTCTCATGACCAACTTTAAGTTGTTTTCTCGAGGGTCAGCATCACTTCTGGTGTTTATGTCTTGGCACCCGAATGAAAAACTGCCAATATAGTTTAAAAATATATATTTTTTAATTATCGTGGTTAAACTTATGCCTAAAGTTTGGAATTAAAAAACTCGACGTTTATATCTTAAAGTCTTGTAATCGATTTTCTCAAGATCTAGGTAGGTACATAACGGATTTTTGTGCGGTATGACTAAAAAATCAACTGTTCTTAATTTGTGTGGAGCAATATATTTTATATGCCACTATTTATCTTAGAATTCTCGCGGTGTCGGGATTCACGCAGGAAAAACTTTGTGACACACTAAGTTCCACGCGGGCGGAGCCGTGGGCAACAGCTAGTAAAATTATAAATTAGATATTATAGGTAACTAACGATTCGAATTGTTTTTTGTATGGCTCTACAGTCTGTTTTTTTTCGCTACGGTCTAAATTGACATTAGCTGTGTTGCCACTTTTTTGCGAATCATTAATAGTGATGTGCTTCTACCGTAACTTTACGTAATTTACAATCTAGTATCGTTTTTCGGTAATAATAAAAAATGTGTCTTTAAAATAATATGACTGACAGGCATACCTATACAATGTACCTTAACCTTGTTATTGCGTATTCTTCAACAAGAAGTCAATAATTGTCGTATTTACTTGGTGTAATACGTAATTAAAATTAATAAATATATTTTTTATCTGTGATACTCCATACTTACCATGATTTTTAAAAGATTCGTCTATTATCAAATAAAAATAAAATTATCTGATAAAAGTAAAAAGTTACGATTCATAAAACCGGTATCGTAGTACAACATTACCATTAAAAAGCTGGTATCATTATTTCGAAAATTGATATTTGCATGTGTCAATTTAGTCCGTAGCGAAAAAAAAACGGACTATATGACCTTATAACTTTTTAGTGCGTGAACTGATAAGTAACGACTGAGAAGAAGAAGAATCAGCGCAAGAGTGACTCATAAAACAACTAACTGCATATTGAAAAGCTTACTCCATAACGTGAACCGCGAAGCACGGAAGCGGTTAAGATTATTTTGCTAATAGTCCTCAACGGAATAGGTACTGACGGAGCCCACTGTTTCGTAACTCGTTCAACAATTACGATCGACACAAATAACCATGAGCCATGAGCGCTTCACTGAAGTTAATCGAATCAAACTGGTTCAAACCGGTTCACACCGGACAGAATAAAATAAAAGACACCTAATGACTTTAAGGGGAAAAGTAGTGGAACATGTGAGGTATAGAATTTAAAGCAGATACCTTTTAAACACATTTATTTGTAGTCCGAAGAAAGTCCTCATGCTGAAAAACAATAATTTCCCTCAGGAGTAAACATAAAATAGACCGGCCCACGGTAAATCTTTTGAAGCAGGAGTAAACAAATTTATTTTGTACACAACATCCACTTTATTACATTTTCGCAAAAAAAAGACAAAAATATAAAATTATGAGCGTAGGTACAGATCTCTAAGCGTACTGATTTCTCATAATTTTAATGCTCCACATTTTCAAATAGGCTACGTAATTTAAGAGAATATACTAGACCAAAATAGTTTAAGATACTTTATTAATAACGTAGAATATTTTATAAGTTTTATTATACACATCTATGATCGAAATAATAGTGAACAAATATACTAAATAGACTTAATAAAAAACAACTAGTAGGACTATAATGACGAACAGTCTTACACGCAATAACAGTCCTTGCCCCAGTCCTTTTATGTACTTACTAACGAACTAACTCACTATGTTCTCTTACTAGATAAATCATTATAATCCTGATTTGAGTCTTATTCAAGGGGGTGCTGCATGTTCGTTTACTATCTTGACATAGAAAAAAGTTAAAAGAAGAAAATGTAATGCTCATTTCTAAGTTGATTTTGCCGAAATGATCATGAATATTGGCAAGAGAAGAAAGGAACTAATGCAAGAATCAAGAGACTACTTAATAGCTTCTTTCGTTGTTTCTGTTTGTGCTTGTGAAAGCATTAATAGTTTTGAGTGCATGAGTTACCTATCTACAATAATAAAGCTGAAGAGTTTTATGTGAACATGTTAAAATCTGAAGAGACCCATCGCAATTGAAAAGAAAAAATAGGTATTCTTGTTTATGATAGCATTTACCTGGCAGAAAGGAAGGTTATACGGCTATCTTATATTATGCTACACAGACTTCTAGAAGCGAAGCGAAGAAGTTAAGAGAAGTAAACTAGTGTAATAATAAGTGCATATTTTTCGTTCCAAATTATAATTAAATGACTGTAGTACTCACAACTCCCAAAGCAGCAATAATCATAGATCCAGTCTTCAAATCGATCCCAAAGAACGTGCTGACTTCCGGAAGATCATCTAATGCGGTCATGTTATTCCAGTTAACTTTATTAATATTATTGTATTGATAGATTGATACTGAGCTTTACTGTGGAGCTGGGAATGTTGCCAAGTTTGACGCTGATGACAGATTTCTGTAGATAATATGTAGAACAAAATTAAAGAGATTTTAAGATAAGGCCATAGATTTTATTTAGGTACATTTACAGTCGTACAAGGATCTATTGGCGCGTGGTTGACGTGTGGGTGACAGAGACAGCGCCTTACAGGTAAGGCAAACTGTAAGGCACTGTTTCTGTCACCCGCACGTCACCCACGTGCCAAAAGATCCTTGTACGACTGTAGCTACACATTTTTATAAACAAATCACTTAAGATTTATTATAGGTTACCTACCTGAAAGTTAAGCTTGGATTATACGCTGATTATACGCCATTAAAATTAAATTTTAGATTCTGAAGATAATCCCTAAGACATTAATATTTTTAAAGAATATTGCTTAAGATTTTTCAAGTAGAAGTTCACCTGATGGTAAATGATGACCGTAACCAAGGATGTCAGTAAAACCAAAGACGCCATCGATGCGTTTTCTGGTCAAAAAGGTTAAGAGAAAAGTGGAAGAAAAGAAAATAATGGCTCTTGAGCTTATTATTCGTCGCCAATTCTTTTGGTGACTGAATGTATTAAAGTATATTTTTGCGCACGCGGACTTTCTACCATTTATCCACGTTACCTTTGACATGTCACTCTCCAGTCTTCGGTTTGCTGGAAGAGATTTCATAAGAAATAGGCAGTTTATCTTTTTAACATTCTTAGGCAGGTGTCCCATCACCGGCGAGTCGGCGAGTGAATATTACTGCCGGCTATTTACTCGCTCAAGAGACGTTCAAAAGATATGACATTCCGTGTAAACAAAACAAAAGAGACGCATAATTATGTCGGCGAGTACTCGCTGACTACTCGTACCGCTGCGCCTTATGGGGGCTTTACATTATACAAATTGCAAAACGCTAACTCAGTGCACTAACTAGTGTTATCATACTGCTCTAGTTACTGTCTAACTGCCTTTATACAATGATTTTAGCACGCTAGCTCAGATAGCGTTCTGCAAATTGTATAATGTAAAGCCCCCAGAAGAGGACTCGCTCGCATATGCATCTCTTTTCTTTACACGGAATGTCATATTTAAGACCCTTTCTTGGGAGAAAAAAATAGCCCATAGCTACTCGCTGCTCGCCGGCAGTTGGACACCTGCCTTACTTAACATTATTTGTTAACACTGTATCTGCAGTTTATCTCTTAAATAAAAATAAAATAAATAAATAACAGGATCATAAAGGAAGTTGCAAAAATCGTTTTAGGAAGAAAAATTTCAGGCTAAAAAGATCCCTTTATTATTTAACCATTATTCGTTAGCACGATACTAATTAATTCTCTTTGTTACCTCAAACAATAGGTAACAAATAACAGTAAATAAGTTTTGTAGCTAGCTCAACGTTTTACATTCCTGCCATTACATTTTAATCAAAAGCTGTTGTTAGATCTATATTGTTTATCAAAATAAATGCTTTGTTCATTAAAATGTTGTAGCAAATTACAACTAATACTGTGTTTCTTTAAAATCATTTGCCATTCAAAATCTAAATGTTCATTAAACAATGAAAAGTTGATTTCACTATTTATAAGGCGGAGATAACATTTTGTTTACTTTACATAAATAGTTTTCAGATACAACGGTATTAATTAAAATCTTGTAAGCTCAGACCAATAAACTATAGACGAACGCCGGGAACAAAAGAGTGAAGCCAGCCAAAAGTCAGCCTAGCCTTGTAATACACACGGCGGCACTCACACCAAAACGACTTTTGTGTTCTAAATAATAAAAAATGAATGAAGCTTTGTGTTCCAAAAAATAAAGTTTAAATTTGTTCTAGTTCAAACTGTCAATATAGCGCATTCTATTGGTTTCGATGTGTGCTTTCGGCTGACTTTTGGCGGCTTCATTCGTTTGTTCACGGCGCTCCGTCTACAGTTTATTGGTCTGAGCTTGTAAGCATATTCAATGCTCCGTGGTTTTGTTTTGTTTGGTTTCAATTCCACTATAAACCTGGGCAAGGAATTCCCAGAGCGTCAGCGAATCGATGAAACAGTTCTTTTAGCGAATTTTCAATTTTAAGTCGTCGGTCCCGGTTTTATATCAATAGACAGCAATCGTTAAGTCATGTCGAAGGCCATGGAGCGGCATGATTTCTTCTGATACTTGGTTTGGCCCTTAACCTCTTCACCAATCCATACTGGGGCAGCGTAGTAGGTATAGTTTCTTAATAAGGACCTCCGCTGTGATGAAAAGAGACCCATGCTTAGTTTAGTACCTAAGCAGTTTGAGCCAAGCAATTAGTAAGCAGTTTAAGCCAATTACCGTTATCATTAAAATTAGTTCTAATTCCATGTTTACTTTTGCAAACAAAAGCTTTAAAATCTGTAAATCCTTCGTTAGGTTCCAGTTTTTGTTATTCCCGACATGAGAATTTATCTGTACAATCTCACTGATTGGTTTCATCGCTTTACTTTTGGTTTAAATTCAATTTCCAGTAATCTGAAATGCCCGCCCAGTTCGCGGTATTAAATTCGTTGCGAAGGGCTATAGAGCTTATGTAAATACTGTCTTCAAATAGGATCAAACGACTGTTATTGAAGGTTTTTTGTATGAAAAAATATAATCCGCGAGGATTTATACCATGCTTGTTAAAAAAGTATTAAGTTCATGAACTGTTACTGAGTTTTAATAGCAAACAGTTTTAATGAAAATATTTGTACGTGGAAAACAAGCTTTACTTCAACACTGTTATTTTAAGCTTAATATCTGTGAGGGCAGTGGTCTCTATAAAAACAGTACCTATATCTAATCTATGTTTACAAAGCAAGTTATACCACTGATTAGCTAAATCTTTATACTATTTTACATATCGATCTATTGCTTTGCCTTACTTGCTAGCTTCTTAAGCACTCCTTTAAACCAAGTAGATAATTCGAACGCTCGCTATAAATGACCAGTATAGCATTATTTTGTTGGGCCATTAATAGGTTACGGCCATTACATTTGAGGTTTCCCTCGATTTCAAAACAATTCCACTATCAGATCCTGGTTTGGTGGGACAACCTCGATAAGCTCTTTAATAAAATAAAACATAAAATAGCTGGGCATGCATTAAAAATGTACATCGAATTACCTCCTCCTTTTTAAGTCGTGTAAAAATCACCTATTTTAGAATGAGCGAAGATAAAATTGTCAACCATTAGCCATGATAATGTATAATTTATTTATTACCCGGAGTTAAGTTACCTAAAATCTTAAATTCAAGGTCTTAAAAGCTTCAGACGTCCCTGGTTCCAAATTATGAGGAAGTGACACTAGGTTACATAAATATTTTTTAAATTATTCGACAACCCTATTCAAATTCACCCTTCAAATGCTGCCGCGCCGCAGTCAAATACAAAGCGCATCAAACTCTGCCAGGTTAATTGGATTACTCTGGGTTAAGCTGGTTTATACCAGATTTATCAGATTTCTCTGATGTATTTGTGACGCTGATTGGGTGGGTAACGCTCCGTTTGTCAAAGGAATAAAACTAAAATTAAGTCATCAAAAATAGAAAATGCAGGCAATAAATGGGCCACTTTTTCGTATTTTTCCAAGCAAATTCTTCCATTTATATATTATACCCTTGTTACGAGGGCACATGAAAAGAACTAGTCCACCGTCTTCGGCAGCCCACCATATTGGATTGAAAGTGACGTCACGTAGCAAACCATGCATTTTCATCGAAACTAAATGTTTGTGCGTTTTATCCCAACGATTGAGAAGAATTGCTTTATAATTCAGTTGAATGACAAACCAAACAAAAGTCAAAAATTGCAAATTAAATAAAAGGTTATTAATAATATCTATCGTTACAGATGGTTGTAATATTTCTAACGGTAACTATACAGTATTTTGTAACATAAATATTATCCTGAAGGTTAACGCAACATAACGATATTCCAACCCATGTAGGCCACATCATTGAGAACGCGCAAATTCTTCATTCGGAACATATTCAACTCATACACAATGTAGATGCTGAGTCATAAAGACAATTTCATACGAATTCACCGACTATTTTGTTTTGCAACAATCTTACATCTTTACATTATTAAGTAACTTTACCTACCCATGCCCATGCGGTGCCATGCCATGTTGTTTACCTACTTATATACGTTTTTTATAGATTAAAGATAGCAAACGAACGTGCAGTTCTTTTACCTTTTTATATACCTAATTCTTATTTTATCCGATACCCTTAACTATAATTCTAATTTTTAACCGATTTTTTACCATTGCAATTTATGTGTCATAATGTAATCTTCTGGTATACTTTTTCATACATGGCTACCCTTTTTAGTATTACGTTCTTTCCTGTACGTAAAGGTTGCCTGCAAGAGATCGTTCTTTAGCATTAAGGTCACCTTATATTTTCCATAGATTTGTGTTCACCCATATACCTAATTCTTATTTTACCCGATAGCCTTAACTATAATTCTAATTTTTAACCGATTTTTTACCATTGCAATTTATGTGTCATAATGTAATCTTCTGGTATACTTTTTCATACATGGCTACCCTTTTTAGTATTACGTTCTTTCCTGTACGTAAAGGTTGCCTGCAAGAGATCGTTCCTTAGCATTAAGGTCACCTTATATTTGCCATAGATTTTTTTCTATATAATAATATGTTTATATTGTCTATATCTGGTGTAAAAATGTATGTCTTTTGTATATTGGTAATATATGTGAATACACCTTTACGATGCTACCTCGTTTATTTCTTGTAAGTTACATTTTGTATTCGATCCCCATTCGTCTGACGATATTGTTGGCTTTCTACTAGATTTACTTTGCTTCTCTTTGGGTGAATAATATTTTATATACTATTTATAGACGACTCGTTCTTGTTCCTGGAAAAAAATACCCCAATTTTTAAGCTTCCTTAGCCTGAAGGTTAAAAAATGGAACGCTATAAAGCTGCCGCTAAAGACATAGAAGGGCAGAAGACGTATGTGTGTGTTACGTCGTGTTAGGCACACTCACTCAGAGATTATTTTTACATCTATGGTCTCCAATATCTGTCTGTTCTGTCTGTCTATTTTCACATAAGTCCTGTGACTTATTTGAACAAATAATAATTGATAGCCTACAACTAAATTAAATGGAAGCGCTCATAGCCCGGCGGCTTGCGTCGATTTAGGATCGATCGATTAGGAGCGATCGACAAAGTTAAGCAACAGCGGGCGCGGTCGGTAGTCGGATGGGTGACCGCTAGTGGCAAAATTTCTTGAGCGCTTCCGTGCTTCGGAGGGCACGTAAAGCCGTCGGTCCCGGTTGTTATCGATTGATAGCAGTCGTTAAGCCATGTCGAAGGCCTTCGGGCGGCTTGAATACTTTCGACACTGGGTTGGCCACTAACCCCTCCACCAATCCGCATTGGAGCAGCGTGGTGGAGTATGCTCTAGGCCTCTTCAGTAATGAGGAGAGACCCGTGCTCAGTAGTGGGCCATTAGTGGTTCGTAGCTTAGCTACAACTAAACACAAATCAAAAATATGTTTTAAGTTTTCTAGCCCGAGCTATTGAGTAAAAAGTAGAATTGGAAAGAAAACTCGAAGAAAATTATTAGACCTGTCGGGCAATGTGTTCCTAAGTAACAAGGAACAACTCGTTTCCACATCAGTGATGTATTTTTCATTTTTCTGATTGAACGGCGCCGCTGCCCTGTATTGACATTTTGCGGAATGCAATCGTCTCAGTGAATGTCACTAATCGTTTGTCAAGTATTTATTGGCCAGTTCCATGAAGCAAATAGGTCATGGCCAGCTCATATGAAACCTTAGGCCCTTCTCACACTACGCTATTTTTTAGCTACGCGACTCCGACGCAATCCACACCGACGACACTGCAGTGTTCACTGACAGGACACGTCGCCTCGTGTGCGCAACTTATATAGGGCGACGATTCACGATCAACTCATGGACAACATCCTAGGCGTTTGCAAATCTGTACATAGTAGAAATCTGTGTGTGAACGGCCTTAAGCTGACCAAGTTAACTGGACGACCGACTACTATCCAAAGCAGATTCTAAAGTGCAAATTGCATTGTATGAACGTAACAAATTCATAACTTTGCGAACAGCAATTCAGACAACATCTACTTTCCAACATTATATATAAAAACAGTATTTTTTATTGTAATGACACACTCTTTTCTTATACATTCGTAGACGGCAGAACTAAGTCTTCCCGACAAGGCTTTGATGTGAGGACTCCATTGCAAATGTGAATCTATCGTAAGTCCTAAAAATGTCGTTGTATCTACTAGTACTACTACTGTAGTACTACTAATGTAGATGTGTTGAACTAATGAGTGAAAAAAAATCGATGTTATACTTACTAAATGAAATACTTTGTTTAAACATATTATATAATTCTTTACATAACGCAATTTCATAAAATCACAGTTCTTAACTTGTTTGATACTTCAATACTTGATATATCTACATAGGTACTTAATATAAATTTACATATTTTTATGTAATATCGCATTTTTTTATTACATAAATATTACGTAAAGATGTACTTTTATCCTCTTCTGTTGTCTATTCTATACATAATTTATTTACTGATGACGCCACATTAGACAGTTTTTTATGCTTGGTTATAGTAGTACCTTCATACAATTTTACCTTTTTTTATACCTTGCCTTAGTTCCCTTTCCTCACCTTTTCTTTTGTATTATCATCACTGAAGCATTGTTTACCAAAAGCATTATTTTGTTACAATTTCTGTAGGTATTTGTCTGAAGTACATGTCTTGTTGAATATTTCACAAGATTGCGGGACACACAAAAGATGGAATCCACTACTTACGAGAAAAATGTTTGCTCGGCTGGCCTGTGTCCGCTACGTCACCTATTTTCACTTTTATTGTGGAAAATGCTTAGGAGGAAAGCAAATACCTTTTTTTTTTTTTTTTTTTTTTTGACGCTGGAAAATCCTCATGGATACCCGACAGGCGCGGGGGGGCGCTGTCGGGTTATGCCGGACTCTTACCGGCTAAAAACCAGCGGTGTTCCTCCTCACCGTCTTCCGGCGGAGCTGCGGGGACGCATTCGCACACTTCCGCTGCTCCGCCGACGGTTGCCCGGGACTCGGGCCCAACTTGTGGGGCGCTCATCTTTGGCGCCACTCACCATTAAAGCTGGCGTGCCGGAACACGGGACACGCCAGCCGCCTCGGGGGTCTCCTCCAACTGGGCGATGGTACCCCCCGGTTCCACCGCCCGGAGACCCCGGTTATGGGGGAAGACGGCGCTCGTGCGCCAGGCGCCTCCGCCCAACTCTCTTTCGGCGGATCGGGTTAGAAAGAGGGTCGTCCTCCCTCGCCCGCTCCGCCGCCTCCTTTTGCGCCATGACGCACTCACAAAACCGGAGCGCCGCCTTCCACGCTCTGTCGCTGCCGACCATGGCTCTCACGACGCCCGGCAGCGACAGGTCGTCCCCAATAACCGCCGCGAGGCTCGCCCGCGGCTCCGCCCACTCCGGGCACTCCGCCAGCGTGTGCTCCGCTGTGTCCTCCGGACACCCACAAGCGTGGCACACGCTGGTCGGCTCTCGACCCGCCACGCTGCACAGGTACCTGCCGAAGCAACCGTGCCCCGTCAGGACCTGCACAGCGCGGAAGGTGAGGGCCCCGTGTCGGCGATCGACCCACCTTTCCAGGACGGGCCGAATCGCCTCCACCGTTCTTCTGCCGGCGGTCGGCTCCGCCAGCCTTTCCTTCCATTTCCGGAGGAGGACTTGGCGGTCGAGTCGCCCCTGCCGCCCGGCCTCCTCCGGCTCTGGATCCACCTCATCGGCTCGTGCTGCTGCGCTGCGGCGCCAGTACGCTGCCGAGAGCACCTCCGCGTCCAGGTCCCACGGTGGGGTCCCGGCCAGGACGCATGCCGCCTCGCACGAGATGGTGCGATAACCTCTCACCACCCTGATCGCCATGACCCGTTGCGCTTGGCGCAGGAGGGTCCTGTTCTGGGCGATCAGGGTGTCCGCCCAGATCGGGGCCCCGTAGAGGGCCATCGACCGCACCACCCCGGCGTACAGCCGCCGGCATGCGACCGACGGTCCACCCAGGTTCGGCAGCAGCCAGCTCAGTGCTCCGGCCGCGCGCAACAACCTGGGGACCAACCGTCGGAAGTGCTCCCGGAAGTTCCACCGACTGTCGAGGACGACGCCCAGGTACCGCATCGTCGACTCGACAGCGATGGAGACGCCGCCGACCACCAGCCGGGATCCTGCGGGAGGGGCGCGTCGGGCTCTGTGGAAACACAGAGCCTCCGACTTCTCCAGCGCCACCTCCAGCCCCAGCCGGCGGATGCGGGCCACCACTTGGGCCACTCCGGCCGTCGCCAATAGGGCCGCCTCCCGGTACGTGGCGCCGCAGGACGTGACGAGGGTGTCGTCGGCGTAACAAGTTACGTCGACCCCCCGCAGATTAGCGCCCCGCAGCACCCAGTCGTAGCCGATGTTCCACAGCAGCGGCCCAAGAACCGAACCCTGTGGAACACCGCACGTCATGACCCGGCGGCCCCACCCGTCGCGCGTCGGGTACACCACTTCCCTCTCGGAGAAGTAGTCGGTGAGGAGGCGACGCAGGTAGTCGGGCACGCGATGGTAGCCCAGCGCCGCCTCGATACAGCCCCAGGGGAGGGTGTTAAAGGCATTGGCGATGTCTAGAGACACCGCCAAGACGACCTCTCCCCGTGACACCGCCTCCTCCGAAAGGTCCCTCACACGCGCGATGGCGTCGACCGTCGAGCGGCCCCGGCGGAAACCGAATTGCCGGTCACTCAGCCCCGGCCCGACCCGTTCTAGGTGCCCGACGAGGCGCGCGGAAATAATCCGCTCGAAGAGCTTACTCACCTCGTCGAGCAGCACTATGGGCCGGTATGCCGACGGCGAGTCCGCCGGGCGACCCTCCTTGCGCAGCAGCACGAGCCTGCCGACCTTCCACTTCCTCGGAAAGCGGCCACGCCGCATACAGGCGTCGAAGAGCTCGACGACCCTGGGCCCGAGGGCCTCCAGGGCTAGCGCCCACACCCTACCGGGTACCCCGTCGGGGCCCGGTGCTGTGCTCTTGGCGCGGAGCCGCTCCACCGCAGCCTCCAGCTCCGCCCGAGACACCTCGGGCACCGGGGCGCCCGAGCTCTCCGACGATGCAGCCGCCACGGGCGGCGGCGCCGAGTCGGCCCTCTCTGGGAAGAGAGTGGCGACAACGTTCTCCACCACCTCTGGTTGGAGACTCTGGGTCAGCGGAGGAGCCCAGGGGCGCAGCTGACCACGCACCGTCTTGTACGGGCGCCCCCAGGGATCCCTATTCAGGGTCTCCAACCACTCTCCCCACGACTCGGCCTTTGCCTCCCGTATGGCGATCTGCAGAGAGACGCATCTCTCCCTGTACGCGGCGTAGAGGCGGCTTTCCTCGGCGTCCACCCGCCTTCGCCGCCTTCTGTAATGGGTGTACTGGCGTCTGGCCGCTACGCACGCTTCGCGAAGCCGGCGCAGGTCCGCCGACCACCAGTACACCCATCTGCGGGGCGGGAGCGGTCTGGCGCGCGACATACCGGCGTCGCACACCTGCGCCATCGACTCGCTCAACCGCTCCGCTCGCCCGTCCACGTCGGCCGCCGGGCCCTCCGGCGCCGGTAGCCAAGCCTGGACGATGGACGCCTCGATGATGACGTCACCGTCCATGGTCTTGAGGGCCCAGCGCGGTCCGTCCCCACGCGGGGGCCGGCTCTGGGGAGCTCCAGGGTCGGCGGCGACCTCGTACCGGATATACCGGTGGTCCGAGAGCGTCTCCGCCTCCACGAGCACCCTCCAGTTTCGGACACGGCGCGCAAGACACGGGGTCGCGAACGTTAGGTCCACGATGGAACCCCCGTTGTGCCGCACGCACGTGTCTACCGACCCCCGGTTTAGCAGAACTAAGCCCGACGTGGCAGCCCACTCCTCCAGTACCTCGCCCCGCGCATTGGTGACCGGGGAACCCCAAGCCGTCGACTTGGCGTTGAAGTCCCCGGCGACCAGCACCGGGATTGGGTGACTCTGGCCGATCAGAGCACCGACCTCGAGCAGGAATTGCTCGAATGCGGCCAGGCTCCGGTTCGGCGAGAAGTACACGCCGACGATCGTCACGCCCATAAGGGTGACCGCGACGCATCCATGGCCCTTCGCTGATTTGTCGAAGGGCGGGGAGCCGGCGGCCGTCTGCGCGACGATCGCCACCGTGCCCTCCCGGTCACCAACCCAGTTGTCCCTGGCGGGGACGAGGTAAGGCTCCGCCACCACCGCCGCCTGGATCGACCACTCGGCCAGGCTCTGGTACAGAAGGTCCTGAGCTCTGGCCGAGTGGTTGAGGTTCGCCTGAAGGAGAGACATGGCCATACTTAATCTACGACCATGTCTGCGACCCTCTCGGCGCGCTCCGCGTCAGCGGCGGACGGGCGGGCCGGCCGGGGGTGGGCTGTTGGGCCTTTCCCGGCGGGCTTCTTCTTCTTTTTCTTGCCGGCGGACTTGGCGGGAGCGGAAGCAGCACATGCTCCGCTACCCGCTCTATGGTCCGCCGGCTTCTGCCTCGCCTCGCACAGCGGGCAGTGTGGGGCAGCAGCACAGCCAGCCGCCTTGTGGCCCGGTTGACCGCAGCGATAGCAGACATCGCTGCGGTCCACCTCGGCGGCGCATTTGCTCCGTACGTGCCCCGAATCGAGGCACCGGTAGCACCGCAGGGGTCTGGCCTCGAGGAGGCTGACCCGGGCCGACACCCACCCCACCAGTAGCCGCCCGCTGGAGGCGACCTTCTGGAGGAAACCGGGCAGCGCACCCACGCCGTGCCGGGGCTGTCGGCGGAGAAGCGGCGGATCTCCCCGCACTTTACCTGCTCGGGGGGGCATTCCCCGTAGCGGGCCACCGCGGCCGCCACCTCCTCCGAGGACACCGCGTCATCCAGCTCGCTGATGCGCAGGTCTGCGCACTTCACGGGTCTGGAGACGCGGACCAGGTCCGCGGGAAGGACCTCCCGCAGTTTGCCCGCCAGCAGGCCTGCCTTCTCGCCGCTGTCAGCCCCGGGGATCTCGAGCATCCGGGCCCCCGTCACGGCGGTGCGGAATCGGAGACCCTTCAGGCCTAAGCCTTCGAGGTCGATCCTCCGCTTCGCCCCGTCGAGCACTTCCTTGTAGCTCAGCTCCTTCCCCTCCACCGTGGCGCCCGGCTGGATGGTGATGGCCACCGCAGCCGAGCGCGGGGCGCGAAGCTTCGCCGCCGCGTTCTTCTTGGGCGGGGGCTTGTCCGCCGGTGCGCTGCCCTTTTTCCCCCGCTTGCCCCGCTTGCCCCGCTTGGCGGCCTCGGTCCACTGCTGGGACACGGCCGTCGTCGGGGGCTTCGGAGCGCCAGGCGTCGGCGCTGCCACCTCCGAGTACGCCTTGGAAGGCGCTTTCTTCTTCCCGGCCGCGGGAGCGGGAGCGGGAGAAGCAGCCTCAACCCTCGCCCTGTCGGCGGCCAAAGGCGGCCGGAGGGGCGGCTCGGGAGCGGGAGGCGCAGCCTTAGCCCTCGCCCTGTCGGCGGCCAAAGGCGGCCGGAGGCGTGGCTCGGGGGGGAGCCGCATCGCGAGAGCCTCGAGCTTGGCGTCCATCATGGTCCCCACTTCCACCATGATATCACGCTTCAGCGAGGCGGAGTCGTCGCGATCGACTCCGCTCGGCTCGGCAGGCCTGACGAGGCTCGCCCGCAATTCCGCGATCTCCTTGCGGAGTTCAGCGACCTCGCTTTGCAGGCGAGCATTGGCCCTTTCGAGCCGAGCCGTCTCATCCGTAGCGGACCGCTCTGCTAGCTCCGCTACGACCCCCATCAGGCTTGCAGAGGCCTCCTTAAGGTCCCTCTGCAGCGTGCCCTTCAAGTTGCGCGATTTTGTCGCAACCGCCTGGATGAGGAGCACGCTGTCCTCCGCCTTTTTCCGCAGCTCGGAGGTCGAGGGTCCGTCTTCGCCGCGTAAGAGCGACGACGAGTCGGACAGACACCTCGACCTCGACCGAGAGGGAGATCGGGATCGGACGTCCCGGGCCATCTCGGCCAGCTCCCTCTCTGCCTGGAGCTTCTCCTCCTCCCTCTGCGCCTTGAGGTACGCCAGCTTCGCCTTAGCTAGGCCGACGTACTCTCCGGTCGTGGGCGGTCGCCCTCTCCCTCGTCTTGCGGGCACCGGAGTGGGAGCTTTCTTTTTCTCGACCAACTCCGGTGCCTCCGCCTCGTCCCCTTTCAGGGACCGCTTCCGCGCATTGCGCCAGAAGCGTCCTGACGTGTCGTCCCCGGACGACACCGTCATCAGGGTCACCACGGAGGAGTCAGACTCCTCCGCAGTCTCCTGGGTCTCCTCCGTCAGCCGCCTCGCGGCATGCGAGCTGTCGCTCGCTGGAATGTTTGTGCCCCCCCCAGAATACGAGGGGCAGACCGGGCTAGGCCCGGTGAGGGATTCTCCGGCATCGGAGATGCCGGTACCCTCCTGGGGTAGTTTATTGTTTTCCAAACCTTCCATGTTTTTTGTTGTCCTTTTTTAACGGGGTGACCTCCCCGGTCCTAGGGATTGGGTACCCCCCAACCATTCATCCCCTCGCCGAGACAACTTGGGATTAGGGTAATTTTTTAGAGAGGTTTTCTTCCTCGCGGCCCCCACCGGAGTGGCGGCCCTCACCCCTGACGCCCACGGGTCAGGGAGCGAGTTGGCCGACGGTGGCCTAAGCCATGCTGCCGTAAACGACAGCCCGTCGCCCCCGCGTTAGGGTAGGTAAACCACATGGGTTTATCCCACTCTGGTCCCATCCACCGTGCTCTCTGCTAAAGCAGAGGGACACGTGGAGAGACCCCACTACGTGGTCTCATCCGCAGTGCCCTCTGCCTGAGCAGAGGGGCACGTGGAGAGACACCGACTTGGGGTAATTTTTAGAGAGGTTTTCTTCCTCGCGGCCCCCACCGAAGTGGCAGCCCTCACCCCTGACGCCTACGGGTCAGGGAGCGAGTTGGCCGACGGTGGCCTAGGCCATGCTGCCGTGAGCGGCAGCCCGTCGCCCCCGCGTTTGGGTGAGTAAACCTCAAGGGTTTTTCCCACCCTGGTCTCATCCACAGTGCCTTCTGATAAGTCAGAGGGACACGTGCGCAACTTATATAGGGCGACGATTCACGATCAACTCATGGACAACATCCTAGGCGTTTGCAAATCTGTACATAGTAGAAATCTGTGTGTGAACGGCCTTAAGCTGACCAAGTTAACTGGACGACCGACTACTATCCAAAGCAGATTCTAAAGTGCAAATTGCATTGTATGAACGTAACAAATTCATAACTTTGCGAACAGCAATTCAGACAACATCTACTTTCCAACATTATATATAAAAACAGTATTTTTTATTGTAATGACACACTCTTTTCTTATACATTCGTAGACGGCAGAACTAAGTCTTCCCGACAAGGCTTTGATGTGAGGACTCCATTGCAAATGTGAATCTATCGTAAGTCCTAAAAATGTCGTTGTATCTACTAGTACTACTACTGTAGTACTACTAATGTAGATGTGTTGAACTAATGAGTGAAAAAAAATCGATGTTATACTTACTAAATGAAATACTTTGTTTAAACATATTATATAATTCTTTACATAACGCAATTTCATAAAATCACAGTTCTTAACTTGTTTGATACTTCAATACTTGATATATCTACATAGGTACTTAATATAAATTTACATATTTTTATGTAATATCGCATTTTTTTATTACATAAATATTACGTAAAGATGTACTTTTATCCTCTTCTGTTGTCTATTCTATACATAATTTATTTACTGATGACGCCACATTAGACAGTTTTTTATGCTTGGTTATAGTAGTACCTTCATACAATTTTACCTTTTTTTATACCTTGCCTTAGTTCCCTTTCCTCACCTTTCCTTTTGTATTATCATCACTGAAGCATTGTTTACCAAAAGCATTATTTTGTTACAATTTCTGTAGGTATTTGTCTGAAGTACATGTCTTGTTGAATATTTCACAAGATTGCGGGACACACAAAAGATGGAATCCACTACTTACGAGAAAAATGTTTGCTCGGCTGGCCTGTGTCCGCTACGTCACCTATTTTCACTTTTATTGTGGAAAATGCTTAGGAGGAAAGCAAATACCTAACCCTACTTGTTCCTAAGAGCCTAATTGTACAGTACTTTTATTTACTGACTTCAAAGAAGGAGGTTTTCAATTCGGATTAATTTTTATTTTTTGTGTGTAACCCCAAAATATTTAACAAAACGAACTGATTTTCGTCATCGTTTGTCTCATTTTTGAGCGACATCTGACGAGTGGTTTTTAAGTTTAGTAATCCCATTTGATACGTATTTACATTTGATACGTTATTCCTTACGGAACCCAATAAATATTAATATAATATACGACAATCTGCTAAATTGGACTATTTGGGTGTTGTTCTGTGTCGGTCTTAGAAGGCATAGGCGGCAGCAGAGGTGGTGCTGCCGCCTATGACTTTTTTTTTAATGATTCAAATAGAAAACCTGTAAATCCTGGTGGTATAGCGGGTGCTGCTTATGAGCCTATCCTTGGGATTCCAGAGGATAAATAAAAGTGGACTGTATATTTCGCGGTTCAAACACCACGTACCGATGGCACTTTGTAATGTACGTATCTTTGTGGCGGGAGTACAGCTGTTTTGGAGAAGAATAGGACCTGAGAATAGGACGATGAAGACAGCTGTATGTGAGGAACGGAACTCATGCACACTTACTTGATGTTCCTGGTGGGGACCTTGTCAGGCACGGCACGTGGCTGGCTGGTGTAGATGTAGTCCGATCACGCCAGATCTCACTTAACACAATTCAGGTGAAGAAAATGGAAAGTTTATTACAATATGCGGTAGATTAACGGAGGAAACACAAAGAAAACTGATTTGCGATATGTCAACACTTCAATATTCAAATTGCGACTAATGAGGGTAACCGTTTTTGTGCTCACCAGTTGGCGCCACTGCAGAGGGCGGTCATGCTGTCAAAGCCCGCCCATACATAAACAGTGACAAATGAAATTCAGACAAGCGAAAAGTGGCAGACAGACCTCCCTTCTCACTAGCGCCTCTAGCGGAAAATTCACACGCGGTTACCCTCATTGCGGTGATCAATGATTCGATGTCCCTTGCGTGCGCATGAGAGGAAAGGAGAGGGATATATCGGGAAGCGAATACATATTGTTTTTACGAATACGGAGTGTTTTAAATAAATCTAACGATAATAAATCAAACACCTGGGAATCTGATTTTAGTAAGAAGTGACGTGAGGGCGTAAAGGTAGGGCGTAAGGGAGGGCGCAAAACTGTAGATAGGTATGTCTCACATACATACCTACCTACAGTTGTTTTAAAGGGAGCGAGATAAAGCTCATTTACACTTAAAACTAACTTCTGAAACCAGGCAATGAGGGTAAAAGCGTGTGAATTCGCCGCTAGAGGCGCTAGTGGAGAGTGAGGTCTGTCTGTCAGTGCCACAAACTTATCTGACCCGGTAAGAGGGGCGCTACTGTCTTTGCCTTTCTCTGACAACAGTTTAACATTTGCATTGGTTCCAATTTTGGCCACCGGGTCAGATAAGTTTGTGGCACTGTCACTTCTCACTTGTTTGAATGTCACTTGTCACTGTTTTTGTATGGGCGGGCTTTGACAGCAGGACCTCACTCGCCAGTGGCGCCAACTGGTGAGCACAAAACATTATATCGAAAAAGATCTTGAATTCAGAGAATAAGGGCCAACTTCATATGACTAGGTAACTGAGACTAGATGAGACTAGGTGACTGAGATGGTCGTCTCTAAAAAATTGATACCAAATTCACATCATTCCATACGAAATATAATTTCTGTTAAAATAATAAGTAGGTACCTACCATGGCGGGCGGTGGTAAACTCGGGCTAACTCTAGGTCACTTACAAAATACTCTACCTACTAAGGTCATAATAGGCTCTAAATTCTAAACTCACTACCAACTTTGCTACCTGATAACAGTCTAAATAGATTTTCATTACGTTCTTATTTCATAACTTAGGTATATGGCAATTTACCCACAGGACGCGAATATAGGTACAAGCCCAAAGTGAACGATTTCGACTCAACCTTACGCTTTAAAGCAATTTAACAGCTGGAACGGTTTAATTTCCCTTTATTATGACAGACTTTTGAAGTTGATGAGAATTACATATTGCTCTAGGGATTTTTCATTTCTAACTTACTTCCTTGTTATACCACAGCGAAATATAATTATTTAATTACCTTTCACAAACGCTAATTTCCTTCACGTCAATGTGTCAGACATAAATCTCTTTGTTTATTTAGGATGAAGTAAATGTTTTCTTAAAAAAGTATACCCTCATCAAATCGTTTCATGTTAAATGAGTACGCTCCATAAACATTACTTTGCTCAATTTATTCGAAAGTCTAGGGCTTATTTTTGTAACAACATTTACGGACTTAGAGGCGGCGTAGTCAAGAACCTAATTGCAAATTCTCCGTTCAATATTTAATGCAAGGTCTGGTGAACCGCGAATTTGATATTTTAAATGTTTTATGGACGAATGATAAAATAATAATAGTTCTCTTAACCTTACTGGTGAACGAATAAGGTACATAACTACATACCTAATAACTTTTGAACAAACTTCATCATTACAACCAATGATTGTACCACTGCTGGACACGAGTATTTTTTCACAAACTGAGAAGACCAACCATAGTCCCATAGTTTTCACACACATTTGAGAGCATTATGGAGAATCTCCGGTGGCAGGTTTCCTCACGTTTTCATTCACCGAAACAATATTATGCAAAGGAATTTCGAACTACTCAATAGTGTGATGGTGACCACTGATGAAAAAGCTTTCCAAGCGTTATTGTATTTCGTAAAGCACTTATCATGGGTGACAAATAGGTAGGTAACTGCGGTTAATTTTTAATTTTTAACCGACCTCAAAAAGAGGAGGTTCTTAACTCGACTGAATTATTTCATGTGTGTTGCCTCCCAGCCATTTGCTGGGTAAATCTATGTATTTTAATAATTGTTTTAATATTGGAAAGCTGGTGCTTTTCGTCTGGTCCCATATGAATTTAAACGACATCTGACGGCCAGTTTTTAAGTTATCTCTACTTATCGATTTTGAAGTCGGTTATTTCTTGTAAAATATACTTAATCGTCAGTTAAAAATTAAAAAGTACATTTCAGTTTTAATAATGTAATGTGACAAACGTAACCTTAGCGAACTGTTGAAGATGGAGACGCATTTTCCGCTTGAGTGGTCTTTTCTCCTTTCGGTCGTGTCTCTGTCATTTTAATAACTGATTAACTTATTAACTGAAGTAAATGATTAAAATGAAGCACTTGTTGATAAAATTAATATAACTTAATTTATTGCACGAGACAGATACAACCATAGAGGACACCGTTTTGGCAAACATTTTAAAAACAGGGAAAACAAATGCTGCCAAAATTCATAACATTTAAGTTTAGTAGCCATCTGCCACATAAAAATAATAATACAATTGATATTGATATTAAAATAAAAACCAAGAACTCTAGGCAGAATAGCTACAGCAAATAATGGCTAGGAGGTAACAAGAACGTTCCATACAAAAATACCTACATGCTTCAACATATTCAATCACGTCTTTAGGATTGCAATTATGTTACTCTGGGTTGTAAGGGGCCTCGTCCATTTTTTTTTATGGAATTAAGGTAGCAAACGAGCATGCAGCACCACCCTTCCGCTGCCGCCCATGGCAATTGTGACCGACTTAGAATAAGACCCAATTTAGGGACTAGGGTGGTTAGTCTAGTTAGTAGATGGTGTTAGAATATTAGTTGGTTAGTTTGTTAATAAGTGTGAGGACAGGGACTGTTAGTGATAGTTAGTCCTGTTAGTTAATATTAGTAATTGTCCAGTTAGTAATGATTAGTATGAGTCTTGTTCCAATTCGGTCACAGATGCGTTGCTACCCCTGAGGTCTGAGATGGTCGCCTCTAAAAAAGTGAAACCGGCTCCACACCTTCCTATCCGGAACACAATTGCTCTTAAAAACAATTATTATGACGGTAGAACCTTGAGTACCTTGGCGGGCGGTGGTACTACCCCGGGCGAACTCTAGGCTCTACCACCTAGTCAAGTCCTTGTATCTAAGCTTTGCTATCCTGCTTGAGGTAGGATGCAACGAACAAGGTTACTGCGTACGTATCCTATTTCCAGAGTTTGCTGGACTATATGCCATTCATTTAACCTAAAGGCATGCAGCTAGGTTACCAAAGGCCCTATAAAAAAACTAGGACCCCAACTAAACTAAGTATTTAAAATTGTTTGTTCCGTATTCGTCGTGTTCCGAATTCGGCGTACCTACTTCAAATTTTTTATAAACAAATATGTTCAAGACTTGCTGCATTGCTGGGAATTCTCCTGCATGTTTTCAAACAAGTTGCCTTAAATCGCGTTCCTGGAATCTGGTTTACTTATATTATTTCGAATGTGGAAGACATTTTCACGAGTCAAATATATTTTTTTTTGTAAGTCAGATTCTGTGGGGCCCCTTGTGCTTGGGGGCCCCCGGGCAACTTCCACATTTATGTGCTTAATGGCTTAGGTAATAGTTGCCTTCAGGTCCATTAAGTTGAATTCCCGTTGATTAATAGGTATGTAGAATTTAATTGTAAAAGTATTGGTGAATTCAACCACGTTTTAATTGAGTAACATGCAAAATCAAGCTTTATTTTAACGTAGCAAGTGTACTTTTACCAAAAATTAAAAGTATTTAGAAGCCATCGATCAACGCATAATAACGTGTATCATGTCATGTAAAAGTTTCAAAGTCTCGAAGGACCAATAAAGTTGATTAACGAAAAGCACCAAGCTTCTAGTAAAATTATCAACGTAAACACAAATTTTGCTAAGTGGTTAAGTAGTAGAAAGTTTGTTTACGGAAATAGTGAAGCGCAAACATTATACAAAGACAACTAACTTTATGAACGTGATGTACTCAATATTGAACTACGTTGATCGAATTTTCAGTTTTATAATCCAGCTTCACAAACAGGAGAAAGTTCTATGTTTAGCACTCATATTTCTTGGCCATACATCCAGACATTTCTTGGTAATTTGTCAATGGAATTTTTTATTGTTGAGTGTCCACATCGACTCGTAAAATCGACTGACAAATATTACAAAACAAGTAACATTTATAAATGCGAAAGTTTGTAAGGATGTCAGTGTGTGTGTGTGTGTGTGTGTGGGTTTGTTACTCTTTCACGCAAAAAACTACTGAACGGATTTTCATGAAACTTTGCAGTAATATAGCTTAGACATCGGAATAACATAATTTGTTAAAATTTATAGAGGATTTTGAAGGCACTGGTTCTCCGAAGCGAAGCGAGGGCGGGTTTACTAGTTATAAATAATACGCCTGCGACGCGAGGGGTCCCGGGTTCTATTCCCGACCGGGGCAGATATTTATGTGACAGATAAATATTTGTACTCGGGTCATGGGTGTAATTGTAATTGTTATATAATTATGTAGTCCATGCCACCTGCGACACAGGTAGGTACCTTATAACCTACTGCGGGGGTATAAGTATGTTAGCGTTTATTTATAATACTACATAATTATTAATTAAAATATAACATAATTAACACGTTCCCTGCGGCACAGATTTTTCTGTACTTTCCATTACTGCGTTACGAGGCGTTTTAAACCTCGTCCTAAACCAGACATTGTGGCGGCACGAGGCATATTAAACCCCACCGCCCGTAGGAGACAAAAATCCTTTTTTTGGCGCCAAATAAAACAAATTGTACGGTTTTTGTCGCGATTATTATTAACAATGAATTGATGAACCTAAATCTGCCGCCGCCCGTGGTTACATAAGTTAGTTTAGATTCTATAGGTAAAATAAAACGTGGGATCTGATGTACCTCGTACCGCACTGAAAAATGGCAGTTTTTCATATTATTTAGTGATGGGAAAATAAATATCGATTTTATATATTGGTATTTTATTTTTAAAATTTATGGGTGTTTCTCATTGAAACAGTTCAAACAATAATATTTTTTGCAACCAGTGCATTCTGTGACAATTTTCTTTACTTTTTTGTCTGCCTCACGACTTGTTAGGTGCGGAGTTTTTCGTAACATCCTACACATCTCCTCTTCTTTGATCCCTTTTCGAGATGATGTACCTACTTTGTTTGCAGTGGGTTCTGAAAAGTAGGGTCAAGCTTAGTAGATTAATTTAAGAGTAAGGAAATGGTGGATAGACTTGAGTAAAGTTGGTTAGATTAGAAGGTTTAGGTCTGTTGGTTCCACTGTTCAGTTCATAGAGAAGAGTTGGGTAAAGTTGGTTAGAGTACTGAAGAGTCGAGTACAATTGGGCAAAAGCATTAAATTTTGATGAGCAAAACACCGTTTGCCGGGTCCGCTAGTTAACTCAATAAACAAACATACCATAATTTATCATGATTAACAACCTATTTGAAGAAAGTTACTCAACAAGTCACATTCACGTTTCTATTAACGATATAACAAGTAGTTAGGATGTTTGAAGATTACCTGTATCCACATCCAAGTCGTTCTCTGTAAAAGCTTCGAATGCGTTGCACAACACTAACCGCGTGAAGCTAGCGTAGGGTGCGGTACGAGGTGCGCGGAGGTACGAGGCGTTTGCAACCTCGTTCCGCACAGCGTTAGAATTTTATTAGTTCAGTGCGGCACGAGGTCTAAGAAACCCGGTATTAAGGTGGATATACCATAGAACTAGGAATTAATAGCACATCTCAGATATATAGTTATCTTTTTCCTACACTGAACCAGATGGAAGTTATGCCTCCCGCACGAACGAGAAGTTTAAGTTTTTTCTTACCGCTATAACGTCGAGACACGGACGAGGTGTTTTAAGCCTCGTTTCGCACTCATCGTGTTAAACTGTTAACTGTTTAATGTGTTACATCTATGTTTTGTTGTTGTAATAATGAATTTACTACGAGTTTTCTGGGCCCAAGTGGCATCCACACTTCAACTAATATACAAATAATCGTATTTCCTTTGTTTGCATTTACAATTATGTCAATTTCCGTTTCCAAATTGGTCTGTATATTCGATATTGGCAGCCTAAAACCTTGACCCCAATTCGCTACCGGTTGCTCCAGGATTTAGTAGAAAGCGGCTGATATCCGCCCTTGCCAGAAGCTGAATACGATCGAGACTTAAGACTAACTGTATCTAAAATTACTTGCTCCAATACTCATATAAACTGACCATCTAATTAATGTTCTTACACTAACTTGACTATAACAAACAAGTAACAGTATCTACTATTAAAAAGTCCCCGCCCTAGGACGCTTACTTACTAATAAATTAAAAAATGAATGAACTTGATTTATAAACTATCCTGGGCCTTATTATGAATTCTTAATTCCAGACAGTTCAGTTTATTACGTGTAATGTAACGCGCTGTCTCTGTCACCCACACTTTGTGAACGTGAACTGTCTGGAATTAAGAGTTCATAATAAGGCCCCTGGTCTGTATTTGAGTCTTCTTCTTGGTCACAGTTGCCCGGCCGTCTTGCTTTCGCCCTCTTACTTGAGTCAATCAACAAGATCCTTGTTGGGCGCTTGAAAGTTATCTTTTTCCGACTACAAAATAGGAAGTGTTCTCAATTCCACTGTATTTTATGGTATTAATTCTTATAAGTATATAAAATTCTCGTGTCACAATGTTAGTTATCTACTCGTCCGAAACGGCTTTACCGATTTAAACCAAATTTTATATGCATATTCAGTCTGAGAATCGGCTACAATCTATTTTTCATACCCCTGAGTGATAATGGTTGTTCACCCTTAACATTTTTTTGGCAAAACAACGTTTGCCGGGTTCAGCTAGTGATCTTATAAAAACTCGTCATATTGTAACTCGTAGCTGAATGCATCCTTTCATTAGGTGTTATATTAAATATTTAGTTCAATCTAACCATGTGTACGTTTGGTAATTACTATGTTAAGCAAAGTGTTAATGCGTATACCGCAATGCTCATCTATACTGTCTGGGCATGCGAGGTGAAAGAGCACTGAAAGCACTGAAAAGTCTTTATTAAGGAAGTCCAAGCCAAAACGGCTTTTAGAATGTTTGTCTGTTCGTCTGTAGTTTTGTTAGCGCTGTACTCAGGAACGGCTGATATAATATATTGCGGAAAGCTTCACTTAAGGTTTGTTGGTTTTATTTCAGTAGGTTCATAAATAAAAAGTTATGTTGATTAAAATAATAATTAGCTTTCGAAAGAAAAATCGCAAAAATTTATATGGATTTCATCATCAGCTCATAAATTGGTAGCAATGGTGAAATAGGATTTTTCAAATAAGAAAATGATTAGGTTCACAAGAAACTTAAATTGCTGGAAATATATAAAGAAAATACCCGAGAAACATAGAAACTCTTCCTTTTTTGCATAAAAGAATCCTTCTTTGACATTCCTGTAATTCTTTTGAATCCTTTTTTGTAGTTGTTTAAGTATAAATAAATGTCTGTTGTCGCTATGAATGCTATGTCGAATGAGCTATCGAACAAGGTTCAAGGTAATTCCTCGCCCTAATACCAGACCCTCTGTAGGTACCCTCAAAATACCAGAGCTTCTTCCTGTCAATTAGATAATCCATGTCATTCAACGTCGCTTCTTAGATATCCTTTCTCGGCATCATACATGTAATAAATTCGTACTGATAAGTATCTGTAAATGAAACATACAATATTCAAGGAAAAACTATGCTTAGGGATTTAGATTCCAAAACAATGATTTTTAGAATTTTTTAAAATTTGTATTTGCGTTTATTCGACATTATCTCAGGAACGGTTTAATCGATTTTAATGCGAATTTCCTAATTTATAGGTGGTTATCATTTAGTACCTACTACAAAATTTTGAACCATGTTTTATTTTAACCGATTCGCAAATAAAATTAAATAACCCTATAACCCTGTCTTTTTTATGTGGGTACGTAGGCATACCTACGCTAAGCGAAGAAAGCAGGCGGGGCGAGGGCATTTACTAGTCGTGATAATTCATCCTCCTTTGTAAAGTGTCAATGTCAAGTTCGTTAAAAGCTTTGGAAGGAGACATTACGTTTGACCTTTGGATTGATAAAAGGCAGATAAAATTCGAGATTATATCTGTGAGAATTCAATTTTTACTAGATATTAAAACCTTACTATAATATCTATTGCTTTTGTTGTAATAAGTATTCAGTATCTTTAAATTGCTTTTTACTTCAATCTGGTTTCAAATAAAAAGATAGGAAAATTTATTGAATCCCGTTTTAGCACTTTTTGTGTGGATACGAAAACATGGGTATCCTGAAATCAAGAGAAACGAGGACAGATTTCACCTTATTTAAATTAAAGTTAACAGTAAAAAAATAAACAAAAAATTAGTCATCATTAAAAATCTTTTAAGTTTTGAATTGAAATTATTGGTAATAAATAAATTATGTAAATGCATGTCAATGTTATTTTATACCAAAAATGTTTTAGGTGCGCTAATTAGTGAATCGATATTTTGTAGGTGATTTTCTGTAAAGATATAACTAAAATATATTTATGGCTCAAAATAAAAATAATTTAATAGCCAAAATTTTTACAAATGAAAAAGTAAGTAAGGGCTCATTCCCACGGAATACGTCTTTGACGATTCGGCAAAAAACACGATACGTCTTGACGGATGGACGTTCACATTGAATACGGAATCGTGTTTTTTCACAATTCGTCAAAATATCCGCATTGAAGTTCACATTTATTTCGTGATTTAGCTCAGTTCAGATTGGTTCAGAAACACATTCACGATTCGTGATTTCTAAAAGACGTATCCGTCATAATCATAAAACATTCACGATTCGTGATTTCTAAAAGACCGTATTCGTCTTTTTTCACGATTCGTCAAGCGTGTGAACATGAGTATTTAAAAAGCATTGCCGCCGTCAAAAAAAATAACGAATCGTGAAAAAAGACGATTCGTGAAAAAAGACGATTCGTCCTCGTGTGAATGAGCCCTAAGTATTTTTATCCCATTAAAACTCCTCTATCGTCATGTTACCTTAGTAACCGACTAGTCACGTTTTCAACAGGTTCTATTCTACCTTGACCGTGCCTATATAACGGGGGTTTCAACCCTTAACCCCCAGTGTTACTGCGGCCGTCGTGCGCGGAGGTTGTGTCGCGGCGATTCAGTTCCGTGGCGAGTTTCATTTCGAGATTCATATTACGTGTGTTGAGGGAGTTCAGTGTTTATCCCGAGGTACGTACGTGTTTGTTTTTATTAATTTTAACAACAATTTTTTTAATTACCAAAATTTACTATTTTATAATTAAGAAAAATATTTTTCACTTTAATTGAAAAATGTTTTAAAATTTAACCATTTTTAACATAAATGTACAAAAATTCTAATACTGGATTATTATTTAAATAAGTACAGGGTAAAACCATAAATCTGTACCGTCAGTGAAAAACAGTATAAGTCTAAAATATGAAATGTTGGGAAATTCAAAAAGAAGTTTTAAAATTTTCGAAAAATTATTACTTCGTCAGTATTTCATGTAGAGTGTTGAATGAAAGCTCAATAGTTAGTGTTTATCAAACAGTTTTTCAATATTTAATTATTTTTTATCCATCTTGGTTTTTGAAATTTGAAATTAAAAAAAAATGCGAGTTGTATCACTAGACACGAATTTTACTTTTGTGTTTAATGATGTAAATTGATTTGTATCAATTTACACGTGGCTTCTATATGGAGATTAAGAATACAAGTCGCGAATAAAAACGATTTTTTGAACAATTAAAAGACACAATCAAAATTATGTAAAACAAATTTTGTAAAAAATTATGCCATACAAAGGATGTTTACATAATTTTTTAGATAACAGAGACTTTTTTAAAGTTATATTGGTTTACACCAAAATATTTATGTATTTTTCTGTGTAAAATGTGCAGATTGGCAACAAAAACTGAAAATTTTTAATTATCAAACAAAAATGAACTCCCCGTCTCAAAGAGTAGGTACATAAAGTGAGTCATGCTCATGCCTACAAAATAAAAAGAGAGCCTTTTTTCTTTCGCATAGTAGGTATACTATAGTATACTAGGTTTCGTATAGTAGGTACACTATCATGAGACCTGTCGTAATGTATCATGGATCAGAAAGTTGGGCTGCAAAGAGGACGGATGAGGGACGATTGCATGTGGCGGAGATGAGAATGTTAAGGTGGATGTGTGGAGTGACGCGAATAGTAAGAAATTAATATATTAGAGGAAGTCTGAGAGTAGCACTAATAACCGAAAAGTTGAAAGGGAACAGAATGTCGTGGTATGGGGCATGTCACGAAGCGAATGGATACTTATGTGACGAGAAGAGAGATGGATATGAATGTACATGGACGGAGGGGACGAGAAAGATCAAAAAAAAGATGTATCGATTGTGTGAAAGAAGATGGAAAACAAGAGAGTTAGGGCTTGTTTCACCACTTCCTGATAAAGTCCCTAATAGTTAATTAGGAACTTATTTTCCATATAAATTACAACTTTCGTTCCACTAGTTTCGGATAGAACTATCTGGCAGATTAACTGTCGGATAAGTTATCAGCGCTTCAAATGACTGATAAAGACGTTATTTGGCAGATATCACTGGCGTTTAGTTTCTCTGAATGGATCGATATTCAGAAATGAAGCAAAGGTTACAAATCTTACATATTTCGATTTACATGGTCAAAATATACATGCAAATATATAAAAAGAGTTAACTTGAATTATTTTTAACTAAAAGTATTTGATTACTTAAGTTTTTATAATTTTTCTCAAGTGACGAAAGTTTACGTAGTAGTAACGAAAGGCAATGTAGTGGATAGTGGTAACTGCCATATAACTATCTCACACTTTATCAGGAAGTGGTGAAACAAGTTCTTAATGTCTAGATGACGACTGATAAGGCAGAGTAAAAGAAAAGAACATGTTGCGCCGACCAAAAATAAAATAGGCATAATGAGCACGAGAAAGAAGAAATCAAATTAGCCTTTATAAGAGCAGTAGGATATAGCAAAACGAAATCACTCTTAATAGTCACTACTCATTATATTATTATGTAACAGACTATATAATAATCTTCATTAAACTAATACAAGTAGGTAGAGTTGTATTAGTTTACACAATCTTAATAGTCACAAACTAAGTAATAATCTACAGACTTAAAACTAATACAAGTACAGTTGTATTAGTTAACACAAACTTAATTGTTAAACTAATTTTGTGAATTAAAATAAAACATAATTTATATCAGTTTACACGTTTATAAGGTAGCGAAGAAATATTTTATAATAATATAAGTAAAGTTATATGGATAAACACGAAAAAACTCTTACTTATACCACTATCCACAAAAAATATCTCCGTTTCTATTTGGCGTAGGACTAATCTGAATATACAGAACGGTAGGTAATTTTTTTTGTAATTTTATTACGTAAAAAAATAAAAAATCGTATAAGTCGAGTTATACTACTTTTCACTGACGGTACAGAATATTAATTGAGTCAAAATTAAGCATTTTCTGTAACTAAAAACATACCTCCTTAGGAGTTTCTTTCCACATGTTATCCCAGACCTGATCCCAGAGTTGTTAAACGTTCTCATAACCCTAAAAACATTTATAAAAACCTTTTTGGGATAAAAACCGCCTACACAATATTGAAAATTTGCCTCTACAATGGGAACTGAACTACGAGCTAATTGATTGATTCATTCCCGAGAACTATTGTTTCCGGATCGTTTCATATTTCTGATGAACTATATACGCAATAAATAAAAATACATTTTTTAGTAATTGTTAACCCTGAAATGTTTTATCCATTTTTACTTGGAAACGTATGCGGTATGCCTTCAGTTTTTCTATACCATATAAAGTTTTTATGATCTGGATTAGTGTCCAATACATGACAAGTTGATTTATTTGTATAGAGTCAGTCATATCATCATCATCATCATCATATCATCATCATCATCATCGTCATCATCATCATCGCAACTCATAACTGTCCCACTGATGGGCAAGGGTCTCTTCTCAGAATGAGAAGGTGAGTCAGTCAGATAATAGTTTTTTTAAAATGCATACAAGAACTATTCCAATACTCAGATTCAAAGACTGATTCGATAAGAAAACGATTAAAATGATTAATAACTATTAACAACCTTTAACCACTTTTATATCTTTAACCACATGCTCGGAAGCCACTCGTGACGTGACTGATGATGATGAATATTATGATATCAATAAATTACAATAAACTGATCCATTGCATAATACTTAAGCATTGCATAATAAACAATCTTTGCCAAGTAACAGGAAATTAATTTTATTGCATAGTTTATTAAATTCCCGTTCCCTCTATCCATACTAATCTTATAAATAGGAAAGTCTGTAGGTATGTTTATTTGTCTATGACGCTTTCGCGGCTAAGGGGGTCACATATTATAGGCTACTTTTTTCAAAAATTAACCCCCAAAGAGTTGAAATATGGGACAAAAGTTTGGTTCCAATATATAAAACAACGCACAGCTGAAACGACTGCAACTGCAAGAAGTCAAAATTTGACATGTATGTTTTTTTTTTTTTTTTTATGGAATTAAGATAGCAAACGAGCATGCAGTACCACCCTTCCCCTGCCGCCCATAACAACTGTGACCGACCTAGAACTAGACTCAAAGGGACTAGGATGGTTAGTCCAGTTAGTAGATGGTGTTAGAATATTAGTTGGTTAGTTTGTTAATAAGTGTGAGGACAGGGACTGTTAGTGATAATTAGTCCTGTTAGTTAATGTTAGTAATAGTCCAATTAGTTATTGTTAGTATGAGTCTTGTTCCAATTGTTCCCTTTCCCCGATTCGCGAAATAAACAAATATCACAGACGAAGCCTCGGGCGAAAGCTAGTCCAATGAAAAATTACCTGTAAATAAAACATTTCAATGGTATTTTATAGTTTTGTTTACAACGAAATAGTTCACGTTTACATTTATAAAGTTTAGTTTAATTTTAAACCAAACGTAAACAAATAAGTCTGACGCGTAGAGTCTTGACGCGTAGTTGAAATGAAACTTTACACGATGAAATACAAAAACCGAGGCTAGTTAAAATGTCATCATCTCTGGGCACGGGTCTCTTCTCAGATTGAGAAGGTTACAGCTATAGTCCACCACGCTCGCCAAGTGCGGATTAGTGACCACTTTTATATTACCACTAATTTATTATATCTTTTGCACCTATTATATTTGTTACTATTAGGTAAGGTAAGCTCGCTTATTGAAACAGATTTTCAAGGGAAAGATTTCTGTTAGAGATAACCTCACTTTTTATGATCCGCATATACTTAAACTAGCGACCCGCCCCGGCTGCGGCTTCGCACGAGTGCAATAACTATTTAATGGATGTTATTATACATATAAACCTTCCTCTTGAATCACTCTATCTATTAAAAAAACCGCATCAAAATCCGTTGCGTAGTTTTAAAGATTTAAGGACACAAAGGGACAGAGAAAGCGACTTGAAAAAATTATAAAATTAGACCAATGTTAGATTTAAAAATAAAACACTTAAAATAAAACCTCTATTTTTCTTATTTTTAAGGCCTCAGGACTAAATATCGCGTTTAAATCGTTAAAAGTTATCGCGCATTAAAATCATCCGCGCGTTTTAATAAAGGCCATCTGTCAACGGACATAAAACAATTTTTTTATGCTTTTTACTTGAAAATCGCCAATTTTACCGCATCGTTATTTTTGAATCACTTTTATCTGTTAATAGTCTACAAACAAACAGATAATTGAGCCAAAAATGCTAAGAGGTCGCCGTCGTCCGTGGATATCAATAATACTAAAGGCATCTTCTTTTTATTTTCAGCCAAAAAAAGAGAAAATAAAGAATAAAATGCGTTAGTGTCGTAGATCATTCTGTTGGAACGGAATTACAGTCCTACAAGGACCAAAATATGCTTGTAGGACTATATAATTAATGCTTTTTAACTCTGACATATGACATACTACACCTGAGAGAAATCTTTCAAGTATGTACCCGACCTGACAGCTGGCACCTTATTGGCCGCAATGAATAAAACTGATTAACGAGTTTCATACATTCCCTTACTTATCGGTCACGCAAAAATCTTACACTAATCATTTTCTAGCTTCGACCCGTAAGGTTTAAGGAACTTCGTTCTAAAAAATGACAGAAATGCTGGTTCTGAAGTTAAAACTGGTGTCTGTATTCCGTGAGTTAAAACATTCATCATTAGGCCACCAAAGATTAATGTGTAAGTTGAATTTACTTTTTTATGTTTTTTGATGACAACGGTAAATGGCCACCGTCATACAAGATCTAAAGGCATTAGTCCAAAATCAAAGGAGAAGAAAGATAGCAATAGGTCTGAACTCTGAAGCCCACAGCTGTCGCCATCCTTCAGCAGTGTCACAAATTGCTGTCGATATTACAAACGTACGAATCTAAACTTACAAGCTTACTTACAAGCGGATGTTTCCGAGAAGAGCCGGCCTTGATGAAAATAGCCTAAATTTCCACTTACCCAGTGTCTATAAAGAGAATTTAGGCTTGGTCTTCAAACAAAATAATGAAACGAATTTGTTTAGACATAAATTGTCCCCAGGAAATTTATTACCAGCCTCGTGTTACTGAGAAACGAAGTATTTCCTGCCCTAATTACAGTGTTTAGAAAGCTAAATTTACTTCATTAACGATGTAGTGCCTTATTATGCTCCTTTTACTTTCTCCTCTTAACCATTGGGTTTTGTGCTCATCTAAATGACATACGTTACTTAGGTACTAAGGGCCTTCACATAGCTAACAGCAGACTTTTTTATTATGTTCCACAAATTCGATAGCTGCTGCTTTTCTCTTCTAATCTTCTACAAGAAAGTGAATAAGTAAGTAGGCTTTTTCTAATAATTGTCCACTTCTATATAAAATGCAGCAAGGAATGCTTCATTTTTGACAAGGTTAAAGAGTTGCAACAATAGGTTAAGACGAGACCAGCTCCTCACTGAGTACCGAGAAAAGCATTCAAAGATATCACTCTCTCATTTAGGTAGTAGGCAAAGAAAATAATAAAGAGAAGAACTGACTTTCAAGCTCCCAGCCGGAATACAACTCGTTTGACAATCAATTCGAACAAAAACCATACTTTTATTTCGTGACCCTTATAATTTGTTTTATACTCGGATTCATTTTCGTCATCCACAGTGATCACGCAATGGAAATCGCACAATTATATCTGAATTTTAGCAGCACGCGGCGGTTGTTTATTTTTAACCCCCGACGCAAAAAGAGGGGTGTTATAAGTTTGACGTGTCTGTGTGTGTGTGTGTGTGTCTGTCTGTCTGTCTGTGGCATCATAGCTCCCGAACGGATGAAGCGATTTCAATTTAGTATTCTTTGTATTAAAGGGGACTTACGGGCGCGTGTTTTTAGATATGTTTGATGAAAATCGGTTGAGCCGTTTAAAAGTTGTTGGGGTTGAAAGTGGGGAAGAATTTTCACTCTGTCTCTTTGTGGCATCATAGCTCCCGAACGGATGAAGCTATTTCAATTTAGTTCTTTTGTATTAAAGGGAACTTACGGGCGCATGTTTTAAAATATGTTTGATGAAAATCGGTTGAGCCGTTTAATAGTTGTGGGAGGTGAAAGCGGGGAAGAATAGCCGTATGTATGCAAATATACTCGTGTGGGGTCTCAAATGAAAGCGTATAGTAAGAGAATATTTATAACTGAATCCAGAATGTTCTTACCTATAAAAAGTATAAAATAAAAAATTAAATTAAAAATTAAAAATACCCCCGACACAAACATTTAAAAAGTAAAAAATAATAATATATCTTTAAAAGTAATACGTCGCGTTGGGGGACCGCTCCATTTACTTCTAACTTTTACACAAAAAAATATTGCTAAATAATGGGTAAGTCTAGGGTAAAAGACTAAGTAGGTGGTGTGATACTTATGAAAAAAATCGTAGATAATGAATAGTTAGGAGCGGTCCCCCAACGCGACGTATTACTTTTAAAGATATATTATTATTTTTTACTTTTTAAATGTTTGTGTCGGGGGTATTTTTAATTTTTAATTTAATTTTTTTGTAACGAGGTTCCTTATCGCGCGGTACGGATGGCAGTTAGAAAATGAAATGTGTTTTTTGCGTTACAGAAATGGAGAATGTATACAATTGGCTGTGTTTAGTTATAGATGCGTGCTTATTGGTCAATCAGTTTTAGTAATTGCAACAAATACCTAATGTGCCAGCTGTCAGGCCAGGTAAGGTATGTCATAATGTTTAAGTATCAGGTGCAACAATATAACTTCGTCCAGCAGAGTAATCTGTGACACTCACGTATTTTAAATTTCTGTAGTTTTATATACATAAGGTATTGTTTGCCAAGTATTATAATACCTTATGAAAATGCAAAACTGGCATATACCTAGTAGGTAGAATAGGTCTAATCCTCTACAAAGTTTTCGTTGAAATCACTCCAGATACGTGGGAATGAACTAATCTTCAGACAGATTTACGTCTCCGCTTCTATTGTCTGGTAGTTTCGTTGTTGTCAAAACCGTTTGGGAAGCTAAAGAACTAATATTTGGGCTAAACTGAATTTCTCTATCTTTTCATTACAACCCATTATTGCCCCAATTTGCCAATTGCCATTATTTTCTGGGCTTGGTTATCGCACATGATTGGTAGACTTCACGCTCATTTGAGTTTCTCATCATGTGCTGCTCATTCTGCTCATTCTGTTAGTCACTCAGTAACGAATGTATTTCATACATATAATATTAGGTATATTGATTTACGGGACTTAATTAATATATCAAACAGTTTTGTGGTTTATTAGATCAATTTAACTGTTCATTTCACAAATTGAGCCTACAAACTTTTGACGGAACTAATACTTCTAACAAGGATAAAGCGTGGATTGTAGCGTTAATGTAATTTTGAATATACTTAGGAAGCTCTCTTTGGTAACAAACTTATTATTAATCCTCAAACTTCGATGAACTTAACAGTAAGCGATAAAAACGATTGACGGATGGCTTGCTGAAGGCTAATTACTTATTTTGTTATCCGACATAACATATTTGCTAGTAATTTATAAGACTTGAGAACTGGCGGAGTTTTATGCTAACTTCACCCCCCCCCCCACGCTTTCCCCTCTTAAGGAGCGAATTTCCAAAAATTATTTCTGAGTGCTCATCTACAATATAAATGGAAGCATGGTGCAAAATTTTTACTTTATGTTATTAAGTCAGATTTACTTTTAATATATTTAGATTTGAGGCGAGGTCTGAGTAATTACTAACCCAATAATAGCTATCCTCATAAATCTACCATGTACAGACAGCGAACTTGGGGACATGACTATGCTAGTTCTATTAATTATAAACGGTCCCAACTCGAGAATTAGGGTCACAAGTTACATGGGATACAGTATAACAAACATCCCTAATCTCCGAAAGGGCTAAGAGGGTGAACTTAATAGGCAGCTGGTGAATAATCGCTTAGGTATCTCATAGCCTCATGTATTGCTAGCCCCAGACTTAGAGATTTAAGCTTATGTGATGTCTCTTGGTAATCTTCGAAGGATTTATAGTCATTAATTTTTTTTGTTGTGGATTTGAGATGACAAATGAGCATACCACTTCATACCACTTAGTTACCCCATGCCAACCGTGAATGAAGAAGACTCAAATCGGGCTAGTCCCGATTCTGACCTAGACCGCTTACGATACCGATCCTAGCGATCCTAGTATCGACAGTTCAGAGGGTTATTAAGAACGTTTCTTGATAAATTCGTTACTTTTATTCGTCAGTTATGGACTCAGGTCCCCTCTCGCAATTTGAGGGTTACATCCTATAGAGTGACACGTTGGCAAACTTCACACAACTTTGAGAACAGTAAAGACAACTCTCAGGAAAACAAGGTTCTCCATGATGTTTCCTGCAGCGATGCATATGAATCAGTAATCTATATATAATATATATTAAACTCTTGCGTTACTGAGTGATTGATTGACAGACAACGCACAGCCGAAACTACTGATCGGCAGAAGCTGAAATTTGGCATATGTATGTTCTTGGGGAGTGTAGGGGAGCACTAAGAGAGGATTTTTGGAAATTCCACCCCGAAGGGGTGAAATAGGGGGGTGAAGTTTAAACGAATTCCAAGCCGGCGAAGCCTGCGGGCGGAAGCTAGTAAATGATAAATGATTGATTGTAAAGTAAAATCTTATCTGTTCCTAAATTCTTATTATTTACTACATATATTATATCCACATTCCGGCTAGTTTCAGTGTAGATCATTAAAGGATCAGAATACGGTTCCCTGGCTAGCTTCAATTGGCTCGAGTCAGTTATTATATTCAGTTCTGACTTAAGTGTCTATCTATTGTCTCTTGGTACCATTTAGTTCGTAATTTCAACCGTGATAATATTGGACTTGCAAGACGGAAGCTCAGGACGGAAGTATTTTCACTCTGTATATAGGGCTGTATTTTATTAAATAAGTAGGTTACGAGTATGTTCCACATTTTAAGTAAACCGAAAGAATCATATCATATTCATAACAGCCTCCATCTATAAAGTCTGTTATATCATCTTTTGATCATAACATTTATATTTGAGGTGAGATTTGGGGAGCAGACGAGGCGAGGTGTGAGAGTGGAGAGGTGATAATATAAAGAGTGATAGGTATAAGATTAATATGTATAGATTATTAAGTATTTCTATTAGCTTATTTTCCTATCAATAAAAATAGTAAAATATCGAATATACTGCGATAGGCACGCACTTTAACTCAGCCGTTTACTAGGCCAAGGTCTTTTAAGAGTTTTCAGCGGTTAATATAGTTTTACCCCACTGACCGCTGACTTGCAGTTCTCTAAGCATGCATATCAAACGATGTTGTGATAAAATTTGTTAGCAGATAACTGTTAAATTTATTTTAAAACACCCCAGACTAGGAAAACCTTCTAATGAGCTGATGGTGATAATCGTGGCTTCCCATGACATTTTAGTTTTTTATGTGGCATTTGGGTCAGTATTTTAGGTAGCCCGAATATGGCTAGATAAATTAGGTACGTTCACAGTTAAATACATTTGATTATAATGTAGCCACATTCTGGACTAGTGATTTTGGTGTAATCATGCCATCGAATGAATCGTTTTTGTTTTCTTGTTTGCCCTTTTCTAGACCATTTAAGTTACATTCTGTTAGACCTAGCTCAGCAGCGAGATTAAAGGATAGAAAATAAATCTAGCCATTAACTTCATTGACTAACTTCGCTAGTCTAGTTATGTGGATTACCGTTTAGTATTGATTGTAATGAAACACAAACGGTACAACTTTTATTACATTCTGTAAAGTTTTCGAAACATAAAACATTTCAACTTGTTACTACTTTGGATACTTTAGCTTTGTTCCAGCCTTGTTGGAGGTAGATCGTAAAATCGGCCTCATCATAAAATGTCTAGGTATCGTTAAGTAGTTTTAAGTGTTGTTAATGTGCTGTGGCCGCGCTGAACGCTATATTTATTTGCTGCAAGATCGTAGTAATGAAAGAATTTTATAGCAAATTCAATTTAACTATCTTCATGGAACGTTCGGACTTTTACAAGTTCCCAAAGTTATAACGAAGTCACACTTAAAAAAGTAAAATTAATAAAGTTGTTACCATGGTTCAGTAACTGAATCGAAAAGGATGTTCTTCTTATTTGATATGCATAGCGACGAATGAACGAGTATTTAGCGTTTTATCTTCCAGATATCATATCACCACCTCCTGCAGTCATTGCCCCTCACAGTTGTTATAGCACAGGCATAAAAATCCTCCGTTACAATAGTTTATTTATCTTCGTTTTATTCGTTCATTTGCAATACACAGGTATATAAGTAGACGTGGAAGGTTATGAATTCAGCTATTCCTGTAGAACATCTAAACTGCGCTGCGTCACGTAATTCGACAAATGAGGTGTCATTAGAAGCTTCTTGATCGTCTGCTAGGTTAGGCTAATGACGGCATACTAAATTTAATATGATGCTCTCTAGAGGATTTACTCATAAAATATTACTTACCGGTAGAGATTTTGAAGTAGTCTTGTAGGTAATAAACTAGTCTTGTTCGATAAGTTGGCTTACACTAGGTTCTCTATCTACTCTCTAGGTACTATTGTAATATCGCTTCAATTCGGATAACGGCCTTACTACAAATAAAATCCACGTGTGAACTGTGAATCACTTGGTAGTCCCTTCATATTTGTACGTAAAACGATCTCCATAAATCACTTTTTGGTAAAAAAACCGTAAATATCCGGGACTGACTTTTGAGGTAATTGCGTTTGCACAGCTTGCTACCCTTGTCTATGAGTTAGGTATTTCATGTGTGTGTTATTGGCATGCTTTGGTAATTGTCTTTACAGATTGTGATAAATTGTTATGAAGCCCTATTTTTTTCGAATTATTGGGCTTGATTGTCAGCGAGGCTGAAATTGGAATTCAAGAACCTGATCTTAAAACATTCCTGTTCTCGGTCTAGGTGTTTTTGTTGTCTTTGTAAGATGTCAACGGCGCCCATGACACAGGGAATCCTTACATGGAGCTGTGTATGTTTAAAGCTCGTTTAAAGCATTAAGTAGGTATGTATGTAAATTTTATTTACCAAGTTTCTATATCTACAATGAACAAAGTAATATGTGTACAATGAACCAAAATCACAGCATATTACATATTATATAGAGTAAATTTTTGAAAACCAAATCGATTAAGTTGTTACTGAGCGTCAGCTGATACAAAAGACAAAATCACAGAATCACAGACAAAAAAATCGCTATTTTGGATTTTAGAGCAATAATAAAAGCAAACAATACTCGATCTTTTATATATCTCACATGAACAGACGGCGATTAATTACAATTATTATATTTAGAAAGAAAGTAAATAGTGTATGAGTGAAGACTGAAGAATAAACGCTTTAGTACCTACCACAAAGAACAATCTTCGTAAATTAAGGTTGTGGGAATTATTATTTCGATGTCACATTTACAGAAATGACGTCGCAAATTCCTAAAACCCCAGAGGAATTAATTATTTATTTTTCATATCCCACAGGGAAAGTAACTGACAGAGAGCAGAGGATTTATCTCAAGTATAACAAGGACGTCGAGTAGTAAAAAATGAGAACATAAAACTTTAATGTTTTCGTAAGTAAATTGGTATCCATTTAACATGCTTGAAGATGAGAAACGTCTTAATGTCTTTTTTCTCGACTGCGTCAGAAGGAGGGTAATATTTTTTTCGAGTGTGTATGTTACAGTAAAAACTCGTTCTTAGTTAAAACTAGTTTTAAATAGTCATAACGCGTTTCAACTGACTGCGTTAGTTAAAACTTGAATTAACTGCTGCTCAAAATAAATATCAGTAAAAACTAGTTCTTACTAGAGAAAACGCGTTTAGACTCATTTTATGCGTCTTGACGAGTACTTTGGTGCTAGATGGTAATCAAGGTTTGATAGTGGAGGTGACAGGTGGCCATAGGAACTTCGGTTGATAATCGACCCAACCTCGTCGAGTTTGGGCTAGTTTGATTCATCTTGACGAGTACTTTGGTCCTAGATGGTAACCAGGGTCTGATGATGAAACTGGAAAGGGGTCATAGGAACCAGTAATTAATTAACTAATTATGTCAAACTATTCAAACAAGATCGAATTTAGGCAAATTAGCACAATCAGGGTCCAATTTTTAAAATATCTGTACTTACATCGGTCAATTAGTACATACCTTCTTTCTGTCGTTCTTGTTGAGTTTCTAAACAGAACGTTACAATTATTTTTGTCGCAGATTCGTAGATGTCTGTTTTGCCGAAAATGTCTTATTTACTTTTCTCGCTTGCAACTTAATCCATTGTAATTTGCCAGAATAGGGGGTCTTCCTTAATAATCGTCTCTAAAAAATTTGAAGCCTTCGTTCTCACGCTTAAGTAAATACTTAAGTAGAACCTCAAGGAGTAGAACATTTTTCATTCATCATCATCGCAATCCATAACTGTCTAGCCGCGCGCTACGGGTCTCTTCTCTTCTCAGAATGAGAACGTTAATGCCATAGTCTTAGTTCACGGGTATCGAACACGGGACCTCTAGCTACCGCACGCAAGGCCACTACCAACTAAGCTACAGCGTCGATAAACTTAAATAATCTTGTCAATGTCCCGATGAAGAACACGATGTCGTATTTGCTTCCAATAATGACCAATGCTTTTTAATAATTTATTGTCAAGAAATCTTCACATTGAACTAATTCCGACACGATTAAATATTCAAGTCTTGCCAACATCTTTTTGATTACGACAATTCTTGTTCAAGCCGCCTTTCAGTTTCCACTTGAGTTCTCATTTGCATTCACGTGATAGCTTTCCCCGTTCATGATATTTTAACAGCGTTAACAGAGTAAGAAAAATTCATCTTTAAGTATTCTTATAATTTATTCACTAAACATCGAATTGATTTCGCAGTAGCAAATAAGACGCTTTGAGAGGGCGCGGCGCAGTGTAGAATTACATATTTTGAAGATGGATTTTTTCTTGAAATTAAGATGCTTCGCTCGTGGTCTAAGATAGTCGCTGTTAAATTCAAAATTAAAAATTTCTTGATTTATTCATTATATTATTATGATTCAATTCAAGTAGTTACGAAACAATTTTTTGATAATTTTTATACTTAGTATTACTTTGCAACTTCAATGCGACACTTATCTTGCGATTTTAAAATTAAGTTACTCGGATGTGTCTGCTATGTGCTTACTTTATTGATACAACTAACGTAAAAATAATTAATAAGTCTGTTAATTGAATAAAACTGTAGAAGGATTACAAAAATCCACTCACCTGAACCTGTTTTCATCCCCGGGGCTGTTATAATTTACACTTGCTCCATTGCATCTCATTTCGTGTCGTCGACTGCCCCTTAATTGAAATTCAAAAATATAAAAATTCATATATTCAATGCAAATATGTATTTCATTTGCGCGCATTCGATCGTGCACTTATTAAAGTAAGCAACTAAAAGGCGCCTCGGATTCTTTCTTTTAATTCGTGGGAAGTATGTTTTTGCTGTCAAAACAATTTTACTACTGCGGTAGGCATGGTACAAGTAGGTACCTACCGTGGCGGGCGATGGTATCACCTATCAAAAATCCCCATAATGTTCTCTTAATTCGCACTTGGCTAGCGTGGTGGACTATGACCTTAACTTTTTAATTCTGAGAAGAAACCAGTGCTCAATAGCGGGCCATGATAGGTTGAGATGAGGACAAATTTTGTACATTGTTAAATATGGGGCATAGGATTCAAGATGTATGGAGTTTCCTACACTTTCATGTACTAACCCCCATCCATTTATAATGACCCACCGCAAGAAAATGTACTTTCGCCCTTTTTACTTACGAGGGAAAATCAAAATATACTTCAGTGAACATGTTGCAGGTTTAGTGAGATTAGTGCCTACTAAAATCCGCTCGGCAGACATCTTCCCTTTAGATAGCTCCGACCATTACATAGGATTGACATACCGTCGGCCTACAAGCGATTGCTTTAATTATTTATTCATTAACACTTAATTACATGGCGTAATGTAGCCCGCGAACACAAGGCGTAGTACGCAATGCTAGAATAAATGATGGCAGATTTTTTAATATACATAGGTGTGTAAGAGCTAACCACATCATCATTATCGCAACCCATAACTGTCTCACCGCTTGGCATGGGTCTCTTCTTAGAATGAGAAGGTTAGAGTCATAATCCATCACGCTGGCCAAATGCGAAATAAAACAAAAATAGGGGATTGGTTTCCCTCACACACCTTTGAGTTTTGCGAACTCTCGGCATGCATTTTTCCTTACGATGTTTTTCCATCACTGTTATAGCAACTTAAATTAAGTTAAAGTTTAGTTTTAAATGCTTAAAATGCGAAACTGCGAAAAGTCACAAGTGCGTGCAATGGGAGTCCGAATTCAAACTAATGTCTAACTTCTTTTACTGATAATATTACCTACTTGTTAAGCAGAACGAGGGTTGTATTTTGCCGGATAATAACACCTATACTTACTTAATTATTACGAACAAAAATACAACTCAATCAATGTCATTTAGAAATTAACACATTTTAGGTCCCATAAAATGATCATAATGAGATTTACTTTTGGTAAGCGTTCTAGCATTAAATAAGGCCTTAAAACGTTTATTTTATTTGTTATTTATTTGTTGTAATTTTAAATAAAACGCGGATAGCAACTGAAACATGAAAAACGTTATATTTCGAATGATAGGAAAAAGTAACAAGTGAGGGCGAAAATAGACAATAGAATAGAACATAAAGTAAACCACAGAAACAGACTATAAAAACAGTTATGCAGTTATGTTTAAATAATATTCCTACATATTTCATTTCAGACCAAAATATAACCTGCTTATCTAATTATTCAAGTTAGCTCGGTTCACGTTAATCCTTTTTACATGTAATCCTTTTTCGTACAGAAGCTTTTTTTAAATTATCCGACTTAAAAAAATTGAGAAGGTTCTCAATTCGACTATATTTTTTGTAACTTTTCCATAGATGAACCGACTTTATACCTAATTCTATTTTAATCGAAAGCTAGTGCTTCACGCCTGGTCCCATATTAGTTGAGTGACATCTTATGGGGCGTTTTTGCATTATCCGTACTAATGCGGATTCAATTTATGATCTTTACTCGTATCATCTAACTTTTCACTGACTCCTCAGATTTTTATGTTTATTTTTTATTTGAATTCTCGTCTTATGGACTTATCTAAATAGCTACATCTGATGTCTACTTTTTGAGTCATCTCTACTTACCGACTTTGAAGTCAGTTATTTCTTTTGTAAAAAGTTATTAAATATCTTTTACTCAGTCAGAAAAATCCTCACTGAATTGGTATCTTACATACCTACTTGTATGTTTAACGGAAGGTAAATTAAATGCCGTGAACCGTGTAAACGATCGTAACATACGCGATACATTTACGTTACGAAATTGACGCCTGGAGTCAGAATTACTTGCGCCTCCGTTAAATTCTAACCACGCAGAGTACGCTAAAATTATTATCGATGTATCTCTCTGTTTTACGTGTAGGGACTTAACAAAGGTAAATAGCGGGTTTGTTTATATATTTTTACACCCCGACCTAAAAAGGGGTGTTGTAAGTTTAACCTGTCTGTCTGCGTGTCTTTGTGAATGTTTGAGGGCGTTTTTTTATCGAAAGCCAGTTTACTTGAACGTTTACGTTACGAACTTGAAGTTTGGTAGAAATCGGTCCAGCAGTTTGAAGAGTATCAGCTGTTTTACAAAATGATGTAAGGCATTTTTTGACATATTTATTTATTGGCGTAAATCAAATCATAACATACTATAAATTATGAAGAAGATCTGTTTGGGCGTTAAATGATCATTGTAGGATTTTCTTAGTAGGTGGATATTTATCGAAGGCGAGAATTTAAAATGCCTTAAGTTAATTTTGAATGCATTCAAAATTGTGTGATTGCTATTTTGCATTGTAGATTGTTTAAACTGGTGCACAAACAAAAATCATACCTACGTCAATTTAAAGTGGCTTTATTAATCTCGTGCTTCCATTTTTATTGGACATACTTAAAGAATTCCTGAAGGTAAGAAGTAAACGCGCACTCGCTTCACTTCGGGAAACGTGATTCCTTAGTAAGAACCTACCACAACTAAAAAGCAGAGCATTATACCAATGGATGTCATGTATGTTACGCCAATGATACAAAAATAAATGAAACAGAATAGATATTATGTTTTGTTTCACGTTGCGTGCCGGTTTTTTGAATCAAAGTTGCCCAAGCAGCTCGTTGTCGCATTTTCCTTGCAATACACAATTTTTCCTCGTGCTATCCTGTGTGTTGAATATCTATATATATCTATATAGATAGCTACATATCTATATAAATATCTATATAGTTATCTATCAACGGTGTATGTCTGTCTCGGTCTACCTATAATGATCGCAGCCCTAACAACGGTGAGTCGGCGTGGCGTGTCGCGTTCCAATTTGTCACCCGAGAGCCCATTTGATACGTTGACTTTGTATCTTTTTACCCAACCTGTGACAAACACAAAAGAAAGGGTATGATTTCACCTCTATAAATGTTCGAGCGACGTGTAAAATCGCTCCTAGTAACCAAAGGACATTATTATTGATGAATAATCCATGCGAGTGCCTAGATGTGATAATATCATGATATAATATTGATGAATATATCCGTACGGTGGCCTAGATATAATATCACAACCAGCATTTTTATATGTAATTAATGTTTTGATTTGAAAGATGTGCTAAGGAGTTTGTTTCGCCTTTCTTCTTCTCTTGAAAAAGATAATACATAGCCTTTGGAAACGACGGATTTTTTTGGTTGTTTAGGTACTATTTCTAAATATTATCCTAAAGACGAAGAATCAGACAAAATCCGTTCTGAATTTCATCTTTATACATCAAGCGGTTTTCAATATTTCCTAATGAATTCAATGAGCGAGCTTTCGCTTTTATATATTTAGACTAGCTGACCCGGCAAACGTTGTTTTGCAAAAAAAATGTTAAGGGTGAACAACCCTTATCACTTAGGGGTATAAAAAATAGATAGTAGCCGATTCTCAGACCTACTGAATATGCATATAAAATTTGGTAAAAATTGGTAAAGTCGTTACGGAGGAGTAAGGTAATTAACATAATAACATTGTGACACGAGAATTTTATATATACCTAAGCTTATCATTGTTCTTCTAAACTACTTAAGATCATTTTACAATGGAGACGTGATTAAAATAGACTTTCATTTGAACATCTACTTAAATCAAAAAGTTTCACAATATTGTCTACAAATTATTGTAACGTTCAACTATTTTGTAATAAAGGTCATGCTCTCAATGATTTTGGACAAACTTGTGTTCCTACCTTTAGGTAAAATTATACTGTAAAACATAAATGTCCTCTAGCTGTGAACAATATTACCGCAAAATTCAGCAGCGTAAATGCATTCCCTGATACTATGTTAATGTTACCGGGTGTTTTCCTGCTGATAGTCCTATTCACGCCACTAATTTGATGCTATTAGCCTTGTTTATTATGTATGCATACCTTGTTGCTAAGGTATGTTACAGTATCCGACATTGTAGGAATTATTTGATATGGTGTACTACATTTCAAAATAAAACAATACGTTTAATAAATAAACATTGAAAACGCTCTACATCCGTTACAAGATTTAAGGAAGGTGAATAAATTCACTAAAGTAGGTGTACCTATTTGTCAAAGTCGTACTCAAGCCTGACCAGGTATATAAAAAACTAAAAGGGTGCAAAAGTTTCCGTTTTTATGGCAATAGTAATTATAGTAACGCTCATGTAATTTTGATAACTACGTCGGAAATGAGGGAATGAATGTTATTTAAAAGGAAATGCTATTTTAGCACAAAATAATCACTCAAATCACCAAAATAAACCACGACAAACAACTCACTGACAAACAATTTACGAGTGACGCTTAGAAGTGTTGCCAGTAACACAATTAATTCCATGAACTTACCGCAATATGGCGAGGTTTTCTATATTACTGGTGTACTTATACAATAAAAACCTCAATAAAACAACAGCGACAATAAACGCCTACACATTAGAACTCTCCGGGGCATGCAGCATACAATATGATATCACAAAAACTAAATACCGAGACGCGAGAACAATTTACTCATCACATACGTCCCCGAAATGACCCAGAACGGGTCGATGTACTGTTACCACCGCGTTAAATCGTGCGATCCCAAGCGAACTTCGTTTTGTGTATTTAGGTACTGGAATAAGCAAATATTATTTACCTACTAAAGGAAGTTTCCCGCCGGATTAGATAATCTTGTCTGATGTGCGGTCGAACTCCGATTGTTCATATTTGGAACTTGTATATTGCGAGCGGTGTAGAACATGCGGACAGCGTGATTAGCGTTTTTTGTGACTTAGCGCAGCTATAGCAGTCCCTGAGGTTCCAAATATTAAGTTTGGACCTCCAATCATATATCATTCGAGTAGGAACAACTGTAAGGGCAAAATATAACCGTGTATGTGTTTGAATTTATTAGCTAAAAAGTAAAAAAATCACTAAAATTTGCATACATTTTTGGTTCAAACGGGAAAAAATTAACGTTTAAGGTACCTATACTTATATTAATAGCTACCTAATTATATCATTCATGCAAGGAGAGAATTGCTAAAATATTTAACACCTATCAAACCCTGAACATTTAACAAGAAATAAAAAATTAAAACCACTATATTTCATTTTTAAGCAAACTTATACGGTTTCTCAATGTTAAACTTTTTCAGTTTGAGTAAAATGTTGAAACGACTATTTGAGGAGAAAATACAAATAGAAGAAAAATAAGTTCGTTTCAGGAAGTTAACAACTTTGTTCGAATAACTTCGCTTAATATTTCTGACGGAATAGACGTAGCTACACACCCGAAGTCTGTTGAAGACAGAGTAGGTAGGTACCTCAAGTGAAAGCGCGTCATTCTCCGCTTGATTTATGATTATTTTATGCTGTTTTATATTGTTTTTCTGTCTATATAATGATCCCTTTGTCTGTAACTCTGACATAAAAACAAAAGACTTTCCATGGCATTTCCTTATGAACAGTTCCAAAGGCGTGCGACGAAGGCATAAATAATGAAATACTGTACTCTAAAAATATTGAAAACTTTGTTTTTACAGATGATTTTTAGAGAAAAGTGCAGCATGCATGATGAAATTGTTTCCTACATTCATACCCTTTATGTTCGTGCAAATATAACTAATAATATGTATTGAGTTTGTTACCAGTAACAAATTACAGCTCTCTAGTAGGTACTCCGTAGGGATGCAGGGACTCAAAACTAAACCGCAGACAGACGGACGGATGATACAAGCAAAAAGTCCATTAAAATTTGGGCAACTATACCCCACAGTAAAAGTTACTTCTAGTTTTCGCAATGCCATACTTTTTGTTGAAATCTACAGTGCTTTCGGAACTTCAAATATAATTGGATGAGTTTAACCTCTTACAAATTTGTCGCGAAATAAGTTAAATTCTCTTAAGCACTGTTTCGCTGCCTGCGGTCTCTCTGGGACTATTATTCTTACTAAGAATTTCTTAGTCCACAATAAAGAGAATTTCTAAGCGATGAAAATGCTCGTGTGAATATTAAGTAATCGGCGAAGTCACGCACAGTTGGGTGCGGTGGAAAATGGATACGATACTAGTGACAAGGTATTATTACAAGCAATTGAAAATTCGCGACTTTATTACGAACAATGACGACAAAAGATTACAAACGATTTGTGGGGTAACTTTTTTATTGGGGCTTCTTTATTGGCACACTACTGAGCACGGTCCTTCCTCACATCTGAGGAGGCCTAGAGTATACTATGTTATTTCTGTGTTGTTTTGATGTACAAATGACATTATATAAATTCGATATTACAGCTAAAAATTAATATTTTAATATACAATATACCTACTTTAAATTTTACGATCTAAAACTAACGTTTACAAAAGTTTTACGACATAACGAATGTTATCTCTTGAATAACGATGTAATGTCCCCTAAAATATTCCTCTCGATGTCTAGAGACCACTTAATCTGCCTAAAGGTAGCTGAAGCACCAGATTTTACATAATGGTATCTTGATACTTGAATAACCGTAGATACTCAGAACAAAGACTAGAATAATTTTATGATCAAATTCTCCTTTCAAAATAAATTGGAATACGATACTTTGAAGTTACAAAATGATTGAATAACGTTCAAGTTTTAATTAATTAAAGGCCTTTTTTGTAAACTGTTATGTAACAACATTGCAAAGTCCTTTGCTTTTGCAGGTCCATAAAAAGATTTAAGTCCTGACTCTTAAACCTCCACTCGGTACCGGTACCTACACGGTGGATCGTTTGATAGCTTTCGCGAGAGTGTGAGATGGTTACTACCCATTTGTAATACTAATATTTGTAGTATTTGTACTACCTAATACTGATACTAGAACAAATACGAACACTAGTAATAATATCAGTCAAATTATAAAGAACTAATCGTAACAAAGCTTTACCAGCTTAGGTAAAAGAGGACGGATATTGGTCGCATTTTGTGACAACCTGGTCTACCGCTATGGCATTGGGATAAGCGTTTAAGGGCCACAACATAATATACTCTAAAATACTTATCACGGCTAAAAATGATACTCCAACGCCTCGATTTTTGCATCATAAATGTAAGAGTATGTTAATATATTTCAACCACCCATTAGCGGTAAGCAAGTGACTTAAGGAGGGCTCGGATACTCGACATAATAGAGGATCTTAGCAGTATGTAATTCACACATTATAAATCTCAGCATTTCCGCGAACTCACTGACGATGCATCGTTAATCACTCTATCCATTAAGGTAACGGTAGAGCATGTGGATGTCCTCTGGGAAATATCGACTTTAGCGTAGAATGATCGCTGTTTTACTGTATTACTACTATACTACTACTACTATAGTAGTAAGCTGCTCTCGGTAGGCACGTACATATTTAAAAGTATTTGTCCCGGGAGAGCCCAGGTTTTTACGATGATTTTATACAAGACATTATCAGACCTACTCACTCAAATTGAAACCTACTTCTGAACGCCACTGAAGCGACAAAATCCCAATATTGCAGTTGATCTTACATTATTTTCTCAATAAGTGACTCTATCAAATCTTCTGAGATTTTTTAAAACCATTATAAAGCTAAGTACGCTTCAGCTCGATATCTATATAAAATAAACTACTTACTCTTTTATATTTTAATTTTATGTTCATTATTTTCTTTATTTAAAAACTTACGCTTAAAAAAAGCTCGTCCCTTGCTTAGTATTTTATCGAACTCGTAGGCACGTACCTGGTTTGCCTAGGTATAATCCGTCTCTGCCTACATCATATTCTCCTGTAACCTCGATCAAGGGCCAACCCAAGTTTATTGTCGATTACTGTAATGTCTCTTACGTGGATAGGGCATAAATGAGGCAAAACTGTAACACGAAAAGAGAAGCAATGCGAACAAGATAGGAAATACATAACTGTTTTACTATTTTATATGCCCCGTATTTCTGGGTTATTAAAGTGAAGTAAAAGTAAAGTCAAAAAATATATTTTCAACACATAATATGCAACACTAGTCCAAAAAAGTTGTTCAAATCGATCTAATACCTGAGATTGGCCCGTTCATACGAACTCTTCAGCTTTATTTAACTGTATAAAATAGCGATAAAAAGTAATTTTTAACAGGACTCCTATACTAATAGCTGGAATGGATGAAAAAAAAATACAATAAAGTAATTAGGCTTGATATTAAACAGGAAAATAAGTTGATAATATCCAGAATCGTCAAGTCAAATTGGCGGCCATGGTACTTCACCAAATTTAATTTCGCGATCAATTCATTTAACCCTGATGTAAATGAAGGTATTAAATTTGCCAAGGCTCAAGTTTGTTCCACAGACTAAACCAAAATTGTCATTCAGGAAGCGATAATAAATCAGGATTGTTCAAAAATATGCCAAGAAAAGTTTTTTTAACCGATTTAAAAAAAGGAGGAAGTTCTCAATTCGTCTGTATGTTTTTTTTGTCTTATATGTATTGTGTTATCTCATAACTTCGTACTGCGTGAACCGATTTCAATAATTCTTTCAACATTCGAAAACTTATGACTGCCGTGTAGTCCCATTTTAATTTGAGCGACATCTGACGGTCTGTTTTTGAGTTACTCTCAACGTGTATTTAATTTATGCTAACTTTTGACTGGGTGTTCCGATTTTGATGATTCTTTTTTTGTTCGAAAGCAAGTGCTTGTCATGTAGTACCTTATAAAATGGAGCGACATCGAGCGAGTGGTTTTTGAGTAATCTCGATTTTGAAATCAGTTATTTTTTGTAAAAAGTTAGTTAATCTCGTACAAATAATCGTTAACGATTGCATGGATTGCATGGCATAAAAATATTGAACAACACAAATAAGACAATATGATTAACACTCATGACCCGAGGACAAATAATTTATTTGTCACATTATGTACCCTACCAGGTAATCAAATGCGAGACTCGCTTTGCAGGCTTACAGGTTGATTTGTAATTACGGGAAATCAAAAGACCAAAGTCATGTAACACTATACTTAGATTAATAACTCCATATATTATCTGCTTTAGAAAATACTCTTTAGAGACTCCGCCTGTCTATGAAGTCTCAGGAATTCATTCTAAAATATGATATTTTCAAGAATAACGTTTGTTCATGACGGCAGAGCCTGACAGATATCAGGGAGGTAAAAATAAAAAATGTTGAGATTTTATACCAAATATATTTTTTTGCGTGTTAAAGCACAGATTATCAACGAGCAAGTGTCAAAAATGAAAAAGAATAATTATAAAAATAATCTCTACATAAGTCAGGTGTCCGACCGCCAACGAGTAGTAGCTATGGGCTATTAACTCGCAAAAAAGGGACTTAAATATTAACATTCCGATTTCCGCGTAAACACAAAAGATGTATATGTGAGCGTGTACTCGTCCGCGATGTGAATAGTCAGCGAGTACTCGTACCTTTTGTACGTGTCTTGAGCGAGTAAATAGCCGGGATTCACTCACCGACTTGCCGGCAATGGGGCACCTGCCTAAGGTTAACATTTCACTGGGCCTTGACAACGTTGAGCTTTTGTTGAGCGGTGAAATTTTTTAAACCGGAGGTCCGTGCTAGATTCAAACTCCGGCCCCAATGTTCGGGAGCCCAACGTTCAAACCATTCCACTACCACTGCTTTTAGAGGAGTTTTAATCTCTTCGGAATCTCACAAAACTCTTACCAGTACTTTTGGGTACGGAACAAAGATTTCTCAATCAAAAAAGGCACATCTCTAAAATTAAAGTGCATTGGCCCATAAAATTTTTTCAACAGAATACAAAGAATACGGATGCCTGTAAAAGCAACATTAAATCGTTGTTGTATACCGATAAAAACACTTACGGCGTTTTGACCCTCATAACTCTGGCAGAGAAGTTATTTATGGTGGTCCCTCCGAAAATGGAGCGCAATCGTGAAATTAATTTGCGTTATGGGGAACAGAATCGTATGCACTTCCACATTTTTAGGACGACGCTCCTTATCGCATGATCCGAGTGGAAGCGAGAAAATAAAAAGTGTTAAATTTTTTGACTGTAATGGTAATGTGTGCTATTGGCTGAGCTGATAGATGCGCGCTTATTGATCAATCAGAGTCATGTGAGGTAAGTCAAATGTTCGAGTCAAATGTGCGAAAATATAACGTCATTCCAACCGAGTGTTCTAAACCAATTCTACGCATTTTTTTATATTAAGCTTATTCTTTCGTTCATATTTCACTGTTGAAAATTGTATTAAACTGGGCTGATTGTTGTATTATACTAGCTCCGAGCCTTGGAACCTAGATATTGTGGGCATAGTTGACAATAAATGACATGATTTTTTTCCTACTACATTATCAAAATACCCAGCTGAAACACGATATATAGTTTTTAGGATGAATAAAAGAATAAGGTTTAGACAGGCAGGTTTTATAGAAATATATTAACAGTTAAATTATAATTAATCTAAGACGAAGATATAAAGATGACGCCTATATAATTTAATGAATTAAAAAGCTTGGTTCAATTTAAAATCCCGTTGCCTAACGTCACGCTATTTTTTACAAAAAAAAACGTGGTAACTACCTGAAAGTCTAATTACAGTTTATAGATTTTCTTTTAGCTCCAATTTAAAACTTATCCTATTTGTAAAAAAAGTATTCTCAATGCTGCCGATTTTTTAAATCTATTATAAAAACTTAAAATCCTGGAGTCTCCATGAGATGATTTCAGCATATTTTCCACCCTCCTGTTACCCATAAGCTCAGATATAACATTACATAAAATGAGAATGTTTAAAGAATATAAATAAATGACATTAACTTAATATCTAAACATGCAAGGGATTAAATTTAATACGAAAATCCGTCGCTCGGCTTTTGTAACAGAGTAGATTACGAAATGTTATGTAGTTTTTTCCTGTGCTCGTTAGATATTCCCATCGCTTTATAGTAGGTAGATAAAATCGAAACATAATTTACATATCCCTGTAGACACAAAAGAACGCCTAACATTACTTACTTACGTCTTAATTGCCTTAGTGCCTTTTATCCTTGATTCCCGTGGGAAAAGATCCAGTTCTCTGAAATAAAAGCAGATTAAACTTCGTTCCATGTAACTAATAAATATGCCAAGAATCATCTTATTAATTCAAACACAATCGGTATTCCGTACCCCAAAGATAATAAACGGAACCTTATTAATATGCCTCCGCTGTCTGTCTATATCTACTCAGGGCAGGGCCACCATAAGCGCGCTTTCAAGAAGTGCACAGCACGCGGGCGGCACTTACCTTGCCTATCGAAAACTTTCTATGAAACTTTCACAGAACGCATATTTCCTTAGCAGCCGTCACAAAGTTTCGTCACAAAAGCGATATTCGCTTACCGATAAACAACCCTACGAGTGTGAATATAATTTTTCTTTAAATAACAATATTACTTGGCAAGTTAACTATCCTGTATGTTATGCGGCATAATGCTTGGTGCTTACATAAATTATATGTTATGATTCATAGAAAATACTTATGAAAACTTTGCTTCAGACGAAATATTATTTCAACTGCAGGCACTACTAGTGCCTGCAGTTGAAATAATATTTCGCAGCGGCGTGCACAGGGTTATGACACAGGGTATGCGGCGATGTACTCGGTCACAAAAACTTTTTCTTTTATAGATTTTAGGCATAGGCACAGCCACGCTACGGATCTCTTAAGTCGGAAACCGTTCCAATAGAAGTCTATGTAATACTATTCATGTACATCTTCTACGGCAACGCAGACAAAACAGCGATCGATCGTCGCAGCGGAAGAAATTCTGATAAATAAAATAATAAGCTAAAATATTATAATTACTCACCTAGTCAGTTTCAATTGTCACATATTCAAGGTTCAATATGCAATATGTAAACAATATGCAATATGTAAACAATATGCAAACAATAATAATAATAAACAATATGCAAGGAAAACAATATAATTTAGTCGTGTGTACACAACCACACAGCCAGTTATACGTTTCATAACTTTTGACATGAAACTTTCGAGTGACATTCCCTTTTTGCTGGTTTAAATTTTGTAACTCGGGTACACACCTACCTTTAGACACAATTGATTCTTTTCACTGAATGACAATAGTGAGAACTTGTTATTTTTAAGTTTTAAATACACACACATTATCAACACAAACTTCACAATCGAACATTTTAAAAAATTCAACAGACGCACTATTAAAAGCAAATCACTACAATTATTATAGAAACTCAGTAATAAACTGTTAAATGTACGGACTTTCAAATGTTAAAATGAAAAATCTTATATGAAAACTACATTAATAACTCGCAAACAATTATGTATAATAAGCTCGTCACATGAAACAGCAAACATGGCCGGCGCGGCGCGAAACCGGCGAAACACAAAACATAAACAAATATTACCCTACTAAACAAAAATGCTCGGATTATAGGCACAAAAATTTCCGATTACTTCCGACGACGAGTTCGGTGGAGTTCGATTCGATAGCATGCGGCATACCTTGGCTTTAGAAATTATATGGATGTGTGCGTTTGCGAACTGTGTACGGACACCAAAATTACTACACACATGCAAACAAATGTCCTGCGAACCGCGATGGCATTACTTTCAATTTCAATTTCAAACGCCTGGCGTTCTGTTGCTTGCAAATACGCAAACACGTGTTATTTATAAAATATTTGGCGTTTTTAAGTTATTATATTTTGTATATTCATTTATTTACTGTTAATTAAAGTCATCTAAAACGTACAAACGTTATATTAAAATATCGTAAATGGCAAGTAATGCACTGCATTTCTGCCTACAAGGAGCGCACGCCCCTGGGCACTAGCTTGAATAAAATTTTCATTTTTAGTCTCATCTGATGAAACACGCTCGTTTCACTGAACATAAGTAGATTTCTTCACTGTCTTCAAATATAATATTTTAGAGATTTACATGGATTGAATATTTTCTTGGTTGTTCCCTCTACCTACACATCTTGCTTTATACAATCAATCACAAAGTATATACCTACGTATTTACTTTAAATAACATACACCGGTTAACTTCCTTAAGTTACCTTCTTGGTCTAGGCCTAATACTTACCGTCGTAGGTGTGGTCACCTGAGCCCAAGCTTTGTCGTAAGAAATCGCGTCATGCTTAAGGTTGCTGCAGAACGTCACGATATGATTAAGCAGTTCTGCGTGGGAGGGCTACGTCGTAAGCCCGTCGTAGGACGATCATAAAGTCATAAACTTTAGACCTTGGGATCCATAACAATAAATTGGTATGATGTAAAATAAACCCTACCTAGCGTTAATTGTTCATTCCCACGCTTCCAGTAATTTCTCCAATTTTAGGGAGCTCCCATTTTCAAGGTCTATACTATACATTGCCTACTAACCGTTCCATAATAAAATAGATACTTGTTTTCATTTTCAATAATGGCGCAAGGACTAACCTGCGGATTCGATTCCCAGCCAGACGGATTTATTGTATTTATAAGCAGAGGGCCAGAAAGTAAAATAAATAGAACGGTAGGTCACCACTGACACCTTTTATTTCGATAAATCCTGAAACTTAGCTGAAAATAAAATGTATAACATTTTATAAGATAATAATTTTTCTGAAGAACATTTTAAAAACATGTCGGTAAAATCGGCTATAAAAATAGTGAAAATAAAACAAAATGTTTCTACTGTTTGTACTCTAGTTATATAGATTTCGTTTCAAATAATTATTTTCGGACAAATAATATTATCACAGGTCCTTTCCATACAGAATTCTGGTTACGACATTTATATAAAAGGGCAAAATAATACGACTCGTGTTACAACTTCAGTTACAATTTATTGAATGATCAAAGTATTGACAACAACAAATCTTCCTTTGCTGTCGTCGTTCCATTTTCAAATAGGTACCGGCCAGGTCGCTGGCCAGTAACATTTTAATAGAACTTTTCCAAAACGGCGGTAGAATCAAAAAAATTGACGTTCATAAGTGAATTTGTAAATTCCCAAATGAAATAAACAGTTTGACTTTGACTTTGACTTTAGAAAACCTGAAAAGTAAGAAATCTGACTCCTCTCCTCTCCTCTTCAGTCTCCACTCCACTTAACTTACTTAACTACTCTCCTCAAAAGCACCGCTCTTCTCAATAGCACCTCTCAAATCCACATCTGGCATTACCAGTATGCCAAAACTGCCGTCGCTTCAGCACACCTCATATCACCACCTCCTGCAGTCATTGCTCCTCATAGTTGTTACAGCACAGGCATAAAAATCCTCCGTTACATTTATAAATATATTAGGTTTATTGAAATAACCAACTAACGTTCATAATTTTCAAAATAATGTTACATAAACATGGCAAGAAAGCCCCGCAAAATCTATTCCATCCATCGACTTATACCTCGAGGCCACGAATCAAAGAGAACTCCATGTCATAAGTTATGGCTCGACTGATGAAGGCAGGGTCTAAATAATAGATACGTTAAGTAATTAAACCTTGCACAATAGTCGTGTCAGATATAAGTATTACCTAAATTCGTAAACCCGCCCTTGCTCAGCTAAACTCAGCTTATGCTCAAACAATTGGAGGCATCAAGCCTTTTTTTTTTTTTGTTATCGAGGGGGAAACCTTCAAAAGGTACCCGGTGTCGTGGGAGCGACACAGGGTTATGTGGGATTTTTACCCACTAAAACCCCCCCGGTGGCCTACCTCAGCGCTTGTGGAGAACTCCGGGATCTCCAAAGGAACACAACCGGAGTCCTCCGAGCGCGGCGCCCTTGAAGCTCTGCCCGCGAGAGACTAAATGCCCCATCGCTTGCCATCTCCATACGACGGTATGCGGCCACATATACCGTCATCCTTCCCGGGGTTGGTGATGGACGGTTCGAGCTCCCACTCTAGCCGCCCCCAACCCCGAAAACCCCTTTTAGTCGCCTCTTACGACAGGCAGGGGATACCGAAGCTCGTATTCTGGTCCCGAGCCACAGGGACATGGAGGCATCAAGCCTACAATCAAATAGGTATCTAATGTTTTGACGGGATATTTTAAACTTTTTTTTAACCGACTTCAAAAAAAGAGAAGGTTCTGAAGTTGTCTCTATGTTTTTTTTCTTATCTGTGTTACCTCAGAATTTCGTACTGGGTGAACCGATTTCGATAATTCTTCGATTCGCCATTCGAAAGGTAATGACTGCCGTCTGGGCGTCTAAATCAGCGTGAATGTGTACGTTCTAGGCCACCTCAGACATGAGGAATCCCGTGCTCAGCAGTGGGCTATAAATGGGTTGGAGCGTGACAGCAGTTTCCCACAAAAACCTTCCAAACACAAAGTATCTAATAGATTTTTTCAAGTACATTTTTCTTCAGGTATATCGTGAATCTTTTTGAGTAAACATTCATGAGTCTTAAGTTATATATTTTATCCCGGCTTACTTTAAGTCGGTATTAAAATGCCTTTGTTATCAAAACCCCTCGGCGCTCGTGAAGTGCCACCTACCGGATTTTAGCGATAAGCTCCGGGTTTAGTCATTACCAAGACTTATAAAAAGTGTTTCTGTAATATTCACAATATTTTAAGCTCGCTCAAAATATAAGAAGTATCTTATGTCCTAATCAAAGGATTTACCATGGTAGAATCTAAATAAATATTTTAATTTTGACAGCTCAAAATTTTATAATGCTTAAAGGAATACTACAACAAGAGAATAGAATTTATGTACTTAGGAGGTTTTAAGGTTGAATGAAGCATAAATAAATAAATAACATAAAACAAAGAAGACTCACAACACTAGGGCAAAGTAAAACAAACCAAGTTTAAAATATACCTCAGTAAAGTGCTGTATTTAAGTTCAAAAGCCTATTGTTGAAGGGTATGTCTGCGACTGTCGAGACCAAACTTGCTCTGAATAAAACTTGGCAAAGGAAACGTTTAAAAGGCTTTCATTTCACGCTATACAGAAGTACGGCGGAACTTTATCTATATACTAGCTTTGCCCGCGAATTCGTTCGAACACAGGAGTTTTTCCCGCGTGAATCCCGATCCCACGGAAATTCCGAGATTTAAATGTGTTGCTCGATAACCTCCTCTATCTTTCATAAATGTGGAAGCTTACTTTTAAGCTTACTTATAAGCTTCCACATTTATACACGCTACGATATGTCGCGGGTGGCATGGAAAACGTAAATAACTTAATAATTAGGTACTAAGGTAAGGCATTTCTCACTCAACGCTATTTGCAAGCGACTGAGATCTTGTCAATGTATGAAAGCGACGCGCCTACAATGCGTCTCCTGTCAGTGAGAAGTGTCAGATACCTACAGCGAATTTTGGATTGCGTAGCAGTCGCGTAGCTAATAAATAGCATAGTGTGAGAAGTGCCTGATGCCTAAATAATAATAACTGCGGTCACCAAACATTTGAAATGCAAAAGGTACGATTTTAATGGAGTGAAAGAAACAAAAGATATGAAGCAAAGCATGCAATATTAATCCAATGATTAAAAAATGGTAGGTAAGGAGACAACAGGAAGGCTCACACCCACAACAATCTTAAATGAAGATACTCGTAGCAAACAAGCATGCATCACCACCCTTTCGCTACTGCCCATCACAACTATGACCGACACAGAACAAGACTCAGATCGGAACCAGGTTATTAGTTCAGTCAGTAGGTATTATTTCGAATTCGAACACTGACTGTATTAGAAGGTTATTTAGTTCGTTTGGTTGAAAACTGACTAACTGAAGCAGGAACTGTTGATACCTTATTAATAGTTATTCCTGTTAGTTCTGTCGTTATCGTATTCGTTGCTTAGTTAGCACAGTGAGAGAGAGCGGATGTTGACTTGAAATCAAGAATCGAGCCCCTTCACCAAAACTGCCAAACTGATACAAAAAGCTACAATTCAAAAGCCATTCGTTTCTGTATTTAATTATTCCGGCAAGAACTTCGTCGGACAAGTTTCGTCAAACTTCTTATTCTCTTTGGCCCTAAATTGCATTTATGCAAGACGAGGCCAGGCCCTTCGCAACTTTGGCCGAGTTAGATCTACCTCGTACCTCTGAAATGTGAATATTTAATTAAGGAACATCACTTGTCGAGCCTAGGCTGTTAATAACAAGGCTTCGGGTGTCCCTAAGCACTTACACTCGAAGCTAACTAGGCGTGATTCATGAAACTGATAGATAGAAATATAATAACTTTTAACAAAAAAGAACCGACCTTAACGCCGAAAAGTAAAAATCAGTTCAGTTAAACGCGGTTAATATGCCTAAATCCTTCTCCTAAGTCTGATAAACACGATGCTGAAAACCGTATCAAAATCGGTTCGGCCAAACAATATGCCTTGAGGGACCGATGTTTAAGTATACAGGCTGTTCTATTTTTTCCTGTATTTTTGTGCTATTTAGTTTGTTTGAAAAAAACATTTTTGTAAATAAGATGTTAGGCGTTTTTTACTAAATGTAAATGTTCCTTGCATGAAGCAGGGCTCGTGGTTTCATTTATCGTTGTATTGTGGTATCCACCTTGTATATTTATCATTATATCATAACTAGAGAACTGCCCGCGCTTCGCTTCGGGACCCGTAGGTAACAGCCGCGTAGGTCCCGCTCTCGTAGGAATTTAGGCTAAAAAGTAGCCTACTACTCGCTCTCTTCACTCCACCCTGTCTGAGGTGTGTGGAGCCCTCGGGACACAGTTAGTTCCCCTTTGGGGGTGTCTCTCGCGGCCCGTTAAAACGGGCCGGTTCTTGGGCTGGGCCCTAAGGCCCTTGGTTGTCCATCTGTGGTTAACCAATAGGTCAAGTCCGGTGAGTGGTGGCCTTTTTACAGGCCACAGAGTCTTAAACGGGATGGGGTTCATCTTCGCGCCGCCCAGGCGATCGAGGCCCTACCGGGTGAATCCCGCTGGTTGGAAGCCCAGCAGGAGCCGATCAGTGCCGGGCGACGACTTACGAAGCCCCAGTATCAGTCAGTGCTAGGCCCGTCCCGCGCAACCAGCAAGTCGCGCGGGAAGGCCCAGCGGTCTGGTGGACGGGTGTGGAGCGGCGCCAGGTACTGCAGATGCGGGAACCGCGACGCGTCGACACGCCCGAACATGTTGCGTGCCAATCTCTCGATGAAGTCGTCCAGGCTCTCGACTCGAAGGTCCCTCTGGTCCGCTGGCACTATCCTGTTGGCTGAGCAACTTGCGGACATCAGCCAACAGGATAGTGCCAGCGGGCGGGCGGTACACTGAATACAGCCGGAGCGGGGAGTTCTCGAGGCAGAGCTAAAGTAGCCTATTACATTTGCCTATGACTTAAGTAAATTACATGTAGTATTTGATACCGTAATTCAGAACTTGCAAATGAATTTTATTACCGCCATCTATTAACAACTCCGAAAATAAATATCTAGCAACTAACAAAACATCGATCTTCCCATGGGAATGGGATGTTTTTCCGCGGTAAAAAGTAGCCTACGTCACTCTCCACCCTCCTAACTATCCCCACACACATAAACCTTACCATATAATAGCTTTGTTGCGACGTGAAAGCGTCACAAACAAACAAACAAACAAACAAACAAACAAACAAACAAACAAACAAACACACTTTCACATTTATAATATTAGTAAGGATAGTAAGGATTATATTCTTTTTTAATAACCTTGGTCATAAACTTTTGTTTTAATATTGAGTCTTTAATGTCATCACTTTCGTTATGAATGCCATTACATTTGAACTACAGTCTAAATCGCCTGGTTCATGAAAATAACTTGCCATTATGCCTTCTGTAAGCTATTATGGAAATCGGCAGACGTTGTTCTACAGCATATTTTGTTTTAACGTTTTTTGTTAATACCTTTAAGAAATGCTTATTAAATTCTATATTTGTCTATAAATACATTTGAGGCATCACTTCGACGTCTCAATCAGTTTGGCTGAACTCTTAGTAAAGGGCAATTGCGTTCCAATTCTAAATCAACTCCATCGCGAGACGAAACTCAAACTCACATTATATCAAAATCAATATAACCGTTTAGAACTTCAGAATTTTATAAACATAAACATATCTTCTACAACATCAACAGCAGAAGAAAACCTTTGGTAACGGTGGTGGACCAATAAAATTACCTGACGTCGATTATTGACACGTAAATAAATTGTCCTGTATTGAAAAATACCTACATTAATTATTTTGACCTTGACTTTGATACTAACTGGTTGTCTTTTGTCTTTACAGGTACTGAATCAACATCATAAATGCTCAATTTATGATTAGGAAGAATCTCAGTGTTAAAAAAGTAATTTCAAAATCCAATGCTGGTTATAGTGTAAGTTCAGTGCAAGTGCTCTAATGGAAATTGCAGTGTACGAAGTGCGGTGTAGAATGTGAACGATGACGTCATTCCCGGAGAACTTTAACGACACAGTGGTGAAGGCGATCGACGAGGGGTTTCCCCTGCTCATGCCCAGATGGGGCTACGTGGTGTCTGCGTTTGTGCTATTCCTCATCGGCTTCTTTGGGTTCTTCCTGAACCTCCTAGTAATCCTGCTCATGTTCAAGGATCGACAGGTGAGTTCTTTTCCTGAGATTAGCGTTCAGTCAACTTTGCAACAATCTGCGTGCAAACTCGTATGTATAATGGTGCATACTTTCATGCAAGTAGCACCTCCTTCCCTATTCATAGGATCATACAATGAACAAAGAACCTATGCATGGATTGTTGCAAAGTAGATTATCCTCTAATCTGTAATAAAGGAGTTCCGCAAAGTAACGCCTGATTCAATTAACTATCTTTCTCTGATGTTTGTGTGCGCTAGGAATGATGTTTATTGATAAGATTATTATATTATGAATTATGAAAATTAATGCACGCTCTGCTCTTTGACAATTTATAATTACTCTGCTATTAACGTAATTATTATTTCAATCTTAGTCATTATAGAACTTTCATACAGCTTTCTATCCCTATTTACACCTTTCTATCTGGAACATAATGTAAAAACAATTAAAGCACTAGAAATAATACTAAATACCGTGGCGGGCAGTGGTCTATATTATAAACCAATAGAACTCGTTTTTTCAATATACTCCGGATAGATAACCCTTGATTAAGATAGATATCACAAAGCTTTTACCGGTTGACAGCTCCGACTCTTTGAGGAACCCAAACGAATTCAGGATAGATTCCCTAGCGATAGGCAATCCATCAATTTGTCTTGTCAACCAAAAGCTATTTACCACGAATGATTTTGGCATTTGTTTTTCTACGCCCTAAACAGGCCAACGGGCAGACGGGTCATCTAATGTTTAGTGATTATCGTCGCCCATGGATAATACATTACCAACTGGTTTCCAGCTTCATGTCGACCCATCAGGGTCTATTGAGCTCAGGTCTCTTCTCAAAATGAGAAGGTTAACGCCATAGTCCACTGGCCAAAAGCGGATTGGCAGATTTCATAGACCTTTGCGTTTTTCAAACTCTCTGGTATGAAGATTTCCTCACGATGTTTTTCTTCACCATCATAGCGAGGGACATGAACATTTTTAAAACGCACATAACTCTGAAAAGTCAGAAGTGCTTGTCCTGGGATTTAAACCTGGACCCCCCGAGTAGGGGGCCGAGCCTAGAAGCAAGTAATGGACACCTTGAAAGGACCTATGCCAAAGTATAGCATAGTAGCCGCCGCTTATGGCCAGTAATAAAGATGACATCTGATAACTATAATTATGGTAAGATTTATGTCTCTTATTTTAGAAATAATTACATAATTTCCAAGGTCTCAAATTAAACGATCTCCTTACAAAATTTCATCTGAATCGAATTGAGATCAGATTCACGGAATTGAAAGGGAATAGGTGGGTGGTAAACAGACAGATTAATTTTCAGCTAAATTACCGTATTAATTTGCCTACGCTGCCTAAAACAGGGCTCTATCTCTTGGAATCAAAGAGAGACGGTGTTGTCCATGGCACCCACGACACAGTGAGCTATGAGTGTGTATTATTTATTGTCCAATTCAACGATGTACTAGTAGGTACGTTAACGGCTTATTCGGTCATCTACGATATTTGCTACGAGTACGAATATTTGATCGCTTTCGGATCGGTGCGCGGTGTTGGTGAGCGCAAATCAAAGGATTACTCGTCTGTACGTGCGCACATCATTCTTGTTTAAAAAATGTATACTCGTATGTGAGAAAGATAAACGATATGAATAGTCATAAATATGTAATCGGGTATGTAATGGCGAAAAAATAGAACAAATATTCATATACTCGATATGAGATGTTAGAAGCGCTGGGACTGAAATTTTGATAGGAAAATGCACGATAAGTACTTACTACTAGTGATTGAGTAGATTGTTTTTAACCGACTTCAGAAAAAAAGGAGATTCTTAATTAGACCGTATTAATATGCTTTTTTTTTTAATCGCTGAATTTGATATTTTTTTTGGAAAGTAGATATTCCAGGGGTGGTCCCACTCAATTATTTTGGGACCACACCACAATCCGTACCTATTACCTACCTACCCTACGTAATAAAAAGTAATAGATAATGATGACAGCCAAAAAAATACGCTCGAATTACCTTAAGAACCCTCTCATATTTTTCAAGTCGGTTAAATATAGTAATTGGCAGAACTTAAATTATAACTGAGAGAGACGTAGATAGTTAATTAGGTAGCACCCGAGTGCAGTTACTTGAGGTTTGGAGGTGAAATTGTTGTTGAGAGACTGTTAGTAAAAATAAACTTATCTACTTTAAAACTAATTAACTTTTCTTTCTATTTAAATACTACTGGTAGAAAGAAGTGACGTTAAAGTTTTTTACTGATTTACTTTTTTGCATAATTCAACTTTTCAGAACTAAACCAGAGTTCGCTGGGTAACTTTGACTCATCGTATTTTTTTATTTAATTAAAACTTATACTCATCGATGCATCGATGGGCAAATGGGCCAACATTGACCTTATACCTCTTATTTACAGACATAAAACGTTCACACTTTTATAATAGGTATAGATAATATCTATTATTGCTTGACCAGAAAAATAGAAAACCTGTCATGAGGGCGCTAAAGTTTCCATTTCTATGGCAACAGCACAGACAACAGTAACTCAAGTAACTATAGTAACGCTCATGTTATTATTGTCATTTCGACAACTATGTCGGAATTGTTATTTTAAGGATATTAAATGTTATTTTATACGAAATGATATTTTAGTACATAGAAAACCACTTTTCTTTCACGAATATGAACAGTTTTTGTCATTTTAGCACAAAATAGACACTTTTTTTTACTTAAAATAAGTTAATGCTTGACAACGTTCCCACCTGATGGTAAGTGGCGATGAAGTCCAAGATGATGTACGCACTAACTTATAGAAGCCTATTCACTCTTCTCTTGAAGACTCCCACATCATACACAGCCGGAAACACCGACGCAGGCAAGCTATTCCAGTCCTTCGCAGTACGCATAATGAACGACGACGCAAATCTTGTCGTTCGTATCTGCGGGACGTTTACGACGTAAGGGTGGATGCTCGCCGTTCGTCGTGTTGTTCGATGGAGGAACGGGGATGGGGGGATTAAGCCGAACAGTTCCTGCGCATACTCTCCAAAATGTATCCTGTAGAACGTATCTGCGGGACGTTTACGACGTAAGGGTGGATGCTCGCCGTGCGTCGTGTTGTTCGATGGAGGAACGGGGATGGGGGGATTAAGCCGAACAGTTCCTGCGCATACTCTCCAAAATGTATCCTGTAGAAGCACGACAGGCTGGCAACCTTGCGCCTATGCTCGAGGCTTTGCAGGTTGGTTTCAGCCAAATGTTGGTCACCAATGAGCCTCTTTGCACGCCTCTCCATCGAATCCAAGGCTGATAGTTGAGTTTTGGTGGCGCCAGCCCAGATGTGACAGCAGTACTCCACACAAGGTCGAACCTGAGCTTTATACAAGGTCAACAGCTGTTCCGGTGTGAATTACTGCCGCACCTTCGCAAGTACTCCAAGTTTCCTTGCGGCCGCTTTTGCCTTGGATTCGATGAACCGCCCGAAATTCAGTTTAAAAAGTAAAAAGACTTAAAAAAGACAAACATGGGACATACTGTGACATTCAAACTCATTGACAAGCAATTTACGATTGACGTTTAGAAACTAAGCGTTGCCAGTATAAGAAATTAGTTCCATGAGTTTACCGCAATATGGCGAGGTTTTTTATATTCCTGGTCAAGCAATATGTTGTGAGAGGATGTGATGACACTACGTAAAATTCACGTCCGTAGGTATTATTTACGATACGAATCACGTACGTATAATACGCTATTTTCTGGGATAAAATTGTCAATATAAATAACGTCCGCGAGAAATATATCCGAAGCCCGTGTACAAAAAGTTGATTAATGGACAAAGAAGCTTTTCGGCTCATCGTACGATGGCCGGCACACGGCTACAACAGATAACCGAACCCTTTTCAAACAAGATTATACTTAAGTAACGCTTATTGTCTAACGCTGGAACACAGGCGTAGAGTAGCCAGCCTCTCAGTATTCCAGGGTACACTGTGGAGTGTGCACAAGAACTGCATCACTTAATTCCGCAACCGAGCTATAGTCACACCGAGTTACACCGGTGTGACTACGGAGCAGTAAAATGCTTCCCCTATCTCCTTTCTACTACTGAACTGAACAAGTCGGATGGCGAGTTTTCCATCCTTTCGCCGTGAAGGAGAGCAGTACGAACGACATACTTTTCTTAGTATCATGCTTATATCATGGATAACGTGAAGGATTGCTATGTTTGATTTTAACTTGGATACATTGAAGTTAGTAGCGGTGATAACTCACCTAGTGGTTAAGAATTCCGCCTCCTAATTGGAGAATCTGCGGTCGAATCCCAGAGCACCTCTGACTTTTCGGAGTTATGTGCGTTTTAAGCGTTTAAATGTCACTTGCTATAACGGTGAAGGAAAACTTCATGAAGAAACCTGCATACCGGAGAATTCGCAAAGATCTAAAGTGTGTGTAGTCTGCCAATCCGCACTTGGCCAGCGTGGTGGACTAGGCCTGAAGCCTGAACCTTCTCATAGTGTGAGGAAACCCTTGCTCAATCACTACTGATAGCCCACTGGCCAAGATTAGTTCAGATTATGATGTTCAAGTCACAATTGGATAAGTTTTTTCTAAGTTATCACGTTTCACTTTATCTAAGAGCTACTTTGCCACTTAACATCAGTTTAGAGTATTTTTAACGCTACAGTAGCGATACAGAACTAAACATTTATCTAATACACATTTACGCCACATAAATGTCTGCCTCGGCATTTGAGTGTTTTCCACGTTGTGAGTTACCAGAAAGTTTGATGTTTATATGGGTTATAAAGTTACCGTTAGGCAAACCTCATTTTATTTAGAATTCTATTGGTGGCTTCGTGTAGGTAAGAGCGTAGTTGGTAATATAACATTGTTCTGTCGTGAATTGCTTATAGTATACATATGAAATTCGCAATTGCCTTTCCACTACAATTGCACGCTCAGTTATAGGTACTACTCTTTAGGTATTAGCCTAGCCTAATTTGGAGAATTGTAAAATGACAGAATTTTAGTAGGGCTAAGAAAACGTGCTTGCTCGCTTTAAAAGAAGGCCAGTATTTTTATACAAGTAGCTGATAGACGAATCGAGCCACCAGATGGTAAGAAGTCAATAACATGAAAGGCACCATCGTTTGTTTACGTGTCTCGACGATATGCATAGAAATATACGATTTATTTTTTATTTTTTTTATAGCCTGAAGGGCTGACGAAAAAGCGGACGAGCCACTTGATGGTAAGTGGTCATCGTCGCCTATGGACACAAGCAACACCAGGGGAGTCATAGATGATTATCATATCAGTCTATACGGTGTCATCGAAAAGTACATAGATCAGAAGTACATAGACCACTAATCCAAAAATTGTGTTCATATCAGAATTTCATTAGGTACCATTTTTTCGGTGAAAACAGATGTGTGAAGTTCGGCAATCCTCACATGGTCAACGTAGTTGACTATGGTATATACCATGGTACTCATAATGTAAGAAAAGGGGATAATTATGGGTTTAGATAATGATGAAAATGATACGATAATTAAATACTTAGTTTTCCATAACCTTCAAGCGATAATTTTGTAATCCTGTCTCATATAAAAGTTAAGTAGTCCTGAATCAATTATCCCTTCTCAACCCCACTTATTTTTAGTAACTGACCGCGTGAACGGTTTAAAATCTAATAAAGAATTTAATAACTCACAACGCGCTGGCGTATGAGAGCTCTCTCTTCAATATGCTTTGTCACAATTTTCCGACATAAAATCGTTTTACGGCAAAGTTTAATTTCGTACCTAACAAGAGAAATAGGACCTGGTGCCCTTTAAGATTCTGTAACGTTATTTAATGGAAGGGCGTGTGTGATCTTATTACTTACATTTTTCTATGCGGATTGTTTTTCAGGATAGAACTATCCTATGCCGTTTTAAATACAACGTTTCACGGTTTTATCTTTGACAGTGACATTCAACCCCTTCACGCAATAAAGGTCAACTTAACTCTGAACCAAATTTCATTAACCTCAGTTCAGTGGTTTAGGCGTGAAAGCGTAACAAACAGACAGACAAATATTACTTTTGAATTCAAATTATTAGTCGTAATTTGATAAGATCTTTTTGCTACTAGACTGTTTTAAATTGTAAATTGTAAAATTGTGTTAAGGTATTAAATCACTGAGTTTTGAATTGAATGTTTAAGATTTCTGAACAAATGGTTAAGTTTTCTGACGAACGTAAGTTCAACATCAAGGTCACTCTACTGCTGGAAAGACAAAACAGATTAACGTGTACCCTTTTCTTACCGGAATACGATTTAATGTTAATGTTATGTAAGAGAGCTGAGTTTTCAAAAAACTAAACCAAAGGTCAAAATCACAAAAACGATGAAACGAAGAACTCTTGTGCTATCTTCCGTATAAAAATGCTTTTGGGATACCTATACAGGTATGTCTATCAGTACATACATAATTATGTACCTACTATACGGATAGACTTATAGAACCCGCTGTCATATAGAATTAAGCTACAGAAACAAAAATAATAAGCAATAAATGTTTTTGCGGTAAAATTCCTTAATCTGCCATTTGAAATTCTAAGAGTTTGCTTGTTATTATTGGAACGGGAGTCCCCGAGATTAACATAAAAATGTTATTTCGTTTCAAATTCAAAAGTTCTTTAGCATTTCGAAGGATTTATTGAAGTTCTAAATGAGAAGATCGTGACTTACCGGGATTGACTGACCCTAATAGACCTGAAGAAAGGTGTAAGGGTGGTTGCATAGTCGAGCTTACCGCCAGCGCGGTTGACCAGTGCTTGAGACACGAGCTTACAAATCTCTTGTACCGTTTTATAGTGAAAAAGATCCACGCCGATGAACCTCGCAGATGCAACGTCCATTTGTAGCGCGACCACCCTAAAAAGGTTGATTCCCAGTTGCCCCCGCGGCGATTGCCACCGATTCCCTAGGCTTCCCTAGACTTCCCTAGTGTAGCTCGTGTCCACTGACGACGATGACCACTCACCATCAAGTGACTCGTCTGCTTTTATGTCAGCCCTTAAAGCTTTAAAAAAACTACCTGCAATAAATTTGATTTGATTTGATTACCTGGCTAGCTTCCAATCTCACGTTAGGTTGCCGCCAAAAGACTCCCCGTGTTCTGGCTAATAGCTTGAGAACCAAACTTTCTTCTTCCTTCCTTTTATCCAAGAACTCAAGTGATCCCTTTACTGATGTCCATGGTCAAATCAGTGCTTTAGCCTTAGATAATTTTGGATTTTAATATTCAACTTTTAATTCACTGAAGCGTTAGAACTTCGAAAATATTTTCATTTAAACCATCGAACAAAACGGAACGGTCCAACTGTTGTTATTCAGTTCCAAAGTAACTTGTAACATTTTCCGGTTGGACCGAATCAGTTTCTCGTACAATTTTGAAGGGTACAAATGTTTTGAATGACGGTTTGACCGTGACCTGCTTTGGCCTTTGATCAATGTGAAGAAAGGGTCGTGATCAAATTAATTACTATGCTGAAGGGGTATTGTCGTGTTACATGATCAGTTTGAGAATTTACTTAGAGAATCGGGGAGCATGTGTCATTGTGAGAGGTTTATTTGGTTTATAAATAGATAGGTAAGTATGTAGGGTCCACCAATTAGCACTTGATCAGCGTGGTGGACTATGGCTTGTACTCCCACATTATTAGAGAAATTCTGTCCAAGCAGTGGGACAGTTATGGGTCGCAAGATGGTGATGATGATGATATAAATTTAAAATAGTTTATTTTCCCAGTCTCCCTGTATAGACATCAAGTCTTCTCATAACCAATCCATCCTTCTTTCTCGTCTGGGAAATGACCTTCTACAGCCTTTTTAATATTATATAACTAATACTGGTTGCTTTGTCGAGTATTCCATTATTATTCAGCCTTCGCTAATAATGGCGGGATCCGTTATCGGCATTCAATTAATTTACATGTATTGGAATTTCTAGAGAGATGCAGTAGATTTTTCCGGGTAATTTTTTAAATATTTTAATATTAACAAGTGCTCTTTATAATATAAGTACCTACTTACAATATGGAACGATGAAAATATATTATAATGAGTGCATAAAATGCTCAGAGTGAATTTGTTTCGTGATAAGGTAGGTATATTATATTTGCACCGGTCGTGTTCCTCTGGAGATCCCGGAGTCCTCCACAAGCGCTGAGGTAGGCCACCGGGGGGGTTTTAGTGGGTAAAAGTCCCACATAACCCTGTGTCGCTCCCACGGCACCGGGTACCTTTTGAAGGTTTCCCCCTCGATAACAAAAAAAAAAGGTATATTATATTTATACTGTTCCCTAACTAATTTATAGACTGACCATTATTTAACAATAATAGCTCGATACACAATAAAACTTTAAAAGCGATGAATGAATAATGAAACACTATTCTTCTAAAAAACTACGTCTGTTTCGGGATCACTTTAACCAAAGGAAGATAATTACAGATGAGTTGAGCCCTCTAGTCAAAGTTATTTATTATTGACATAAGGTACAGAAAGGTGACATTCATTATGAGAACGCTGTATAGTTCCCTGCCTTGCAATGAACCCTTTAAATCCCATATTTATTCAAAACTATTCTATTGTTACACCTATACAAATATATACAATGATATTTTTAATCAATAAACTAGCGCATGCTGAGGTGTGATAGCTTTGGATAATGTTTTTCAAGAAGCTTATATAAAAAAATTACATACTTTTCCCAGGGTCTCATGACCCATACCTACCTTACACCTTATACTCTTTATTTAACACGATAAGAAAACTCAACATTTTTATAGGTACGGAATCTACTAACTTAACGAAAACTCAATATTTCACTGGGTACTAACTTAACCCTTTAATGAACCCCTATTCCCTCGTTCCAGCTATGGACGCCGCTGAACATAATCCTGTTCAACCTGGTGTGCTCGGACTTCTCGGTGTCGGTGCTGGGCAACCCGTTCACGCTCGTCTCCGCGCTCTTCCACCGCTGGATCTTCGGCCGCACCATGTGCGTGCTGTACGGCTTCTTCATGGCTTTATTGGGTGAGTCAATCGGTACTTATTTATTTATTTTCTAACATCTTGATCTTGGGTATCCAAGGGAAAAAACGTATGCCTAATGGCTTTCTTTACCAATCAGCCCTGGCGGATGTGTAAAACATATGATGCTCGTAAAGAAAAAAAAGAAAGTGACACATTTAGGTAGTATCTATATGAGAATGATACTATAGTAAACCCAACTTAAGACTGAAACGAAAGAGGCGCTGTCGGACGCATTTGACATTCATATTTTGACCAATCATTGCACACTAGTAACTGACAGATGAATGAACACAACGTACTTATGAATGACTTTTCGTTAGTTCCAATTTTTGCCATATCAGAGTTAAGTTGGGCGGACTGTACTATACTATTTAACAATATCACGAATACGGAAATACATACATTTAACCATTTCATTTTGGTAAATATCTTGTTCAATCAGTAAATTGGACCTAAGCCTAAGTATTACCTCCCGCTTCGATTGATTCTGTATCTTCGTACTAGGAAATTGCAGCCAGTATTTAACACAAATGGCGAATGCTGTGCCGCTCGGCCATGCGCGATTGACGGGCGCTCTCAAACATTAATGGTCGCAGTAACTCCGAATTCCGAATCAGATTGGCAAAATGTAATTGATAAAATGTACCTAATACATCATTACAGATTACAATTACCTCTGGAGGCCTAAGCCCTTATTCTGCTAATTTATAAATACTTCAATTGCATCTCGATTGAATATTTTCACACATTTTTGACACAATAATTATATCATGATTATATCCCATACAAAATGTGTCAAACAATTCAATGAGGGTCACCGTTTTTGTGCTCACCAGTTGGCGCCACCGTCGAGGTGAGGTTATGCTGTCAAAGCCCGCCCATACATAAACAGTGACAAGTGACATTCAGACAAGTGAGAAGTGACAGACAGACCTCACTTTCCACTAGCGCCTCTAGCGGCGAATTCTCACGCGGTTACCCTCATTGAGATCCAATTTATCCATTTATAAATCAGCAGAATCGGAGGGTCGGAAACGCCCCCACGAGCGCCTTTAGGTAATAGGTAGATAGAGCGTTCTTGGTTAGGCGAACGTTGCAATATAACTTTTGAGAAATATTTTGTTATGCAAAAACATTTTTGCAGCACATGCACTTTATGGCCTTAAGACTTAATTCGAAAAGCATTCTTTCCCCGTCAACTTTCGAGTGCTCTCTCAGATGTGCAGAATTTTTTCCCGCTGAAGAAGTGCCTGCAGGATTTCAATTCAAGCTCCTCTATTCAAACACATAGTGATACTCCGCTATAATTTCTGTTACCATATTTATGACACATTAAGGCAGATTACCCTGTCAGACCCCCGTTTGAAAAGTTCGATTCCCAGCGAGGCGGACATTTGAGTGATGGACTGGTTCAGGCACGTTTGTATGTGTGTATGTTTTTATATATAATTATATGGATCCCATGTCACACGTGACACGTAGAACACCCTAGTATGCGGTAAGAATTACTTAATCGTACATTAACTATTTTACATTTTTTACAATAATTAAAATGGCCCATATTACGTAATGGCAGGGACAGCCTAATATGAGTGGTTAAGAATTCGGCTTCCTACTCGGAGAATCCGGGTTCGAATCCCAGGGCACGCACGTCTGATTTTACAGAGTTGAGTTAGGTACGTTTTAAGCATATGCTACAACGGTGAAACAAAACATCGAGAGGAAACCGGTAGAGAGCTAGAGAGTTCGAAAAACTCAAAGGTGTGAAGTCCGCCAATTCGCACTTGGCGAGCGTGGTGGACTATGGCCTTTGCCATCTCATTGAGGAGACCCGTGCTCAATAGTGGGTCATGATAGATTGAAATGATGATATGATGATGACAAAAAGCGACAACTACAAATGGTTCGTCAGCTTGCTTGCAAACTACAGGTAGAAGGGAACTACATATTATATTATATTGCTAGCAGCATATCAATGAGAATTCTCAAATTTTCATTATAACCGCGTCCGGGACTAGGGTTGTCAACGCAAGATTTTGTTTCAATTCATACATTTTATCATACTAATTTAAAAGTTAAGAAAAAAAACAGTTTAGTCCGAATCTTATTTAAAATCTCCGCGTTTTGTAAAAATATGAATATCACTTTAATCCGATCCGGACTTAAATTTGAACATGGCAACCCTGTTTGAGACGGCTCAAGACATTTTAAATCATATCATGTCAAAGAAAAAGCACTCTGAAATGTAGGTACTCATTGGGATTCACGATGGAACGTATTCGGATTAAAACACGAAGAGCGCTGCATGGCAATAACATTTCTCTGAAACTTCACTCAATGTAATTCAATTTATCTTTCAGCTTGTTGTAAAAATATTTTCAGATACATTTTATCTAGATGTATCTTAAGTTCAATTCGTTGGAAGGAATCGGATGAACTGTTGACGCTAGGGATTACTAAGTTGGTTTTCGTAGTGGTTTTTTTGCGTGTTAAAAAGTTTGTGATCGCAAATCCTAAGATGTTTTAAGTGAAGTCGCTTCGGAAGGCAATACAAATGGCAATTTAAATGTGGTACAAGAGAGATTGAAACTTTATTTGCATTTTAAATTGTAAGCTAAAGATAAGAAGGAATCTGTAGGTACTTTAAAATATTCGATATTATTTATTCGTTTATAGTGTTGCGTAATATTATTATTATATATCTGACGTGGCTTTGCACTGCAGCAGGTGTGAAAAATGGTAATACAGAAATGTTTGTATTTTCCCCAACCTATCCTTTTTATCGCCATAATTCAGACAATTTACATAAAAGGGTAATATAACGGTCACCTACATTTTAAACGTTTCTTGCGAACACTGCGATCACATTGCAAAGAATCAGATTACATTTCACTTTACATTTTCCTTTGCTAGATATACCAAATAAAACGCAAACTGTTGTTAACTGCAGTTTTAGGTGTATGCTAATTTATGTGGCATTCGTGACATCACGTTATATCTGAATATTTTGTACATTTTAAGTAGGTATAGGATTTTCTGTTAAATTAATATGTACTACTATACTTACTTATATTAAGACAACGCTAGGTATTTCAATATAAAAAATGTTACTGATTTATCACCGGGCGATATCGAAGAACTTCAAGCTATTTTTAACAGACAATTTATCAACAATCTTTTCATATTAGAATCACCTTTTTTATGTAAACATACCAAGAGGAAAGAGAGAAAATCTATTTTCATACCTACAAACTTTTATCACAGTTTTATTATACACTAACTAACCCGGCAGACGTCCTCCTGTAACATAATATATTATTAAGTACTTAGTCGCCCTCGCTTCGTTTCGGGAAACTTGTTGCTCCGCTCCTATTGGTCGTAGCGTGATGTTTTGTAGCCTGTAACCTTCCTCAATAAATGTAGGTACCTACTAAGTAGGTATTCAAACCAAAAAGAGTTTTCAATTCGAACCAGTAGTTCCTGAGATTAGCGCGTTCAACAAACAAACAAATAAACTCTTCTGCTGTATATTATTTGTATAGATATAGATCTGATAACCTATAAATTTCAACCTGGCCGCGTCACGCGACAACTCTCGCACGGGTGACTCGAATTAGGAATATTGGAATCGGTTGAATACGCGACGCCGAGGGCTATTAAATTCACGTCCGACCACTGTTTAATTTAACTAGACATTATATATGTTTTGAACGTTTTGGACGATATCGCGTCTGTTTAACTTATATTTTACAAATGTCCATGGGCATTTACCATTATATGGCTAGGTAAAATATAGTAGACGTACCTAGTATTAGAGAGAGATTATAGCGGGAGCATTTGCTTGTAATGTAACATTATAGACAAGACTTTGAGCATTACATTACAATACTACCTCCCTGACCCACGAGCGTTCACGTATATGTAATGTAACTAAAATTTAGATTTAAATTTTACAAATTGATGCTACAAGTTGTATCAAGATATTTCACATTGTATAGGGAGCGTCTTAAGATATTGTTTTTTTTCTATTTATTCAGTAAACACAAACAATCCTTATAAGAAATGAGTATCTAAATGATAAAGATTGTTATTTTTATTAAGCTAATATTATCGAATTTAGTTCTAGGCTGCTTACTTAACACATAGATCTGTTCCAGAAAATACATAAAGAGGAGAATTGTAATGGTAAAAATAACTGTGTGTCTAGGTACTTACATTAGTTTTTAAAGGATGTGTAGATATAACACTGCTTACATAATAATATTAATCTATTATTACTCGGTCTACAAATTATTTATTACTATCACCTATTTATTAATTGAATCAATTAGCACAGTTTACACAATGTCACTAATTAACTACGTACCTAATACAGTACCCAGCAAGAAATAATGCACATCGGTATTCAGAAAGAGATAATCGGTTAGTTTCGACTTTGTAGAGCGTTGTTCTTACTACGCAGACCTTACCGCTGACTTGTCACTTTTCTTTCGAATTTGGTAGAAGACGGTCGCTTTCACTCTTAAATAAATATAAGGAGTTGTTAAAACCTTCAATGGAACATCAATACTATTATTATTATAAGTACTCGATAGGGTGCTTTATCAGCTCCTAATAGATATTGCACTTCTAGTGCAATGTGCGAGAAAGAAAACGCTCTACAAAGCCGTAACTAACCGATTATCTCTTTCTGAATACCGATGTGCATTATTTCATGCCGGGTACTGTACACAGCAAAACATACTACAATAACAACCAAACAATGAAAACGCTGTATCAAAAAGTAGGTAGGTACGTACATTTTAACGACATAAACAAACAAGATTGTAAATTGGGAAACAGTATTCCCATTCATCATAACCCATTACTGTCCCACTGTTGGACACGGGCCTTCTTTCACAATATGAAGGGTAAAGGCCACAGTCCACCACGCTGGTCGACTATGAAGTGGCGGACTGCACACACCTTGGAAAACGTTATGGAGACATAGCGTGCAGTTTTTCTCACGATGTTTTCCTTCGCCGAAGAAAGTGCTATCATATTCTACTTGGAATTCAATAAATCAATCAATATCTATAATAAATTCATATTAAACTCTTTCCTTATTGACTGACTGACAGACAACGCACAGCTGAAATTACTGAACTTAAGAAGCCGTACGTTATAATTATAAGAATATTCTTTGAGAAGTCAGTTAGTAACCCCGGCCGCAAAAGAGGGGTCTTATACGTTTGACCGAACCGTTAATTTTTAGCTAAATTTGGTAGAAATCGGCCCAGCAGTTTGAAGAATATGAGCTCTTTTCTAAAATCGTTTTATTCGCGTAAACTTGAGTTATTACCTAGTACTTATAGGTATGTATATTCTTAAGATCTGTTCAGGTTTTTGACGATTATCAGCTCATTTTCTTAATCGGGAGTTTTTTAATTTTTTAGTTACAGTTATCATAATTAATGTTACGTTATTATTTATTAGTCGTTTATTAGTCCTACCTTGTTGCAGGTATAACCTCAATCACGACGCTCACAGTGATATCGTTCGAGCGGTACCTGATGGTGACGCGGCCGCTGAGCTCTCGCCACCTCAGCTCCAAGGGTGCTGCGCTGTCCATCGTCTTCATCTGGACCTACTCGCTCGCGCTCACCACGCCGCCGCTCATGGGCTGGGGGAACTATGTCAACGAGGCTGCTAACATCAGGTATTGGAATAGTTAAATAGTTATAGGTAGGTATATCAATAAATAATATAAAATTGGTATTAGACACTGGCTTCGACGACTAGGTACTGGTAGTACAGCATTTTTTCCTGAAATAAATAATACCTACTTATTATTACTTAGAAATTATGTGACATACCTATTGACGGTAAAAGATTTTGGTTAATTCGTCTAGTTGTTTTCTCTTTATTCGTAACAAACTTTTAAGTCCTTCTTCTCTGTAATCTTTACGCCGCCCAAATCTCCAACTTAGCTTAACGATGGTTTAACGACTGCTATCTAATGGTTACAATCGGTACCAAAGTACTTACGTGCTTACGTGCCCTCTGAAGTACGGAAACGCTCAAGAAACCGTTTTATCAGCAGTCATCCACTATTTCCAGTTTGGTCGCGTTCAAACTATTTTATTATTACCAGATAGATTTCCAACGTCTGAATGTCGAGACTACGCTGTGTACCAAAACGGGCGACCTAGATTACTAAGCTGCTTGGAGCTTTTGTAGTTTATCTTGCAAAAACTTAATTCAACTTTCATCCAGCATTGTTCAAAGAACGAGAACGTTCTAAAATAGCATAAGTAAATATTTCATTATAGAAAAACATATGAAATAAAATGAAATGATATAAAATTTATTCCGTCCGCGTAGATTTTCTGAGCCATGTGTTATATGTATGAGTTGGTACAATAGCGTTTTATTAAAACAATGGGTTGAGTAGTTTTTCCACAACTTTCCCACTCAATGATATATTCATGAAAAAGCAGCTTTGATGTGATTTTTGAGTAAACTTATAATGGTTAGTTATGTTTTAATATATACGTATACTTATTATGTTTGGTTTAATTCTGTTTGGATCTGAATAAAATATTCTCAAGTCACTTTTAGAGCCATAAAATATAATAAGTTTTGTTTTTTAAACAGACTTCTAAACAAACTTTTTTCATTAGCTACTTAATTTAATAACTATTCGTATCCTCCCTTTCCACTCCCTTAAATAATCTCATGTCCCACAGTAGTGTGAAATATTTAATGCAACCATCTCGGCAAACTCCACTAAGAAGTTTCAAGTCAAAAATAAACAACTTCTCGACTGTCTGTTCAGCTCTAACACAGCACAAGGTACAAACGAAATAAAGAACTTTTTACCTTAAATCACATATTTTTGCTATAAATACCAATTACTTTTTTCATGACGAAGAAATGGCAAACGAAACAATGTTTTATTAACTAAGTCCGAAAACATTTAAGCAAGTTTTGAAAGTTTGTACTAAATTGATTTATTTTCTTATTCAGAAATTGAATTACTTACGTGTCTTATAAATTAAAATACTGCCCAGCTACAATAAACGGTCATTTGTTTAGGTTATCTACTATTTTGTAGGTATAGGTTTAATATAGCACTTAGTATCTAATAACTTGTTAAATGACACCGTTATTACATAAACTAAATTCAAACGCAAACTGAAATCATTCATGTCATGTGGTTATTTATAATTAATACAATGAAGAACATAATTTTGCTTTGCATCTACATACGTTTTTCAATGATTATTTCAATATTGTAGGTCCTAGAGTCTACGAAACAAAACAACCGTCATTCTTTATCGACTTGCTACCCTACGACTATTTTGTGTAAAGCATAAAATTAATTGACTTTTATACAACTGCGTGTATGTATTTGAATTAATTTGAATTTGAATGGAATATTAACAAATTAATGGATTAATGAACGGAATTTACCCTCAATTCCCATAAAGTATTACCTTGTTCTTGTTACCTTGAGGAATATTTAAATAAGAAAACATATTAAGAAGTCTTCCCCATTAGATATTTGCTTAAGTTGCTTGAAAACTTGGTTGTCCTGATCTGTATTTAATTATGGGCATAAAATCGGGATGTTTCACAACAACAACAACAATTACTAACAGTGCTATATAATTATGTCACATAACTATTTCCTTGGCTCAGTCCTAATACCTACTTATTTACCAACAAGCTATCTAATATTCTAACATTACTCCGTCCGAGTTCGATAGGAAATTCGTTTTAATAGCACCCCACGCAAATACCAGCTTTCCACCCATGTGATAAAGGTTCTTTGTAGATCGACGGCAAGAATTTAAAATGTCTTAAGTAAATTGAACTGTGAGTATACATAATACACTTGTTTTTAGCGAGGAGTGGCAATTTCATACGCTCGGCAACTCAGGGATTGGCAGACTATCCCAGTCGCTACTTAAGTGTTTGTCCTATGTCAGCCACAATTGTCATGGGCGGCAGCGGAAGGATGGTGCCGCATTCTTGTTTGCTACCATAATTCTATATAAAAAAACTAGTTTCCATCGATATTTCCATGCGATTTTACAAGAATGCGACCCGACCTAGCCCAATGTAGGTCGTTATTGTGAACGTTTAGATCGATGCAGATCGTACTTCTTTAGCCCCGACGTGTATAAGAAAATATTCATATACCTACTGGTTCGCCGAGGGTCTCAAAAATGTTAATATAGGTCACTTCTCGGGCAAGTTATGTCACCGTACACATATACCTAAGAAATTTCACCGAACCCTAAATCTGACCGAACTGCCCTTACGTACATTTTTGCATGTCGGGAGAATTTTTTTTTAATAAAATTGTGACTTGCGTATGTCTTACATGGGGAATGTAAAAATATAAGCCGAGGGTCTCAAAAATGTTAATATAGGTCACTTCTCGGGCAAGTTATGTCACCGTACACATATACCTAAGAAATTTCACCGAACCCTAAATCTGACCGAACTGCCCTTACGTACATTTTTGCATGTCGGGAGAATTTTTTTTTAATAAAATTGTGACTTGCGTATGTCTTACATGGGGAATGTAAAAATATAAATGAAGAATTTCTAGACGGCCTTTATAATTGTCAACCAATTGACCGCGCATTACACAATAACGTGTAAAGTTTATTTAATCCGGTTTTCACATTTGTGATGTTGGAGGCATAAATTGGAAACGCATGCACGTTTAATCTACGTCACTTTTGAATCTGGGCAATTAACGTTAATAAACCTGTAAATGATTTTATCTACTAGCTGCTGTAAACGTATAAAATAAGTTTTCAAAGGCCAAATGAGGGCGGGTTTATTGATATCTATGAATAAAACCACAAATGATGAACAATTAGTGCAAAACATACTCATTCAATTGAGTACAGCTACATAATTATAACTTGGATACAACTTATTTATACTTTGTTGTTTTCAACTCAAACAACAGCATCAGGTAGGTAAGTAGAAATCCCGAAATAAGCACAGTTTCATGACGTTTTGTTTGTAATGAAACAACACATAAGGTAATACGTGTGTCGTGTATGATGAACAATTAGTGCAAAACATACTCATTCAATTATATAGGTACCTACATAATTATAACTTGGATAATACAACTTATTTATACTTTGTTGTTTTCAACTCAAACAACAGCATCAGGTAGGTAAGTAGAAATCCCGAAATAAGCACAGTTTCATGACGTTTTGTTTGTAATGAAACAACACATAAGGTAATACGTGTGTCGTGTATGATGAACAATTAGTGCAAAACATATTCATTCAATTATATAGGTACCTACATAATTATAATTTGGATACAACTTATTTATACTTTGTTGGTTTCAACTCAAACAACAGCGTCAGATAGGTAGAAATCCCGAAATAAGCACAGTTTCATTACGTTTTGTTTGTAATGAAACAACACATAAGGTAACACGTGTGTCGTGTATGATGAACAATTAGTGCAAAACATACTCATTCAATTATATAGGTACCTACATAATTATAACTTGGATACAACTTATTTATACTTTGTTGTTTTCAACTCAAACAACAGCATCAGGTAGGTAAGTAGAAATCCCGAAATAAGCACAGTTTCATGACGTTTTGTTTGTAATGAAACAACACATAAGGTAATACGTGTGTCGTGTATGATGAACAATTAGTGCAAAACATACTCATTCAATTATATAGGTACCTACATAATTATAATTTGGATACAACTTATTTATACTTTGTTGGTTTCAACACAAACAACAGCGTCAGATAGGTAGAAATCCCGAAATAAGCACAGTTTCATTACGTTTTGTTTGTAATGAAACAACACATAAGGTAACACGTGTGTCGTGTATGATGAACAATTAGTGCAAAACATACTCATTCAATTATATAGGTACCTACATAATTATAACTTGGATACAACTTATTTATACTTTGTTGGTTTCAACTCAAACAACAGCGTCAGATAGGTAGAAATCCCTTGAAATAAGCACAGTTTCATGACGTTTTGTTTGTAATGAAACAACACATAAGGTAATACGTGTGTCGAGTATGATGAACATTTAGTGCAAAACATACTCATTCAAATATGTAAGGCTATATAATTATAACTTGGATACAACTTATTTATACTTTGTTGGTATTAAGTCAAACAACAGCATCAGATAGGTACAAATCCCTAAGGAAATAAGCACAGCTTCATGACGTTTTGTTTGTAATGAAACAACACATGAGGTATTACGTGCGTCGTGTACCGGTCTGCGGGCGTTCATCAAATTACTTCTGGCAAAAGTTTTGGTAACTGACACTGTCTGCGAAGTGGATTACTTCTTAGTTGGGTTGTTATGACAAAGTTAGTAACATGAAATCTCGAAATGGAGCGAAACTATCGTTGTTAAATAAGAGTGCGAGTGTATGACCGTGTACTTCAGGCGTGGAACTAATTTAGCATTCCATCTTTTTATGTTTTACTAGCTGTTGTGTTGCCTATCCCTATCCCACGGACACTCAAAGATAAAAAGTAGCCTATATGTTGCTCTACAACCTACTCTACCTCCCAGTGAAAGTCCCCATCAATCCCCAACGATCAGTACGTACTATTGGTTTCATGACATGAATTCATGTCGTTGGGGATTAATGGATAAAATGTCCGTTCAGCGATTTCTGGGATTAGGGTGCACCAGCAACGATAAATCACAGTTTTAAACAGTTGTATAGTAAGTAAATCAGCCATTCCTTCGCTGTAAACTTAAGCCTGCGAAATTCATAATTTGTTCTAGTAAACCCGCCCTTGCCCCTCCGGAAAACCTGTCCTTTAGTAGCCACAGTCGAAACGTTTAAACGGGATTCTTTAAATTGAATTAACTTTGATATTTGTGAACTGCGAAAAGTCCCGCCGCTCCCCAGGCAGCCAGGCACGCTTTGTGGGAACGTTCACCGATAGATCCCTTTGCTAAAACCACTACAGCGTTCCCTTTGCTAATAAAACCACTTTAAAGTTTGATATTTCGCAAACGAATTTGAATAATAACAATAGTATTCACACTTGAAATATTATGTTTAAACCTACAATAATAAAGCTTTCTATTATCATACTACTAATCCCAAATTATGTACCGATATAGTCAAGTAGTTAAAACGTTGGCAAACCGTAGAGAGGCGCCTGCATGTTCAAAGTTTACAAATTAGAAATTAATTGTTATTTACCTTGGAAAAGGAAAACATCGTGAAGAAACCTTCTGAAATCTGTAAGTTCCTAGTTTCTCACAAGTGTTCTCCCTGATGTTAAGGGCGCTTTTAGTGTCATGCGGATTTGCTCACGCACGCGGGATTGCTCCGCATGCGTAGCACCCGCAAAGAACAATTTCATATATGAATTTACTGTAAAGCGTGAAAAACGCACGCGGGACGCTGTGCGGGGCGTCATCCCGCAGCGGGGCATCCGCATGCGTGAGCGTCCCTACAACTTCAGTGCCCATTTTAGGGATGGGCAAATGGAAAAAAATATCGATATTTATCGTATTGATATTTTTCAAATGTATCGATATATATCACCCAAGAAGTATCGATATTTCGATATATCGATATTTTTTGCCAAATATGCAATTATTTATAAAAATTGACAAAATATTCGAAATTTTAAAGCAAATACACATCTCGGTGTTTTGACATCAGTTTTGTTATTAGAAAAACAGGTTTATGTACCTGTAGCCAAGAAAAAATCGACATACAGTTTTACAAGGATATTTTCCAGTGCCAAACAATGCTTGTAGGACTTTACCAACCAAACCAACAAGCAGTGTCATTGTCATAGAGAAGCAGGTCATAGACTGTAATTTTTGTTTGTGTTTGAAGCAATAAAAGCAAACTAAACCAATACAGCCTAGCCTACTCTAACTACTCTTTTTCTAAATGTAAGAAATCGGACTGGTCAAATACATGCTGTGACGCATGAGTAGACAGCAGAGCTTTAAAAAAATATCGATTTTGATGTCTGAAAATAAATATCGAAAATCGATATATCGCGGGAAAAAATATCGCTGATTTATATTGATATTTTTCTGAAAAAATATCGATATTTTGATATATCGATATTTTTTACTCAAGCCTAGCCCATTTTAGAGTCGTGCGGGGCGGCGCACGCACCATATTGTACTAATCGTCTACGCAACCCGTTACGCAACCTGCAGAAGACTGAAACTTAAACTGCGTATGATCCGCAGCGTGAAATTTCACGCATGCGGAGCAATCCCGCGTGCGTGAGCAAATCCGCATGACACTAAAAGCGCCCTAAAATATAGTTCGAGCGGGTTTGACATTTGTATGAGCGCCCGCGTGCAAAACCGCTTTACACAACCTGCTTCCCTCCTCGTCGTTTCCATACCGCATACCATATTTTCCGCAGCCCCCCTCCCCCCCTCCTACGTGTCGCCCTCGTGTGGCAAACGCCTTGCACACCCGCCTACGGCAGCCCTATCTTTCAGTTTAGAATGAGACTTAAGTCCAGGACGGGGAAATTTATGGATTGCAATGAATCATCTTTGATTGATGATAATTCGTTTTTGGTTACGCAATGCGAGTTACTTTATTGTTCTTGAAGTACTTATATTATGTATAACTATCGATTACTGATACCTAAAAGTCGACTATTATTTAAACGAGTTACCAAGAAAATAGAGACAATAAATCAAATTTCAAGTGTACCTTTTCATTGTAATGAAACAACTTCAAAAGCTGTCCAATAAAGATTGATTTTAGTTATTAACTGAACACCAATTAAAACCATACCGTAATAGAGTTATTCAGTATTATAATTTAACCTTTAACGAAAAATTACTTCTAAATCGATAAGCAGAGATGACTAAAAAATGACCCGTCAGATGTCGCTCAAAATATGAAGAACGATAACTCAAAAACTATCGGTCAGAATATCGCCCAAATTTATAAGGGACCAGACTATGAGCACCTAATTTCGAATAAAAACTAAAAAGCATCATCAAAATCAGAAGTAACACACATAAAAAACGTATCATTTCCGTTGTCCACAGCTGTTCAGTGAACTGGCACGAGAGGTCGTTAAACACGCTGTCGTACATCCTGTTCCTGTTCGCCATGGGGCAGCTGGTGCCGCTGTCCGTCATCACCTTCAGCTACGTCAACATCATCCGGACTATGAAGAGGGTAAGTCATTTAACATTACACATTTATTAATGGTTGATAACAACGTCTTGATGTGTCTATTACTAACAACGTTACGAAATACGTCTTTTACGTCAATTACTGAAAACGTTTTATATGCTTTTTACCCGACTGCGTTAGAAGGAGGGTTATGTTTTTCGAGTGTATGTATGTATGTATGTATGTATGTATGTATGTACATATGTTTGTATACTATGTATGTCCATTTATTTGTGAGGCCCCACAGCCCAAACGGTTGAACGGATTTCGACATATGAGGTATCGTTGAATTCGTCAGAACTGTGGAAGTGTCACAGGCTATATGAATTTTCAAAATGGCGCCCGAAAGTGGAAGAAAAAGAGGGGATAATCTTGAGTTTTTTTCTTATCTTAGCAATATGGGTATCAAATGAAAGATCGTGAAAAGACCTTTTCAAATATATATATGTCATGTAACGTTTAGGCACACGTTTAACACAAATTGTCAAAAACCATCCCAAAAAGTACAATTTTTCGACGAACCCACTAAAAAGTCTGAAATAAAAATATTATTATAAAAACAAAAAACCCGACTGCTTACAAAATAGGTAACTCAAAAGAAAAAAAAAGACGTGTGGCACTCGGAGACTGCCGCGGTAAAGCTATTGCATAGCATTATATATAAATTAACAAAACAAAAAATAATACTGCATTTGTGATAATAATAATAAAATGAATGTATATAGAGTAATAACTCAATTTTCTTTCACAATTTTTTCGTGACTTTCTTCATTAATAAATGCAATTTGTTTATTCATATTTAAAACACTTTGTACACAAATTATACGAGTACAGATATTCACTGTTTTACAGTGGGATAAGAAAGTGGTGTACCAGTTTTCATTTAGTTGCCTAGTTATCAAAAGTTACATCAAAGTTTATTAGAAACGGATAATGCATTAATTTGTGCAAAGAAGATTTAAATATTCTGAACAAAAGCATAAGAACTATTTCACTTGACAAAATAATTCTTTTTAAAAAGAAAATTGACATTTGACATTTAAGTCCTACAACGATCTTTTGGCGCGTGAATGACGTGTGGGTGACAGAGACAGTGCATTACAGTTTGCCTTGCCAGTATGGCACTGTCTCTATCGCCCTCAAGTCATTAATATAGTGTCATTATTTTATGTCATGTTATTTTGTATATTTTAAATCCAAATACGCGATAATTCGACTATTATGAATACATGTTGTCGATTCCAACGCCTTATTTAATCCAGATCTACATGTAATTATTCTTAAAACACCGAACCGACGGGGCGAAAATCAAATGTTTGACAGGTAAGATTTGTATGGGAAATTTAAATTTTCATTTTTAGTATTTTGCTCGCAATTTTTCTATATTTTCTCATCGCTGCAACCTTCCCTGAACTTCCACGAATATTTCAAGACTAAAATTAGCCAAATCGGTTTAGCCGTTATAAAGTAAAAGTTAGTTAACTCAGTTAAAAGTTCTGGTATTTATCGATGTGTGGGTGCATAGACATAGTAACTATGTCTGTGTGCAGGGTGTAATAAATTTTCGTTACGAAATTTCTGCATTCGGTCCCCGGCCCGCGATAAAAGCTATACAATAGCTTAAAAAAACAAGTGTCACAATATCAACATAAAATACTTCATGGTGCTGCAGGCGGGGACAAACAATACTGTTACCTACGGGTAAAAAAAGATTTATCACAAGTACTACGTTTGTCACCGCATGCGGCAGCATGAAGTATTTTATGTTGATATTGTGACACTTGTTTTTTTTCTTTTGAGTTATTTTGTAAGCAGTCGGGTTTTTTGTTTTTATAATAATTAAGTCAATTACTATCAACGTCATACACGACTAATAGTCTCCTGTGGTACTAATACAATAGATATTATCTATACTGTGGCACTGCCTTTTGAAGGGTTCTCAGTTTGATACACAGCGAAATGGAAATTTTCAAGATAACTTCAAATTTCTGTTCTTGGTCTGGCTCTGTGTTCTTATCTTTGTGTGTCCATGACACCTAAGATACAAGGAAATCTAGGGAACCTACGAGTATGTTATAATATTATTAAAAAAAAGAGCTAAGCTACAACCCACTAATGGCCCACTACTGAGCACGGGTCTCTCCTCATTATTGAGGAGGCCTAGAGCATACTCCACCACGCTGCTCCAATGCGGGTTGGCGGGGTAGTAATATTATTATTTTAGTATTATTATTACGATATCATTATGACCTCTTCTCTTTTTTAAATTTAAAATTTTAAATATTTTTTTTGTTTAAACAACGAACATGAATATTATTTTAAACTGTATCTAATGGCAAAATAAGAAAATTACTATTCAATATTCCAATACTTACGTCATTCACTATTAAGTAATCATGCATCAATATAATAACCATGTAACATTTGTTTCAGAACTCCAAACGCCTCGGCCGGGTTAGTCGAGCTGAGTCAAGAGCCACCAACATGGTTTTCATCATGATATTATCCTTCACTGTCGCCTGGACTCCTTATTCGATCTTCGCTTTAATGGAGCAGTTCGCCACCGATGGGATTGTAAGTATTATTTTAACAAATGCAGTTATCATTATTCACATACATTTTTATTGGCGGTTTCACCGTCCTTTCGGGTCCATCGATATCGGTTTTAGAAACAAGATTATCACTTTATTAACTGGTAAATGTGAGTAGGCATCTACATGTTATCCATTTTTGACATAATTATATACTTAAATTTGTATATTTTCTTCATATTTCCTTCTAGTTCAGTTCTTTGCTGTTGTGTTATATATAAACATGCAAGCGAACTCGTTTCGGATTCGGACACACTATTTCAGTTTTCTCTTTGTATCTATCTGAGTTTTGATTGATAATGATTCTTTACCATTATTTTGTTCATAACTATATTATATAAAAATATACATTGTTATCACAAAGAAATATTTATTTATTTATTTATTTTGTAACACCTTACAAAAGGTATACAAGGGCAAAACTTAATGCCTAAAAGCATTCTCTGCCAGTCAGCCCTGGGTGGATGTGGAAGTCAGATGGCAGGTGTTAAAAATAATATTGAGTTATTAAAATTAGTTGGAAAACACATGAAACCATAATATATAAATAATAATATGAGGTGATATATATATTTATATATATAGCCAAACACAAAAATAAATATAATACACCTATATGAAATAAAAATATTATAATATAACTACAATTATATACATATATATATATATATATATATCATACATAAATATGTATATATAATATATGTATATTTATGTATGTATATATAATTATATATATATATGACGGAGTTACATAGGTCCGTGAGACCATCAGGTGCTGGAGCGCAAAACTCCCTGTGGACATAAGCCCCAGTACCCAGCCTCTTACATGGCTTTGGATATCCAGAACTGATGAAGGGCGGCTAAATCCATCCGCCCCAGTGCCAAACCTCACATGGCCTTGAATATCTCCATCAGCCTCAGTACCAAGCCTGCTACATGGCTTTGGGTATCCAGAACTGATGAAGGGCGGCTATCCATTTGAATGAAAGACAGAGTCCTTAGTCAAATAACGTTTGACTGCCACAGAACAGTTCCTCACGATAACAGTGAAGTACTATGGGCAGGGATTCTACCGTGTGGCTCTTTCGAGCGACCAATGTAGAATGAGCCTTGATCTCAAAGTGTGCCATCTTTTATACTAGTCGGTGAAAGGGTCGACTACCTGTTACACAGCTGTTTTTGTATTTCGCGGGTCGGATACCTGCTACACAGGTGCAGGCACTTAATTACGAGTAAACAGTTCGTCTTTTGATTTTTATGTTGATTGCGACATGACGTCATGTTGATGACACACCGATACGGCCATTCTGATAGGCGGCGCGTGCTCTGCGCCTGCCTGCGTCGTGATGTTTGATGTCTGAAATTAAAAAATGGATTCCTCTGAGATAGGTATCTGTAAGCCACCCATGTTGCTTATTGTAAAATGATTATTGTTGTAAAGACAGTACACAAAGATGCCTCTAATGCACTGCCTTATAAATTTAGAAACTGTAGTGTGTATGCGATGTATGTGTGTGTGAGTTTACTCATGGTTACGCAAGGCGTCCCAACGGTATCTCAAGGTTCACACGTGGATACATCAAGGATCCGTGGTTAGCACAAGGGTAACTCACTTATGGTTCCGCAAGGGGTCCCAACGGTATCTCAGGGTTCACATTGTGGATGCATCAAGGACCCGTGGTTAGCACAAGGGTAACACACTCATGGTTCCGCATGGGGTCCCAACGGTATCTCAGGGTTCACACGTGGATGCATCAAAGATCCGTGGTTAGCACAAGCGTAACACATGGTTTAGGTTGAATGGAGATATCGTGAAAATTATAAAAGGAATTAACTCACAGGTTTAATCCGGTGATGTCATTGATTGAAGTGATAGAAAAGTCTCGAGGAGTCTCGGAGGATCTCGGAGAGACTCTGAGGGTCTCGGAGGCTCTGGAAGAGATAGAAAAGTCTCGAGGAGTCTCGGAGGATCTCGGAGAGACTCTGAGGGTCTCGGAGGCTCTGGAAGAGATAGAAAAGTCTCGTAGGTTCTCGGAGAGTCTCGGCGGTTCTCGGAGAGTCTGGAAGAGATAGAAAAGTCTCGTAGGTTCTCGGAGGATCACGGAGGTTCTCGGAGGTTCTCGGAGGTTCTCGGAGGTTCTCGGAGGGTCTCGGAGGTTGTTGAACCTGAAAGCTTAGCCGGGTTGGCTGCTTTGGTAGCCGTTCTCGTGAGACGGGATCGGTTGATGGAAGCGTCAAATCTTGATCGGTAGGTGATTCATCTCCCATCATTTGTATCAAGAAATGAGGGAGTATTCCACTAATAGGTAAGCATACCTATCCTGTTGTGGTACACTTGTATTTGTGACCTATAAAGGCACCTGCTGCCATACGTTGGATTAGGCGGTAAAGAACCTATTGAGGAAGCGGTCTGGACTGGTGTCTGTTCCAATCCCACTTCTGATGACGGAGTTACATAGGTCCGTGAGACCATCAGGTGCTGGAGCGCAAAACTCCCTGTGGACATAAGCCCCAGTACCCAGCCTCTTACATGGCTTTGGATATCCAGAACTGATGAAGGGCGGCTAAATCCATCCGCCCCAGTGCCAAACCTCACATGGCCTTGAATATCTCCATCAGCCTCAGTACCAAGCCTGCTACATGGCTTTGGGTATCCAGAACTGATGAAGGGCGGCTATCCATTTGAATGAAAGACAGAGTCCTTAGTCAAATAACGTTTGACTGCCACAGAACAGTTCCTCACGATAACAGTGAAGTACTATGGGCAGGGATTCTACCGTGTGGCTCTTTCGAGCGACCAATGTAGAATGAGCCTTGATCTCAAAGTGTGCCATCTTTTATACTAGTCGGTGAAAGGGTCGACTACCTGTTACACAGCTGTTTTTGTATTTCGCGGGTCGGATACCTGCTACACAGGTGCAGGCACTTAATTACGAGTAAACAGTTCGTCTTTTGATTTTTATGTTGATTGCGACATGACGTCATGTTGATGACACACCGATATATATATATATATAATTATATATACATACATAAATACATACTATATTTGTGCACAATATCTAGGAAAGTATAAGTATATAATCAAATAAAAGTCGAATTTAGATACTGCTCTCGCAGGCGTTTCTTAAAGGCAAACTTGGTAGGAGCCTTCCTACCTATGAAATACCTATGAAAATAAATGTAACAAGAAAAAAAACACTTATCAGATCGAAAGCTTAATGTATCAACAAAGATAAAGAAATTATTTGTAAAAAACTATTTTATTGAAGTACTATAAACCTATTGTGAAACTATTGTTACGTGTCAGGAGTATGGGGTTCGAGAAAATGCCAAAATGTACCACAAAGACTTTATTGAACTCGTAGAAATACAATTACACACTGTACACAGTACACACCACAACACTATGCACGTAGGTACTCGTAAACACACTCGACGAACACTGTATCGCTCGTAGAAACCACTTAAGTTCTCACTGGTATCGCTCGTAGATATCGCTGGTATCTTCCTGGTTTCGCTTCCGAAACTAGAATGTTGAAACTAGATCGGTTGACCGATCGCCCCTTTTTATACCACTCACGCACCATTCACGCCAATCCAGAACTTTCCCGCTAATTCCGGACGGACCCGATTCGTATTAAAATTCGAGTATGTTCCTTGCAACCGACGTTCGCCCTTATGTCTATTGCCGTAAGGCGAAGCGTCGTGCGCGTAGTTTCGAGATTGCCGCGTTCCTATTGTTTCTATTGTTTGCGCGACATGTCACACTATTATAAAGAAGCTACGATATACCTAAGTCCACTGACGTTGTACAAATGCTGACCTCTTAACGTTATTGTACTCTCAATTCTATGACATTGTGCGCCCGTGGAATAATACTCGTAGTCGCAGTTTCTATATCATTGCCATCCAGTAAAATTATTCTTCATGGAGAGTTGTACCATTTTTATTGAAAAAGTATTTATGTTGTTAATGCGCTCGTATCAGATTTTTTTTTATGTAAAAAAATAATCTTGCCACGGTACATAAAATAATCTAACCTTCCAAAATGTATTTTTTGTGTCAAACGATTAACTTTAAATGTTTTTTTTTCTAAGGTATCACCAGGCACAGGAGTTATCCCAGCACTCGTCGCCAAAAGTTCCATCTGCTATGATCCCCTGATTTACGTGGGAATGAATACACAGGTAAGTGTTTAATACCTATCAACCAGGGATGTAACGGAGGTAATTCGGAACCGGAGTCGGAATCGGAGTTTTTAAATTTGATTTAACGGAGTCGGAGGCGGAGTCGGAGGTGGCGTCAGAAGAGAAATGCCTTACTTAAGGACAAAAAATATATACAGTGAACCTTTTTAATTTTTAGGAATTGATTAATTTAGACAAACAAAAATAAAAATTGCTGTTTTCAATCACAGACTTAATCACGTAACTAACAAATTAAAATAACAACAAAACAAAAAATAACAAATTAAATCAAATGAATTGACTCTAAAAGTTGTGTATTTTAATTTATAAATAAAAGCTTTGAAACTTTATCTCCGTCCAACCTATTTCTTAACGAGTCATAGATTACCGTAGAGTCATAAGGTACCACCCTTCCTTAAATACAACTTGAAACATAATTTGCATTTTGTCGTTTCTACAGATTCTTGAATAAAATAATTCCAGATAAGGCTTGATTTAGGTTTCATCCATACTAATATCATAAATGCGAAAGTCTCTCTGTCTGTCTGTTTAAAATTAGTAAACAAATAATTACCGACCGATAGAATAGAACGTACGTGAGGGCGGCGGGAGGATGTTTCCTGGCGCGACATGTACGAACCTGTTTGTATCGATGCAGCGGTGGACGGAGGCCGCCGTCGCTATTTGTTTTATGCTTCGACCTCCGATTTGAACCTCCGATTCAAAAGTATCGGAACCGAAGGCGGAACCGAAGGTGTAATACCAATCGGAAGTTCCGACATATTGGAACCGGAGTCGAAGCTCCGTAACATCCCTGTTATCAACACAAGAAAAAAATGCAATTAAGTTATGTGATTAAGGTGTCTATGGACTGTAGTAACTACTTTTGTAGGTGTATATTTGTCGCTTACTTTTAATTGATAAAAATGTCAGCTCTAAGTAATGTGGTTTTTTCAGTTTCGACAAGCGATCAAGCGAGTCTTTGGAATCCACACCAAAGGAAAAAATTCTCGACTGGAAAGAGGATTCAACAACACTTTGGTTCTATCCGCACACAGATTTTCCACTTTCAACGAGATCAGCATCCGTTGCAATTCATCGGAAACTAATTTCTCAGGAACTCCAAGGCGTGGAAAAAGTATAGGAGGTGTTGATGAACAGTCAGACGTCGCAACGACTGATAATCATAGGACACAAAATGTTTCTGATCTCAGCACTATACCGGAAAATAAAACTATATCCGACGCAGAGAGATCTGATGAGACTATTTATGACGAAGATAGTTCCAGTAATAAAAAATTAGAATTATTTGGAGAATTACGTAAAACAGATCTTAAAAATTCGCCTAATCATTCGGGTAATGAATGTGTACAATTAGTTGATAAGGGAAATTCATCAAGAAGTAACAGTGTTGCGGCTGAAGATATTTTGATCAATGTATACGAAAATCAAATCATCGATGAAATTATTGATGATCAAACCAATGATGATTTGATTGAAAAAGATTCGAGTGATTGTACAACGCTCAATCAAGATCATGTTTTAAAAGAAAACCATGATGTTAAAATCCCAATGATTAGGCAAAGTTATTCACTGGATCTGGGCAGTGAAGTAAATGAAAATAAGCCCAGAAAATTTTCAATTGAACCTAAAGTTGAAAATGTTATTCCACCGAGGAGTTTCTTTAATGGTAGGGTATTGAGTAAGTTTTTCGATTCTGACTCCAAAAAGAAACGTGATAATTTCAAGAGCTATTTATTTAAAAAGGACATACTGGACAGTCAGGATGAGTTATAGATTAAATAAATAGATTTTGATACTAATTATTTAAAGTTAATTAGAGACAATTAAATTAAAGCTAGATATAATTAAGACAAAACTTAGGGTCGATTTAAAAGAATGGTGTGATTCTGTCCAATGTTATGAAAGGGTACTGCAGTGTTGTCTCAGTCATGTGAAGAATATGGTACAGTTTTAGCAGTGGCGATTTCTCTAAGTTGGCGCGTATGGCGCCGCCATACCATAATTTTTAAGCATTAAATAAAATGTAAAAAATCATATATTTACAACCTAATTATTTAGACCTAAGTACAATAATTACATTTTACGAGCGCTGCGGTCTTCTATCACGAACGCGACTCGCGGCGATTGTCTTCGCGTTCGGTCGGCGCCGAGCGCGGCCGAGGCATGCGCTTCTGCTAGCCGCTAGCGCATGCATAGACAAAGTCGTTGGCCCGCGGCCGCCCGCGCCTCTTCGATCGCTTAGTATCACCATAGTAAAATTATACTGTGGTATCACTGAGTTTGAAACGCGGGTCTGGCGCTGGGAATGGCGCATTACCTAACGAGTTTTCGCATGTTTTTCGTGATAGTGTAGATTTGTGATTACGGTTTCTATCTTTCTATTGACTTAATTTACTTTTTATTTAGTAGGTAATTAATTTATAATGAAATGACATGAAATTATGAGTGATTCAATAAAATCTGTGATACAAGAACTTTTAGAAAGACCTTTCACGACGAGATCGTTTGCCGTTTGATAGTGGAAAATGGACTTTCACTATGGGACCAACCCTAAAATCGCGAAAAAACATCAGCTATTTCATACAAAAATAAAAATGTCAAATTGTATGAAATTTCTTTTTAACCGAATTCAAAAAAGAAGGAGGTTCTCAATTCGACCGTATATATGCTTTTTTATGTACGTTCAGCGATTATTTCGTCGTTTATAGACCGATTTTGATAATTCTTTTTTTATTCTAAAGTAGATATCCGCAGTGGGGTCCGGTGATAAGGACACCAGGATCTGATGATGGCATCTCAGGGAAATCGAGGGGAACTTTTGAAAATTGTATGGACAACTAGTGTTTGTTCATGTTACCATAAGTACATTAAAGTGCTACTATTTCATGAAGATCTGGAGTCGATCTGATGAAGCCGAAAGACAGTCGAGGGAACTCCTCAACGATTTACTGCAGTTATCTAGTGTTTGGGCTTGATTAATTTGTAGCGACGAGAACTTTACACTTACATGTTGAATTGAGCGCCATCTGGCGAGTAGTTTTTGAGTTATCTCTACTTATCAAGATTGAAGTCGGTTATTTTTTTTGTAAAAAGCAATTATTTGCGATTTCAAAGTAGGTTCCTTAATGAAAGACTGCAAGTTTGTTAGATTGTCTGTCTGAAGAAATGGTTTTCCGGTTATGCGCACTTAACACTACACCCTATATAACAAAAGCTGGAGCCACCCCAATTATAAACACCAGGAATCGCCACTGAGTTTTAGAGACATCGATAAGGATCTGTGATAAAAATAAGAGTGCCAACTTAAAATATAATAAATATCATATTTATTACAGTGCTGAAAACGAATTATTAGAATAAGCTAAAAGTAAAGTTTGCCTCATTCATAATCTAGTCAACCATTATGTCATTATTAATATAAAATTAATTTACTTAGTATTGCGTTAAAAATGTATTTATAATGTGTTCACAGACAAATCAACCAGTTTACTCATCAGTGCTTTGTAGTACCTACCGTATGCAAAATGTACTTATGTATAAATTTCATATTCACACATTTCGGGTCGGTATTGATTGGTCTGATGAAAATGAATGTCAAAGCAAATGCAGTGGTCAATTATAGTTACGATTATTATTATTATAAAGTTCGGCAAGTGTTTGTTGCTTTGATTGTTAAGATAAACTTTTCGGTTAATTAAACTAGGGTACACTTGGTGTGTTATGTAATTTCTTTTAATAAACACTGAATTGAAAAGTGGAAATAGATGAAACTTACTATTAATCTTTTTCAATCGATGTCATCTTGTAACAAAGTAAAAACTTAATAAAAACAATTCGTTTGCAATTAATTATACGCTCAAGTTAATAAAATAAAAACTTAACGGTAAATACAGGAATGGGAAAAAGTAAAACTAAAACTGTTAGGTATTTACAATAAACAATTTGTTACATTCCGTTTAACCATTGCCATATATACGTAACATACACATCATAAAAGTAACATCTTTGAAGACTAGACTAGACTGGAAGATGTCACAGTTAACGAATTGATATAAATTGATAAAAAAATCAAGAAAAAAAGATTTGTTTTTAAGCTTATATTATTACGCATTTAGGTACAAGGTACGCAGGTTGGTACAAAAAATGTTCAGAAACCTTATTATTTTTATTATTGTTTTCATAATTTTAAGCTTTAGTTAGCGAATGTTCCTAGTGTCTTAAAAAGCTAAATTATGCTATTTTTTTTATTTATTTTCTATGACAATAATAAAATGTAGCTAATGTTGAAGAAAGTAACTGAATCGCACAAGCGGATTGCACAAGGTAAATTTATTTTTATACGAAGTTCATTTCCTTCGGTAAAAAAACGAATGAAATAACTTTAAAAAATTATGTTATTATCTTTAAACGTTCACATAGAAATGAACGATTTCGATTTAGAAACTGTCAATTATATTTTTAAATAAAGAAATAATTGTAGGTACAATCAGTATTTAATAAATGGTAGCTGTTATTTAATTATTAGAAATTTTAAGTGTATTATTTAAGGTATTTATATATTATGATTGTTAATTAAATATTGATAGTTAGCTGAAAATTCATGTAATTGTACTAATTTCTAAAACCGAAATATTTTTTGAAATAATTTAAGTCGTAATTTAGTTAATAAAAGCTACATAATTTTTAAGTAATATTACGATTAGTTTAAATTAAGTATGCTTTACTTTAATGACAAACTTTAAATCAGTTTTATTTATATGTCATTCATTGTAAATATAGGTACCTACTCAGGTTATATTATGTACCTAGATACTTACTTAGCATTATAATTTCTAGAATTGTCAATCACGCTTATTTTAATATTCAACTTTTATATTACACATTTCATGTCATTGTTGAGCAAACTGTAAGTAGGTACCTACGTTTTAAGAAGTTGGCATTGTAATAAATGTATTTATAGTTAAAAAGCCTTGCTCAGAAACCTAAGTACATGACGTAACGAAAATTATATTTGTAATTTTTTTGTAAATTAGATTACAATGTGTAAAAAATAAACTTTTATAACTGCATAGTTTTACTGCTAAATAAAATTTGTTATGTAAGTATCTATTTAATTTCTGAAATTTGTATCATTAAATATATACTTATATGTAGTTTAATTTTAGCTTCTTTAACTAATGTTTGTTAAAATAAAGACATTTTTAAAAACTCTGTGATTTCTTATTTTCATTATCTCCTTTCATTTATTTATAACTACACTTGAGTCGCTGAGAAAATGAAGTTTCCGCTCCCCGATAAAAATAATTGTTAGGTACCTATATTTCCAATTCAAATTCGCTTGTAAGCAAAATTTACTTAAGGCATTTCAAATTATCTCCGTCAATCTATAATGAAACTTTATCACAGGAGCGGAAAGCTGGCATTTGGGTGTGTCGAAAGCTTTTGCTTGAGTTTTTTTAAAATGTTTGTCGTATTTCGACTCCGATAACAGCGAAATTACGGGCAAAAACTAGTATAGATAATAAAAACCTTTTCACGAAAGTTACATTTTCCTGAGCTGATACCAAATTTAATATCATTTTATTTAATATTCTCGGTATAATTTTATGTTATACCGATAACTCGCCCTTTTGACCGCTGCCCAATAAAACAACCTATTCCCAAAAGCCTTTACATTGAAACAGAGAAATATTTTCCACATTCATTAAAACAGTAACACTACACCCAGACTCCAGTAACCGACGCCTGATGAATATTAAAACTTATTTGGAATTGCGCTCCATATTAAAAAAAATTCCCAGTGAATTACGGACTTCTCTAACAATCTCGGACATCGTACACCCATTAGAATTCGCCCAGTGCCGAAATATGTTGTGATAATAATTGTTTTAATGAAAATTACTTGTGTGTTGTGAATTTTAGTATCAATAATGCGAGGAAAGAAATTCATAATTATAAACTGTTGAAAATATCAAAACACAAGGTATAGGGTAACCATTACTGACATAATTAGATATTATGCCTTAATGTTTCTCTTATAACTACTGTAACTGAATAAGCCAACACCTATACATGAGAAGGCGAGAATATGGTACTGCCATCCCCCACTAAAAACTAAATTTATTATGTTTACCCACAGTTCAATTTACCTACCTTGTTAGCAAAATTTACTTCGTCATTTTAAATTATATATCGAACGCAAACTTAATATAGTACAGTCGTCCATTGCAGCAAGAGTTAATTTATTTATTTATCCTTTATTGCATCAACCTTAAAACTAAGGAGAACAATGGGTGGACTTAATGCCAAATAGCATTCTCTGCCAGTTAACCCTGGGAGCTGATGAGAAGATGTAGCGAGTTAAATTAGAGTCAAGGTAGAACATACAATGTATGAATGCTACTATTTAATTCTCTTACTGCACTGTCCTCGGGGTTTCCTGACAACCTTGAATAAAATCCAAACGGTAACCTTACGTGTAGACGTTTTGCTGTGAAACATAGATACGAGCTTTGTAGCACGGTAAAACTTTATTAATTTATGATATGCAAAGAGAAACTCAATTGCATTTAGTATATCTACTTTAATTTAGTGATGAAGGTATTTAGTCATGAAAGTCCATGGGCGACGGTGACTATATAGGTACCATCAGGCAGGTCTTCTGTTCATTTGTTGACTATTAAATTAATAACTTTTATGAAAATAAATCAATATTAAATAAAAAAGTTCAACATGTCGTAAAATTATAAACAATAAATAATCATCAACGTAGATGAAGTCAATGAATTCGCATTAAGTAGTATAACTTAAAAACAACCATCAGATGTCGGTATGGGAGCAAACGACAAAAATCGCTTTTCAAAAATAAAATCAATTATCAAAATCGGTTCACCCACATAACGCTAACACAGATAAAAAACCGGCCAAGTGCGAGTCGGACTCGCGCACGAAGGGTTCCGTACCATTATGTATAAAAACGCCAAAAAAATCTGGTCTGTTGTATGGGCGCCCACTTAAATATTTATTTTATTCTATTTTTTAGTATTTGTTGTTGTAGCGGCAACAGAAATACATCATCTGTGAAAATTTCAACTGTGTAACTATTATGGTTCATGAGATACAGCCTGGTGACAGACGGACGGACGGACAGCGAAGTCTCAGTAATAGGGTCCCGTTTTACCCTTTGTGGTTTTTTATAAATTGGAGCGACAACTGGCGAGTGGTTTTTGAATTATGTCGACTTTGAAGTCTCTTATTGTTTGTAAAAAGTTAGTATTTTTATTCGTATAATCTAACTGTACTCCAAGTTTTCCTAATTATAGAACCCAATATTAGGCTGCTAATCACAGTCTCGTTCGCACCACGTCAGTCATACGAGAGGAGAGCCGCTGGCGAGAGTAGACGTGTTGGTAGTCTGTCCATTAAGTGCGTGTACGAGCCTATGTGTCTATCGATATCAATAAATTGATTCCTAGTTGCCCCGCGGCGATTGCCACCGGGGGCAAATGGGAATAACCCACTATTGGACTGGTTTTACACTTACCATGGCCAAAATTTCCTTAAATCTACCACTTAGCCGGTTACACTTTTTTAGAGGCGACCATCTCAGTCCTCAGGGGTAGCAACGCATCTGTGACCGAATTAGAACGAGACTCATTGAGTCTAGTTCTGGGTCGGTCACAGTTGTCATGGGCGGCAGCGAAAGGTGGTGCTGCATGCTCGTTTGCTATCTTAATTCCATATAAAAAAAACTTTTTCTCATTGAGGATCTCAATTAGAGGGGTTTCCATTGTAAATAATAAGCAGTTTTCTCATTTCCATTCTTTTATTCATATAATCTATTAATAGGTTATGACATAATATAGGTACTATACGCTTACCCAATACTGAACAAAACAATAAAATTTACAAATGACGAACTTTCATACAAGTATTTGAATAAATTATTAAAAGAACCATCGTCACGTTTCGGTAACAAGTGTTTATAGTTAACTCATATTTACAGCGATCTACAACTAAACAAATCAGTTAGACTTTCAATACATAAATTAAATATTTCTATAAAACTCGATGGAATATTACTATCAGTGGTAAATGTATCGAAAACTTCAAGTATGGCGTAATAAAATTACAAAACATTATTGTAAAAATCCAAAAAATCGTACATTACATGTAAAATGTTATAAAAACTGCTATCCTATCGCTTTTATTTAAAGATTAGCATTTTTGTTACGATTTTTATTAGACTAAAGGTTATTTTTAGACATTTTTTAATTAAAATGTCATCTGTCATTATAACTGTCAAGTGTCAATCTGTAAAGATGAATCTGTCAACTTTTTTCTGTTATCAATTAGGACAGCAGTTTCTATAACAAAATAATGATAGAGAATCATCAATTCCTACTCTATTAGGTAATCTGATATAATAACAGCGAGATACAAGTCAATTCCAATATTATTTGGAGAAAGCATTTCAAAGTGGATTCGGGACAGGTGTAGGGTATTTAGGAACTAGGGGACACTATATTGCTAGCTACGTTACAAGTTATACAGGGTGATGGGTGTTTTTCCATTGCTCATTAGCTCGGCTATTATTACATTGCATATCATTTGTGTATTATATTATTTATTTTATACGTTCTTTTGTATTATCTTAGGTGAAAATTTTTACTATTTTCGCTTGTTTTTTCAACTAGGATTTTAAAAATCCTACTTGGAAGATTAAGTAGGCATTTATAAAATCACATCGTTTCATTCGTTAAGAAATATAAACCAAAACATACACACTGTGTATCATGGGTTCTATGGTAAAAATGTAATATCTATAGAAAAACCAAGATTAACCAAGTCAACATACATATCGTCAAACTATTCTATCAACAATCTATATGCATTTCGTGCCATGAGCTGCAATGGATAAACACCCGTGTTCACATGAATCGAAAATTATATTCCATTTTGATCACAAACCATTATCTAGGATGTAGTCATTTTCTATTGTTTATTAACGATTATAGGCATTCTGAAGCGCTTGCTTGATCGCTCCTGGTCCGTGCCTCAGAAGGCACATTGAGCCATTGATACCGGTTATAAGGTAACAGACAACGTTATGTAGGCTATATGATTGATATATTCTAAGGGTTCAGTGCAACACTTAAACATTTTTGGTGAATATTTCATAAATGATCACACTATTATCTATTACGTTAATCTATACTAAACACGTCCTATTATAAAGGAAGTTGTTGAAGTCAAGGTAGATATGTTTTAACACCCCGACTTACCGATTAAGCACGCTATTTATGTTCAACAAAGGTTTATATAATATTTTGGTGTAATATTACAATTTCCTTAATAAAAATGTACAAGAAAATTACAAAAAGTATTTATGTTTCGCAAAATAATAAAAACAATGTATTGAGTAAAAAGAAATCCGTAGTTAAAATTTAAATCATCTTGAAAATAACGTATTAAATTTATATTAAATATACTTTGCAACATTCGAAAAGCACAATGGATGATAAAATAGTACGCATAATGTAGGTAACCTACAAACGCAGTACCAATTAGTATCTCCGTCTCTTTCTAAAATTTAAACATGACCACATAACGAAATATAATATCATTTTACCATATGAATGTTTGTTAAATAAGAAAAAGAGAGAGAGATTAAAAGAGATTCAAAATTAAATAAATGTTGCAAAGTAAAAAAATACAAATTTTATAACAATGAATATATCAGCAAAATAATGTTTGATACTAATGTAGTAGAGTAATAAGTAGCACTGTAATTAATTCCTATGATAATTTCACAATTTCTACAAATTAAAATCGACACAATAAAATTTAATTGTAAATAAGAACACCCTCTAATATTAGGGCACGGTTTGACTAGACTTACTGCTACGAAATATATATTTTTTTAAACAGTAAAAACAGAAATGAGTTACCTCACCATAACTAGGTACCTATCTTCGCGCATAGACATCATCATGCATTGCAACCATCAACCAATGGGTTGCTGATCAAAAACGGAATGTGATACGCATAACTGGCTCTAAGATACGGGAACCAAAAAATCGATATAATCTACCACATGAAATACTTTTACCACATATTCTCACACCCACAAAAAGTCTAGACAAACCGCGCCCTAACCAAATCGCACCCTCAAAGTTCCCCTCGTAACTTAACTATGGAATATCGTACAGTCTTTGACTTGTCAGTCGGTTTACAGCAAAAGCCAAAATGTTTAAAAAGTTGTCCACACTCAAATAGTACACAATTACACTGGTGCAATCATATTATTTTAACATGATAATCGGTGGTGCGTAATTTACGCAATTATTTTCACTACTAACGTTGTATATATTTCGTGATAAATGTCACGTTTCAGAACTATACGAGTACAAATCGTACAGTTGAAATAATAGTAAAATTCACTCATTTAATTCTCTTTTTTTGCACGTTTGCACTCAGAATTTTTGTAATTAATACAAAATTAGGCACCAAAACAGTAAATTGAAAAATTTAAAACCAATTCGTAAATGTAATTTCAAAAAATCGAGCCAATTTCGTTGTCGATAAAACAAATTGATAATTTCGTCGCGCGGCTAATATACAGTCTCTTTATAACGTTTTTAATAAATCTATATAAATGGGGCCCTCCCGCATCACTAGATAATATAATCTCGAATAGATTATCAATATTGTTATTATTAAAATCACAGAAACGTTATGTCACTAAGACAGCTAAAATAACAGCGTCACGGATTCAAAGTATTGTCCGTCTTTCAATTAATCGATACATATTCGAAGTTAAAGTCGCGCACATTTGCAATTATTTAACGCAAAGTAACCGCTACAACCGAAGTTATTCTACGCATATATACATTAGCGTCATAAAGAAACTAAATATTGGCACGAATCGATACGTCAACTACATCACACAACACATCTAACGAAGCTTCGATCATTGTGACTCGATACACTCGCTACAATTAGTCAGAACGAGACAGACCTAGTATTGCCATCTCCTTCTCAATTCCGCGCGTTCTCACATCACACGTCTAGCGCATTCGATCGTTGTGACTCGATATCACTCGCTACATCTATTCAAAATCACATACAGACCTCGTAATCTGCTTCCAATTATTCCTCAAATTTCCTCAAATCTCCTCGTATCTCCTCAATTCTTCTGTCGTTCTCTGGAATCTTCTCTGCAGACGCCGCGCGGGGGCGAGTCGCGGCCTTTGTGTTTGGACGTCTTGCGGGATCGTTTGAACTTCGCGACGTCGTCGTTGAAGACGTCGCCGGTTCGGAGGGCGGAGATGAGGTCGTCGAACTCTCCCTTCTGGTTAGAGAGGGTGCTGTCGCGGGAATCCCCCGCCGCGTGCCCGTTGCAGTCGCCGTTCGACTTGCCCAGGGACTTCCCCACGGAACTGAGGAGGCTCGATGCCTGTTTGCGCTCCATTGTGCGTTTTTTCAGCTGGAATAAACATAGCATATAATTTAAGGCTAGTTGTGGCAGTAGTTGACTAAATTTCAATAAATGATTAAAACAGTACTTTAAATTACTTTTGTGAAATAATGAAATAACCATATATTTTTTTACGCTTTGAGTCACGTGACGTCAAACGTAAGTTTATTCTTTTTGTAAAAAATATTGATGTTATCTCCAAGCTGTCATTTTTTTATTCATTTTAAAATAACATCAAAATAATTAGTCTCTGCGCTGCCCCTATTCAAGCCACCCGCGTGGCACACACCTAGCACACCCGTTTGCGAAAGCCCTGTACAGTACGGTCGTCATAACTTGGCCGATCTGAACTTCGTTTTCCGAGATATTTGCGCAGGTACAGTAAGTGACCAATCAAAACACGGCGCCCATGACAGTGTTTTTGATGTGCTACTCCGTATCGGCGTACTTATTCTACCACCCGCACTCCCCGCCTCCTACCTGGCCTTAAAATCGACATCTGCGCAGCCACTCGTAGCTATATTCAGAGCTGCCGACTTATGACCTTACTGTACATGTATTAAATAACCTACATAACAAACGTACCTCCTGCTCGTGCCGCGAGCGGCGCTCCTCCTCGTCGCGCCGGCGCCGCGCCGCGTCGCACTCGGCGCGCGCCTCGGCCAGCTGCGCGAGGAACGCGTCCAGCGCGCCGAACAGCTGCTCCGGCGACGCGCTCGCCTCCTCGCCGAACGCGTGCGCGCACGCCTCCAGCCGGCTCTTCATGTCCTGCGAACATAATGCTAAGTTGTAAGAGTGAAGTTTATGGGGGTTTGTTGCTGCACGGTACAGGGTAGATCTCCCCCTCTATCCCTCCTCCTTTCGCATACGCAGATGCACCCTGTGTCTACACCATATTCGAGCCTGTACTTTATTCACCCCTCGCTTAAAATAAATTTATGTTAGCTACTATATAAATAATACATACTAATGGCATTTTAAAATATTGGATATTTGCGATATATCTGTATCACGCTATTACAGTCACGTCAGACGGCCACGTCACGTCCTAAACACCCCGCCTCCCCCTACCTGGAACAGATCCTCCAGCTGCGTGAAGGAGCACACGGCGTGCGCGTGGAACTCGCGCATGACGGGCACGAAGGCGTCGTGCGCGCGCGCCGCCGCGTGGTAGTCCAGCTCGCGCGCCACCTCGCGCAGGCCGGTGCGCAGCGCGCCCACGTCGCGCTCCAGCTGCTCCACGCACACCTTGGCCGCGGCGCGCACGTGCGGCAGGTCCTCTTCCAGGAGGAGGACGTCTTTGAACTGCGAATGGATTAATAATAAAGATTATAAATAATTCCGCCAACACTTTGGAGGCACAGAAATGCCCCGACCAAGAACGCTCAAAATTTTCCCGAAAAGCGATCGCGGGGTTGTTAATTCTTTCGTAAATTAACTGATTGCTGTCGCAAATAATAAGACCTTTTTTGGGAAGACACGTTTTAATTCACAGTTAGAAAGTACAGAACAGCGCGTAGTAGAAATCCGGCGGTGGATCGAAATATTAAAATGTAGTAACAAACCGTAGGTAGATCGCGTAAGGTTGGAGTTAAAAACATTGCACGGAAGGAACAATTAGGCGCGGCAACATCCTGCCCCCCGTTGAAAAGCCTGGTTTTCAACAATCATCTTCATTGGTTAGTGGGCAAAGACGCACGAGTGCCCGACGAACACAGCCTCGTGTGGTGGATATATCAGCAACACGATTTACTCCATCTGGTCCAGTGTATAATTTAGAAACTCTTCCAAGACGCCAGCATAATGCAGGAACATTTTCTTCTTGCAGTAGTACCAAATCACCAACCTTTAGATTGCATGTATTTGCCTTCCACTTTTTGCGAAGTTGTAATTCCGAGATATACTCTTTCTGCCACCTCTGCCAAAAATGTTGCCTCAGCCTTTCTACTTGAGCATATCGTTGAAGGTGACTTTGTCTCTCTTCTAATAAGTTTGGAGCTGGCATTGCATTTAATTGTCTTCCAATAAGAAAATGCCCGGGTGAAAGGAAAAGGAGATCATTAGGAGAAGACGAAAGTGGACAAAGGGGACGACTATTTAAAATTGCTTCAATTTGTGTAAATAAAGTACCTAACTCCTCAAAAGTCAAATGGGCGTTACCCATGATTCTACGAATGTGAAATTTCGCGGATTTTACACCGGCCTCCCAGATCCCGCCAAAATGAGGAGCGTAGCTAGGTGAGAATGTAAAGTGTATACCTTCCTGAGATGCAAGGTCAGATAAAGATTCAGAATTTTGTTTGAGAAAGGAACTTAACTCTTTAGCGGCAGAAATAAAATTACCACCGTTATCGCAAAAAATTTCGGTGGGCTTACCACGCCGTGCCACAAATCTACGCAAGCACATCATGAAAGCATTCTTAGATAGATCCGATACTGCTTCTAAGTGGATACATTTAAATCTCAGACACACAAATAAACACATGTACGCCTTTTGTAATCTGGCGCCACGTCCTAGCCGATTAACAATATGAAAGGGACCAGCGAAGTCCACTCCTACAGATATAAACGGAAAATCAAGATTAATACGCTGCGAGGGCAAATTGCCCATTTTTGGCTACAATACTTTACCCTGCACGCGTTTGCATCGAATACACTTATGCACAGTTTGACGAGATAGACGTCGTCCATTGATTGGCCAAATTGTTTGACGAATGGAAGCTAAAAGAAGTTGAGGTCCAGCATGAAGGTTACGCAAATGTTCTCGCTGGAATAGTAATTTTGTCAATGTATGACAAGAATCAAGCACAATTGGATGTTTGTTCTCATAGGAGTAGTTAGAAGAATCAATTCGACCTCCAACTCTTATTAAATTTTGATCATCCATGAAGGGCGACATAGATAACAATTTTGATTTAGAATTTAAAGAACGGCCTTTAGATAATAAATTATAATCCTCTGGGAATGATTGCTTTTGAGCTAATAAACATAAATATTTAAATGAATCATTTAATTCTGCAACAGTTAAATGACCGGTTAATTTAGACTTGGGATTTTTTAAATTAAATATAAATCTTTTTACGTAGGCAAATGTTCGTTCAATTTTAGTTAATTTAGAAAATTTTGTAAAATCAATTATAGGCTCTATGGCAGCAGACAACGATACATGTACTGATTTCATTTCTGGTAAATCCAGGATTGGCGGATGAAGAGTTGGCCACTCAGATTCGTCATGACATAAAAAATTTGGACCAGACCACCACAATTCCAAATCGCGAAGTTGAGTGGCATTCACGCCTCTAGAAATTAAATCGGCTGGATTTACATTAGTTGGCACGTACCGCCATGATGACTGATTCGAAAGTTCGAGAATGGTTGCGATTCTGTTCCCTACAAAAGGTTTTAATTTACTAATGTCACTAGTTAGCCATGAAAGTACGATGCTAGAGTCACACCAGTGAACAACTCGAGACGGTGAGTACCTGATGGAGTCAACAACACTCTTTGATAGCCGAGCCGCTAACAACGCCGCTAGAAGCTCCAAACGAGGAGTCGTAGTTGCCTTCAAAGGACAAATTTTTGACTTTGAGCACAAAAGACGTGTCATAACATTATTACTTTCATCAATTGTTCTCATATAAACACACGCACCGTAGGCGCGTTGTGAAGCGTCACTAAAAATATGAATTTCAGTATGTTTTGCTGATTTAGATAAAACCTTTCGTGGGATCTGTAACGTAGAAAGAGTTGGTAAGTTTGAAGCAAAATCATACCACAATTGCTTGATTTCTTCAGGAACAGGAGAATCCCAATCAATTTTGAGTTGCCATAATTTCTGTAACATCATTTTAGGTTGTATGGTACAAGGGCTGAGCAAGCCTAAAGGATCAAAAATTTTAAATGCATCGGAGAGTATGGAGCGCTTTGTAATTTCTTTGTTGAGAGAAGGAAGATGAAATGGAAAGTGTAGTGAATCACTCTTTGGATCCCAACCCAGACCAAGAGTACTAGTGGATTCACTAAGATAAAGGGATTCATCTGAAGTTCTTTCACTAAGTAAATGTGGAGCATTTGTTTTGAATTTTCGTAATTTAAAACAAGCAGAGTTTAAAGTATCTGTAATTGAATTTAAAATAAATTGTAAACGTTTCTCATCATTACACCCAGTATATAAATCGTCAACATAAAAATCATGTTGAATTATAGTTTTAATTAATGGATCGTCGCATTCTTCCCCCACCTGCCAGAGGCAACGTGTGCTTAAATAACTCGCACTTGCTGTGCCATAAGTAAGAGTATTTAGCTGTAACGTTTTAAGAGGTAATGACTGCTCTTCTCTCCACAGTATGAGTTGCAAGTTACGGTGTTCATTTTTGGCAACTTGCACCTGTCGATAAAATTTATCAATATCTCCTGTGATTACATATTGATATTGTCGAATGCGAACCAAAATGGAGAAGAGAGAGTCTTGGATGTGGGGGCCCTTTAATAGAATGTCGTTAAGTGAATAACCTGAGGAAGTGGGTTCAGAACCATTAAATACGACTCGCAATTTTGTAGACTCACTGGACTCTTTATATACTGCGTGATGGCATAAATAATATGAATTTTCTGGATTCGTAACGTTTAACTCAGATAAATGACCAAGCGCTTCGTACTCTCTTATAAAATCTGTATATTTTGATTTTAACTCAGAGTTTTTATGAAATCGTTTTTCTAGATATAAAAATCGTTTTTTAGCTAACTTATATGAATCACCGAGGCAGTCCGGAGAGTCCTTTAGGGGCAACTCTACGCAAAATCTGCCGGAGTCCAAGCGAAAAGTAGTGGACTCAAAAAGCTCTTCGCATCTTTTGTCTTCTAGACTTAAAAGAGGCTGTTGAGGAAGCTCCTCAAGAGACCAGAATTTTGTGAGCATTTCTTCAAAATTATCCTTCTTGTTACTGTCTGCAATAACGGCATGATTGCAATTAATATTATAATGTTTATTATTTTGAGATTTAGATTTAGTAAAATGAATTGGACCTGCAATTAGCCAACCAAATTTAGAAAGTCGTAGCTTTGGATTTTGGGGACCCAAGGAGCGTTGTTCACATCCAAGGATGTCCCAGAAAATATCTGCACCAATTAATATATCAATTGGGCCAGGTTGGTCAAATTTTGGATCTGCCAACCTTATGGTACTCGGTATCTTTAGGTTCTTGATGTGTATTGGAGACTTTGGAATTTCTCCTGTCAACTCATCAAGAACAAAACATGACAAAGTCACGGAATATGGTATGGTTATTGAATTTAGCTGAACAACACAAGTTTCACTCACCTTGTTATTCGAATTATTACCAATACCTATAACTTCCATGGTATTAATATGGTTCGTTTGCAAGTTCAACCGTTTTTGTAGCGATTTGGTTACAAACGATGATTGGCTGCCGCAATCTAACAATGCGCGCACCCGTTCGTATTGCTTTGTCTGAGGATTATGAACTTCAATTATAGCTGTAGACAAAATAACTTGTTTCGTTACAACAGAAGAACTATCACACTCCTTTGAAAAGTGTGAAGTTGTATGAGTATTTTGATCAGGGGTATGTAATAGCGAGTTATGTCTCTGTTTGCAGCCACGTTCCCGACAAGGTCCCATCCGACACTCACTTTCGGGGTGGCCCTGCCGAAGACAATTAATACATAATTTGTATTTAGCAACGTCAGCCAAACGTTCTTGAATGTTTTTAGATTTAAAGGTTGGACAATCATATATCTTATGATTAGCGTTACAAATGATACATAAAAATATACCTGTACTTTTAATGCCAGCATCAAAACTTTTCATCTGAGTGTTCTTTTTTGTTTGGTAAGAGTGAGAAGAATTATTATTATAATTAGATCGGTTTTGTTGATAACTTGTGGATGGTGTTAAACGGGAAGGATATGGTTTATTATTGAAATTATTTACTGGCTTAGAATTATATTCAATTCGAGTGCGATTCAACGCTTCTATAACATCCGCTCGATCAGACAAGAATTTCATAAAAATTTCTAACGTAGGTAAGTCGGAGAGACCACCACGAGTCTCCTCCCACTTCTCAAGAGAACGACTATCCAATTTAGAAGACAACATATATATTATAAGTATATCCCAATGAGTGGTAGGCTGATTCAAACTAGACAATGCTCTCAGATTTTTGGTCACGTGATCGACCAGAAATCGTAATGATTTTTCTGACTCACGAGTAATAGGTTGTATATTAAATAAGGATTTTAAGTGATGATTTACTAATAACCGTTTATTATCATATCGCTTCAGCAAAAGACTCCACGCAGTAGCGTAATTATCTGAGGATACCTCGAGATTTGAGATTAACCTAGCTGAATCGCCTTCGAGATAAGAAATTAAATAATGAAATTTTTGGATGGAAGACAAGCGTTCATTTTCGTGTACGAGAGATGTAAATGTATCACGGAAGTCCAACCAGTTAAAATAGGAACCATCGAACTTGGCAATTTCAATTTTTGGTAATTTTATTCCAATGTCTTGATGATTGAGACTACAGTGAGCATGAGAATCCCTTCGAGATTGATCCAGATTTTGTTTATTTTGTTCTAGTAAATCATTGGCTATAGCAATCAACTTAATCATTTCACGCTCAATGACGTCACGCTCATCAATTTCCTCATCAATAGAATCATGATTCAAAAGTTCTATCTCACCTTGCACCTCTTCAAATTTAGAAGACAACAATTCGAATTTACTAAGTCTTAGAGTCAATTCCGCGTAATGAAAATGTTTCAATTCATTTATGTTGTCGATTAATTCATCGAGATATTTTTTGAATTTAGTTATTTGACCTTTTATCGAGCTTCGTCTAAGCAGCAATCTTTTTAATTCATTATCTGATTTTAACGACATTATGTAAATAAATTTGCAAATATAAAACTTAATGTAAAAGACTGGGTCTTACAATTACTCAAGAAAACAAAAATATTTAGGTAAGTAGCCTAAATAAACACTCACTTAGATGAAACTCGTTAATTGAAATTTAGTAGTAATAAAATTATTCTCACGCTCCTCATCTGGTGCAGATGTACACGGTAGGTAGGTATCGGGAAGCCGGCGGACTCAAGCAACGGGTTTATCACCAGCCTTTTGCTTACTTGTGATGCAACTATGTAGCTGTACGTTAAATACCCCGTGCGAGTCACACACAGGAACCCTGAAAATGTTCAGCCAAAACACGTTAACTTTCACTAACTTAATACATGTTACTTTAATATTTGAGGTATATATGTACCTTTAAATGCCTGGACACTAATTATTCATGTATTTTTGACTTTTAATTCCTAAAGAAAATTATTTTTATTACTTGAATGCGAAGTGCAAATAGGTAAGACTTTAATATGCAAACCAAACTATGGAGAAATTATCAACAAAGGGTAAAATTTTAAATAAAGCGTTTAATTGAATTAGGTAATAATGTAGGTAAATGACCTTTTAACCTTAAATACGCAATTAATGAATTTTATTTTATTATATTGTTTTAAACAGGTAAGCACAAAGTTAGGAGTAGGTATAATATAAATACTTTGTTAATAGGTTACGAAATAATATATTTTTTAAGGATCTTATTTGGTATTATGTAACGTTTTTTATTTATTTTGTTGCTGTTAGTAGTGATTAGTAAGTAGGTTTTTACTGGTTATGGTATTTGTAAGGTAAGTATTTAAATAGGTAATTTAATTAACAGTTGCCTTTAGATAAAAATTAGTCTGTACTTATATTTATTACTTATAATACTTTCAATGTGCATCAATGTTTTAAGTAGGTATTAACTATTTAGTTAGCAGTCGTATAGGAAAGATACAGGAATTTAGGGGTTAAGTATAGAAAGGGCACTTAGCTTTATGGATTTCAATCCTGAGGTGTGAAATTTTAGAAGTTCCACTGGTCCAACAAGATGTAAATTCCAATCTTCCTTATCGTTGTTACGTAATAATATGGTTCAACAAATTTCTTGTAGATAATATAACCTGCAGCTTCTTTCCCCGGTCCAATACTCGACGACAACAATAAATATTATTTCGTATATTATGCTTAAATCTTCTTGTAATATATATCTATTTTATTCTATGTAGTTTCTTCCTGTAGTCTTCAATGGAAAATTCCTTCGTATTGTGTGCCGGCCGGCATGTAACACGTATGACTGTTGTAACTGGTTATTTTCTTTGTAATTCTTCAATATTTTGATTTGCACAGTTGTTGTGTCCTGTCACGGTCGCCAAATGTTAATTCTTTCGTAAATTAACTGATTGCTGTCGCAAATAATAAGACCTTTTTTGGGAAGACACGTTTTAATTCACAGTTAGAAAGTACAGAACAGCGCGTAGTAGAAATCCGGCGGTGGATCGAAATATTAAAATGTAGTAACAAACCGTAGGTAGATCGCGTAAGGTTGGAGTTAAAAACATTGCACGGAAGGAACAATTAGGCGCGGCAACAGGGGTCATTTAAGTTTTGTCTGTTTTGTCCATTTCTATTTACATGGGCATTGGATTTTTCTAGCAGATTTTTAAGACTTGAGTACTTCACTTCACCCGAGGTTTCACCCCACCCCTGCATCTTGGTAACGCCAATATCAGTATAACTCCAAGCGGGCGGTACCTGTGTCTCGAGCATCTCGACGAGGTAGTGCAGCAGCGTGGTGTTGCGGGAGACGCTGGACTTGGTGTCGGCCAACTTGTTCAGCGACGACAACCGGAACCCGGACGCGTTGCCGCGCGCGCCTCTGCACCACACACGATATAATTGTAGGTTAACTTTGGGGTAATTACACCAACATAAACCTAAGTAGTAATTTAGACATACGGTTGTCGCATAACCCTCCCCTCTCCGCCCTCAAAACAATAAAAATTATAACAAAATTTTTACAAAAAATTATTGACTTCTGTATTGACAATTACAGATAATTCAAAAACTACCTGCTAGATGTCGCACCAGCTTTCGACTAAGTATAAAAAAAATTATCAAAACCAGTTCACCCAGTAGGTACAAAACTTATGAGGTAACATACACAAAAATACAGTCGTATAGAGAACCTCCTGCTTCTTTCCAAATCGATAAGCACTCACATCCCTCACCACCCCAGCCCACCCAAACACTCACTGCTTCATATAATTCTCGAGCACGAACACGATCTCAAACAGGGTCCGGAGAACCTCTTCCTTTTTCTAAATCGGTTAAAAAACTCACAACCCTGACCAGACACCACTCACCGGTTCATATAGTTCCCGAGCGCGAGCACGATCTCGAGCAGCGCGCGCAGGCGGCGCGAGCGCGTCATGTCGCGCGCGGCGCGCAGCACCACCGACGCGCGCGCCGACGCCTCCGCCACCGCGCCCGCGAACTTCTTCTTGAACAGCAGCGTGCGCACGCGCTGCGAGTAGTGAGGGATTCTGGAATTTGGGACGGTTAAATGGGATTTTAGTATGTGGTTTATATGATGTATTTATTACGCTACTCTATCGAGTATACTGAAAAAATGCATTTACATACACGTGCTCCTAATAACAATACCTTTTTGGACACATTGAGTACCCATTAATGAACCCCAGGAACTTCACGCTGCTCCAGTGTGAATTGGTAGAGGGGCTAATGGACAACCAAGTATCGGAAGTTTTCATGCCGCTCGAAGGACTCAAACATGGCTTAAAGACTGCTTCCTCTCATTAACATTCGGGACCTACGGCTTTACAATATGTCCTCCGAAGCAAGGAAGCGCTTCAGAAAATTTGGCACTAGCGGTCACCCATCTTACTACCAACCGCATCTGCAGTCGCTTAATTTTGTCGATCACTTAGGATCAACTAAAGCCGCCGGGCTAAGAGCACTTCAATAAGGGTCAATATAAAAGAGAGAAAAAACCATAGACCAAACTCGAAGGATCGCTCTGGGGTAGTGGGGAACAGTCATACTGGCACTCACTTGGATATCTCGTAGAGGAACCGGTCGGCGCGCGCCATGCTGTCCAGCTCGTCCTGGTGCTCCTCCAGCAGCGCGGCCTCCTCGGCGCTGGGCGTGAACTTCAGCAGCTGCTCCACCATGTCGATCGGCAGCTGCTCGCCGCTGTCCATGCGGAGGATCGCTCTGGGGTCGGGGGGAACGGAAACACTTGTTAGTTTTCATGTAAATAACCCACAATGTTCTTCAAGCCTTGCTGTTCTTATTGACAGCTAGCATCGAGGAAGTAGACTAGAAAATCCATACAGGACAAAGGAGCAGTATCCTACAACCTCTAGTGGATACTAATTCATATGTAACTAATAATGCGTTGTTGGCTACACATAGGAACGGGAGATCCGTCTTTTTTCTGCCTCAACCTTTTCATCGAAATAGTTGAAAAAGGTCACAATCAATTTTAAAATGGTAATAGCTAGCAAGACGACCAATAACTCAAGTGCCGACGTAAAGTGACTGGTACAGACCCGTCACTGGTCTGTACCAGTCACTTTACGTCGATATATACAGGGACCTCCAAGAGACAGGACTGATCACAATGAGGAGTATTGGCATGGCTGTAACTACGTAGGAGCAGGAAGGGCAGCTACTCCCCTTGAACCAAAGAATGCTCTATTCTTTAGATATCTGCCAAAATCCTATTATCCTCCTGGATCAGAAGCTAGGTACGGCTATAAATATTAGCTTGGGCACAATGTAAGAAGCCACTCGAAATATTTTATTCCCCAAAACCCGCCACCAGTCCACTGACCTACAAATCTCCTCGTCGGTCATCTTGAGCTTGGAGAGCAGGATGGTGCAGTTCTGCGCGCGCCGCCCGTCGATCACCGACAGGATCTTGGTGCGCGGCTTGGCGCCCAGCTGCCGGAGATCCTCCACTGAGCCCTCCGTCTGGAACGTTATGTAATCCATCAGGTCTGTATAATTGTGTCCAGATAATAGTCCAGATAATAGACTAAATAAATACACCTGACTAGATTCGGACTATTACTCCTATATTATTTCTTAGTAAACATACTGATAGATATCACGAAGAGAAACAAACAGTATAGATTAAACAAAGCCATTGTTAGTCAATGTAATCCTTGACCTTTACCTTGCACATAATAAACCTTTACAAAAAAAATCATTAAAATGGTATAATAAGTATACATACCTGAACACCATTCTTCTGATAAGCGCAGAACATCTTGTCAATTGTATGCAGATCCATAGCATTGTACAGCTTGGTATCATCCAGCTCTTGCCAGATGGTGCCGTGTAGCTTCGCATCGGGCAGCTTGCTCCAGTTGAAGCTCTTCAGAGGATTCCCTGGTCGCGGCACGTTCTTCTTGGGGCGAGGGGTGGGGGCGTGGGGGGCGAGGGGCGCGGGGGGTGGCAGGGGCGCTAGGGGCGGCGGCGGGGGACATAGTGTGGGGGGTGGTGGTGGAGGGGGAATCGAGCAGGTCTCGATCACTGCGCTCTTTAGGTTGCTCACCTGGAACAGGATTAGGAAGTACTTACGTTAATCAGTTTTGTTTGTCCAGAAAATGAAAAATTGTTCTTCTTGATTTGATTGTGTGATTTAGAGACATTATGAGAATAGCCTTAGAGTCCTTAGACCATAACGGCCCAATATTATGGGCCTACCTATCATTATAGAAATGAAGCCAAAAAATAACCAAAAAGGTGGCGGTAGTAATAGCAATGGGTAGTAATAATATTATTAATTACCTTCGCGTCATCAGGTATGCTTCCCTCACTGACTAGTTTCTCAAACCTGGCCCTCTCTACTCTCTCCTGGTTCAGCTGAAAGAATATAAATTACTTTAAAATTTGCTCAAACATTGGTCATCATTAGTGTCACCCTAAATACTACATAAACTTTATCCAATACTTTGTCTGCCTTGGTAGGGCAAATCAACGGTTATATTCAAATTAGGTATGATAAATTACCACTGAAGATAGCGGCACTTTGCTCACAAGAACATTCCCCACTTTCCTCTTTGAACAGCACAAGTTCCCTTGTCCCTTCAAGAAAGGACGCCAACTTTCCAAACATCCAGTTTACCGATCCCAAAAAGAGTATGCATCTTCTCCAAGCGTTCATTTCCTTCCTTCCTCCCAATAGAATAGTTGGCCTCTCGTCCCTATCTCCCAAGAAGATTTGGCCTTTCTTTTCCCCCAAAAAGTAGAGTTGGACTCTCTTCCCCCCTTCCCCCTAATAGAGCTAGCCTCTCCGCTCCCTGCCGCTCGAGCTGTTACCTCTCCCCATACCTGGTCCTCGAGGTGCTACCTAAGCCCATACCTGCTGCTCGAGCTGGTGCGCCCTACAAGCCGCAGCGCGCGCGCGCTCGGTGCACTCCATGTGCGCGGCGGTCTCGCGCTCGAGCCGCTCCTGCAGGCGCGCCGCCACGCTCTCCAGCTCCTCGCGCTCCTGGCTCTGCTGGTCCACTTGCTTCTCCTGGGTTAGTAGTTAGTGGAGCTGGTTACACATGCTCGGTGGCTTGGTGAGGTGAGATGGAGGTTAGGTCGGTGGATTTGAGCTCAGAATTTTCAGGGGCTTTTGGTGGATAAGTTTTATTTGGCCGATTGGAAATACATATCTCGCAATTCGAATCATCGCATTCGAGTCGTTGAATCGATTTACGAACTCAACTAATGAACGTTCTTTTTTGTTCGGTATTTCGTAATGTAAACTGAATTGTAACTTGTTGCTAAGTGGTCAACGTTGTGACTAGGTACAACCAAAGGCATTCCTGATGCGTTGCCGACTAAATAACAGTAAAAAAGGAATGAATAAAGTAAACTTCATACGCTAGAAGGTTGCGTTATAGTATTGCGTTTTATTTGAACATTAGTTGGTCTATGTAAAATTATACAAAGTGAAATATTCATTCTGAGCTCAAATTTCATACCGACTTATACATTTTATTGGTTTAATTTAAAAAATTTAACCAATAAAAAATAAATAAATCGCAAATGTTTCAAAATAAACCGACACCCTCCGTGACAAATTAGCGGCATGGGTGGCCAAATGTCAAGTGTTAGGCCATAGAACAAAATTAAAAAATTAAAATGGCACATGAGTAAAATAAAATATTCATGAATGGATTTCCGCATGGCATTCATTTTTAATAGCAAAATAAAAATAAACCTTACAAATATATTAAACCGCAGAACCATAATGGTTTGAATGATTTAAAATTTTAATCTGAACTTAAAATGTGAAGCGTAATCCCTTAACCTGTCATAGTCATATATTATCTGTCTAATTACTTCTCATAGTAACACGACAGATAATATATCGGTAAAAGCAGGATAAAGACGTACCTTTTTGGCGAGTTCCGTGGCCAAGTCGACATTTTCTCTCTCCAAGTTTTCAGCCTTCGTCCTCGCTGCGACCAACTCTTCTTCTTTGGCCAGGAGATGGACAATTTCTCCAACGTTGATCTCCAACGGAGCTACGTCTGGGTCATACACCTGGAATTAAATGAAGAAAAAAAAATGTTGGCACCATTTAAGTTCATATTCATAGGATCCACGGAGCTCCATGGAGCATGGGCTCCACTTACTCCGAATTGGAGAATCCTACTGACAACTAACAAAACGACCAAAAACCAAAAAGCCTTACCTTTCCATGTTCAGAGGTTTCATCTCTATCCCGTTGTCCTTCCCGGTGCGAGTCCCGGTCGGAATCCCGGTCGGAAGTTCTATCGGAGGCCCTGTCAGAGGCCCTATCGGAGGCCCTGTCGGAGTTGGCCCTCGCATTGGGCTGCTGCAGCACTATCTGCTGGGTGATCCGGTCCAGCAGGAGCCAATGCTGGGAGTGCGGGCTGTATTCCACTGTCAATAGTAAAGGGGTAACAGTTTTATCACTGGTAGCTAATGCTTGCAAAAAGGGTGGGCGTGTTTTGGGGTACAGAAGGGCTTCTTTTGGGGGAGGGAGTAGGTAAATTAGGACTTTTTATAAAACATATTAAAAACTATAACGTTTCTTTCTCTAACGTTTGTTTCTAAAGCATGACCATGACATATTGGCTGATGACGGATTGTCGGCAATCGGATGGACCGGATAGATGAGACAGTCCTAGTTACTTCCGAAGTGAATATGAAACTTACTGTTAACCCACAAATAATTGACTTCAAAATCGAGTAAAAAACAGTCCAATCGGAACCTCCCTTTTTTCTGTACTAGTCGGATAACACTATACAACAAGCAGTACTCACACGGCAGCAGTAACAGATGCTGCAGCAGCGACAGCAGGTGCGGGTAGGCGGCGGTGTGGCTGAGCTTGCGGCGCAGCAGCTCGAACATGGCCGCGGCGCTCTTGCTGTCCACGTGCTGCCGGTCGAACCTCGGGACCAACTCGCGCTCGTCCTCCGCGCGGACCATCTCGAACGATAATAACAACAAGCAGTACTCACACGGCAGCAGTAACAGATGCTGCAGCAGCGACAGCAGGTGCGGGTAGGCGGCGGTGTGGCTGAGCTTGCGGCGCAGCAGCTCGAACATGGCCGCGGCGCTCTTGCTGTCCACGTGCTGCCGGTCGAACCGCCGGGCCAACTCGCGCTCGTCCTCCGCGCGGACCATCTCGAAGAACTCGATGTGACGGTCGAGCGTCTCGTTCTCGTATTTGCGGAGCTTTTCGATCACTGGAATGATAGTTTTATGAAATAAGTAAAGCTGCACATTACTAGCTCATAACTCCATGTTGGGTGGTAAAAGGATTGTTTTTGTTACTTAAGTGGGATTTATACATACAAAACCCGATAGCCTGCTGACCAAACGGTAAGGCTTCGGGATCTCCAAGGGAACACACTAGAACAGGTAGGTAGTAAGAGCCTAGAGTTCACCCGGGGAAGTGCCACCTTCCGCCACAGTAAGTACTTAGTACCATTTCTACCGTGTAGTAAGTACTTAATTATTTTAACAACAATTTTTTTCCGGACAAAAAGGTGAGCGTGAGGAGCTAGTAACACTTTCAAAGGCGACTATCTCACACCTCAATGCAACTGTCACCAACAAGTGACAAGACTTTTACTAACAATATCATTTATTGGACTAATAATAATAAATAACAACTAACTGGTACTAACCGTCCCTGTCCAAGTCAGTAGGAAGTATACACAAACCTAGTTCTAACCTAACCTAATAACATTTTAACACCTACTGCTAACTAGACTAACCATCATACTCGTAGACCCTATTTGGAGTCTTGTTCTGTGTCGGTTACAGTTGTCACAAGCGGTAGCGGAAGGAAGGTGCTGTTTTGCATACGTGTGCAGTTTTCCTCACGAGTTCAAAAAGTTCTAATGATAATGATGATAAAGGTCTAATGATGATAAAGTTGTAAATGATAGTCTAACGGTAAAACCAAAACTTAAACCTTATAAAATTAAGACATTTAATTCTTAATCATGCATGTAATTAGTAGCGATGTGCCGAGTACGGTTTGACTCGAGTCAGACTCGATTCCTGCTTTGAACTCGCCTACTCGAATACCAATTTATTTTGATTCGAGTACGCCGGACTCGATTCCGGTACTCGAGTCAGGAAGAATAGATTCATACTCGCTAACTCGATTCTATTTATGCGAGTCCAACTGATTCGAGTCTTGTATTCGAGTTTGGTTTACTCGCTCGTACTCGCAAACTATTTTCTTTAGCAATGAAGTAGCGCGGGCCTAATAATACAGATAAGTTTAAACCTGCGTCTTTATGTTTTGATTTCTTTGTTTTGTGTCAGTTACCACTAGTTAGCAGTTATTGTGAGTAATGAGTTTAGTCCAGTCGGCTGGGAAAAATATCAAGTTTGCTTACGACTTCCAATGTAGACTCTCTAATTTGAAAATTTTTTTTTGGAATGGACTAGTTCTACTGGATGAGTTTATTTAATTGTTTATTAGTACCGGAAGTGAAGTGATTAGATTGTTGTAATTAACTTTATTATAGAATAGCGCCGACAAAAACCTTATGTGTATGGAAGAGTTTTGAAAAAGTGGACGGTGGTTAAAATAAAGTGCAAAAACTGTGACTCCGTTTTTAAAGATTTCAAAAACTCGTTCTGGACTAGAATTTTCAGACTCGAATTCCGGACTCTAATTTCTAGACTCGAGTCCAGCCGGACTCGAGTCCAGCTGGACTCGAGTCAATATTCGAATACCAAACATAGAATTCGAGTACTGGTCTCGAATCAGGGAATCGAGTCATGATTCGAATACCATATAAACTGACTCGAGTCGACTCGATCCATCAAAACAGCGACTCGGCACATCACTAGTAATTAGTTCACATGTTTATATCGGTAGTGAAAAAAATGACAAATCAGCGCTTGTCAGGCTAGCTAGTACACCAGCGACGTACAGCGAAACCAACATACCTCGTTACCTAATTAAAAATTACAAATAGGTATTCTCGTAACACACTTTTACGTAAACATACCTAATTTAACCGATAACAATTACTTACGCAATTAAATCATAAACTCATATCAAAGATCAACTCACAGTAACAAGACTATCTTTGCCTGTAAACTATTTCACTAACACAATAATTATTTCATACACTTCATATTCGGGTTCATTTTGGGCACACACATTATTGTCACACATATGCACACACGATTAGAGAAAATTACGTAATACATTTCACACACTCAATTAAGCATTTAATCTTTTGATATTAATACTTTCTTATTAAGTTATAAGATAAAAAATAACCCACAAAAGGTCTAATTTTTAACACAAACTGAAAAAAATATCATTAAAATAAATCAATTATTAATTAATTTGAAGGCACACGTACGGTCTGTGTTTTATCAAATCATAACGTGAAATGTGTTTTTATTGCGTCCATTACTGCCCAGTGGTTATTGCTTGCAATAATTGTGACATGCAGGTTTGTACTTGAATCAAGTTAAAAGTTACATCATTCATTACGATCATCATTTTTCATATAAACAAATATGCGAAGAATGGTCACACGGACAAAAGCATCACCGATGCCTTGTTAGCAAAAAACGCAGGGTAGGTACTAGCATTATTTACATATTTTAATTTACCTACACATCACACCTCTACGTCTAAATCGTGCCATGAAATAATTTGTTCCTTTCACCTTTAGCATTTCCATATTAATAAATAAAGTTCTACTAACCACCATGAAAACTAAATGAAAAAGTCTCACAATAACCTCCAGGAAAATTATATAGATCCTACGTAATGTTATTTGTATGTAGATCCATGGGGATCTACGTAAGATCCCTGGGGATCTACATAAGATCCCTGGGGATCTACATGAAGATACATCAAGAACAGCCTTTCAAACTTAGAACACTCACCAGGCTGTATCCCCAGCATGAGCAGCTCATACCGCAGATGCAGGCGAAACTCGAGGCTCTCCTCGCCGGGCCCGTAGTTGAGCACGGCGTTGACGAACGACATGATGGCGGTCTTCAGGCCCAGGTCGTCGCGGTACGCGCCCGTGCTGCGGTCCAGCTCGTTGACGATGCCTTGGAACCGCGCGCGCTCGCTCGCGTACTTCTGGTAGTGGATCATCGCTTCTAGCACCTGGGAATCGATGTTTATAGGGTTGAGTTTGGAGTTACGGTAAAAATTACGTGTTCTTTCATGTTAGTAACAAGAAGAAAGAAAGGAAAAGACGTCCATTAGGGTTGGGTTTAAATAAAGGTTTGAAGCCTATAGCTTATATTCTTCAGCTGATTACAGTAGCAGGAGTTCGATCGTTAAAGTAAGTAGTTAAGAATGAATTGGGAAGAACTCTCTCGAATAAACTGTAACTGTAAATTGTAAATCATTAGGTAAAGAGTAAGAATTGGCGTATCCTACGCCCTACATCTAGGAAACACTGAAAAAGAAATTTAACAATCTCAAAATATCTGCAAGGCGATCCTACCTACAAGACAAAGTTTAAAGAATTCCAGTATTACTACATACCTTTTTATGCCCGCCCGGCACAAGACACACAGCACCAAGAATTTCCAACGCAGCCACTTTCGTCTTGACATTCTCAGTATCCAGGGACTGCGCGATCAGATCTATGCTCGTTGGGTGCGCGAGGACATGCGCACGACCAGTCTGAAATGAGAAAAAGTAACGATAATTGTATGCCTATTTTAACAAAGCCTACTTGCAACAATTCGGGAGCAAACAGGTAGATATGATAAGGGTTTACCAAACAAAAGGGTGGTACTTCGTCTGAGGCCCAAGGGAAATATCTACTTTCCCCTGCCCCACTCGATTACATAGATATATTATGTTTGTAAGAAAACCTCGTTTCTTTGAAGCAAAAAGTCTTCAACAGCGAAACACTTACAGAATTGTTCATCAGAGCTTTAATCCCCGCGATAAGGTTGTGTCTGGTAACCGCATCATCCCGGGGGGCTCTCTGTAGGGCCTCCAGTAATGCGGCCAGTCCTCCCTGCTTGATGAACCGCAGCACGAAGCTGTGCGCGCGGGTCCTCAGTGCTGTTTTCAGGCCGTCGACCAACGCACAGGCCTCCACCGGGGTGATGTCTTCTGATGATGCGAAGGCCTGAAAGAATGTTTATTCATGTTAAGTAGTGTAAAATTATAAGATCCTAGGTAAGACTGTTCTCCAAACCAGCATCTATTACCTACATTGATTCATTATTACAACCCATAATAATATTGTCCCGCTGTTGGGCCCATCTACAATCTGCTCAAAATGTAGTCATGATTAAGCATTAAGATTACATCTGTAAGCACGAAAATGTCCTACGAAGAACGCTCTACCTTTTCTCAAAAGGCGTTCATATAATCGTAATCATGATTGCATTTTGCCGGTCTCGGATAGTAACTATCTATTTAGGTATAACTTATCAGACCAATTCGCTAATTAAATTATACTTCTGCTCTCGGTAATAGGTACAGGACTTTCAGTCTCGTAGAAAACTTGACCGGCTTGGGTGGCAACGACTTCAGCGATACCTCTTTCATACCTATTTAATCTGACAGTAACTCACGTCAGCGATCTCGTTGAGAGCCTTGATGTACTCGTCGACCTGCGGCGCGGCGGCCTGCGGCTGGCCGGGCGGCGGGCGGCGGCTGCAGTAGATCTGCCACTTCTTGGCCGCCGGCAGCTCCATCATCGCCGCCTTGTTCACCGCCGTCAGGTCCAGCTCTTCCTGTGAGACAAGGAAGAATGATTTAGCTCATGTTTGTTATACATTTTTAATTTTAAAGGTAAAGGTACGTTGGCGAAATCCAGCATAAAGAAGTAATAAGTGATTCATGGTAATGATACTGATAATTCTAATACTGAAGTATGTATTGGAAGCGCAGGTTTTCCTTGCTTCGCGAGGTGCAATAAAGTTTATAAAATGTTAGTTTCAGTACCTACCTATCATACAATCTAAGATAGAACCGCACTTTTACATAGGTATAAAAGACTACAATAAATTAGCAAAATGTACTATAAAATAAAAATAAGTAGGTACGAGGAAAATGTAAGTATAAGTCTTGAGCAATGGTTCTTAAAAGTTCTAAATAATCATTAGTTAATTTAACTGGCCGCCACAAATTCCGCATCGTCGGAACGGGCATGCGTCTAAAAAATCTGCCTAAATACGTCCTTAAAAGCGACCAGTGACATTAAAAAGTAAAAATGTGGTCCTAAAATACCATTCCATGCTAAGTGCGCGAGATCACCGCCGTCCTAATAAGAGGGTAATCACGAATTTTAAAAAACATTGCCGTATATGGCCATCAAATCTCAAATGGAATGAAATGTAGCCGGTAATGTTTAGGGATGTCACTTTATAGCTTATGATGACGCAATATAAATTTTTGATAAAATGTGACCGTAGGTAGCTTTTAAAATTTAAATAAAACAGTGTCAATGGATATACTTCAAAACATTCGCAATATCCTCCACCTATGGTGCAGCACCATAAACATGGTGGTGCATGCTCGTTTTCTGCCTTTATTTTACAAAAAAAAAACAACTCAGCTCAGTAAAAACAGCTGTTTTAAAACATGGTGAAACTAGATGCTTATTAAGTACCTAGTAAGCACGTTCCTATGTGACTCTATCTGCATTTAAACAATAACAATAAACTAATGGGTAATATCACAAGGTAGGTATCAACAGACCACATTGTTGACGACCGACATGTCGAAATCATAAGGGTCATTTGTTAAATACAAAATACAAATATGATACAGAACAAGAAAGATATTTCAAGGTTTCATTTAACTCTTTTGCATCGCCAAAATAAAATAAAACGTTTTAAATAACCTACAGTTGCAAGCCCTGAGCCCTGAGTAGGTAGACTATATGCATCGACTACACACAGTACACGCCCGACCAGGTGAGGACCATACCACATAAATGGCCAGTGCTAACGACGAGTCCATAATAAACGTGTAATCAGATGTCGAAATTGCTTTACAACCGGACATCCTAAATCACACGCATCTGTCAAGTATCAAGATTTAAGATCCATTAGTTCGTGAAAGTTGGAATTTATCATAAAGTTACGTTGTGATCATTTAGACATTTAGACAAGTTACCATCAAAATCGACATTCCTCAAAATAAGTGATAGGTAAATATTCGAACATTACATAAACAGCAGCAATACAGATTTGTTTTAATAATGTTCAATTAAATGACTTGATAACTATTATTATCAAACGGCATTCATATTTTTTAACATTTAGCAAAAATCGCCTCAATTAACTTTTGTTAAAGGTCGCTTATTTATAAGTAGCAGGTGGGTACTTGGTAGTCAAACATACCTACTTGATAAATCTAATCTAATAACATCCTATGAAAACTTCCATATATAAAAATATATTATAATTTTATAATGAATCCATTACATTAATGTTATGTTATTTATTTCACCTTAAAATTTTATATCAATAAACAACTTACATTAATGATACCAATTTGTGCATTAGATTACGAGTACATAGCGCCTAATAAGTGTAAAGAGCAAAGTAGAGACTTAAAGTAAACGACTATGTTTTCATTAAAATATTCCTAAAAACTACACACTCCTAGTGATAATATGTAATTTCATTTATCTGTACTTTCTATAGTAGTGCACTTTTGTATTTTTTTTTATAAAATTCGTATAAAACCAACTTAAATAATAAACAAACTAGGTCATAAGTATTAAAAATCAACAACAGTTTTCAGGTTTCAAGTGCACTTTTAAATTCGTCGACCCTGTAGCCTAGTTGGTAGCGACCCTGCCTGCGACGCGAGGGGTCCCGGGTTCGATTCCCGGCCGGGGCAGATATTTATGTGGCAGAAAAATATTTTGTACTCGGGTCATGGGTGTAATTATTGTAATGTGTTATATGTGTAGTCCATGCCACCCGCGACACTGGTACCTAGTAACCTACTGCGGGGGTATGAGTGTGTTTTTGAAAATAAAAAAAATAAAACAATATTTTTTATTCTGGATGCTTCCCGTAGTTCCCGCATCTTACACAACATTATACCAGAATATTACAATTGTACCATTATAATTGTATGTGCGTTTAAAATAAGTGTGAGGTCTAAATTTAACCGTGTTAGCAAAGAGGCCAAGTTCGTAGCAAAGACACAATTAATTAAAAAGGCTAAACTAATTGGTGACATAGTCATTCTCATTACTGGGCAAAACTGCCTTACTGAGATGTTAGAATTTTTATGCAAAAAAAAAAGGTAGTCGAGACGATAATCAACAATGCTGAATGTGATTTAAGCGGATTTTATGCACTTTACGGAGAGCTCTCTATTTTTATTAATTTTTTTCTAAAAACGTTCGTAAACTGATGACCTTGTGCCCATGGGTAGGGCGAAAATTATTTAAATCTCTCGGAATCACTACGAATTTATTACGTTATTTAATAATCTATACGATTCTACTAAACCTTTATGAATTTTTATGCAGAGTCGGCGCAAAAATATTTTTATTAACCTTCGGTTATTAAATTAATTGATACCTATATAGTTTCTTTCAATTCCAATATTTTTTTTGTGGTTTATTTTAATGGAATTAAGACAGCAAACGAGCAGGCAGCATCGCCCTTCCACTGCTGCCCATGACAACTGTGACCATGTAGGTATATGTGACCGATCCAGAATAAGACTTATGGGTCTCGTCCTAATCGGTAAAGAGGTGTTGCTACTTTTGAGGACCTCGGAGTCAAGTGCGAGTCGATTTTTAAATAATTTATTCTTATTTTTTTTCGCGGAGGAAACTGAGAATTATTTTCGGAGTGTGTTATATTACATTATTCCATTTAACAGCATTATTGGCAACCCTTGACGTGAGTTTAGGTTGTAGGTACACTTAAGCCGGCATAGGCGAAAGCGACTTGATATTCAAAAGTAGTGATATAAAAATCATATAAAAAAAATCAAATACATGCTATTTGTTATTGAACAGTACGAAATCGATTGCATAACTAATCAAATCCACTCCAAATCGTAACGTGACAGCGACTTTCTTGTTGATCGAAGCTCTCCCAGGTCTCACAACAGTGATCACTAGAGCGGATGGCAGATAAACGGATTAGTCGGCACGCAATTTGCTAGTGGAGATTAGTGCTCGTGTCTTACAACTGGTAGACTAATGCCACTTACCGGCAGAGTAGAACGGCTTCATTGGTAGGTATATTATTTTGTATCGTGGTTTATCCGATTGTTCAATTAATGTTATATAACGGAATAAATCGTGACGTTGAACAAATATTGTTCATTAAATCAAAAGTAAACTTATGTAACCCATGGAGCACTAAGATATTAGAAGTTATTTACACTGATCAGATGACGAGCACTGTTCTACATCATCATAATACATTATGCTCGTAGCAATCATGCACCGCGACATAAAACAACAAGAATTAGGTACTTTTTATTCAAATTACATACCACCTAAAAACTCGTATTATCCTGTTAACCTTTCTTTTTACGGCCCGAATGGCGCAATGATAAACATGTCGGACCGCTCTTCAAAGGGTTCTGGAATCGATTTCCAGAGCGGCAAATATTTGACTGATGAGTTTATCGTTTTCGGTCTGGGTGTGTGCCCTTGTCTTGTGTGTTATACATAGGAAACACGACACAAGAAATCTTAATCCTTTATTATTTTTAATCATAATTACCACCAAGACAATGATATCACTAGTGTCAGCAACGATAGTTCCGGAACAGAAAGTGTGATTACTAACCCATACGACAGATTACTATTAGAAATTGCTTCAGATGATATCGCAATGAGATTTAAAATGTATCATTAATATTATAAGTACGGTGCCGCGATATATCGGACGGTGCAATGATAAATAATATAGATTATACACTTGTTATCTAAGAAATTTTATTGGTATGACATTATGGCAACTTGCGCAAGAGCCTTATAAATAATTGAACGGTGATTACCTACTGTAGTAACTGTTATTGGTTTTTTTGTGCTTAATGCACGGAAGTAGGTGCCCATGAAGAAAATATTTGCCAGTAACGACGACAAATTAATCAGCTGCGACCGCTATGAATAATTCTGTATTCGAATCGAAATTATTCACACAAACCGTCGGGCTGCGACGCTGTTATTAATAATTATAATTACACGAATTCATTAAAATTTAAGTCTTAACTTGTCCTCCGAAGCATTTATTAAAACTGTCTTTAATTAAATACAGGCTCAGCTCTCAAATCGGCTCAGCAAGGTCCGGATACAATATAATCTGCGGAGCATTTATCCTTTGTGAAATAAAATTCTTTAAAAGCATAGTCAAAGAAATATTGTGCAATTTTCTGTTACTCGGAATTGCTTTCAGGCAAAATGACCGCGTTCCTGGCAGTCTACAATACTTGCAGGTAGGTAGACACTAGGTATAGAATAATGTGTATGAGAAGGTGCATGGTCATATATCCTGTATACCTAATGTATTTCTTGCCCTTAAAAAGGTAGGTACCATAGAAACTCAGTACAAGCTATTTTTAGGGTTCCGTACCCAAAGGGTACCGCCCGTCCGTCCGTCCGTCTGTCACCAGGCTGTATCTCATGAACCGTAATGGTTACACAGTTGAAATTTTCACAGATGATGTATTTCTGTTGCCACTACAACAACAAATACTAAAAAACAGAATAAAATAAATATTTAAGTGGCCGCCCATACTTTCGTTCGACGCCTCAGCGATAGTTTAATTACCTTTCGGTCCAAGAGATGACGTTGTGCGTAATATGTGGCTACAATAAAACAATAAAATATTTAAGTGAGGCTTTCATACAACAGACCAATTTTTTTGGCGTTTTTATACATAATGGTACGGAACCCTACGTGCGCGAGTCCGACTCGCACTTGGCCGGTTTTTTATCATAGTCATATATTATTATGTGAAATGAATATTATAAGCTGTACTATAAATTTAATAAAAATAATGTAAAAAATGTTGTAAAGTAGGCCAAGGAAGCTTTAACCACAAGATCAAAGAGAACCATATAATTATCTATTTAATATCAAAATAACAGATTTTTAACATAGCAAGTACCTAACTTAGAAGCTTACTAAAAAAATTGAACCGCTCATGCGCATTGCGCGCATAGCAGGTCGACGCCGACGTTTAGCGTAATGATAGCGATTATATGATTATCCCGGGCGTCATTACGGTCTAGGACGATATCTCCGTTAGGCTCTGTCATTAAATGACTTCTAGGTTTTAGGACGAGCAGTTCTTAGGATCATCTTGTACCTACTAAGTACAGCAGAGTTGAAGCGTAGCGAAGAAACAAATAGGCGAAGTTGCCTGAATGCGAGCGTGTAACGCGAATTCGCGTGTTTAATATTTTTGAATGAACCTTAGTATAATAATTGTAATTTTAATATTATAATTGTAATTTTTTTTCACGTGCATGTGCTCACTCGCACATGTTGCTCGTTCATGTTGAGTATTTGAAGATCAAAATTATACTTTATGATTTATTATGTATAAATGTTACCCAGTGTCACTCCAAACCTCTCAACAGTTCTCCCTTAAGTATTTAACATACTCATACTATGGAGTGTTACAAATGAGTATCAGATCAGAGACAAATAGCGCAGCGAGACTCGCCAAGCCAACTCTGGTTAGCAAAACTTAACTAGATAAGGTGTCGAGTTCAGTTGCAGTTCTACTAACTACACCGTGAGAGATTCCGATAATGTTACAATAGTTGGTAGATACCATGTTTAACTGGATACATCGTACTGTTCCAGTGAACTCTTTCTCTAGTTCCATTCGTTGCTAATAACGGTAAAGCGAATTTAATCAACTTGACCTTAGTATGATAATATAGCGACCGAGCCTGATAGAGATCTCGGGATTGATTCTCGGTCGACGCAATCCTTGGTGAGCAAATGTGTTGCAGCCTATAAAGTCTATAATCTTCAGTGTCAATCTATAGCGTCAGTAGTCTTAAGCCCAAGTGGAGATGTTAAAGATAATGAAAATAACGATAAACTGAATTATTATAAGTGAATTTAACTAAAGACAAAAAAGTAGGTACAATTGATTTTGATTTTACAATACTTATAATAATCTATATTGTTAATTATAAATATTCATATTTTTTCCTGCGTTCTTTAATTTTTCTTAATTGAATTTTTTTGTCTAGTCGGATAATTATGCACGCCGTGACACCCTAGGTACTGTTAGCTAGAACTTGGCTTAACACGCTACCGCGTGTCTAGATGAGTAGCTCTGCGCTAATAAATAAATGTCTTTACGTATTAAAAGAAGGTACTTTACAACTTATTTTGTGCCAAGTACTTATTATTAAAGTATAATAAGTACACGTAATTATTATTTACTGTTTAAATTATGATCAAAACAACTGTAAAATAAAAGGGAATTAAAAATATGTAAAGTGCAATAAGGAAATATAATATATCATTTGTGATTTGAAACTAATAAATTTATTTTAAGGTACTTTTTAAAGAACATTTTATTGAGCAATTCTTCAAACCTTGTCAATAAAAATTAGGTATTTTTATATAAAGTATGTTAATAAAGAAAATATAAAATTAAAATAGGTACTCATAGTTGAAAAGTGTTATCAGTATAGATAACACTCTATTAACTTTAAACATTTTATAATATTATCCATGAATTATATCAAACTAAAAGAAAAATTTCTCAATTCAATGTCTCAATGAAAATAAAAAATTATGACGCCCAGCAATATAAAAACCCAACAATAAATAATAAATCTAATATAAATAGGTATAAAAACAAAGTAACATTCACTTTCGGCTGGGCTCGTCCGGGATTTGAACCCGGGACCTCTCGCACCCAAAGCGAGAATCATACCCCTAGACCAACGAGCCGCTTCGTAATGCGGCGAATATTACTACTAGAAACAACTTTAATGTCGTTGACATATTATTTACTTAGTTTTTTTTTATTGTATTTCAATAAACATTTCATTGAACTATTGTAGGTATATACGTTAGTGTTTGCATATTATTTGCATATTACAATATACTATCACAATAAGAAGCAAAATAAATTCAACTTGGTTGTTAAAAATACAAATACCAAATTAAGTAAGTAGGTATGTTAATTTTTATGTTATTTTTGTGTTTTTATTTCATTCAGTTAGATACATTTCAGAATTTAAAAAAAATCATTTCTCGACAAATTTACACTGCAAACAATTATATTATAGGTATAATATAAATATATCGTGCTAAATATAATTTATGTTCATGTCCTACAAAGAAAAAGACTGGTTTATTGAAAATCTGTAGGTACATTGAATAGTTATTGAAGATTTTAATATATTTTTAATCGATATAGAACATAAAATACCTACATCATGGATTTTTGTTTGAATCGGTCCATTCGTACCTACAGACATAACGAGGAACCGGTAGCTGCTCCTCTCTGCCCCCTTATTATGAACTCTTAATTCCAGACAGTTTACGTTCAGTTCAGTGTGTGTTACAGGTAATAAGGCGCTGTCTCTGTCACCCACACGCTGTGAACGTGAACTGCCTGGAATTAAGAGTTCATAATAAGGCCCCTGTCCTCGCTACTAAACAGCACTGCTATTCTGTAAGAAATAAATTCGATATCGAAGCTCACTCAGGTGAGTTCTGTCACTTCGCTGTATGCGAATTATGTCAAAATCAAAATCTCGTGTCAAAGATATCCTAGAAAAGCCTAGCAGATTATCCGAGTCTCATGTAATAAACTCTCTTTTATTTTTGCAACCTTAACGTTACCGTCGCGGCAACACCGTCATAGGTCATAGTTTAGTTTCTGACAAAAGCTGCCCAAAATAAAGAAAGACCAATTCACACGTTCATTTAAGAATTTCACGAACAAATCGTATCTCATTGTTTGTGTTGTTACACAATGCGAGCTGAGATGTTTTCCGTGCCATCAAACAATTAGGAAGTGACTTCCACGCTGTCCCACGCACCTCAAAAACGGGGCTACTCTTACTTTCACACCCGATGGTATTTGACAGGAAGTCAGACTTAATACCATTATGGCTGAATTAACCAAATGTTGGGGTCAAATCTTGCAAATTGAATCAGAACTACTTCCTCCTATTCTACGGACTTGACATTTTGCATATTGATTCAGTTCCGATGAGAATGCAATTTTATGACAAGCATGACCGAATACCGATTAGACTAGTTTCATTTATTGATATTGGATAAATAGGATTATTATCTCCAGACATACTCATTAATGCATGCACATAGCTATACATTAATGAGTTACTTAGGAGTAGGTACGTAGAGTCACAGATTAGAAAATATTTACTTCGGTAGAGTAGGCACGGCGTAAATTTTTCACGCAATAAATTCACTTCTAGAATAACTTCCAATAAGGAGGAGGATCTCAATTCGATTCATTTAGTATCTGAATAATAGTATTTCAATGATTCGATTGCATTTTTGTATGTGTGCTACTTACTTCATAACTTTTTAGTGGCTGACCGAGTTTGATACTTGTATAATTTTGAGTTATCTCGAAAAATGCTTATTGAATTTACTTCGATTACGTTTTGGATGTTTTTATAAATTATTCCTACTTGTCGATGTATAAGTCAGCTTTTTGTTTTCAAACATTCAACAATATTATTGTCGAGTCAGTCGAGACAACCCTACAGACTGAAGGAAAGCGCTATATAAGTGAACATGACATGACCGCCTCGTTGGCCGCTTGCACTTTGAGCCTTCGCCGTGAAACTTGCACCTTGGATCTCAACGGACTGCGGGCACTCGCAAACGGTATTTCTAATCTGACAGCACTGTGCTACTACAAAACATACCTACAACTACAGTGTAAAATTTCACATAGCTGTTTGCACACATTACAGTAGTGCGCATAGCATCTATTTGTAGTTACGTAATCGGTATGTATTTGCTATACAAACGAAGTATTTTGTACGTTATAATCAGTAATTATGACCAATTAGTTAATTACTACCATATTATCGTTTGTCACATAATCCATCTCTTCCTCATCATCATTCCTTTGTGCGCCTAAAATCCGCAAGGAATTAAGTTTAAAATCATTGAAACAATAGCTATAGCCTATAGGTAAAACAATTGCAGAATCACAAGTGTCTCGTCAAATGCCAGTCAGGGATCGAACCCGGAACTGCACACGCCTACCAAGAAGGTCACTAGCGATACACTAACATAATTTATGCAAATACATTTGTAATTAATTCAAATGCTCACAACGATGACTATTCAAACCTGTTTAGTAGATAACAGTTTATCACGCATTTTATATTCTACTTACTGTAAGTAATAGCATGTGATAATAAATAACAAGTATTGATGTACACGTAATGTGTCATTATGAAGAATGCCGACAGGTGTTGCACAAATTAAACAGTAGTAGCTGAAGTCTGTAATAATTGACGACCCTTGTGGTGCAATGGTTAGTACAATGGCGGATAGCAGTACGAAGGGTCATGGTTCGGTTCTCAGCAAAGTAGAAATTTCGATGATGATTTTAAATTTCTATTCTTGATCTGGGTGTGAGTTCTTGTCTTGTATATTGTCCATTACACACATGCCACAGGGAATCCTGTTAGGGTTATGAGTGTGTAACATAATTATTAAAAAAAAGCAATCTGGCGTCATTATCACTTCTATTATTCAGTAGGATACACGACCAGTGACGATTGGATTGGACTCATAAAACACCAACACTACGATTTCGCCAATTCCACTGCAGCTGGTTGTGTAGAGAAACTGCCATATTATTAGCGCTAGTTTAGTAGGACAACCAAGTGCTTTTCATCGTACAAAGTGTTCACAATTACGAATACTTGTAACTTTCAAATCTCGCGCAGGGTGCTAGAAAGCTCACATCAACTTTAATATGCCTCATGCTTTAGTAAAATTAACATAAACCCGCTTTTATTACTCAGGGCTGAACAGTGAGTGCCCTATAAACATTAAATGGAACAAGTTCGCCAATTTAACAGCTTTCTGTTAAAGATGCACGCGAAGAGTACCTACCTACCAGTTATTCTTATGCTAAGTTATTTTGTATTTCAAATATTATTTATTTACTAATTATGGAGAATGATTAAGCTTTTCGGAGGAGGAGATATTTTAGTAGCATTATAGAACACAGAAAATTAATATGAACAAAATAGGAAGTAGTAGTAGCGATCTCTTCCAGACAAAAAAAACGCAGAAAAAGAGTAAAGAATGCAGACATTAAAAAAACATTGGTAGGTCTCTGTGCAAACGTTTTAAATGTACCTTTTATTACCAGCTAACCAATGAGGGTAACCGCGTGTGAATTTTCCGCTAGAGGCGCTAGTGAGAAGGGAGGTCTGTCTGTCACTTTTCGCTTGTCTGAATTTCATTTGTCACTGTTTATGTATGGGCGGGCTTTGACAGCAAGACCTCACCTCGACGGTGGCGCCAGCTGGTGAGCACAAAAACGGCGACCCTCATTGTGGCCACTGTAACAATCAGGCAGAGTCACTAAGGGTTCAGATAGATCTATAGGATACATGAAATCCTTAAAACATTCCACGATCACACCTACCCAGGGATGAACTGCACAGACCAATTACCACAGACACCTTCGTGACTGGATGTGACTGTGCCAAGGTCGGCGATCAGCGGCCACTCTTTAATGGAGCAGCAAACCGCTTGCAAATCGATACATATTGAAATTCAAATGGGATTATGACCTTTGTGTCATTCTGAGAAATTGTTGTAGATATTGTTTATTAACCACCGGTCGTGCCGGCGACTGTCTTCGTCGTGGAATTATAAAATGATAATATCCATTTCGAATATTTCTTGGAGGAAAATATTTTTTTTATTATTGAGGATTTTTGTACAAACATCATGATTGTTAAGGGTTTTTGGTTAAAACATTAGTTATTTGTAGTAAGTTAGCGTAGTCGTTTCAATGGAGTTCGTTCCAATTTCTTTTGGAATAATGTTGTTGTCACAATGGTGACAACCCACATAACTCTCAGAGCTAGTCGGGAAATGACAACGCGCAAATATACGATCATGAATATCACGCAAGTTTCCTCAACAAATAGGTACTTTACATTATAGGTACCTAATCAGCGTAGGTAAATAATATTTAATCACGATGTTATAATTGTAACGTGTAGGTACGGTTCTGATGTGTCTTATATGAACGTCTTCGATAGGTGTAGCCCGACGGAGTCGTGGAGTTAAAAGTAAATTTTAAAACCCCACCTGCTCTAAAATATTTTCCCGCCTATGTACATACAAACTTACTCTTTATAAATAACTAGCTGACCCGGCAAACGTTGTTTTGCCAAAAAAATGTTAAGAGTGAACAACCCCTATCACTTAAGGGTATGAAATGTATACAGTAGCCGATTCTCAGACCTACTGAATATGCATATAAAATTTGGTAAAAATTGGTAAAGCCGTTTCGGAGGAGTACCTAAGGTAACTAACATTGTGACACGAGAATTTTATATATAAGATAATAGATACCTACATAAGTAGGTATCAAAGAAAATAAACTGTACTTAATACTACTGAAGGACACGTTACTTTACATTTAATTTTTATGACAACCCACTTCCGAATGTAGGTACATCCAGTTCCAAAGGTTGAGCTATAAGCATGTGCTGACCGTCAGTTAATTGAACCGATATTCTACCGATGACTAAGGTAGGTAGGTAGGTACCTATTCATTCATCAGTTATCTAAATCGCCATTCGTTTGACACGGCGTTTAATCTGGTCATTGATCCCCGCCTCCGAACCAGTGAAATTGTTTTTACTGAACTCTCGCTGATTATATTATTTCCTTCACCTCGTCGTTAACTTAGGAATGTAGTTTTGTTTTATAACTCTGAACGTTAAACGACGTGTGACGACCGCGGCGTGTTATTGATGAAAATAATCGTTAATTTTACATTGGTTTAACCGATATTTCTATTGGTTAGCGATCACTTTGTTACGTAAATCGTTATCGCGTTGTAAAAATAACTAATTAAACGCTGCATAAATATTGGCAGTAATTTTATCATCGGTAAAAGAATATAGCAGTCAACGTTACACAAAAGAAAATACGTATTACTCTAAAGCAGTGGTTTTCAAACTTTTTCATGATGTGACCCCCCTGACATAAGAAAATTTTTCGCGACCCCCGGCCCCCGACCCTTCACTTTTTTATCACAAACTAGCTTCTGCCAGCGGTTTCACCTGCGTCCCGTGGGAACTACTTCGCGTACTACGTCAATAAATGAGCTATCTAAACCTGAAAGAATTTTTCAAATTGGACCAGTAGTTCCTGTCCTGATATTAGCGCGTTCAAACAAACAAACTCTTCAGTTTTTTAACCCCCGACGCAAAAAGAGGGGTGTTATAAGTTTGAAGTGTCTGTGCGTGTGTGTGTGTGTTTGTGTGTCTTGTGGCATCGTACCTCCCGAACGGATGAAGCGATTTCAATTTGTTTTTTTTTGTATTAAAGGGGACTTACGGGCGCGTGTTTTTAGATATGTTTGATGGAAATCGGTTGAGCCGTTTAAAAGTTGTGGGGGGTAAAAGCGTGGCAGAATAGCCGAATGTATGCAAATATACTCGTGTGGGGTCTCAAATGAAAGGGCACAGTAAGAGAATATTTATGACTTAATCGAAAATATTCTTACCTATAAAAAGTATAAAATAAAAATTAAATTAAAAATTAAAAAAAACCCCGACACAAACATTTAAAAAGTAAAAAATAATATCTCTAAAAATAATACGTCGCGTTGGGGGACCGCTCCATTTACTTCTAACTTTAACACAAAAAAATATTGATAAATGATAAGTCTTGGGTAAAGGACTAAGTAGGTAGGCATGTGATACTTATGAAAAAAATCGTAGATAATGAGTAGTTAGGCGTGGTCCCCCAACGCGACGTATTATTTTTAGAGATATAATTTTTTACTTTTTAAATGTTTGTGTCGGGGTTTTTTTTTAAATTTTTAATTACACTTTGGGCTACATTATCGCAGTTTTATTAAGGTTCCCGATTTTTTTTATGTAATATAACCAATGTCACCCGGAAACAGTGTAGCTTTCCAACAGTGAAAGAATTTTTTAAATTCAGTAATTTCGGAGCCTTTTCAATGCAAACAAACAAACCTTTCCTCTTTATAATATTAGTATCGAAGTATCGATACGATATTTAATATTAGTATTTTAGGAAAACGATTTAATTCTAAGGCGTCTGGCACACGGCACCGCGCACCGCCGCGGTAGGCGGTGGCGGTGAAGCGGATTTCGAAGCGGTGGCCCGCGCGGTAAGGCGGTTGATGCGCCTGACCGCGCGAATGGATTTAACACGGTTTTGATGGCGGCGTTTGAGACTTTTATGACGTAGAAAGAAAAAAAAGAAGATATTGGGTTTATCCATTTTTACAAAGCAGAACTCTTAATGGGGCATTCATGTTATTCTATATCGACATCGAATTCCATTTTTAACCGACTTCATTAAATTGTAACACGTCCTGCACCAACGATGATCTGCGCGGTTATACGGTGGCTCATGTGTCAGCAGGCGTCGCCCTTCCGCGCAGACGTCAGCGCGGACGAGCGGTGGCGGTGAGAGCACCGCTCCACCGCACGGTCTGTCGGTGTACGTGTGTTAGGCATCAACGGATTTCATAGACCCCAATACACCTTTAAATCCGCTTCACCGCTTACCGCGGCGGTGCGCGGTGCCGTGTGCCAAACGCTCTAAGTGTAACAAATACAGATCCACGATGGATGAAACTGATTATTCAAAAACGAGCACAACCTTCGCATTAACTCATGTTAAAATGTCTTAGGATTTTATTTTTTGTTCATTTGTTTGTATTGAAACATAGAAATGTTTATGAGTATATCCTTTTGTCAAAATTCTCGTTTAATAAATCAATCTTTTCAATCCTTATTGTTTTTTTAATGAATTACTCTCTTTTCTGGCGACCCCCCTACAGAAGCTTCGCGACCCCCCAAGGGGTCGCGACCCACAGTTTGAAAAACACTGCTCTAAAGTATTCGAAACTTAGCATTATGTTAAAAAGATTAGTACATGACTCATTTATAATTCTTACCATCCTAAAAATATATTTCGACACAACACTGACCACAAAGTGGACGTTTTGTTATTAAAGATTGAAAGTGACTAAGAGATAGAATAACAATAATGGTACTTGACCGTCATTTATGAATTTATTTAGATTTACAAGCACTTCCGAATACGAATACCCGGATATGAGACAAAACTCCCAAAGGCAAAAAATCACATTTGCCCGATCCTAATGAGAAAATATGATATAGCCGCGACATCTTTAAAATCTACTTTCAAGTGAACGAATGGAATTTCTTTTTTTATTACCAGCCAGTCATACGGGTGAAGCACTTTTGATTCACTTGAAAGTTGAACTTTTGACTGTTGACACGCGAAAGTTGTCTTTGTTGTGAGTGACGAATCGTTTTAATTGTAACTGCTTTCAAAAAAGTATTTTTATACAATATTCATTAAATTACTACACACCCGCTCGGCCTTGTTAATTTCTCAAAATATTTCTTAACACCGACACTATGATATAGGTAGTTAGGTATGTAAGTACGTATAGAGGGATAGGAAAGAAACCGATTACAATACTATAAATGTGGCTTGTACGTAATTGGGTCCTACTCGTAGAGTTAGTGCGAATAGGTACGCAAAGATTCAATAGTTAACTGGGATATCGAAAGTAATTTGGTAATAACCTCCGACATAGCTTAAGTACCTACTATTATAAATAGGTAGGTAGGTGTATCAAAACTCCGAAGAATAGGAATGTTCAAAATAAATTTTGCTACCACCCATTAAACTATCGCTCACGCCCGAAGAAGCTTACTAGATCGACCATACGATTGGCGTAAGTCAGCGAACTACATATAAGTTTTTGAACAATAACAATCCTACCTATCCGATGATACCTAAGTAGCGATAAAGTCCAAGATGTTTAAAGCACTAACATACAAAAACCTAAACAATCTCCTCTTCACGACTATCCAGTAGTTCGCAGCTTCGCACTTGAACTACTGCAAAGTAATTCCATAATCTCGATCTCGTAATGAAGATCGCATCCGATACCTCGATGAGATGATTACTGTGCAGCCATAATAAATGGCTAGATTACCACGTAAGACTACATAATTAGGTACCGTTCTATGTAGAAGTCTGAAAGTTCTGAAACTCAATCAAAATAATGTGTTATAGCTGCATATGTACCTACATACTCTAAGTAGTACCCTATGTAAGTAGTACGTTTGTTTTTATAATAATATTTTTATTTAATAGTTTGTTTTGTTTTATCACTTTACTTACATACTTTTGTATCCGGAAATCTATCATCATTATCATTGTTTTTTTAAGTAAAACGCGTACCTACTTCTCATCAGTTTTCTAATTTATACCAATATTTTCCAGAATTATGCCTACGCCAAACAATATAAAAGATACAGATTTCAAATCTTACTCTACTGCCTTTAAATAAAATAGATCTTATTAGAATTGTATTGATAAAAAACTTTAGAATTGGTTCAGTAGTAACCCACCTATTCAATACAAACAAAAATAATAAATTACTTAATAATATATTATCATTTATCAATAAACATAGGTACAAAATAAACAAGATCATATCTAAAACACTGCCGACTGGCATTGACTCATGGCGTGCCGGATACTTTCGCTGCAGTAGAAAAATAATATTGGCTTCGCGTGATGACATAATGTTGCAGATGTCACGGACCCATGGTTGGTAGTCTGGTAGTGGACATTGGACGATGGACGGTACTGGATTATCGCATTCCAGCGTTGCATAATGGTGGCGTAGCATGATATGTCACTTTCACCGGTGATGAGACGTTGATAGACCGGCCGGCGACCGGTCGAATGGCGCCCGAACATGTTATACTCTGATAAGAGTACTTATAATATAACTGGTATTTAAAAAGCCCGTTTTCTATGAACTTGAGTAAAGGTTGCAGCACCATCCTCCCGCTGCCGCCTATGACAACTACGACCGATCCGGAAAACGACTCAAATCGGGATTGGGAATATTGGGATAGTTAGTCTACAGCAAACGGTGTTATTTAGAATGTTAATTGGTCGATTCTTTAGGATATAAAATAAGGGTAGGCCTAATGTAAGTGTCGGTTTTAAGTTAGTTCTTCAGTGATGCTCTGGCTAGAGACCAAGCGCCAGGACCAATTTGGAAATGCTTACATCAGAGTTGTCTGTATTGAACAATTATCATGACAACATGTCAGTAATCGAAATACAATATTACGACCACCAATCGTCACATTGTTAATAAACATCCATACTAATATTATAAATGCGAAAGTCTGCCTGTCTGTCTGTCTGTCTGTCTGTGACGTTTTCACGACTAAACCACCAGTCCGATTTGGATGAAAATCGGAATGAAAATAGTTAAAGACCCAGAGTCACACATAGGCTACTTTTTTTTCAAAAATCAATTCCTAAAGGCTTGAAATAGGGGATGAAAGTTTGTATGAAAAATCTAAACCGCCTGACCGATTTCGATGAATTTTCCCAGGAAGATAGTTGATGACGTACCCCCTTCCCCACTTCCCCGGTTCGTGATATAAACGAATTCCACGCGGGCGAAGCCGCGGGCAAAAGCTAGTAAAATATAAATTGACGGACTATTTCAAATTACGCAGTAGAGTTTTACGTTTTTAATTTATAACTATCTTATTTAACAAAAAGCCTTTTAACACCAAAGAACCTTCAATTAACATTTATTTAACAGCTATCACTGACACGGGACAATTTAAATACGAAACTAATCAACAATGTATATTTACGTATGTAGGTCGCTAATTACTAGCGTCGATTGAACATTGTATTGTTAAATAAACGAACCGTTTTACATGTAAACCACTTAATCAGTGGAAAACGAAAGCGTAGTTTCTACAGGTCCTATCTAAACGTCCTCGATAGCTTAACTAATGAAGTTGACTCAAACTAAACTATCGGCAATTCTCTCTGCCCGCCGACCACAATTATACATGCTTTACGATGGTTATTTGCTGTAAAGAGGCTTTAAATAAACAGGTTATGTGAGAATAGGATGTGATTGATATTCTCTATTTTAGTCAAACCTTTTCCAATTATGATATACCTATATTTTAAACTAATATTTGATGGCATTTCCTTACTCTATAACCTACGAGTGGCTACAACAATTACAAGATATAAATTTAATTTAAACAAACGACATTAATTCCTAACTTATTATTATGTATTATTAAAATACAATGAGAACACAAGCTTGATATTGAGATTTAGCGCTCGCAACTACAGTTACCAACTTCCAAATCTGGAAAATCAGGACAATTTTATTACCTCGACATTACCATAATTTAAAAAATTAAGAAATTATAAATAAAGCCGGGCATTTTAATAACAAAATATATTTTTTTTTATTTTAAAATTATATTCTGAATACTCACTTATTAGTTTTGTCTTTATAAATATCGAACGAAACGAGCGTGTTCATTTCTATTTCAATCTCTTTCGAAAAAGAGGGAAGTCCAATTCGATTGTAATTATTTAATTTTTCTTTTTATAAAAAGTTTGTTATAAATTTAAGTTTGAATTCCATTTTTACTGACCAAACCAAAAAACATGACAAATTCAAAATCCAGACTGCAAGCCAACAGTCCGGTCGCGTCCTGCCAACAACAACCAACTGGCGAACCTACTCACAACTCTGCATTAGCATGATCCCATTTCTTGATGTCAATAAATTGACCTCACCACGACGGTACACGAACATTAACTACCAGTTACTGCAATTTGCTGCCAATCGCATCAAATTATGTAAGTAGTGTAACCAAACAAAACTATGCCTATAAATTTTATGAATACCTTAATAACTCTGTCTCTCTGTCTGTCTGCCACCTTTTGTATTTAATCGGCTGAAGCGGTTTGGATGAAATTTAGCACCCCGTGATTTTTGATCCGGCATAGAACGTCTTGGGATAATAGACGTAAGGCACCTTCCGTAGAAAAAAAGAATTATCAAAATCGATTCACCGTGTACAGAGTTATGAGATAACACACACAAAAAATACTGTCGAATTTTTTAAAGTCGTTTGTCCACTTTCAATAAATAGAAAAAATAAGTTTTTGTAGCTAACCGACCCGTTTATATGTTATTGTCTTTTTGCATTTCGTTTTCACGCTTTTGCGTAACTTTTGTTTTTGTTTCTCTATGTTCAACTGGGCTGAACAGTAAGTAACACCGACATACAAAAACAGGAGGTTTCATCGCACTCGTTGGTGTCGAGGCTTGATGTGTACCTACGCGCCATCGTACGCACTGTTGCACGCTCACTAAGCAACAGTATCGTAGCATTCTCTAAAGTAGTAAAGGCTTAAGTCCACAACCCTGGTGAAGTGCAGCAAGGCTATTTATTCTGTAAGAAAAAAATTCGATATCGACGCTCATTCAGGTGAGCTCTGTCACTTCGATTGCTAGCTTGATTGGCGCTGCCGTGAAAATCAAAATCTCACCGCGGGTTCAGCTATCGATATGTCAAAGATATCCTTACAGAATAGCCTAGCAGATTGGAAAAGTTTAAACAACGTTAAGATCATTACGGGGAATTGTGGTGTAGGGGTTTCCTCGCGACATTTTCTTTTACCAAAAGATGTGATTTTATTTTATTTTTAATATGCAAATAATTGTTGGAAACTAGAGGCACATGCAGCAATAAGAATCAAGACCTAGGACCTAGGACTCCTTACTGTAGTGTTCGTGGCTTATGGAAATAAAGCTATTCTACGTATTCTTACTCGAAAGACCAACGTTCAAATATTACAACTGGTTATCGCACTTCGATATATTTATAGCATTTCAGTTCACTTAAATACTACGTCAGGCACTAAAAGGAGATAACGAGAGTTCCTGCTTTCTACTGAGACAACTTCCTTCTCTAATTGTCCGGTTGCGTCCTACGCATAGCGAGTTGGCTCTAGAATGAGCCATCAATAACAACGTCACTATAATACCGGTGTTCCTAACAGGCATCCGAGTTGACAACCTTCAGTGGCACATTACATAGTGAATTTAAATATCACTTGGGTGCGAGAACGATACATCGCAAGACCTGAAGTCCTAGAATTTTCTCAAAGATGTATGAAGTCCGCCAATCCACATTTAGCCAGCATGGTGGACTAAGGCCAATCGCTCTCATATTATGACTATTATGAGAGAAGACCCGTGGATTACTATATCATAATTACTGATTACCTACTGGCATGTATTAACAACTATGTACAGACTTCATCGGATGGCGCCCATTATGTCATTAAAGTGAGAAAGTGAGTTCGACTCATCTGTCAAAAGCGACGTTTTATCGGCGCGATTACCTTGTTTATGGCGGCGAGGGGCAAGTGTGGCAACAACGTAATTCATCGGTGGAAGCAATATTATTATCGGCCAATTAATCAAGCGCATGATCGATTCGATCGAAGCGACGCGATAAAAAGAAGTTTCACTTCGCTTGTACTCCTCGTGTTTCTTTGTAAGAATTAAATTTAACGACGTTTATTAACAAGGAGATAATGCATCAATTATTTACCCCTGTATGTATTATGACTGTATGATCGGTTTTGTCTGGTTCTTGCAATGACGCAACGTTTTATTTGCTTGCGTTTCCAAAAATCTTCAGAATTCAAAATCAGGAACCCGTGAAAATAGTTTAATTTTAAACATTTATCAGAAGAAAAGGACTTAATAACTTTTGTCCTAACTAACCCTGCAATTCTTATGAGATTATTTTAATTTACCTCACAAATCACAATGTGAAGACAATTAAATAAGTATGTAGATTTGATGAAACTGAACACCATAATGACAAAATTGCCGCACTCACTCACTGCTGATTTTCAGTGCGACCTTGCGACACATTCCGAACCAGACAGTTGTAAAGTTTTAAGTCGTCGGCGTCGGGGCGTTTAGTACCTACATAACTTATGAACCATATAGTGTGGCAACACCGTCACAAATATTTCGAGTGGTAACAGTAATGTCAATGCCATCGGCCGTGTCATTGCCTCTTGACATTACTTGTTTCGTTGCTCAGATAAAAAAGCTATTACTCTTGAAGTACCAAACGTTAAGTTCGTAGCTGCATATAGTATAACAATACATACGTTATGAGTGACGCAGGCAAATAGGGCAACTTGTTAAAACTGGCAAGCTGTTAAAAAAGCTAAGGTAGCGCACTTTGTTATCATAGATATTGGAATTCGTTATAATTACATGACACACAAATGCCAGCTATCCGCCTAAAATAATTTTTGCCTGTCTGTCTGTCGATGTGTGTAAAATTGCATCAAACTAAAACTAGGTACTTAATTAAGTTCAGTGTATCGGTTACCCCATTTCGTATTTTAAAGCAACATAGTACCTACTAATTTATTGCTCTATCAACATTCATAGCAATTTTAAACAATGTTATAAAACAAACTATCAGACATTCACTTAAATTAAGTCGCGGACAAAACTCGTGAGTAATAAAACATAATCACCAGTTAATTTTAATTAAACTGAAAGATGTACCCACATAATTAGGTCAAACTATCGATTTACGATACAATTATTTGTAATAATCGTTGTATTAGAAATTACTTCCACGAGGATATATAAGCTTATAATCGTTTTTCGATATAATCAATCATTACTTCACAACGCTTTTAACGCCCCCTACAGGAATATTGCGAATGTGAACTAAATGATAGTTAGATTGCTGTTTCATTATAACGTTACTAATAGTTATGCCGTTGTATAAAAAGGCTAAGCTATATTTTTTGATCAAGAAGTGAAGTTTGTGGAGTTAAAGTTCCATAAGAGTTGCGCTTGTCCTAACGAGGGTCCTCACCTACCCTCTGATAAGTATAATAATATATATATATACCTATATGAGTTATGCTACTTTACCATTGTATAGGAAGTTATCGAAAAATTCGCATAAAAATTGACTTCACCCTTTTCTTCCCGTCGAGTCCTATTTTAGCATTTTTAGGGCCACTTAATTACTTACCGCGTTTCACTCACATGCGCGCGAAATAGGTATCTATTACCACGAAGTTGTCAAAAACATTGCGTTATCATTTATTTTACCGTCCGTCCTACACTTGTGGGTTCCCGCATTCGCGCGAATGTGAGTGAGTGCCAAACATTATAATACACCTAGTTGAAATTAAAAATTCCTAATTAAAACTAGGACGGCCACAAACCACAATAGATCAGAAATGGTCACAGTGGCCTCATGGGGACACTAGTACCCCATACCCGGACACCAAAATAACAACAATACTCACAACAAGCTCAGCGAACTTGGCGTCCAGCTCGTCCTGGGGCGGCATGGGGTGCGTGGGGGTGACGGCCTGCAGCGCGAGCCCGCCCTCGCCGCCCACCACGCAGTACGTGATCTCCGGGGGTTCGTCATTCTGCAACAATACGTTATCACAATCAATATCGGCGAACAATATTTCTAAAATTATTTGCAAAACTACGAGTAGGTACATGCGTAAAGGCGCTCCCTCACCGAGAGCATTCGCGTGTAATGTAACGTTACAGATTCGAGCATTCCATTAGTGAAGGAGGAGAACCGAGCATTACAATGCGCACCTTGTGATGCGCAATATGTAATATTTTGATACAGCTTGTTACATCAATGCCATCAAATTTAAATGTAGGTATCTTAATAGCATTGTAATAACAATGCTCGCAAATTCTAATCTATACCAAATGTTACATTATGCGCGAATGCTCGTCAGTCAGGAAGGTTGTATTGTAATGTAATGTTCAAAGTCGAATTTATAATGTTACATTACCCGCAAATGCTCGTGGTGAGGGAGAACCTTGATAAAAATTCGCTCCCTAAATCCTCATGGTTGATGGGTCAATCAAATTTTAATGATCAGCCTTAATAGCTATAACATTTAATGTCCCATTGTAAGAGACCCATGCCAAACAGGTTCAGTTATAGTATTTTGTTGATTTGTAAAGCCCCACTGTCAGGAGTCCTAACCAATTGGGGAACCGTTAAAGTATGTTGTGGATTTGAAAACATCAATAATACTAAATAATATTTATTCTATACGTATAGTTAACATTGTAATTGGTTTATATAAGAAAAAAATAGATGTGGTTTTTGCAGTTGTATTAGGTACGTGAGGTATATACCTGAACATTTGTTTTATTTTAATATACTTACCACTTAGAACCCGAGATATAAATAGGTAAATAATATATGATTCAGGGCAACGTCTGCCGTGTCAGCTAATAATAAACAGTGATATAAGATTTTAAACCATATTTTCCTCTGTAGTCCTGTGAGTTAATATATTTTAAATTACACGAACTACCTAACTATAAATGTTCTTGTCCCATAACTAAAAATTTATAAGGAAAGTCTGCCTCTCAACGTCACATAACATCAGGAAAAAGCAAAACGAAATCCCGAAACAGAAATTCTTTTATGATGCTCAATCATTTCAGTATCGTATATTATTCGAGCGCTTCGAATAATGATTTAAGGAAACCTTTTGACAGCTGAATCATGAATTATTTAAGCCATGTTAATATCAATACAACCGAACAAGGAACAGATAATAAAAAATTGGTTGGAAGACATGAACTCAGTGAGCAATTTCCGAAAGCCGAAGCAAAAACACATTACTCCCGTGGTGAAGACGTAAATCTTAAAAGGCACATATTTGTCTGAATTGTTTGTACCTATAAATGCCTCGCATCCAGAAGGTTCACTATTAGTGGGCTTAAATCCTAAAAGGATATAAACAACATTGTTGACGTTATTCGTCACAGTAATATCAATGTTTAAATATAGGTACTGTGGTTACATTGTTATAATGAGCTTAGTGAATCAGATTTCACGGTTGCGAACAAATGTTACTCAATTTAATATGAACGACATCAAATAAATAAAATGGGTATTTTACGGCTTCTCTGCAAGACATGACTCGATTGTCATCATATCGAACGTAAAAAGTTTTATCTACAAACGATTTATTTATGGGTAGAAGGGAAGCGCTCATAGCCCGGCGGCTTGCGCCGATCCTAAGCGATCGACAAAGTTAAGCAACAGCGGGCGCGGTCGGTACTCGGATGGGTGACCGCTATCTAGTGAAAAAAAATTCTTGAGCGCTTCCGTGCTTCGGAGGGCACGTAAAGCCGTCGGTCCCAGTTGTTATCGATTGATAGCAGTCGTTAAGCCATGTCGGAGGCCTTCGGGCGGCTTGAAAACTTTCGACACTGGGTTGGCCACTAATCCCTCCACCAATCCGCATTGGAGCAGCGTGGTGGAGTATGCTCTAGGCCTCCTCAGTAATGAGAAGAGACCCGTGCTCAGTAGTGGGTCATTAGTGGGTTGTACATAGGTTGTAGCTTAGCTTTTAGAAGGGCTTACAGTAAAAGGATCTCATAACCCAGTCATTGGCTCCTTAACAAGTTAACTTCTTATTAATTTTCTAGTCAAGAAATATGTCTCATGTATTTAAAATTCGTAGCTTATCGCTGACTCAGTGTATCTGTCTGCAATGTCTCATTGAGCCACAGTTTGGAACAATTGAAAACGAATGAGCCCGAAGCGGTGAGAATCTTAATTTAAATTGCGATGTTGAACTACGCTGACAACAGCGTGGCCCCAAAGTCCCTATAAGGGCACGTCGAGGTAGACCGAGTCAATAAGGAAACGCTGACTGACGCAGACGGAAAGACAGAAAAAGCCATTTAAAAAAAGAATGTGCAATCAACGCCGTGAATTAAGCGAGACTGTGACCAATATTGGTAACTAATTACAATTTAATTATTGCGTTGCCACTTCGCTTTCTTTAACTGTTTTTATTTCGTCTGCGATATCTTGATGGTACGTTATTATCAGTCCTAACGTGGACCAACGTATTTACTTTCGTCATTCCGTAATTGGTAATAAATTTCACTTTAAACTACCGTAGTGATACTGGGCTGATAACTTTATCTTAATTTACTTTACTGGTTAATTTACCAAATTAAGTTTTTGTAGCCAATTTTGTTTGCTTTCATCGATATTTATCTGTTTTTTAACATGTCACTTCATGTACAAAAAGTAGGTAATTAGGGCATGAGTACATTTATACATACCTATAATAGGTTAAGGTTGTAAAGACTCACTGTTATTGATGACCAAGTTCTCATGGTTCTGTAAACCAGATAAAAAGTAAATCGCTTAGAATCCAACAGGTCTGTATGACTTTCTGTCAAACGAGATTTAATGTGAATAACAAAAATATAACTCGTCATATTAGCGACATGAAGTCACTCCAATTATGATGGAAGCAAATGTTAAGTAAAACACAACTATCAAAATCGGTTCACCCCGAATAAAATTATGTGATAGCACACTTAAAAAATATAGTCGAATTGAGAACCTCCCATTTTTGAAGTCGGTTAAAAAGGTGACCAATGAAGGAGAAGGACCAATGCCAATGGCGACCCTTTCGTGAACAGAGGGAGATATTTCTTGTTACGAGTAAAACCGTAAGTATGGGAACCCGACACTGACTTGACCGGTTTTAAAAATAATTATGAGATTGATATTTTATCACGTTGTCACTTTAACGGACCACTTTAGCAATTACGAAGTGTGAAAGCTGACAATTATGATTCTGTAATAACAATCTTTATTCTCTAAAACTTTACACTTATGCAATTATTATTAATATTTTTAAGTGTATTAAAAGATTTTCTTACTTGATTTACTCATCGTCAGTAGACTTTATTTTTCAACACGTCAAGTTAATAATAATTTTCAGAAGTTTGAGTTACCTAATTCTCAAGATATGGATGATATTAATTTCTCCAAATACAATGTTACTCTGACACAGTACTCTTTTAGAAGTACCTATGCGGACGTGAGTCAGAGGGCGCCACTCAAATGTCATGATGTCTTTTAAAGTCATTCATCAGTTTCCACAGGGCTGCCACTCATGCATTGAATGTGCATCTTTATTATCGAGAATAATGCTTCAAATATTCAATAGACACCTTTGTTTTTTTCCGTGATTTCTAAGCGATTCATAAGCTTATTCCATTATGAATAATTATTAAATTTTAACTTAATAATCCATAGTTGGTTTATTGTTTACAGGAAATGTCGCTTATTCAATTAAATTATCCTGTTGTTCTAATATTGGAATACAATATAAATAAAATTATCCTTGACACAACACAAATCTTAAAACGATTGGCAAATATTGCACCAACAAAATAATTTCCGACATATCAGCGAGAGTACACAAGATTTATCAAACACTCGATGGAAATGCAAACAGCGTCGAGGTCATGAACAATGATGAAAAATATTTGTGCAGTGAACAATGGAATATGTTATTATGTTCATAAGCAAATTGACAAAGAAAGATTAAACATATTACTGTTTAAGTAACGTTACAAGGTACAGCGTTCGTTGATTTAATAACTTCTCCAGGTTCCATTCATGACCGAATCAAAGTTAATGATTCAAACTTGTGCTTAATATATACTTATTCTTATTTCTTCTTTTTTAAAGATCGCTAAGTTTGATATCATGCAATTCAAATCCAACAGTCGTTGTGAACTACGATAGGGATATTTTCTTACTTGATGTCTGAACATCACTATTCTTCCAGAATCGTGTAAATAGAATTTACCTGTTTCGAATACAGTGTTGGAGTAACGAGTAGCTCCTTCTATTTCAGTCCACAAATGGTTCCGTGATGCATTTAGTATGTAAACGTCTCTCTATGGTCCGATGTGACCATTTCAAATAACGTTGCTTGTCTGCTCGATACTCACAAGCAAGCTATTTTGTTTTTTTTTAAGTTTTATCTTGGTATAGTGGTAATGCATGCGTCATTTTACAATGTATGCCCTGATAGCAAAGCAAAAGATTAAGTTCTTAGTTACAAAGTGACAACAAGTAAAGCTTGTGTCAACTGTCGATGTACAGTAGCATTTAGTTGAAATAAAAGTAATATACGTCTGGTTCACAGGTGCAAAACGGTTACGTACAATGTCTTAACTCCTAGTTTTAAAACTATAAAAAAGAAAAAGCTCCCACAAATGCATCACGTGACTAGTTTACTAGAAATTTTAACTGTAATAATTTATATTCTGATGAAGTGTTGTTGAGGATTAACTTATGTTAACAAAGTTACTTCCAGATTCCATCGATTTTAGTACAATAGATTTTGAAGAACACTTCAGACAGTCACAACTTTACGAGACAACTTTACAAAGCATTTCCCCAAACATCACGACAGGTGTTCTTGAGTCTTTATACAAAGCACCTCCCTGTCAGCCCTACAACCCTTCAGCATCATAACAAGAGACTTCAGTATTTCCGTCGATGACTTCACCCACGCTCCGGTCCACTGAACGAACTTATTTATGATCATAACTCACATAAGTCACTTTATTATCACAAACAACAACATTTACGAGGAACGATCCTAACGAGACGTTAAAAAAGACAAACTCGTCCCGTTTTGGACACAAATTGATTTAATTTGTGCAACAGACACGCCGTTATGGTTCTTCTTGAAAAGAACATAAAACCTAAATTATGTGATGCAGTTAAAAGTAATGTAAACAATACTGTTACTGCGTCGTTAATTAACAAAAAAGGTGAAGTTTCCAGTGAAAAGCATGCTGTTAATCAAACAATGCGTCAGAGGGAGTTCAAAAGGGGCGTGGAGCGGCTAGACGTTCCGAGAAGCTAAGTGTATTTGTTCACGCGAGGATCTTCAAATACTGGGTACTTGGAAAACTTTTATTTTGTTTTGGATAAAGGAATGCATATAAAGTTATTTATAAGTTGATTATTATTTTATTTTAAATTTACTAATTCATTTATATTGAATGATTTTGATTATTAGGTATATCGCTCAAGGTCTCACTCTATTTCCCTCTCTCTATACTCTATATTCTATATTTTAGCTGTACAACGTGAGCTTCAAACTTTTTATAGGTACAGTAAATTAAAAATAGTTCTGTATCCCTGAGCTAACAATATAGATACTTTTATTGATGAGAATTCCCTATTATTTAAAACGAGGATTATTTTGTATGACGCACTAACCGAATATTGTGTAGGCACATAAACGAGAATCAAAAAATCGCTACCGTTTCTTAACTGAGATAAAACGTCAATTGTACTTATTTTTATTTTTTACCATCAGATAAAAACCTTACATTTTGCTATAAAAACTTACTTTTTGCTTAACAATGGAAGACTTTCTCCTCTTCAAAGTGTTTGTTTTGCTTTTTTTCTTTCCGAACATTTTGAGAGCACATCACTTTTACACTTCCCAGCACTGTTATTATCCACTTCAGTTTCACTATCATCAAATTATTCACTATTTAATTTTGTTGGTACGACTTCGTTACGTTTAGTTATGAATTAATATTTGAATACTGTTATTAGTGGCGTGTGGCGTGTGGCGTGTGTCAGGGCGCCGGCGCGGGCGCGGGCCATTCGTCCCAATCAGAGCCGACGACCGTCTGGTCGCTTGTCCTGTAATTACCTAATTGTTTCCGCGCCCTTATCGGGACCTATTGTCTCTGTCGCACTAATTTCATTAACAATTATCGGTATGTTTACATAAGATCAAGGGTTATTTTGGTTTGAAATAAAAGTTGTTTTATTTCTTACAACGTTTATGATACATCAAAATATTTTAATTGTTCTACATAATATTTTCATGTATTTAGGTAGTTACATGCAAATTTTTTACGATTTTAGTAATTTTCACAGTTCCAACCCACTATTTTATTTTAGCCCTAACAATAAGATTTTCATCATGGACACAATCCTAGCTTGATCCTGAGCGTCATTCTTTAGGACATTAGTCCACCTTGTGATGGGAAGGGCTAATGCTTCTTAATCCAAGACATCGTCTCCATTCGTTGGCCTTTTCTCCTAACGATTATCATTCCTTCAAATTATTTGGCTCGTCAATTGCCCCATCAGTTGCCCAATACTCTGAGCGGTTAACCTCATTAAAAAAACACAACAATCGTACATTTTACTTTGTGGTTTATACAAATCTAATAATATTGATCAAATCTATTAAAGCGTGACAAAGCATTTTAGAATTATTTCATAGTGCACTTCTAATCGAGTTAAACTAATCTAAGATATAATAGCAATCGGATAAAATTGTTAACCGCAACCCAGATTTTAGTCGCAACCTGCAACCGCACGATATTTCATCCGCCGCCGTAACTATAGAAACTATACCTGGAATTCAGAATTGCCACTCCCTGCTAAAAACAAATTTATTCCGTGTGCTCACAGTTCAGTTTAGTTTGCAAGCAAAGCTTACTTAAGGTCATTCAAATCCTTGCCGTCAATCTCTAATGGACCTTAATGACATGGACGGAAAGGTGGTATTAGTATGGGATGCAATAAAATCATATTCCGTATAACCTTACTCTATTATCATTACATGAACCAAAAGTACTAGTAACAAAACAATGTTCAATAATACTTTATTCATAAAATAAGTATCAATTAATGTTCTATTTTACATCCATTTCCAATCTATTTATTCATTATGAAATGAATTGCGATTATTATAAAAAGTCAGCATCTTGAGTATTGTAATCTTAGTTTTATTGTTGAATTAAATCTAGATTTCGGTAACAAATAATTGGAGGAAGTGTTACGTATAAAACTGTTATTTACATCAACCCAAATAAACCGTTCTGATTATAAACTGGACAATTATAATAATATCTAACAGCACATAACAAATATAGTAGTTACACAATCTGCGAAACTAGAATCTGTCTGCATTTAATTACTATAATTTATGTGAACACAATAAGTTCAAAAGCCATGTCACAGCACCCGTCAATCACACCATAGACCATAATGCAAGCCATAATTGGTGTTAATAAAGGTCAAATGTTCGTTGCCATATGCTTGAACTGCCATCATATTATTAGTCTTAACGTGAATATTAATAGTCTTAGTATGCAGTCATTCACTGTTGAAGAAAAGTTAAATGGAAATGCGTTTCATAAATAAACATGATTCGTAATAACAATTGAGTAGTATTCAGGTAGTATTCAATTAGTGCCGACCTGAAATAAATACATTGTCTATGAACGCTCTCATATAAAAGTAAAATGAGTTTAATTTATTGTTTAATTTATTGTTGAATAATTTTTAGGATTCCATACCAAAAATTAAAAAATTGGAACCGTATTAAAATGTTCCCTGTGCCTGTTTATACCACTTATCACCATAAAGATTTATTACTTGTATCTATTTGCACTGTAAAAGGGCCAATCGTCGAAGCCAATACAATCATTCCAGATTATGCAACATCAGGATGCTTTTCAAAATGATAATCACGGCATAACATAAGCATTTCATACACTATGTTGTGTTATTTTAATTAAAAAGAGGTGAAAATACGAAAACTCGTGAATCATGATAAATAAACATTTGTTACACCATAAGACGAGTAGGTACTCATCCGGATTCTGAAAATAAAAAAGCTCTTAAAATCGCATCAAAGGTGTAAAACTGCACATTCACCGAGTCTGAACACCTTTAAAGAATTTCAACGTCAACTGCAAAACCGAGCCCAACGAACGCACCTGTCGCGACGGTGCATATCTCACAATAAATATGTATCAATTGACCGACATCGGCACCACGCCGGCTTTCCAATATCGTGAACTGGTCCACAACACAGGAACTGGCCGATGACACTCGATGCACGCCGACAATGCTGTGAATAATGTCATTTGAGCTTCCAACTTTTATTTGGGTTTAAATATTTGAGTTATTACTGATGTGTATCGCATTCATCGTCTTAGTAATTAGCTCTGATGACATCCTTGATTAATTCTACTCGTGACATTGTTCAATAAAAATGTATCGTGGGATAGCCGCGTTATTCAAACAACATTAATTAACTGTCTAATTATTCGGAAGAAGTAACTGTAACAATTACATTATTGATAAAAGATGATTAAATGACTAAAGGCCAACGTAGCGCCTGCAGAGCAATGAAATCCTATACTAAACTAGCGGCACGCTATGATGGCCGGTTTGACGTTTGTCCGCTCATGAAGTTCCGTATTAATTGATAACGACTTTGAAGGAAATAATTGTATTACTTTATTGACGATAGTGATGTGCAGAGATTCATAAATTTTATCGAATGTAGTTTTAGGTTTAGGACTCAAAATTTATTTATTAAATTGATTTCTAAAATGTATACAAGTGTAGAAAAATCAGTTTGCACCATTTAAGGGGTGAATGTACTTGTGAATATGAACAATTTTCACTATGTGGACAAACCTCTGAAATCGCAAAAAAACATCAGCTGTTTCATACAAAAGGTAAAATTTTTATTTTTATATGATATATACCACAACTCGGCATTTGGTTTTCTAAATTGAAAATTTTTAAAAATGGAATCTAATACGATCGTCACATAGGATCGCTGGCTAGCACAACTACTACCTCCGGCAAACTCGCGTCAATGCTCAATGCAAAACAAAGCAGTTTCGAATTGACGTTGCTTCGAAAAGTATAAACTGTCAGTGCAATGCGATTGTGATATAGTTTTGACCTGGCTTTGGATTTCAAATATTGATACTGCATTACTGTTGACCCTTGCTCGTTAATTTGGACTCTGTTCAAGCCCTTTGTTGTGGATTTCGTCGATATGACTGTTGTGACTTGTGTTGACTGTCCACATCACTGTTGTAATGTGTCAAACCGGCCATCATAGCGTGCCGCTAGTGTATTGTGCAATCAACTTTTCTATCATGACTCTAACGGATTAAGAACCATTTTTGAAACGTTGAAAAGACAGCACATAATACCTAATTTTAAAAAAGGAATACCTACACAAATAAACAAAATAACAACAAAATAAACAAATACAATCAAGAGCGATCGCGTAGCCATTCATTAATAAACTACATAATAACAACGTCACCGCATTCAAGAGGTTACCACGCGATACGGTAATTATATTTTGATGGGCCATTAATAATTCTATTTTACATCAAGATCATGAGCTAGAAACAGAAACGCCAAAGCCACAACTTAAGAACTAAGAAACAGTACCTGAACCTACACTACTGAAAATCATTAACTAGGTATTAAAAAATAAGACCAGAATATGTTGTTGCCTACCTATAGTAATTAACATATGAATTAATCTGACTGCGGGTTATATCAACGGAAGGTTGGTAATAATGCTTTTATACCTAGAGACAAACTACAATTCTAGAAAGGTATGCGCGTCGAGGAAAACATGTAATCAATAGAGGTCATATTACGTCGTCATCTATTTTTCCTTGACTATGTGGAAATGACATGAGGAATTTTTCCGTTTGACTAAATATAATCAGAATCAGTCACGCGTTCAACAAACATGGTTGATCTGATAACTTAATTTTACATCGTTTCATTGGCTGCCAGAACCACGGGTCAAGAAATTTTGTGTTTCCAAATCGTAGTTCACTCTAAAAGGTCTTTTTAAAATGGAAAATTTTATACCTTCCAAATATTTTTACAAAAACAACTGCAACTACTGGAAAGTAATAGGATATATTTATCAGTGCCCTCACACAACGTGTAAAACGACTAGACCGGTCACCTAATGATAAGTCACCCGTGGACATTAATAACATTAAAGGCTTCGCCTATGCATTGCCGTGCAAGGAAAGGAAAAGGAAAAAAAAGAAAGAATTTAATGGCTCTCCAGCTCCCAGTCAGGACATGACAGTCATTTTGTTTGGTGACTGACTAAAACAAGAGGGTAGTACCTAGCTGCAGCCGGCTCCTGGCGCCTCTCACAGTACACCCTGGTCCTCCTATTATCTACATACTTCCTAGGAATTACTTTTTAAGATCCTCCTTCTTCACGTTCACACCATAATATCCCCAGTAGCGGTATCTACGCCATACGTCTATTTTGGTCAAGTGTTCCAAGTTCAAACCGCCAACAAAATATTGAGCCAATAAATTCACGAACACACTACACTATGATACTGCAAAACATTAAGCTTCCGGAATAGAAGCGGGATAGCAGGATGCTCTTAGTCATGTCGTCCCTCGGGCGAAGTGAAAGTACTCCAAGAACCTACAACCAACCGTAATACGACACTCGTATCAATCAGCTGATCTCTTCGGGACATATGACACGTTCCGATACGATAAGCATCTAGTTGTTCGAGATTGTGAGCCTATTGGCAATGCGAGGCGGTACTTGTTTTCAATGCGTTTTTCAATCAATGGTTATATCATTAAAGAACATGCATAATGAGGTCTTACTGAATGGACAAGTGCAACTTGACGTAAGTTATAACATAATCTCGTATTCTTAATTGTGTTTATTTCTTAAACTGCCTTTAAATTATTTGCAATCAGTATACATAGGACATTTAAAGAGTTGTAAGACAAAAATGTTAAAATAGTGTGCTTCTTCTTTAAAGATAAAAGAATGATGGATATTAGAGGCTAAGCCGATCTTGCTTTCGGAGAATTTTAATGAAATGGACTATACGGTAGGTAGAGCTACGCCTTCTACTTTATGGAAAGCAATTGATTACCGGGAACGCCAGTCTGAGTCGAAGTTAAATTATAAAGTTAAGAAAATTTGAATACGGCTAACCGAATTACGAATAATCACACCGCCACACTGAAAACAAAGACAAAACCAACAGCTATAAATCAGAGATAGCATAGTCAGTATCGAAATCACGATACTAACTCTATCGAATTTAAATTTTCAATCAAGATAAATCTGGCGTTGCAACTTGCAAGAGCGGTAGTCACGAAACGCGAAATTGATAGATATTAGCTAATACAACTGGATCGAGAAACTAATCAATTTCGGCCTAAAACCAACAGTGTGTAAATTTATCTGTGACCACATTAAATGTGTTTGGAAACCTAAATGTCAACACAAATACCAAAATAGCCCAGAAACATACGATTGTGTCGATAACACGGCAATGAGACACGGTTCCGAAATTGAAAAAACTAATCATAAGGTAAGAATATCGTATATTTTATGCAGAAAATCGGTTTGTTGCAGTCGAGACGAGAGGTCAATCGAAGGTTGGGATATTATCAAAGTTCTTATATTAACATAAATTTAAATTAAATAATTACCAAACAATAGAATTTGTATTGAGGAAATAACAAATATGAGAATTTAGCTGAATTGACTGATAAGATACAAAATGTAAAATTTGACACGGGTTTCTGTGCACATTAATAATACTGGATGTCATAATTAAATAATACACGTATATGCTAAACGAACATCGCATTAACAAAATTGATGCACTATGAATATAAAATTTCCTACGATGAAGATGAAAAATATATTGTGAGAAAAAACAAGTTTCGTGACCAATAAGTACCTAGTAAAACAAACTTCTATTTATTCTTAATTATATTTTCGTTATTTGTCGATTTATTGAAAATCCCTGACTTTTAGGTTTTGGGGTCAGCTGGTGGCTGGTGGTACCTAGAACTTTATAAACTTTGCATTCGGAACAAAAAACTTATGAAAATGGTAGTTAAAAAAATTGCTTTCATTAGTAATTGAGAAAAAATACCATTCTTGCTCACCAAACACAAGCAATACAATCAAAAATGATTGCGATAATTCAACTTTTGTCTTTTCAATTTCATTTTGGCAATAACTAAAATAACTTTGAGTGCCAATTGGGAAAACTTATTAGTTGTATTCTATTGAATCTTTTGGATCGGACTTTCTAAATCCTACATAAAACATAGCTAAATGTCACGTGCACAGTATGAATGTCTGTAATTGCCCGGAAAGTGTACTTCCCTCGTTTTCTTCAATGCAAACAAGTCTCGAGGTAAGAATTCTCGAGGAGGTGCTACCGCTTTCCTATTCCTACCATATGCGAATGAATACCAACGAAACGTGCGGCTAATAGAAACATTACCTACAAAAAAGGTGTCCATTGAGAACGATATTGCATTGTCGCAAGTGTCATCGTCGATTATTTTAAACATAATGAAACATTACTTTTTTATTGGTTTGTTCAAGCGACTACGCAACCTAGTAAGGTGCTCAATACTTATTAGTATAAGTAATTAAACTTGCGCTAAATATGACTATACATATACACGGTTTTGCATGCGGATACTTTTTATAAGCGAACCGAGGACGGGTTATTGTTTCTCCCGTGTTGTTTCTAGTCCAAAAATATAACATACTTACTAGGTACTCATAAAAATATAACACAATATAACGCATCATAACGGCCGGATGGGAGTTCATAGGGGCTTGGGTTCGATTCCCGGCGAGGCAAAAACTCCGGTCTAGGTTTGGGTGTGTTCTTGTCTTGCGTGTTGTCCATGGGACCCACGACACGGAATCCTTGTCAAGCACGACCTTGTACGAAATAAAAAATAATAAAAATATAAATTTACCTGCAAGCAAGGGCACAGCGGCCACCGGCGTCGGAGCGCATGCGGCATCTTCTTCCGCGGCGGGTCGGGCTCCGCTGGCGGGTCGCCGCAGGCCCAGCGCACGAGGCGCGCCCGCGCCGCCTCCGCCGCCTCCAGCCCGCGGGACCACGATGGCAGGCCCTGGGGGTAAAGGGAACCAGGTCAGACAAAGGTCATTGAACTGGGATGTATATGTATAGGTAGGGTTGCCAGGCCGCCAAACTAAAAAGCCTACGATGGCAGACCCTGGGGGTAAAGGGAACCAGGTCAGACAAAGGTCATTGAACTGGGATGTATATGTATAGGTAGGATTGCCAGGCTGCCAAACTTATTAAGCCTACGATGGCAGACCCTGGGGGTAAAGCTAACCAGGTCAGACAAAGGTCATTGAACTGGGATGTATATGTACCTATAGGTAGGATTGCCAGGCTGCCAAACTAAAAAGCCTAGCAGACCAGCCAATTTGACCGGACACCCCACATAATCATCAAAGTCAGCTTTTACATTTAATAAATCGATGTTTCAAGTAGATATAATATTGGTATCCGAGCGCGACTTTTGACGTGGTTATAATCTAACGTGCAAAGCCTAAAAAAAGCTGGACAGGCCCGACATATCCGGACGTTTGGCAACACTATGTATAGGTACCCTAGGAAAATAGGGACCAGGTCAGTGTCATACATCATTTATTGGAGAAATTGATGACTTGTGTGGCGTAATGGTTACCATGCTGGGTAGCCTTACAAAGTGGCCAAGGTTCGATTCCCAGCGAGTCAGAAATTGCGCCACACAAGTCGCAAGGTTTCAAATACTTAATAAAAAAGTAGGATTCAAAAGATATCCATACAAAGGACCTTAAATAATTATTTCTACATTTTATCTGGTTGTAGCGTAATTGGTTACCTAATTAACAATTAATTAAAGAACCCTATATTTAGAATCCGACTCGCACTTGTCCGGTTTTAGATACCTAGATAAAACAATACTTACACAACAACTCCTTGTCATAGTAATCATCTCCATATAACTCATCAACATCATATTAAAATGAAGGCATAACAACACTCAATATCACGCGATGAACTCACAGACAAAGCGTTAGGAAAGCGAAAACGTATTGAGATCAACTTTCTTCCGACTACCGTCCGAGTGTGATGCAACCCCACTTGTAGGGTTGGCAACATTGTTTTCGTAGGTATAAATATAAGTATGTTTCGGGATAACCAGCAAAATACTGAAGGTACACGACTGAAAAACAGTTTTTTTTAAGAAAATGTTTTGTATTTTTGATTTTTTTTTGCTACAAAGAACAATTCATTCAGTTCGTTTAGCAGACTGTAATCAACTAAAACGTAATATTTTTATGTATCTACTACAAATTATAATGTCCAGTACCTACTAAGAAAAATAGTATTTAAACCCGTAATATAATAACGTCACAATATATTACATATATGTATAAAAGTACATTCTAGTACGACTGACAACCCTACCAACCAACTAAGCAGGTCTGACTATCGGACGCGCTAAGTTATGTGAAAATAAAATGCATCCTGAAGTGACTAGCGTTAATTGAGATAGATTGATCGGGGCTTCGGGGCATTTCATACAATCGTACCGTTACTAGTAATGACGGTTTCTGATGTGCAAACACACAAAAACACTTTGTAATTCGATCCGGACAGACCACTTGTGTGATTGTGTGCAATGTCTTAACACCGACTTGTACTACCGACTTGTGGGCACTAATGACTGGATCGCGTTGAAATAGCTAAACCGCCTACAAATGTAAAATTGTTTCCGGTGCAATTCAGTGTATTGTGTGTGGTGGTCGATTTGTGAAGATAAGTTGATTTGTGACTTCCAGATTAATTTGTTGATTGGATGACGAAAAGGGATAAAGGGAATCAGGAAAACTTGTCTTCAAAGTGCTCATTGAACTTTACTTTCTCAAATATCATTATAACTATTACTCTTTATAGAATAGAGTAGGTACTAAATGATAAGTATTGCTAACGATTAAAGCTACTACAAATTTCTATTCAAAGGTTATTAGCGATCGTTGTTTAGCGATAGGACCGCCTATTGAAAATTACTTATCAAAATTAAAATATCAATTATTACACAACACAGCATATTTGCATAGTGAATTAAAGCATCACAGTTCATAATTCTGATAAGAAGTTATACAAACATTACGTGTGTAATTTCTAATCAATAACAATTACTTACACAATTAACTTCCGGCCAAAAAACTAATTAAACCTGTTTGTAACGTAAAATGTACAATGTACATGTATGTAAGTTCTTACATGGTTCGATTAGCGTTACGGTGTAGATTACATACTACTCAAATAATGTAGGTGGGTACTTACCCAGTAAAATAAAAATATAACGAAAGAAAAAAGTGCCGACCAAAATCAGCATCTACTTTGCTAAGAACATGCATACCACCATAGACATTGCCAATTCAGCCAACCATTGATGTTGAACGCAATGAAAAAATAAAGCCCTTTAAGGTTTAATTTTATTACTTTATGAACATACGCAGGCGGAAAAACCGACGCGTGCGAGCTATTCCAGTCCTTCGCAGTGCGCGCGCAACAACGACGCATTCGTTACAGATACTCGTAGATGAAATTCTGATTTCCGAAACATACCTACACTCTAATTCAGAGTAATCGTCGATATCACACACCTCATCACAACACAATAATGAAATAACGTCGCAATGATCAGAACATTATTGCTTACGACGCGACGGCGCTCCATTTGTTTTATTGCGTTAAATCGAACGGCTCACTTGCCACAGCCTGTTCAATCGAGAAAATGTTTCCTCACATCTACTAGTGCATTAGTGCTGAATTAACATGTCTGCCTGAAAGCTGATGTGCAAGACTATCTAAATGACTAGACCTAATTCCAGCAAGTAGAGCGTTAGCTACATGTGTCACGAGTAATGTGACCATACGTCTCGTTTTCAGCCTGTCAGTCCCGCTTTCCCCAGCGGAAACAAAAAATTCCCGCTTACCAAAATAAACCTAATTAATACTTATTATTATAACAAGTGATATGCGACAAGGGTGTACACAGCAAATGAAGCGAACATGGATTTTTGCAATGGAGGTCCATAGGTTAAAATATAGGCTTTGGCAATAAATGATTACGATAGTTGTAACGTCATTACCCTAAGAGAAAATGATATTCCATATTTTACATAAACACTCTCCAATTAAATATTCTCCACATATCCGTATCATAGTCACAAACAAAATGACACATCACAAACACCCACAACCTCTGAACAAACATGTATCTGACACATTAATGTCAGCTGGGGCCGGGAATATTACCTTGGGATAATTTGCGTTTCAGGGTCACTACCGATTCGACATTACTGTGGCCCTCTATAAAATTTTACCAATATTATGTTCAGGCGACAATTTATAATGGTTTAAGAATGTTCTATCTTTAAGGCCTCCACAATTATGAGGAAAATCCCCGTTAATGTAGTGGGTTAGTAAATGTTACAAACAGTAATTACAATGTTTACCAGACATCTTAACGTACATAGATTTTTAATGTAGCAATATTAATAAATGATACATTAACTTAAATGAGGAAAAAATCCATTAAAACCTGATGAGAACGTAATAAATACTTATTTACCGAACGACCTATACAACTTATTGCATGGAAAATACCACATAAGGACAAAGTACTAACTACTGCAAAGTTCCTTAGTTTACAAAGATCACGATCACGACACGACCAATCGTACAAATGAGTAAACACGAATACCAAACCATGTCAAAGAAAAGGATGTAGGAAGCCATATTGTATTGATACTATAACAAAATTTTCCTTATTGGTACACGTTTACAAAACGGACGAAGCACAAATCCTTGGCATTAGCACAAAATAATATTTAGTTGAGCCAAATAGAACAAGTAGCTGAATATGCACTAGTGAGTTCGTTCCCCTACAAATTATTGGCAGGCACTTGATACCTACTTTAGCTTTAGGACATTATCTGTCAACCTACATAATAAATGCACAAATATCTATGTCCCTATAAGCACAGATGAGCAAATTAGTCATGATAGCGGAATGCCATTACATCGAGAGGAACTAATTAATCTTTTCTGGAAAAGCGCTCATAGTAGCATTTCCAGGACTCCTGTTGTAATCGAAATCACTATTATCCTGATTACGTTTTTGTCATCTCTGTGTTTAAGGGCACTCATCTACCTACCTATTTAAGTATGGATAATGTATTCTCTGGTCTCCCGCAATGGAGAGTTTAGAATAAATTTCTGCACACGTTTCTTGTTTTTAAAAGTTTTTTGGGATGTGTATGCGTTGCACTCAAGCAATTGAATAACGGGTTAATTTGTGAAATTCACCCGTCTTAGTTTCAATAATCATATACCATCGTCTTACTATCAATAAGTTAGTGATGCCCTTGGTGTTACTGTCTATGAGGGTCAGAGACTATTTGCCGTCAAGTAGGTCGTCTGTTCAATTAATGTAATTAATTGTAAAAATGTGGTCACCGACATTTTGCCAATCATGAAGAGCTCATCGTACTTCAAAAAAGATGTTTACCGAGACAGGATGCTTGCTTTTCGCAACATATAAAACCTTGTAGGTACTAACAAACTTTATGAAACACATCAATATTTATGATCTACTTAAATTTAATCACTCACTGTAAAATTCTCAAATTTCGCTGCAACCCGGCTATATCATTACTTGTAACTGATTGAAATGTAAGCCTATTGGCCAACCTCAAAATTGAGTAACATTTTACTATTTCAAATTTCAGTTTCAAGCGTTTAGCTCTTAACCGACTCACAAATTAAAGTGGTGTCAATATGCTCTAACAATGTCAAGCATACTTGAAATCGTATGTACGTGAAATGAAATGACTCACAGCTTTTACTAACCAATCACCTATTTTATAATGCTTTACTTAAAACTTTTACTACGAGAAAAGTTATGATCTTTAGTTGTTTATTTCAAGAATTTTTCGTCTTTGTTACGCTCAATGTCAAGTTCAACGGCCGTTCGGCATGACTAAATTCTACCACGATTATATCATTAACAACGTGAATATGAGATCCACCTGCATGTACTTTGAACGCATTAACCTCATTATCCATTGACACACCATCAACATTCGAGAATATGTCAATATCAACAACAATCAGACTAGTCCTCCCACACGCGGGCCCAGTTTTACTGGGACCAACATAAAAATGCACACCCATCGATACTTATCGCCTACAATTTCATCACCCACCGGTATCTCGTTCGGTGTTATTGTTCGCTTGAACTTTGCATTCGGCATTTATCCGTTGCTAAGAGATCGGATACGCCGATAAACGCTACCCGTGACGTTTGCACCTGCGAGTGCGAGATTGAAGTGTGGGTGTTTGGTAACGAGAGAAACAGTCATAATTTGGAAACACGTTAGTAACGTTGCACATATAGTCAAATTGGCTGGTGTAATGAATACGTTGCTTTAGCCATTATTAGCTAAAGATTATGTGCGCTGATTCTAAGTAGGTACCCTTGAGTTAAAATTTGTAATTTTTTAACAATACTTTTTCTTTTTATTTAAAACTGAATTTATTTTCAATGTAATTCAAAGTTGTTCAATATACAACAAATTAGCGTACATAAACAATAATTGAATCCTAACATTAGACGAAAGTGATGCATAATCGAAAATATAAACCGTTAAAGTTCAATAATAATGATATTATTAATATAGTAGGTATGCATCATTTTATTATAGTGGATCTGTAATCAAATTAATCAAACACCGTCTATACCTACTACGTACTTTCACATTTTTTATTAGAAGATCAAAGCGTAATTCAAAAGTAATTTACAAGTTACGCCCATCACCCAAAACAAATCAATTGTCTTTGGATATTAACAGTAACAGTTAAAACATGAAGATTAAAAGATTAGACCTAACTCTCTCAAATCAATCAATTAAACCGACAAATAAAGAAATGTTAATAAAAACGCAGAAGCAACAAAAGAAACAGACGAAAGCGCAAGAACAACCGAAACAGCAACAAAGAGTTTATACAAAACTGTAGTCAGAGGAAAAGTATTCAAAAGCGTAGCGAATTGAACAATGGAGATCGAATTCGAGCATCGAGGCACTTTCTTGTGGCCATGAACGATTGACCGGTAGTGGCGGAGTGTGTCAGGAGGCCGTCATCACCATGAGGGTCACGTAGCCCCGGCGCGGGCCATGGATGATAAGTGGTGAGCACCAACAGGTGGGTGAAAGTGAACTGCCGTCATTGCCCGCTACTGATTTATCGTTGACACCGCTTACAGAATATTTTACAAAACGGACTTAAATGTTAAAAAAGTAGTCTGAACTTTAAGGAAAAGATTCTGAATGCCAAGGCTGTTTACATAATATTATAAAATATTTTATGACACGATTTGTAGATAAAAACGGTGAGCTATAATGACCGAATAGAAGCAGCCGATCTACCTCATAAATAAAATCAATTGCAATTTTTAATTTTTCACGCCGATTAACACGTTCACTGCGTTAGTCAAATTTGATGACTTTCAGTTGGTGCGGAATGGGGTCTATTATATCCGAAGCACAACTTTTTTCTGGTGCGTCGATGGGTCGAAAAGATCCGTTTGACTTCCATCTGTTTAGGAGGGTTTATCTTCATAGGCATAATGTTTTAGAGCGAATTTTTTATAGCAATATGTTGACAAATAAACACTAAATAAAAGGCTGAAATCGTAGGTAGATACACTGCATGGTTTGTTAGTAAATAAAGGAATTGCTTGGAGGATCGTAACGACCCGTTCTCCGCACTGGTTAATAAAAGTGTCGATATATTTTTAGTGTTGAGCATGATAAAAAACATCGATAGCGATAAAATAATATATTTTTCAAATCTAAACTTGATTTTAGGCTGGTTGAATAATCTTGTGTTCTAATATTTGTATTTGATCATTATGAGCTACATCTACTGGTAGATGGTGTGGGTGAATCTGGTAGCTGGGAATTGATGGCTGCAGTTCGCAAGATTTGTAATGTGTGACCAGTTGACGGGCTAGTATATATAAATTATTGGACATATTCCACTTACTGATCATTGTTTGTTTTGGGGAACCTTCACTTACTTTATTTTTATTAGGTTTTTCACATTCACATGACTTAGACAACATTTTCCTGGATCGTTTCATGTTAAATACACTGTCTTTTCTTTATTTGCAAAAAACTTGTCTAACCATATGGACGTTACTAGCTCAACTAGCATATAATCTAGTGCGGCTATAGGGTCATCAGGCATCGGGTCGTTAAGAACCGATAGACGCACTAGACGTAAAAAATTTAGCTTCAGTCGGCATCGGGTCGTAAGAACCCGATGCAATTTTTTCGCATTTATATTATCTATTTAACGAGGCAATTCCAAAACACTAACCATCTCATTCTTATTCACACGGAGACCAAATATATCTGTCCCGCACCAGCGGTAAGTACAGTAATTTTTACCCCGCACCGGAGGAAAGATGAGCATCGGATATAATCAACCCGCTAACGCACCGAACGTGTTAACTTGACAATTAAAATTATGTATTCTGCCTACTTCGTCCACGTTTACCATGAAAACCAGGATTTCCCTGCATATAATTTTTAATTGATTATTTTTTGTTTTGAAGACGTTTGTCTCATTTCAACATCCACAGTTTAAAGACAATCATCTTAATTGATTTTTGATCGGTGGACTGTTAGAATACTAGTAGATTTCAATGATTCTCCATAATTTAATCAACTATCAATGATTGCATTATTGATTGATTAGTGTTACCTTCATACAAGATTATAATATATGATTGAAGATATTTTTTATTTACATAATGCCTATAAGCATTGACAAAATATATAACTAGCGAACCGCCCTCGCTTCGCTTCGGGACCCGTAAGTATCAACCGCGTAGGTCCCGCTCCCGTAGGAATTTCGGGAAGATAATAAACTATCACCAAAATTGATTCAGGTTAAATTAAATTAAACTTAGAAATAAAGCTTATGACAAAATAATAGCAAAGTTGCAAAGGATCACAGCAAGATTAATTCAGATTAAACTTGGAAACGCGGCAAGTTTGGTATGGCAGTGGGTTCGACCAAATTTGATTACCATAAAACGGTTCTAGTGTGTTAATCTTAAAAGATAGATATATACTGTCGTAGACATTTTTTTAGATCATTTCAAGAGGAATAATTCTTTCATACATATATTTTTGGTATCTTGAATCGTTTTGGCAACGCATGCAACGAAAGCCCTCGAGAATGAATAATTTTCCCCGTTTTTTCCACATTTTCCATTATTACTTCGCTCCTAATTGTTGCAGCGTGATGTTATATAGCCTATAGCCTTCCTCGATAAAAGGTCTATTCAACACAAAAAAAAAATTTCAATTCGAACCAGTAGTTCCTGAGATTAGCGCGTTCAACCAAACAAACAAACAAACAAACAAACTCTTTAGCTTTATAATATTAGTATAGATAATTTGAAACGTTATTATGTCTTTAAAGGGCACGAGCAATTTGTCTCTCTTATACAGCTTCATTTTGTGCATCGATAAATAATCACTTATAAATAATAATCATTCATTCGAATTACATGATATGATCATTCAATTCAGAATCATTCATCATCCACATTACTAGTTTATTTTATCAATAAACAATAATAACAGTAACTGCAACAATGACGCTACGCAAAATTTACAAATTATATTATAATATAGTAGCAGATTAGAATACACAGGTTTATCAAAAATCGTGACGAATTTAAATTTTTAACTTCCTTATTAAACGTAATATTTATGCAAATCAGTTACATAATAGGTATAGCAATAGAATATTTAAAAATAAATATCCACATTTTAATAGACGTGAAGTAGGTCAAAGATAAACAAGTTAAAATGCAATTTATTAAATATTCCGTTGAAGCGGTCGTCATTTCTGTAAGCGATCCTAACATCATTCACTCAATATCACCCACATACGATGAAGGTGCAGTGACATGAGTAAGTGAACCGCTTGAGAAAAGTCCAACAAATCCGGATCTGTCTGGCCACTGGCACCTATAATGGAACACACGTAAACAAGCAATAAATTGGCATTGCTAGCAAGTAGTACCTAGTACAGCAATCTCCGCATTGAAAGCAAACGAAGCCATAGCATAGACACCTGAATTATTCATGGCACAACACGAAGGAGTTTGAAATAGTCAAGCTGTTGACAATAAAGTGGGGGATATATCGAAATTATAAGCAGAGGTGACTTAAAGAACTTTTCCCTATATATAACGTATATCGGTCATTCTCCAATTCGGCGTTCTTTGCCTAATTACCATAACCTTTTTTATTTTTCATTGAGTTGACTGGAGCACATTAAAATATGAAACAATTCAAAGATACAAATTGAATAATTAATTTGGCATGTAACAAATAATGGTAGTTTTCTAGATAATGAGACTTAAAAAAATTATGAGTATGGTAATTAGAAAAAATAATATTTAATGCAACGGTAATTAGAAAATATCATCAAATCTATGTAAAATATGATAACTGAAATGATATTAACGCACATTAATAATTTATACTGATACAATAAAAATTAAAGCAATAGAATTATCGATGTCCCATTACACAATGCAATGGATTATGGTACACCAAAGCGGTATACTACCTCCTGGACAAGTTTCTTGGCCACGGTCTTCGCCTCTTGGTTCAGAGTTGCAAACAATGGCCGGAACATTTGCTGAAGTAGTCTTGAACCACGATGATGAATCTATTCCCGTCTTCAGTCTGAGGGAATGGCCCAGCAACGTCTATGGCGATTCTTTCCCAAGAGGCTCCGACGTTATACAGCTGTCGTTCCCACTGGGATCTAGTGCCGGGCCCTTTTACAGAAGCGCATACTGTACACTTCCTGCACCAATCTTCGACGTTCTCTCGACATCGCACCCAATAAAAGCGTTCTCATATCTTTACGAGGGTTTTCTTGATGCCGAGGAGCCGGAAGTGCCATCGTGTACCTACTAGCTTCAGCAAATCAGCCACCTTACTCCTAGGAATAACCATTTGCAGGGTTTTTTCCTTCCGTTGAGTGACTCCCAGCTCCGATAAAGTACGCCATTCTCCAATATAAGGCTGTCCCACTGAGCCCAGTATGCCTTAGTCGTTGCGCTTGAGGTTGACACATCACTCCCCAGGGGCCTCTGTCCTTTGGCTTTCCATTCCATGATCAGGCTGAGGTCTTTGTCTTCCTTCTGAGCTTGGCTTACTTGCTCCCTTGTCCAAGAGTCGTCTAGGTCCTGCATCCTTATCACCCTAACCTCTTCTTTAATTCTTTCTTTAATGCTTGATGCAATGTCGACCTTCGGAGCATGGGGGTCGTGACAGGACGTCGGCATTCTTCGGCTTGCGCGCCGTCGGTGGCTTCGTAGGAGGCTTGGCGGTCTTCTTAGCGGCGGCAGCGGTGGCGGCGGCTTCTAGCTCCTGGTTGTCGACTTGGGTAGCCGTCGACACCAATTTCGGTTGTTTCCGAGTCCAGCAGCTCATCCTAATATGACCTCGTTCACCGCATCCGTAATATATAGGCCCAGTACGAGGTTGAATCGCTGCTATGACTTCGTGCACCTTACGACCTTTATAGTCGCTTCGTACCGCTTCCACTTCAACCACTTTTCACTTCTCCACGGCATGCGCTAAATCTGCTTCCTATGTTGCGTGATGACCCAAGCGCACCATTGCTCTCACCTCAGGATCCCGTTTACCGCTGACAAACACCTCTAATACTTTGTCTTCGACCGGTGTGGAGCTCGACGCATAGGCTAGGCGTTCGAGGTGCTCGATCTCTGTGGCCCATTGCTGCAGTCCTTCACTCGCCTTCCGTGACCGGTCTTTAAGGTGCGCGCGATACACGTCTTCTTCACGTTCTCAGGCACCAGCAGTGCCTCCCCTCGAAGAGCTAGGGTGAGTGCCGCTAACGAGTGCTCGTCCTCCCAGCCATTCCCACTATAGCTACTATTTCGAACTGGTGCCTAAATGCCGTCCACGAGGTCGTGCTGTCGAAACTTGGGACCTTGAATTTCGGGGCCCCAGGGCATGAACTGGTTACTGCCGTGCCCAAAACCTTTATTTTTTGCAGCTTGTTGTCCAAATCCATGAGCCTAGTTTCGTGGGAGTTGATTGCTGCGTCGTGGCTTTTGAGGGCTTGGTCGTGCTCGGTCGGCACTTTTACCGCGTTTAAGGTCCTCTTTCACGATGTTCAAATCTTCCTGGAAACCATCCAGCTTTGCATCGATTGTCCCTAGGCTCACCTTCATGGTTTTGCGCTGGCTTTGTAGTGCGTTGTAGTGCGGCGAGCCTTCTCTTTTCTTTAATTTCCTCTTTGGTATTTTTGGGTTTTTCCATCCTCTAAATTAAATAACTTAAATAATAATTGGGCAGCATATTAAATAGACATATTTACCGACAATGATAATATTAACCATGGGAAATTTTTCCATTATTCGCGGTTACAGTTCGTAAACGTGTATTAATTTTACATACAACGGTAATTATAAACATATGGTAATTATTATACGGTAATTAGAAAACGATAGAATTTCTTAAAAATGTCGAAAACCGACACAGTATGCAAATATTAACTTATTACAACTTATAGAGGCCAAAGTATTGTCTCAATTGCCATGATCAATTCGGGTTTAACTTAAAAAATCAAGTATTAAAATAAATAAAACGGTAATTAGAAAAGTTTTTAACCAAGGCTACGGTAATTATATACTCACGTGCTTCATTGGCGGTACACTAACGTTAGAGACGTGCGACTGTATATGGGCTATAGTACACACTGAGGAGACGCGGCGCGTACGGTAGTGATGTGCCAAAAATACTGTTTTTAGGGATTTACACCCGAGAGCACAAATTGTCACGGCAATTATAACTTTAGAGCGGACAAGTGGTTACTTAATGATAATTATTTATAGACTGCTTCTATTGAATCGATATTTTGTTATGCGATACACGTTGTATAATGCCGTTTAAAAAGTTGAATGGATCAAAGTTAATCTGTACGTTATAAAAATTACAAGCAAGTTTTAACATTAAGTTGGTGTGCGGACACGCCACGGTAATTAGAGAACACAGGTTCGCTGAGTATACATTAAATTAATTTGGTCTTATCTACTTAAAACAGAAGCCAATATTTTTGTATACAGCTAGATATGGATGCTAACTAACTTTATAAAAAAAATTCATGTTTGAATCTGATAATACTGTGGATTAATCAAGCCCGGACAAGTAAAACTTGCTAATCGGAGAATGGCCGATATATGGGAAAGGAGCTGAAATATTCTTGCTTTGAAAGGTATTTTACGAGACATTGAATAAATGCACGACAAACTGGTTAATAAAATAGAAATTTTGTGTGAATTGCTACAATGCTGCAGCAAAGTTACCTAAGTTATCAATTTATACTGCTTTAGAAATAAAAGCATTAATTATGTTATTTTCTAGTAAATTACTTCTTAAGTTTTAACTTAATGACTAATTGATATTAAACGACGAAAACTTCACTGGTTGAGAACGAAGGTTTTTTATTAAGAGTATTTCAGTTAGTTGGTTACATCCGTCTCTTAGAAATTTCGACCACATTATTAGGATAGTACCTAATGATTGTATTGTATTGATGAAGGTAAGGAGGATGGGGAGATTCTGACCAATAAAGCCCTGCCAATAGAATGTTACACGGGAGCTAAATTCAATTTCCTGGTACTGATTGACTGCGATGCAAATGTTTTCGATGATTGGATAACTACTGAAATGGGTTTAAGTTTTGACGTCGTAGTTAACGAGCCATTTCACGACTTCCGGCCACTCAGAATGCATCGCATCAAATCGATTGATCGGATCTAATCAAAAAGATTTACTTATGAAAATGTAATTCGAGCTTTTAATACCTGAGTATTTCTTTCTGCGCAAAGGAGACGATCTCCGTAATAAGGGGTTAAACGGATGGAGTTAATTGGAGCAAATAAAGATATTTCAAATAGAATCCTAGACATTTTCTTATAATATCTCAAAGTTGTCACTTACAAATCCTATTGAAATGAATTACATGGATAAATAGAATACAAGTTTTTTAAATTGTTCCGTTTTAAAAGGGTAGCTAACCGAAACTTATTCAAATATTATTTATTGTTTCTTATTATTGTCCAAATAAATAATTACAGTTAATATCGTTTGGTGATACAGAAGTCTATGTTTGCGAGTCCGTCTCAAACTTGACCGTTTTGAAAATTTGTTTTGTATTCCATTTTATATTAACCTAAATATAACTCGATTAAATCACTTAAGAAACACTTATCGTGTTTATCTACCGTACGTTATTTAATTTTATCAGTTTAAGAAATAAATGGTGAGTCGTTAATTGTATTTCGATGTCCAGAAAGAGTTGGGTCCTCTATATTGTTTTCCTTAGCCCTAAATTATGTGTGCAACGCTTTTAATCCTTGAATTAGGTATTCAAGGCGCATATTTTGGGGGTCGCCCTGATCATGGTCAAATGGTAAGGTCAAGTAAAGGAAATCGATGGAAGATTTCAAACCCATTGTTTTATTTTAATCTAAGCACGGCCTCTCACATGCGTACGAACCTTTGTACATTGCACGAATTGTCACAGCTTTGAATACCTACTATGAAATTTTAAAAAACTTCGCATAATCATTTGCGAAGGTGTTTCCTACACTTAGCGTATTTGCGAAAATATGACTGAGCGGCTTAATACCAACAAGCAACAGGGTAGGTACAATATAACATGGAAATTAGATTTCAGTTGCAAATTTCTATGAGTGATGTTTATGAGTTACCAGCTTGCTGCTTGTCTTCAAAGGCCTTAAATAATCTTAACAACATTTGGATGTATTTGATTTAGCCGGCACTGCATCATTGGTACCTTTGTCATTAATGTCCAAGTCGACGGCATCAACTGACTATATAATGGTTTTTTGCTCCCCGCTAATAACATTTTATCATGATCATGTCTCACAGCCATTCAACATTCAATAGATAGATCTTGTCAATATAAATGCCATTTTCGAAAAATGGATTAATAAAATAAGTCATCGACAGCATCTTTACGATTGCATACCATACGCATAGCAGCAGAAAGCTCATGCAAACCTGATACTTATTACGTATTAGCAGCACGCACTTTGGTGGTAAGAGTAGTAAGTACCACAGAACAATTAACTGCAGAACGTACGGAAGCATTTACGTCACCGCCTTATCACGCACCACACCAGGTTAGTGCACCCGACCATCGACCATTCATTACTATCGTTAGTTACGTCTCGTCATTAACACTGCAAATGAAGGATCTACTTCAATCAAATAGCCAGAAGCACGACACGTAATTGTATACGCAACAGTTAGGAATGGCGCTACATAATGATTTACAACACTAGTAATCTGAAAGGCTTGATGGATTACCGGATCATTTGATCATTAGATACACTTATCTTTGTAATGCACTAGAATATGCTGTAATTGTCAATTGAAAGTGTTGGAAATGAATTCAATTCACGATGTATTGTGTTTAATTTGTAATAACATTTTGACATTTAACAGTTCATAGATAAATGATACTCAAATTTCCCTCATCATTCTTATAAGAGCTTTCTGGTCCTTCTGATCAATTCGGCATTTTTTATAATGTTTGCATTCCTTCCAAACTCACCATAACATTTTCTATCGGCGGCGATCGTTATCGTAAGCCTAATACATCACATTACCTAACCGGTAAAAAGTATTCGACTTGTCAATTAAACGGCCAATAATTGGGGTCAGAATAAGTAGATAGTGATGTAACTTTCGGATCTACGCTACGCTATATCCGGTTGGAGGCTAGTGTTGGTTCCGCGTTGCACGTAACGGCTCGTTCCGTTGATCGATGTTGATCGATTGTCTCGATTACTCGTCAGCTGTTATTATCGATTCGATCTGTTGTTTTGGGTTCTTGTCTTGTTTGTTATTTGTTACCGTAGTGAGTAATGATGTGCGGTGTAAAAAGTTAAGTAACTAGTAAATCTAATGTAGGTGAAGCTTTATTTATTTTCGTTAGAAATAACAGACACACTTTGTCACCCATGCCATGTTTTAGACGTTCAAAGAATGGCTTTATAATTTTGTCTGATTTAGTATTCATAGCGAACATTAATTTAGTCATCTATTAGACAGCTAAAGACCCATTAAGGAAACTGTTATTATCTTGGACAACATTCGATCAATCAGATTAACCTTTTGATTTTCATTCACCTATATGTAAGCAAGGTAGATCGATCACCTGTAAAGTTTCGACAGTACACCACAATCGGTTTCAACAAAATCCCCGCACGAAATCGGAAAGCTTGCAAAACAGTAATGCACTACCTAGCCTACCCACTACAATGTCTGTACAACATTGCGAATCAAATCGAACATTAAGCAAGAAGCCTTGACTGATTCTGCAAAAGTTCAAGCATCTACAGTATCGACGGTATCTTTCCTATATAAGTATTTTCTTTTCCAACTTCTGGTTCTGTTTCTGGTTTTAGAACATCTCTCATACTGACAATACTATATGAACTATTAGGTACTAACATCAACTAACAGGACTAACTATCACTAACCTCACTCTTATTAACTACATAACGAACTAATATTCTAAGTTTTTAGCACATTTGTTAACCTAACCTAACCTAACTATCCTTGTCCCTAAATTGAGTCTTGTTCTAAGTCGGTCACAGCTGTCATGAGCGGCAGAGGCGGTGTTTGGTACTGCATGCTCTTTTGCTACCTTAATTCCATAAGAAAACATTAAGACGTAAAGCACCAATCTCATCTACATAAACATCGTTGACCTCTGTTGAAACTCGGTTCTACCAAATAGACAAATTGAAAGAACCTTCACGCCCCTTCTGACAAATCGGTTGAAAGTTGAAGCTAATCGATGGGACGCACCCGTCTGTCTGTACGTGTTACAACAAACAAGTTATTTGTGACCGACAACCATGTGGCATTGTGAACCTCATTTTAGTGACCTTTGAATACACACCAATCATATCAATTAAACCTATCCAAACCATATCAAATCTCTTTAATTTTATTATGGGCCCAAAACGAAGGAATTTCAACAATGCTGAAGTGGGGCCTATTGCCAATAACTATCGCTACTAACACTGCTAGTGTAAACCTAAATCAAATAAGTATGTTATTATGTCGAGTGCACTTCAGTTATGACCGATAAAAGGTGTAGGAAATCGGTTATAAACCTGCAAGCTTTGATTATTAGAAATAGTAACTCATAAATTTCTAGGTTTAGGTAGGCAAACGAAACAATAACGTTTTCCTTTCTGTCTTATCAGGGAAAGCGGACTTAATTGTAGTTTGATATTTATAAAGAACGTGCATAACAACATAGTTTTACACAGATATTATATAATTACCTAAATTTTAAGCTTATTTGGGGTATCCTAACGGGTTGTATGCAATTAATGAAATTTACGAATATTCTGTAACCTTGATATCATATCGTTGAAAATAAATCTGCTGTCCACACTGTCGACATTTCCGACACTAAAATTAATAGACTTCTGTCACATTGCATCCTTAGACAGGTGCTCCACCGCCAGCGAGTCAACGAATAAAGCTCGGCTATTTTCTCGCACAAAAGATTATGACATTCCGTGTGAACAAAAAGATGCATATGTGAGGGGTTACTCGCCGGCGATGTTAAGAGTCAGTGAGTATTCGCTTGCACAATGCATCTCTTTTGATTCCAAGATATGTCATCCTTATGTCCCTTTCTTGAGCAAGAAAATAGCCTAACTCGCTACTCGCCGGCGGTCGGACACCTCCCTAAGCCGTTACCAATATCAAACAATCCGACACAGTTGCATCGTCGCGTGCATCCGTCATCATGACAGCCACAACGATCAGAGCACGCCAGACAATGAGACAGTTGCGTCGAGATTGAAACAACCGCACCGTGACTGATAATAGCGCTCACACGCACGTTTACGTCACCTGCAGACTGATGTTGCGCGTTGTTCTTGTTCTTGCAACTCTAACGAAACAGTTGGTGTAAAGTTGACGATCATAGGCGACCCATTCGGTAAAATATTAATAGTGATGCTGCGCTTTATCACATGTGACTGGCCACGAATGGGAACCGCGTCTTTCCATCGTAATATTCGCGTCACTTGTTATTTTCATCAACATCAGCTGAACACTTGGAGATCTATGAATCGATATTCACATTACTTTTTGATCCAATCGTGTTTAAGAAATAAATCTTAAGCACTGTGATCATTTACAGGTATAGGTTTAGATGGAGAGATGTTAGAGGTGTCTCTTAAAAATCCACATTCAAATAGGACTTGTTCTATTAGCGCAATAATTTAACAAGTGATAAGGGATAATCCGAAACGATGACATATGACTTTGAGGTGACTACCAGAAAAATATCAAAACTACATCAAATAAATGCATATAGCTTTCCGAGAAATGTCTCACAGGAACGCCGCGACATTTACTACAAAACAATAAAAGACATGAGGTATTAAATATCAAAATGAATAATTCAAAGGCTTGTTTCGCTAACAGTCCCACTTTGATCATGTCTACATCGAATTTGAACGATAATATGCTTGTCGTGTCGAATGCAGTCATAAGTGAACGACTTCACACACGTAAATCGTTATGAAGTTGTCGCGGCAATTACGACTCTACATCTGTTTGGTTTATAAAGTAATTGACGAGTATAAGTGGTTATTGCATTTATAGCAAATTTAAACACTTATTTATTGTTTATTGTTTGTTATTTATTGTTTGAGATCAATTTCTTTCGCATCATTAAATAAATCAAGAACCACCTAAAAATCTCACGAAATAAATTTGAAAATTATTTTAGTCGAATTTGGTCTTAACAAACATTTTCTAAAAGTCAACTTATGTCATTCAACAAGATTATTGCGGTGAATCATTTTGGAAGAAGAATAAAATACTTAACAAAATAAGGTTGATATGGACAAACTTGAAAATGGATAAATGTAAGTAATTAAAAATTCCATTCCCATCAATCGACTGCAGTAAACAAAGTAAATATTATGTTAGGGCGCATTCAAAAAGAACGCTGGTTACCGGCGCCGATCTGCCAGTAGGTTTGGGCCGTTTGGGTAAAAAATATCGATATATCAAAATATCGATATTTTTTCAGATTTAATATTTATTTATTTAAAGCTCTGCTGTCTGCTCATGGATCGCATCATGTACCTATTTGACCAATCCGATTTCTTAAATTTAGAAAAAGAGTAGGTATGCAGTAGGCTATATGGGTTTAGTTTCTTTGCTTCAAACACAAACAAAAATTACAGTCTATGACCTACTTGTCTATGACAATGACACTGCTTGTTGGTTTGGTTGGTAAAGTGCCACAAACTAATCTGACCCGGTAAGAGGGGCGCTACTGTCTTGGTCTTTGTCTAACAACAGTATAACATTTGCATTAGTTGCAATTTTGGCAACCGGATCAGATATGTTTGTGGCACTGTATACTATGTTGATTTTTTCTTGGCTACATGTACATAAACCTGTTTTTTAATAATAAAACTGATGTCATAACAGCCAGATGTGTATTTAGGTACTTTAAATTTTCGAATATTTTGGCAATTTTTATAAATAATTGCATATTGGGAAAAAATGTCGATATATCGAAATATCATATACATTTAATTTAATTTCAGATACATTTGGAAAATATCGATACGATAAATGTTGATATGTTTTTCCCATTTGCCCATCCCTGTCCCTATCTGTCAGCACTTATCGGTATAGTCTAAGATCCGAATCTAAATCGACACTCATCGGGTTGATAAGAGAATCAAAATTATTTTATAATAAATGTCGTATATTAGAAAATATATTAAAAATGGGTAGACAACAAAAATCCTGGACAGAATATAAGTATTAGTTTATACCACTCTTTAGTATTAAACAAATATTTCTTAGTATTTAAAACGATTTTTTTGTGTTTAATAAATCTGATATTCATTTATTACATATTAATAAATCTTTTTAAATACTAAGAAATATTTATTAAGCACTAAAAAGTGGTCTCTAATAAATTATTTGTTAAATATTAACAAATATTTTTAACTATCAAAAAAAGTTTCTATCAGTGTGTTTGATTCTCTTATCAAACCGATGAATGTCGATTTAGATTCGGATCTTAGACTATACCGATAAGCGCTGGCAGATCGGCGCCGGTAACCAGCGTTCTTTTTGAATGCGCCCTTAGTAAAGTGCCGCGTGTGTGGGAACCCATTGTTGCTGCTGTGTGCGTAAAGGCGTAAACACCCGTTACACAAGTGTTCGAGTTTACTCATTATAATTACCGAGCATAATTGCTTGAGTTTTTTTTATATATTTTGGTTTTCTTTACTTAATGGTAAAGTTTTTCACAAATTTTATTTTTCAATTTACTTAACTTGAAGTTACGTAATTGTTGGTAAGAAGTGATTACGTTAACCAAGTACAAAATGTTTTAAAAGTATTACTTTAAAATTACTATCAAAATATATCTACGTATGTACAACTATTGTTTTTCCTAATTTGGAATTATGTTTCCAAACAATGGTTTACTCTGCCGAAGAAGTGTAGTTTATATCGCGTCTCCGATATTTTTCATCTCTCAAATGGACTTTTCCACGGGGTAACCGATAACAACTCACTGAAACGAACGGCACTCTTCAGCGGATCATTGATGGGGTCGAAGCCACAGATATTAACTTAATAGCAAAAAAGTTATATTCCGTTCAGTATAACACTTCATAATAAATATAAAAACGCACCATAGATCCTGCTAATGAAGAAATAATTTTTGATCAACGGACACAAATTAATCAATAAAGCTTATCTGTTACCTTCTACCTAAAGGCCGGCTGGTCGGATTTAATTGGTGGCACCGCGCCTTGCACCTTGCCTACCAAACAAATTAAACCGTCATAAATCACAACAAGATATCGTATCTATAAAGTAATGATATAGTTCTTAAATTTTCAACTAAAAAACAATAAGTTCGATTCGAACAACGGAAATGACCGTAAATTCCATATATCATACGAAGGCCAACTTAAACTTAACCTGTGGTGAAATAGAGCAGCAATTATATTATTATCTTGTCGGGTGGTCACAAACGTTGCAAACGAAACAGAAACGACCGAACGAATACACAGAAAGATTTAGATTTAGATACGATTAGTAAGATTGTCAATATACGAGAACAGCCTAATTGGTGCCCCAGGGATCTAAACGAAGAGTCCAACCATGTCACATGTCCAACAGGAGGGATAGTTCTCCTGGGTTTATCACAAACGGGCATGATTGACACATAACTATTACTTATATCATTCAAGATCACAGATTAGCCCTTAATACAGCAAATCCTACTGCGAGAGTATAACTCTTCAGTTTGAAACGAATTAAGTGGCAAAATTATAAAGAACATTAATTTGTTTTGACGCTAAGCTCGGACGCTTGCAACATAGACCAAATAGATTTTGAACGTTACGTTTTGTAGCTCTTGGGTAATATTGGCGTGTTTGCGTTTATCGGTACACTGAAACTACAGATATTTGGACAACATCATCGTCTTTTATAGAAAGAGATTTGATAATCCTTTAAATTGAAAAAGAGATTCAAATCTGTTATGACATAAAATGTCCAAATACGTTGCTTTTTATAACTCTACAGTAGTAACAGAGAAAAGATGAGCTGAATGATTAAGATTTATTACCGTAATAAGAACTTTTATCATAAAAATAAGACCTTGTTACGGTATATTCCGAATTACAGATGTTCCTTTTGTTATAACCTTTTTTTAATATCGTTAGATTTAATTCGAGATTTAGGTTACAAAGAATGGTATCTTCAGTAACAGTTTGTTTATTAAGTTCTTAATTAAAAGAAATGTCTTTAAGAACAATTTAATGTTTTTTTATTAACTGTTGTAAGACTTATTACAGTTGTTTCATGCAGTTTAGTATTTGTTATGAAGTTATCCCTTTTCACTTAAAATTTTATTCATCTCATTTATGGATTACAGAAACAAGGTAGCAACATACATAGCTGATATCACAAACATAATTGACTATAGTTTTCTTTCACCTACTTAATTCTATATACAAAATAGTTAAATCAAACTAACATCCCTACTTAAGAAACGTTCTAGTTTAAAATTAACACAAACAATTATAACACTTTAATCCGTTTGGTCATCGTATGTACTTCTCCTATAATCGACCAAGTGCACGGAACATAATACACTCAGAAAACATTACGTATATTAGCAGATAATCTATTTTGAAATAACTTATGAAATCGGTCAATTCTTAAGTATAATCGTTAATGATTAAAATCCAATGCCACCTTTCAACTTCTATCCCAACTATGAAGTATCACCCAAACAAAATACCTAAACAAACAAAATCAGTAGTCGTAAAAAGTAACGCAATATCTAACAGACACACCAATGATTTATATGTTAAAGATACAAGGTAAGGTGGAATTTTGGTAACTAGAACCATCATATCTCATGATAAGCCAGTCCATCAGCTGACTCACCGACTAATGACAAACAACACGATGGATGGTCATGAAGTTCAAAGAAGAACATGAAGGACAGTTCAAAGGTTATGATACCATGAAATGTGTGATATTTAATGAACCATCGTTAAAATAAAACTTTTAGTACTAAGGTGGAGGTTAATACACAATACACAGTGATGAAAATGACAAGGAGTTAGAACTAAATGTGGTTTGAACGTTCGATCCTCGGACTGGAATTCTGGGACAATATCCTGAACGCACGACAAATTAAAAAAAAACATGTACTTAGAATTTTATTATCACTTGCGTAAAAGAAAGACACTGTGAGCAAACTGGCACACCTACGAGTTCCGTAATTTTCTTAAAGCTATATGAAAATGGCCAATCCACACTCAGCCAGTGTGATGATGATGATGATGAAGATCTCCCACGCATTGTGAGAGGAAGCTCACGCCCAACATTTTTAAGTTACCAATAGAATTGAATACCAATAGAATCGATAAATGTTTGTAAAAACGAACTTCGAAGAAATAAATATTTGAATTTGAATTTGAATTCGATGACGATGGTGATGTATGTATGATAAGCAGTTAACTGATAGTGGTTTGCCAGAGAGGCCCAAATAAGCAGTTTGTTTTGATGAATTTAATATATTAAAAGGTCTCTCTTAGATTGTATAATTACATAGTCCATGATTATAAGGCAGCAATAAAATCTTAGGAATACAATAAAATCAAAATATAGTCAAATATGAGTATTTAAATCTAGAACAACTTATTACAATGAGCCATGAAAGTTAAGTATAACTTGCGTTTCAAAGTATTGCAAAGTTTTTGTCGCTTTTGCAATATAGATCAGCCATTCATTCATTCTACTTCTTCTGCAAAGAAGTAGGTTACTCAAACTTATAAGTAACTGATAGTCGAGTTAAGACGTCGGTAGATGTTACATTAAAATTGTTGCTCGATTACTTTTATTTTAAGCACTGCTTGTGTTTTCAATATTCTAGCAAAAGAACCTTGAAATAACACAATTAAAGCATTTATATAATTAAGCAGACAAACGCCCCAGAAAAAAAATCTCATTCGAATCTTTATTACGTAGTTTGAAGGAAAGAATTTTGTAGACAATACAAACAAATGTGCTTAAGCCATCTTTCATTTCAGTGGGTACACAATGCACTCACCGATATAGGCACATTTTAATAGGAATAATTTGGATTTTTCTTTCGAGTTGACCACCCTGAAACACGAGAAACTATCTGTTACAGCTATACATACTCGTAATATATTGTTATGTTGGTACAGAAGCTACATTAACATCGGAATTTAAAAGATCTATTACTTCGATTTAAAAAAGAACAATGTATTGATCGATTTGCTCAGACAGATTACAATGACGTACAAACACTTGAGGATTATTGCCTTCATCGGACTGTAGTACGTCTAATACGCCATTAATCTACTCCGATTAACGTTAAGACGTTCCTATTAGTGGAGCTAACAAGAGGCGAGACTGGCTCGGGTAGTTCACACAACGTCCACGACAATGAACATGTTACAAAAGTCTCTTGCCTTGAAATACACATAAAAATACTCATACATTACCATACGCTCACCTAAAAAACATGTTCTGTGTATTGGGAAATTAAAAAAGAGGCGCAATAAGTGTAGTGATAACTTAAGGATACAGAAGCAAAATTGGAAAAAATATGTAATTATCATTTTGAAAGAGATGAATATTTTAATAGTGAATGTTACTAAATTGTAGCTTTTAAATTAGCAACGCCAAACTGCATTAGGTTAAAATAGACAAAAAAATTAAATCCGGGAATTTCGTCAATATTTTTCAAAGTAACTGCCATAGCATTTATTGGAGTGATGCGAAAAAATATTGTACATTCATAAACATTTCCTCATACAATAACAAAAATTCACAGATTCTCAAGAGATTACAAAATTATAATCAGATTTCCTTAATGGATATCAACAGTCCTATCAGATTAGCGCAGGCATAAAGCACGCGAAGGATGCAATGGCCAGATAAATACTACTACGTATAAATACCAAGATTATTAATCATACTAAGAATCGTGATTGAACCATTTCTGTTTTTGCCCGTTAGAGTATCATATACATTTTTTGTTCCGGTTATTACTATTACTCTTATTAATGACGTCTACTTATGAGTTAGTAAAAACACAAAGGCTTAAAGTTACGTTTTACAAATAACTTAATGTGTTGTCCTCTGTGTCATGGAATGGTCTAAGATAAACTTATTTATGGCCTTACAATTGAATCACTAGAACAAACCTTTATGGAAGTGCTGCACTTTACCCGCATACCAGACAATTTTCTACAATGTTTCCAAAGATAACACAATATTTAAAAAGCCAAATTATCCTTGACGACCAGAAATGTTCTATTGGGAAAGAACAAAGAAAATGAAGAATTACTTATTTCAGAAAAAAGACAAAGAAAGCTTGGTTTTCAGGAAGACTGGAAATACCAACATGATCCAGAATAACATTAAAGAGAATGGTTACATTGAAGCACTCTGGCCATATTGCGACGGCCTAGAATACAAACACGCCAATCAAATGTTGGTAAACCAGGATATCGTAAGAGGCGACATGCTGGCCCCTGTTTGGCGGTAGCTCTGCAAACTAGTAAACTAGCTGCCGTCTTGCTAAGCCACACACGTGTCGTGTTGCATTCAGTAGCTTAAGAGCCCGTAATTTCTTCATTTCCTCTTCCTTCTTTCCTAGCCAGCAACGCGTCGATGATGCCTTTGATGTTATTGTTGCTTAAGAGCGACGGGGATCACTTACCATCAGGTAGCTCATCTGCTCGTTACTCGGCTGTTAATTTGAAAAAATCGTCGACCGCAAACACAAAGTATTTTAAGAATACTCAAGTAACCGGCCACGAAAGTAAAACCACAAAGGTCGATCGTGACAGAGAACGGGAATGATCGCCGCCACGATACCACGTCCATCAGACGACATATACCCACCCACGTTCCTTTGTGATTGCATCTTAGATGGACACTCACGATACTTTACTAACTCACTTGGAAAATCTAGTTTTTCTCCATAGAGCGGTTTCGTCTTAACGAGCGCATTTTGTTTCCAGTGATAGTGACAATTTTGGAAATACTTTATGACCGTTTTTGGATTGAGTAAAACTTGAAAGTCCTGCAACGTTCTACATATTACGTTTTTATAGTTTTGTGTAACTTATAAATCTGACATTATAAATATATATAGCATAGTCTTTATAAATGGAAAAAAGGACAATCTAATTACCTACTGAACTGACGATAATCTTCAAAACACGAGACAGTAAAATTAGTAGCCGCAACTATAAGGATTACATAGTGACTTATCCGATTTAATCTCATGCATACAATTCCTTGTACACAAGGTGAATGAAAGGGACCGCAGGAAATCCACCCACGTGACCAAATGTGAACACTCCCGATATGAATCGACGTAAATGGACAATCACGACGTTCTACCTACACTGCAGTAACCCAGGTGTAAAGTTATATTCTGTTCGTCCTAACGAGTTAGCGGAATAAAATTTCTCAATAAAATTACATGATTGGTAGATACTTATAACATGGAGTCACAAAATCACAAGAATCACAAAATTAACATGTACTTCATTTAACTAAAAAGTTTGATAGTTGAAAGTACAATAACAACGTTTGCAAATAAGAAACGTAATATTTTCTTAATAGCTACTCTCCAGAACAGTTTAAGACTCATATTTGACTAAAATTCTGTTTTTAATCGGTTAATTCTGTTATTTCAGTAGGTAAGTCAGTTTTTAGTTTAGATAATTTAATTTATCTATTCATCCCATATATACCATATCATCATTCACCTGCTTTTTGAATTAATTATCCAGCGATGAAATCTTTTTAAAATCTAGTAAATATGAGTAAAGTTATCGCAATTTGCTTCTATTACATCAGTTGCAATTTGCGTGCGGGCATACAATCAATCTACATGCACTTTGCGAATTAAAGCAATTAAACAACTTCATGAAGGAGCATTTCACGTACCAATTTGTAAGTAGTTCAGTAGAAAGAATCCCCACAATTAACTACCAACCAGCCAATAAGGGCGAGGGTCCAATCGATTCCAAGGTAACGCTTTGTTCAATATCCAGCAAAATGTATAATTTGAAATATAAAATTTCATATAAATTAATGGCAAATAAATTTAAATACGTTTCAAATTAGTACTAACTATCAGAAGAAGTGCAACATAAGTGTAAAATAGCCAATTACTTGTAAACTCCACATTGCATACTTTGGAACTGAACAGAACTAATTAAGCGACAAACTCAAATTAATTGTAAACACAGAAACTAATGACCAACCTTGACCGACTTAAAATCTCATTAAAATTAATAGCACATTTAAATGAAGTGTTAAAGTTAAGAAATTAAATCACTCCAATGTTGTGTAAGATGTGATGTGAAAGATAAGAACATCTACAGCTAGTAGCATGTGTAGAAGATAAGAAGTGTCAGAAAAGTAAATAAGAAAATCTAATTTAACAAAGAATTAAACTTGAAATGAATAACCAAGTACGCCACATATGTATATTCGCCAAACAACCTTTGATTACGGAACATCCTGTTGACGAGACGATCACGGCAGGTTATTTTATTTTTGGTGAAAATCATTGGGCTTTGACTGTATCGGCCAGGTTAAAAGTAACGGTTTGCGTGTATGACTGCCTTACTATAAAAATAATCTTACACTTATAAACTATAAAATAGGAGTAATCTAAATAAACAATTCAAAAAATGATTAATAAATGAAGTATACTTACCACATTGATTTTTCCCAAGATGTGATTGATTTGATCTTTACTGCACATGTTGATGAATTTCAGAACCACCTTCACACACTATCACATTTTACTGTTCACTATACATTACTGTTCACTAAATTCAGTACAACAAGACATTGTCAAAGTAACTGAAACAAAAAACATGGCGTTGGTTCTTTTTGAGTATTTTATATTGGGTAAAAAAACTTAAAGGAATGAAGCAATTTCAGGATAATAATAACTTAATACATCAATTATTATTGTACGATGAACATTATGACATTTTGCTGGAAAAGTACTTATTGATATCGCATAGAAATTGCTCTCCAGACAATATTCATTCAACGTGAATATGTCATTAGACAACTATGTACCAACATTTTATAAGCTCTTAATGATAGTATCGAAATACTGGTGCGTGGCACCTAATTTAAAATTCAACTATTTGACATTACAAATTACAATCATTTGATTGTCATGACAATCATACGTACAATCAAAATAGTAATTGATAATACGCCTCTTATTAAGGCTAAACGCGTACACGCACCTATGACCTCCAACACAATGCGCGCTAAGATGGTGATTGGAGAAAGTCATTATTAGTCATTAGATTTATTTAATATTGAATAGATAAAGAAAATTTCTATATCGACTATATAAATATAGAATACTTTATTACATAAATACTTATAAACGATTTAGAGTCTACAATTAACCCAAATTGCTAATTGATGTTGACCATCTTAAAGACATTTAAAACTAAGAGCAGAGCAATAATTTGCATCACATTGATATGCCCCAATTGAAACATATGCAGATAAGGTATTACATATCAATTACGAATTAGTGTAAAATATCACTGAAAGTCCAATTAAGACAAACAGATATAATATTTTTATCATAAACAACAAATTTAATAGTACAATTTTCTATTTTGATTCATATATTTTCCATGATATTTGATTTCTATCTAACAAGGAAAAATATATTTATCATTCGTGATGATTATAACTTATCTCATTATTTAATTAGGTGTTACAAATATGTTATAATGGACTTTTTAAGCAACATCAAAATATGAAGGAGGGAGGATAATTCTGTCTAGTATCAGTCTCAGGTTTCGCTAATAAAAAAACTTATCAACTTTATTAAAACCACTCATTGGTACGTATAGTTGAACACAATACCCTAGCCGCACGGCATAATTAGCAATCGCGGTGGTACTTCTACCCTCTACTCGTAGTAGGTCAATCGCATAAACTCCTACGCCCGATCGTGTGTAAAAGGTATAAAAACAGCGTTATTATTAAACATGCGAGGTTCTTGAAAAGTCTTTCAGTTTCATTAATTATGTTAGGTAAGCTTTGAAGCATTATTTCTTTTACGAATTTTTTTAATATTTTGCCACAAAAATTTGGGCACAACAAGGAAAGAGAACTGCGAGGAAGGAAAATTTTCACACAATCTGTCGCAGACGATGTCTATTTACCGACTGATGAATATTGATGAGAGGTTACGCTAGAGGTCAAGAGAAATGCGCACATTCCTCGTACGCATCAGCCATCATAATCGTAAAACCAGTAGATCACTTTCATTCAAATATACGTTTATAACATCTTCATAGAGAATATGGAAATTTCAATGTCGGATCTTCACACGGAACCTCATTATAATTTTTATCGTGTCTATTTGGACCTGCTCTGAGATCATTTCCACCTTGTTTAACTTGTTTGTTGTTGGTGTCCACTAATAGATCCTTTGTCTGTCTATTTCTATAAACTAGAAAATTTTCATAGTCTAACTACGCCAACTTTTACGAAGTTTACCAGTAATGGTCAAAAAGAGCTGAACGAATGCACTAGACTTTCTTGCGTAATTTATTCTCCAAAATTTCGATCATCAAGACTCATAAATCCAAATGATGGTATACATATATCTCAAAGAATAGCAGTTTTGTCCTTGACATCAGGACCAAACTAAATTACAGTACAATCACATTTTAGTTCGGCATTTGAAATAAAAAGAGATATACTAAACTTTTTAAAGATCTCTTTGCGCAGATAAAGAACTAAACGAAGAAAGGCCAAGGTGCTCGTATAGCGAAGGTCGGATCATTTGATCAATGCGATCCATCAAACTAGTCATGTTGACTGATGATACTCGAACAATGCGTAACATAACGAACTTCCATCGGATACTATTAACTTTCCCATTCAGATAATCATATCATCTCGTATTTTGATCGTTCTTGTGCACAATTTCGCAACAACGAATGTAATTGAATTTACATTGAAACCATTACCGTCAGATCACATTATACAATAGTGTAATCAGTACTCTGTAACTGTATAGATTACAAACAAATATACAGCCATTATTTTACCATGTTAGATCGATATTGAAGTACAACAAGACGGCAAATTCACGTTTCTGTTTACTTTTCGCTAAAATTTGTGCGGAATAAATTCTAGGTTTCTTCAGTTAAAGGAAGAGATCCATACTCCGAAGTTGACCATTTATGGCTCTGAGCTTGAATTTAATTTACTTATCATCACTTCGATAAAGGCAAACATCACAAATCATAATATTCTATACGATTAATCAACGTTATGAACAATGGACTGATAGCAGTGTATAACGATGATAATGACGAAGACGCATTAGATCATGTAAGAAAATGTCCAGCACGTTAGCTTACATTTCTATCCACATGAAGTACAATGCAACAAACAGTAATTTACAACACGCTCACTGCTAAACACGTACGAGTATAACTGCATAGCATGTCGGGTTAGAAGGAAGTGCGCCAGGAAATGGATTTGAACGCTCCAGTAACCGATGTTCTAATAAGCGAACTACACAATCGGTTCAATAACCAAACACCGGCTTATAGAATTTTACTTTCATCTTGTTTACATTCCGACGAAAACGAGAGTGGCCGGTGTAATAAGGCGGAACGAAATTCGACTGTATTACATAAATATTAAGATTGCTTTATTCAAAACTAATAGAGGACATTACGAGCGCGCTAACCAATTTCATGCCTTTTAGGTAAAGCGTATACAAATTTCAAATCATCAACACCAAATACGAAGTCCACTTTCGCTGGTATAAAAAGCCGATAAAATGTTATTCTATCGATACACCGGTAATGATTCCGGTTCGTTTTATTTATTTTCACTTTCTTTCTTGCATTTCTTTCGTCGTTTCTGTTGCATCCGCAAATTATCACGCCTAGTTCTTTATATTTATTTGCGATTTTTTTATTATTAATAAAACTTCATGGCCCTACACCATTGGGCGATTTTTAAGACTGGCAATATTTCAAAAAAATATCAGATTTAAATTTAATTAAATTTACAATATTAAGATTTTATATTGCATATTCAATATGCATAATTTACGGAATTCTATCTTTTGCAGGTGGAAAAATATTCATGCCGCAACCTTATGAAATAAAGAAAAACTTGTTTGAAAAAAGTCTCAAAAGTATCGCGTACAGAATACGTACCTACGAGTAAGTACACCTATACAAATTCCGTAACTAACGGAATCCTCTTTAACTACGCTAACCTGAGACTACCACACTCAATAAAGCCAAATCCTTCCATTAGGACGCATTGCACTTTTATGTTTCCCGTTTAACTTCATTTCTAGGTCACGTGCTCTGCACACGAATGTGTCATACAAAGATGAAGATCAGGACGAAAGCCGTCGCCAGATCCTTTGTGCGCCGCTTTTTATTTGAGACAAAGATATCCGCCTCTCAGTTACCTGTATATTACTACTTTGTGCTACTAAGCCACAAAACGCGCTCGAAATACCACCTCGAAGGCGACGAAACTTAGCTTGCTACTTCATACTCGTATAAGTATTCGTAGTCTCATTAGAATGAGATCATTTACATAAAATGTTTTATATCACGTTAATGTTACTTAGGCAACAAATAAATTCGTGTCGTGAGTAGTCGCGACCTTATAGACGTAACAATGAACACAATACCCGACTAACTAAGGCTCATGGACAGGCATTGAATTGGGGACTGAATCCGGGACCCTTCAATTGGCCTTGTTTCTGATCAACTGGGCACAATATGAGAGGTAGTCGAAGATGTTGGCTAGATTCGAAAATAAAAATGTAATAGAGTAGAGACACAAATGTTGAAAAACAATTGCTAAAGAACCTTAGTCTGTCGTAAGTAATTTAAGGTCACTTCCTATCCTTTACTGTAATTGTTTAGTGGCATCCGAACTTGAATAAAAAGTCACCTTTCCTAAAATTAACTTTGTACTTCATTTCCTTTTTTAACAAAAATTATTTGAGTTAGTTATGAACACTCTTCTCTTTTATCGATTACTTATCACAGGCGATAAAGGCAAATACTAACGCGTAACTTACAGAAACCTTTAGCTACGGGAAAGCGAAAAAAACCCTAACAAATATTTTACGCCTACGATTTGATAAATGATATCTCAACCTTGAACCCACCCATCAAAGTTTCATTAGCCCACTATCAGAGATCTCGCCCATAAATAAATCTGAACGTAAACCACAAGATCACTTTCACGCTAAACGCCCAAGTATAAAACAGCCGTTTCCATCTGCCATACTAGTTTGGGATAGTTTCTTTAAATCATTCGTAGGTACTTCATGGATTTCTAAACGATTAAATATTAACAGTGCTGCTTTCGTTCATAACTGACATGCCCCACTGCGAGCGTAGGGCGATAGAATGTCCGCTATGTTGTGAATAATTAGTGACCCTTACAGTGTACTAAAAATAAATACTCACAGTCACACACAAAATCCTGCACTGACATTCGATGAACAAGTGATGATATCTGATATCTGACAGATAAATTATGTGCCAGTATATGACTAAAGATTGAGCTAAATCCTCGATAGACAATCTCATTCGGGCAGCCTAGCTAGGCTTCTTCCTGATCGTAAATACCCACGGCTCTAAACTACATGTTATTGAGGGAAGACTTTACGTCTTATGCTACGAGCACTATTTTGGGAAACTATTTAATAGCTATCGGTACAACAAGTAGTCCTAATTCTAAACAAACACTACATGGTTTCACAATTAAATACATGTTAGAAAGACTACAATTATTTAGTAATGATCGTTATATCAACCCCACAAATCAGGCAGTAGACAAGTATGTAGGAGGAGCTTCTCAACTCGATGTGTCAACTCATAACTTTTTACCGGGTGAATCGATTGTGATAATTTTCATATTCGAAAGCTGGGGGTTTTCGTGTATTCTTCCATTTTTTAACAAAATCTGACTGAGTATTTCGTGAGTGAATTTTAGGTTATGACAAATCAGAAACTATGAGTGTCCTCCTTTAATCTCACAAATGAAACTCCGACTTAACTCTTAAGATTAATAACTATGCAACGGTTCATTTTATCATTCATCATGGATAAATTTATTACAGTAATTGCCAATAATTACAGTTAACCCAGTTATAAATGTCAAATTAGATTTAGCGCTGAAAATATTAATTACCACCATGGATTCGAGATTCGAGAGTGAGTTTGACACCACTGAATTATTGTACCTACAGGATTAAACAACTAACATTTGTAAGGCAAATAAATGCAATACGGGCATTATAATCGAATGCGTTTTAATTGCAAGTGTGATTAAGGTTAATTGTAGATTAACGGCAAGAATTGAAAATTCCTTAAATAAGTTATGCTTACAAAACAAAAAAAAATTGAGGAGGGGGGGGGGGGGGAGTGGCATATCCATAATATGCTCGTCGACTCAAAACAGTTAAAATTTGTTCGGCTTGTAGGGTCAGCAATATAACGAAAAAGTATAATTCATCCGATTAGTCCTCCCTGAGGAATGATAGCATAGATTATTGGATTATTGGAGTAATAAGTAGGTACCATTATGAAATAAATCGACAGACTAACACAACAATTTGCAATATCATATTGTTTGTACACTATTGGCTAATCAATTTGGACATTTACATGTACCAACATATTGGTTACGCCCAAACCAATTTCATTAAACTAACAGCGACCTCAACTGAAGGGACTTCACGCATTCTTTTGTTACCTCGTCTGTTGAGTAGTAGAATGCATCAGTTACTGAGAAAATTGAAGTATAAGATACGTCAGATTCAAACCACGAGGATCTTCCCTCATGAGCTCATGACAGAGGAGATCTAGAAAATACTCCACCGTGCTAGTTAAGTGCCGATTAGTGGTGGTGATAACATTATGTCATTGTGACCAACAAGTATCTAAAATCTAAAATTTATACCGCCAACAACCTTTTGTTTCGTAACAATTTCTTTTTTTTTTGACAGTCAAAACAAACAAAAATCTAATTGCGCTAACTATTATCTAACATAGTTCTGTTAACGTTTAAAAGGTTTTAGACACTCGACTAAAGAATTTCCCAATCACTTCCACTCCCTGGCAAAGCGTCATAAATATTTATACCAAGGCAACAGAAATATGCATATCGTAGGAACAATGTTTCGTACGGTCTAATAGTTTGCATGTTGCCAATAATGTCTCACTTGACACCGCTATTGGCATGGAACTAGAACTCAGGATATTTTGACATAATATAGTACAGGTCGGTGTGTAGGTAGTATGTATTATTGTTTTGAAGCGGTGTGGTGATAGCCTAGTGGGTAACAATTCGGCCTCCTACTCTGGGGGTCCGGGTTCGAAACCCAGGACACGCACATCCGACTTTTCGGAGTTATATGTGCACTTTAAGCATTCAAAAATTATGTCATTCGCTATAATGGTGAAGGGAAAATCGCGAACCCTGCTGGCTTGAACTCACATATCAATGGAGTCCCTCAATTCATGCTAAAATGTCCAAAATTACGACAACTTTTGCTTATCTCGGTTGGTCACATACAAAAAAAAACAATGAAAATATTTAAAAATATAAATTTCATTATTTTGCCATCATGCATTGGTAAATGTGCTCTTCAAATTTTAAAGCAGCTAACGATTGTGAAATGGAGTTTCATCACCATTTTCATTTCAATTGGGGCGCTTTATCAAACCAATTGCAGTTCATTGACAGTTTGAGTGATAAGCCTAACCATACAAAATTGCAAAAATTGATTCCGAGTAATTTAGTTTCACAAGACACTAACATTATGTGAGGCATGGTACTGGTCTATGAGTATTTATTACATTAACTTCTTAAACATACAACCTATCTTGTCAAATTCACCATACATTGTTTAGAAATGTTGATCGTCAACAAAAAACAGGTAGGTAAGCCATTTTATAGTAAATCAGTGGTCAAAATCGTTCATGGATATTAGTAGGACAAATGGATCACCGAAGCGTACCTTTCGAGAAGCAATGGTACCTATCCCTCGGTTCTCACCTATTACACCTTTTAAGCAATTAAAGCCAAGGTGCTTAATTAATTTAGTTGGAATACTTGTTTCGGTTACGATAATAAATTGTCTATTGTACCTACATTTACAAAGGTGAACAACCAAGGTATAAGGTCAATTGAGTTACACTAAAAAGCTTTTAAGTATGCAATGCGTTAGTTTGTTACTTTGTTTTACTCTATACACGTCTCTGTTCATTTGAATTGCATATTCAATTGACTGATTGATAAGTTTTATTGACATTTTACTCAGTAGGTATTAAAAGAATTTAATTGTGATAAAAGAAAATACCTTGGCATACATATTCATAACTGATAACTATATACATACATAACTGATAAGTTAGTACTTGATAGCTCCTATACTTTTCAGTTCTATACCTACTATACTATTTTCGTTAGCATGACGATACATTGGGAAGTGAATTTCCACACAAATCATTGTAATTTCACGATAATTACTAAAATAATGTATCGCTCAATAATTACCATGCCGGACCGTCCCGTTCGTTGTGTCGTAGGTTCAATTTCCATTGTCAATTTCAAAATTTTCTTAGGTACTTTACTTCGCAAACCCAAACCGTTCAATAAGTGAACCCGGATCCCGCAAATCAGCTCAGCAAACTAGATAAGAGCGGCAAGTCACAAGGCGCTACAAAAACTCACAAAGCTAAGGTAATATTTTACGGAATGTGTTTCACTCCAGTTATTCAGTGCAGGAGCTAATTGGATGACACGGCAGCCAGGCGACAATGTATGTAAGTCCGTATACTGGTTGCGACACATCCCACGGCTGGGGCTGTTCCCAGACACGAACGTGATTTTATTTGTGTAGAAAATATCAGTAAAAGTAAATTAAATGAAATCAAAGTTAAGAAAATACCTTTAAGGTATACTTTTACGTATACAAATACTTAGTCCATAACTAAAGATGTACAAGATGTTCACAAAAATATAATGCAGGTTTCGCGCTAAAAGGAAGTGATTTTGAAAAATCCCACTATCTGTTTGAGTACGCAAGTCTTTGTGCTTATTCTGTTTTTTATTTATAACTTACGGGATTTTACCGCAATGGTAAATGGCGATGTGTTCTTAATTTAGTAATTTAGTTAATTCGTTATTTTCTTCGATTTGTCGTATGCTGTAACTGTCAACATAGCTCGTTAATTTAAGAATGAGTGATTAATTGAAGTCTCTTCACGCTAGGGAACTGAAGGGTCGCTGATTTTTTTAAACTTCTGAGAAATAAAGAACAGGGCACTCCACAAAGAATGTTAAAAAACATTTATGGTCAATAAAATATTTTTGTTATTATTATTATAGTGGAATTATGGCGTTCGCTGATTACCTAGTTACCTACCTCACGATTTTTACCTCCACAGACTCCACACTACGAGATAATTTATTACCTTCTATAATATTTGCACAATTAAGAATCCCATTAATAATGCTACCTACTTTATCGTCATAAGTTTACGAATGAAGTCTTTTACGTATTTTTTATATATTTTTTCGTGGAATTCATAATTTGGTTATTGAACACTTTACATGCATTTCAATTTATTGTTAAAATATAGGAAGTAACCTCCATGCGAGATGCATTTAATAAAGTGCACATAATAAGCACCTACTTTAATATTGTATTAGTTAATGATTAAGATTACGCACCGACAATAGGTACTGTCAGAGTGCACAAGCTAAGCTAAGGTCAAACTTTCAATGATTTTTGCATGCCTTGCATACTTATTCGGTCTTTAACTAGATATTGTAAGTACCTACCTAAGTTTGTAAATATATTTATTTAAAAATATTAATATATTAATATAAAATTACATTTTAATGCCCCAGAACCTTTACACAATCATTTTAATTCCAACATACCAAGTGCATCTTATTCAGTAATTCAAATTCAAATATCAATCTACCTACATTTAAAATTACTAAAGAAATGACACTTACAATAAAAAATTTAAAAGAATAGAAATTGCTTCATTCCCCAAAAAACGCATCTGCATTCGAAATTCAAAATTTTCGAACACACAAAACGTACCTGTTCATCGACCCATACATCACTCAAGCCCACAATGTAACCTCAAAAAGAACCAAGTCACAACACAACACTAGAAACACTCAACCGCAGCTGACCGAGTTAGCATTGTACGAACGCGCAGCGCCGACGGTACACGACAGGTGACTGGCTGGCTCACTGGCTCACTAGCTCACTGCGGGTCTGCTACGACAGGGGGACAACACTAGGGGATGTAGGCTTCACGGCAACTACATCTATTGAACTGTAGGTAGTTACTAAGTGTTGGTCTGCCTTTCGTTAAGGAATCATCATTTTTTACACCAAAATTCATTCAATCAATGCATTAACCCTACATCTGATACGAATCAATCTAATCTTATTGCAATAAGTACGACGCGATAACTTCACCGTATCTTACACTAATTTTTTTCTAATTTTTTTTTATTCTTTGCACATCATAACACTATATAATACAATAAAAAATACCTTAAGAAACGATTTTTAAATGGCGATAAAGTAAAATATTTTTTCCACAAAATAACCACAAAATGCTAAAACGCACAAAAATGCGACACACTTCAAATACAATAGCTTTAAATAAATTTGTAATGCTATTTCGCAATTTATGCGCCCTTCGTAGCTTTTGTTGAATTTTATTATTCAAAATTCTTGTCCCATTTTTTAAAATTTTTTTGCTTAAACTGGAAATAATAATATCGTAGCACAGCAGAGAACTCCGAATGTGTCATCAAACCGTACTATTTTCCAAACTTGACCTATATAGCAGCCTGGAAAATGCCTACTATAGCATACTGGAAAATATTCATGAAACAAAATTATTAAATTATTATTCGAATTTGGTTTTATTTAACTAACTCTATTCGAGGACATAGAAGTAGATACGGCCAAAAATTCCCAAGAGGTGTCCATAAACGTACCTAATGACCGTTCATTTTTGTTGTTGTTTTTGTCATCAGAAACAAACCAAAATGCTACATTTTAAATCCGTAGAGTAAGAGGTTGTAAGTTCAGCTTGCAAAATTTGACCCGGACATACATGCATACAGATACAGACATTGCAAGTGAAATAGGTACATCACAACTTGGTAAGCTACTGATACATCTGCGCCATAACGCGTAAACTAACGCGCTTAAATTAACAAAAAAAAATTAAATTTTAAAATAACAATAATCAACAGTTTTGACTAGTCTGAATTCCTTCTTAGTTCAGCAAATTAGCGCACTATCTAACGCCTCAAGACGCAGATGTATCCGTAGCATAGAAATGTAGAAGACGATCATGTCATTGTATGCCCTCTTTTTAAGCATCCATTGGACAGAATGCAACACGACACAGAAAATACGCGCACAAAACAAGAACACTTACCGATTTGAACGCACGTACCAGTACCAACGCGGTTGGTTTTGGTACACCTCGGTGTATATCGCGAGTGCGAGCATCGCTTGAATGATAAACAATTACCACGCACTGACCTGCAATGAAAAAACCTGACGTCAATACTTTCTTTTCATACGGAAAATACAAAAAACAAATGTAATACTTTGTTTTGTGCGTAGATGTAGTGTTTATCGAGTAAACTAACGTAAACATTGAGGTAGTTTTCCATAGTGATGTTTTATCGTTTATGTTATCAATAATTAAAAATAAAAATGAAATCTTTTGTAGTATAGCAATGAAACAAACACAATGAAAATTTTTGAGAATGCTGTTAACGAAATTTAAATGCTGTTATTTTCATCTGATTCAGAGATCATTGGATGACGAGAATAAAATTATATTTAAAAAAAAACATTTTAATGTTAAACGGTTTTTTGCAATAATGATAATATGTAGATTACCTATGTAGGTACTAAAAGCCTAAAAATATCGGTAAGTCCTAGCTACTAGATCGCACCTATCTTCTCATCAATCTGGGGTTATGATCAGACAAAAATGAAATCGTTAAATATCGATAATAGAAGGGTAACAAGTATTAAAGTTCCAACTAAGAGCATTTACTACCATGATGACTATTGACGTCAAAATCTTAGCGAGACGACGCCAATGATGTTATAAAATTATTATCATTAAACGTAATTATTCTACAACATTCGAACCACAATCTCAATTCTTCGAAGTAGACAAATAAGTAGTATAAAACAAAGACATTCCTCTATCTATTTCTACGATGAAATTACGTTGAAATGCGTAATGGATTTTGATGTCGTTGTAATTTTTTTTCTTCAGAATGTTAAGATTTATAGAACACAAAACCAAACCATTTATTCAAACTAGCCCCGGTAGTGCATCCAAAATGAACTCAAAAACCAAACTATTTTTCCTAACTACGTTACCTAAAGTCAAAAAGAAGGAATATGAATCCAAATTCAATTTCGCCACGTTGGTATAATGAACTTATTCTTTCTTTTTATTTTACCTTCGTCCCAGAAAGGTGCTTTAAGTTCGAGGGAAAAAAGGTAAAATAAACTCTTTCGTGCAAAAAATTTAAAGAGCAGTTTATTTTCTCGCACAGATTTTCCTCAGCCAGGAATGAACCCTTTAAGCTAGTAATCTTGAGTGACATTAACACCTATAACACGATATCAGTTTGTCCACATCCCGTACTCAACCGAGTTATAACCGGGATCAACGTTACAACAACACCCATCCAGTCTAATCCCTTAAACGTGTGGCCAAACAAACGTTCAGACAACACTGCTGTTTGTATTAGTGTAGTGATAACAGGTCGAGGAGACTTTCAATCATGATAAGATAGCGGTTCAACGTCAGGAGATAGCTGTGAAGGTCGATTGTGCTCTCTACTCTCGTGTATGAGTTCAGCTGCAACCATTTTTAATTTCGTCTATAGGTACGATGGAAATACATCTTAACTATGCTTTCAAACTATGAATATTTTAACATAAACATGTTATATAAAAATATTTATCACACCAAATTTGTTTTAATTGTTTGAATAAACACCCAAATTTAATTGATTTTAATAGATTGAATAAACATGATTCAGGCATTCCTCAAATATCATTAGTTCTTTATCACATAAAAACGTTCTAAATCAGAACAATAAATCGGGTATACATTTATTTATTTTATTTATGTACACTTTATTGACCACAATATAAAATATTGAAGTACAAATGGCGAGCTTAATGCTAATGCATTCTCTACCAGCTAACCATTAGACCAAACAGAGAAAACACGATGAGCGGTATAAAATAAATATATGTACCTATATAAATAACGATCGATGTAGAGGAAAGGATAAGAGACCATTCCATACTTCTGGTCCCATGACGCTTTTATTCTTCACCAAATTATATGAAAATGTTATGTACAATACGCGCAAGCCGACAAACGGTTTTATTTTACATATTATATGGAACACTTACAAAACGAAACCAACAGTAGAGACCAGTGCTCTGTTAGATATTTGCAGCGATGATGCAATCCAATATTTATGTTAAAAGTCATTACATCCAGACATACCAATGCGTCTCCATAAAGCATTCCTCGCGAAATGAACTTTCATCTTCATTATATCAATCAAATGTAATGCCTCGGCTGTTGCCACTGACGTAAGCACTATGGAATCATAACTCTAAAGCTTTGTGCACACTAATTGCCGAGCTAATGGAGTAAAAGCAATAATAGTTTGCTATTGCGACTGTAAATGGAAAACCATAACGCTTTACAATCATAGTCTTATATTCCCTGTGTCATGGGCGCCATGGACAACACACTGACAATGATAAGAATACCAAGCCAGATAAAGAACAGAAAGTCAAACTCATCATTTACCTCAATGATAATAATCGAACTTTGTGTGTTACACAAATAAAAGAAATAACAACCAGACCAACAACAGAAATTTAAATTCATTCTAATTTCCGCCTCACTGGCTATCGAACCTAGAACCCATCGAACGCGACGGTCCGACATGGTAACCATTACGTCACAAGGGTCAAATATTTTGAAAGACAGTCACTTAGTCATCACTCGCAAAGTCCGCCTCAATTCATTAAATTTTAAGATATGTGGGTGAAAATATGAATAAGGTGAAAGCAAACACCACGAGGAAACGCGCGTACTTTAATTGAGCATAATATTTCTACGTTTTACGACTTCTGTATCATCTGCTAAGCTATGAATGAGTAGCAAAACGTTATAGCTAATAGGTAGGTAGGCCATCTTCAACTTGGAAGCTGTAACATTTAAAAAATGTCGATGCAAGATTTTCTAGGGTTTTTAAATCACTAAAACAAAAATTATAAATTTAATCTATATTATGTAAGAAACCTTTATTTTTTCAGACTTTGATATTTTATTGTCTTCGAATGCTCGTGATTTTCGTACTGTAATTTTTGAGTGATCCCTAATTACACAAATGTACTCGTACTAAATTAACTTCGACTGCAATGATAATATTCTCATTTTATTAATTGTCAATGTGGAATTCATTCTTATTTTGTAAAGTTAAATCATCACAATATTTTCCTATCTACTAGGTACCTGAAAAACTTCAGCGCAAGAGGAACTCGAAACAAAACTTCTAACAAATAGGAAATACCTTTTAAAATCGAAGGATGAGAGCAATAAAGCAAAATATTACCAAAACTAATTATAAATCTTCTGCAATACGTCGTGACAGTTTTAACAAGGTTCACGCAACCCGCCCAGGTGCCATGTTAACTGGGACAAACGTCCAAAGATCAAGTTATTTATTAATGATGCCGAAACCTTTATGCACAAAATAGTATGAAATATCCTTTGCTATGATGGCGAAAGAAAGCGATATTGGCAGATATTCCATCACATTGATAGATTATGTTACGTCAACGATGCGCATCTAAATTGTATACTAAATTCTTGTCAAGTAGCTCGACTTATTATTATTCGATACTGAAATCTTTATATTGAAAATACTGAGTGACTGACAGACAACGAACAGTTGAAACTACTGAACGCAAGAAGCTGAAATTTGGCGTCCTTGCGGAGTGTAGGAGAGCACTAAGAGAAGATTTTTGAAAATTCAACGGAAACGTGGGAAGAAAGCTAGTTATGTAAATAAAAGTGCAAAACGGTATTTCACGCTACAGCTATTGTCGGGCCTGCAACAATAATAATCCTACAACAAAAGGTTAAAACTAACCCGAGTGTGTTTACCAACGTGAGTTGCGTTAATACACAAGTTTAATTCACACCGAACCACGTAACTTCGTACAGACGAATCACTTGCTCTAGTGGACCGCTTTGCATTGCAAACTAATGACTTAATTGAGCCACTTTCATGTTTAATTTACTACGCACACTTACTCGGCGAATATATCACGAAAGCGTTAGTTAGCTTTTTGTGGGATTCGGGATATTAAACCCTACAGAGGTTTTATGGTTTATTTATTTGTCTTTATTGTACACCGTAGTTATAAACAACGAGGTTAGACCATGCGAAGGCAGAGATCAGGAATAAACGCACTTTCATGAGGAAGCAACAAAATAACATAGTTATTGACTGTTATGGAGCATAAACATTCATTTAACAGCACCCAATGTTCCAGTGAATTTTTAAATTCAATGCGCATAATTTCATAAGCGGCACCCTTTACTGCTGCCGATTGACACCAGCGGTAATAAAGAACAGCCCTAATGCCTCTGCATTCCTTCGTGAAGAACCCAAACCTCTCTGTTGTGCAACCGCCGGCATGCGCGACGCTCAAACGCCCCGTATGCATTGCGGTAAGCGGTAACATCTGAAATCTCCATAAAAAGACAAAACCATTTGTAGAGTTAAGCACCGTATCACACAATGTGACCATTATATACCTTTGGAACAGGACGTCCTTATTATTTAAAGCTTTTTTTGTGGTAGTTAGGTATGTCCATGTAGGCAAAATCTTTTCTTTGTTCAAATGGTAGAGGTATATTGAAGTGTATAAAGGAAACTATTGTGAAATGTGGCAGAGAGTATTTAAAACATAAATAAGTTATTATTATATATAATTTATTATTAGATATATGTACAAAGGAACACTTAGATTCCCAAGAATATTAACAGAACGTTAAAAACCAGGTCATTTTAGGTAACTTGAAAACAGTGGGGCAAGATCCTCTGATCCGACTGGCTGAACACGAAACGTGTGGTCACCTCAGTCCTGCATTTGATGAGAACAATAGATATTGCAATACAGACATTACAGACAGACAAGACGAAATCTACATTTCCGATGGATGCAATAGGAAAGAAATTTGAAGTTTCCTTGTTTTATTATGGCATTGCGTTCCAAGTGTTGAACAGTATTATAGAATACAGTTATGCTCCTAACTCCTATAATGGTAATGTCATAGGCGGCTTGTCCTAAAATTACCTGAAAGTAACAGTTACTTAACAATAGCTGAATAATTACAAAGTAGAACTTTGCTATAACAATGCATATTTTGTGTCAAATAAAGATGATGCATCGAGTGGACGTGCTAGCGATTGCGTTCCTTTGAAACAAAGTTTAGTACAATGCCTAGTATTAAATTTAATGAGTGCGAAAGTCAACGTCTGAAACTTAATGATTCTAAAGTTTTTATTTTTAATGTTAGAGCGATATTAGCTGAAGCGAAGTTTAGACGGGTTACCGGTACATAATCACTTCAGCTGGTTACGGCTCCCAACCCAATGCAAAGTTGACGAGTTGCCAATAAGCAATCACTTCACGAGCTTGTTACTTAGACCTTAGTCCGAGGGATTATACAGGTTCCAGATATAATCACGATTATCAATTCGCTTTCTCCCGTCCGTCAATATCAATCTATCGTACCTTTCAATCACCTTTCCAGGTTCGATTAAGTCGTGCCCACGTGCAGATCAGATTACATATTTCGCGTGAAATTGATCACTGTTTCGATAGACAAAGTCAATGCCCGCGTCGCGAACAGAAGCCCCTCGTTTTGATACATTCGGCCGAATGTTCGATTTACTAACTTCGTACTCGATTTGTACCTATTCGGTTTACTTTTTTTATTCAATTAAGGTAGCAATCGAGCATGCACCCGTCCGCAATTAATAACACATATAACAACGTAGAGCAAGAATTGTTTTTTTTAAATAAACTTTTCATCAAGGTGCTAATCTTTTTTAATTGAACGCAGTTTGTGAATAGTTTTTAATAGTTATGATTTTCATAACCCTTGCAACATGTCGGCCGAGCAATAATAGAGCAAATTGAGCAACCGAGCGCACATCTGGCCGGCCGTTCAGATCCAAACCACAAGGCATTTTATTGTGTTCACTTGTTCAGCCTTTAGTCATCATAAACAACAACCATCAAACACAGAGACTGAGAACAGAATTTTATCTTTTAATCCTCTCGGCTACCATTTCCCAACCGCAAACTACTATTACCTACAACAGTTACACGCATCTCCATTCATCTTCCGTTTGTTTTCAAGCGTCGAGTGTTTACTCCGACAACCGACAAGTCAGACAAACTAGTATAGAGCCAGACGAAAGCTGCCGCACAGGTTTCTAAATTCCTTAAGATATGTCACTTCACTATAATAAATACTTAGACAGAGGAATAGGCAGACAATAAGGAGTCCCGCTTTTTGGAGCTTTCAATAACTATTTGTCGGTACCGTACGTAGATAGGTACTCACACCGCTCGCACGTCATACATGATATAAATTTTTTTGAAATGACCAAAATGTACTATGTTGAAAGTGCTCAGGACGCCGTCTGCCGAGTCAGCTAATTTATTTATATTCACCATTATTATAAAACTTAACATATTCAAAGAGTAACAAAAGCCTACCAAGGATAGTCATAGTCTATTACAAGCTATTGAGTAGGGCTTACCCATGCTCATCGAAGATAGTTTCCATCAAACGCAGGCCGACGCGAGCGACGACCAAATATAATCGGAACATTGTGCTGCAGTCACGAAAACCATTACGTATGTTCAAAACGAAACCAATTCCCGAGAACGTGCCCATTGTAGACGCTACAACGTTTAAGTCTGACGACTTCTCAGATATCAATAACGAATTACATCATAATATCTTCCTTTAGATACGGAAAGTAAATAGATAAAGGTTCACGAATTTTTCAGGGTACCTTGACTATGATGTAAAATCTGCTTTTCTGAATATGATGTAATAGCTGAATTTCATTCTACTTCTAAAACGTTCCATCTATCTTGAGTATGCGCCACTTCCCCTGGATATATGGTTCTATGGTCCTAAAGGTTTTATTTAGTTTAGTTAGATTAATTTATCTAACAAAAAACATTTTATGAGCTGTAACTACAACAAATTCCTTGAAATGTCCAAAATCTTACCACATCCTTGAAACCTCAGCTTGAAACATCTTAAAAATACACAATTATATTCTAATCCATAGCTATATCGTAGCAAAATTTATTTGAAACGAAATTTTCAATCTCAATCCCTTCAATATTAGTAGAAGCATAAAACATTTATTTGTAAATACACATTATTATGTATCTATATTGTATATGTTTACTGTATAGAACTACAGAATCGTTTGCCTCGTGAATTCGATTCGGACTTGGTTGGTTTATTTTTAAATAGGTTTACGCATAGGATTGGGTTATCGAACCGTTAGATAAGTTGTGAAGCAGTTCTGCTTTGACCATGTTTTAATAACTTTTTCACCGTAATAGTCTTTTATTATGTTATTGCGCTTTCCCATCCAAGACCGTACGTTTCTTACAATCAGGTAAGTGTGTAAAGAAAAGTTCAAAAGCTGAGTGCATAATTGTACTTCCCTATAATAAAACCATTGACGTACTATTGGCGTACTATTATATTGGCGTACTATTTGGCCATATTTGTCATGACATTGCATTGTCGTCGGCCCTTGATCTTTGCGCAAATTTTTAAGTAATCAGACTTCCTAAAGTTGGTGAAAATTAGACTAAAAGTTTCCGGTACATACATTCATCATATCTAATATCTTTAAACGAGCAATTCTTGTATATTTATTTATATATAATCACGATCTCGGAAACGGCTGCAAAGATTTTCATGAAAATTACAGATTAGGGGGTTTTCGGCTCAAGGAATCGATTTATCAAGGTCCCAGGTTCGAGAAAAGCTCGGTTCCCGAGATAAAGAGATTTTAAAAACATCATACTGACGCCATCTATGAAACATTAGGATAACTTCTTTGAGGTACTGTTTGTAAACATCATACTGACGCCATACTGGTGTCTTTGGGAAAGTTGTAGGTCTCGTCAAGACCTACATTTCCAATGACAGCTGTCAAACTTCGAACCGAGATATCCCGGCAAAGGCTGCTCCTGGAGCACTGGTGTCTTTGGGAAAGTTGTAGGTCTCGTCAAGACCTACATTTCCAATGACAGCTGTCAAACTTCGAACCGAGATATCCCGGCAACGGCTGCTCCTGGAGCACTGGTGTCTTTGGGAAAGTTGTAGGTCTCGTCAAGACCTACATTTCCAATGACAGCTGTCAAACTTCGAACCGAGATATCCCGGCAACGGCTGCTCCTGGAGCACTGGTGTCTTTGGGAAAGTTATAGGTCTGGTTGAGACCTACATTTCCAATGACAGCTGTCAAACTTCGAACCGAGATATCCCGGCAACGGCTGCTCCTGGAGCACTGGTGTCTTTGGGAAAGTTGTAGGTCTCGTCAAGACCTACATTTCCAATGACAGCTGTCAAACTTCGAACCGAGATATCCCGGCAACGGCTGCTCCTGGAGCACTGGTGTCTTTGGGAAAGTTGTAGGTCTCGTCAAGACCTACATTTCCAATGACAGCTGTCAAACTTCGAACCGAGATATCCCGGCAACGGCTGCTCCTGGAGCACTGGTGTCTTTGGGAAAGTTGTAGGTCTGGTTGAGACCTACATTTCCAATGACAGCTGTCAAACTTCGAACCGAGATATCCCGGCAACGGCTGCTCCTGGAGCACTGGTGTCTTTGGGAAAGTTGTAGGTCTCGTCAAGACCTACATTTCCAATGACAGCTGTCAAACTTCGAACCGAGATATCCCTGCAACGGCTGCTCCTGGAGCACTGGTGTCTTTGGGAAAGTTGTAGGTCTCGTCAAGACCTACATTTCCAATGACAGCTGTCAAACTTCGAACCGAGATATCCCGGCAACGGCTGCTCCTGGAGCACTGGTGTCTTTGGGAAAGTTGTAGGTCTGGTTGAGACCTACATTTCGGATGACAGCTGTCAAAATTATTAACGTTGAATATTTATTATTAATGATGCCAAAGAAGTATAACTTCTTACGTGCGTACATAAGTACACGCAATTCTTTTTAAACTCATATTATGTCGGAAAGATCGAAGAACATTATTCATATTTTATCAGTATGCGATTCATACTAAATATAATTTTCAACTGAGCAAAGCTCGGTCAACCAGGTACTCAAACTAATAAAAGGTTAAAAATAAGGAAGGCATGTCGGCAAAAGTTAAAGAGTTTACACGCAATGAGGGAGCGCTCATATAACGCACTTGAATACGCTACAATTTACAGTTTACTCAAGTGAAGCTGCGGGCACTAGCTATTCCAATGAAAATATACCTCTAAATATAATTTGATGACAATGGCCATGGTCTATCATTTGTGCTACGTGCGATTTCCTCGACGAAACAACGGTTGTCGTTGCTCAATCTCGAATATTAAACAAAGCAGGTCCGTAAGCATCCAGGCCACTGCACTGATTCGCCGGGAAATACAACGAATTTCATCTGATCAGTACGGTTCTTTTAAATAAATATACTTACGATGGATGGATTCAACCTAATAACTGTGTGCTACAAAACGCAATGCTTATAGCGGCGTCATCTAAGCTATTGCGTCGTGCATTAAAAAGTAATAATAATTATTGTACCTATGCTATGAAACTCAATGCAACCTGCAAGCAATATTTTGTTTATAAATTGAATTTGTCGATGTCATGAGGTTTTAGCGTTAAAGATAGGGAAAAAACCCTATAAGACTTAAGACTGAAGAGAGTAGTCTCGAGAGAGAATTAAGGAGCCCTAAAAGAGCAACTTCTGTTATGCTTCTCTATCGCAGATATATCTATCAGATACGAATACGACGCGACGGTTTTCGAATGATGGAATCCTACGACTTTAAGTGCTCTTGGAGGTACAAAAGCGCTCATGAATTTTGCTACACTGGTCACTTTCCTTCGATCTTTCCTGTGAGCATGAGCTTTTCTATGCTACGGGCGCCTTTTCTTTCTATGTGACCGAAGTACTCTGTACTCGAGTGTTTCCGCAGACATGTGGTAGATATCCTGGTTTTGATATCTAGTGTTTTTAATATCGAGGCTTTGGTTTTGCATTCTAAGTATCTACCGCTGGAAATATGAAGTCATAAAAGTCCCACAGTGGCTGAACATTCAGGACTGGGGGAAGTTGCTGAAGATAGTAAGCGATAGTATTTCTTTGTGTCGGAAGCCAAGATACATTTTGAGTTACCTACACATAGTTAGGTACGAGTTATAATTTATAAGTTTGTTCAACGTTCAAAACTCTTGGCCATCTATAACGTAGCCGCTTCCACGTCACATTCATCATAATACACGTAAGTGTTTAAATAATATAATTATCCAATATGAATAATAGCAAAGAAATCTTGCCATCACAGTGAAAGTAACATTTTGACAGGTAGGTATTACTTTCCAAATCCATCAGAGCATTGACATGCTATTATGGTCACGATTATAATAATTGTTCTAGACGAGCTCAGAGCGAGGTAACAATGTATGACAGGGCATGTTACGGTTGCCAGTTAAGAAGTTCATTGTCTTTGAGCGGTTATTCTTAGAAATTGAAACCGAGCGTGCAGGTCAGTTCGTATTAACTGATCTTAACTGTCTGTCCATCGAGTGGTCTCAGCTTCGGCTCCCGTTTAGAGTTAACCTTTTAATATGACTCATGTTGTTGTTTTAGGTGTGTCCTCCTTGAAATGTAAACCATATTTTAAAAGATTGTTGGTTGAAGGGTAAGCCATTTTTTAAATACCATTAAGTGTAATCTGGACTTACCCGTTCTTGCTACACACACTTTAAGTACCTACTTACACTTTCCAGAAACAGAAAAAATATCATAGCTCCACTAGGATTCCCTGTTTCGGGAATACCACGGAAAATACACACCCAGACCAAGAACAGAAAAAACATTAAAACACCTCGCTGGGAATCGAATCCAAGACCCTTGGAACGGCAGTCCAGCAAAGTAACCATTGCGCTGTACAGGCTGTCGATTTGTAAGTAAACTCTATTTTATTAAATAAATAGAGAGCAAACAAACTGTTGCGATGCCGTTTAAACAAACTTTGAATAAACACGGAAGGCCAACGGAGATAAAACATATTTTAAAAATTTTAAACATCTTCGATTTCGTTTTAATCGGTCATTTTAACAATCTTGAATGTAAAACTAATATGTCTTAACTTTGTGTGTTGTTCATAGCCACGGAATCGGGTGCTTCTCGGTGGTCATACTGGGTTGTCATACTGGTATTAGCATCCACGACAGAGTTCTAGTGTCAACTTCAAAGAGTTCCCTCATAACTTTGCACTGGGTGAACTGCTAGGCTATTCTGTAAGAATATCTTTGACATCTCGATAGCTGAATCCGCGGTGAGATTTTGAATTTTGACGTACATTGCGTTCTGTTAAAATTAAAACCGACGGCAGCGCCAATCAAGCTCGCAATCGAAGTGACACAACTCACCTGAGTGAGCTTCGATATCGAATTTCTTTCTTACAGAATAGCCGTACAGATTCTTATTTATTCGAAAGCTAGTGCTTGTCGTCTGTAACATTTGAGCGACATCCGACTGGTAATCTTTGAGTTATCTGTACTTCTTTATTTTAAAGTCAGTTATTTTTGTTAATAGGTACTTAGTTATTACTTATTACTACAGAACTGAATTGAAAATAAACTATACCTACATTTATCATTATGTATGTTTTTTGGAATTGCATAAAATATTCTATTCTTAAATACATTCAATTTCTTTCAGGTACGTGTAACCAATTTCCATGTCATACAATTACAAAATACGGCCGCAGCTTCCCAATTTCCGAACAACTAGCTATAAATACACATCAGGAAGAAACCAACAGCTGCGCTGCGCACGCGCACGTTTGTTTTGTACGCAGCTACCTACGTGACAGATGCACATTGATTAAGGGTTCCGCGTTGTCAATAATAAAGTTAACAACACGAGGGGCCCACTTTCAAAAGATACATTTGACAATAGAAATGCTGCAGTTATGAGTTATGAGTTTATTTTGGGACCTAGTTAAATTTATGGTGATATTTAGGGTTTGTTAAACCCATAATTTAACAAGGGTTAATACCCACGTGTCTTTTACATAATGATCTGAATATTAAAAATCCTCCTTAAAAAAAATGTCCTTAGGAGTCTTGTCTGTGCGTTTGTTCCTGATAATTTTAAGAACGATTTAAATTATCTGTATGATTTACAGTGATATATTGTATTAATCTATTTTAATTCAATTGGGTCACAATGTCACAAATAATCGTAGCCACTACACACACTCGTAGCTCGTAGCTACTATACCCCTACCACTATTCCCTGTCTCATGAATACCACGGAAATTTAATCTCATCATTCAAAATCAACTTGTGTGCAGCGGTATATTTTTACGGCACAACTAACCAGAAAATACCTACTTACAATTTACATATCCAAAAAAAATTTTAAAACAACTCTATGCCACTTTCGTTAATGACTAGAGCAGTCAGCAGGAAGAACAAAATAAAAATTTTACGTGTTGACAACCCTTATTAATGTTATGAAAAACCCACGAAGTCTATATTAGGTATCAAGACAAATGACTGAAATAACAGAACATTCGTCGTATTTATTTATGACACGCTAATGGACGCAGTCTTACTCTGAAACATTAGCTATTAGGAAGGCAATGAGAGATAACTTTATTCTGATTAAGACATTAAAAACGTAATAAAAAATAATTGGTGATTAACTCGACATAACCGACACTAGTACAATAATCTGATGTAATTAAAAACCTGTCTAATAAATTGTAATTAATTAAAGTAAAAGGTACATAATAGCAGCAAACCTGTGACTTGTAAAATAACGTGTAACAACAAAAGTGCCGCTTCAATTGCGTAACATACATTATGTAATACACAAAAATCCTTTCTTGATATTCCGTAAAAGGTTCAATTGCCGATTCTTTTATGACACCGACGACAAAACCAGCTAAACGAAAGGAAAAGTGCTAAAAGATTATATTTATTCTCCTCGGTGCTGACCCGTCTGACTGCCAGCGAGTTAAAGATTGAAAAAATATTAAGTATCATAATTGATTCGGTTAACAAACAAAACTCTGTTGTTTACGTGGTCGGAGAGCCACTATAGTAAGGATTACCTGTTAGCTTGTTGGCCAGAAAGGAGTCGATAATGCCTTCGATATTTATGTAAGTAGGTACCTACTTAAGTAGATACGTGAGTAGCGGGAACACTCACCAAATAATTGACTATTGCAATAATTGTTTAAAAAGAATTTAACAGTATCGCTTTATCAAGCAATATCCGGTGAGGGCGGAGCTTTGCTCGATATTTATTTGGCAAATCATATTTTGTGTAAACCTGAGCTATTATAATGTATGAGCAACATAATATATTAATTTGTTTACTTGTAAAATATTCTAAAATAATATAATATAGGAATCAAACATTTTGATCACACATACAGTATTATTGTTGTAGTTTCTTATTTTTAAACCTTTTAATATCCAACGCTCCTCAACCACGATGAAGCAATGACCTAACACCGAAATGAGCGGACTTTCATTTTCGATACGATTTTACGCTTGGACAAATAACGAACAATAAAACTATATACAGTTATAAGGATATAAGGTCTGTAGGTACTTTGTGGTTTTTCTTTCGTTAAGAACTTTGTGATTTGGAGGAGTAAGTAAGTAAGTAAAGTCGCGTAAGTAAGTAAGTAATGCAAGTAACTCCCGCGACGTTTGGTCCCATTTTAATTTGAACGACATCTGACGGTCAGTTTTTGAGTTATTCTTAATAATGTGAATTTAATTTATGCTAACTTTAGACTGGGATTATCGGAACAGATTATGATGATTCTTATTTCATTCGAAAAGCAGATTTGTCGTGTGGTCTCTTATAAATTGGACCGACATCTGGCGAGTGGTTTTTGAGTTATCTCGACTTTGAAGTCAGTTATTTTTTTGTAAAATGTTAGTTATTTTCATACAAAGTGCACGGTGCAGCAGCAGTCCGGTCGTCGAACGTTCGCGGTGCCGACCCCGCAAAAGGATTATCTAACTAAAGGTTTTCGTAAATGCTTTTGCATCAATCTCATAATGAAATCCCACCTGATAGTAGGTACACCTACCAAATTAAGTACGATCATTTCCGTGCAAAATACACAGTATTTAGTACTTAGTCACAAAAAATCCATTTAACCACATTGATCAGGGCAAATAGATCCTACAAAATATCGGCTTACAAATAAATACGTGACACATGGTATCAATAAAAAGTCACACATCAATAAAAACTCTCATCATTTAAATAGCGAACAAATAAATTTCAAACAACGTACGATACGCCAAGCAGGGCATCGATTGGATCTAATAAACTTTCTTACCAATAACTCGTGGTCGTAGTCACAAATTGACAGGTCCCTCTCTAGGGCCGAGAAAGGGCCGATAATGACTTCTATTTAGACGGGCTGCATGCGCGCCGCTATGGAACACCCACGGTCTATGTCCCACATCGATAGAAAGTTTCATGGTGTTCTTGCCTCTTAACATACTGACATTATTATATTTATTATGTTAGTAGCTGGTGCCTATGACTTTGTACTCATACGTTTGCAGCGGTGACAGCTTATTTGTTAAGAATTCGGCCTCCTACTCTGGGGGTACGGGTTCGATTCCCAAAGCACGCATTTCTCACTTTTCGGATAATATGCGTTTTAAGCATTTAAATTTAAACGCTATAACATTGAAGGAAAACATCGAGAGAAAACCTGGAATGCAGGAGAATTCGCTAAACTAAAAGGACTTTAAAGTCCGCCAATCCACACTTGGCCAGTGGTGACCTATGGCCTTATCTTTCTCATTCAAAGACCTGTGCCCAGCAGTGGGATTGTTATGGGTTGCGATGATGGTTTACCTTCCCCCTCATCCACCCCTCACATAAGCTCGGCCCAAAAAATGTAGTAATTCGCATTTTGTTATTGTAAAGTAAGCTTGTAGGTACTAGATTTACAAATAACAGTTACCCATTTATAATATGTATTTTGAATTCCCAAAATATAGGAAATAAGTAGGTCTGTAGGTATACCTAACCAATTTTTACTCTTCAGTTGCATTATTGCCGTACGCAATTTTTAGCAACTATCACCGGGAACATTGACTAGTATGGGTATTATATCCTAGTTTATCATCTGTCATAGTCAATTAAATAATTTGTTTAAACTTTAAATTAACAAACGACGACAAGGTTTGACAAGTGCCAATTAAATAGAGTAATGACTTATCGTAAAATTATAATAATTATACTAGGAACAACATAACAAAATAGGTATATATATCGGCAAAATGTATTTATCGTAGGTACCTAATATGTGTTCAAATTCAAATGTCTTAAAATTAGGTAGGTATACATAAATATACAAGTAATAATAATGATACCAGTGAAGGCACTTGCGGGCACGTGTATGTATTATGTAGCTGCTGCAGTACATTATTATTATATAATAATAATAATAATAATAATAATAATAATAAATCTTTATTTCAGACAATATACATACATTTACAAAGTAAAATGTATGTACAGAGGTCCATATCATAAATACCTTACAGACTAACATACATAAAAATATAAAACTTAAAACTACGAGTCACGAATATATATGCTTGTGTGTAGTAAGTTATGCTCGGTAGATGAACTTACCACACACAAGCACGCCTGCACGCGCTCAGTTGGAGATGCCAAGTCTTAATAAATCATAATATGTGAAATTAACATTACCATAATTATATTTAACCGACCTCCAACAAACATGAATGAGGTGGAGTAGGATTTTATGTGAACTACCTTTAATTTTAATTTTTAATTTTTAACTGGGTGTACAGATTTTTGAAAGAAAGAAAGATTTTATTATGTGTGTTCTATATTCAAAATCTAATTCTTCCCATTCTGGTGTTATTTGAATTTGAACGAGATCTGACAATTCGTTTTTGACTTATCCCTTAAATAATAATGCGTATTTAATTGATTTTGACTTCGTTGATGATTTTCTCGCGGCGCCTTTGCATATCGGTGGTAAATGCAAATATTCCTACACGAAATAAATGATGTGGGTTTGAGTTTAATTGTCAGGACAAATTCAAACGCTAATATTATTAAACGTAAAAGCACCATGAGAAATCGTCCTAAATTAGACTAACAAACATAAACATACAAGACCTACACATCAACTAACTGTCATCCATCATCCGAAATCTTTAAGGGAATTAAAAGCTTACCCTAATTGAAGATGTCATAACCATCAGGTCATGTAAATAAAACTTAAAATTCATCACGACCAAAATTGTTAACAAATAACTGAATACTTAACCATCACACTAATCATTTCTAAAGTAGGTTGCCAACCTTAAAAAGGTTATGAATATTTTCATGCCAACATAATCTGCCGCGAGGAAAGTCCTACAAAAACGCTGCTTGCTTGTAATATACCTAATCACGGAACACAGACACTACCTAATCGATATTCGATTACTCAATCGCGTCGCGCGAGAGATAAAATCTATTAGTTATACGATTAATCTATCAACTGAATGCAACCGCGACGTAATCCAACACGGAACGAGTGATCATCGAGTATACGTTAACTTGAAGTGACAGCATTTTAGCATACCTAGATTATACATAAAATATTTCATACTGTTGGTTGAAAACACACACCCACACACATAAGCTGCCATATCAGGGTTGCCTGTTTAACCATTGGCATAGACATAAAGACAACAGTATTACATACATGGTACATACGGTAATTAAATGAGTTGCAACAAAATAATTTAACTTTTAACAAACAAAGAAATATTTTGCAAGATCGATAAGCAAAGATAACTCAAAAACTACCCATCAGAAGTCGATCTTTGGGATCAGACGGCACCAGTAAGAACCTACCAGCTTTCGAATAAACACAGAATTATCAGAATCAGTTCACTCAGTAAAAAGTTATGAAGTACCTAACACAAACAAGAAAAATACAGTCGAAATTCGAAAGGTTCTCCTTCTCCTTTTTTTGAAGTTCTCTCGGGATTAAGCTGAGTGGTCTGTCAGTACCTAAGTACTTACTCCTTTTAAAAGAAGGGACTTAATAAAATTATCTTGTTCGTTTTTCAAGCTGAATACAATACATATCGGAAGGGTTCTACACGCCTGGCTAGCCAACGCCCTTCTAAAATCTACCGTCAAATGGTTTCTACATGTTTCGGTCGCAGTTCCAGCATGTGTGTAATAATGCGGATCTCCGCTTGTTTCCAGGTCGGCAACCTGTCGGTTGTGTCTTTGGTGTTACTCATGACCATCGAGAAGATTACAACTTACCACCATCATTTGTGATATCTAAGTAGTTAAAATAGGTGTGTATTAATATATCAATCAGATGGATAGTTTTTGAGATATTGTCGTTAGAAGTAGTTAGCAGCGCGGGCGAAGCTGCGGGCGGACATGTTGTGTTGCAGAACGACGTCTGCCGTGTCAGCTAGTATATAATAAAAATTCATTATAATAATTATATTCAAAGTAAGGCGATTATAAATTAATTTTTTAACGCTTAATTGATTCCATAATTTGCAGCGCTATTACTTACAATGATTAATTTTAATGAAATAATGACAGAGACAATGTGTACAGTGTCACACATGATTTGCGCGCCGTGAGCCAGGAAATTGGACGGAAGCAATGCATTCATTGTCATGCGATATGTACGAGTATGGAGCGAGAATCTTTTACGAATATAAAAAGTTATACAAGGAGAACTTTAAAAGGCTTTTTAAACGGATCCGATAGTACCGACTAATAAGGCGTGAGGTCTGGTTTAATTCAAAAATATTTCGGTACAACCGTAGGTATAATTGGTACTTACAAGTACATGTTATGTTTATTATTAGGTGGTTATTAGTAGATCGTAGGTACGTAATTACGTAACCGTAAATTGTTTTTTTTTTTAATTTTTCGGTAGTCAAGTCGCACATCCATGTGCAAGGGGGTACCAGTTCTAATAATATGGTCGGTTATTCTCTACTCGTATATCGCCTTATAATAACTATAATAGCTTAAACTTGGCTTGACACGCTACGGTGTGTAAAGCAAGATACAAATAAATAGAAAATATACTCCCGCATTCACAAAAATATTTCAGCGCAATCCACTACAAAGCATTTAAGTATAAATAAACATCGACGCGTAAAGCTTTTTATGTTGGTACGTGTCGATTTTACCAATTACTTAGCTTTGAATTGGATTGCAATGAAATATTGTTTGTGAATACGGGGACACCGTTCTGTCTGTTGTATCTAATATCTTTAAACGAGCAATTCTTGTATATTTATTTATATATAATCACGATCTCGGAAACGGCTGCAAAGATTTTCATGAAAGTTACAGATTAGGGGGTTTTCGGCTCAAGGAATCGATTTATCAAGGTCCCAGGTTCGAGAAAAGCTCGGTTCCCGAGATAAAGAGATTTTAAAAACATCATACTGACGTCATCTATGAAACATTAGGATAACTTCTATGAGGTACTGTTTGTAACGTGTTGAACTGACGCCATCTATGAAACATTAGGATAACTTCTATGAGATACGGTTTGTTTGTTTCAGTAGTATGAAACTAGATGGCGCTCGAATATATTTTTAATATTCATTCTTACGTTGAAGCGCTATTTTTGCGTTATACCTACCTATTTTCTGTTTGAATAAAATTAAAAATCAGTGCGATTATCTCGCTTGACCTCGCAGGACGCGTAGTGATAGTTTAACGTGCGTTTGTGATATTTACGAGAATATTTGTAAATAAATGTTAGTTTTGTTATTATCGATTTAATAATATATTTTAATAAAGTTTTAAATAAATAATGGTCAGATCGATGAAATTACTATTGTTGTAAATAGAATCAATAAAATTTTAAGTACGCCTAACAACTTGCTCATTAAACTAAAAGTATATTTATTTATGTTGTTTAATTATCATAAACATTCAATACATTTTATCGCAAATAAAAATTTCAGTCGGGGACTGCCTAAGCCTGCGAAAAGTACGAAGGAAAGTTCAATGAATTTATCTAATTAAGTATGTACCTATTTAAAATGCAATTAATTCGCTCACACAGTTAACTTCTATGAGGTACTGTTTGTAACGTGTTGAAATTTCAGTAGTATGAAACTAGATGGCGCTGTACAACTTTGTGAAACACGCTGTTGAGATCCTTTGGCCGTAACATAAGTAAAATGAATTTTGTGCTCAGTGAACAGTTGTATGATTTGACTCCTGAATAGATGGCGGAATTCCTCGTATTTCTTGCGATTCATACTAAATATAATTTTCAACCGAGCAAAGCTCGGTCAACCAGGTACTGAATAAAATAATGTCAAGAATGTAAAACTACTGTCAAGCACAAGTAATATGAAATTACTCCGGCTGTCAGTATATACTTAGGTACTACCATATAAATAAACCTGCCGATATGCAACTAAAAGTTACCACGCTTTAAGATACCCGCAACATAAAAAGCGACATTCCGACATAACAAACACGTCACGAGTGTCGACTACGTAGTGAACCGAAGCGATACTTCCTACACTGGCGAGTGCGCATTTTACTTTAAGTGAGCGTATAGCTATAAGTATTACTTATTAGTATCTACTAACGATAATTACACGTCTGTACATTCATTCGACGACCCCGTGGCCTGATTCCCAGTGACCCTGCTCGCTTGACAGGTCTGGAGTTCGATTCGTAGCATCGTAGCCAAATAAACGTTACGGTCAGGTAATTTTTTGTTCTCGTGTCGTTACATCTATTTCAGATATCTCCGTGTATGTCCATCCCACAGGGCATCCTTATTGTGGTCGTGAGTCGTGAGCGTAAACCTTATCGAAATCTCTAATTTTCTTTAGATGATAACAGGATTCGAATCTAGTGCCCCCGAATGCGAGAATGATGTTCCAATCGCTCACCTAACATTGCTACAAAGCCGTAATTAGTTCAAGAACCATAGGGGCATCCTACTAATCCTACTATCCTACTAATATTATAAATGCGAAAGTTTGTAAGGAATGTATGTGAGTGAGTGTGTGTGTGTGTGTGTTTGTTGCTCTTTAACGCAAAAACTACTGAACGGATTTTCATGAAACTTTGCAGTAATGTAGCTTAGACATCGGAATAACATAATTTGTTAAAATTTATAGAGATTTTTGAAGGGACTGGTTTCCCGAAGCGAAGCGAGGGCGGATTTACTAGTAAGGGATAAAGGGGACATCCCTCGTCCTACGCTACAGTATTTTTTACATACTACGTAACATAGTACATACATGAAAACCGAAGACTGCAATATCCTACGTTCCCGATGAACTTTAATGGCACTTTCACGACGCAATCAAAGTCGCAATGAGGGATGAGATGATTAAATCAAAATTAAGATTAGCAGAAGTGCACATTCTTTCAAATCAAATGCCCTCAATCATTTGTTATCAACATCGACAATAACATTATAAATAAATAATAATAACGCTACACACTCAAAGCCCCACATTAGGATTTCCTGTGTCGTGGGTGCCTTGGACAACACACAAGACAAGGACACACACCCAGACCGAGAACGGAAATTCAAATTCGTCATTCAAATCGCCACCTCGCTGGGAATCGAACCCAGGACCCTCGGAACAGCGGTCCGGCATATTAACCATTGCGCCATTTGGGTCGTCATTGTACGGGCGATACACTCGAACACGATTACACTTTTTAGAGGCTACCACCTGAGTCTTCAAAGGATAGCAAAGCATCCGTGACCGAATTATAACGGGACTCTTACTAACTAACAATTGCTAACTAGGCAGGCAATCATAAGTATGACTAACAGTCCCTGCCCCGCCCAGTCCTTGTCCAGTTATCAGATGTTCATACATCATCTGATAACTGGACGAACGACAAATATCCAAGTCTCTATTTGAGTCTTGTTCTAGGTCAGTCATAGTTGTCATGGGCAGCAGCGGAAGGGTGGTGCTGCAAGCCCGTTTGCTACCTTAATTCTATAAAAATGCTTTACTATAGGTACCTACATACTACATACATTAACATCTATCTACACGTCGCAGGACAATAATCGGCCACACATGTCAGCGGCACGTTAAGTGCAGTCCCATGTCATTTTGGTGGAGAAAGTCCGGCGAAACTACGAGCCACCGAAACGGGACCGACTGCAATGTCTGCCACGCACCCGCTCCAAATTGTAAGTAACTATCGCGGTCAAGTGCACCATGCCATGTACAGCACTCATGTCAACCTTTACCACTCACCTTTTGTTATGGACCACTATAACTTTCATTTTGTAATGTATGCTACTAGTGATGAGCTAGTGCTTTTTATTGTTGTGTTTAAAACAGGGCTGATGCTGACAAACAGCGCCAGCGCCTGCGATCGGTAATGGCCGGTTGATTAGTCCTAGTTGCTATGATTTGATAGCAGTCTTTGAGCAGTGTCACAGTCGTCGCAGGCTTTTGGGAGCCTTAAATAATTCAGATATGTACTTAGATTGGCCGTTAACCAAGCCACCACTGGAGCAGGGTACTGAATATTCCCTAGGCTATTTTAAAATTTGAACTTTTAAAATTTGAAGTTCGAACATGAAAAATAGAATGTGCAATACTTCACGCATACAAAAAAATAAATAATCGATTAAATAATAAAGGGCTCCGTTACTCGGATAAAATAAAACACGCATATAACGATCCATCTCTCACGGTACAACGAACAACAACGGACAAGTATGGCTATTGAAGGTTGCCGTTACTGCCCCACTTGTCTATCAAAATCTACAATCACCTCTAAAATCATACTTAAAATATCAAAATTTGCATTCACCTCGAAGCAGGTAATAATACCCAAATACATAATATCGGTACTCGTAATGTAATCTGTCATTATCGACATTATCGTGTCTATGCTAATCGTCAAATCGGTCGTTCTGCATGCGGAATGCAGTTCAAGTACCATACATAATAATATGTACAGAAGGTATAATGTATTCATTATCACGACAAAAATTGTACCTACCTACATCGGGAAATGATGGTAACTTAATTACCTAATGTGCCAATCTTTAATGCACAAAGATCTTTAAGATAGATGTGATAGATGATGGCTATGAACCTAATTAAGAAACAATGTACCTAATTCGTGCGCTTAGTTGAGAATGCTACATTTATGACCCTCAGACAGTACGGTTCACAAATCATTGCAATAGTCTTATTTGCAATGAATTTGCAGCTAAATATTAAGCAGGCCCACTGTGCTAGCAGAGCACAACGAAAAATTTTAATGAGACACTAATCTCGCACAATAAATGTATTTGAAAAGTCAGTTCATTTTATAGTCAGGTCGCGCATGGGACGTATTTATTTACCACGGTAGTAAGTGATGATGTAGTTATATGAAACATTTTTGATACGACTTGTACTACTGCTATTTGTACAGTAATTACGTAAGTAAAAAAACTTTGTATTTTAAATTTTGAACACAACAAATTGTAGGTAACTACGCCGCACGCGGTGATACTTATGTATGGATACAAAAGCCTTTACACATTAACAATGTAGCTAGTCTATTGATTGTTCTTTCTATGCCGCAGTTCGATGCTCGGTGGGCGCAATGGTTACGAAATAACCCGAATCATAAGTGATTAACAATATGGATTTGGGACTGTATAATTTAAATGGTCTGTTAAAAATATTTAGCTAACTTGTTTCAGCCGCAATGAGATGTAATATTTTAGGACCCTTCTGTGTTTCCATTGAGTTATACCTAATACATACCTATCTAACTATTTGCAAGTAGATTTGCTTTGTCTGCGTGAGTTAGTTATAATGATCCCAAGGATTACCTATCACTAGTAAAGTATCCAATGTCCCAGTCCAGTTCATAGTGGAGGTACTTATTGCCTAATTTTACAGCAATCTGATAAAAATACTTATTATTTTGAGTTTTATATCCTTTCCGAATAAATGAGTACTCGTAATTCGTTGACGAAAATTCAACAGAATATTCCATGTAAGTCAGAAAAACAAAGAGACAGACAAAGTTACTTTCGCATTTTTAATAGGTGCATGGATAATTCATAGGAATCAAATTAAAATGGTTGAAGCACCCCTTTCGTTCAGAAATAATGACGCGGGATCCAAAACACGTCGCGTCCGCGTCGCCAGTTTGTTATAATAACATCTGTTTTTATTTACCCGTGTTGGTAACGAAACCAATATTCTATTTCATTTTAAGGGAGAAACTTTTTTATGTATTTTTATTTTCCGTAGCGGTTTATTCATTGTATAAATGTCCACAGATTGGTTGCGGGAAATACATTACTGCGACTACATACATGTCATAGTGATGTAGTAGTAGGGCTGTAGGATAACTGAATCGAATTATTTCTTAATTCACATCACAGTACATACATACAGCAGAAGAAAGTACAACACTACACTTCATTCGCGTTCGATATGGAATTTCTTTTGATTGCATCCCCATTAATGCCAGCTTTCCACTCCTATAATTAAAGTACGTTGCACATTGACGGCGAATTAAAAATGCCGTAAGTAGATAAATTTTGCTTTGAACTGTGACCACACCTAATTAAGTTTTTAGCGGGGAGCGGCAATTCCGTATTTAACATGATTGCTGTGTAGTACCTACTGTCCAGTTACCGAACCTAAAACCTTAGTTGTAAAATGAACCAAAATATATTCTAGAAGACTAGCATAGTCAACAACCTTTTCGTACGCCGAGTTAAAGTACTCCTTCGCTCGCTAGATGCCGCTCGGTATATCAAATAAACTGATGGTTAACATGGTTATAAACAACGCATGTACACACATTAACAACAAGAAACATCACTAGACAAACACAACGCAAAAATTTAAAAAGTAAAAACAGTGACCGCAATGCAAATAAGTCAAGACGGCATAGCAATGGGCGGGCCAGTAATGCCAGTATAAGATTCCGGAGGTGAACCAAAACAGTCGGCAGCACAAGGCGAGCCACCTGTTCTTGATTTTCAGACAACATTAGTATCATTTGTTAACGTACATAATGACTACACGATTTTAAACTTTTAAGCGTAGGTATATTATAAAGTATAATTATGTATAATTAATTATTTTATGTAATAGATCTATTTTTAACGTTCCTCGTGTAACCGAATGATTCCGCTTTGTAAGCTTTCTTTTTACTAAGAACCCTTACAACACTACCTCACTAAAAGGAAGTATGTAGGTACTCAACAAGTTATTTTCTTATTGTTTGTGTGTAAGTGCCACGATTTGACTTTTTTTATTTCCAAATAGAACCCTATGAAATGCTAATTTTTTTTGGCTTAGTGTGCATTTTCAGAGAAGTAAATTTTATTTTTAGATGTCAAGAGGCGGGGGTCTCTTGTGTAAGTATAGTTAAATCCAAGTTTGTAGGGTCGCAACCCTTATATTGCGACCGCCATCGCGGAAAGAAGTTTCGCATAAGATTTATAATGCATGACATTTTCATTATGTTTTAAATTAAATTTTTTGAAATTAAATCTCCTTTTACTCGTAGAATCTAAGAAAATTTTATATACCTTCCTACCTAATAATTGGTTATAGTTTACATCTATATGAAATGTTGTCGTTAGTTCGAGCACATCACAACATTAGATGTAAAGTGATCTAAAGAGGAGACATAAATTTTATAGTTCGCACCTAAAAATACTTCATATTTTAGTCAATCTGCCCTGACGCAAATACCTATTTTCGAAAAACTGTCAATTAAAAAAAACATGTGACAAACATACGACTATGTCATATCTGTCTCGAATCGAACGTGACAAGTTTAGTTATTCGGATTATTTATGCGAGCTTCACGAAGCGACTGAACACGCGGAAGCATTGAATAACACGAGTTAAATATTCGTGTCTTAACTGTTTAAGCTGTGTATATATTAATATATTTTATGGTATTTTTAAATTATTGCCATTTTTTATGTACCTAAATAGCTGACAACAGAAGAGATGGGTCATCTAAGGGTCAGCGGTCACCGTCTTCCATAGACATCACAGGTAACAAAGAAGAGGTAAGAAAAAAGGAAAACAAAATGAATAAAGAACAAGAAAAATGTCAAAATACCTAGTAAAATAAGATCGAAGAAGTTCCATTGATAAAAACCTAAGTATTATTAAAATTAACTGGAAATGGTAGACTCAAAAAACTGGCGTGCATAACTGTATTGACGAAATACCTACATGGTTTTGACTTAATAGGCCGTCTCTAACCAGACTCACTCTCAAACAGCTCTGAACCAATCTAATCTAGACAATAATATTAGTATCTACGGCAAATCTCTGCAGCATGGTGGTTTAATATAAACGCACCTTTATTCTCACATGACTTAGAATAAAATTCAAATGAAATGTACTGTGTATAAATTAATGTTAATATGACAAACAACGAAATGTAATTGTCATGTTTAGTAAATGGTTTATGGTATCTTATTAACGTCATTTAAAATCGTGTTCACTGGGCAAGAAAACGTTAAAAATAAAGATTAATGAATTCTGGCTTTAGTCACTGATGAAGGGTCCGAGGACTTTAAAGTAAAATCTATAAATTGTCCTGCAACTATGCTATAATTACCTAAACAATTTTGAACACCTAAGGGTGGCCATTGACGATGCGTCCGATTGGAGTGCTTCCGAATGGAGGACATCCATTTGGAAGTACCTCCAAAGGAAATATTTGTTTTGGAAGCCGTTGACGATACGTCCATTTGGAATGCTTCTAAATGTATGGAGGCACTCCAAACGGACGCATCGTCAATGGCCACCTTTAGCGGTTAAGAAATCGGCCTCCTACTTGGGGGGTCTGGGTTCGAATCTTAGGGCACGCACTTCTGATTTTTCGGAGTAATGTGCGTTGACCTCGCTATAACGATGTCGTGACGAAACCTGCATACAGGAGAGTTCGCAAAACTCAAAGGTATGTGAATTCCACGTATCCTCACGCGGCCGCGTGGTGGACTATGGCCTTAAGGGCCTTAACCTTCTCAGAGAAGAGACTTGTGCCCAGCAGTGGGACATTTATGGTTTGCGATGACGAATATCTCGCCCCTTCGTGCGTGGACCATTTGTTTTTAACATAAAACTGTGGTACAATTTCCAATCTGAACTAAAACAATAGGGACTTCCGAAATCCGAAAGAAAATAAATATTTCGCGGGAACATGGAATGAACCGCTTTTAATAGAAGCGCGTTTATATTAAAGCCGGTTTCGGGCTTTAATTTAATGAACAAATTTCTATTCACGACGGAGTCAATGAGTGTGGAGGCGGTTAATATAATATCGTTCATTAGCCGAAACTTAGAATTCGACACCGCCATGCGCCACCCACAGCCGTCGGCGTCGTCCTGCCCACGTTACGATACAATTTCATTCAAGTGGAATATTGTCCAACGAATTTAGAAATAGGTATAGGTAGGTATCATATCATAGGTAGGTAGAAGCGCTCATAGCCCGGCGGCTTGCGTCGATCCTAAGCGATCGACAAAGTTAAGCAACTGCGGGCGCGGTCGGTAGTCGGATGGGTGACCGCTAGTGGCAAAATTTCTTGAGCGCTTCCGTGCTTCGGAGGGCACGTAAAGCCGTCGGTCCCGGCTGTTATCGATTGATAGCAGTCGTTAAGCCATGTCGGAGGCCTTCGGGCGGCTTGAAAACTTTCGACACTGGGTTGGCCACTAACCCCTCCACCAATCCGCATTGGAGCAGCGTGGTGGAGTATGCTCTAGGCCTCCTCAGTAATGAGGAGAGACCCGTGCTCAGTAGTGGGCCATTAGTGGGTTGTAGCTTAGCTTAGCTATAGGTAGGTATAAAGGATGGTCTTAGAAGGTTTTTATCTAGATTATTATGATAAATTAATTGATTTATGAATTGTGACACAAAGAAAGTGCCAGGACGACAATAAAAACAACTTTCAATTTAACACTGTTAATTTGACAGATGTTTTATGAGTACCTGCCTACTAGCTGTGAAACCAGTCCTGATTTATGTACACCGAAATAATGTTTATGTAGGTATATATATGTGTAATAATATTTATATAGTTATATTTTTTGGTTAATTAAACAACAATAATATTATAATTTTAAAGAAGGTAGTTTGAAAAAGCAACCAGGTTTCCTTGTCTAGAGAAAATCTGTTTGACAATAAAAAAATGATATTTTTTCTGAAATGAGGTTTAGGTACTTTATTTAGACCTAGACTGATACAATCATAGTTTAGGCTTAATTTATAGACAGAATATTTAAACATAGACCAATATTATATTACGGTCATGATTCGTTAGGACTTAGGACCTATATAGGTTCTACTCGTAGATAGAAACACTTTGAATTTAGAACGAAGTGCGCACGTAACATTCTATTCATAACCTATACTTTAGCATTTAGTGTTTATTATCGAGTATCTCAAAAGTTAATTGTATAAATTCCGATCAAATTATTTCCATGAAAAACTTGACAACATGATTATGATCGATTCGATGCCAAATAATAAACCGCTAGCAACAAATCAGACTGATGTCGGTACCACCTATTTATGACACAAATTCGAAATCCATTCATTCAATTTCAATATATTATTTTCTTTTTAATCGGTTTTGAACTTTTGACATGTAAATTGACACCTTTATATTTGGCCAGCGGATTAAACTTAAAAACGTATCTACATGTAGATGTATCTACCTATTTATTTATGTATTTTGGTATGATGTACCCAGGTACTCAGATTATACCCAGGTAGCTTAGGCCCTCTAAAAATTAGATGGGATAGTTTTTATTGATAAACGTTTTATCGAAAATCTGGACTCATGATATTGGTGTTGTATCGTTTCCATACAGAAGCCGCTAGTAAAATAGGTATTATACCTAAACATGGCTTTCCGCTTTTTACAAGTAATTAAAAAAATGTTGTTTACAATTCCAGATCATGTTAGGTGAAATAAAGCCCCAATAAAAACAATAAATACCTATTAGTTCGTTTTAGCTTTTTAGTACCTATTTAGGTAGGTACTGCAATGATAACTGCGCGTGAATTTTTCCAACTATCATTCTATCTCGACTAAGTAACTACGTACGTAGGTACTTAAATTGTTACAAAAACAAACAGACGTGCACTGCACAGCCTGGAAACCTTTTCAAAGCAGACGTTAATCTTTGACGACACCCTCGCCCCGTGCACTCGCCGAACAATGGCACGACACTGCTACTGCTACATGAAACTCATAGCTCCCTAGTACTGTCGCTTCATGCACTATAATGACTACGTAATCCTGTGATTTTAAAGTACCAATATTCTAAGCATCGCCGCAGTTCAGCCGTGACCACGATCCATGCAAGTTGGTCGAAATATCGGGGAATAAAATTTATATCATGAATATCCGCATCATAATAAAAAAATACCCCGTCGTCTCTAGAAGACCAAAAGCACTTATTGAACGAAAAAAGTAAACGACCAAAAAGTTGCGAAATTCGTGGCGTACATTTGAAACACGTCGATGAATCATGTTGTGATGTCAGAGTATAAAGCTATAAAAAGTTCATGCGAAGTTAAAAGGTCAAAGTTAGGTCAAACATATCGCATATCGAAAGAGTGTGTTACCAAGGCACTTAGAAATCGATCTGTAACGCTAACGACGGCGATTCTCATATTGAATGGAGGCTTTATTGTTTGGTATAAGTGATGAGCGGTCTACAAGTCGATTATATAAATAAAAAATTATGTATATTGATAAATGATCAGAAAGAAACTGAACCGCGATAAATTCAATAATAAATATATCCTTCCCTTTCAGAACCACATCTGATTAAGTACTATGGAATAATAAGGGTTATTTCCCAATGAAAAAGCAGAGACACGCGGTAGGTTTGACGGGGCAAAAGATTTCCGTATAATTAGATTTTGATAAATTTATATATAATTTATATTTAACATTTTTGTTTCACACCATAAAAATATTACATACTAGACGATAAACACAATACACACGAAAACACAAAATGGATAGCAAAAAATACAACATTTATTATGATTGAAGAAACACATTGTGCTAATTGAAAGATAATTCTGTAAAACTTTGGGGCCATATTGACTTAATGAGGGGTAATAATTATAATAATAGCAACATAGTTTTCCTTGTTAGCAATCGTTAAGCTTGTCAAGTCTTTGGGCGACATAAATCTAACACTTGGATTGGCCACTAATACCTCCGTCAATCTGCACGAGAGCGGCGCGGTGGAGTCCTCTAGAATTCAGTTATGAGCAAATATCCGTGCTCTCTAATTGGCCATTATTGGGTTGAAATTATATTAAACATACATCACAAAATAATACAATATTATTTCAAACATAATCGCTAGTTTCTTTAACTCGGATCGCGGCAAACTTTTAGTAGGTGTAGCAAATCGAGTGCGAATCAGTCGCATAACCTTGGAATAACAATGCCCTCGATCACCCATTGTTCCCTTCCACCGCCAGGGCACCCCGACGTCCCAAGGCCTAACTCCACCAAGTGCATCGGTCAACTCAATGGGCAATTATGTTGCAACAGTGTTTTTAACTGATTTTTATACCATCAATCCATCGAGAGTTTTCCGTAAAAATCCCACAGTGAGGAATACATGGGGCACACTAAAAGTTTTGCACTTCTAGCTAATCGAAGCTATTTGAATTTCGAATGTTTAATTTTTTAAAACGTTGCAACCTTGCAACCTTCTTGGTAATAAAAATAAAAAATTGGCGGGAAATCATTTGTCAGTTGTTTTTTATCACACATCAAAGTTGTACGTATAGTACGCAACGAAAATGGAATAAGTCGTATAGATTTTAGGGCGATGATTTTTCAAGATTTGAAAAGTTCTCTGTACGCGCAATACTGTGTAGCTCGTCTTCAAAATGCTTTTGGGAGAGAAGCACCTTGTTTGAGCACCGTGAGGCGATGGTTTGCTGAATTTGACGAATTTCGTGAAGGGCGGCCTTCAACTGCCGTCAACGAACATAATGTGGCTACTGTTAGAGCTCTTGTACATGGCACGTTTTTTTGACCGTACGGCGTGTTTGCCGTGCCGTAAAAAAAACGTGCTAGCGTGTACATGGCACGGCAAAGCTAACGGGCAAGACAACGGCCAGGTGCCGCTCACTTGGGATCTTTCATGAACTAATGTAATTAACAATATTCGTTATTTATGTTCACTTTACTAAGACAGAAATCAATTCAGTCAAAAATTAACTACTAGTTGCATCTATTTCTTTCTTATTTATGTAACTTGTCTTTCAAGCTCTTAATAGTATGTTTAAGTTTTAGTTGATTTCCAATTTTTTTTGGTGTGTATACTGTATACCTCTACCCATTCTATTTGTATTTCTTTCCTAAATCTTACGTTGCCTGGAAGAAATCGCTATATAGCGATAAGGCCGCCTTTTGTGTTGTGTTGTTTGTACCAATGTATTCTGGTATACAAACAATAAAGTGTATAACAGTATAAATAAATTAAAAATAAATAGAAGTCAGTTAAAAACAGTGTAGCTAGCCGGTCACTAAACCGTGAAAATGTCCGGCGTCGTCGACACACTCACGAAGACTGCCATACAACACTGATGAAAATCACGCCGTGCGTAGACGCGGCTCGCCGAGGGGGACGCACGGTGCATACGGCGGCGGCGCCGTGCCGTAATGCAGCCGCGACCGTCTACAAGCTCTCATAGTAATCCATACAACACTGACAACCGCGCCTACACACGGCGAATTTACCGTAGATTTTTACGCCAAAAAAACGTGTGTCTACAAGAGGCCTTAAGCGGCTAATTAAGGCAAACTCGCGGATTACCTATGAGACAATTCGAGGGCTATTGGGGATTGGTATGAGCCAATTTCAGAAAATTTTACACAAAGAATTTAAAGTTCGGAAACTTTGTTGTCGTTGGATCCCTCATGAACTGACAGTGGAGCAGAAGCGGGCTCGCGTGGAATGGTGCTCACAGATGCTACTGAAGTACGACCATGGACATTCTAATGCTGTTTATGACATTGTCACAGGAGAAGAAACGTGGATTTATTGTTTTGAACCCGAAAAAAACAGCAATCTTGTGAATGGGTGTTTGAAAATGAGAACAGGCCAACAAAAGTGAGGCAGGCGAGAAACGTCGGTAAAAAAATGATGGCGTTTTCTTCTCAGCCACGGGTCCCATCTGCACAATTCCACTTGAAGATCAAAAGAGTGTTAACGCCGCGCCGAGTAGTATTCTACCATTTGTTTATCCAGGGTGTCACAAAAAGTTCGCGAAAGGCGACCAAAAAGCCGCGTTCTCCTACATCATGACAACGCTTCTTCACACACGGCCAACCAATCAAAGTTATTTTTACTCTCCAAAAAAGTAAACTCATCCTGCACAAAGCCCCCATCTAGCCTGTGATTTCTGTATTTTCCCCAAAATCAAAGATTTTGATGAGAGGTTTCTCTTTTACCAACTCAGAAGAGGCAGTGATAGTGTTCAATCAGCACGTAGCTATAACATGCCTTCAGATCTGTGGCCCTCCTATTTTAAAAAATGGTTCGATCGTGTGAGAAAATGTTTAAAATGCAAAGAAGAGTATTTTGAAAAGCAATAAACATAATATTTAGGTAATAACATGTTGTTTTTTAAGTTATGCAAAACTTTTAGTGTGACCTACGTATAGCCATAGTTCACCAGTTAGTCAATGAATATAAAATTAAAAAAAATATATTTATGTCACTTTTAGGAAACGGTAGGCTAAGTACTAAGTACCCACCCTACCTATGCATACACCCATATGAAAGAAATGATTTGATATTGAGTTTGAAAATTACCAGTAAATAAGCACATACCTATTTACTAGCAGTTTAACTAGAGCATTTATAATATTATAATCAAGGGTCAATCCTCCGTTTGCTTTTGCGTTGCGAGCAAACGCGACGTTAACGACTACGGTTCAATGCGTGACTTATATAGAAACAAACCACTAAATAATGAGTTCAATGTACCTACCTTTTTCAGTGAACTACAACCTCGATTCAAGGACAAAACCAAACCTCATACAAATATAAATGAGGCTTTAAGAAGGTTCCTATGTAGACATGTATGTTGTTTGCCCTATACCTCGCGTTCTATTGCGCGCCAACGCCTGATTGTAACAACAAAGCAAATACACAGCTAATATACAATTTTCTTGGCGTTGACTTTAAAAGCGGCACCACTTGAACACAAAAATATATAACTAAGATTTTCAATAATAATACATAGTAGAACATAATTATTATACATATTATATGTGAGAATTGGGCTTGGGCGAACTGTAACTGAAGTCTTAAAACAAAGCACATCTAGTAGCAATAAATTCTTGATTTCCCTTGCTTTGAAGGGTAGGTACGTAAAGCCATGGGTCATGCTGTTATTGATAGATAGCCGGCAACGCTCGAGTTGGCCACTGATCCCTCAATCATTCCGCACTGTAAAATTGGTGAAGTAGGCGAGTATACCTACTCTTGGCTTCCACAGTTATGCGGGGAAATCTATACACATAGCATAGGTACCCTAAGGGGGACAAGTAGAGTACCCTGTAATAGGCCAGCAATAGCTTGAAAATATTACAGAGGCCTTAACCATCAATGGAGCCCGTCTCCCGTTGTAATTGACGTAAGAGAGCCTGGACCTCTACTCCACCACATCCTACATCCCTGCTTCATTTCGGAATGGGGAAGAGGCAGTTCAAACGAGGTTGTAACAGAGTTCTAAAATAATTGTCTGTCCCCATATTTTCTACTCTTTCAAACTGTCAAATTTCGACACATACCATTATTTCTATGAACTAAGTATGTATAAATTGTATACCTTGAGGCTTGAGGTACATAAAATCTACATTGCATTCAGCCAATGCGCTCGTACCATCTCATAATGTACCTATACCAAAGCACTTTACAGGAATCCCGCGTTCCGTGTGGTAAGGACTCAAGCTCCTTACGTTGCAATCCAATTTATATAACGCTAGTGTCGAGGACGGTGAAAGAACTGCAATTCCTACAATAGCCACAATTGCTTCTATTGTGAAGCAAAATTTGCAATTCAACTGCGAAAGAAAGAGAAAAAATGTCTTATCAATCATTGTTTACATTTTGTAGAGCCAATAAAAGCCCCAATAATAGATCTTCTCGCCTATCTTCCATACACGCACACCGATGAGCTACATTTTTATTATGTGTATAGAAAACCGAAGAAATACAATTTCTTAGAAAGTTCGATTGCTAAGATTGATGGAGTACTTTACCTTTACGATCGATCTAAGGTATTTACCTTACGAAGCCTCCATTCAAATGCTCTCTAATAAATAAACTTAACAAAAGTGTGTGAAGTTGGTACAAAAGCAATGTTTATTACTTCTATACAATTTCATTTAAAAAGAGGAAGCTACAGCGTTCGAGAGAAAGGGGACTATCTCGAGTGTGGTCGGCATAACAATCAATTTATATCCTCCTGCGATGGCTCAATAGAGGACCGCCCGCGTAGTGTGGGCGGTGATACTTATCGATTGTCAATACATTCGTGCGTTGGACGTTCTCAACTTTGTATCTGATTTTATTGCACAAAATCTCCTAGTTATGGATACTTGGGCGTATACGGCTAAAATTAAGGTTAGCCAGCTAATCCGAAGTTTATTTTTGAGATGCAGTTAATGGGGAAGAAATAACAGGTACATTCATTTAACTAAACCATCTACGCTTAGGTTCAAAAAGAGAGGTGTTGGTCGCGGTCATCCGAAAATGACGAAGCAAATTAATATGGAAACAAAGATAAAAGGAAAAATAAGTAAGTAAATGAACATTGAAATAAAAGTAGGTGAAGGATGAAGATGAATAAGCAGTCTCAAAATCAAAGCCTATCTAACATTAACTGTGATATATTATAAACGGACAAAAAAATAGAGCAATGTTAAAATTTTATAACACAAGTAAGCTACAAAAAAAATGAACATTCTTACACCCACTGATCCACATAACTCTCCTAATGAAGCAACCGGGTGTAACTTCAAAACAAAAGCATTCAAATCAAAGTATTGATCGCCTAGCTGGCGTAAATCTGATAGATAAAGTCTATCAAGTGCATAGAGATATGATTCAGATAATGCGCAACGTTCACAGATACTAAAAATATAAAGCGACCGATAAACAGGCTTTTGTTGACCCGATAACTTCTATAGCTCCGAATAGTCCTTGAAAGCTAGGTTTTGGTGGACCTCAATTGAGAAACAACAGTTCTTTGTGAAAACTGATATCGATGGCCTTTACACCAAAGCGTTTACAAAAGAAACGAAATAGCTACAATACCTCTTTGGCGAAAACGTTAAAAGATAGCTACAGAAATGCTTTTATCATTAAATCTTCGCGCAGTAACTAATTGACTCCTACCTCGCTCCCCAGTCTCCAACGTCGCCTCACGCTACCCCACATCCCCCTCTATTCGTTTAATTTCGTGTCGATGACAGCTGTAAGTTCATATTATACAGGGTGACTCTACTTTGTTCGTAGAGCTGTAAGAAGTGGGGAAAGGTTGACAGTAATAAATCTTTCATAACTGTAACTACACACCTATAGGTACGCATTTAGTAAAAGTACTTTGGTGCATATTATTGAGTCCTTAGTTTCACACCAAGAAAGTTCACGTTACTACAAGTGATGTTACTTACTAAATTATCACTATTTAAAATGAATGTTTTTATGTGGTTATAATGGCTGTACATTAAATCAATAAATAACGCTACACACTCAAAGCCCCACACTAGGATTCCCTGTGTCGTGGGTGCCTTGGACAACACACAAGACAAGGACACACACCCAGACCGAGAATGGAAATTCAAATTCATCATTCAAATCGCCCCCTCGCTGGGAATCGAACCCCGGACCCTCGGAACAGCGATCCGGCGTGTTAACCATTGCGCCATTCGGGTCGTCAAATTGTGTATTAATCTTATTCATCATTCTTATTCGTCATTCAATTGTGTATTCGTCTTATGGTTATTATTTTGTATTAAAATATTTAAAGTTGTAATAATTATTATTATCGATGCAACCGCTCCTCACTATTTAACGTATCATAGCCGATGCGACGTCGCATTCGAATGCACAAGATGCAAAGTAAGACCGAGGACTTGAACGTGATCGTTGAATGCAGGTCAGTGGCGATATGTCCGCGAGTGTTATGGACTGAATGGGCAGTATCCAATTCATATTTATAATCTCCATTGATACTAGTAACAGTTTGGTAAGAGCAATAGGTGTCACTTACGGCTTTTTATTTGTTGCTTTACGTACCTACTAAGTAAACTAATTTATCAAGAGATTATGTATAAAGAGATTTTAAAAACCGCTAGTTTAACCAATCTTATAACATTATAAGAATGCGTATAACATTAGTAAGTATAGATACATAAATAATGAGAGAAGTATTTTTATTTACACACTAATGGACACCCTCGCTTTACTTGGGGACACTTGTATAACTTGTATACTTGTATAAATAAGTATAAAATTTTATCCGATTTTTACAACATTTTTCACAGAGCATCTTACAAGATTCACTTATTGGTCTTAACGTAATTGATTAAATAGCCTTAAGCCTTCCTCGGTAAATGAACTACCTACTATGCATCACAAAAGGATTTTTTCGATTCGAGCCAAGTAGTTCCTGAGATAAGCCCGTTCAACAACAAATAAACAAACTGTTCAGTTTTATAATATTAGTATAGATACATAAGAATTATTACAGGTTATATTTTTAGACTCGGTCGCGACTAAAATAACCACCTTTCTATAATTAGAGGCGCGTTCACGCCGCCGCATGATTCAGCGCGGGAAATGGGAGGCTATTCTGATGTTTATCAAACTATTTTTGATGTTCCGAGATGATTCTTCAAAGTAATACCTCCAACTTAACTGTTTTGTTATGATTGACGATCCCTTTAATCACCTACCTAACTATTTTTTCTTACCGGAGGGAAGATTTAATAAACATCGACTTCCATAGGGAACCTGTAATTATATCGCCTTTAGGTACATTAGAACTGCCTTAAATTAACAGCTATTAGACACAATTAAAAAAGCTTCGGTAAACAAATTCCATTACGTATAAAAAACTTCAAAGAAAAGTAGAAAAGTTTGGCAAATATTAAAAAAACGCATTCTAAAATGCAACTCAAGCAATTCGCAGCTGCTAAAAAAATTGTAAATCGATTTTAGTTTTAATATTAGAATGAAATTAAATTAAATGTGTGTATGTAAAGTTGAAAAGCAAGTGGTGCTACAAGCAATCGAGCAAAATGTTGAACACATTTGAAATAAATGTACCTAAACAGGATCCTTAATCATGCTCAATTAAGTACATACATCTTGTTGTAGGTATCTCATAACATTAAAAAATTTAAAGTAAAACTTTACGAGGTGATAAAGCATGTAAAACCGAATTCGATAAAAATATCGTGCGTTTACAAGATACGACACTCATCCTATTTCCTACCCCGACAAAAACGACGCGTGTAAAATGTAATCTTGATACTAGTGATGTGATCTGCGATAAATAAGTTTGCAGATAAATATTTATTTTACAAGATTAATGCAAAAAAACCTTAGACATGGCAAGAACATTGGGGTTAGAACGAGAGTTTCTGGTGGTGGAGACTGGTGAGGCTCGGGGAAGCTCAATGGTACTTCAATTGTTGGGCGACCAAGCCGACCAACTGGCCAACCCATCAGGAAGTTCCTATCCGCACCTATCCCCCAGAGGAGAATGCTCTAGGCTTCCTCAACAATGAGGAAAACACGTGCTCAGTAGTGGGCTATTAATTGGTTGCAGCCAGCCTTAAAATATAATACTTATATTTTTATGGAGTTAAGGTAGCAAACGAGCAAGCAGCCTGTGACCTAATACCAAATTTGCACAACTCACGATGAATCACTAAGTTTCGAATCACAATTTGCCACCTAACACCCATGCGATTATTGCATTAGGTGAACTTCACACAAATTACAGCGATTACGGCATAACTTTTGGAGTTATAATTAAATAAGAATATATTTAATATTTTGATAACGTTTCTAACACGAAGAACCTGCTTAAGGAGATTTTTTAAAATTGAATGAAGGTTTGCTGAACGAACATGCAGCACCATGCACCACCCTTCCGCTGTCGCCCATGAGTCCCATGACAACTGCGGCCGACCTAGAACCAAACTCAATTCAGGTTTTTTCAGATACTAGGTATAGGTATAGTTTGTTCTACACGGGGTTCTTTTTGAGGACCTAGTGAGGTAAATAAATAATTTATTTTTGACATGGGTTTGTTTTTACATTGCTTAAGACAATGATATCTGCTAAATGTTCTATATTTCATTTTATTTCACAAAAAACAGTTCCTATGTGATCAACTAACTCGACCTGACTTAGCTCACCCCTCCACATACCTACCCAGACAGTGTCAAGGAATGGGCTGAAATTAAGGATAAGGCCTGGTGATATCCACCTGGCTGCAAATGGATTTAATCCATTTGCTTATAATACCACTATCTATAATGAGACTCTTGGATAACCCTAATAAGGTTCCGCCCTAACTGTTTCTTCAACATAAATTATAGACAACATAGAACCAGAAAGTCCTAACTACCACTAATCTAAATGAACATTAATTCAAAAGTACCAAGGGAGGTTTTCGTTCACTGCATTAATTTGCAGTTTGCAAATAAGACAAAGACTGGTGTGATGTGATAATAAACCTTAATATTCATAAAGTAAGACTTATTATCAAAGTTGTAGATTCAACGCACGTGCAGTATGATGTGATTGTCGAAAGTTATGGAAACGTTGGCTTCCTACAAGTTCCTTAGATATAACACGTTCATAACGCAATTAGTTCAACCAATGATGTTGGAACTACTTCTCTGAAAATACTTATATTTAACCGCAACTCAGGAAATACTGCACTAAAAGCGTATATATAATCGCAGTCGCACATGGGGTCTTTATGCAAATTTTTTGTGATGTATTACAATTCTGATATTACTTATCATAAAACATAGATATCTTCGCTGCCTGCATAATATTATTTAGTTATTAGATCTATAGACGTATTAACGATTATTATTATTTATAGATTATTTATAGATGTTTGCGATAAAAATATTTAAAACCTCTAGCTTTTTACCCGACTGTGTCGGAAGGAAGGTATGTAATGTCTTTAACATTGTTTAATTCATTTCGTTCACTACACTAAAGTAGTACACAATGGTGTTTTAATTTTTTATACATAAGTAAGTGTATCGGTTCATCCGCAATCCACAAAGGTGTTAACAAGCGACATTCCTTAACCATTATTCTTTATTTGAGAGATACTTAAAACACACATAATCTAGATAGACGTGCTGATTCTTAAGAAATGAGTACTCAAACATTTGCACTCATAAACTGACTCAATGGGAAAGTTAGTCACTGTACCGACTACGTTGGCTAACCAAATGACGAAGCGCACATATCCAAATCATATTGTATGACATCAAGCATCTGCAAGCTTTTAAACTGGGTCTGTATTTCGTTTAGAACATGCATTAGAAATATGCTTTGTATATGAAGTATACGTCCACGACTATAATCTGCTTCAGAGCTGATGTTGTACCACATATTCTGTATACTTATTTAATATGTTTTATCTGCCTGGTCCGATAGCATTTTGTAAAACCATCGAACAGAGTAGGTATAGGTCTAGCTCATCAGAGCCACCCGACATCCAGCCAGCACCTTTTTGATTGACCTTTAGTCAAAACTTGACAATACGATTTCTTCTTAATTATAGCTTAAGCCTATCCAAAATACATACCTATCTATTCCACATCTACTCCAATTTCCGGGCATTCTTTTTCCGCATGCACAAAAGGTAAACGTCAAAATCATCATCAACATCGTTATCGTTGCAACCCTTAACTGAGCCAGCTGGGAACCACTCCTGTCTCAAAGTGAGGGGGCCGTAGTCATCACGCTGGCCAAGTGCAAGTTGGCGGACATTGTCATAGGGTGTGACACGTTAATCAACTGTCAATTAATGCCATGCGTCAATGTTATCAGCATCGATCCATTAATGTCCCATTACAGAAGAGTCCAAGGACGTACTCTACCGCGTTGGTAGTGTGAAAGTGTGATACGCTATTTAAAAAGCTTAATTGGACGGGTTTCCATGTTATCATTAATTCCAAGACTTTATTAAACATATACATATAAACATACTTTACTCATCCAATCCTAATGTCATTCAGTAGGAAAGTGTCTAAACACCGAGAGAAGATAGCCGTAAGTACCTCTGAGTAGGAGAAAGAGGACAACAATACGAAAGATGAGTCAATCCGTAGTGTTGTTTCACTAAATATTAATGACGACCCCGTAATTGATATTGACTCAGCGTACCAAACCAAGCTTTTAATCCAAAGGTTACAAAAACCAAACCGATAATGATTCATTGTTTCATGATACAACGGGGACCCTAATTCAAAATACGGGTCACTGACCCCTTATTATCATTATAACCATTATTAATGAAATCCTGTGTCAAAATTGTAGATGATTTTTGGCATCAGCGGAAACTGATAAAACGGATACCACTTCATTATTCGTACGTGTCTATAATAACAACGTCCTATTATTGTGAATAGCACACGGCAACAAAAAATATTTGCATACAAATTGTAATTCAAGCATCATGACATTAGATCATTTAAGAAAAACAGACAATATGAGTCTTGGTAAGATGAAAAACGGTTTACCTATTACCTTGGATTAAATTTTTTCAACCTTCATCCCATCCACCGACCTATTCCGGGGCACGTCCATATTGATGAAGGAAACCTAGAACGCTAGTACTCCACGTCCACCACGCCACTTCATAGCGGATTGCTAGTAGAGCTAAGGGTCTACGTACGTAACGTAACGTACCTTAGTACGTTCGCATCGGAATCTGGCGGTGTCTATACTATACCTTAACTTCTTTGGCAGTCGCCCATTACACCCTATCAATTACACCAGTCATAACACAATTCGATCAATCATTCAGGGTCTACACATGTCCTACTTATAACTAAATTAATCATCATATTTTCTTTTTCGTGAAAAAAATGAATCCTAGACGACTTGTAAGATGATTATCACACTAGCTTAGAGATTGAGCAGGTTCTGTAAAACTCCTTATCCTTGGTTTATATGTCCTACAGCTGACATTTATCAACAAATTCAAGACGTGCAAAATTACGTAAATTCTATTCATAAATAGACATCACACAATAGAAAGAGACAAATGACAAAGAGCGAGACGAACTAGGAAAATTGATACTTTCGAAACGTTACACCAGCTACCACAAGCAAACGGCGCGTTTCTTATTACCTCGCGTTCCTTATAAGGATACAGTGCGAGTATGACACTACAAATTCCTGTATGGTTTCGAAAACCTTAGGAAGACTATTGTGTGGTAATTGGTTCGGAGAAATATTAAGACTTAGTGCGTATAGCATCCACAAACCTACTATGGCAACAGCCCACGAAAAGTACCACGGAGTAATTGGATACTTTTTTTTAGACAAATGCTGACACTGAGAGACAAATCATCGGCTTTATTTATGCTTAATTTCATCTACATGGAGTGATAAAAAGATGGCTTTTAAAAATTCCGTCTAAATATTTATTGTATTGTCTTTGTGTCAATAGGGCACAAGCGAACAGACAAAGTTAAAGGATCGCCGTCGACCTTACATTAGTAAGCAAAGGCATCACCATTGTTTGTCGGGTGAGAAATAAGGAAGAGAATAGAAAAGAAAAGAAATAGGAGTCCCAAACTTCGAGCAGGAACACGACCGTTTGGCGGGTACTCAACGAAAGGGAGAAAATGAGAGGGTGGTAGTTGGCCAGTTGGACTTGAGTCCTTCAACCAAGCATAAAGCGGCTTCTATGATCTCTTACGTCGCCCTAGCCTGCTGGCATAGAAATGGGGTCAGTATTGGAATACTGCTGTGGATTTATTGATGTTGCTTGGAGGCAACACCTATAACTCCACTCCCTTCAGGAAACTTATTACGACCACAGAAGATAAGAATGGGATACCTTAATTTTAAATTAGGAATCAATATACCTTAACGTATTGTAAATTATAACCTTTGATTGACAGTATTAATTAAATACAACAAGACTAATGACTATGAGCACATCCATAATTGCATAATTAACTCAGACAACACATATTAAGTAGGTATTAAGTATATTCCTGCTATACCATAATGATTCAATCGATCCATGCTGGCGCCAACGATACATTTGAATTATGTAAACGATTTACCTAGCGAGGCATCCTATTCACACTCATTACCCTATTAATCAACAATTACAATGCCTGACATTAATTGAGAGCACGCATGTGCAATTTATAATTCTGAGTAAATCTATTGCTTAGGAGTTTCCGAGATAAAATATAGGATTGTATTCATTCATTACATTTGTATTTACCTACTACAGTACTACTTTATATGCTAGACTATTCAGTTAATAGGTAGGGCTAGGCTTCAGTGAGCCCAGCTATATAATTTTGTGGTTGGTCAGAGGCATTTCAACAGTTCCCAGAAAGCGTTGATCCTACCTTCGTCGTTTAATCGACTACAATTAAAATATACTCTGACTCGTGAAAATTCATTCCAATCACGAACGAAAGAGAAAATGCAGTACGACGGTGGTATCGCAAAAAGTTGGCTACTGAAGTCGAGATAAACCTTCACGGGGGAATAAAAAGTCGAAGATCGAGACCGACCAGCTATAGATAACATAAGAGATAGAAATGCCCGTCGGAAAACACACTTGTGTGTGAGACTGTAACAATACAAATATGTAAATAACAGTTTTCTCCAAGACTAACAACGGTAGCAACGCCTCAATATTGCCTTTGATGTGATGTTCGAATCAGGCAACAACATCATACCATGAGGTGGGTTGCCAAATCGTTTTCCTAGTTTGGAACTAGCCTTCAGCTTTACCACCAAGCAAGCCGTTTTATTAATTCAATAAAAAAACTGCATCAATACCAGCAATTGTAAAGGGCTTCCCTTCGGCCAATCCGTACTGAATGCTCTAGGCCTCCTCAGTAATACGGAGACCCGTGCTCAGCAGTAGGCCATTAATTGGTTGTAGCCAGCCAAAGGGCATCATCCATAACACAAATTACGCAAATCTGTTTAGAGCAATAACGATTGTTAAAAATTGATTATCCGGGACTGACTGTTTTACGCGCCCTCCGAAACACGGAAGCAGACAATAAATAAATCTAGCGGTCACCCGTCCAACTGCCGACCGCGCCCGTTATTGCTTAACTCGGTTGATCACTTAGGATCGCCACAAACCGCCGGGCTACGTACGCTTCTTCATTGAACAATACTACAGAATATATGCCATTTCTACTATCTTACTGACACATGAAATACCAGCCGTATTCGGAATGCGTGATTTATAAAGCAAGTTTATCTTTCTGTTCACAGTCTATTGTCTCAATGACTTTGAAAAGATATTTTTATTATTCATAAGTGTTATTGCTAGTACTCTTTAGACAAAGAGGTATTGGATGTCGATGCGATGCGCGTGAGCTGTCAATGAATCATGAAATCAAGACAGGTATTATCCGATATTCTTGAAATTACTTTCATACTTTCCCATGCAGTTTTTCATTTGCTCTTACCATAATTTTGTGAATATCAATATTCTTGAACCTTATGTTTTCAAACAGCAATAAATTAATATATGTAATTCATATCTTAATAGGCATAGATCTCAACCGAAATAATTGAAAAAATAACACACTGTTTAGAAAATCGATATAAAAACGAAAAATAAATTAAAAGTAGGGTAGACTTTAAAGTAGGTAATGCTATAAAAAATGTAGAACTTCAAATATCATAATGGAAAGTATTATAATCTTTGCATTGGTAACCAAGCTACAAAACCAACCTTTATAAACGAAACCCACATCATCATTCACGACAAGCGCCGATGGATAGATATATTATCACCAAAAAATTATCAAGACAAGTTCCTAGATTTTGAGTAATAACATCCCGAGGCGCGCGAACGCGCAGTTCTAAATTTAGCCGAGCCTTAACACTGCTGGGGAATTCGGAGGTTCAAAGACCTCGCGAACCGGCCTCAAATCATGCCATGAATCGGTAAATTTTAATGAACTTACGAGCTTCGACAACGGAAGCCGACTGAAGATAAAAGCCCACGCGAATTGTTACTACAATGTCAGGGACGCGTAAGGTCAAAGTCAATTTATGATTTGTTGTGTCACTAGCCTACAAACGCTAAGACCAATTTATAGTGGGACTGCCTCATATAGACATTTATCGTCATGACAACATTAAGAAGCATCAATATTTTATTGCCTGTCGGTAGCCAGTGGAGTGTCAACTTGCTTTCCATCTTTACAACCAATACAAGTTAAAAGATCTCACAGCTGAGTCCAGGAGGGTGCTAGATAGCAAGACAATCCACCTTAGCACTAAAATTAGAATTGTCGACATGTCAAACGAAACGCAAGTGCTGACCATGTTAAGTGAAGCAGACACAATCAGATGTGCACCATTGTTCCCTATGATAAAATAACGTGAGCCCTTCCAATGATCTAGAACAACCAGTAGCTCCCGTTAATAAATAAAATTGGTACCGCTATCTATTACATCGTATTGGACACCATTGAATGGAATAAAAATATACTAACCATCTCACCAATAGAAAAATGTGATGAAAAAGTTATACTAGATTCTTTTACCCTGTAGTAGTCACAAAATTAATTGGAACCATTCATGTCATGTCAATGTGCAATACATCAATAAAAAGGAACCTCTGTATAAAAAAGCCAATGCTAATAAGCATTTGAAAGTCAAAGAACTGTAAAGGCAATGCCATGGGGAATTAAATCAAGAGATTTTGAATTTATAATCCACGCCGGGCTCAAACCCTAGCAACAAAGAGGAGAGTCGTGACACTTTAAACAAGTAGAGCTTACACTGCCATAGTTTGTTAGCTTGCTGATGGGACTGAAACTGCCAAAAGTTAGTAGCAGAAAATGTTTGCTTATTCCAAAGTGATAGTATAATAATCTGAACTAGGGTACTGATTGGGGATTTGATTTGAGAAATAAAATTATTTGCTAAGACCGGTGAAGTGATAGATACATCGTGGAGAAATAAAGTTCTTAACGTTCTCTAAATAGCTGAAAGTTCAATGTCAAGATCAAGAAATTTGCGCTCTACCAGCATTGTACCCTGGTAGGTTATCTGCCCTGAGAGATCTAAATATAAATACAAAACATTATAGTAAATAGTCAACAAGCAAGCCGACGAAACTTCGCATGATCATCTTAAAATGACCATGGTGTCCCGTCGTCGTCATAAGTAGGTACCAAAAGCGTCACCGAAGGCTTGCCGGTAAAAAAGAAGAGATAAGAAAGAAATAAGTTCTCTTCAAAAAAAAGAAGAAATTTAAAACCAGAAGTGATAAAGTTGAGGATAAATCCAGACTATAATGCTCTATTTATAACATTTACTAGCAGGTACTATTTCACCCCGCTATATCAATGCAGCGGTTAAGTTATCATTGCGTGTTCCAAGCCATATTTCATTGTCGCAGGAAACTATTGCGTAAGGTCGTCGTGTACCTACATACTGGCACTCGTCCAATACTATTAATGTCCTCGACTGAATAAACCTTACATGTACTCCACAGCTTCCTTTACTGGACAGCATGATATAAGGATTCTGCGTCATTTTCCAAAGTTCTGTTTTAAGTCCAATGACTGAAAATAGATTTTGGAGTACATTATGTATATTGGTGTTATTGTTATTTGAATAAGACAATAATTTTCCTGATCTTTGTCCGAAGTCAGCTACCATATCTTCCAAATATCTATTGATCCTAAATATAACATCTGTAAAAGGTAATACAAACCTAATAACAAATAAGTGAAATGACGTGATTCGAGTTGCTACCAAATGGAGTTAAAGATTATTAACACAAAGGTTGAAGATATTGATCACGGCCGTAAAATTTTTGACAAAACAGTAGGTTTAATATGACAATTCTGTTTAAACATAAGTAGCTAATGTGAGCAACATAAATTTAACTTCAGTGTATGCTAAATCTATGGTGAACACCCAAAAATAGCAGATGGAACAAATGTCGCATTGCATCCGGAAAAGTAACGTAAGTAAGTAACTATACCTTATTATTCTAAGGTTCAATCAATGTTACAACGGAATCTACACAACTAATTAATATTTACTGGAGAATAATATAGGAATAGACAGAGCTGTTCAGTGAATAATAAATTAATTATATGACAGCAACTCTCATACGCGGTACTTTGTATGGACGTTCAACAAAGTGTATAATCACATTAATTAGATTACTCCACGCATACATTTCATGCAATTACATCAAGCCCATTTGTCCAGTGAATCGAAATATTATAATGGCAGGTGTTGAAATTGGAAAACTGACAAAGACTAATCAAGCGAAACCTGATCGGTTGAACATGAATTAGTTTACTTGCGTGAATAGTTATGATTATGTAATGCAGAAGAGCTAAAGGCGACTCATTATCAAATTCACAGCAAACAGCAGTTGAAGACGAAATAATTAAGAACAAAACAAAAGTGTAAAAGCAAATACACCTCTTTAACTGTGAGATATATAGTAGATCTATATAATCAACTCATGCAATGCGTAAATAAATGAAGTCTTCACGAAGCCACATGCATATTTTATATCCTAAATAAACATAGTAGCTAGGTTTGCAACGGTATCAAAACGCGCGAAAAGTCTAATTTCAGTTGTTTTAAAATGTGAACTCTCTTGGTGGTATCCAAAGCTATTTATAAAAATTTTGTCATTGCTTCCAATGTTGTTTAGAGTAGGTACTATCAACCATACAATGTTGATAAATCAAGCTGATTCGATTCTTCAATTTTCGAAATTCGCTTAAACTTCGGATTTTGAAACATGAGATATCAATGGAACGTAAACAAAACATTTTACTTACAACAACTTTATGTTACCTATTTTAAGGAAAGGTTTGACTAGAACTGAACTTAGAAATATTGACAAATGTATTGATGTTATAGATGTTGACCAATGATCCAAGATTACGTCACGTTGGGATTAACCTAAAATGTGAACACCTTAGAGTTTTATCAAATACGAGCCAGACCTTTAATATTTCATTTAGATATTTCACTCATTCTAATCTGCTATTATAAGTATTGCTATTGTTTTTAATTGAAGTACATTAAACGTTATTGTCCATAATAATAATTCGAAAATGATGTCAATCTTAAATTTTATATAATACGAGCATAATAGGTACTTAGATATCCGATAATAATAATAATTTTGCTCGGATATACTCAACTTTGTTGTGAATCGAATTAAAAATCGGTCAGTAGAACAATGACTCCTTATGGTAAACACGACAAAAGTAGAAGGCACAATTAGTAGTTATGATTGTTATCAAGTTGTGTTATGGTTTCAAATCACGTGATGGTAGGAACTACTGACTAATGATTTGGGTCACAAAACGGTCTGAAGACAGAGTTACTTATTTTTAGAGTCTGTTCTAACTTTAGTTTGTTTGCAAAATTATGACCTATATTGTGTTCTTCTTTAGTTTTCCTCCGCATAACCGTATATTTATATAAGGTAATAGTCAGTGTTTCTTTAACATTTTCTAAATTTTCCAACACGCCAAAAAGTTTTTTAGCTCCGTCTTTAGTTTTATTATACGCATGGTCATGAATCCCTGTGTATATAAATTAGAGAATGGCAAATATCCATACCTTCTTCTTTATATGTTTCTATTAAATGCTATAGAAATTCAAACCCAAAGTGGATTGGTTCTCTGGAATTGGGAGCGGATGCTGAGCTGAGACGACCGCGATAGTCGTAGCTCGACGCCTCAACAGTCGCGATTTCATTCAATTGAATTACATTCGTAAATTGTGGGGGATAATACCACCTACAATCTGACGCCACAGTCGTAAAACCGCTTGAATGGTGTAGACATTGGGTGTAGAGAAAGACGGCATTCTGTCAGTGGATCTTCTATGCTCTTTCATTAGGAACAGCTGTTGACATTCAAATTAAAGATTCATCATACTTAAGTAATTCTGCGTCTGAATTAGAATCTTGTTTAAAAATATTTCTTAAACATTTTACGCATTTATCATAAGTTTGCTACATCGATTCTCAAGGGAGTATCCCGTCGTAAATGTATAACTTTAATGTTTGATTTATGAGATCTAATGTATGCACAACAATGTCTACAACTTTATAGGGTCTATTGATCGGAAATGGTAAGCAATCATAAATGTAAGTAAAGTTATACTCAATTAGCTCCTTGAAGACGAAACCACTAGTTGACATTTATCACGATCGCTTTCATCTTTTGGCACGTTATCATCTGGCAGTCGTTAAACCTTGTCGGAAATCTTCAGGTGTTCCCGTAGCTTAAATATTTAGCGAGATCTAGCCTCTAAAGCAAAGCTTGTTTACGAATCACTGAGTTTAAGAAGTACAAGTACAACTTCAAAAGCGCCAAATATGTAAATAAGATTACAAATCATCCAGTTAGTAAGTGTGTACATGTCGTTATAAATTAGCTCCATCGCGTGCAGTTTGGCGATTACTTTAAAGAAACGTAACAAATATCGACAGTTTAAATGAAATACTAGAATACTGCATACAAGCAACTGGATCTGACTTCGGTGGACAAGTAGGATACATAAATAAATATTTTAACCGTTTATTAAACTACAGATTATGTATATAAAAAAAAATATTTTTGAGTTTCTCGGTACCCAAGTTGACACATTGATTAGTCAAATCCAACTCATTATTATTATAACGGAGGAGTTTTATGCCTGTGCTATAACTGTGAGGAGCAAGGTCAGCAGGTGGTTATGTGAGATGTGGCGAGGCGAGGGCAGTTTCGGTTTCGGCATTCTGGTGATGCGAGATTTGGAGTGGAGACGTGCTATAGAGAGGAGCGGTGTTTTTGAGGAGAGGAGGGTAGCATTAGTGGACAGGAGAGGAGAAAGTTCTTTCTTTTCAGGTTTTTTATTAAAATGTTACTGACCAGCGACCTGGCCGGTACCTAGGTATTTGGAAATACGACTGAAAAGTTGTCAATACATTCATCATTGAATAAAATGTATACTGAAGTTGTAACACGAGCGCTATTTATTTTAATTTTAATATGATTTTAATTAATTACTCGTAACCAACGGATATACAGACACACTGTTATTGTATCCAATTGTTACTGACACTATCATATTCAATTCGCGTGTTGTGCTGTGATTATGCTTCAAAAATTGCAAAGCACACTACCAAATAATTCATCAATAAAAGTCATATTTTGTTTTCACTATTTACTTAGTTTCTAATTTCGGTGGTTTATATGTAATAAAATTAATTTTTAAAACTTCAATATTAAAATATAGCCATATAAGTTTGTTTATACTTAGTATTCTTCATGTCAAGAGCCATTCACTCTTGTTAAGATTACAGATCTATACAAGTTCCCGAAAAAGTCGTTTCCCTCTCAAGTCTTGATTAACGACTCTCTTTTCAAAACCTCGATAGTAACGTGAATTTTTGAACCATATGTAGTAATACGTTTAATCGAACTTTACTTGCATTAAATCGAATAAAATCGTATTAAGATATCGCTTGTCCAAGAACTTCTCGTACAAGAATAGTTATCGGGTAATCATACTCTGATTCAGCTATTGGCGATGACTGTATTGTGCTATCTTTATCCTCATTCGCTACTCTGCGACTAAAAAAGGGTTAGAGTAACCACGTAAAGCTATTTTCTTTCGTAACAGTTCTATTTTACGGGTACAATTTCTGATTCCGATGAGACTAAAATAATATAACTTTTTTCTTTAAATACCTTGATTCTGAAGACTACCTATGTATTTTGCAATGCCATTTGAATAAGCACATATCCAGTTATCCATCCACATCTCATTAGAAATCGAATTTATTAATTCGTCCAGAAATTGCTTTAATGTCTGTTTAAGTCATCACAATAATTTTATGGTGAAGTCATCTTTCCCCAACGTTAGCGACCCTTGCAGCAAAGTTGTTAATTAATATGTGAGCGTTTACAAAACGAATGGCTGGTGGCTGGGTTTGGTCGCCCATCTAAACGGCCATTTAAATGTAACTAATGACCACACTAAATCTTTAAGAAAGATGTACATAATTATAACAGAGGAGACATTAGCATCATTTGCCGAAATCACAACATATTGAAGATCGGTACAAGACCAATCTGCAGATTCTACCTTCAAAGATATACATAGTACAATAAAAACTTCGAATAAAAAAACTATTTCTGGATGGGCTTTCAGGCCTGTTACAATACAGTGGACTTCGATTTTACGGATGTCCATAGTTTGTCGGCAATTCATATCGAAAAACTCCTATTAGATTTTGATCTCGACCCTAACATGCGCCTTTCTTCCTTCGGAGCTTCTCTCCTTTGGATGATTTATTAAGGCAACTCTGGAAGGTCGGTATCCTAAATCTATTAAGATTTAGATTCTCATATTTTTACATCACTTTCCACATACTTATCACTAACTTACCTTAGGTACCTATATCGTTTTAATTTTAAAATCATTTTCTGCGAATAGGTATAGTTCGGAAGATCTCGAAGGATTTGGTTCACCTGTCGTGGAATAAGCTAAACAACAACAAGTCGACAACCTTTAATTTCTTTATCGTTATCAAACCTAGTGGGTACACACCACTTGGAATGAGATGAATTCGTAGATTCGAGTAAATCTGTTCGTGTAGGGCGATTTCAGTACAACCATAAATAGATCGAGTTCAGAGGGGTGATTAGTTTATGCGAGGGCGTAAGTTCAGCTGTCGAAAAACAACATCCGACAGCAGCAACCCACCCAGGGCCCGTATTTGGAATATTTCTACGTACCTTACGAAAACAATCAGCCGGTAGGCGCCGGTATTCCAAATATCAAACACTGACTCAACACTGCACTGAATAAGCACGGTTTTCACTCAGGATTAATTTCTAATCGCACTACGAAGCAAAGCACAGCTGGTTGTATTTTTTGCCGGGACTGTCACATGTGTCCTTGAGGGACGCGATACGCCATGTTGTTTTGGAGACGGGCGCGTGGCGACTGCGCGCAGCCGCCCTGGTAGCGCACGCGCGATGCGTCACCCCTGTATGTATCGCCCGCACAGCGCACACCCGCTCCCGCTATTCCTTCCTTGTTCCCGGCTTAAAGTAATGCGGACAGATTAAAAAAGGAACTTTTTATTTATTTTTCCCCGTTCCGTTTCCGCGCTGATAATAATAGTGCTGCGCGCAACCGGTAGGTTTGGATTGAAACACGGTGTAAGCGTAAGTAAGTATTTAAATTTTTAGGGAAGGTAGCTATAGGTTCCTTACTTACGTAGTTTTACAAGTATGTACTTGTATTAAACGCATCAAAGTTAATGTTAATAAGATAATGATTAGGTATGTACTTTCTAAAATGTGGTTGCATAATATACCTATACTTACAGGGTGTCCCGTAATGAATGGATAATACGGAAACTACGTGTAGAGGGCATCATGCCGGTTCAGATGAATAAATATTATGTTCAGCAAAAGTCCTTCCGTTTCCGAGATATTCGACATTTTCAAAATTTTCAAAATTGTTCCACCCTTCGCCATTCTTTTTGGCGCCAGGACTACATGCATGCATGCTACACGCCTGGATAGATGTGCTATCGAATGTCATCAATTATTTTTATAACAAAAACACAGATTCTTTTTAAATTAAGATTAATAATAATATAGATTAACACCAACTTAACGTTTTTTCATATTTCATTCCCGGCTTTTACTTTGCCGTGGTTAAAAAAAATGTATGGTGGCTTGAATGCCAAATAAAAAAAAACTAGCCCATTTCACCCAGATTTCGAAATGGTATGTTACAGATACCCTGTAACATACCATTTCGAAATCTGGGTGAAATGGGCTAGTTTTTTTTCCATACGGTCCTTTAGATTTTAAATTATTTCCTTTTAAAACCAGGTAGACCCCATTTTTATGATATTACAAGTTAATTCCAAAATTTGGTTTGTTACCTTAATAGGTCTCAAGCCCCACTGGCTAGGTAAGTACCTACCACCTTGGTGCTTCGTTACCCGCATATCAACTTGTCAAGTTTCGGCTGGCAGCCCGAAAGCCAGTAGGTACATACTTTTTAACCGATTACGAAAAGTGTATGCTATCTCATAACTTTTTTCCTGGTAGGGTAGGTGATTAAATTTTGAGGGTTATTTTTTTATATTAGAAATCTGGAGCCATTTAAATTTGAACGAGCTGACCTGACGATCTGACGTGTAGTTTTTGAGTTACGACAAATAATGCCTGTGTATCTAACTGACGTAGTCTACATTATTCTTGTCATTATTGAAATCAAGTTTATTTTGTTAAGTCATTTCTTTTCTTTTAACCCCTTAAAGTAAGGGGTTAAGTAGGTACTTTCCTGGCCGGAAACATCAATGATGCTTTTCGTGCCGATGTCAATGGGCGTCAATGACCACTCAGGGGGCTCATATGCCCATTTGTCGGATAAATCGACTTCAAAACTATAGGTAATTAAATCAAGTAAGTAAAAGATAGTGATAATCTTATATTACTTCGTCTGCATTCATAATTACGAGTATAATAAAATGTATCCTACCTACGCTACGTACGGGAAATACGATTCTATCTGTCAGCACATAATATCATCTATCTAACAGGCATAAATATGTATAATATCTATAAATATTATGTATAAAACTCTTCCACACAAACAGACACGCACAACCGGAACTATTTAAACAGGAAGCTGAAGGCATGCATGTTCCTTCGAGAATGTAGGAGAGCACTAAGAAAGGACTTTTTGGAATCCCCCCACCTTCTAAGGGGATGAAAAGGGGAACGAAATCAAACAAAAATTTTACACGAGTCATGAAAAGTAAAATCTCATAATAAAATCTTATAGCCCAGTGGCTTGCGTTGATCCTGAGTGCAACTGCAGGTGTGGCCAGTAAGTGGAAGGATGACCGCTGGTGGCAAAAGTTTCCCGACCCTTTCTGTGCTTCAGAGGACACGTAAAGTCACGTTTGTTATCATTAGATAGCAGTCGTTAAGCCTTGATAACATCCAACGGTATAAAATCTTTGGATTGGCCACAAACACCCCCGCCTATTTGCATGGGATTTGGATCTAGCGTGTTGGAGCATTATTCAGACTTCCTCAACAATGAAAAAGCGCCTTTTAATATACGAAAATATTACTTCAATAAGAGTTGACATTCATTGGTAGTTTTTATTTCACACATTAGTTAACTACCTAACCCTCGCCCTGCCTCGGAAAACATGTTGTAAAACGGGATTCTTTATACTGAGTAACTTATCTTATTACATTTGTGGAAACCGCCCCCAAATAGTAGTTTATGAGAATAGCGCGTAGGTAAAGCCAGACAAACTGAATAAAACATAACAATTAGGTATAAGTACTTAGTATTGGTTTCTGTTGCATAGCTGAACAACAATAAGTTTTTGTGATAGGTATATCTCCATGTACAGACAACCATCAATTACATTTTTTTATTATTCGCATCTAAGATGGGATAAAGGTACAACTTATTGCAGAACGTCTGCTGTGTCAGTAACTTAATAAACATAATTATAAATTATAATTAATAATTATAAAACTTCTATATTTGTACTCTTTTTTCATATTTCGTTACCTACCTACCAATATCTAGGTTGCCGAGAATCATCCATCCATCCATCAGCCTTTTTGCGTCCACTACTGGACATAGGCCTCCCCTAACTTGCGCCACTCAGACCGGTCCTGCGCCTTCTGAATCCAGCGGATGCCCGCTGTCTTCTTCAGGTCATCAGACTACCTGGTCGGGGGGGCGTCCTATGCTCCTTTTTCCGAGACGGGGCCTCCATTCAAGGACCTTTCTTCTCCAATAGTTATCGGTCCTTCTAACTATATGGCCAGCCCATTGCCACTGTATAATGAATATGGAACTGTAACTCCCCGCTTTTAAATTCTCGTCGTCAATCTGAAATAGAACTGTGAAACATGTTGACATCAATGACAGTTATTTCTATTGCATCAATTTCCCCTATCTCGTAATGGTCTACACATATAAACTTATCCATATGTAGGTACCTAACGCGTAAGAATCGCTCAATGTCCAGTGTCCAGTGCCCAAATGTCAACTCGTGTAGGTATATAATCAAAGGTCAACTCATATCCTCTAAAATGTCAAAGAAGTGTCCTTTCTGTGAGGTGCAACAGTTGAAGTACTTATTCATCGGAAGTAAAATGGAAATCTCATGAGCAGGACAGATAAAGATTCATTCTGGAATATCGCCCACAGTCGTCCTACGCTTACCATTGAAGCCTCATCTCCTCCTATCAGCTCTTAATATTGCAAAGTAAACACTATTGCAAAGGAATAAAGTATATCCCAGTTGCACCGATTGAACTTCCATTTATGTCGTTCATGTTCAGTGATTTTAATGCGTATGGGATTGGATACTTGTTTTGATCCTTTTGTTTACGTGGAACTACAAAGGGACCGAGTTCAAGTAACCCTTTAGGAATGTTCTGTTCATTAACTTGTTTCTTTTATTGATTAAGCCCTTGGTTATTACTACGCCAATGTTAGCTACAATGTAATTACTGGTTTCAACCCACTGTTTCACTACTCCTTGCTGAGCACGGGTCTCTTTTTATGATTCATGGTAGTAACCCATAACTGCAGGTCCACCACGAATCACGATGGCCAAGTGCGAATTGGCGGACTTCACACACCATTGAGTTTTGCGTACTCTCCTGCATGCAAGTTTCCTCGCGATGTTTTTCTTCACCGTTATAGTAAGTGCTGAATGACTGTTAATTAAATGCTTAAAATGCACATAACTCCGAAAAATCAGAAATGCGTAATCCCGGATTCGAAGCCGAACCATCAGGGCCTCCGTGTAGGAGGCCAAACTGAACACTAGGCTATCACTGCTTTTTTGCTTTTTTCACATCAGTCAAGCTATCGATGAAGGAGTTAGTGCCCAAGAATAGCCATTTGGAATGGAATTTGGCTTTAAAAGTCATTGACGATAAATTGGCTATTTCCTGGTGGTCCTACCAATTATTATTTTCGTAAGTAAGTATATTAGCACGGATCCAACGATTTCATGTGATAAACTTGTGAAACACTCTTCCGGCTCTCTTATCAGGGTTCCGTACTCTAAAGTGAAAAATGGATCAGTGTGTAGGTACCTTGGGCGGTGTCTGGGTTTTGTCTCGTAAACGGAAATAGAATACATATATGAGAACACATAATGCGTGTAAAGTGGCCTCTACTACATTATAACTAACTTTTTACTAAAAAAAAATATCGACTTCAACAGCGACAAGTACAGGTAACTCAAAAACTACTCGCCGGGTGTTGCTTTAACTTATATGGGACGACAAGACAAGCATCAGCTTTCTGATAAAAAAAAGAATTATCAAAATCGGGTGATGCAGTACAAAGTCATGAGCTACTATACAGAAAAAGCACAGTCCAACTTCCTCCTTTTTAAGATTCCGTACCCAAAGGGTAAAACGGGACCCTATTACTGAGACTTCGCTGTCCGTCGGTCCGTCCGTCCGTCCGTCCGTCCATCCGTCCTTCCGTCCGTCCGTCTGTCACCAGGCTGTATCTCATGAACCGTAATAGTTACACAGTTGAAATTTTCACAAATGATGTATTTCTGTTGCCGCTACAACAACAAATACTAAAAAACAGATTAAAATAAATATTTAAGTGGGTGCCCATACTTTAGTTTAGACGTTTCAGCGATAATTTAGTTACCTTTCGGTCCAAGAGATGGCGCTGTGGGTAATATGTGGCTACAATAAAACAATTAAATATTTAAGTGAGGCTTTCATACAACACACCTGATTTTTTGGCGTTTTTATACATACCTACGTACGGAACCCTTCGTGCGCGAGTCCGACTCGCACTTGGCCGGTTTTTTTAAGTTGGTTTAAAATCGAAGGCAGTCATGAGGAGTGCCGAAACAATTTAAACATAAATAAAACGCAACTTGAATTTTTATGGCTTATCTCAATGAGGGTAAAAGCGTGTGAATTCGCTGTTAGAGGCGCTAGTGGAGAGTGAGGTCTGTCTGTCAGTGCCACAAACTTATCTGACCCGGTAAGAGGGGCGCTACCTACCTACTGTCTTTGTCTGACAACAGTTTACCTAATATTTGCATTAGTTTCAATTTTGGCCACCGGGTCAGTTAAGTTTGTGGCACTGTCATGTCTCAATTGTCTGAATGTCACTTGTCACTGTTTATGTATGGGCGGGCTTTGACCTTTGACAGCTGGACCTGACTCGACAGTGGCGCCAACAGGTGAGCACAAAAACAGCGACCCTCATTACATAAGGTTCATAAGATTATTACCTTTTATTAGGTACCTATCAACAGATAAACCACGTTAAACACTCTGTACCTATAAAATTCATCCCTCGATAAGTTAATGTCAAGTTGTCATTTCATCACGTCTTGTCAAAACATTGAATTGTCATTGGTTTGGTTTGTCACTCTGACATTGTATTGTACGAACTACGAGACAAGATTCAGGCAGTCAAGTCAATTTCAGTCAGTACTGTCACTACTGTCAGTAGGTAATACACAGTATGAAACAGCTGTAGTAAAACATTTAAATGGTGTTTTAAAGCTTTTAATCATGCCAGAGGAATCTAAAAAGAATCAGTAAGTGTATAGAAAATATCAATAACACTTCGTAAGTCATTGGAGTTAGATATGCTAAAATGTAACAATCATTTTAGGCAAAAGGGAAAGAATGAACCCAAGGATCAGCGAAGACGTCGGCAAGGCAGACAGCCGGCAGGTCCTGTGGAGAAGAAAGCTGAGAAACAGCCGGAGCGGCCAATAGAGAAACAAATCAAAGGTAAACTATTGTATGTGAGATATCCTACACCTCTATTAAAACAACACTGAGGAGCAGAATTATACATAGTTTACTTACTGTGAAAAGGTGAGGTTTGGTAATGATAGGTGAAGAGAGATTATGAGGAGTAAGAAGTCTCCCAAATGTTTAATATTGTAACAAAACAAAAGCAAGGTAAGGGTTTGAGGTTGTGAATATTCTTTGGATGACAGTTCACAAAAAATGTGTATTTCCTATAATATTCAGAAGCTTGATTATGATATTGTCCGTCATGCTCGTCAAGTGTGGATTGTTGAACTTCACACATATTTGAGATTATTATGGAAAACAGCCAGTGGTTCAGCTGTTTCTGAGATAAGCACTATCATTATCACAGGAAAACACCAGGATTCTAAAATCATTGTTATAGGTTCTATAACAAAGTTAAGCCGCATAAAGCCGCTTTTTCTCTCGTTTTTAATAGTTTTTCTCATATATATTCCACATACACTCATACAGGAATCAATTGTTTACAGATTTATCATAAGTATTTGTTACTGTTAAAGTCCGAACAACAGTGAATGATCTAGCAGAGTAACTTTCTAATAGTGAAATGGTTTTTGCAATAGGAAATATGGTCCTGGACATTGCCTTCTACAAATGATATAATTTTGTATAAATTATAGTTTGTGTTATCATTATATTGATTGTTTTGTATGTAACCCTAGTTTCTATGTTTCAATTAAACAGTCAAAATAATAATTATCTATGGTTAATTAAGTTACACTTATGTTTCTTGTTCATCACCATGCATGTCCAGAAAGCCAGTCCAGTATGTACTGTAAGTCTGTACTGTATAATGGTTAAAAAATATGAAGTGTGTAAGAACCAACATAGCATGGAGAAAAATATTTTATTTTTTATTAATAAGATATGAACTTTATCACTTATATGTTACTCTTATCCAAATTACAGAACCTGAAAAGCCTGCATATGAGCCTCCACCGCCAGAATTTTATAAGAACCTGAAAAGGGAAACTGATGAAATTCTGAAAATAACAGAAGAAGCAAACACCAAATATAAAAAGAAAGAGATACAAAGCAACTGGGCCAAGTATGAAATGCCAGTTGAGACTTATGAAGAGATTGATGAGCAGGAGAATTTGGGAGCTGATTATGAGGTCAGTACAATACATAATAATAACATTATATTATATTAGTTATATTGACCACAACCATATATTTCAGCTGAAGTTAGGACTTTGTGAAGAACACAGCTTTTTGCAAAATGTTTGGATTATCAGCAAACAGAACTTTAATGATGAGTTTACCAATGGGTACCAATGGGTACTTTTTTGTACCCATGGCACTACCAAGGTGATGTTTTGACTGAGTAGTAATGGACATGCATATTTATTGTTTTAAAAAATAATATTTTTATTAAGGCACTCGGTGAGTGAATCTGGTAAAAATCATACCGTAAAATATCTTCATATTATCTATCCCGCGTACCCATTAAAATCTTAAATGTTTTACATTTCAGATTGCTATTTCGGAAATGTCTTTCTAGGAAATGGGCGTTTTTCCATTAGCCGGCCCGGCACCGGCACCGGCGTGCCGGTGAAGCAAGAATGTAGGAAAATGTATGGCTCGCTTTTCCACTTACCGGCGCCGGCGCCGGCCCGGCATTGAGTCTCGCCGGCGCCGGTGCCGGCCTGGCAAAAATGCATGTGTATTGTACATGAATTGTAGCCGTGTGCGTGTGTTAGTGCGCGGGGCGATTAGGAGGGAGATAAAGAGAATTTTCAGATGAATAATTTGTATCCATTGATGTATAAGTATCTAGATGGATAATCGAATCCGCGAAGACCTGTCAAAAAAGCTGCGCCAACTATTGGCGCAGAAGTACTTTCCCGCCAATTAGTGCCGATCGCGCCGCTTTCGTGTCACTACGTATTACGCGCGCAATTTAAATAAACAAATAAGAGGGATAACATGACGAAATGTGCTATTAAACTGTGCCGGAATTATAAAGGAAGGGTAAAAAGCTCAAAAAACATCACATATCATAGGCAAGTAACCAATAAACATATTTTTAATTAAATTTCAATTTTGATTTTTATTGTAACCAAATTACGTCATTTTTTTGTCAGTGTTGCTAGTTTCTATTTTTATGCTCCCGACTTAACATCATTTTTGTGGGTATATAAATTGGTTTATGGTTACGTGTATATTATTTAGTTCATGTACTTTTATAAATCGATTAAAAAAAGGTGGTGTTTACCAATACTTTTGTGTTTATTTATAATAATATAACATTAATATTCGTATGTTTATGAGCCCATTTTAATGATTATTTTTGCATTGGGTCGAATAAACCACTTTTAAAGGTACAAGAGTAATGTGAAAAGGAGACGATCCAAAATTGTATGTAGTCTGGGCCTGGTTTTGTACCAGTGATAAAATAAAATATTTATTAACTCCACGTGACGAAATTATTCTACATAATGGCGGGCAGCAGACCAGAGGATTCATAATTTTTGACGTATGACGTTAGCTGTCAATATGCCTTCTCTATGCTTGAACAATGGCTCGACTCAGAGTGAAGGACGCCATCTTGCAAGTGTTGCAAGTAGTACCTACCGAATAACTCGAAATTAATTTTATTTTAGCAAGATACATACACTTAAGACTTCGAGCGCTTACACATTAACCAATGAGACCACATAACCTTAAAATTTTTAGAGATTTAGAAAAATAATTTAAAAAAAGTAAGTACTTTATGAGAGCAATATTTAATTTGGGGGGATGAATGAGAGTGTAGAACCCGTCCTCCCTTCAAATTTTCACCTTAATCTGAGACGGTAACTTTACAATTTTAGAAAAGGAGATGGTCCATTTTGGGCCTGATCTTGTACACTAAACCATGAAAAACCAAAAAATACAGAAAGTTCATTAAAAATATAATAAATTCACAAATCGCAATAAATGACTTGCTAAAATAAAATTAATTTCGAGTTATTCGGTAGGTACTACTTGCAACACTTGCAAGATGGCGTCCTTCACTCTGAGTCGAGCCATTGTTCAAGCATAGAGAAGGCATATTGACAGCTAACGTCATACGTCAAAAATTATGAATCCTCTGGTCTGCTGCCCGCCATTATGTAGAATAATTGCGTCACGTGGAGTTAATAAATAATTTTTGCACTGAAATATAGATGAGTTCGTGGATTTGATTAGTCAAAAATGGTTTATTTTTCTTTTTTATTTTATTTTATCACTGGTACAAAACCAGGCCCAGACTCCATACAATTTTGGACCGTCTCCTTTCCAACTACAAACTGCATAAAAAAATATTAATTTAATTAACTTAGCTGGTTTATTACAACATTAACATAAACAACTGTAATTAAATTAAGTAGGGTTTTTTATTTATTCATGAAAATAACCACTCCATAAATTAAGTTTAATGTGTGATTTATGGGAAAATTTTAGTAACTGGTATCATTGATCACGCAACATAGACAATAGACGAACGTGAAAAACATCGCCTGCACGCACACATGCTTGATATTGTTGCCTTGTTTTTTTTGTCTTCATTGTAGGGCGACGCTCAATCTACCTATTTATTGCATCATTGTTTGTATCCAACAAATAGTTAAATGTGTCCTCGGTTATAGTATGGATACCTATATAAAATACTAGAGAACCACCCGCGCTTCGCTTCGGGACCCGTAGGTAACAGCCACTTAGGTCCCGCTCCCGTAGGAATCTCGGCTAAACAGTAGCCTATTAGGTATAATTATGATATACCGGAACATCAGATATAACATTTGCCTATGACATAAGTAAATTACATGTAGTGTTTGATAGGGTAATTCAGAACTTGCAAATGAATTTTACTAACGCCATCTATTAACAACATCTGGAACTAAATATCTAGCAACTAACAAAACATTGATCTTCCCATAGGAATAAGATGTTTTCCCGCGGAAAAAAGTAGCCTACGTCACTCTCCACCCTCCTAACTATCCCCACACACATAAATCATACCATATAATAGCCATGTTGCGACGTGAAAGAGGCACAAACAAACAAACACAGTTTCACATTTATAATATTAGTATGGAAGTATGGATTTTAAGAATTTTCTGGGACCCATTTTCAACTTTCAAAAGGCTATATTATGTTCATTCTCAGTATCTGACTTTAAGTATTGAATTAATCCATAATTCGACGTCTCTGCGTTGTTATTGGCGTCGTAGATATAAAAGAAACAAATAATATAGTCGACGGCTTGAAGTTACCATTGTTATAGGTATCTACGCGTTGTAATGTAAGTACTTAATATACGTGTCAACGTGCTGAAGACCATGTCAGTACTGTACCACTCACCGGGCATAAACCGGCATTGACACCGGCACAATGGAAAAACGAAGACCCGGCGCCGTGCCGTGCCGGTGCCGGACCGGTGCCGGGCCGGCTAAATGGAAAAACGCCCAATGTGTCTAATTTAATTTATTTCACACATTTCTGGGCGTCTTTAGGAATTTAATAACGGATTACACACATTTCCGTTAACATATTATACACTAACTAAAGCAGACTTGTTTATATTGCTTTCAGAAATTGATCCAGGCACCTGCAAATGCTGGTGGCCATTTTCAGTTCAAGCACGAAAAGTGTTGGGACACTGAAACTGGACCTTCCCAGTATGACAAGTATTTTGACATAAATATGGAGTTTCTGTTCTTGGCACTTTCCACTATACCTTTTTATGAAAGGAATAATATAGAACACTCTGTTTTTAATGAAAGCGACATAGAAACTATGAAACATAGGGCGAATAAGTTTAAATATAAATACTTCAATGATAAAAAATATATGACACCTGAATTAGAAGCACAAGAGGAAATCCTGAAAAGCTTAGGTTGTAATAATGAAGAGCATGGAACAGTTAAAGAGGATGGGTACAGTGAAGATGAAAGTAATAATAATGAATATATGCCTATGGAAAGCTATAAAAAACTACATAGTGCAGAAAATGTAATGATAGAAGATAAGCCAATTTCTACTCTGGTAAATGATAACAAAAGAGAGGGAACAGAACTTGACGAAGAATTTAACTTTAAAATACAGGATGATTACTCGAATCCTATGTCTCATATTGCCATAGATGATATTAAACTTGATACTGATGATGTTACTGAAAAGGTGGAAGCGAATAAAAGTCCCGATATCGTATTCATGAAGATTGAACCTCCTAAAGAATGTAAAGCAAGCGTGGAAGTTACAGGTAAGAGTTATTCCAGCTTGTTATTTATTTATTTATTTTTAGGGAAACATACAGTGTACTTAAAATATTCTGATATTCTAGGAATACAAGACTAAGGATGTTAAATTTCAAATCTTTTAGATCATAATTTTATTATTAGGTACAAAAATATGATTCTAAAGCATCTACATAGCTAATAAAAGAAATTTAATATCTATACTAATAAAATAAAGAGTTTGTTTTAACGCGCTAATCTCGAGCTCGAATTGAAAAAATATTTTTCAATTCGAGCAATTAATAGTGAAAAAACATTTCGTTAATTCTCAAAAGTTTGTATAATATACGGGATGAGTGACCAGCCAGGCTGACGTCAGAATGGCAGGTAGCAATTATTTAACGTTAGGTAGCAAATAGGTAGCAGTTTTCTAAATCTATATCAACGTTGAATATGAGTAGTGACTGGCAGTGACCCGCCATTCTGACGGACACGGCCTACCAGCGCTTATAGGAGCAGGTCGGAACTTGTCAGCAACGTTTGACGCTTATCGATAACGGTAACCAGCGTTCTACTTGAATACGCGCTAAGAAAGCATTTGTAACTTTTTATATTTTTATACGGCAATACTTGTAAATTTTTATACGGCAGTAGGCGATTGGTATCTAAAAACCTTTGATGTTTTAAATATCTAGATGGAACATCGGATCCGCGCAAACGTGTCAAAACGCACACATAGACTACAATAGATGAACGGGTAAATCATCGCCTGCACGCACACATGCTTGATAATGTTGCCTTGTTTTTTTTGTTTGTTGTTTTGTTTTAATCTAGACATTTAAAACATCAAAGTTAAAAACGACAACATAACAAAGGTTTTACTAAAAGCTAGTACACAAATCTTAAATGTATCCTTCACGGATTCATAGATCAGGGTGGTCTTAGGTGAACTGAATGAGCATACATTAACTGATATATCTTACGTTTTATCTTTTTACAAATTGTGAGATTGCTTTTACAATTGTTTTTATACTTTAACTAAATAACTAGCATAATGTGATTAATTTTATTAAGGGTGCTCACTCAATCCACAGTATCCACACACACACACACACACAATTTGTATGGGGTATGCGTCAAAAATGTGTCAAACTATTCAATCGAGCTGGAATTGAAGCATTTATAAATTAGCAGAATAAGGGCCCTGGACTGTAGACATTGTTGTCATTAATTTTACTGATGTCCATGAATAATCATTCCCTCACCGTTGGCTTGTCTGCTTGTTTGTCACCTATTGACTATTATTTTACCATAGACTACAAATATGTTAACCATAAGTTCAAAAGCTAACTCAAAATTTGTACTGCTATAAAAGACTTAATTTGTTTTATTTTACAGCCAACAAACAAGAAACAACTGCTAAGGATACTACAACCAAGCCTAAGTTTGAGTCTCCAGACGAACTAGAGAAATGGTTAGATGACTTCCTCGACGGTTAGACATTTACGATTTCATTCATTATTATATTTATAATTCATTTAATTATCAATTAAATCATATTATTCCAAGTATCATAAACTAGTAGTTCAAATGAATAGATCTTAAGTTGTTGTATAGTAATAGTTATTTGGATAAAAGAAGGGAATACCTCACTTCCACTAGCAAATCAATCTCGGAGCTTAGCTTTGTATGATAATATTAGGGATTATATTGTTTATGTGGCCATACTCAAAGCACCATCGTAAGTTTTTGAACATAAAATAATGAATCTCGTATTAATTGGTTGTCCTATTTTAACTTTTACATTTATGTATCTAATCTAAATAATACTTAAGTATAATATGTATCTATATTGTGGATTAAAATAAAATAACCGATTGTATACAATGCATTTTTATTATATAGCTGATGATTTGTACAAATGATTCCTCTTTACTCTATGGTGATGTCAGAAACTCAATATACCTACCGTCTCTTGGAGTGCATAGTCAATAGGAAATTTCAGTAGCTTGTCTTCCTCTTCTGGCACTATGAAGATTTTACTGGCTTATTTGTATACAGTAATAGTAATAAAACAAAAAAAAATACAGTCAACCTATAAAATATCTTCGACTTATTTAAACATTTAGAATCTGCTTGAAGCTTAACAATTTATTATTAAAATTTGTAAAATATGCGTCCGCTAACTTGTCGTCATCTAAATGGATCTTGATCGGGAATCCTTAAAATCTTCGGTCTGCTTCTCGACGTAGAAGTATGGCCCTATTAGGCCATCAGGCAATATTCATTCCGACGCATCAGTTCTTCTAGCTATAAATCCTGTTACTCCTTGCATAGCATCATTCTTTTAGTGATATCATACATACAATTTCATGATTGTTATCAAATTTAATGTGGTCGTTGACCACCTTCATCATTGATAGTTGGTTTAGGAACACACACAACATGAACATTATAAGGACAGAAATTTACCTTGTTCCAACTAATTATTATGCAAAAAGACATCAATTTCATATACATACTCAGTTTATTCCATAAAATGTTATTACAATTATTGTGACTCAGAAATACCTACCCACCTAACAACTTTTAGATTGTAGCTTACAATTTGAAGAACTTCAAAACTGCTTCGCTTGGGTACCGGAAAACTTCGGTTCGGAAAACTGCATTGCAACGTCTGCGTGCTCGGTAGAATCCCGGAGATGCTGACGAATCGGCCATATCTTGACGTCAGCTGTACCTTCATGCGCCGGTTGGACTACATAACTATTAATCACGCTAAATTATGGCCTCTTGAACCACGCTGCAATTGGATCTTCCGTATGTGAGAAGAGCTGCGCTTACTCGCCTCCGAAAATTGCGTAGGTTCTGTGCGTAAATCAAACTGGCAAAATTTCAGCGTAATACACAATCAGCACGAAAACTTAGTGCAACGCAACAAACCACTTGTACAACAATAATTCGCCAGATATTTTAGTAAGAACAAATGATAAACGATACATTTTTTACATTTGTTGTCAGAAAACGATTCACTTTTCTGATCATGATTCAGACAGATAGGTATTATTTTCTTAGAGCTTTGTCGGGCTTGGACCTTGGATAGTGTTCAATATTTGCTGACAACAATGTTCACATTTCATACAGTACACCAATTCATCCAACAAATCGGCAGTTGTAGCAAGTAGCAAGGTTTGTGGCAAATGATAAATATCAACATTGCGCGACGCGACGCAAAGTTAATATAGATTTCGCAATCAAAATGAATTAAACGAAAATGGGAAAGCGATTTATGTATTTATTAGTTAAACTCTTGCTTTCAATGCCGACCTGTTGAACTAGAAAGTAGTAAAAATAAAAGATGTCTTCCAATTTTTTCTCATTGTACACTTAACATTTCTTGGACTTTGGACCTGATAATATTACACAATATTATAAATGAGTTCCAATACACATTATATTTAACTACAATTAGGGTAAAAAGTTAAATATTAAATTGAATCAATTTTGTCGCATACTTAATTAATTGCAATTGACATGTTGTTAAAAAAGGTAGGTAACAAAATCTTACTTTTACAAGTGTTACAATCAGTACAGTACAACTAATACAAATTCTACCAAATTGTATAGCACAGTGTTTTTCAAACTTTTTCATGATGCGACCCCCCTGGCATAAGAAAATATTTCACGAAAGGCCCTTCACTTTTTTATCACATACTAATTTCTGCCAGTGGTTTCACCTGCGTCCCGTGGGAACTATAAAGTGGAAAAGTAGCCTATAGTCTTTCTCGATAAATGAGCTATCGAACCCTGAAATAATTTTTTAAATTGAACTAGTAGTTCCTGAGATTAGCGCGTTCAAACAAACTCTTCAGTTTTTTTACACTTTGGGCTAAATTATCGCAGTTTTATTAAGGATTCCGATTTTTTTTTTCTGAAAATATAATATAACCTTTGTCACCCGGGAATAGTGTAGCTTTCCAACAGTGAAAGATTTTTTTAAATCGGTTCAGTAATTTGGGAGCCTATTCAATGCAAACAAACAAACCTTTCCTCTTTATATTATTAGTATCCATCGATACAATATTTAATATTAGTATTTTAGGAAAACGATTTCATTCTAAGTGTAGCAAATACAGATCCACGATGGATGAAACCGATTATTCAAAAACGAGCACAACCTTCGCATTAACTCATGTTAAAATGTTATGTCTTAGGATTATATTTTTTGTTCATTTGTTTGTATCAAAACATAGAAATGTTTATGAGTATATCCTTTTGTCAAAATTCTCTTTCAATAAATCAATCTTTTCAATCCTTATTGTTTTTTTACTGAATTACTCTCGATTTCTGGCGACCCCCCCTACAGAAGCTTCGCGACCCCCTAAGGGGTCGCGACCCACAGTTTGAAAAACACTGGTATAGCACAACCCCACACAAATTAGTAGGTTGGCCAAAAAATACAAATTACGAGGACAACTAATAGGAATTAACATCAGTTACAATCATTAATATCGATAATTCGAATAGTTTTCGTGATAATGGCGCCCTTGTTGCGATCTCATATCGAAGCCAGGAGAGTTATGGCGGCCATACCGCTGCCCGGGATCTGGAGACTGTTTCAGTGTCTTCGCTCGTGCAGCTAACTGGGAAACCAATTGCGCCGGGGTGAGATGAGCTATTGACATCGTTGGGTTGTTGGCGCCGCTACCGGTAGGGTTGAACACGGACTTAGAACTAATCAGGTCTTCTTCAACTACTTGAGTGTGAACAGTCGAGGTGAAGTACTCCGGCTCGATGAACGTCCCTACGCCGTGATACTTTGTTGCATTCCGGATCTCGCAGACATCGCAGAACGGAGTAGTCGTTTGCACGGCGGCATCCTTCATATTCCTCTGCGACTTCTTCTTTGAACGATCGACGACCTTTTCCAATCCTATCGCAGATATGATGTTGTCGATAATTTGCTTGTTCTGTTGCGTTGTCGCCGTCACGTTCGCTTTCGTGAAATGGAACTCTACGGTTACCTGTCTCTTCAACGGTGAACAAAATTTGGGCGCCAAGCGACTCTGTTCCGCACCAATAACACAATTATTTATCAACAAACGCGTTGGTAATGCTAACTTGTCCAATTCAGATATGGCCTCATTGCAGCGTTTTAAAACTGGAAATACAAAATACGCTATGACAAAAAATCCTCACAATTTCTCAATAAATGTTGGTTTTAATAACTGTTATTTAATTCACAACCCCTTATAACGAACTGTTTAAAAGCAACCAAATTAGTTACAAATATATTATTATTGTGAAAAATTTGACAACATAAAATTATTAACAATTAAATTAAATTTTACCCACCTGCTACTTTGCCCATATTATCAACTGGATTTGATGGACCTGTAATAATAAATATTACTTTGTTATGAAACTATTCAATTGAATCTCCTAATATTTATCTGAGATTTTTTTATAAACAAATTATTAGCAAAATGGATATATATTTCAGTTTTTAACAGTCTCTAAAGTACCTTTGTTGGGTGCGAGTTTCAAATAGTCTTCATGGGACAGCTTTCCTTCGGCGACCAACTGGAATACAGTTAATTAATAATGACTTTAAAATTAATTCCTTTTTAATAGTCACAAATATATCAAAGCAATAAAAAAAACATGATGTATAAAGAATAAAATTGCCTTGAACAAATGAAGATTAGAAAGTAAAGTTACACTTGTTTTAATAAACTGAAATCATAAAAAGAAAATTATTTACCTGTGCTAATGGATCATTTGAAGGTGTTGCTATGGCAAGTGCTTGAGGTTGAGATCCTGCAGCAACATTCATTTGCATTGGAGGAGGCACCATGGGCGGAGCAGGATTAAGGTTTAAAGGAGGAGCTAGATTTGGTGGTGGGACTGGCTGTGGTACGGACACTAAATTTTGTCGACTCGGAACAGTTGTATAATCATAAGTTACAGGGTATCCTGGGTAAACTTGGCCCTGGTTGTATGAATAATCTGTTGAACTAACAGGATATTCAGATCCAGGAGCCATATATGGTGGTTGGATCTGTGGCTCGAGATATGGGACACTGCTGTCAAATGTTGGCTGATTGAAATCCTTAGGATAAAGGAAATCATCATTAACACGGCCTATGGACCGGGACCGTGAACGTCGCGAACCATAATGCCTATTTCTATCTTGTCGATTGGGACTGAACCGGTTATATTTATTGAATCTTCTTGGGGGGCTAGGCCGCCATGCATTATTACGCCGCGGAGAGACCCGCCGCTGAGGACTACGCCGATAGGGACTACGTCGCCCCGGGCTCCGTCGATGTGGGCTCCGACGCACGGGGCTCCGCCATTGTGGGCTGCGACGAGGACTTCGGCGAGGGCTCCGACGTTCATACTGTTGCTTCCGTCGAGGACTTTTGCGCGGTGAAACATGTCGCTCCCACTCCCTTGGCCCCTTCGGAGGTTTTCCCGCTGGACCTTCAATAATCTTCTTCACCTTTGGTTCCGAATTTTTCCGGGACTCGAAGAAGTCGTCCAATTCGGTTCCAGGCGGCCTAATGTCGTCGCTTGACTCCAAGTGCTTCGCCAAATACTCCTTCACCTTCACCTCTTTGTCTTTCTTGATCGCTTCCGACGTCTTGTTCGGGTCGCGCCGACTGCCGGGCTGGATGTATGCATCGAGACGGCTTGTGCTGCGAGACCGCTTGCGATTTTCGTGACTCCAACGCGGTGACTCCCTCCGGGCATCTTCATCCTTGGTGTCACTCTGCGCCTCCTTCCCGTCGATAAGTTCACGTAGATCTTTGACGTTATCGAGCGCTTTAGCGTTGATTCGAGCGCGGGACCCTGAAGACTGACTGTTCTTCGATGGGTCTTCATCATCCCAGCTGTCTATTACACTCAGACCTTGAATAAATTCATCTTTATTAAAGTCATCAAAAAAATCACTAGGAAAATCTTCCTCGGAGGGTTGGTCTTTTTGATTTTCTACCTCCATGAGGGGAAGGAAGTAAGTAATGACCTAACGTTAAAATTTCTGCTCTTTTAATACTAATTAAACAAAAATGCTAAATACTATACGTAGGATGTTATTTAATTGCCCCGACGATATTTTGGAGACAAAAATCACCTAACAAAAATTCGCAATTCACATCATTTACATTTACAATTTGTGTTTGTGATTGTGTGTGACTGTGACTTTGAAGTTATTTCATTTTTAATTCTCTATGACTAAAACTTGTTGTTTTTGTTTCTCCATAGAGATATCTCTATGTGTTTGTCCCATAGAGATATGTTTGTCCACCAATTATCACATCACAGAGTATGCAAAAATCTATGAGATTACAGACTAGGTATACTCCGACTCATTCGATTCAGCATAGAGATAGGAATGTACTTAGATAGAGACGCCATAATCCTAAACGTCATTATAAAATTAGCTGGCAAAAGTGTGGCAGGCCGGCCATTTTCTATAGGTACCGCTGAAATACATGTCATCATTGTCATCTCGTGTCAAACATCACAGTATAGTAAACCCAACTTAAGACTGAAACGAAAGAGGCGCTGTCGGACTCTTTTGACATTCATTTGACCAATCATTGCACACTAGTAACTGACAGATGAATGACCACTGTACAGTGCGCCCAACTTATTTCTGAAATGGCAAAAATTGGAACTAACGAAAAGTCATTCATAAGTACGCGTTGCGGTCATTCATATGTCAGTTACTAGTGTGCAATGATTGGTCAAATGAATGTCAAATGCGTCCGACATCCGACAGCGCTTCTTTCGTTTCAGTCTTAAGTTGGGTTTACTATAGGTAGTGACGTGAAATATGTTTATTTAGTATCGATAAAAATATGGTCAAGTGCGAATCGCATGAATACATTTTTGTAGTCATGATAAGTAAGAACGAATTAAAAGTTTGTATATCATTAATATACAATGTGCCTGGTCACCGGTGTCGGAGACTTAAGGGTGATAAAATATGGTATTTTTTATTGACAAATCACTATCCAAATTTTCTCTTACCCCCTCCATGATAAAATGGCAGTCATTTTGTTTAGAAAGCACACAGCAGAAGTTATTGTGTTTGTAACAATTTAATTTTTAATTCTTCCTAAAGACATTCCTACAAAACCCAAATTGTTACATCCAAAATTCAGAGTCAGTTTTTAAAGGAATTAAAAAAAAGACGAACGACATGTATTTTTGCTGTTGTAACGTAAGTCATTAAACTAAATATCGATACTGTTTCCGTACACGTAGTGCGCACAACACTAGTATAAGCAGCCATGTTTTCTTTCACTAAAATTTTGACAGGCACCGTCAGGCACGCTATTTTTGCTCTAGTGTCTAATCCATAGTCCTATCAATGCGATTCAGTAGGTAGGTAAATTGACGTAGGTATGCTAATGTCACTTTTCGAAATAATGTTGCCAGCTTTTCAATAATAGTGATTACTGAGTTACCGATGTTTCGACGATTCGATTTCATCGATTCGATGATGAGTGTTAATGAAATATAATTAAAAATCAAAGAACAATACGGAAATGTTATTAATTTACAATTATACAGGAAACAAAAATATTAAATACCGATGAATGCATGCTTTTAGTACATACATGCACTAAAAGCGCTTGTAAATTAAAAACCGGCCAAGTGCGAGTTGGACTCGCGCACGAAGGGTTCCGTACGTAGGTATGTATAAAAACGCCAAAAAAATCAGGTCTGTTGCATAGACATACATAATATAGACCTGCCTTGCACGTTCGAATGTGTGTCAAGTTGTAACATTCCAATTTTGAATTGAATCGGTTTGTGCGTGAAGTTGGCGCAATGGAATTTTGTTATTATATTTGAAAACGAACAAATTACATAGTGATATCTCGCTTCCACGTTTGGAAGTTTTAGTCGTGCTGTCTCTGTCACTCTTACATATGTCACGCACGCGCCATTTTACTAAAGTTATTATTTTAGAAATAGTGAAAATAATTTACAATTCAATGTTAACATAATGAAATGTGATTCCTTTGGACTTTATTTGTGTTTCTTGAATTGTTAGAATATTTTTGAAGGCACAGGAAGCCATATTTTCTACATTTGCGGACGTAATTACTGAAATCAATTTTGCGTAAGGAAGATGACATGTGTAACTCGCTGCTGTCTACAACAGACTGACTTGATCAATCACTCAATCACACAACCTAATGTTGACCACTCGTCGTGCGCCTTATGTATGTTACGGGCGCATCTTTACTTTCTACATCCATGGTCTGTTGTATGAAAGCCTCACTTAAATATTTAATTGTTTTATTGTAGCCACATATTACGCGCAACGCCATCTCTTGGACCGAAAGGTCGCTGAACTATCGCTGAGGCGTCGAAAGTACCCATAGGCGCCCACTTAAATATTTATTTTATTCCGTTTTTTAGTATTTGTCAGTGTAGCAACAGAAATACATCATCTGTGAAAATTTCAATTGTGTAACTATTACGGTTCATGAGATACTGCCTGATGACAGACGGATGGACGGACGGACAGCGAAGCCTTAGTAATAGGGTCCCGTTTTACCCTGTGGGTACGGAACCCTTTTAGGGGAAAATTGATAATAATTATTTTTTATGTGTAGTTGTATAATATCCTGTAATAACTTTATACAGTATTTAAGCGATTTGTTAAATTAAGCGAAACTATTCTTATCCGATTAATATTTCTATCAAATCGAATCATTTGTTTCCAGGTAACATCACTATTTTTGTGATAATAAAAAACGGTAACACTGAAAATGTCATTTTACTGAATCGAATTAAAAGTCGGAGTATAATTATATTTAAAGTAATTCTTAAAGTAATATGCCAAGTTTTGACCACAAACGACAAAATGAAAAAATAGTGTTATAGTAAACCCAACGAAGGGTGGCGCTGTCGGATGCATTGAACCAATCATTGCACACTAGTAACTGACAGATAAATGACCACAACCACAGAATAAGGATAAATAATACACAACGTACTTATGAATAACTTTTTAACATGGCGACGTTAGTTCTAATTTTTGCCATTTCAGAGATGAGCTGGGCGCACTGTACATTTTTTTTATGGAATTAAGATAGCAAACGAGCATGCAGCACCACCCTTCCGCTGCCGCCCATGACAACTGTGACCGACCTAGAACTAGACTCAAAGGGACTAGGATGGTTAGTTCAGTTAGTACTGTTAGTAGATGGTGTTAGAATATTAGTTGGTTAGTTTGTTAATAAGTGTGAGGACAGGGACTGTTAGTGATAATTAGTCCTGTTAGTTAATGTTAGTAAAAGTCCAGTTAGTTATTGTTAGTATGATTCTCGTTTTAATTCGGTCACAGATGCATTGCTACCCCTGTGGACTGAGATGGTCGCCTCTAAAAAAGTGTAACCGGCTCCACACCTTCCTATCCAGAAAATTGAAGCGCCATAGCCATATCAATCTTCTTTCTCATTTTAGGGTCGGGCCACATTGATCGACGGCGATCGACGGTTTGCCCATACAAAAAGAGCGTAAAGTATGGAAAGCCGTACGCGTCCTTTCGCATCGACGAGCCGAACGGCTTTCCATACTTTACGCTCTTTTGTATGGACAAACCGTCGATCGCCGTCGATCAATGTGGCCCGACCCTTAATCGTATAGTATGTCTATAATCTGTCGAGATATTATACCTCTATGATCGAGAAGTATCTCTGTGGTCAGGCCTGACAACTGACAGTGACAATTCATTCAAAATAATGAAAAGTTTACTTCCGCGCAAATCCGCAAATTCCGCTTGCGTTTGTTGGATAAGTTGGATTTAAATGTATTATTTAAGCGTTTTGTTTGTTTACTGATATGTGTTAATTGATTTTTAAAAGAAAAATGTTGGTAGTTTTGTAAAAATTCATTAATATCTGTATTGCAAACAGTTACAGTACAAAACATGGAATGTACTCAACGTCTGGAGTGTACACAAGATGCATATGATATTTGCCCCGAAAAAGCTTTTCCTGAACAAGTAAGGAATTTGTTTTTATACATTTTATCTTATGTTACACATATTTGCATCGGCATTTGATTCCTGAAACTGTGACAGTGATTTAAATTTATCGATAAGGAACTGGATTCATAAGACATCATACTAGGTTTATTCTGTGAGAAATGTTCAAACACTCATTGACATAAATAATGTGTAAATTTCTGATTTTCATATTTACAGATAGGATTTCTGGGGATATGTGGCATGAAGCATCCAATCAAAAAAGGCCCAAATAAAATAGGCAGAGATCCTCAAACATGTTCTGTTGTTTTGAATGATAATGTAAGTATGAGCAAACATTTTTATAGGATTCAAGGAAATTGCCATATTGCCAGAATTTATAAAATATGCTAACTTTCATCTCCTTTGAATAGTTTGGTACATGTCACATGTTTGATATAATGCATAAATAAGGGGTCCAGTTTAATTGGTGTTTGATGAACTTCAAACAAATATTATAATGGAATAGTTTGTTGCCTGTGGTCCTTCTTCATGGCTCAACTCAACTGGATTATACCAAGCGCATTTATTTTTTGGCTTTAAGAATTTAAAATTGCAATAGGCTAATAACTCTCATCCACAAATTACCATACAAGTAAGTAACATTTCATACAGAATTTTGTAATCAAAATTCTGTATCAAATGTTACTTACTTGTATGGTAATTTGTGGATAAGAGTTATTAGCCTATTGCAATTTTAAATTCTTTCCATCATTTGCTTAAAATGTAAATATCTTATAACTGATACTTTGATATATAGTGAATAAAACTTGTTATCTTCATGAAACACATTCTAGTTATCTTTGAAATTTTATGTTTACAGTCTATATCAAGACAACATGCGGTTATAAATATTTTAAATAAAAGTAACTTCATGCTTATGGATTTAGATTCTGCAAACAAAACGAAGCTCCAGGATGTAAGTAAATATAAAAAATAATATCTTTCAAAGTACAATGGACACAAATTTTGAATTTTGAAAATTTGATTTATAATATTTGAAAATTTCATTTATACTTTTTACTGTATTGGCCAAATTTAATTGGAAACTTAATTATACTTATTTCTTTCAATGGTCTTTTTACAGAAAACTTTACAACCTTATATACCTCAACCACTTCAAAATGGTGATACAGTACAATTTGGACAGTTGTTTGGCATATTTAGACTGTTTGAAGAGAATGATGATTTGCCTATGACACAAGCAGTGGAAATTCCAGAAACACCTGTTTATCCCCGTACTATGTCTAGATTAAAACCTGCACAAATTACCACTGTACCGGAGTCACCTGATGTCAGTGATAGGGTGAGATACTGTCACAATAATTATTGTGGTGTGTTGAAATTTCTGAATTAATTTAAATGATTTTTTTATTGCAGGATGACTCAATTATTGGTCAGTCACCAAAGAAGAAAATTGATTACAAAAGTCCAAATAATAATTTTATAAAATCAAAAACAAAGATAATAGACACTCAAGGGATTGGCACCAATAAAATTAATAATGTTTATTGGGCTTCTTCAAAAAAATCTGATTCTTTTAGTTCAATCATCAAAAACAATTCTAGTTATACTATCAACCGAAGTTCCAATTCTCCGAAAAAGTTACCCTTAGAAAGTAGCATTTATGATATGGAAACTCAAGTACCTGGTATTCCCAGTGTTGATGAAACATCCCATTCAATATATGAGGCCGATACTCAAGTTCCTAGAAATAAGGACCCTATGAACATTTATAATTGTGAAACACAAGTTCCAAATGTAGTAAAGTTACCTGAAGTTTTTAAAGTAAGGGATCAAAGCAATGTTCAATTAAACCTATATTCTATAAATAAAAATGATGATATTTTTGAGGCAGAGACACAAGTCGTACAACATAAAGAAGAAACTTTGGCACCAACACATTCTAATGTTATTATCAGCATAAATATTAATGCCATTTCTGATATACATAAAAAATTGAACAGTTCTGACGAAGAAATATGTTTTGATGAGATAGATGGCCAAGAAAACGAAGAAGAATGTGGATCACAACCATTGTTGCCGCCAGATTTGGATGATATAGTACCTATTGTCGACAAAGAAAACCGAGATGTGAAAGAAAACGAAACGAAAAGTATTACTATATTGAATGATTCAGAAACAAAAGATTGTGATGAAATAGCACCCTCCCAAATGGTTATTGAGACTAAAGATGACGAGGATTTGACAGACTGTGAAGATAATATGATAGAACTAGTAGTAAATAAGGCTAATCAGCCGAATAAAGTTGATGATGATGAAACTGATTGTGAGGATGACTCAAAAGCTGTGGCTAGTAAACAAAAAGCAAGTACTGGTGATGATGATCTCACTGACTGCGAGGATGAAGTCATACAAGTTAGTCAGAATACATCAAAAGTCAGTAATTTACCAGAAGGTTTTGATGATTTGCCCACTCAAGTTATAGATGAAGAAAATACCGATAAATTAGAAAAATGTAAATCTGGGAATGACGATGTTCCCTTTGATGAAATGCTGACACAGGTTATTGATGAGTATCCTGTTGAAAGTGATGTTGTTCAAAAAGAAAATAATCCTAATAAAACAGTCCCCTTTGAAGATCTCCCAACCCAAGTCATTGATGTCGAAATACCGCAGGACCAATCATCTACCTCTAAACAAATCAAAAGTTACAATAATTTCAAACTTCCACTGTCTTCGCCAAAATTAAGAAAGAAACCTGTTACTTCATTAAAAGGTTCGAAACCTACTAAGTTAATTACAAACATTAACTTACAAAGTAATCAAGACGATCAAAATTATTACAGTGCAACTCAGGAAATATTCAATGATTTGTGTACACAAAATGAGCAAAGTGATACCACTCATGGCACAAAAAATGAAGAAATCATTATGGAAAAACAATCCGAGCATGATGAAGATACTAAAAAGATTGATAGCTTTGTTTCTAAACTATCGAAAGAGCAAGTCAGGAGAGTGATAGGGGTAGATGAGTCTGTTGCCACGTTAAGTAAACAAAAGTCCAGTGATAGTTCCGATCTAGAGGTTACGCCTAAAAAATTTAATGTTTCGAAATTTTTGATGATTGATTTGCCTAATAGTCAAGATATAAAATCTTGTGATTTTATAACCTCAAAAGCAGATGACACGGATTCTTCTGATGGATTGGAGCTTGAAGAAAATAGCCAAGATAGTCCTCAAATATGTTCCAATAAAATTAGACGAAAGAAAGATATCAAACTAGATCTAATGAAAAAATTTGATGTAAGTAGCTTACCCACAAGGGCAATAACCAGAATTCGCAAACCCACGTCTAAAATATTAGATTGTGATAGTAATAGTAAAAAAATGACCGAAAGAATCCTTCAATCTAACCTAGGACTTGATAAAGAACACGAGATTGACGGGGAAATAGTTGAGTTAAACCTAAGACGGCTTCATAGTAAAATGGAAAAAGCGAAAAACAAAACTAGTAGCCGTAAAATAAAATCTGAAATAAAAGAAATAGATGCCGCATCAATACTCGTTAAAAAAGAGCATAAGCAAGATAAAACAGAATCTAAAGAACATAGATTACCCCATAAAACGGAAAAAAAATTACAGCAACAAAAAATTAAGGAAATTCCCTCAAAAGACATTGAGCTTGCAGAGACAGATAGAAATGTTAAAACTGAATCAACAGATTCTTCTAAAACACACCGACGGAGTTCTCGGAATAGAAGTAAAAACGATAAAAAAGTAACAGAACGAAAATCAAAAGATAGCATAAAATCTAGTGGAACGACAAAATCAAACAGTCGGAGTAGTAGGAAAAAACCATGTAGTCCCGCAGAAGAGAAAGAAACCATTGATTTGACAAAAAACAAAGAAACGGTGGTCAGACGAAGCAGAAGAATTCAGAGTAGTAAAGAAAAAATTGAAGATGATAAACAAAAATTACACAGCAAGAGAACATCTGAATTATCACGTACGGTTGATTCAGATCATACAGAGCTCAGTAGAGTCTACAACCTATCTTCGGAGACAGCTGATGATGCGTCAATAAATTTAAAAAGACAAGCAAGTGGCGACATTTTTGCGTCGAAAACAAAGAAAGCCAAATCATCGAATGCTGAAAATACATCGACAAGAACATTGTCCTTACGAGGAGTTAAGACCCAATATGTTTTATTCACTGCTTTTCCCAGCATAGAAGTAAAACAGAAATTGGAAAAATTAGGTAAGTGTAAATGTTAAAATCATGTATTGGCTATTTTTTATATCTGGCATCTGTACGTCTATTCAAATAAATAACTCTGCGTGAAGCTATAAAGGCTTGGTCAAATTCAGTGAAAAAATATTTACCCACACATATACTGCTATCAACTGATACTGCGCATATCTGAAAAGCCTTTAATGGATTGAATTGTTATCAATTGATAGAGAACAAGGGTTCATTTACGTGATGCAAGTTTCGTGCCTGTTGCATGCAATAATATTCAAGCAATAATAGACTTGCATTGTCTGAAATCTCCCAGTTCTGCTTAACCAGTCAATAGTTCCATTCAAAACTATTATTTGTTATACAGCATTATACTGTTACGTGTCAGGAGTATTGGGTTCGAGAAAATGCCAAAATGTACCACAAAGACTTTATTGTACTCGTAGATACACAAATTACACTATGTACACAGTACACACCAAAACACTCTGCACGTAGGTACTCGTAAACACATTCGTCGAACACTGTATTGCTCGTAGAAATCACTTCACTTCTCACTGGTATCGCTCGTAGGTATCGCTGGTATCTTCCTGGTTTCGCTTCCGAAACTAGAATGCCCTGCCGGCGACCAAGTGCCCCATTTTATACCACTCGCCCACCATTCATGCCTTTCTAGATTATTCCCGCAGTTTTTGGAATAGGGTTCTAGTGTATACCTTGCAATCGACTTTCGACCTTAAGACTGTTTTCGTAAGGTCAAAGCGTCGTGCGCGTAGCCGCGTACTTTCGAGACGGCCGCGCCCCTATTGTTCCTATTGTTCGCTCGACATGTTTATGGCCCCTATTGTTTATTGTTTCCGGTGTAGCGAAGTAGATGCGCCAGGGTTGTCACAATACAATAGGCATGATGACTGTGATTCAACAACACTAAAATCATATAACCATTTATAATTACACTAACATAAAAGGTTACAGAAAAAGGATTTATTTTATTATTTTTAGTATAAAACTAAAAAATACGACAATCCGCCATGATGAACTAAACGCCAAATCGCTGCTATTTACGTTCATCAAAAAAAAAATAATCAAAAATCGTTTATTTCTACCAGAAAATACAATTTTTTACAAAGTTGTGGGAAGTCCCCTCTTCCCTGAGTAGTGTAGTGTATTCATTTTCTGGTCTTCGTTTCATGACGTCACGTTTGAGCAAACAGATGAGCATAACATATTGGCCCTGTTCTGTAACTTGAGCAAAACGCCCAAAACGACACTTATATAGAAATTTGAACGTTTTGAGTGTCATGTATCGTCATGCCTATTATTTTTTTCTACAATTGTTAGATGAAATTTTTTTCAGTTATGTTCAGTAAGTAATTGCCATAAATTAAATGTTAACTTCAAAGTAATGTCTCACAAACAACTAATACATTGGCGTAAACAAGAGACACCTGCTGTTTAAGTAAAATCAAGGCTAATTCAAATTAACACTGATATAGAATTGATAAACTGATTGAATAACGTTTTATATGTTTACACAGGTGCAGTGATAGTGACAGAAGTGAAGCAATGCACAGTGTTGTTGACGTTACAAATAAAGAGGACGTTCAAGCTGCTCTGTGCTGTGGGGCTGGGTAAGCCCATTGTAGGGCCCACCTGGGTACAGGCCTGTGCCGACAGCAATATGATTGTAGGTGAGAACTATTGAACACTTTCAGAGCATTAGAAAGAAAGTCCATAATACCTATTAGCTTTTTCCTCATGACTTTGCCTGCATAGAATTTTATTTATAGCTTATTCCTTTTTTATCGCTTAAGCGGTGGAAATTCCAAAAATCCTCTCACAGTGCTCCCCTACATTCCTCAAGGAACATGCTTGTCAAAATTTCAGCTTCTTGCGTTCACTAGGTTCGGCTGTGCGTTTTCTATCAGTCACTCAGTATCACATTAATATCTGCCCTGCTCGAGAATCGAATAGGAAAAAGATCCAAAGCTTTGCAGACAATGTAACAAACTACGCAACAGGATAAGCCTATTCTTTACTCGAATAACATATTGTGTCTGCACCAGATCCGTGGCTGTACCTGATGAAGGACGAGGTGTCGGAGAAACGTTTCGGGTTCAACCTGCGGCAGTCGCTGACGTGCAAGCGGAACTTCCTCAAGGGCTGTAATGTGTACTGCACGCCTAACGTCACGCCGCGACCCGAGGAAATGAGATGTACGTAGCTGTGCTTCGATTAACAATATCTTTATGTCGAAAAGAAAAAAAGCGTCTCAAAGTGCAGGTCAACAGAACGAGATAATCAAAATTATTTATAGAGAACATTCAATTTACTATCATAAGTTTTTACCTTGCCTCGGTGGCCAGCTCAATTGTCTTATTTTATTACTAGCTTTCTATCTCTGCGTAGAATACATGTTTTTTTTTCAGTTAAGCCCCGTTTTGTCCCTTTAGAGGAGCCAATTCCAAAAATCCTCTGAGTAGTACATACCCCAAGGAACATGCATGCCAAATTCCAGCTTCTTGTGTTCAGTAGTTTCGGTTATGCGTTGTCTGTAAGTCACTCATCACAAGTGACAGAAGTCTTATAAATTGCATATCGATTAACATATTCCTATTTTATTTCCAGCTATAGTGGAGTGTTCAGGTGGTACGTGGAAGGAAGGCGGCAGGAGTTGGTATTGCGTGACGTGTCAGACGGACAAAGGTCTGTGGCCCGAGCTGCGCAGGCGCGGCGCTATCATGGTCTCCACAGAGTTTGTATTGGGCGGAGTGTTGCAACAAAGGATGAACCTCGAACGGGATAGGTTGCTATGAGGAATGAGGGAACGATTCAATTTGCTCAGTGAGTTTAAGATCCGTAATATTAATAATAATATAAATTGTGGTGTGGTGAAGTTTTACTGGTGTATTGCCTTGTGAATTTATATGTGTTATGTATTTTATATGTGTACAAAAATTTGTCTTGTATTGTATAAAAATTAAAAGTAATTTAGTTGAGGTTATTGCGAACTGTAGTGTCTATGGTCTTTAGATCACAGTGAATGATTTGTTATCTACCAAGAATTTGATTTTATTATATCCACAGATTACTGAAACACTTTTTATGTTCCTTGGATTTAACTATTGATGGTGTTACATCAAAGTTGATGATGCAATAAGCATTTATTTTTGAGCGTCATTGATTGATTCATTATGCACTAGCTGACCCGGCAGACGTCGTTGTGCAACATATTGTTAAATATGCCGCCCGCAGAACATAAATGCGGTTATTGTAAATCAACCGTAAGAGATAGAGACAAGCTATCGCGGACTTTTTGTAGCATTTTTATAGATCTTGAATTCCCTAGTACATTACTCTACTATATTTGTGCTAGTTAACGCGGCGTTCGCGTGGAAAGCTCCCAGTTGGCGAAACCTCTTACAAAAAAGTATAATAAATTATATACCTAAACCTGCCTAAAGAATCACTCTTCCTATTGTTGAAAACCGTATAAAAATCTGTTTCTTAGTTTTCAAGTATATCGCGTCCAGAAACACAGAAAACAGAACTTCTTTTTATAATCCAATAAGCATGTATTTAGGTTCCGTTGGAAGATTCTTGACCAGACGAAGGCTACTTGACATCACAATAATAGGGGATTAGATTTTTTTATTTCTTTAAAATGAACTATAATGGCTTTAAATAATCGTAAAAGTAAAATTTTAATAATACGAACAATTTTACCGAAAATTATATTTTATAGATTAAACTGCCGCCTAAGCATTCCAACATGTTATTTTTGTCATTTGTTAGGAAAACTGACAGTTATACAATACATCGATTATTTTCTTTGTTCACGGCAAAGATGTTTGCTGAACGGAGGAACGTAACGAAATTAAACGTACAGATACGTACGCTCCCATACGTACAGCCTCCCCGATTCTGCTAATTTATAAATGGTTAAATTGGATCTCAATTGAATTGTTTGACACATTTTATATGGGATATGTGTCAAACTATTCAATGAGGGTCGCCGTTTTTGTACTCACCAGTTGGCGTCACCGGCGAGTGAGGTCTTGCTGTCAAAGCCGACCCATACATAAACAGTGACAAGTGATATTCAGATAAGTGAGAAGCGACAGTGCCACAAACTTATCTGACCTGGTGGCCAAAATTGGAACTAATGCTGTTATACTGTTGTCAGACAAAGACAAAGACAGTGGCGCCCTTCTTACCGGGTCAGATAAGTTTGTGGCACTGACAGCCAGACAGCACTCTGCACTAGCGCCTCTAGCGGCGAATTCACACGCGGTTACCCTCATTGAGCTGCAATTGAAGCATTTATAAATTAGCAGAATAAGGGCCAGATTCCCAACTAATGACGACACGCAATGATTGATGTTTGTTGTATAAACGCGATCAGATTTAATAAATTGCAATTTTTAATTGATATATGATTCTCTGTTATATGAAGAAAATACTTCCCAGTGATCATTTTATTTTACAACTATTAATCTATGTTTTTTTTTGTAATTACCGTCCGATCCCTTAATCAAGTTGATCTGGGTAGCAATGGAAATTAATGGCTTTAATTGGACAGTTTTAAATTGTAAGTATGTATTGTTTTATTTTAAAGAGCGAATTTCGTTTTTTAACGTATATATTTGATTAATTTATTTATTGACCGATTTAAAGGAAGTGATGGTTTAGTAGCGACATCTATAACCCAGGATGTTGTTAAAAGTGAAATCACATTGAGGGTGGTATGTATAAATCGCTATTATATTATGTAGAGTACGTTGATTTATGGTCAAAATTTAATACTGTAAGCCATTGCGAAATTCAGAATTTATGTAATATCGAGTAAGGGACGATTTCCACCGATCATGCGGTATCTAAACGAATTTTACATTATGCTAAAGGAGATTTCTATGGGGTGATTCCTCGCGGTCCTACTATAGGACCTACTACTAGTAGGACAAAATAGTAGGACCATGAGGAATCACCCATTCTGTGTACCTCTATTACTACAAGTTTATGTTACTTCTTTTTTCTGTTTATATTGCTAAATTGAAACCGCTGTAAGTATTAACTTAAATCTTTATTTTAATTTAAATCTTTATCTTTATTTCAACTGTAAAACTGACTCTTACAAAATGATTCACAATCATTGGTTGTATATCTACCTCCAGTAGCGCTCGTTTAGTGGAAATAGTACATTATGATACAAGTGCGCGAAGTTGGTCATTACAGTCGAGGCGGTATTGAGCCCGAGCCGCAAGGCGAGGGCTGTAATAGAGCCAAGACTGTAATGAACAAAGCACACGCGAATCATACGACGTTTTTCAACACACTTGCTCGTAAAGTTGCTATTTTTTCTTTAGTCTTACGCCCGGAATGCGGTTTATTACACACTAGTGCGTTTTACTTTTCATTGCCGCACTAGTGTTTTTCTTATTCCACTTTTTTTTTAATATCCGTAAAGAGGTTGTTACCAAAAGATTTGTTATTTTGTAAATAAATAAACTTGTTGTACTTAGTCAAAATCTGATAAGATAAGATTATACTTCATCTAATTATCTATAAAAGCATTTAAAAAATACAATATTTTAAATCATTAATTACCGTAAATTCTTATTAGAAATACATAATTATTTAGTTTAATATATTGTGGCTGAATGTTCGGTGCCTCTGGACTTAACCTGCGCGCGCATAGTTATTCAACCAAAGATACGGCGCGCGAAAAAATAAACCGCGCTATTTTGTGCAAACATTTGTTCGTTTATAATTTGCTGATTTGTGACTGAAAAATGTCGATACCTAATTGTTTTTTTCCTCGCAAGTGTGTTGAAAAACGTCGTATGATACGCGTGTGCTTTGTTCATTACAGTCTTGGCTCTATTACAGCCCTCGTCTTGCGGCTCGGGCTCAATACCGCCTCGATTGTAATGACCAACTTCGCGCACTTGTATCATAATGTACTATTTTCTACAGTTATAAAATTAACCTGTACAATTAGATGATATTGTAGCAAAGTAAAATAATAATTATATAGTTACACATTGTAACTTCTATGTATTTATGTGCTAATGATGTTGTACAATACATTTTTATTGAAATATTTGTTTGACTTATTAATATTATACACTCATATTTTATGTATTCAAGTGAAAGTACAAAATATATTTAGACGTTAGTGAAATAGTTTCGTATTGTACAATATTATAAAGGGTACTTAGGTTACTCAATAGTCAATTTTGATTCGAGACTATCACTTCCTTTGCAATTTATCTGGCACTAGAGATAAAAGACATACCTGTGCAGATTGGCAATCATTTTATAACGTAAAGATCTATTATAATTACTGGCTTACTAAATGGCTGAATAAAAGAATGTTATTTGCAAACAAAAAATTGACCATAACAGACTGTAATCGCTGTTTGTGTAAAGAAAGTTATCTTCTCGCATTTCTTGGTCGACGACATATCGGTGATGTTTTTTTCCGATTTCCATTAGTAACAATGATTATTTACCATCAAGTAGATCTTAATGTTAACTTGACATCTGGCGGTTAAACTACAATAACAATTCAAACTAGTCATAGCTCCATTTTAAGTTGGTTACACAAAGCGGTATGTTAGAAATACAATTCCTCATTTACCTGTTTCTATTCTCACCCACCAATATTATGCCAAATGCATTGTTTTATGATTGGTAGCTGTAAGTATGACATAATAGGTCCAGTGATATCTCCTTTTTGAGTGAGTTTTAAAGGAACACTTTCTTATACAATAGATATCCCAACGTAAATGGAATATTGCTGGTGCCATAATTAATTATGGGTTAATGATTAACATTGTAAATTGTGAAGAAAATACTTCGCTGACAGCTTATATTTTAATGTTAATGTGAAGTTAAATTTAGCGTGTGAAACCTATGGTTGCGGTTCTACCGTAGGAAATATGTGCCTATCGATTAATCTACTTTTTGAAAGGTACAGGATATTTGTAGTAATGGTGAGTTGACAAACTGCCAATTATAATTTTTTATAGCATAATTTTAAGATTTTTTAAACACGTTTTACAATGAAATTCGTAATAGCAGTTTAAACGTGAACAATTTTGTTTAAAGTTATGTCATATAAATAAGGGGTAGTTGTGTTCTTATATCTGTGAGAAATAACATTTTATGATAACAAAACTTGGAGTTATAATTATTTGAATAAAAAAAAATCACAATTTGTTCTAGTTGTTGTAAATGGTTATGACCTTGTAAATTTAACTAATTATTGTGTAAATAAACGTTTTTTTAAATTATCTAATTTCTACTTTATTTATTACATGACCTAAAGACATGAAGTCATAGCAATATTTTTTCCTTGGGTAGTGTAGGGGAGCACTAAGTGAGCGTTTTTGGATAATGCTTAAATAATAAGGGGGATTATCTGAACAAAATTTATATACGTGCAAAAGCTAATCCAGGCTAATCCGACTTTATAGTGCGCCCAACTTATCTCTGAAATGGCAAAAATTGAAACTAATGCCAGATTGCACTATGTAGGTACGTATGTTAAACGATTTATATTTTTATCATTTATTTTATTCCAATTATTTTTAAAATAACAATTTCAATCAGCGCATATGAATCCATTATATGAGTCGAGTCGATGTTACATCAACTTATCTCCAATTCGAATCATATCTAATCATGTCACCTAAAACGAAAACATAGAAATATGAACTCAACAAACATTAATTTCTTTCAAGAACGTGTTGAATAATCATATGGTAGGAATATGATTAGAAACCTTTTATTTCAATGCTTTCCTATGAATTTAATCGGAGGTGAGTTAATATAACCTGCGACTTCATGTTTAAATGTAGTTTACTGTATAAGTTCATACAATATGTATTATGTATGAAATATAAAAATACTACTTAAATAGTCTTATAAGGCTCAATAGGAGATCGGACAATTTTTCAGTGTTTAAAATGGAACTGTATAAATAACCGTAATTTTAACTATGTTTTTGATTTTTTTTGCAATTAATGTCCGATCCTCTATTGTTTAACACTCTTTTGGTCAGGACAAAATTTTGTTTAGTAATTACAAAACATTTCAGGTAAACATTAACGTAAGCAGGTTCCTGGTATAAGTAGAACTAAGGAGGTACTACAATGTGAACAATTTAGGCTGTAATATCGTGCGGGATATATCACCGATATATATCACCGATGGCTACTGAAATGAAATGCGATAGGGTATAAATGAACTACCCGCCTTTCTCGATATTTTATTCATAATCCTGACAAGTCACAGCGTTTTAGTATTATTTCTGATTATTTTTTCAGACATGCAGAGACAATTAAGTGGACCTGAAGTTATTCACACACTCAGGAATGAGCGTCTGCCCAAGTTTCATTGCCTAGAGTGATTTGTTTGGTGCTAATGTCAAATGAAAAAAGATTTTCGATGTAAATACATTACACACATTCGGATTACACACATTAGGCTTTACCTATTTGGAAATGAACGCTTACTTCTTTCAGATCGTTGTACACATTTTAACAACTGCAAAAATTTGCAACACAGGAAGTTACATAATATTACTCAACAGAATAAAAAAAACAGTAAGGCGTGTCCAGTCAAGTAGTATAATGGTAATCGATTAGTATCGCGATTACTAAATTATAACAATGCATGAACAACTATTTATTAAACAAATAAATTGAAAACTGTATATAGTATAAAATAATGGAATAATATAAACTAAATTACACTAAACATAACAAATCTGTGTTTAAATCTTAGCACCTAATAATTACTTTGTATGCATTTCTAAAATAAAAACTATAAATTGGCGCATAATACGATTTGAAGGAATTATATTATTCGCAGTTAGACAAAAATAATATTTATACAGCATAAACTTTTTACAAAGTTATCAAATAATAACATCTCTCGTAAGAAGCTATAATAAATATAATATTAAATATACAATATCGTACAAATTTCGCTATATTGACAATATAAAACACATATTTATATTGTAGCAAAGTAATTAATAGCATTTATTATTACCTCTCTCTCTCTCTCTGTTTTTGTGTCTTAAGCAAAGTTATCACTCACTTCATTAATTTACTAGGCTGCAAAATACATAGGTAAATGGAACAATTACATGTATCAAGCTTTCTAAAACCATCCCATTTCTAAATAAATACATTAAAAAATAATATGTTTTGTGCTTTATGTATTTCTAATAATATACTTAAAGAGAGTGTTTTTGGTGTAGTCTGGGTGTAGTAAATAAATGAGTTTAAAATCTAAAATACGTGTTCATCGCCATTAATGTACATTTTCAGACAAATGAAACAACACCTTTCACTGTTTTCTACGACACACACATACATACATACAACATAAACTACTTACTCTGTATGTATAATAACATGAATTGAAAGGACGCGCGTTATTAAAATCCACATCTATTGATAGATTGAAGAACAGAACTATCCTCGCTTTGATGAAACTAATTTAGGGAATTCGAATTTGAAAAACTGTAGATGGGATTCTTTTAGATGACATACATTTTTTAATTATAGGTCGACTGAAACAAAACAAATCAATTCCGAAATCACTCGATCAAATGTTACCTCAAGCTCACTGCTCACTATTTCTGAGATTAAGGCACACGCATACAAATAAACGCATAAAATAATAAATGGTATGCGTCCTTCAAAATACTTACACGAGGGATTAAAATGGTCAAAATACTTAAAGGACCAAGATTAACTGGACACTAAATAGAAATCCCGTCTGTAAACCGATTTCGATAAGAAAATGTGCATAAATACTTATTGAATTAAAGTTTACTTGCACCTTGTCTATGTTGACCTAACCAAGTTGACGCACGCAAAATGCATTTTAGATACTGAAACAAAAAGTTTTTTGCATAACAATAAATAGTTTCAGTCATATAAAAATTATTAAAGATACACTTACTTATAGCTATAGTTATCATAATACCCAAGCACTTAAGTGTAATAATATTATCCTATGTACTGTGCTCACATTATAACATATCGCGAGAGTTTAGAGACGGCTACTATAAATTAATGGTCCACTATGCGACATATTGACAGTAAATATTCTAGGTCGTAACTATGGTCTCAATACTTAAACTCATCTCTCAGGAAAACGAGAGTACGACAAAACAAAAAAAACAGATTTTTCCACAGAGTAACTGATAACAACTCCTCATTGGAGCAGCGTGGTGGAGTATGCTCTAGGCCTGCTAGGTTCAATAATACTCGTGGTCGGTAGTGGTCCACTTTGGGGTTGAAGCCCATACCAACATAATATAACCTTATAGTAGCCGTTTCTAAAGTCCTTAGTTTTGTGGTCACAACATCAAAGATAATGCCCTTAAAAATTGTTTCAGTTTTTCAGTGCACAATTATCACTAACGGATTGGAGAAATAATCACTAAGCCTCCGGATTCTTCTTCATCAGTTCTAGATCAGCGTTGACCATGTCTCGCACCAGCTCCTCGAATGTGACCCGCGGAGCCCAGCCCAGCTTGGCTTTCGCTTTGGAGGGGTCGCCTAGGAGTAGATCCTGGAATGCAATGTCACCATAATATCATTATGAAATTACAGTTGGAATCTCATTATTTCAGGTATTTATTAAGTAAGTAAGGGTTAAGAACGTCAGTGTTATCTATGACCTGTTATAGCTGTCAAACCCGTCGTTACAGTGCGCCCAACTTATCTGTGAAATGGGAAAAATTGGAACTAACGAAAAGTCATTCATAAGTATGTTGTGGTCATTCATCTGTCAGTTACTAGTGTGCAATGATTGGTCAAATGAATGTCAAATGCGTCCGACAGCGCCTCTTTCGTTTCAATCTTAAGGGTGCGGTTCCACTGAGGCGGAGCGGAGCGGAGCGGAGCGGAGCTGAGCTGTGAAACGAGGTATGTGTTTCCACTGAAGCGGAGCGGGGCGGGGCGGGGCGGAGCGGAGCGGGGCGGAGCGGAGCGGGGCGGAGCGGAGCGGAGCGGGGCGGAGCGGATTTGCTTTGCCTATTCGCCTGAGTGCCCAGTGACACGCGTTCTCTCAGTCAAATCACGCGTCATGATGTCGATAAAAAAAATAAAGCAGCTCTTTTGCATCTTTCTCTACTGGTCTAGATTACCTTGTAATAATGTAACCAATGATGTTTTAAATATCTAGATTGAGCGTCGCCCTACAATGAAAACAAAAAAAAAGGCAACATTATCAAGCATGTGTGCGTGCAGGCGATGTTTTTCGCGTTCATTTATTGTCTATGTGTGCGTAATCTGTGCGTAATGATATAAAAGTTGTGGCCAACAGTTGGCCACAACTTTTTGACACGTTTTCGCGGATTCGATGTTCCATCTAGATATTTAATACATCTTTGAATGTAACGTAGGCAAGTGATAAGAGAGGATTTTCCGAAATTCCTACGGGAGAGGGAACAAATTGTTTTTTTTTATTAAAAAAAGGAACTATACTTAGCTATAAATACTATGCTTGAATTTTCGCATATAAGTAAGTAGTAGGTACAACGTGTTCTCTCAAAATTATTTTCAGAGTTTATTGATTTTCCCACGGGATATGGAATATGGGATATGGAATAAAGATATTATAGTAGTCTACTAGCGGCCCGCCCGCGGTTTCACCCGCGTGGATCCCGTTCTCGTGGGAATATATGCATGTATTATACATAAAAACCTTCCTCTTGAATCACTCTACCTATTACAAAAAACCGCATCAAAATTCGTTGCGTAATTTTAAAGATTTAAGCATACAGACAAACAGACAAACAGACAAACAAACAAACAGACGGACAAAAATAGCGACTTTGTTTTATACTATGTAGTGATATAAAGTACATTATCTCCGTAACTGCGACGAATACATTTCGTTTAACAAAATGGTGTAGTAATCTACGCGAGAGAAGCTGCGGGCTAAAAGCTAGTGTTTAATAAATATGCGCGTGTGAGCCGCCCCGCTCCGCTCCGCCCCGCTCCGCCCCGCTCCGCCCCGCCCCGCTCATGACGTCAAGACGCTGACTAAAATCTAATATTATACAAAAATTAACATACTGACTAGTTCACTCATCATCGCCTTACCTACATAATTGCTCTTTGAGCTACAGAACTGCATAGATTACCGTGTAGGTATGTAACGTAGGCAAGTGATAAGAGAGGATTTTCCGAAATTCCTACGGGAGAGGGAACAAATTGTTTTTTTTTAAATTAAAACAAGGAACTATACTTAGCTATAAATACTATGCTTGAATTTTCGCATGCAACTAGTACAACGTGTTCTCTCAAAATTATTTTCAGAGGTTATTGATTTTCCCACGGGATATGGAATAAAGAGGAGATAGGTATAGTAGTGTATATTATAAAGTACATTATGTCCGTAACTGCAACGAATACCTACCATATATTTTAACAAAATGGTGTAGTAGGTAATCTACGCGAGCGAAGCTGCGGGCAAAGCTAGTGATTATGAGTGAGCCGCCCCGCTGCGGTCCGCCCCGCTCCGCTCCGCCCCGCTCCGCTCCGCCCCGCTCCGCCCCGCTCCGCTCCGCCCCGCTCCGCTCCGCCCCGCTCCGCTCCGCCCCGCTCCGCTCCGCCCCGCTCCGCTCCGCTCCGCTCCGCTCCGCGTCTGCCATCTCTTTCTTTCTTACCGATATTTTAAACAATTCTGCTCTGCTCCGCTCCGCTCCGCCCCGCTCCGCCAATGTTGTTTCCACTGAAGCGGAGCGGAGATTTCAAGTCATGTGATTGGTGAATCGCGGCACAGCTCCGCTCCGCTCCGCTCCGCTCCGCCTCAGTGGAACCGCACCCTTAGTTGGGTTTACTATATGTTTGGTTATCACTGTATTTTGGTTATCTTAACATATTATAAAACGAAGTAACCACACCGCGTAGGTTTTTCTGTTTTCTTCAGCATTTCATGCACAATCAATAATCTATTACACCTTATAATAGAAATGAACATCTTAGGACCTTATCGTAAAATGAAAACTAACACGTTAAAATAAATTCAGGCGCAAGATCGACGACGGAATTTCTTGGCTGCGACCACTTACACACCACGCACCTCTGCCGCTCACAGTCACTGTTACATACCACCTACCCGTATAAAATCGCACCATTTCACCCCCAAACAACAAATAAATAAAACAAACAAACTCACCACTTCAGTCGGCCGGAAGTATTTGGGGTTAACCTTGACCAACAACACGCCACTGTCCGCGTCATACCCAGTCTCCCCCTCGCCCGTGCACCGCCACGCCACGCGGCGGCCGACGCACAAACCTTCCACCACTAAACAACAAACAAACCAAACTCACCACTTCAGTCGGCCGGAAGTACTTGGGGTTAACCTTCACTAGCAACACGCCACTGTCCGCATCATGCCCAGTCTCCCCCTCGCCGGTCCCGCGCCACGCCACGCGGCGGCCGACGCACAAACCTTCCACCACCAAACACTAAACAACCAAAACAAACAAACAAACTCACCACTTCAGTCGGCCGGAAGTACTTGGGGTTAACCTTGACCAACAACACTCCAGTGTCCGCATCATGCCCAGTCTCCCCCTCGCCCGTGCCGCGCCACGCCACGCGGCGGCCGACCACCGCGAACGCTGCTTCCACGAACTCTCGAACGCTGTGAGCCTCGCCCGTCGCTACCACGAAGTCTTCCGGCTGCTCTTGTTGCAGCATCAGCCACATTGCCTATAGGTACGTATAGCGAAGTATTATAGTACATTAGTAAAGTGCTGAAAAGTAGTCAAGAGCTAACCTATGAGTTATCATTCTATGGTTATACCCTAAATGCTGTGTTTTATTCTTAATGCAAATTGCCTGGGTCGTCTTCTTTGCTAGACTACGCTGCCGTAGGACACGATTGGTCTTACGATTTCTGTGTTGACCTATGCATTTCTTTGGGTTTCTGACCCCAGAGCCCGCAAATCGGCTACAAGTACGTATCCTTGGGTACCTAGCTATGCATCAATTATTTAGTTCCTAAATGAGAGAGTTTACCACAACGGTCCATTGGAGAGTTGGACTGGGATTAGGAATGGGGTAGTTAGACTATACCCTATACCTTTCACGCTCACATTGTGTAAGGAAAACAACACAGCCCCTATCTCCTCACCTCAACATAATCCTTAGCGTGTCCCCAATCCCGTTTACTGTCCAGATTCCCCAGCTCGAGACACTGCAGCAAGCCCAGCTGTATCTTGGCGACCCCGCGCGTGATCTTCCGCGTCACGAAGTTCTCCCCCCGCCGCGGACTCTCGTGGTTAAACAAGAGCCCTCACATTGTGAAGAAAACAACACCAGCACCTCATCTCCTCACCTCAACATATTATTCCCTCACCTCAACATAATCCTTAGCGTGTCCCCAATCCCGTTTACTGTCCAGATTCCCCAGCTCGAGACACTGCAGCAAGCCCAGCTGTATCTTGGCGACGCCGCGCGTGATCTTCCGCGTCACGAAGTTCTCCCCCCGCCGCGGACTCTCGTGGTTAAACAAGAGCCCTCACATTGTGAAGAAAACAACACCAGCACCTCATCTCCTCACCTCAACATATTATTCCCTCACCTCAACATAATCCTTAGCGTGTCCCCAATCCCGTTTACTGTCCAGATTCCCCAGCTCGAGACACTGCAGCAAGCCCAGCTGTATCTTGGCGACGCCGCGCGTGATCTTCCGCGTCACGAAGTTCTCCCCCCGCCGCGGGCTCTCGTGGTTAAACAACAGCCCGTTACACGCGAACATGCCGTACGCTTCCCGGTAGTTCACTACTATCCAGTAGCCGTATAGCTTTGCGCAGGCTGGAAATAAATTAAATATTGAGGGGATGGAGCAGATACAAATTTAATAGTGACTTTGAGATAAAATCTAGTTCAACATCGGCAATTAATAAAATGAGAAAATTTGCAACATAAATTAGGGGTAAGTAACGCAAATCTAATTTTTAATAAAAAAAAGTATAAAGTTATGAATATTTTTATGAGTAGGTATGTCAGCAAAGAATGGTCATATTTCACCCTAAAGGAGGTACGCTTAGGGTTTGTATATCGGTTAAAAGCACATCGCTTCTGACCAATTAAAGAGTGAAAAGATTGATGTAATTGGCTTTGAACTGTATATTTATATGTACAGAACAAAAAAAATTGTACAAAACATTCGTAATTTTCAATATGTTACAGGAAAATTTTTAACTGCCGTATCAAGACATTGAAGATCGCTACAAATGGTTTAATCGATAAAATAACACTTACCGGTATGTTATCGTGTAATGTCGTATCGTGTAGGTACTACAAAGGGGCCGAGGTAACTTATCAATATGTAGGAAAGTTGATTAAATTAATTATTAATTCATGTTACAATTTTGAAATACGTATGTAGCTTAGGTAACTAAATAAGTAGTGTTTTTATCTCAAATTCTCTTGTTTCCTGTCGAAAACACACGTTTGCTGCTAAGCCAGGTCTTTTTGGCCTGGTTCTGGTCTTTCCCCAGTGCGAAGGCTAAAATCGTGTCCTCTCGCTCTGTGCGGGAGCTGTTACTTTAGTTGTACTCAAGGTACAAAAGAGATAGTTATATACCGTAGCTTCATTTACTTATTAGAACTCAATGGTCTATAAAAAAATGTACCGTGTCTGTTCGGCCTGGTTCGCAAGGAACGAATAGGAACATTCTTTCAGTGCGGTACCAGGCCTTGATATCAAGGCCTGGTACCGCACTGAACAAAGCGCGGCGCCCAGCGTGCCTCGCCCGGTTAGCATAGTGCTGTCACTGCTGTCAATTCTCGATAAACATGTTTTTAGTGCGCACGCGTTTGTATACTGTGTAGTGAATACGTCTTTTTTGTGCAGTGTCTATCTACAGATTGATTTATCAAAATGAATAAAAAGCTAAAGTGTAAAAAACAATTAGAACTGGGTTTTCCAAATTCACCAACTCATTAAAATTGTTAAAAGAAAAAACTGTGTCAACTGTTACGCAAGGCTGAGACAAACACTTACCAGCAAAGAAGCTGATAAAAAAATTAAAAAAATCAAGTCTCAGTGTAATAAATGCAACAAATCATATTGTTTGCCATGTTTTAACGAACTACATGTTATTTAAAAATATTGATACACAAAATATTTTGTTTCCCTACTGATTGAAACATTTGTAATAAAAATAAATGTAGTCGTGCGTTTTATTATACATCAAAGTTTGTTTTTTGTAATAAACGAATCGATAAAAATATTTGCGTTTGTTTTCTACACTGTAACATCACTATTAAGTTATATTATCAGTGCGTTACCACATCGAATAGATGTGGTATTTTTTGTTTTCTATGCGGCACTGGGCATGAAAGGCCTTGTATTCGTTTTTCCCAAAATATAACCTTTATCTTTTTTGGATCCCCAGGCTAAGCCAGAGGTAAGTAGGTACATTCCTTAGCTACAACATAGTGCAAAAAAATCTCGTGTATCTTTTAAATTCGCAATTTTATTAGAAGTTTTGACAGAAAGGTGGTACCAGGTCTAATGGACCTGGTTCGCACTAGAAAAGAATCCGCTTCCTGGCCGAATCGACCTGGTATCGCATAGTAATTTTATACACGAAAACAGTCCCGCAGCTAACGTGTTAAATGTTACGTATACTTTACTCATCATCTAACGCGACTTATTGAAGTTAAAAATATGGAACGAATATCAATCATTTATATTTCTAAACACAATCTTGTATCTTTTTGGATTGTAGTGAAGCGTTTTGTATTATATACCTAGTTATGTTATTTTAGCCGACGAACAAGCCGACGATGATAAATGAACAGAGCCGCCTACGGACATCGTAACAACAAATTAATCGGGCATTGTAATGGTAACAATAATATAAAGCAGAAGGGTTTGTTTGTTCGTTTGATTGCTTGAACGGGCTAATTACAAGAACTTCTGGTTGGATTTGAAAAAATATTTTCTTGTTTAATAATCCATTTATCGAGGAAGGCTATATATCATCACGCTACGACCACTAGGAGCGTAGCAAGTAGCGAAGCTAGTGCTTGCCAGCGGACGTAAGCTTAAAAATTAGGTGAGTAATTCACATACCATACGGCGACCGCGGGTAAAACGGCGTCTTTTCAGTCTGGGGCACTTCAACCACCTTCCCGTACAGCTCCGAGGTGGAGGCCTGGTATATTTTGGTCTCTTTCTCGAGCCCGGCAGTACGGACCGCCTCCAGCAGCCGCAGGGTACCCAGCGCGTCCACCTGTGCGGTATACTCGCTCAGCTCGAACGATACCTTCACGTGGGACTGGGCGCCAAGGTTGTATATCTCTTTTGGGCGGGTCTAAAATTAAAAAAGAAATATGTTTAGTTGCATTTAAAAAAAAAGTTTAGTTGTAAACATGTATAACTTAAAATTTAAATTCTGGCTAAATAATCTTAATGGACAGGAAGTGATAAAAACACGTTATACGAGTATATTATGTTTTATATACGAATTTTTGTACACGTAATCCGAATTTTAATGTTATCTATTGCACAAAGTTTCTACAAATAATATGTTGTTTCATCTAATTATGATTTTGTATGTTTGTATCGTAATAGGTGCCTATATTGATGAACAGTATGAAGGATTATAATGAATCTTGAATAAATTAACAGCCATGCCAATCATAACTAGAATCAAGTTGTCACGGCCACAAGTGTAGAGGTATTATTATAAAATAACATTTCATGATTGGCTCACAGCTTCACTACAATTTATGTTGTAGATTTTCATATTGACAGTAATTTGTATGAACAGATGGTAAAGAATTGACGTAGGAGTAAAATAATTATTATGCAATTTGTAATGCTAAATAAAATATTTTTAATCCTGATAAAATACTTTTTTTTAATAAAGTTTATGTTAATACTTGACTACAATTCTACCATATGGTAAGCAGCATGATGTAGTCTATGGATCTATGGGACCCATACAGATTTTATTCTGCCACCTCCCAAATAAACACTTTCTCCAATTGTTGGCATAAAATCCTTACTAATATTATAAATGTGAAAGTGTGTTTGTTTGTTTGTTTGTGACGCTTTCACGTCGCAACAAAGCTATTATATGGTAAGGTTTATGTGTGTGGGGATAGTTAGGAGGGTGGAGAGTGACGTAGGCTACTTTTTACCGCGAAAAAGCATCCCATTCCCATGGGAAGATCGATGTTTTGTTAGTTGCTAGATATTTATTTTCGGAGCTGTTAATAGATGGCGTTAATTTGCAAGTTCTGAATTACGCTTTACGCTATGAAATGTAATTTACTTAAGTCATAGGCAAATGTAATAGGCTACTTTAGCTCTGCCTCGAGAACTCCCCGCTCCGGCTGTATTCAGTGTACCGCCCGCCCGCTGGCGCTATCCTGTTGGCTGATGTCTGCAAGTTGCTGGACTCGCCGACACCGGTGGTGGGCGCGGGCGACTGGAACTGCATCCGGGGTGGAATAGCCTAGCTGCCAACAGAAGTGGAAGGCTACTTTTTGATGCCGCTGAACAGCACGGCTACACTGTCGAGGGTGTTGCACACCGTTACCGCGGCTCTAAATAAGAGAGAACGCGTATGTGCAGTATTCCTCGACATGGAAAAGGCGTTCGACCGTGTTTGGCACGACGGCTTATTCTCTACAAGATCTCGCAGTCGTCGGCGCCCCGGAGTGCCGTTAAGGTGATCTCCAGTTTCCTCGAAAATAGAAGCTTCAGAGTAGTGGTTGAAGACGCCGAATCCACCGAGCGTCCGATCGCAGCCGGCGTCCCGCAAGGGAGTTGCCTGTCCCCGGTCTGCTACGCCTGCTACACAGACGACATCCCGGCGGCAGGGGGGGCGTCGCTTGCCCTGTATGCCGATGATGTGGCGTACATCACCACGTCGCTGAATAGAACCCACGCCATCGTCAAGATGCAGCGTGCGCTTGATGCCCTCCCCGAATGGCTTGCCGCGTGGAGACTGTCGGTGAATGTCGGGAAGACGCAGGCCGTGAACATAAGAGGATACCTCAACAGGCGGGACCCTACTCTGGAGCTTAACGGACAAGATATCCAATGGGCCCCACAGGCCAAATACCTGGGGGCAAAATCGACGGAAGACTTTCGATGAAGCCACAGGTTACGAAAGCCGTCGCGAATTCCAGAAGCGCGATGGCAGAAACCAGTGCTCTCCTCGAGCCTCCCTCTCGGACTGAAGCTCGGGGTCTACAAGACCTACATCAGATCCCGCCTCACGTATGCGGCACCGGCATGGTACGCGCTCGCCAGCGAACCGCAGCGCAAAAGGATGCGCGCGGTTCAGGCGATTGCGCTCCGCCGGCTGACTGGTGCGCCGAGGTACGTCAGGAACGCCGTCATCCAGAGGGACCTTCGAGTCGAGAGCCTGGACGACTTCATCGAAAGATTGGCACGCAACATGTTCGGGCGTGTCGACGCGTCGCGGTTCCCGCATCTGCAGGACCTGGCGCCGCTCCACACCCGTCCACCGGACCGCTTGCTGACCGCTTGCCGACTTGCTGGTTGCGCGGGACGGGCCTAGCACTGACTGATACTGGGGCTTCGTAAGTCGTCGCCCGGCGCTGATCGGCTCCTGCTGGGCTTCCCACCAGTGGGATTCACCCGGTAGGGCCTCGATCGCCTGGGCGGCGTGGAGATGAACCCCATCCCGTTTAAGACTCTGTGGCCTGTAAAAAGGCCGCCACTCACCGGACTTGACCTATTGGTTAACCACAGATGGACAACCAAGGGCCTTAGAGCCCAACCCAAGGACCGGCCCGTTTTGACGGGCCGCGAGAGACACCCCCAAAGGGGAACTAACTGTCCCGAGGGCTCCACACACCTCAGACAGGGTGGAGTGAAGAGAGCGAGTAGTAGGCTACTTTTTAGCCTAAATTCCTACGGGAGCGAGACCTACGCGGCTGTTACCTACGGGTCCCGAAGCGAAGCGCGGGCGGTTCTCTAGTACAATTATAAGTAATTGATAACATTTGTTGTATTATTGACATAACACCTTCTATTATCTTCATTCTTCTTCTGTATATATGCTTCAACCCCTTAACATCACAATTAATTAGAACCCTATGTATCAAGGGATTTCTCAGAATAATTAATAACTTGAGACTAATTCCAAAATTTTGTGTTGGTTACTTTTAATTGTCAAAAAACTGATTCCTTCACATTCACTTTTTTAATTTCTTTTCTTACCAAGGTTACAAATGGTAAGAATGCATCAAATGCACCAATTGTTACCCATTCCAGAACTTGTCAATAACACCAAACAATGAAAAACAATATTGTACCATCTTCGTCACAACATTATTTTACAAACTTGAATAGGTCCTAACAATAATGGTACCATCAACTCATGCTGTATGTAAATTCACAACATGTTTAATATGTAAACATATTAAGTATACATAGTTGGCATTAATGTGAAAATGAGCTGTAATGGACAATATTTTTAATTACAGTATAAATAATACACCGTACATTATAAAATTTACATACATACATGTCAAGGCCTGCAATGTGTCACTTAATGAAAGGAATCTGTGCTCAGTATTGAGTAGTTAGCCACTAATGGGTGAAACCCCTATATAACTGTAACAAAGGCATACCTTAGTAATAATACTGATGAGGCAAGTAGTGTCCGTAAGATCTCCATAATGTAAATGCATCTTTCCACCAGTGTGGCAAGCTCGCTGGCCATATAGATGCTGGATCCGTCCAGTGTTGAATGAGGATGATCGGCGCAACACACCATGCACTTCATAGCCTTTCTCTATTAGAAACTCTGCAAGATATGAGCCATCCTGTAAGAAAAGTGTAAATATAAATATGGTTAACTATTGACAATCATTATAAAAACCGATTCTCTGCATAACAGTTATTAACTTATGAAATTCTCAATTAAATGGTACTTATTTTATTTTTCTGAATTAAGGTTTGAGGTGGTGTATCCCAAACCAAAAGTCCTTCTATTTCATAGAAGTTTAAGGACTTAAGCAACATTTATAATTTTACAAAAAAATCCTTTCAAGGTAACAAAAGTTATTTAATTTTTACCTGTCCTGTCACTCCTGTAATTAGGGCTACTTTTCCATTAGTATTATTTTTTTGCATTTTCTATTTTTTATTCTGACCTAAGGCACAGCACAAAACACAACTATGCTAAACTGGTTGACGTATGTTAGTGATAAGCTTATCAACTATACATACTCTAATATAAATTCAATTACGAAACTACACTGATTAATGCTATGGTGACGTTATAACCATTGAGATACTATGTACTAAATATAACGGTCAGCACTCTTTAATTTATCATAAGTTAGATGATTCTGAAAAGGGGGCTACTTGAAATTTATCCTGCATGTTTTGTCGACGTCGCAATTACCGTAAAACCAATTTATCCGTAAAATCAATTTTTCAAAACATAACTTTCATTTAAATTGTAATATTTTACCTGTCCTGTTATGCCAGTAATGAGAGCCACTTTATTACTAGCAGATTCTTCAGACATTTTTAAATCTGCTTTTAGTTCTTGAAGCACGGGGCGTAGCACAAAACAGAAACACGTCCCGATTGGCGAACCGGTGATAAGCTTATCACAATCAGAAGTCACAACACCAAAATTTCATACTTTGACAATAAATCTCAAAATTAAAAAAATATCTCGTTGGGGCTACCTTGATTTCTTACTTATTTATGTATACAAATGTAACTATATAATAAATTATTTTGTAGGATAAACTTTGTTACCTATCAATAGTAATTAGTAAACAAAATTATTCCGGCATCCCCTCAATGTCATTTGTCATTGTCATTATCAAGAACAGCTGCACAGAGCACAGACTAAACTATATCTATGGATGGAGATGTTATCTTTGGATTACATACTTTAATCGTTTAATCACCTTTAATCTGAAAATTCTCAAATAGAAAGAGAGAAATGTTTGCGGAACCAAGTTATTAGGTATCCGAAAATCTTTTCTCTCTTTTTCCAATCAGTGACTGTTTCCAGTTAAATTAAAGGCAGCCATTTTATGGCTCATTCCTCTAGTTTACACAATATGTTTTTTCTGCTCCCTGGGTTTAAAGCTTTGGCTTCCTAACTCTATGTATTCTTTCTCTGTGCTCTAATTTCGTTTAGTCAATTTTGTATTTCTCAAGAACTAGCTCTGTCAACTGTCAAGACTTCAACTCAAATCTATGGTGACAGTATCATAGATAAAAGAAGTAAAGACAGTAGGTATTGACTAGACTATTGACAATTGACATAATGTCACTGTCACTGTCTCAACTGTGATCCTGTGTAGAATTTTGGCGATAATAATTACCTAGGTACCTACCTAAGTACCTACTATTGATAAAACCTGAAGTTTTCCATAAATAGAAAGTTCGAAGTGTTTGCAGATACTGTAGAGCCACATTTGATTTTTAAAGTATCATGTTCTGTCAGTTCTTTATCCATTACTGTGCCAACTTTGGAGGAATTGCATAAAAGTTGAGTTTTATTATCTTTATCACAGTATTGCGCCATACTTATAATACAAATCACAGTAAAATTATTGGATACTATAAATTTTAAGTATATTTACCATGCCGGATATCAAAATAACCCCGCTTGGCGCTGGTCAGGATGTCGGCCGAAGTTGTATTCTTCTGTCCATGGGCGGCAAAAACATTATGCTTGATTGTGGAATGCACATGGGGTACAACGACGAGCGACGTTTTCCCGACTTTTCATACATAGTTCCCGAAGGACCCATAACGAGTCAGATCGACTGTGTCATAATCTCACATTTCCACCTCGACCACTGCGGCGCCTTACCCTACATGTCAGAAATGGTTGGCTACACGGGACCTATTTACATGACTCATCCAACTAAGGCCATAGCACCCATTTTACTGGAAGACATGAGGAAAGTAGCTGTAGAACGGAAGGGTGAGTCTAATTTCTTTACCTCACAAATGATTAAAGACTGCATCAAAAAAGTGACTGCTGTAACTTTGCATCAGTCTGTAATGGTAGATAATGAATTGGAGATCAAAGCGTACTATGCAGGCCATGTGCTGGGAGCTGCTATGTTTTGGATCAAAGTGGGATCTCAATCAGTAGTGTATACCGGAGACTACAATATGACTCCTGATAGACATTTAGGTGCTGCCTGGATTGATAAGTGTAGACCAGATCTCCTCATCACTGAGTCAACCTATGCAACGACTATAAGAGATTCAAAGCGTTGCCGTGAGCGGGACTTCCTTAAAAAAGTACATGAATGTGTTGAGAAGGGAGGTAAAGTCCTTATACCTGTTTTTGCATTGGGAAGAGCCCAAGAGCTCTGTATATTGTTGGAAACATATTGGGAGAGAATGAATCTAAAGTACCCAGTTTACTTTGCATTGGGATTAACAGAAAAAGCAAATAATTATTACAAAATGTTCATTACGTGGACCAATCAGAAGATCCGTAAAACATTTGTGCAGAGAAATATGTTTGATTTTAAACACATAAAGCCATTTGACAAGGCTTACATTGACAATCCTGGTGCCATGGTGGTATTTGCAACTCCTGGGATGTTGCATGCCGGTTTATCACTGAACATTTTCAAGAAATGGGCTCCATATGAACAGAACATGGTTATCATGCCTGGCTTCTGTGTGCAGGGTACTGTTGGTCACAAGATCTTGAATGGAGCTAAGAAGATTGAATTTGAAAATCGTCAAGTTGTTGAAGTTAAGATGGCTGTGGAGTACATGTCATTTTCAGCTCATGCAGATGCAAAAGGTATTATGCAGTTAATACAATACTGCGAGCCTAAGAATGTGTTATTAGTGCATGGTGAGGCACAAAAAATGGAATTTTTAAAAGATAAGATTGAGAAGGAGTTCAAAGTTAGTTGCTACATGCCTGCAAATGGCGAGACTTGTACAATAACCACACCTACAAAGATTCCTATTGATGTTTCATTGAGGCTATTGAAAGCTGAGGCGGTCAGATATAATGCTCAAGCACCTGATCCAAAGAGAAGAAGAGTTGTGCATGGTATTCTCTGTGTTAAAGATAATCGACTGTCATTCCTAGATATTGATGAGGTTTGTGATGAAATTGGTATAAACAGACATATCATTCGTTTTACGAGTACAGTCCGGTTTGAAGACCCGGGACCTGCTGTGAAAACTGCTGAAAAACTTAAAGGTTTGTTGGCTGAGAAACTACAGGGCTGGTCTATCACCATATCAGACGGGAATATCTCAGTGGAGTCAGTGTTGATCAAAGTGGAAGGTGAAGATGATAGCACAAAGAATATTTATGTGTCATGGACAAATCAAGATGAGGACTTGGGTAGTTATATATTAGGGTTGTTACAATCAATGGTTCAGTGATTACATTAAGGATTGTTTATGGTTTATTTAACATAAATGATTATTAATAAATAGATAACAAAAATAAATATTTTTTATTTAGGTACACCAGGTGACATCTGTATTGCACTTTCCTTGATACCATAGGTACTGCAACTGGTTCCTCTTGTTTAGCTGGCTTATGTATCCCTCATTCATTTCATTTGGTCTCTGTAAAAATTATTAATTAATTTCTTTATATTCTCAGTTTATCAATATTTACGTAGGTATATTGACATGTACTTATTTTAGTCTAAACAACTTGAATGATTTCAACTCGCGAACGTCGGATCCACAGTAGACACGTTTGTTTTTGTACAATACAGGGGAGACACACGCATTTTTATTGTCTTTTAACATGCGGCTTATGAACAATACGGCTATTCTACTAACCATAGCAGGTGGGAACAGTCTTCTAAAATCTCCTTTATGCAAGAACTCCCTGTGAGCATTCAAGAAGTTGTTTCTCAACGTGGCGTCTAGACATGTCTTGCAAAGGGCGCACACGGGCGAAGTGTGGCAGTTGTCATTGCAGGTAGTTCTACATTCATCGCTCCAGACGGCGATGTTCTTTTGTGACGACACCATGTTTTGGGTGGCCTCGCTGTGAAATACATGGGATCATTAAATAATGCATTAAAAATGTTTTAGCTTCGTATTTTTTTTATTGCAACATTACGTCACACCAGTTGGGGTTTAATCCATAATTTTATCCTTTAAAATTTCCGGTTTTAAGGTACTATACTTCTTGTGGAAGGAAGTTAAGGATTTTTCATTTTAATTTTTATTTCCTTTATTTTTTGATCAACTCTATCCTTCTAGACCTCTAGAGAAATGTTTGTTATGAAGTTGTATACCCAGATATATTGTAATGGTTAACTGTTGGTTAAGCATGAGTAATGACAAAAAGGTATGTACAGATTTGTACCGGTACCTATCGTAAATTTTGCTGTCTCATGCCATATTTTCATTTATATCGTGCCGTTGTCGAAACACGACACATCATATATTATCAATTGCAAATATTTATTATTACTAGTGAACCCGGCAGACGTCGTCCTGCAATAAATATTATTAGACGTAGACACCCTCGCTTCGTTTTCGGAGACTTGTTGCTCCGCTCCTTTTGGTTATAGCGTGATTTTTTATATAGCCTATAGCCTTCCTCAATAAATGGACTACTTATTCAAAACAAAAATAATTTTTCAAATCGGACCAGTAGTTCCTGAGATTAGCGTGTTCAAGAAAACGATCAAACAAACTCTTGCGCTTTATTAGTATAGATACGAGTAGAAGAATGGATATAGATTACATCGACCATTGTTTAAACTTTGATTTAACAATTCGACCATGAATATTTTAATAATGCTAGTTTTGCTTTATCTACTTCCTGATTTTCTGAAATAAGAGTAACTACTTGTGCCTAGTCATAAAACTTTTATTGACCGTACCCTCCGCGCATGGAAGATTCTATGCTTTCCCTAATTTGAATAACTATTGTGATGTATGTCTTATTCATCCATTTTATGAGCTAGCAAGATTTTTCTTATAACATAATTGCTACACTCCATTCTTACTTATCTGTCCAATTTTATATTTATAGGGCGATGTAATCCTGTAACTTATAAAAGCTTCCATTTAAAAACCCTTATTTAGAACTCGAATCTAAATAATCTAACAACAAATCAAGTCAATAACAAATCCTAGAGTCCTTGGATTATCTAACTATTAACAGTGGCCTATACTAGGATCTAACGAATGATGCAGCAGCGCGCGTCGTCCTTATTAAATGCCCACGACAAAACGATAGACAAGAGTTTTTCGTTTTTAGCCGGCTTTTATCGCCTCTTACGTCCTCAAATGTGCTGAGATGGCATTGCAGATTTACCTCGGAGTCTGGTCTTGTATATGGCTCGCGACGCCAGTCAGGGAGAACAAGTTGTACAACACTTGTTCGTATAGCAGCTGGTTTGGGGCGAAGTGAGCCGAACTCAAGTTAGGAGACATGTTGGCTTCCAGCAAGTACACTCGCAAATCTTCGTCCACTACCAGGTCGAAACGCATCATCTCGAAGAAATTGTCCACCGACGGGTAATTTTTAAGCTGTAATAAATTAAGGGAATTGTAATGGAAGAGAATCAATCATGTTAGTAAAGTATAACTGAAGGTACCACCGATGTGTTGCCATCCAAAATAAGCGGGGAAACGGTAAGAAGAAGTAAGAATTTAATGTAGTAACTTTACATTAAAGTAAGTAGGCTATTATGTGATATTCTCTTTTTTATGTTTAGGCCACGATACTTATATAATTTATATATCTACCTACCACACCATATGAGAAGGTGAGTATCTACTTTAATAGCTTGTTATGTAAAATTTTATATTAGGTACTAAAATAACTAGACTTGTTTCTGAATAAGGGAGATATCATATTTAGTAAACCTAATCCGGCTTTAATTTCTAAGGCCGTTGTTGACCTCTTTATATTCTGAGTTTCCACTTGACATACGAGATGGTAATAATGAATTCCTAATTAAAAGGATTTACGTAAAAAGCATTTTATGATAAAATACCAGTGCGTACATCGCTCCCACGAATCTAGATTCTACCCATGAGTTCTATGACCGCGAGAAATGCCATAGTATGCAAATATACACTTACGGCCTCTATTATATGATTTTCCTTTTTAATAAAAACTTCGCTGATCGCTTCTTGAACTTCCTCCCACATTCTTGTTACGTTCTTGCCCTGTAACATTGAAAAAAAAATCATAATTATTAAGGTAGGACGGACGTTCCGGCTAAGATACCTGTTGTTAAAATATGATTTCCAATATCTAAAATATTCCATATATATATTTCATATAATATAATATATATTTGTAGAAAGGATGCCGGCTATCTTGAGTACAAATACATGAGGTATCGATAAGGAGACCAGGTCTTGAATACAAACGAAGTCCTTTAGACATAGTACATTTTATAATTCCATTCAACAACTATAACGGATTTAACAGAATATCACGGATTGTATCTTCATATCACGACGTTCCACCAGCACACGTAAGGAGCCTCCACAACCTGATGACAGCCCCTCTTCTTGCTGTCGCCATGTCGTGAATGGTTCTTTAGCACGCGGTGTTACGTCAGTTGTCAAACTCGTCCAGATATAAGGACCTCCTTTTCACTGCGCCGTCACGGCCAACCCTGACCACCGCGCGTCCTCGAGCGGTTAGTTAGATTTGGGAGTCACCTAAAGAGACAATCATCCAATTAGTAATTGCTCGTCCATACCTGATACAAAGTAGCAACACACATTCCCGTTGCGTATGCTCAACTTTTGAATCTAACCAAATTAACCTTCAATATCAACATGCGTGTTATCACTTATCACTCAGTTCTTTCTATTTTATTAACAATCGTGCTCGTTGGCTTTCGACCACCAAACTGTTCCAAATCGTGAATCCGATTCAATCATGCCACATAAGAACTCACTTACAACAACCTTCGTAGTGAACTGCTCTCTGTATTTCATCATCTTGACCTAAAACGCGCATATGAACTCGCAAAACTCCTCGATATAACAAGAACTCGGCATACCTAAAATGCAACCTTCATTCGTTTACTCCAAAAGCGAGAACCGGGCGTGTGGAGCCCTCTGCACCAACTTACTCCCAAGGCGTGGACCGGACGTACAAAGCCCCTTCGACCAGCTTACTCCCAAGGCGTGGACTGGACGTACAGAGCTCCTTCGACCAGCTTACTTAAAAGCGGTGGCCCGGACAACTGTAGCCCCTTCAACCAGCCGAACATAGGTATCTTCCACAGCAGGCAGCGGGTTTTTCTCAAGCTCGGCAGATATCTTTCAACCAAAGGCGTAGTTCGGGCGTGGTTCTGGCTTATGAAGCCTTTTAAACCAGCTTGTTTCCAACCAGATGCGCACCTATTTTCTCTTGTCGCTTGCTCGACACCACCTCTAACAATACTTACTCATTTCATACTGATAACCTAAGTCAAGCATTCGTCCCTCTAGCCATAAATGTGCGCCATAATTCTACCACAATTGCCACGGATAACCACACTAAAACTCACTATCTGCAGCTGAAAGACTGTTTGAGCCAGCTGTTATTGCATTATCACTCCATTTTGAAATACCATTATCACTATGAGCTTGGTTAATATGAACATCTTGTTCCTTATTGACCGCCGTCTCGGCCTCCTCACCACCGATCGTGTTTGTTACAATTTCAACTAAGCCCTCAAAATCACACTTACACACACTACCCACGTGTTCTTCAAATAGTAATACTATTACTTATACTACCTCAGCAAGAGTTGTTCGGAGGAAATAACTTTACTCTGCGTTATTCTATTGAAATGATATTGCACATCACACCACCGTTGAATTCTACATCACTCATATATTTACACAGTACCAAAAGCGAACAGTCGGAACTCTGTCACTCCCCAAATATGTCGTCTCGTCTGGCGAGAGATTTCCCTTTACCCTATTATGATACTTAGTGTGACCCTTGCTTACAAAATTCACATAACCATTACATAATTACACTAGCCGGGCTCGAACCGGGAACCACTAGCCTCACGGGCAATTATTATGCAGCAGGGTTTATATTCGTAACAGAACTAAAAAAAAGCTTTACGTTTGTCGTCAACGTATACTCGGTGACGGTATCATCGCGTTCAGTACTTTACTAACTACTAGTAAAATTTACTGTAAAATTGTTGTTTTCTGCGGAGAATGAAAAAAAGAATTCAAAGACCTTACCAGCTGCTTTTACTAATGTACCTTCCATTACACTCTGGTCAAAAATTGGAAAATCCTTGCGTGTATTTACTCCATTATCATTATACAATTGTCATTGGCTGTGCCCATGAATTTCAATGCTCGAACGTTAAGTTTTTGTTCAGACATTCAGCCTCAGTTATCCGTCATGAGTTCATGACTACCGCTGTCAAGATACATCCACGTTCCCACATGGCTTATCTGCAACCAATAATTTTGAACAGCAATTTCCAATATTGAAGAGCTTCAGTTGTTAGACAAACTACAAAGACTACAACATATCGCCCCAATATCGACATTAAGAATGATGACTAGCATAAACGCCCATCACATATCACATGCCCGATGAAGAATGAAAGAAAGCGTTAAAGAATCCCCAAATACCAGTACTTAGAATGCTTCAATGATGATAGCCATGATCACGGTCTCGAGATCTCGTGTCTATTGTAAATAGAACGTTCTTGTTTGAGAACCAACGTCAGTGGTATAAGAAAGGCACCCTAATATTATTGAAAGCTGCAGTGTTAAATTGATCAATCGACCGCTGACCTTGTTAAAAGATGGCACCCTCACAGCTGTTAGTGGATAAGAAACTTTCTTACTGCGCGACCAACCAGACCAAATCTTTACAACCGATACTAACCACATTTGCCTTATTATTCTGAATAATTTTCAAGTGCGAAGTACCTAGTGTGTACGCAGTATTTCCCATATGGCTAACTGGATAAATGTTGACAAAATAATAACCGATTCCATATTTTAGAAGGGATGAATAAGTCATCGACCTTGATTGGTTGCCATAAGTTTTATGATCTTGCCGGGTTTCAGGTACCAGAGACGCTTTCAACATTACACACAATGGTTGCAAGTTAATTGCAGTCCCCTTACTTTTGAGAAAAGGCGTGCCCAGTCGTAGCTTACAGGCTAATAAAAGCATGCAGTGGACAATAATAATAAATGTTCATACTATATTGCCATTAGCAAGCTGAAAACTAGATAGTCAAATTAATTCACGTCATATTACATTACCTATTTCAATGTCTCCTATGTTCCGTAATTAAACCTCGCATCCATAGAAGCATCGGAGCGTATTGACACTAAACTCGTGTTGTATGAATGTACCGCATCGGTCATTTATCTTGGCGGTGAAGGTTGAAGCAACTTTGCAAATCCACAACAAGACTATTCCGTCGCGTTCATTCCTCTGCTTCACTATATACCCCAAACCACATAACGAAACTCAACGCGATCCTCAACATCATACAATTCTCTGTTCGGTAGGTTTACAAAAAGATCAGGGAAAACTTCAATGTTTCTTAATAAAATAGAACTACCAAGGCTGCTAAAATGCTGACCAAACCTCATGAGAACATTTAATTAACGATTCATCTCAGAAATAGAACTTAACTCATAAAGACAACAATCTTATTACATTTGAACCAAATAGTTACGTTAAGCATTTCTACGTTCATCGTACATCATTACGTTAAGCTCTTAGATAAACTTCGCTCTCCATTGCAAGTCACACCATTAACATTCTGGAGATATTAGGTATTCAAAAGTACTTTAAATCATTATTTTGATGCCGTACATTGCCTCTAAACCAATCCTCAAGAGTATTCTAAAGCAACAGTCAATCCTAGCTCAAGTTACCATAGAAGTTACTCAAATAACATTACTGTCATTAATATTCTTTTACTGTTGGTCCGTAACATCCGAATGATATTCATCTCATCGTTTCTGAAATTATTATTCTGTACACAATAATCATAAACCTCAGACCTAAAACTTCACATTGGATCCAATGATAGTTACAATTTAATCGCTCCATAATGATCCCATACTATATCTTCATTGTAGCCATGCAAAACCAGGGCATGTCACAATTTTAGCTATAAACAAACATTATTATCCATTACTATTGAAGCCAAATCCTATCACAATTGATTCATCAATTTCAAAGCTTTCAGGCTATAAATGTCATCAGAAATATTATTTAGCTCCTTAAACGATGTTCAAGTTAACATCTTGTAAACATCTTGTAGGACGCAGCAATTCAACACTTTGTAAAGCTCAATGACATTACTCGGCTGAAGGTCTATGATATCCCTTTTAAGGCTCATCACCGACATATAATGTAACGACATTTGAAGTAGACTTAAGACAACGTAAATAAGTTCGAATCGAATTAAACAATAGAAACGAAAGTCTAAAACAACAGCGTCTTAAACTCGTATGCATTTTGTTCTGATTTCGTTACAATTATTCCATACTTTATTATTGATAGTTAATAGGGTAAATTATCTACTAGTTAAAGAACTTACAACCCTCCTTTTTATGGAATTAAGAAAGCAAACGAGCGTACAGCACCACCCTTCCTCCATCACGCATGATAATTGTGCTCCTTCTGTCCTCCTCATCTATTCAGCTAGATACTCTACAGGAATCCCCATCGCAACGTGGCTCTCCAAGAAGTATACCAATGTTAATAGTAATTATTGCCTTACCGACATACTCACCCTTAGTGACTTACCCACTCACCAATGTTATAATGTTAATATTACATACCTACAGATAAGCGTTTAGTATTAACGCATACCAATAGAAAACCAGAATTATGTTGACGCTGTGCTCTCTCAAACATTAGCAGCGATCTAAGAAGCATACAATACTGAAACGTGCGTTTTAGCGCACATTAGCGCACATTTCCACACATTTTTGTACATTCGTATTATACACGACTTTCTGCATATCCATGATACGCTGGCCATGGCTTTTACAACCGCCATCACCTTTACAGCATAATTCTTCGTAGTTTAATCGAATATCGTTCATATTTTCATACTTTACACACGGTCCTGGTCGTGTTCATGAATCGTCTGAGAGTTTTTGTGAGAATTTTCCATACCTCTATATCCATGACACTGCTTGCACATTCTGTAACGGAACAATATTATCACAACCAATGGAACAATGTTACCACAAGAGCCCCATCGAACACATATATTATGGAAGTAGGTGTTCACTATCCAACAACACAATCCTTATTTGCAACCTCAGTTTGCAACAATCATCGTTCCAATTCGATCGTTTCTAATGCTTTTGTAATGATTTACATCGTAAAATATTCACTTCCAAGAAAATTTCAAATGACATATCTTTTGTCAGTCCTCTTTTATTTTTCACCGTTTATTGTGAATGCGTGTAAATGCAATATTTTTAATGTTTTTATGCAAGGTTTCATGAGCGCTGGGTTCTTTGTCCAATTCTGATGTAGAAAGGATGCCGGCTATCTTGAGTACAAATACATGAGGTATCGATAAGGAGACCAGGTCTTGAATACAAACGAAGTCCTTTAGACATAGTACATTTTATAATTCCATTCAACAACTATAACGGATTTAACAGAATATCACGGATTGTATCTTCATATCACGACGTTCCACCAGCACACGTAAGGAGCCTCCACAACCTGATGACAGCCCCTCTTCTTGCTGTCGCCATGTCGTGAATGGTTCTTTAGCACGCGGTGTTACGTCAGTTGTCAAACTCGTCCAGATATAAGGACCTCCTTTTCACTGCGCCGTCATATTCAAATATTAATCTATAGTATATTATATATCTATAACATATGTAGGGAAATATCTCACCTGGCCGGGAACCGAACCCGGGAATCCTCACTTCGTAAGCAAAGTTATTCAAAATACTTAGTAAGCAACGAGGATAGAAATCTGAATTACGTTAGTACCTAATTGACGATGAAAAGAAGTTTGAATTACCTTCGATCTCGCGTAAGTGTCGAAAGCTTCCTTCATGCTGAAGCCCAGAGCAGTGTACGGATGAGCCAGGGAGGGAACCTTCCACGTTGGAAGATAATCATCTCCTACCACATATTTATCCAAATTCTTCGGGTCAAATGGGTAATATTTTGATGGGCAATACCTGCAGATTAAATACAAAAAGATTTAGATTTCATTTTGTTCTCTTGAGGAAATCTGTATATTTCTATCTAAATATTCCGTTTTCGTTCGATATGGAATTCATGTTAATGCCAAACCTAAATACTAGCTTTCCACACCTGTCATTAAGTTTCATTACAGTATGACGGGAGGAATTTAAACTGCCTTAAGTAAATTTTGCTTATATGCTAAATTGAACTGTGAGCACACGTAATAAATTATTTTTTAGCGGCTTAAGTATACCGACATACAAATTGCTTGCGGAAGTATAAACTTATGAAGTAGCCTCATTCCATGAATGGTCAAGGAGCGAGGTTCAGATGTTTACAATGCTCCTCTGATACTACGAATTAGGTAGGTATTAGGCTTAGTGGCAAGTGATTCTACGAAAGTTCTGCTCTGAACAATTCACGTCGGAGACTAACTGGACCACTCTTTTAAGTTTTAATACAATTACCTTATGCCTTTTAAATAACAAGACTTTTCAACTTAGCCTATGTTCTGTTTAATGCTAGTTAATGGAAAATTTATTATACCGAAATACAAATGAATTTCGTTAAGTAAAGTTCTTATGAAAGGGAAAACAATTCTCTATTTTTAGAAATATCGTGCCCTAAATCCATTATCCGTGAACATACGATTGCTAGTGACAACCCTAAAATGTTATTATTTAGTAAGTATATTTACTTGTAGAAAGCAATAATTATTTATTATTATCAATATTAAACGTCAGTCGTAACTGCTATAGGAATCTCGATACAATGAAATAAGACATGCGTACATGTTCCAACGATCCGAGAATAAATAAATGGTGAAATATGAAAATGAATACCTATGATATCCAAATACAGAAGATCCGAGAACTGAGATAAAAATAGATCATTTACACACTTACTTAATTACGTAAACGGCTATAAAATCTATACCAACAAGGCTGTAACGAAACCCAATCTGTACCCAATCTGTATGAAAACCTATCTAATATTAATTCTGATCAGGGCTTTATAAATAGGTTTACCTAAGTTACAAGTTACTTATTGTTACTAATATTTTAATATAAAGCTAAAGATTTGTTTTCATTGTTTTGAACCAGCTAATCTCAGGAACTATTTATTGATTCGAATTGAAAAATTATTTGTGTGTTGGATAGATCTTTAGAGGTAGGCTATAGGTTATACAAATTTTGAGTCATGTTCAAGGTTGGTCCTGGTTGTCATTGACGGCAGTGGAAGGGTAGGGCTGCATGCACGTCTCCTACCTTAATTCCTAAAAAAATCATGCTACCAGATATAAAATACCTGACGCTACGACCAATACAAATGGAACATCAATGAAAATTTTTGCAAAACACGAAAAATATTTAATTGAATTAGATACCTACTGGGAAGCGAGAAAGGGTGGGTCTACAAGAATTTAAGTAACAATTTAAATTGCCAATCCCTGGTCTATATATTCATCGTTATAGGCCACTGTGTCTACTAACTATAAAAATGACTTGACCTACTAGAAGAAAATATGAATCAATTGAAAGCATACACACCTGAAAAGCACGTCTCCCTTGTACCAATAAGCACGAAGAGGGTTCACGGAAGTGAGTGCGACGTACACCCCAATATCGAACTTGTGTCCGTCCACCAAGAATGGCTTCTGTACGTACTCTTGCACGAACCTCTCACCGCTTGACGCATCAATTTCGCTCACGTTTTTTAAGTACACACCTCTGTGCTGATTGTGTTTCTCCAGGAATAAAGCGTTTTTGTTCTCTGCTGCGTATTCCAAGAATTCTTTCTTGTTCTTCGGTAGCTTGAAGGCTTTCGGAATGAATTTGGATTGTGAAGTCGCGAGGTCTACTTTGTTGGTAATGAATCCCGTGCCAGGGAAGTGATTCACTTTCTGATGGGGTTTCAGCCGGGACATTTGGAGGTACAGAGACCTGAATGGGTAGTCATGCGACCATAGAAGACTCCAGGCTGAGTCGTTTGTACTCTTTTCGTAGCCTATTCTATTTAGAACTAAGTGTACGTGTTTGAGCAAACCGTTTTCATTTTCAACGTCGTGGTAAGCAGAATACACCCAGTAGGGTCGTCTACTTTCTTTATTTTGCAGCTTCAAGTTTCTACTGTGGACATTCAGGATTTCTAAAGTAATTGCTAATGTGACCCCTATGATACATATTAATAAGAAAATGTTTAAGTTTGATTCGTTTCTGGTAAATTTATGCGTCGAATTAAAGTTATCTTTGGTTATGGTATCGGAATCGATCTCCTTCCTTTGTTTCTCCAAGGTTTGTTTCATGCTCTGTAAATGGAAAAGTTTTCAGATGTTAGTACTTTGAAATGAATAACATTGATATTAAACTGTGCTGACAGAATCGATTTTCAAATCGTTCGATATTTTATCGTTAACCATATTTATCATATAAAGTCAGTAACGTAGGTGTACCTATACAATTAATTACCTTGTAGATAAAGATAATTCAAATGAATAAGTCCCTACCATGAACATTTACTACATTGCCAGCATACAAGAAGAAATTATGACTTTGAAAATGAATTTGAGTATTTTCATTATTTTCTTAACTCATTCTTTAAACTTAAATACTAACACAGACTGATTAAAACTAGAAGCATTAAGCTACCTACGTACACGAATTCTTCATTAGAGCTATCGGGTTTAATTAATATTTTGGGATCAATTGTTACTTAACTGAAAAACATGCCTGGACTAAGTATGATATCTACAACTACTTAAATAAGTAAATAAATAAAATCACTTCGGTGCAGTTTTTTTAAATTAGTTTGAATGATTTGAATCCCACCTATTTATTATTAACAAAATACTATTTTAGAATAGTCCCCTTGAAGCTAAATCGCGAGTCACACCCAATAAATTTCGTGTTCCAGAAATAGATGATACATTATAGTCTGTATTCCTAGTAGGAAGAGCAAAGTTTAGTAAGTAGGTACCTACGGTGTATATCAAAAGGATCTGTATTAGGTTTACTAACTACAAAGACAAAATGTACTTACGCTTGATTCCCTCGACTCCATGTTATCCTATTACTTCTTTTACAATTTAATACTGGCTAACCCTCATGGCTTTTGCTGACTAGAAAAAAAAAACAATATTTATTTTTCCGCGAAGCGTGTTTTCACTAAGATGTTCACATACGTTAAGAATGAATTAATTCCTTTGCATGGTATTAGAGAGGAACGGAAAGATGTTTTCCATAAGAGTAATAAAGACAGCGAACACTTTCTAAAACTGAGTAAGCAACGGCATACCGGCTTTTTAAGGTCACATCAGATGAGTACCTCCAGTACTACCTACTGCACATTGTTTAAGTGGACAGTAACTTCATTACTATTGTTACGTTCAATCAATAAAAACAGGCTAAAATTTATACATTACGATGAGTAAAATAATGACAATAATATCTGTACCTATAAATTATACATAATCTTCTTATATTTTACTATATTAGTAGGTAGGAAGTCCAGCTGATTGGCTAATGCAGGTTGTAAAAGAACATGTTGTAAAGACGATTTTTTACTCAAGGGTCACGTGTTCGAATCCTTTTTTTAGTAAGAGGTGGAAGTTTGGACACTATGGTCATTTAATTCACTTATTGGAAATGTAATAAGTATCTATGGGCTGTAATGTTCTTTGCTCGGTGTAATATTTATAGCTTTTACATACAATAATAACTAACGTTTACAAAAAAACGATTTCAACATCGACAGTAGAGATAACTCAAAAGTATTCGTCGTGAGTCCAGACGTGAAGGTTGTGAAGCATTAGCTTTCGAATAAAAAATAAGTATAAAAATAAATCCTAAATAAAGATTTATCCATTGAAAAGTGTGTGTCACTTGTGTGTGTGTGTGTGTATGTGACACTTAAAAAATACTGTCGATAGAACCTCCTCCTTTCTTTGAAATCGGTTAAAAATAAATCCACTCGCAATATTTCGTACTTTGCAATTACCTAGTATGTTTACGTTGTACGATAGTTAGCACGTATTACATACGTACTTAGTAAGGTAATTAGATAATGGTGGTCGTCGTCAATGCTAGAGCAACTGTTTGTGGTCAACGAAACAGTTCCGATATTGGTATTACACATTCCACATGGACACCTAAGCCAGAGAAATCTGGAATATACCTATAACATACTATTCGACGCCGTACCTATATTTATAGGTAGGTACTTGTTCAGCTTAATTCAATAATTCTTAGATTTTGGTAGTATAGGTATAAGTGAGGTTTTCTCAGCGCAACCCATAACTGTCATGTCATCCATTTGCTAGGTTCGGTTCTCCTCTCAATCCTACTAATATTATAAATGCAAAAGTTTGTAAGGATGTATGTGAGTGAGTGAGTGAGTGAGTGTGTGTGTGTGTTTGTTGCTCTTTCACGCAAAAACTACTGAACGGATTTTCATGAAACTTTGCAGTAATATAGCTTAGACATCGGAATAACATAATTTGTTAAAATTTATAGAGATTTTTGGAGGGACTGGTTTCCCGAAGCGAAGCGAGGGCGGATTTACTAGTAATATATAATATAAGACACCTTTGATCAAGATAAAAAAAACTCTTAGGTGTACAGGTTTCCTCACGTAGTTTCCCTTTACCGATGTAAGTCATACTTAATTAAATTCTAATATACGTTTAACTTGTAACTGCCCCGGTACGGTAGACCAACGTTCATGTTAAATGGTTGCGAAAATATTGTGATGTTATTTACTTATCGATTTCTAATATTGTTGATCAAAGATTTACATAAGTAGGTACTTATTAGTTGCGTAGATGTTCTTTATTAGCTGACACCGTGACGCGGGTTCTCATTTTGTAACTTCCACTAAATAAACTTTGTCAGCGTTATAAGTTAGGTATACTTAGCAAAATTTACAATATCAAATGCTAAGTGCTAAGTAAGTGTTTATTTACTGTCAATTTTATGTAATTAAATTCCATTACCTACTTTATATTTCGATATATGACGACTTTTAAATGAGAATTGACGAAAATTATCGTCGGAGGATATTGAGAATAAACGTAACACCTTGCGGAGGAGGATGAGAATTAAAAAAAGGTTTTTAATTTTATTAACAATTTTTCGGAGTATTTTGAGAATCAATGTTAGAGATTCTTATCTTTTCAGAACAAAAGAACGGAGTACTCTGAGAATAACCCCTGTACCTACATAAATAGGTGATAGATATTTGAGAAAAATGTATGCAACCTTATTTGATATCTCCTTATTTGTTTACATTTTTATAAACATTTCTGGGAAATGTTGAATATGGTCATAGAAGACAAAAACATTATTTTAATTTTTTTGTCTATTATGTTTGTCCGCACATAACGAAAAAAGATCAGACCAAGATTTCATGCGGTTTTCGTAGTTGTGGTGCTGGAAGTCTATAAAATACTTAATTGTACCTGAGATATGAATAAGTTCTTAATATATTTTGCGAACAGCGTCTGCCGGATCAGTTGGTTCACTATATTTTTATTATGAACCATAAGAAATATGGTAATGAATATGAAAGTCCGGTGAAAAAAAATACTTTTAATATCCTGCACTAGATGTATTTGATTCCTCATATTGTGACTGTGTGGGATGGGACTATTACACGTGTAGTGTAATTACACGTGATTTTGTATTCTGATCTCTGTAACATTATATAACCGTACATGGGCTTTATACCTAAGCCTTTTACAACAACTTTAGGACCCTTAGTGACCAAAATATTTCTGCCATTTTTTTGTAATCTGAGATGCTTTTATCTGGAGAAATGAATGTATTGAGAGCCATATCTAACAGGTATTTATGTAGCTAGATAGTTAAAAACACTTAATTAAACTTGAAATGTAGGTAAGCCTTAAGATAATGCCCGCTGAAATTGAGTAGCAATTGTTTCGATGCGTTTAATGCCATGAGTTTTCGGAAATGGGGCGAGGCTGAGTTTATTTGTTACTTGTCCTGCGTACAAAGCAAAGTAACGTCTCATTATATTTTGTTTTACTTTAATTCACATGTTTTTTTTAAATAAAAGCAAAGCGATCTTTGGTTGCTTAAAGCTCATTTAAAGACTAATATCATAAATTATATTTAAATACCTATGCATACATAATATACTTTTTAATCTTTTTATGCACACAAAATATTTTCATACAAATCAAAATACTTTTATAACAACTTTCCAATCTCTTCAAGCTTTACGTCGTAATCGGAGCGATATCGGAAAGTATCGATGAGCAAGCAAAAGTAGACTCACCAGAGATCCATTAATTGGAGAGGCAATCGTACAAATGCAATGAGGCGGGCGGGATCTGCTGCGTTATCTGTTGTTGCTGCCACGCAGACAGGCCGGCGGGCGCCGGTGCCGGCTGCGTGGCGGTATATAGCTGGGAGACCTCGTGTCTTAATAAACTGCGTTCTAAAGGGTTTACATGTAAAAAAATGCAGAACAATACCAATCAGAAAAATATCTGCTAACAATTTTTTTTGGTCTTACAATACATTTCCTTGTACCCTTACAGCTTACCAAGTACCTACGTGTTACTGTAGCCGCCAACAACCAAAAAATAGTAAAAAAGAAATAAATTACACACATCCCCCCCACCAAGTTCCTAGTACCTACTTAACCTTAAAAACCATGCAGCACGACCCTTCCGCTGCTGCCCAACTTGCCGCAACTGTAACCGACCTAGAACAGGACTCAATTTAAGGACTGGGACGGTTAGTCCAGTTAGTAGACGGTGTTAGAACAGTAGTCAGTTAGTTAATATATGTGAGGACAGAGACTGTTAATGATTAGTTATGGTTAATTGGTTAGTTCTATAGTCCTATAGTCCAGTAAACATTTATTAGCATGGATGGGTCTTGTTTTAATTCGGTCTCATTTTAACTGTCAAAAATGTAGCCGTGTCCCCATTACATACCGTATCGTACCGCGGGCGTCCGCGGGCGCGTATCGGCCGGCGCCGCCGCGTCTACGGAGCCATCGATCGCACGCACCGCGTCTCGCTGCGGCGCCGCGACGCCGCGCCGCGTCTCCGTGTTTACACTGATACTAATGTCGCTCTCGCGATTGTTGTTAGGGTGTGTGCACACTGGGATTTTTATAAAACATGGAAAACGAAAAAAAATTAATGGACTTTGAAAAAGAAGGAGGTAAGGTAGGCAGACACTTAATTCGACTGTATTTTTGAAGTGAAAACTTCTTATGGAAAGGTAACGCTTCGTTACGTAACGCGTTACGGCACCAGTCTGTCTGGCTTCCCTTACTGTCACGCATGCGACAGTGGAAGGCAGGCTTCTCATCTCTCACTCTAACCTACAGCACTAGCCGTATTTCGGGCAAACGCATTAATAAGTAATAACCTAAGCTTTTCTCACGTTAAACAATTTAAATATTATGTAATAACTAGTTAATTAGTATATTTCCACAAATTAAATCACCTTACTTGGTATTTTCAACTATTACTGTCGCGAGTTTAACGTTCATCGCCACACATAACTGTCGCACTTTTGGGAACGGCAAGAGGTCTTCCTCTCAGAATGAGAAGGCGGGCATAGTCCGCCGCGCTGGCTAAGGGCGCATTCAAGTAGAACGCTGGTTACCTTCGCCGATCTGCGAGCGGTTATCGGCGCTCATTGGCGCTTATCCGTGCCGAACCAGCACCGATAAGCGCTGATAAACACCGACAAGTTCCGACCTGTCACACGACCCAGGTTATGTCAACGGACCAGTACCGATAAGCGCTGGCAGATCGGCGCCGGTAACCAGCATTCTACTTGAATGCGCCCTAAGAGCGGATTAAGGCGGACTTCATATACCTACCTCTGAGTTTATGCAAACTTTCCTTCACCTTAGCGAGTGACATTTAAATGCTTAAAACGCACATAAATCCGAAAAGTCAGCAGTGCGTGTCCTGGGATTTGAACCCGGGTCCTCCAAGTAGGAGGACGAATTTTTAACCAGTAGGCTATCACCGCCGTACTGACATTTTATTTTTTGTGGGTAGTAAGCGTTAAGCGTACTTACGAGTTACGAGTACCTACCTACCTACATAAGTTTTCTGAAGCGAAGCAAGGGTTAGTGGTGTAGTAGTTTACCTACTAGGTACCTAAGTGTGTATGTATCAGTGATGAAAGCGTTTTCCGATACTACGAAATGCTATTATGTTACTGTCGTGCGTTAAGGAAACTACCTAAGTTACCTTATTTTATTACCTTCATATTTCTTTCAAGTTCGGCGACCATCGTTGATGCCTATGGTCTTAATACTAAGATGACTACTTACCATGGAGCAAATATAGAGAGGAGATGCGATGTAGGCGTGGCCCGCGCGCCACTAGTATGGATTGTGGTCCATACTTGCCTTCAGTCATCGCTGTCATCCGGTTCAAGAACGGACGTCTCGTGTCACTATTTGTTTTACGGTATTTCAAAGAAATTATGGTTTGTTGTTCCGTTTTGCAGTGTAAAAATAATAGTAAAACAAGAAATGTTAAGAATGGAGGTGTTTCATATCACCGGTAAGTGAAGTTTTTGCAATAAATCTTATTATCGTAATTTAATTTCAATTACTTAAAACCCAATAGATATTTTAATCTGAAATCAACCTTAAGGAATGGGCAATAAAGCTTGCTTTAGCTTAGCTTAGCTTACACGTGTCATCTACATGGTTCATTTACCTCTAGAGGTACCTATTCACGTCTCCGTAGGTGATGCGAAAAAAGTTTATCGACATCGACATTTTATTAGTTATTGTTACAATAGTGAGCAATTGTAATGTAACATCTTTAAAATTTTAACCTGCTTAGATAAATTATATAAATAAAGATATGTTATACGCTAACAAACAGGGGCGTGTTAATGAATAAACAATATAATAAATTAAGTTAAATAATAATAAATAACACCTATTTGCAAACTCAGAAACGCCTGACGTTGCGATATATAATATAACAAGTAATGCCGTCGCGTTACTACATATGCAAACAAATGTGATCATTAACCGACTTCAAAAAAGAAGGAGGTTCTCAATTCGACCGTATAGGTATATGTTTTTTTTATGTACGTTCAGCGATTATTTCGTCGTTTATGGGCCGATTTTGATAATTCTTTTTTTGTTGTAAAGTAGATATGCGCAGTGGGGTCCCCTGATAAGGAAACCAGGATCTGATGATGGCATCTCAGGGAAATCGAGGGGAACTTTTGAAAATTGTATGGACAACTAGTGTGTTTGTTCATGTTATCATAAGTACATTAAAGCGCTACTATTTCATGAAGATCTGGAGTCGATCTGATGAAGCCGAAAGACAGTCGAGGGAACTCCTCAACGATTTACTGCAGTTATTTAGTGTTTGGGCTTGATTAATTTGTAGCGACGAGAACTTTACACTTACATGTTGAATTGAGCGCCATATGGCGAGTAGTTTTTGAGTTATCTCTACTTATCAAGATTGAAGTCGGTTATTTTTTTTTTGTAAAAAGCAATTATTATTTGCGATTTCAAAGTAGGTTTCTTAATGAAAGACTGCAAGTTTGTTAGATTGTCCGTCTGAAGAAATGGTTTTCCGGTTATGCGCACTTAATACTACACCCTATATAACAAAAGCTGGAGCCACCCCAATTATAAACACCAGGAATCGCAAATTGCATTTAAAATAGGTCCAACCAATTTATCGATAAAATCACGCTTGTGTCAAATCACTAAACGATAACGGGAATTATGGTTGACAAATCATTGAAAATTTAACCTTACTGCTTACAAATAAAGATCAAATTATATTTTTCACAAATATCACTTGCCACCTGGTCAATACAAAATGTCGCAAATACGTTACTTTCTTTATAGAAAAGCCAACTCTATTGCTCAGAGTCAAGATGTGTTTTTGCATTAAAGTTTGTACAATTTAGGGTATTTAAGCTTTACATATATGCGACCAATTAAAACTACTCTTGAGCAAAATGGGAGTAACCTATATTTCGTGGGAGTAACTGACCACCGTTTGTTTGTGTGCGTTTGGCGACACCGGTTTCAGTAATAATTTTGACGTATCACACTTCCGCTTAATCTATGTTTCGTGACTACTTACCATAAAATGGCTCGTCTGCTTGTTTATTGGCTATTAGCTTTTAACAAAAAACCGACTTCAACATCTAAAAGGAGAGATAACTCAAAAAGTACTCTTCAGATGTCGCTAAAATTTATGCGACCAGACACCACAAGCACCAGGTATCAAATAAAAAAAGAATTAAGTAAATAAAAAGTTAACACGCATAAAAATACAGTCGAATTGAAAACCACATACTTTTTAGTCGCTTAAAAAGGAGTATTGTAGTTTGACAAGCCGTGAATAATTTTGATTGTAGGTTATTAAAAAGCTGTACTTATTACCGTTTGACATGGCGTGTACAGGGCGGGCTATGGTAATCCGAAAAACATGCCGCTCCCGGTTAGGGCTGCGCCCGCTAGGGCTTCCAGCTAATTGTCTAGATAATAGGCTCCTGTCTGGCTGGTGATTAACTACGCGTTTGCTTGTTCAACAGAACCAGCTACGATTTTTATTTTAATTACCATAACTCTTGAACATTACACAGAATAAAAAAAAAACTAAGTAGAATTTTCAGTTTTATTTTTATATCACGTGAACAATAATGACAGGTTACTTAAAATAGCATTTTTTACATTTGCTACGTTATAAATGCTCTTAAATTAAGCAGTTCGTACAATTTCTCTAAAGAAAGTATTCCCAAAATATCTAGTAACGTTTATGTATCATTAGATTCTATATCTTAAGTAGTGTCTGTAACAAATAAGTATGCCTCCACGAAAAGCTCAGAATCTATGTCAACTTTAGAGGTCCGTCCTAAATATTGGTAAAATATTTTCTTGGCTGATTTTTGGGAAGCTACATCCTGTGATGTAGACTCTCAAAAATCACGCGTCACAACTTCAAGGAAGACTATATTTCTTAAGATCAGCATGCTAAACTGGACATTTCACACGCTGCGTCGGTGAGCCGGTACAAACCGACTGACGCTAATCCTAACAACGCCATTAGAGTCGGTTTAGCCGTAGTTGGGGCTTCGGGGTAATCGCCGGGCTAACGGGTTTACCAGCTACCCTCTGTCTGGCGGGTAATCGACTGTAACCTAGCTCCTAGCACTATTCACAATAGATGTTTCAGTGTACGTCGTCAGAGATCCACAAATGGATGGTTTGGATCCGGCTCGAAGGACCATGTAAAAAGTGGATCTGTTGGTTGTGCAAAGCAGTTTTGGTTTTTATCTTATTCTCATTTCATAATAAACAGAGTTTATTGTAAACGAGTAGGTATGTTGTAAATTAAACTGGTAAATAATTTAAAGGATTTCATTAACTACCGGTAATTAATGATGTAAACGATTGACCGATTATAAAACTTAGTAATATGGTGCTTAATGGCTATGAATATTGGATGCCTAGTGCTAATTAGTTGTAAAAATAATTACCATAAAATAAAGGTTGCGTGCTATCCAGCTTCAGACATTCAACGATGTAAAATGTAGGAATCGATGAAATATAAATCGCTGTAACTGAATAGGTCAACATAGGCCCAGTTTTTTTGGGGTTTGATGTTGGATGTTAATGTTAGCATGTTTGCTAAGATTTGTAGCAAGCCGTAATGTTACGAAAATCTCAGAAGATCTTGTCTAACTTGCCACGCAATCTATGTAAGTAACATTCGAGTTGTGTTGTGAATTGTATTGAATGTAATTGTAAGTTCATGACTTTAGGACCTTAACTCACTTTGCATTTCTTAATAGTTTAGTATCTTGTCGAAGATACATATTAAAGCTATACCTCTTATTTATTGTTTCCTTTCTTGGGAAAACTCAACAGACTGAAATAGGCAGTACATAATTGCGTAGATTTTGCCGCCACTGCGATTACAATAAACAAAGTTTATACGTACCATAAAGTTTGCAATAAAATGACATAAAATATATCCACTTGCTATAAAAAGGTTTAAGGATCTTTATTCAAACCTTTATTTCGAGTATTTGACTTCAACCCATTCATGGCCCACTACTCTAATTCTACTCTAACTCTAATGTATTAGAGGTGCACTAATTTTTTTTTTATTTTTTTTTAATTGAATTAAGGTAGCAAACGAGCATGCAGCACCACCCTTCCGCTGCCGCCCATGGCAATTGTGACCGACTTAGAACAAGACCCAATTTAGGGACTAGGGCGGTTAGTCCAAGTTAGAATGTTAGTTGGTTAGTTTGTTAATAAGTGTGAGGACAGGGACTGTTAGTGATAGTTAGTCATGTGAGTTAATATTAGTATTGTCCAGTTAGTAATGATTAGTGTGAGTCTTGTTCCAATTCGGTCACAGATGCGTTGCTACCCCTGAGGACTGAGATGGTCGCCTCTAAAAAAGTGAACCGGCTCCACACCTTCCTATCCGGAACACAATTGCTCTTAAAAACAATTATTATGACGGTAGGAATGGTACTGAGTACCTTGGCGGGCGGTGGTACTACCCCGGGCGAACTCTAGGCTCTACCACCTCTCTTTTAAGTAGAGCAGGGGCATGTTCCACCACGATGCTCCAAATTGGGTTGGTGGAGAAGTTTCTGTATTTATTATTTAGTATTGAATGTGAACGTACTCCGTATATTAAAGAGATACAATAGCTTTTATACTTGTAACAAAATTCACAAGTTTACAAATAGTTACAATAACATACTTATTTAGTATACTTATATGTAACGAAATGCAGATTGCAGTCATATACCTTAGTCAATGAAATGTTGACATGAGGTAACGTTCAGAAATCGTATTATTTATTTATAACATACAACCGTTGTAAGTAAACTTGCTCGAAGGACCATATCGAAAACCTGTAGCGCTTATTTTATGGTGTCTATGTTCCTTTTCGGATGTCAATCGATTTATGTACCTTTGTTCTGCAGATTTGGCGTGAAAAATAGAACTAGATAGACAAACAGAGGTACTGACTACTGTCATACTGTCGTATTTATGATAGTTATGTTAATAAGGATGGATAGTGGATCAGTTGTGAAATAATTCTACTAAAAAGTACTTACATTATTTTATCAAAATACACACTAAACAAATACCAAAGTGCGTAAAGAATTTTATTTATAGAAGTTGATGTGATTAGACGCAAAGTGAAGCACTTATTGACACTTCTACGACATCGTAGAAACACCGTTTATCCCTTACAATATGCACTCCGTAATTCGAATTATGGGGCAGCTTGTCGATATATCTTAATTTTATGTAACCTACCTAGCTATTTGCTAGGGTATTTTATTTTTTAGCTATTGTGGAAGATTAAATAGGTACCTAAATCTGAACTTGCAAATGTCATAACTAAAGTTCCTTTTAACTTTTATCTCTGCATAAGTATTATTAGTTTCTAAATCGGATGTCATGTGTAGAAAATAAAAGAGGTAGTAATAATTATGAAAAAGTTGATTTATTATTATAATTATAATAATTATTATAATACAGTTTACAATAATTACAAGCGATCACCAAACGGGGTGAAAGAAAACGGCGTATTAAAGTATTTGGGCCGGTACGCGGCGCTGGGAGCGAGGGGGCGGTCGCGTGAGGTCCCGAGGCCTGGCTGTCGGCCTAGGCCTATGGTCCGGTGCCTGCGCTCGAGGCCTAACGCGAGCTGCGCCGTCGCGAGCGAGCGGCGCGTACGCGGCCCGTTAATCGATTTAGGATATAGTCTTTCGAACGCGAGGAACAAAATATTACACAATTCGAGAATATTATTTATAATCGATTCGGATAATCGGATTGGAGAGCGAAAGCGTCCCTATAGCGGCGGGCGGCGGGGAGCGCGGCGGGGAGCGGGGCGGGTGGCGGAGCGGAGGCTATGTACAGGCCGCTAGGGGCAGTCGCACTCCTCGACCACCATCTCGGGCAAGTCGCGCTTGATGATGTTGGAGTCGGCGCCGAAGTAGATGAGCGACAGCGCGGAGAAGCGCACCGGCGCGCAGCACGCCGCGCGCTGCAGCCGCGCCGCCTCGACCACCTGCCGACCAAGACACCGGGTTAACACGATCACAACTTCTTAGAGTAAAGTTTTGTTAACGGATGTGAACTATTCCGTAAGTTACAACAAATATCAGGGAAAGAGAATCTGAGGACGCAAGAGAACACTTATTGGGCTAGGACCGTATCAATTCATTCCTCTCATCTTGAAACCAGAGCTCGGCTAAATGACAGTATTTACAGCGACTCTGAGAACGATTAGGTACAGTGCTTGCGACAACATTTGGTACAATATTGGAGGCGTAAAGATAGAGTAAAAATTATTATAATACTTTTGAGTGTACACGCTGCGCCTACCTTTCTGCTACCATTCTCCAGTCGCAGGTCTGCTGGAAGAAATTTCTTAAGAAATAAGCAGTACCTTTGTACATTTTGTCCAACTAATTTAGATCTCTGTAAACTGTTTTTATTGTGTGTACATAAATAAATAAATAAAATAAATAAAAATAAAATAATTATTATACTAACGGCACCACTCGACAGCAATCAATGAGTAATGGCATCACACATCAAACTCTACCTGCGAATGATAATTGAGGAAGGGTTCGCAGGCGCCGCGGCAATAGTTCGCGTAGTAGCCCTCGGGCGCCACGATCCAGTCGTCCCAGCCGAGCTCGTGGAAGCTGACGTAGAAGCTCTCCCGGCAGCAGCGGCCGCGCGCCGCAGCGTCGCAGTCGAGGGCGCGGCGGCGGCGCGGCGCGCGCGGCTCGAGCCGCAGCCGCAGCAGCGGGCGTGCCGCGGCCGCGCCGCCGAGCCGCAGCCGCACCCGGCCGGCGCAGCCGCTGCAGTCGAGCAGCAGCCGCAGCGGCCCGCGCGCGCCGCCCGCCGCCCAGCGCCGCGCCGCCGCCGTCACGTCCAGCCGCTGCCACCCGCGACCCGACCCGCTACCGCCGCCTATTTACATACATACCTGATTAATTATAGTCGTTCAGTGATTTCGATAAGGATAGCTTAAAGTCAAAAAGGGTAGTCTGCTAACATAATATTTGGTAAGGTCAGTATTAAAAATATCGAGAGGTAGAAGCTTGCGCGTATGTCGGTTCACGGTTGTCATAAAATTTCGTGCGTCCAAAAATAATTAACAAATGGTTCGGAGTAATATCGAATCAAATTCTCTATCCCTTGATTTGGTAAAGGACAATATCGTGAGGAAACCTACACACCTGATGTTCTTCAAGTGTAGTCCGCCAACCCGAACATGGTCATCTTGCAGCCGTAGCCAGTAATGGGCAATATTGTTGTGGTGCGAAACCAGAAAAGACTAGAGTTCTAAAAAACCTCTAAGTTGTGAAAATCCTGCGTGAAGCCGCAGTAAACCTCAGACCTTGCAAACCTTCCAAACCTTTCAACAGACGCCATAAGACCAGTAACAGAAACAAGCAGCACTGACCGGCCTCAGCAGCGCCGGCCAGGTCGCCGACAGTGGCGTTCCCGGTGACAGTGAAGGCCCACAGCGTGTAGCGCACGCGGCGCGCGCGCGGGCCCGTCTCCGCGCGGACCATGAGCTCGGCCGCCTCCACCGCCAGGGGCTCCGCCTCCGCCTCGTGCCCCAGCCGGAACTCGATCAGCCGCTGCCCGTTCAACGTCTCACCTGCGCCAAACCACTACATCCAGTCAAATCCTCGACCAAACAAAACCACCGTAATGCTCCCAATGCTGAAGGGAGTTTTCATATTAACTGCTTTTTGAGCTTCTTAAGTGGTCTTTTTTATTGTTGAAATAGGTATGCTATTCTAAATCCTAACTAATTAGACGTAAATCCTACCTAAGTAAGGCGAAACGACTACAGCAGCCATGATAAGGAGTACCAAAGCTAAGTTAGGCACAGGTTGCGTTCGGTTTGCGCCCATGGCTGTAGGCTACGCGTCCCAGGTCGTCCCGATTATTCGGCTCTTGCTCGAACAACCGCGGCGATTCAAGTTTGCGTTGGACCTCACGCATCCCTGATGTTCAGAAAAAAACAAGGAATTACGTTTAAAACGATTGCAATAAACCATTATCACGACTGCCGTTTAAAAATAAGAATAAAGTTTCGGAATACGCAATGTCCATCGATGGCTTCACTTTTCGCAACGAGTAGGCCGAGCCGATGCGTAGATCTGAAAAGAAAAAAGAAGATTATCGTAAGAGCATTTGTTTAAAGCGATTACAATAACGTTTAGCTGGAGTTTCCTGTTTATTAATCGATAAATCTACGCGTGAACTAATGCGCCGCTGCGGAAATGTGGTGTAACAATGAATGCCTGCTTGACCTTGGCTACCTAAGTACGTAAGGTAGGAAATAGTTTGACGACAAGTTTACAAAGTTATTAGGTATTAAAGGAATTAAAGGTGTTATTAAGCTCAATAATCAGCCTGTAGACAACCTTGTAGTTAAATAAAAAATTTGCTCAATATTAAATAGGTACTATTCAACGTTTTGGCAGTAGGACTAATATTTAAATTTTAATTAATTTCATGATAATTATTTCATTTGTTTAGTGATCCAAGTAAAGTATATTTCAAGCCAAATTTCCAGGTACTTCTTTCACAAAAACCAAGTAAGTACCTAGTCGTTTCCAGATTTCTCCTAATTGAATAAAAATATATTACGAGTGTAACGGAAAGATTGAATTTGTAAGGTAAACATGAAACAGAAAAAATAATAAAAGGATCAAGTAATAAGATATCTTGATCGCGTAAATAAAAAACACAAATAGATTACCAACAAGTAGCCGGCAAAAAAGGAATTACATATTACCTACAAGCATCTTTATTGTCACAAACTCCATATCACTTTTAAAGTACACGGTACTTTTTTAGTTCCCAAGCTCCCAACAAACAAGACCGCTTGTAAAGAACAGCCAGCGGGTATTTACTCAGAAACTGTTACAAATTGAGGGTTCCGACGGCCTTCAAGTGTTTACGGCCTATAACGACGTGTCATATAAGTATTAAAATATTAGAGTGCAGAGTGATCGATAATTCTCAAGTTACGTATAGTGTTGCATAACACTGCATGTACGATGTACGGGGCAACGCGTGGCAACGGCGACACGGCACTTCGATCCGCCGCAGTGAATTATTTACCCCATAAGCCGACTTATCACCTTCTTACACCATATATTTATTACTACTTTCACTAGCGGCCCGCTACTTTGCTTCGTGGCACTTTGGGAGACTTGTTAACTACCTGCACTCGAAGATGTTGCTCAATAAGATTCAAAGGCGTTTCTAAATTTCATGTTTGTTCTTTTTTACAGCCTAAAAATTGTTGGCTCGGTATGCGTATATTAAAAGTAACGTGATGTCGTTTTGTTTCCACACTTTATAACGATTTTATAACACACGCTTCCTTAATTTTTATGATCGAAGCACACAACTAATTTTAATTACCTAATCATCCCTCTTTTTGGTTAAAGTTAACCCACCTATTGCTAAATGATAATTTTTTTATTAAGTATATTTTTAGCAAGGCACAAGTTACACTAATCTAGATACCCAATTGTTAACGTTTATCGGACTTATAACTCGAAACGAAACACAATCAAATCAACAATCAAAGTTCATCATGTGATTGCCATTAATGGAAGGCAGCTACTTAAAGCCGACAACTGATAACTAGTCGGCTCTAAACTAGCTTGTCGGATGCCTGAGCGGCTGAAATGCACGACGCCGTTTCCCATGCTTATCAACTTGAATAATCGTATGTGATTACGTCACTGACTTTTAGTTTCATACAAGCTTTTAAATTATACGATGTATCATGTATAAAAAGTAGGCTTTTATTAAGTGTGACGGTACGTATGATTTTACTTGAGACGCTATTTAATTTTAACTTTCCAAGATCGTCTTTGTGATTTTATCAGTGGGCATTAGCATTCGGAAATATGTATGTGTGTTTAAGATGAAATCATGTGTAATGCTTTGGCAGCCACAAATGAACGAAGTCATGCGTGAAATCTAAGGATTAAATTAGGTCGTACTGAACCCTCGGGAAAGTGCACAGAAGTTAGCCTGGACTCAATGATGATACATAGAATTTAGACGATGCAATGGGTTTTATTAAGGTGTAATGTGTTTTTATAAGTTAACCCTGAGAGGCACGAGCCGCAGCACAGAAAACAAATAAATGTCTGGCCTTATATGGCCAATATTATAGCGATTTTATTTGAATTTCTTTACGAATTGGCATGACACTTAAAGCGAGGAAAACCTTGAGTCGGGTGAGTGTTATTGCTTTTAAGAAGCTAATCACTAAATATCGTTGATCTGATTTCCTATAGGTATATCATTTGTTATTTATTAAAGAGTCCACATAAATAACTTGAAATATTTTAGTATCCTAATTATCAATGTCAAATGTCAATAGACAGGAACTATCAAGTCGAACTTAATTTTTCGGAATATTTGCCCGACTGCACTCGACTTCATTCGATCGCAGTGCCGAAGAGTCAGTAGGTACACTATGTACCAAAGCGCGGTTCCTTTACTTTTTTACGCGGCGACTCCTTTACACTGATGATCATGGATAAAGGTATTTCCTACCATCATAATAATATGGTTCACCTACTCATTTTTCGACATTATAATATGCTTTTGAAGTGTAGAAGATACTATGATCCAGGGCTGTTCCATAAAACTGAAACTTATTTTAAGACCTTGAATAAATATACCTAGAACCTAAATAGTTCGGTGGTAGATCAAATGTCAATAGACTTGAAGCACTACACTCTTGAAATGAATTTAGTTCAATTTTGGTACCTAGATCAAGTGTTTTATTCATGAATAGTATTTACAATGGTCTCTACCTAGTAAATTTTGTTAGTTTATTTAAAGAAATTCACTATTAGCATGTAGAGCATCGAGCAATAACAATTGCTTTCGGTAACTGTTCCAGGAATTTACGTCCTACGTAGAATAGCAATTTAAAAATGGCGATAGCCGTGAATAATAAAAACGAGGGTAGCGTGGCAAAACAATATTTGAGATGTTTCAGGGTTACCCAAACGATGTCGGCTGCGAAATTGAAAAGCTAGCCAATAAGTAGGCAGAATTTTATATAATGAACTGCCTGTCGGCCTGACCTCAATACATACGTCTTGCGCTCCTATACGCTAAATAGCTTCAAATATAGCGTCTGCGAATATTTCATTCTACACGTACGAGAGGGTTCGACCCTGGCAGCGATTGTCATGCCATCAATTGTCATGGCGAAGCGAATGTGTTTTCTGATTGAAAATGTTATTTTTGCAAAACCATAGAGAAATGGTGAAGAAAATATGTAGTTATTTTCTCAAAAATTTAACGTGATTGTAACTACAATCCGAAACTGGTCTTTACAGTTCTGCCAGTTAAAGTTAAAAGTACTTTTAATGAGCTAATTAGAGCGACATTAACGATCATGAATAGAATTCAAACATCATACGGTATGATTCATACCGGACTGTAGAATCCACAGTAACATTAGGTACCTATACTATGCGAGAGCATATCTTTGTTTCTGTATCTGCTACGATTTCACGCTATATTCGCTGAACCGATTAGGATGATAATATCCTGGGAATATTTTCCCTTGGGAAAATTTTAATTTATTGTTTTCCGAATTCTACGTGAACGAAAGGATTTTCGATAAACTTTGTATAATATACCATGACGCTTGAGAATTACTGAAACTGAAATTTGACGCTAATTAAATTGACGGTGTAAACAATACGTACTTAAATAGACTTCGGGATAGTTTTGAAATATTCTTGTATTTTATTTTTGTAACAAAAATTGGTTTCATAAGCGGTAGATAATCGTGTTCGGGGTTCCATAAACGCTAGTCAAATTCGGGAAATGTAATGTTTTATTCAAGTCAGAACTCAGCGTCAAGCTTCAGTACAATGCGTAGGAAGTATTGACACAGTCATGTCAAGCTTAACAAATTTAGTTACCAATGCTATTTCTGTACAATTTCACGTCACCAAAAAACTAAATAAAAGGTAAAAAATTACGGGACATTTTAGTCATAAATTAAATTAACACGGAAGGCTTTGAATGCCTTATCACGTTTTCTGTGTAGTGCTCGCTGAAGCTTACGTTCAGTTTTATTTATTTTTTACTTCCTTTTTTATTTTTTACCAAAAATACTTTTTAGTAGATAGATTAAAAACTGCCACCTGCAATTTTTTGAGTTTTTATTGAAGAAAGTTAGAAAGAATAACAAGTAGATATAATAAAATATTATGAAAAAATATTTCGATGTAGGTATTGTATTATTATTAGGTATGTATAAGACTAAGATTTTTTTTTATTGAATTAATTTAATTGCACCCTTCCGCTGCCGCCCATGATATATCCGCCCATCATATATTTTAGGCTACAACAACTCCTAAAAAAAGAAACAAAAAAGTAAAATAACAAAAAAGTGTTCCGTAAATTAACGAATACATTCATAACATAATTATAAATTACCTTTCAATCGAATAAAATTTTAACAAAAACGTATGTTTGTTAACTTCCAGCGACACGACCGTGATAGGACTCGAACCTACAATCTTCGGATCCGAAGTCCGACGCCTTATCCATTAGGCCACACGGTCATATTGATAATGCTTCAATTTTATCAACACTAGATACACAATGATAATTTAATCGACTTTGAAATAAAATGGGTTCTAGTTTTTAATAGACCGACAAAAAACAATAATTTAGCTCATCCTGTGATATCTATTAATTAATACGGTCGCGTTGCGTTTCTATTTCGTAGCATCGTAGCGATTTCGTAGTGTTCTGTGTTCTGTCTCGTAGCGACGTTGTAGTGTTTATAGACAGATATGAAATTTTGGTAGTGACAGAACTTAATTCAAACACTTTTATTGTAAAGTTGCATAATACATAAATATTTAGTTAAAAGTTTATAATAATCGGTTAATTAAACTTTAATATTTCTCTTCCTATTCTTTTTAAAAGCCAATAAGGCCAATAAGTAGTTACATTTAATTGTGCTGAAAGTTCTAAGCCTCAATTATCACGTACTTACTAAAGTTTTCGTAGCTGGCAGTCTGAAATTCCATACGACGCTCGCTTTAAAAAGAAATTTATAAAGTGCGCCACCTAACAACTTTAAACACGCAAAATGTGGTTGCTTTACAATTTCCATGTTTATAAGCACTTTCAGTTTTGATACTTAGTAGAACCGTAATTTTATTTCGGTATTGTTCCAAAAAAAGTAGGTTTTTCACCCCTGTAAATTAATGGTACATTTTCGGGATAATATTTTATGTGAGAAATTAAAAGAGTACTTTAAAGTTCTTTTACCTAATAATTTATCGATTGACCATCATTTTTTTCATATAACTTGTTGTGCTGTTTTGGCTGAATTGAACTTTAACATTCATTTTCATACCTAAATCACGACGTTGTTAATGTAACGAAGTGTATAAAACAATCCGTTACATTAACAATTTTAATAACTTTACGGAACAAAAATAAAAGAATTATTATATTAGGTACTTTATTCTTAAAATAAATAAATAACCCAATTATCCACAAAGATATTTACTTTTCTCGTTGAAGTTTGTGTAAAGCTAAGAATTTTTAACCACATATTGTTGCTTCCTTACCTATTTCTACGTAAGTAGGATACCTTGATTGATTATTTTTTTACTAAAGCGTTGTTTTTTTAAGATTATGAAAAAGTACCATTTTAAACAGTAATTATTCAGTATCAAGTTTCTTTTGAACCAAAATTTAAATGCAGTTATAATAGAGGCAGTTGCATTTAATTTTACCGGTGCTTTGTGCATCCACATAATATAATCGGGTTACGCAAACAAAGCTGCCTATAGAGTTCTAGATTGAAACTTGAAAATATTATTTCCTTATAAATAATTCTAAGCTGTACCGCATTGAAGTCGATAAAAAGTTGGCAAGTCAGTATCTAATATCAAATATTGTTTTATGTACCTATAACCTAGTACAGCTATATAGTATGTAATATTACATCACCCTTCTATTACGAATGAGTAGATATTTATTATGTACAAAGTATATATTTTTTTGTTTGTTTATGCCCTACAGGAATATGAATAATTTCTTTTGAAAAGTTTCTAAGTTTACAAATTACATTATATAAAGACATCTCTTTACTTTTTCGGCTTGTGCTAGTCAATACATACAGGAATGTTAGGTGTACTTAACTGGCCACTTGAAATTTTTGTTTTTTTAATCAGAAGTACGAAAATAGTTAAAAATAATTATGTATACCGGTCGGTTCTAGTACCAATAAATATGGCAGTAGGTATTTTGGCAGTGTTCAAATTCCCACCCCAAAACGGCACGGCGTTTGCGTTTAGGGTTAGGTATGGGTTAATACCCTGACACTGGGGTAGGGTATGAGTCACACACGCCAAACCATTCTATATTATATCGGTTTGGACAATTGGACATACACTAGTAATTACTACTTAAGTATACCTATATAGTAATACCCGTGCGCCGTGTGGCAAAATGGTTACGATGCCGGATCGCCGTTCAAAGGGTTCTGGGTTCTATTCCCAACGAGTTGGAAATTTTAATGATGACTTATGAGTTTTCTCTCATCAAATGAACACAAGTTAGTAGTTTGACGCAAGAATAACTAGACTTGGCAATGATTCATTGAGCACTTCCGTTAAAATTATACTCAAATATTATCAAAATGATATCTCGTTTTTTTATGTGTATGACGCGGTTAGTTAGAGAATGCTGATGCTGGAATGAGAAGGAATGAGAAGAACCTTTAAGTAGTATTGTCATAGTTTTGCCGTTAATTTTTATCCGTAAAAGTGGATCCCGAAACTCTACGGGCTAATCCGTTCCCCTAGGACACTTTAAGTTGCTTCTATAGAGTTAAAACACCAACGGGCTGCTTCAACAGTCGGTAGTTTAAATAGGCTAAATAATAGCCCATGGTTTCCTGAATCGTGGGTTGCTTTGCTTCGGGAAAATTGTCCCTTATGTTTACAAATATAGTTATATTGACAAGTAAATATAGTTATATTGATATCGATGAATGGATTATCCAATACAAAAGGTGTCTTAACTATTCAAATAAGAAGTTCCTGAGATTAGCCCGTTCAAACAAACTCTTCATTTTAATTTTAGTATTGAAGTATTATAGATGTGTCTTGCTGGGAATCGATCCCCAGACCCTTCAAAAGTTGGTCTTTCATAGTACTCTTGCGCTATAAGGGTTGTCTACTCAACCTCTACTCGTAATACATAAATAGATATGTGCGGTATTGCATGTCTCATTACTATTTCCATTTAAATATATATTAAAAAGGGCGGAAATTAAATTTCCGAGGTAATACGGCGTAACGAGGAGCCGCGCGCTGTGGTTACAGTTAAATTGTTTTAACCGCGTTTATCGTAATAACTTTATTATTTTGGATTGCTTCGGCATATTAGCGACCACAGTGTACCGCGGCCTCTTCGTAATTGGAAATGGCTGGGAGGCCTGGGACGTTGAAAGGTGTACTAAAATATATCGTGTGACGACGAGGAAAAATATTTCTCAGTCAGGCAACATTCAAAAAAAGTCAGGCATCATTCGATCGTGTTGCTCTAGTAGACTTATGGAAAACTTAAGTGTGAAAAATTCACGTGAAATTCCAAAGCCTCAGTTTTATTCGAAAGGGCTGCGTTTGTCTATTAATTAGGTTCTACGCTTTATCGTGTCCTCAAAAATATGCCAGCGTCTGATTTCTCCTCAAGTGGGCGCTCTCTAACACACTAACTAATTTTTAGTTTAATGTTCAGTTAAACTAAACTCAACAAAAAAATAAAATCTCTTCGTTTTGTTTAAGTATAAGTTATTAGCCACACTTAAAAAGGATATACCTAATAAATTGACATATTAAGTATAATTATTATGCGAGTAGGTTTATTTTTTACCTTCCATCAACTTATTTTTCACGTGTAAATAAAATAAACGTTAAGTCACTATATACACTAAACATATACTAAATCGGGCCGGTCATTTTTGAGATTAGTTTATACAAACGCAATCGCTAACTAAGAAACTGACTGAATGAGTAATTAACGTTAGAAATGTAGATTTTCAGCTATTAATTTAATTTAATAGTTGTTAGTCTTGTTACAAAAAGTAATTAACTTTTTAAATTCCTATTCATTTTTAAAATAGATGATGTTATTTATTTCTTCTCTATAATAAAAACCGTAATACATATTGTATAATACCAAAAGTAAAAATAAAAATCCACGAAGACAAGACTAACGAAAACTCCAAATCATCAATTACGAGAAAAAAAACATGTTTCATTCTATTTTCAAATCCTTACCTCGTTCAAGTCGGAAAGTTCTGGTCGTAAGTACAACGTAAAAAGTTTTCCATCGGGACCGTCACGCGCGAGCCGCCCTCGACGCAGTCAGCGACTGGCGGCCGCAGGGAATTCCGCGCCTTATATACCTACCGGGGTGTCCGACATGAATCAGAGCTCGGAAAATGTTGCTGTTAGAACTGGCATTGGGATTTTTTGCAGTACACAGCGGCTTTTGGCTCGCCGTGCTAGAAAGTTCCGCAGAGTTTTATATAATGACAGCTATATAATAGAGTTCGGATAAAGAAGATTAATTCGTAGCGTTTTGAACATTTTTTGAGTGAGTCATTTATTTATAGTTAAATCGCAGTTATATATATTATGATGTGACTTTCTTTTTTATGACATAAAGGTAGCATACGATCAGGCTAGCTCCACTTTCCGCTGCCGCCCATGACAACTGTGACCGATTTAGAATAAGACAGTTGTAATAGGGACAGAAATGGTAAGTCCAGTTAGCAGTATGTTTAAAATATTAGTTGGTTAGTTTAGGTTAGTTGCTTAGGTGAGGACTTAAGTGGATGGTCGCCTCTACAAAAGTGTAGCATTGGAAAAACTCGGCCACCGGTGTAATGAACGGAAGCATAGGGGTGGTGCTGTATGCTTGTTTACTATCTTAAGTCCATAAAAAAGATGAGCAACGAATGTCCTAATTAGCAAAATATAAATCTGTAAGTAAAACAACGTGACTTGTTAAAGCTGCAAGTTAGTAATTAAATAAATCTTGTAATTTAACTCAACTAACGCTACACACTCATGGTTAGGTCATTTTACGAATAGGGCATTTTGCGAATAGGTCGTTTTAAGAATAGGTCATTTCGCGAATAGGGCCTTTTTTTTTCAAGTAGGGCGTTTTGCGAATAGGTCCAAATACGACTAAGCCGTTATGAGGCTCTAGGATCAACACACAAGACAAGAACAGAAACCGAGAAGAGTTTATTGTCATCTGTTTCCACCTCGCTGTAAGCGGGACCCTACACCCTTCGAACAGTGCGTGTAATCGTTGCACTGTTAATTAATAATTAAACTATAATTAAAGTTTAAACGTTGGTAATAGTTTTGTCATATCGAAACCAATTGTACATTATCGATAAATATAATATTGTGTATTTATAATAATGTGGGTGATGTTAGAAATATGAAATCAACGAACCAAATTAGAAAGAAGGAAGAAGCAACAAAAAATGATTCCATAGGGTGCCTTACAAGTAGATGTTGTTGGCTTAAACTAAACAATGGATGGAATCCCTTGTATCATAATGTAATGTGTTCCTTATGTATTCCTTAAATTATAATAACTTGTCTCTAATCAAAAACAAACACAGGCGAATTTAGTACCTATTTTAGAACTTACGGCTGATAGATCACAAGGTAAATACTAGGCTACGACGCCTACGACTGTTTTCACAATAAACCTACAAACATAATGTTTTCCTTTAGTTCTTTGTGAATCAATAAAAAGTACATATTAATTGATAAACAATATTCCCATAAACCATCGAAGGCCGACGTAAAATCCTTCCTCTCCTTCATCGCTATATTTACACAGCCCCGTCAGAATCCCATAAAGGAGAGGTAATCAGAGCGCAAAATGCGGTCGAGAGATTGTTTTCTTTGCGTGATAACTGCATGTTATCGATGATTACCATGGGGTTAGATGTTACGATGTATATGATGTACAATGAACATCCCACACCATAACCAAACACATCTGACGCCGCGCTACGGATGGCTACGAACGCGCTACGAAGATCTACGAGAGCTATAAAATTAGGGTCATACATAGGTTAAAACACTTAAAACTTTAAATGCATATCTATGAACAGAACACTAAATTGGTATACTATATATAACTGAGAAAATAATAAAAAAGGCTTTATTTTGTATTAAAAAATGTGATTAAAAATGCCATCATTTATTATTCTTCTAATTAGAACATTGTTACACGTCAAGACATGTTACGTATTTATTATTAGGTTGTTTGTAAGACTCATTCGCTATTGTTTAATTAATAACCGTTAATAATTATTATTATTATTTAGTTACTAATAATTAAATAGTTATTATTTAGTTACTAATAGTAATAGTTAAAAGGTGGTGGTGGAAGGATTGACAGTTTCCTACTAAAGACTGACGCTGAGACGATGAGACTACGAATTTTCATTGTTATTCTTATAATAGTTTTTGGAATATTGCGGTAATTTAAATAATATAAAATTTGATCACTATTTGCGCAGCCAACCTACACCTATAAGTACTTGAGTAAATAATTTTTTTATGAATAAAGCCTATCAAAAGATAGATAGTACGAATATTATAATACATTATAATCGTTATTTCAATTCTAAATGTAGACTTTAATTCTGAAATTTGGCTTTTAGATGGCCTTGACGGCAGCCTTCGTGCTCCACTTCAATATGAATACCAAATTAACTTTACAGTGTATACTACGGTTTAATTTATAAAATAGAAAGTAAAAGAATATCATATTATGATAGAATTGTAATTGGGCTCAGTAAAATAAATAAAATACTGCGAATGTGATATCATTTATCTGAGTATTTTAGTAATCGCGGCCTATTTTTGTTAGAATAAATGTCATTGTGTCCTTCAACAAATGTATCAAATTAGTTGTGTAGATATTTATGGAATAGGTGGGATTAGGTATGTTTTCGAGTAACTTTATAGGTAACCATTGAAAAAAAATAAGTGAATCAGTTATGTTATTCCGGATAGGAAGGTGTGGAGCCGGTTACACTTTTTTAGAGGCGACCATCTCAGTCTTCAGGGGTAGCAACGCATCTGTGACCGAATTAGAACGAGACTCATACTAACAATAACTAACTGGGTAACCAACTAGGTAACCAACTACTATTCTAACACCGTCCACTAACTGGACTAGCCATCCTAGTCCCTTTGAGTCTAGTTCTACGTCGGTCACAGTTGGGCGGCAGCGGAAGGGTGGTGCTGCATGCTCGTTTGCTATCTTAATTCCATAAAATAAATCACGTCTCACGATTTTCGAATTTATGTCTACTGCGTTCGCGTTTTGACGTGGGATTCGATCCCAAACAAATGCTAGCTTTCCGCCACTGTCATTAATGTTAATTGCAGATTGACGATGAGAAATTTAAATACCGTATTATGAGTAAATTTTGCGTACTTTTGTATTTTGAATAAATAATAATAAATAATGCTACATACTCGTAGCCCCTCACTAGGATTCCCTGTGTCGTGGGTTCCATGAACAACACACAAGACAAGGACACACCCAGACCGAGAACGGATATCTTAAACTCATCATTCAAATTTCCGCCTCGCTGGGAATCGAACCCAGCACCCTCGGAACAGCGATCCAGCGTGTTAACAGCGTGTTTTTGTTTTTAGCGAGAAATTCCATATTATTTGCGGTCAAGTATAAGTGACAGGTTTTCCGGAGCGAAGCTTTCTATAAGAGTTTACTAGTATGATATTCTCCTATTAATATTAATTATTATTTGTGTTATCTCAATCTTTGGCCACACAAATCACTTCTAATATCGTAGTCCGACATTTGTACAATCAATTCTGTGTAAACAATTTTTATGACTGTGAATGTCTTTATCGATATCAGCACAAAAATATACAAGACTAAGACGATTGTAGGGGTTTTTCCATCACTTATTCCAAATTAGGTTTATAGAGTCCATTTAGAGGTTCTCTTGCTACGCTTCGGGGAAATTGTTCCTTACATTTACAAATACATACTAAATATTTTTCCATTATTGTATGTTATTTTGACACTAACTATACAATATGCATCTACGCTTTTTACTATAGAATTTATCATTAGTGGCTAAGAGAGGCTGGCTAGGTTAGTAAACTGTGTGTATTGTGTTATGCTAAACAACAACTTATGGCGGAGTGTATTTAAGCCAACGCATTTGAGAAAAAAGTTTATGGCGCCAAGTCTCCCCTCATAAACGTCACTGACCTTTTTTCCGCCGAGCTTTATCTCGAACATCAATCAATCCATACTAATATTATAAATGCGAAAGTCTGTCTGTCTGTCTGTCTGTCTGTCTGTGACTTTTCACGGCTAAACCACCGGTGCGATTTGGATGAAATTCGGAATGAAAATAGTTGAAGACCCAGAGTCACATATAGGCTACTTTTTTTTTCAAAAATCAACCCCTAAATGCTTGAAATAGGGGATGAAAGTTTGTATGAAAAATCTAAACCGCCTGACCGATTTCGATGAATTTTCCCAGGAAGATAGTTGATGACGTATCTTCTTCCCCACTTCCCCGGTTCGCGATATAAACGAATTCCACGCGGGCGAAGCCGCGGGCAAAAGCTAGTAATACATAAGTAGATACACTTTTTATTAGTGATCGATGGTCTCGACATTAAACATACCTACGTAGTTGTAGTTTGTTTACCATTGGATTAGCTTGGGTTACCACATACTCCCGGAATTTAGTTGTGAAAGAGGTGCTAGAGAGAGCGAGACTGGCATACTAATCATCATAAAAACAGCGATAGAGGTAATGATTGGCTATATCTTGTGAGGACAAATCTAAGATAAATTGCATTTGTATATTTATATTCTGTATTGTGTTTAAATAAAGCTTTTTCGTATGTACAAACTGTAGTGTGCCTAGAAATGAATAGTTTTATACCAACGCATTCAAAATCCATTTTGCCAAAAGTTTGCCATAAGTTGATGTCCAGAAAAAGCATATTTGAGCAGCGTAAAGTTTAAAACGCGACTGACAAGCGATAAGTCATGAATAGGTCTTACATTTATATTACTGTAGTATCGTGGTATTTAGTATCGTACTACGGTAGATATAAGATGTTAGTAATATCTAAATGAAATCACAGATCAAGTAACTTTACAAGTATAGGTTTATTGAAAAAGAACTGTCTACAATGAAGTGAACTTCAGGACTGCCGTCCCAGTCCGCTCTTAAAACTAAGTTACATCGTTGGGTTTCTCACCCCACTCGGTCATATTGTATACATAACGGACTGCCAAAAAACAATCATTCTAAACATTCCCACGCATTTACCATTTTAACAAATCCTTTACAACATGATTACAACTTTAATGTGAAAACATCTGCACACAGCATGCCTTCTATGCTTTTCATGTCAATCTAATATTTTACGACTTTTACAACCCCTAAAACCATTGCCGTCATAAAGATGTAAAACTACATTCAAATAGGTACTAACAATACAACTAATTTAGACTAAAACGTCATAAAACTAAAGAGATGCATTCTAATACTAAGAAATAACTACAGCTTATTTTACAATCCTACATTACAGTGAGGGTAGTAGGTAGGTACATACATCGGTCACTGAATTAAAGTTGGAGAAAACAACTTTTAGAAAAGCATTATAATTTGGCAGCAGGAGTTGGAAGTTGCGTGCAGGCTCCGCCGCGGCGCCACTCTGTCGCCCGTCGCTGGGCAGTTGCCAAGTTGTCCGCAATTCTTTGATTGACGGGACAAACAGATAGAGCGTGGATAAACAATTGTCGTGAGTAACAAATATGATAAATACCTAAATTAAAATAGGTTATTCATAATGAGATGGGTAAAATATAGTCATTATTACAGATTTCAATTACGATACAAAAACACTTTGACTATCTTGTCTCGTAGGCCGCAGTCGAGGGGACATTTTATGGTCCTAGTGAGGTTGGGACGTGTGAAAGAATCCGAGAATTACAAAGTTTAAAGTCTAGATGCGACTTCATTTAGTTGTACCAATGGCATTGTATGTACATAGGATTTATATTTACATTTGGAACCAACAGTTCAGAGTTTATTTTTAGCTTTGGAAGAAAGTTTTGCACATTGATATAATAAAGGAGAGAAAGTTACCTTACCAAATTTAATATTAAATTGAATAAGATTGTTGCAACTCATTACATACTTTGAAATGTTTTCTAACAAAGCAATAAATTCTAAACGTGGCGTAGGCGTCGTCAGTCAGGCAGATACTGCGATAAGTTTAAGGTCTATTCAGAGTTACGCGATTTCCGTTACCGCTGTCAGTAGCGAAAACTTTCGCGCGATAAATCACTCCCAACATCTACTAACTAAGAGTCTGATGTTCCTGTGCCTTATATTATCTACTTACGAACTAAGCAAGTAACGTTCTAACACCGCTTGCTAACTGACTAACCGTCCTAGTCCCGATTTGAGTATTTTTCTGAGTCTGTATTTCTGTGGTGCTGAGTGCTCGTTTGCTGTCTTAATTCTTTTTTTTTTTTTTTTTTTTTTTATGGAATTAAGATAGCAAACGAGCATGCAGTACCACCCTTCCCCTGCCGCCCATAACAACTGTGACCGACCTAGAACTAGACTCAAAGGGACTAGGATGGTTAGTCCAGTTAGTAGATGGTGTTAGAATATTAGTTGGTTAGTTTGTTAATAAGTGCGGGGACAGGGTATGTTAGTGATAATTAGTCCTGTTAGTTAATGTTAGTAATAGTCCAATTAGTTATTGTTAGTATGAGTCTTGTTCCAATTCGGTCACAGATGCGTTGCTACCCCTGAGGTCTGAGATGGTCGCCTCTAAAAAAGTGAAACCGGCTCCACAAACCTTCCTATCCGGAACACAATTGCTCTTAAAAACAATTATTATGACGGTAGGAATGGTACTGAGTACCTTGGCGGGCGGTGGTCCTACCCCGGGCGAACTCTAGGCTCTACCACCTTCAATCTATGAGAAAAGTTTTTTTAACACAACTGTCAATTTAAAATACAGTTCACGGACGTTATCTTTCTAAAATTTATTTTTAACTATTATTAATGCGTACCATCTCACACTCTTAAATCTAAGCATCGATTGATTGCAACGCACACTCGCCAGTGTGCCGATTGCCTACGTGACAAGTGTGTCCGCGGCTTATTTGTGCCCCGTGTCTATACGAAAACGTGTAGGCGGTCTCAATCTTGAAGATTATATCCTTTCCACAACATGTACTTAACTTTACATTATGATTATCGTTAAAAGGATTCATGTTTGATATCTGATCTGGACTTGGCGGTTTAATAAAAGGAATATATTTAAGTAGAACACAGATCTACAGCTTCATTTAGATATAACGTGCGTTGAGAACAAAGAGGATAAAAATATATCAGATTACTCCAAATACGAGTCTTAATATAAATAATAATGTGGGTACTTCTCATAAATATTTCAACGTACATCCCATTTCATTGGCAGAGATATTATTTGGGTCATAAACGCGGTCTTGAAGTAGCTTAAAGGCCTTCATAACCTAATTTATTAACTAGATTTTTATTGACACTTACCAAACCAAATCATCTTTGATTCTAAAATCGTCAGTAGAATTATTTCTGGTCTTATTAAATACTAGCTTACTTGTTTTATTAGATACTAGCTGAGCCCGCGACTTCGTTCGCGCATAGAACTTTGTCCCGTGTGAATCCTGATCCCGCGGGAATTCCGGGATAAAAAGTAGCTTATATGTTGCTCCACCACCTCCGTTATCTCCCAATGAAAATCCGTTCAGCCGTTCCGAAGATTAGTGTGTATAAACAGCCAAACTTTTTAAGGTTCGCGTTCTATATTACCGTTTCTTAACCCCTCTCAATATTTGTTTTTGTAAATAATATATATTAAATGTACAGATACACCTATTTTACACTCTTACTAGTAAATCCGCCCTCGCTTCGCTTCGGGAAACCAGTCTCTTCAAAAATCTCTATAAATTTTTACAAATTATGTTATTTCGATGTCTAAGCTATATTACTGCAAAGTTTCATGAAAATCCGTTCAGTAGTTTTTGCGTGAAAGAGCAACAAACACACACACACACATACATCCTTACAAACTTTCGCATTTATAATATTAGTAGGATTATAAGAAGTATAGAAGATCATTTACCTGTACATTTATATACTTTTATCAAAGATGTATTAAATATCTAGATGGAGCATCGAATCCGCGAAAACGTGTCAAAAAGTTGTGGCCAACAGTTGGCCACAACTTTTATATAATTACGCACAGATTACGCACACATAGACAATAAATGAACGCGAAAAACATCTCCTACACGCACACGTCATGCTTGATAATGTTGCCTTGTTTTTTTTGCTTTCATTGTAGGGCGACGCTCAATCTAGATATTTAAAACATCATTGACTTTTATATACTTTGCGTATTTTATACTTATTAAGTAGGTGGGTATTTCTACTATTTCTCAAATAGCGCTGTACGCTCCGCAGTTAGTAATAGCTGACTTCTTAATATTTTTCCGCAGCAGAACTGAAACGGCAAGCGTTTCGCATTAAGCTGGAAATCTGCCATAAAACGATACAGCTAGCGATCGTTTTAATCGAGACAAATATGTGTTTTTCAACGAAAGTATTGAAGTTGAAGCTAGGTTGTAATTCCGACACTTATTAGGGTATATAGTAAACTCTGCCTTACTTCGCTTCAAAAATACCTACCCCTACACACTCTCAAAAAATATTAGGCCTCTTTTTTATATTTACAAAAATATTTTTTATTTATAGATTGATTGAAATAAAACAACCCTAAATGATAAGTTAAGTATATTAGTGAAGAAGACACTCAAATCAGTCAAGCATTTCTGGAATGAGCGAGTCTGGAAAGTCTCATAAAAATTCTAAAAAATAGTATATTGTACTAGTTAAATTAAAATAAATCATATATGATATATACAATGATAGATGTTACATTAAGGGGTGTTTGTTTTGTAGAAATGATTAGTAACCAGAATAATTTGTTGGGAGTTCATAATTGATGTTGGTTTGATTGATTGTTATCCAGGTTATTTTTAATATGCTCCGCTTTAGGTCAAAGTTAATCACGCACAATTTTTTGATCTTAAGTATTCGGGTTGTAAAGTATAAAAGGCTCATCTATCTTTGCGTTGAGTCCACACCAACGTCGCCAACCTACTAGTGATGCACCCTGCCGAACAACGGACGAGGTTACGGCGCCCGAACTCTCTTTTCAAAAGAAACGACTCTGTACCATTCAGTTTAATCTCGAAGGTGCTCTAGGCTTGGTGGTAGCTACCTCCCTCTGGCTTGAATCAGCCGCTAACCACTCATCACGTTCTAGGTGGGGGCTTAATTAAAATAAATTGTAACGGAGGAATTTTATGCCTATGCTATAAATAACTATTTCCTTTCATTCTTTTTCCTTCTTTCTTGGCCCACAATGCGTCCGAGATGCCTTTTCTGTACTAATGTCCATAGGCGACGCTAACCACTTATACCGAATCAGATGTCTCATAATCTCATTTGTTCGTTTGCCGGCTTATAACTCAAAAGGTATTACAAAATAAAACATCAATGTGGTTTATTGGTATGTATTATTTGTATTAAATTAACAACATTACATACATAGTAATGTATATTTACTAACACACATCTACGTTTTAACAATCTATATTACACAGGTCACGTATTTTATATAGAGACATAAAAGGACATATGGTGTAATTTTACAGTAAGTTAAATTATTGTCCCTGTTGATTAAATAGAAACCACAACGTTGTAAGTCATTGACGTAGTGTAAAATTTCATCGTTTGTTTTATAAAAATAATTATAACAGGTTTCTTGATAGATTAGAAATATTTCACTTCATTTGTGGAAAGATATTTCATTTGTGCGCGGAAACTCTACATAACAGTTACAAAATATAAAATTTTAAATATATATAGAACAAAGTAAAACATTTTTGTCTCGTGTGCGAATATTCCAATTAAAAATATATAGTATTGGAATTTATACACTATAGGTTCTACTAAATATCCATACTAAGTATAATGCGTATATTGAAATACAAGTGTAACATTACAACACCGAACTACAGACTCTAAATATACCTAACATTAATACTGTAAACACCCTACAAAACAAGCGTTGTATAACACTAGGTACAATAACTACTAGTAATTGTAAATATTTTTAGTAACTACTACATTGTTATATAAAAAAATAAGTTGAAAGTATAAATATTTTTGCACAATTCAAGGTAAAATACTATAAAAAGTAGGTAAAACGTGGTAAAATAAGTTTTATCAATGTTCAAACACGAATTCTCAAAGAATCCTAATTCAAAATTTAATTTAAAATTGGTAAATATTATGAAAATGTTCATTTTTATTAATTTTATCTGAATATATTTTTGATATACAACATTTCATATAAATCTCAAATATAATGTTTTTAAGATTTTAGTTGAATTTTCAATAATAAAAAGTTTACTACGAATAATGTTCAATAGCATTTATAAAATTTCTAACTAGGTACATGTAAAGTCATCTCTACTACTAATAATGATTACTACTCTTTCTCATATAATTGTATAAGATTTTGAACAGAAGACAGATTTACATTTCTAGAAGACATATTTTTCATTCCTTGATCATTGAGGAACAATGTACGCTGAACAAATATTTGCCCAATTTGATCAAATCTTTCTAAACTAGACAATTCCAAGATTAAAGTCACAAATTTCTACTCCATCTCTTAAATACTAATCGATTAAATATATTTTTTTAATATGGATATAATATATGTTTATAACTTGTTACATTTATTCGCTACGATATAATACGAATAATTATGTTGTCGATTATTGATAGAATGGAATAGAATGAAAATCACAGAAGCTTTGTGAGCAACTCTTCTAACACTAACTTAACGGTGATATTCTTAATGTTAACAGATTTGTGCTTATTTTTTCAACCATAGATGTTGAGGCTAGATCATCATTTACCTACCTAGATATAAAGGGCTAAATGCGAATAAAAGATAAATACAAGCGCGAGAAGTTGATAGCGATGACCACTGACCTTAAAAACCACAAAAAAGTAACGTTTTCGTCACACATTACAAAACATTATAGGTAACGTTGTTGTTTCGAGATGTCACCTAGTATAGACCATGGATGTAGAAACTAGTGTAGACCCAATATTATGAAAAACACGGTTTAAAAAATACCTGACTTTTAAGCAAATCTGCAGTTCTTTTAGGGTTATAATTGGGTTATAATTAATTTAATAATTAATAATACTTATTCAATGAACCTGAATGCAATATTTTAAAAGCATTGCCTAATCATTCAAAAAATTTGGACGAAAAAATGATTTGAGTCGCCCTATAATTCGGAAGCATCAACAAAAATTAAATTTAGGTAATAACAATTTATGAAACCATCGTCTTAACTTGTTCGCTTTTTTGAAAACTTATAGCTGGCCATTACACGCAGCCATTTATTGCACCTCATTTATATTTCTATCTAACATCTATGGTTTATTAACATCTATGGTTGAAACTTAAATAATCATATTTTGTGCATTTAGCATGCAAAATAATTTTCAGGTCAGCTTATAAGTAACCATTCACAATACAATACATAATACTTCTTTCTATGTCTAAATAGCATCTACCATCTTCTACCCGTTAACATTCAATATTATTAACATTAATATACATATTTCTTTTATCATACCTATAACTTGCAAAAATTCTAACAAGTTGATTTTGCTAAGAGTTATGAGTACATTAATAAATTGTTTATTTCTGGATACCGTAGCTTGTTTGCTTGTTTATCGCATATGCGACGATAAGTTCATCGGCAAATGACAGAAAAACAACTATAAAGGGAGACAGCAATGAGTAGTAGTTTCCTGAAATTAATATTTGTGACGTGTCACCGCTCTGCTCGAAATTTTCGTACCTGAAATCGCTAAAAGTTTAGTCGCGCCGATATTCTCTTAATATTAGTTATAGGTACTTTTTAATTTACTAATAATAAATAATATTAAATAAGTTGTTACGTTTCATTAGTTTCCACCACATTTTTGTTTCCTTCTGCTAGCCTAGCCGCTAGGCGCTAGGCTAGCCGCTTTTGCATTTTAATATGCAACCGCCTGTGATTGTACGCACCTAACCGCCACCAATTTTCGACCGCGGCGGTTGAATGGAGAGATGCGGCCCGCTTCGCGGCAGGCCGCCACCTTGTTTATACGCACTGGCGGTTCAGTGGTGCGGCCTGCCGCCGAAGAGTTCGTATGTTTGACATGCAAAGCCATGAACTTCGATACAGAGAAGTTCATAGTTGAAATTCAACAAAGAGAAGCTATTTGGAATTGCGAAGGAGCAGTTTATAAAAATAAAGATTTAAAAGGGAATCAATGGAACCAATACTTTTTCGAGTGTTCCAACCGCTCTACGCGGTTTCATCGCGTTTGGCCGCCGTAGTGGTCAACCGCTATATAAACCGCTTCAGGCGGCTAGACGCTGAAACGAACCGCTTAGGCGGCTAACCGCTAGTGCGTTAGGGCGCTAAAGGTATGCCTAGACCCAAGTTGTCAAAATCAACTTATAGCTGCAACACCATAACAGACAGAGCGTCATGCGGCGGCGGCACGTTGAATACGGGGGCGCCACTGTCGTCGCAGTACTCGGAGTAGCGCACCTTCCGCAGCACTTGCAGCCCCAGACTGCTGCAGATACGCTGCGAGTACGCGCCTGTAGCGTCCACTTTGAATAGCTGGAACAGATTGTTGTATTTCGTGAGCATTACTTCAGTAAATACTAGTGTGTTGATTTGCAGTGATTTATGCTAGGTATAGTTAAAAAACCTAGTGACCGTGAGATATAGGAACCTGATGGGAGGAAACTGAGTAGTGACTGTGACATGGTGGTGGCAAGCCATCTTTTGAATTAATTTTTGATGGATCAAAATCTTGAAGATCTGAACTTGTTGATGTGAACCTACTATAGATATTAGAACATTTTTCAAAACACAACCTTCACAAATTGTTACGATTTTGGGGAGTATATTGATACCACTTCAAGTGAAACTGTAAAGCTTGTTAAGTACCTACATTTGCGTTGAACAGGAAATTAATATGGCTTTTTTTAGACCACTAAAATGAACCAATTTACAAAAGCAACCAACCTTGAAACCATGATCCTTCGCAATCTCGATACTCCGTCTCATCAGCTCTTTAGCCAATCCCTTCCCTCGTGCCTGGTCCGAGACAGAGATGATCCTGCACTCCAGAATGCTGTCCACAGCGAAGGTGTTAAACAGGTTGAGGTCCCGAGAGACGGTGTACAGGATGGTGAATATCTTGTTGAACTTCTCGTCCGACGATTGCTGGATCTTCTCGATGGCCAGCTCGATGTCTCCGGGTCACAAAATTCCGTTCAGTGCCACGCCTAACACCTGGAAATCATGGAAAGATGCTTTTAATTGGTGTAACAAAAACTAGGTAAAGTCGCGTCGGTCGGACTACCGTTCGAAAGGTCCTAGGTTCGAGTTTTGGAATTGCGTTTCGTTTGATATTTTCTGACGATTTTCGATAATTTTCCCTAGCCCTGGCTAATTGTGTACCTCATTCATATTTATCATTGCATGCTAGATTGGGAACAAATGAATTGCTTTTGTATTAAATTATGCAACACAGGGAAACTCACACTTACGTTCTAAACTGAAATTTACTATTCTACTGAGCATGGGTCAGCTCAGCTCTCATCAATGAGGAAGGCTAGAGCAAAGTCCACAAAGTAAAACTGATTGAGCTCTTTATCACTAAGCAAGAGAATGCGGATAAATTGACGATCCCTTTATACAGAGATTTATTCAAGGTCTTTTCGACGAACATGTTCTAAAAGCTCTACACACGTGTTCGTGTAGCACGAGTACCTACGAGTAAAGTGGCAGATCTACGAGTTGAGAGAATGCTTTTAACTTTTCAAGGTAACACAACGTGTAAATAACTTCAATAATCTCTTTTGTGCTCTGTAAATGGCTACAGCTCGTCAAAATAGTCTTTGACATGAAACGCATCAATTCATTATTTTGTAAGAATTTCTTAGAACTTATTCGCCAGCAGAATAAATAAATAGTATGTTGTTTACAGTTATATCTACATAGTATGTAGTGTGTATGTGCAAATGGCAAAAATATTAAATTCTTAGTGATATGAACTATAGGTATAGGATCAATTTACTACACACTTGGGAAAGGAAGGAGAAGGATCAATCTAAAAATTAAAAAGTAAACTCACCCTTCCTTCCACAACATAACTCTCATATTTCTATCAATCTAAATCTAAAAATCATGTCTCGTCACGTGGACTCGCATGCGAGTTTTCGATGCTTGCGTTTCCACGCACCATGCATACTCCAAGATGTACCTACCTACCATTTAAAATTCTGCTTCGAAAATCTTGCCTGCCCTATCTGGATTAGGAGTTCCCCCCCCGTCCCTATGGAATCAAAAGCTTTGCACCCCTTAGTTCAGGAGTCCCCATCTGTCTTAACCCTTGCCGTATCATCTTCAATAGACAGTGGTTCAGGGGCTCGTCTGCGGACACTCCCTGGATGAGGACTCTCTCCCCTAGATCACATGCTGTGTACCCCTTAACCCTTACCGTATCATCCTCAACCGCAGCAATGGACAGTCCATCAGCCATGGTGGCAGCGCACAGGCTCTCCAAGGCTGCGTGCGGCTCCCCGCGCCCGCACAGCTCCACTGCTCGGTTCAGGGGCTCGTCTGCAAAGAAGCTGTTCCGAAGGTGCTCGATCACCGCCTCGCTCATCTCCGGAGAAATCGTCACGAAACGCGCCATCTCTGGAATTTTTCACATAACGTTAAATTAACTTTAAGTAAAGAGTGAGTAGTTTTTTCTAAGTTAATGCGCTTTACCGTCTAAGGGCTATGTTGTCTGGTAAGTACAATTAGGTGGGATCGTAGTGAAACGGTTGACAAGCAATATAAGAATATAAAATATCAATTGTAGTTATTTTTAGTGTGTTAATTATTATTGTTTTATACTACGATCTGTTAACTTGAACAGAGATTATGAAAGGATATTGAAAGGGATCAGTAAATCCATAAATAACTTGTCCAGAGATTATGGTAAGGTGGGAAATTGAAAGGTAAATGCGTAATATCCTGCTCTAGGTACCTACTGTGTAGCTACGATGATTTTCGTAGTTACACCTACGATGATTTTGGTCGAGGCAATCCGCTTTCTTTATTAATACGCTATGGAACCTTACATTAGTAATAGAACAAAAGACGAATTAATGCTAAAATGCATTTTGTTCCAGTCGACCTTTTGATAGTGGGAGAATGAAGGGGACGGTAGCAACAAAGTTCAATTACTTATAGGATAATTGAAAGTGTCTAAGGCCTAATACCAGTCCGCTGCTGAGGCGTAATTTTAAGGGTCATTCCTTCACCAACAAAGCCACAGACAAACAAAATTATCATATCGTCATCGTCAGCACGATATTCAGTCGTGTCGCTATCGCATGTGTTCTGCTCCTTTATTATGTAGATATAACCGATCATAGATACAAAATACATAATAAACTCATCGAGAAAACAATGATGGCGAATAGCAGTATACATAGGTTTGAAGATTATTCCCTATTCCCTGCGAGACAGCGCTGAATACCGCCGACATAAAGGAATTCCAATTTAGTGAGCGTTCGAGGTGAGCGACGAGAGACCGTCGCTCAGGGTTTAATAAAGGAGGACGAACGTCATTATCAAGAACAATAATAGACACAAGAGAACACACTGAAAGACATTCGTGTGTTAAACCTCCTAATACTTAATAGGGAATTTAAATTGTCAGTAATACTCAGTGAATTCAAATTATTGACAGAATGTGCTTTTACCTAAGTCGCCTAGAGTATGGAATTGTCATTCTCAGATTAAAAACAAATGTATTATATACATGTGCAGTTCAGCTTCAGTTTAGCTAGTAAGCAAAATTTACTTACGACATTTTAAATTCTCGCCATAAATCTGCAATGTCCCTTAGTCATAGGGGCAGAAGGCTGGAATTTTTGTGGGATGCAATTAAAACGAATTCCATATCGATCACAAATGCTGTTGGTATTGAAAACCAAGGAATTTAATTTTTACCTATGTAATTTACGGTTCAAACTAGCAGGTTATTGAGACAGTGTAGGTACCTATAGAAGCAGTTTATCAAAGGAGCTACGATGCTACATAGAAAAACATACGATAAACGGTTAAGTAATACTCCTTTCGGCGGGAGTAAAAAAATCCATGATGGAATTGATTTACGAGTACGAGCCCTCAGGCTGACAGATGAAGGGGCCGGCGGCCCGGGAGCGCTGGATTATAGGCCAAGGCCGAACGAGGCAGTTTGGGTTGTATAATTGATAACATATAACTACCAATGTTACAATAGATAAGCAATTTATTGTACGCTATTAAACGATTATAAAAAAAATTTGCTTGAAACTATTGAAAACTCTACGTAGAGACTTTGTTACACTTTATTATTATTTATTTAACTTGCAAAATTGCTATTCAAGTATACACGTCTGTGTATGTTCGAGTGAATTTTGAATGCTGAACCAATTTCTAACTTGAAAATTTACAACTGATGACATTACCTACAATTTGGAAGAAGCATGACCGAATTCCACGCTCAACATTAGATAAATCAAGGAAAATGTTGACAGCATTAGAAACTTTGTAAAATCATGCTTGTAGTTTTCAAACTTTTATTTATGATATTTTGAGACTGACAATATTTATGAGTTTTATGGATGTAAGTAACAGTAAGTGCGGTCACTTGTAGGTAATTCTTTGACGCTTTTGTCCTTCGGAGAGCACGTAAATCTATTGCTATCTGTGCTCACCATAAATCATGTCATTAGTCCAGCAGTCTTTCAAGTACCTAATATTTGAGTCTGTCTAGTAACCTCTGATACAAAATTGACTGCTACAATGTTGAATAATAGAACTAATGGGGGCTTTACATTATACAATTTGCAGAGCGCTAATATACATTACGCAGTTACGCATACATTACGCTGCTCTAGTTACTGTCTAACTGCCTTAATCCCCGGGATACACGAGGCTAGTTTTTCAAGCTAGGATAGCAAGCTAGTTCTCTTCGAAACTGTCTTGGCTAGCTGACCTGGCTTGGAATACGCTAGTTCTGTTTACATGAGGCTATTAGTAGATTGTTACACAAGGGACGTAAGTAAGCTATTACAGAACAAGATCCAATTTGGCGCCAGTGCGAGCGCAGCTCGCATAGGGCGCTAATGGATCGCGTGCACCCGAGATATTTAGTCACACGAGCGAGCGCAGCGAGCGAGGGTGAATATAGTTCGAGGGTGTAATAGCTACTTGCAACCGAGGTAAGCATTCTACTTTATATCATTCTTGTGAGGTAAATAAAACATTGGTAATGCAAAATGAAATTTTAATTTGAGATCAAATGAAATGCCGCCATTTCCATTTTTTTTTCGTAAATAGTTTTCTATTTTTTGGAGTTTACTCCTTAAGAAACGATTTGAGTTATAAGGCCCGGTATGAGATTTTATGAGGAGTAAAATCAAGTTTAGAAACACGAAAAGTTGAGGCGTTACATAGAAAGAGACAAACATATAACTATCTCAAATCTCAAATCTCAAATCTCAAATCTCTAATCTCTAATCTCTAATCTCTAATCTCTAATCTCTAATCTCTAATCTCTAATCTCTAATCTCTAATCTCTAATCTCTAATCTCTAATCTCTAATCTCAAATCTCAAATCTCAAATCTCAAATCTCAAATCTCTAATCTCTAATCTCTAATCTCTAATCTCTAATCTCTAATCTCTAATCTCTAATCTCTAATCTCTAATCTCTAATCTCAAATCTCAAATCTCAAATCTCAAATCTCAAATCTCAAATCTCAAATCTCAAATCTCAAATCTCAAATCTCAAATCTCAAATCTCAAATCTCAAATCTCAAATCTCAAATCTCAAATCTCAAATCTCAAATCTCAAATCTCAAATCTCAAATCTCAAATCTCAAATCTCAAATCTCAAATCTCAAATCTCAAATCTCAAAATCTCAAATCTCAAATCTCAAATCTCAAATCTCAAATCTCAAATCTCAAATCTCTAATCTCTAATCTCTAATCTCTAATCTCTAATCTCTAATCTCTAATCTCTAATCTCTAATCTCTAATCTCTAATCTCTAATCTCTAATCTCTAATCTCTAATCTCTAATCTCTAATCTCTAATCTCTAATCTCTAATCTCTAATCTCAAATCTCAAATCTCAAATCTTAAATCTCAAATCTCTTCGTAAGGAGTAAACTCCAATCGTGCGTCGTAGCTGACACACACTTTTTTTTTTACGGCTCTGAGTTCCAAGGAGTTTTGCATAGTTTGAAATGTATGGAAATTAAATGCCGCCATGTTGTGTTTTTTTTTTCAGTAAAAAGTTTTCTTACCATTTTATAAGAAAAGAGATTGTTTACCAAGGAGTTTTGCATAGCTTGAACTGTAATGTGAACATTACAATTCAAGCATAGTGCGACGTAATGTTGCCTTGAATTGTAAACACCAACTTACAAGGAGACTTTCCACCATAGTAATCCCTAGTGTTACTGAGCAAGTATGATATAAATTATTTTAAGCTAGTATTATTGCTGTGACTGAGGTGACCACACGTCCAAAATGAACTGCACGCGAAAAAAAAACACTATTCGACTGAAACAGTTACTTCAAAAACTGTGCCAATTCGCACTAGACGAACTAGAAGAAGAATTACAGAAACGGGTGTGGACAAGACCCTGGATTTTAAGAAGAGATGAACGTGGATCATCATAAATAGGAAGGGTAGCGTTCCACAAACATTCATGTTCACGGTGTAGTTGTACGAACTTTAAATTAATCTCCGTACTTAGTTTGGGCATCTTAAATCTCAAAACACGTCGCGGAGAAAAACAAAAAAAACGCGTGGTTACTGCTCTAGCTTCTTCTTAGCTATAATATGTCCTTAAAAAATCTTGTGGATCTGGATCTTTACGCCACGAATCCTACAATTGAACTACGTACTAGATACCTTCTTAATTAAACGTCTACGTAATATAAGGCTAAATATTTATCTTTAAAGGGATCGTTATGTACATAATAAATATGGTAAATTCGATACAAAACAATACTGTAATGTCCTAAATGAGCTCCTTATGTGATTGAAGGTTAACGGGCAATTTTATTACGGCGCTAAGTGGATCGCTCCGGCGTTGAATAGCCGGCTAAGTCGAGTTAAACTTGTAATTAATGAATTTCTACATCGCCTCATCGCCGCGTCGACGCCAGCGTGTTACACGGATTGAAGCTGAGGAGTACAAGGAGCTGAGAAGAAGTACAAGGATGAGGCAGTCATTGACTAATTAACGTGCATTTATGACTGGGCTCAGTTATTAACATACATATTCCAATTTCGGTCACGTAAACATCTTACATTTTTCATTTCCTAGCTTCTATCCGTACCGTGAGATCAAGAAATTTTTCCAAAAATTGTTCATCGATTATAAAACGTACCTTCTATTTTTTTAACTGTAACGTACCTTCTAGTTTCTTTGTATATAAACTTTAGGAACCTAAATTGTTACAATTTACGAATTCTTGTTTACTTACAATATTTGACTTGATAAGATTTCGTACGCGAAAGTAAGAACCTACATAAATGTAATCTCATCCACATCCTCATAACGACATAGCATTTAGCGTTGGGCGGGAAAATAGGACGCCATGATAGACGCCTTTGGTAACTGTTCTTGTCTGTACTACGTAAGATTTATTTGTACGTACGATTTTTTTACTTACGATTAGGTTACGATGTCGAATGTCGGTATCATCTGATGATCTGAAGCTTAATACAATGTATTTCTAATTCCATTTATATTTAATCTGGCAATGATAGTTTCATTTAAAAATACAAAAAACAGTTTTTTTGTGTTTTATCGATCACTCATACATACCTCTCACACACGTATCTTACGCGTCCTTTATTGCTTAAGTTTTTCTATTTTTTTAATTAAGTTAAAAATAAATTACTTGCAGAACCTAGATAAAGCTTTTAGTATGCATGAAGTTGTATTTCTACCTCCCTAATCAAAAACTTATCCCTACCCTAAATCATTTTGTGTACCTATGTAGTTGTAGGTCATGTAGTTCCTTTCTATTTGGGTGAAAAAAGGACTGATAATAGATTTATCAAAATAAGTTCGTATGTCTTCAGAGGGGTTTAGGGTGTGGAAAGAACCCGGACGCCATTCTCTCAGGGGAGCGGGGAGCCATTAGCATGCGCCTTTGATAACCCGAGATTCTCCGCTCTATAAAACAATGAGGCTAAAACAAGTTCATGTGAATTTGTTCGCAAATTGGAGATATACCTAACCTACCTTTATATTATGAGTATCTAGGCTCTTGTGATACCGGCCTAGACGACTACCTATCTATAGAGACTTGTTATGAAGTCTATAACTATAATAAAACTGTATCTACCTTAATCTATACTTGATGACTGCACATTGAAAGAATTTGAGAAATTATATTGATTAGGACGAAAAGCATTTTTTGAATTTTTGTTTGGATATCTGTCTGTCAGCTTATTTCCAATCATCTCAACCTGACCAATCCAAATCTGGATATAAAATTAACCGATTTGGTTGGAGTTTTCACTCCAAGCTGCTGTATCATTCGGCGTACAAAAAATATATTTTTAAGTGTGGGTACTAAAGCATACGTTAAACATAGCAAGTGCAGCAGTAACAAGTATATAAGTAGATAGTTACCTATTCTCTACTATATAATGTCCTATGTTCTATACAATTTAATATTAAATAATATAATTTAACCGTAATGAAATCGAATTAATCATAACTCATACACTCATACAATTTGATATTTACTATCAAGTTGGGTTTATCATTTGGTAATACAATGAATAAGTCAGATAGGGGAAATTGATAAATCTGAGAATTATTGGGACACTTGAAATTACAATGCTTTTTATAATAAGAAGTTTATCATGATCAAAAAATTTAATGTCCACATTAAACTTGATTTTGGACGCATTTTGCCCTTAATTATAACTTAATTTAGTACGCACTACAAAACTTTTCCTTCACTTTATTGGTGAAATACGGAATATTGGTGAGATACGGTTACGGTTACGGATATATTTTTATTTCGGATATCCGATAGTTTCGGTTTCGGTTACGGATATCCATAACATCCCTGATTTCTAATACGCACATGATAAAAAACATAAAAGTTCGTATAAAATTTGATACCCTCTATTCGGGAGTCCAACGTTCAAACTTGTTGCAGCTAAACATTAATAAAATCAATCTGTATAGAGTCGTACAAGGATCTTTTGGCGCGTGGGTGACAGAGACAGTGCCTTACAATTTACCTTATAATTATCAAGAGATGTTAAATGTATGTCTTTGATTAAATATACGGTGTATACTTTCTCGCTAATGTGTACGAAGCGGTATAACGTATTTAACTAATGTAGGTACAGTCCCTCGCCAACTCAGGGAAGCAAATGAAAAATATAATTTTTCATGAAAATTCTATACTTATACACCAAATTTTCATTGGTGTCCCAAAGTACCTCCAACGCGAGCTTATGGTATTTCCCAATTTAATGAATATTCATTTTAGTTACCTTGGAATTTCCAAGAAAATCCTTTTCATTTTGCTTCCCTTTTGTGTTGAACGATATGTATATTATCCCACCATATAATCTATACAGGTACACGTAGGTATCGACATAACAAAAACGCGAACACAAAGAAAAGCTAAGATTGTTAAAGCCATTAATATCGTTGATACATCTATCGTAATACAAATACATACTATAGGTATTTCCCTAACTATCACGACCACATCACGTAAAATAAACAAACGAAAAAACGAATGCTGTAACTTAATAGTCCCTAATTTTAATAAAATAAAGTATTTACCATTATAATAAGGCGCTTTGGAATAAGGTCATTTGCGAATACGGTCTTTTACGTCTTTTTATAAAGATGTCCAAGAGGTCGCATTGAAAGAAAATTTCTCAATACTCATTACCTTTACAAACAATTTGCTAAAGTTTTCACAAAGCTTACAAGTTTACTTCTTTAGACAAAGAAATCAGACAGAACGCGAGTGAAACTCGAACAGATTCGAGCAGGCGTCTTACAAAAATTAATTTGTTGCTTCGAAGTTTTCCTTTGGTACAGAAGTGTAAGATAATGAAGTATACTCGAGTGGAGGGTGTTTGTGTGTGAGCCATTCAGCCATCGCAATCAATACTTGCCTCATTAATTTTAAAAGGTCGGCCCTAGGCCCCTAGCCCGTTTTGCATAGCATCGGCATTCGTTATGCGTGAGCTGCGACTCATAAATAAAGTTAACTCCCTTTTCAAACTTTGATAATATCAAAGTTTTAATTTTATTTGATATCTAAAGTTAATTTCATATTCTATTTTTTATGCCTTTTTTATTATTTACTGAACGAAAAAAATAATTAATTGACAGGAAAGAGTTTCGAAAATTAATAATGCCCTATAAATAATATATCCATTTATCTTCATTTTCAAATTCAATTCCATTTTCTCATAAATTTCATCTGTGTAACATTCTAAAATGTCTGTAATAAAGTAATAAATACGTTATAATCTGGACGGAAATCAAAACAAATCATTGAATAAAAGATACTAAACTTCTCAATACTCAATAACATGCAACTAAAATAAATTCACATCTTGTGTTCATTCAGCATCAGATTTATCAGTGCGAATCAAATCAGCAAATTGCGAATTGGGACCATCTGTACGAAGGTTTGATGACATATTAAATCCTCACTCAACCATTAACTCCAACGATAACAGTAAACATTGTGTGACAATAAATAATACGTTTAACACACAACGTAGTAATTAAAAAGCATTATAATAGAGTAGTAACTAGTAACTGTAGTAAGTAGTAAAGTAGTAAGGTAGTAGTGACTTACCTCGTGCGCCGCCTACGGCCGTCCCCTGCGCACTGATAAGGAACGCGCCCCGACTCCCGCCCTAGCTGTCTGAGCGCCACAGACCAGCTGCTGTGTAGAAAGCTATGTAGGCAGAATCGACTTCATAATATAATATAATTATGGTACTAAGCGCAGGATTTATTACTACTAAAGACAATGTTATATGTCGATACTTAACAATTACTGTAATACGCGCATTGTATTTAATACGTAGATAATAAAAGTACGTAGGTACACTTATTGATAAAAAAAATCAATATTTATTTAAACTTGACTATGTTATATTGATTATGTTATAGGTATTGTACGGTTTTCTCCAAGGTCTCTGATGAAAATATTTAATAAAGATGTTCCCCATAGTTCCTTGTTACACATGTGTAGCAAGGAACTATGGGGAACTTTCATTTCCTTTTTATTTCAATATCTATTAATAATTGATTTTTTATGTTAAGTATCTACAATAAATTATTTAAACTACCCATGAAACGGTCACAGTATATTGGTTTTGTTCTACTGCTACGGCGTAGACAGTAGCTACGTTAACGCAATTTATGGAAAATTGCAAAAGTTAGTTTTATAAATAGAGTATTTGCATTAGACTTTGTGTACCCGATCCCGTGACCTAATTGATAGCAAAAAAACCCTGATTACAAAAAAAGTGACCCTAGGTTCGATTCCTCACCGGAGTCTGTCCGAATTTTATGACGTTAAAACGTTTGCCCACGAGACACTGGGTTTTTTAACGACTTATTTGTTTTGTCCATGTCATCCGTGTTACAAGGAATCTTATAGGGGTGATAATTGAAGATGTGAGTGTGTAAGAACTGTTGGGCACAGGTTTCTTCTGAAAATGAGACACGGGCAGGTCACAAGCATTATCGAGGGTGCGTTGGGCTATCCCACACGAACTCTGTAAGTTCTAATCCTTTGGATAAACAGTATTTATCTTTGCTAGATATAAAATTTACATGATACAAAAGGTATAATTATGACACCTCTGTGCAGTTGTATCATCACACTACGAGAGCAGTCTTTCCTCCCTAGCTTTCAGGGACATTCTCATCACGGCAAACGGACTGAATCAATTGGAACACAAGATACACTACTTTCTATTTATTAGACGTGGGGCTACGAGCGTACTTAGTGTAGACTTTAAAAGAAAATAAAATAAAATTTAATAGTGGTACAAAACATAAATATAAATATGATTTAATTGATCTTCGAAGGATAATTGCGAGTGTCCTTCGGCCACAAATCACCCTTAGGTAAATGGCCATTTCTCGAGTCACGCGTTAACGTTTTTCTTGATGAATAACTTACGTGTTTTCTGCCCTCGGTATACTATACAAGATACTTAAACCACATTCTGAATCTTCCTAACTTATGAGAAACCAAATTAATAAAAATAATTAATTTCATATGCATAACCACTAACCAGGTAGGCATAACCACTACCCACATAGACTTCAGATGTGGTATGATTGACACGAATTATTTATGGTCAATTTATCCGTGGTGCTCCATTCATGGTGTGACCAGTTAGTAACAGGTACCTGCGGTTGTTGTCCCTACCCTCTAAAAATATGCCTCGAAGATCCTGGATCAGGAGATGGGTACTTACTCCCTTGAGTACTTTAATCTGTCTGATTGTGTAAGTAGTGTAGGTAAAGCTCTTTTATACAATGCATAATTACATAGACGCTGTAGGTATATTTAGTTTGTACTACGAGCAGAGGAGATTAACTTGGATTACTTACTTAAGAGATTAACGGAGCCTCGTAAACCCAAAATCTTAGTTTAATAGTGTCCCAATTTTACGCGAAAATTTATGCCAAAACGTTATTTATTTATTTATTTATTAGTGTTACCCAGCTAAAACTAGAAGGAACTTCAATTCGTTTTTGAACAGATTTTAAAACAAAGGCATCCGGTAGTTTTAAGTAGCAAGAAAGCGCTATAACTCGTGTTTTCATTGTACCATACGGCTACATATGAGAGCTATCTATTGTTCGAGTAGCATCCTTACGGACAGTTGACTGAAGAGCCACTCGGGTCTCAAAGAGGCAGACGCCTGGCGCCTGTGGGAACAACCGCGTAATTAAAATGGAGCTAAGTTGTATACTGGTACTTACTTATTTGGATGTCATGTCTGCTAATGCACTACGGTAGTACTAGTACCTACATACCTACATCCTACTAACATTATAAATGCGAAAGTTTGTGAGAATGGATGTTTATTATGTACTTTTTCACGAAAAAACTACTAGTCGGATTTGGATGAAACTTGGCAGTGTTATAGCTTATGTTCCAGAATAATACATAAGTTACTTCTTATTCCAAGATTCCTACGGGAGCGGGACCTACGCGGCTGATATCTACGGGTCCCGAAACGAAGCGAGGACGGGTCACTTGTTCTTAATAAAATATATAAATAACGCTACACACTCATAGCCCCGAATCGTCTAAATAACTAACTTTTACCAAAACATAACCAACTTCAAATCAATAATTAGCAATCGATAGCAGTTACCTCAAATACTACCCCTCAGATGTTGCTCAAATTTATAAGGGATCAGACGGTTTTCGGAATACCCAGTCAAAAGTTATGGGGTAAAGACCATAAATCAAATACGCATTATTAAGAATAACTTCAAAATCAATCATACTATATTACATACTCTATAAAGATTGTTTTTGCTTAGGTAATCCGCACGTGCAGGATACCGATAGTGGGGGAGTCCAAGATGCTTAAATGAGTCGTTAGTCGCGCTTTGTCGTAACCTGTTTATTAATTGTGAAGATTAGATAGGTACCTACTAAGCATAAGAACGTTTATATGGTCTATTCCCTAAAACTTGCGCGGGAAGCGGGTACAAACTTTCAAAAATCTAGAAAATATCACTACCTTGAAATACCTATTAAGGTGCGTCGAATTTATACAGTTGATTCAGAATAATACTCTTATTGTGTGTCTTATTGTGTGGGAAAAAAAATCTGGTCTGAAAATTGAAGACAGATACATACTCCCTTGATTAATGAAATTAGTTTCGCCTTGCGAAAATCCCCAGATTATATTATTTCTTACATGAAATTCAATTAAAAAAATTTAACCACTCTCGAAAATGTCCAGGTTACGTTTTTTACAATATTGTCGCTCGCTCATTTTCATAAACCACGCTAAAATTGTCAGAATATTGTATTGCATTGCATTGTATAAATACATTAGATGCACATGTCTGCATATAATCAACTTACCTTGCCTTAATCTGACGAGCGCGACTTACACCATGAATCAATTTGTTTACTAATCTGATTGGCTGCCCTAGACGGACCCCCCAATGTCTAATGAGGTTCATAAATTTATAACAGGTTAGTTCTTCATAATAGGGTAGTACGAAGTTTCGTCTTGCATTCCAATTTATCCGCTTGGTCTCCCCAGCCATTAGGGTCCCCGGAAACTGGCTGCAGCCACCGGCGGCTGTGGCGCTTCTTTTTAGAAGTGCGATCCGGCCAACAGCCAACAGCTCCAATAACAGTGAGCAGGATTCAGCCGAAGCGGCTGTTGGCCGGACCGCGCTTCTTAAAAGAAGCGCCACAGCCGCCGGTGACTGCATTCAGTCTGCGGGGACCCTAAAGTTTGGTTGCAAGGCGCATGTCATATGAGAGAAACTGGTTTATTCTTATCTTTCTTGTTGCGTAGAATCAGGAGATCATGGGTACAAAAATTGTTTATTACATAAGTTTTCTCGTTTTCAATATACATTTTTACAGAATAGAAATTAATTATCCCCAGCTTCGACGAATGTAAACATTATGAGGGGAGGTACAATCGTGAAAAATATTGATGCCATTCATTCCCATATACACATTTAAAAATAGGTATGTAGATGAATAAAAAACGCATATACAGTGAATAAATAATATTTTATTCAATTATAGATCTAGCATACAATATAAGCCGTATATTGGTGGGCAATTTGTTCAAAATATATTAGGACTTGTTCTAAATAAAACGTAATATACCGTTTTTTGCACCACAAATAAAATCAAAAGTTAAATTAAACACTAATTTATGTTGATATAAAGAGATCATTTGCTAATTGACACAAATGGAATTGGATATTATAAATAAATTGCTGATGTTAATGCAATTTAACACATCTTTGTAAATATTTAAGACAGACCAGTGTCCAATAACCGTATCTACACAATGAATGCATCAAAACCGAGAAACCAACCTAAGACAACGTACAAAAAGATTGTCCATTGTACTGCATTTCAGCTAACTTTGCTTTTTTCTAATATAATTATAAAAACAAACAATATCCTGCTCAATATATTATAATTTAGCAATCAAGGCAAAACAAACTATTCCACCTATACCTACAATACTATACTATACTATCAATAGAGAGCAATCAAGATAAGGCATTTTATCACTGCCGGCATTCGGCACTATACTAATATCACCAATGTCTATATGTCTATACACGCTTATGCTTTATTACCAATAATATAAATATTCGCGCTAAATTCAAGTATCAAGTTAGTATCAACTGTGGAATAAATTTTTAATTTCAATTCAAAGAAAGTACTTACCTACTTACATTTTCGTTTGTGTAAATCGAATTTTAAACATAGAATAACCAAGGTGCAATTTACAAGTCCCAAAAAAAACTTGAATTTGGCGGGAATATCAATGATTAAATAGGTTGTCTTACAAATTCCATGAAATCAAATGACGCAAAGAAACTACACAGTCACAAATAAAGCTAATCTTACAAGTTTAATCACAAACAATAGCCTCTTAATTCAATCGCTTAAAAACCAAACGATATAATGGTTACAAAGTAAAATGTTAATATAATTATTAAAATAATATAATAACCACCAAATTCGAGACCTACTTACAAATACACACAAAATGGGGAAGCACCCTTAGAATTATCACGGGAAAATTGGTGTAATAAGATTTAATAATATTTAACATACTATGAATACATATATTCAACATAAATAAAACACGTGTTTCTACACAAAATTATCACGGAATGTCTTTTAGCTTTTAGGAATGAATTATCATAATTTAAATCAAACCTACTAAAACACATTTAAATATGATTCGTAGCGTAGAGAGTATTGTCAGTAGACAGTTACAATAGTTTTTAAGAGAATGATAAATCAATTAATTAAATAAAATATTTATTTGGCAAAAGGAGATCTCCCTCCAGGCGAGACATGCCTAGGGGGCGGCTGAGGCCCTGACTGCCGAGTCAGGGCTTTCGTATATATGAGAGAGGTGTAGAAATCTTCGATAGCGCGATTCAGGTTCCGGTGACGTCACCGTATGACTTGTTACGCGATATTGCCAGTTAGTTACATAGTATGGATCACAATACCATTTTATTGATTATAAAAAAAAACAATGATCATAATTGAAACCCATAACAATCCCATCGCGGTGATAGCCTAGTGGTTCTTATGTATTCGGCCTCCTACCCGGGGGTTCCGGGTTCGAATCCCGAGGCGCGTACTTCTGAATTTTTGGAGTTATGTGCGTTTAATCAATTAAATATTACTCGCACACACTCGCTATAACGATAAAGGAAAGTGGGCCACGATGGGTTGAGATGATGATGATGATGAAGAACAATCGTAATAATATAATCAATTAAAATTACAATCACATTAATTGTACCAAAAAAACATTCACATAAACCAGTGCTACTTCCTGATCAATACTAAGTTTTAGTCGGCGATATATTGATAGTGATGTCCCCAGCCATACTTTTGTCCAAGACGTTTCTATTGAATGTGATTGTTATCTGATTGTCCGTGTGTTTGTCTGCCTGCGGCTTCTCGAGTAAGGGCTGCCCTTCCACTAGCAGCATCGGTTGCTCGGTGGCCAGTTGACTGATGTTACCGTTAATGTAATGTATAGGATAGTGACGTTTCAGCTCGCTTAGCAAACGGAACTTCATTTCACACATCGTACACCTGTAAAATAATATAAATAAAAACATTTAAGTTTAATATGTAGAACATTTTCAAAGCGATTAATAAAATGTAAATATTAAGCATATTCCATGAATGGAATAAATGTTTTTGTAAAGGAATAGGGTGTATAATTGTATATGGTAAGGAAAGAACAATGGCGAACTACCACCATACAAGATTTTAGTCATTTGGTTGATTGGCCAGTTGAAATTTTTATAAGAATTGTATGATAGTTACGCTACCTCTGAGAAGTTTACAGAATCACGTACTTAGTTATCTGGGTGTAATAGCATTATATAAAAGCATTGAAATCTCAAGTGACGAAGTGACCAATCCAATAAACGGTGGCCAGTTACAACTCAGTTTCGCCTATTGTTTTTGTCTGGTTTAAAAGTAGGAAGTCAAAAAAATGCCAGTTAAAAATAACCCATAATAATCAATGGTTGTTCATTAATAATTTAATACAAACTTATTATATTATTAAAATAATCTGATTTATTATTTTCAAATCGAGAGAAAAAAAAACAAATCATTCACAGCACTTCGTTTTTGGTAAGCAATTTAAATATTTGTTACTAGGGAAGTCGTATAGACGCATCAGACAGCACGGTCAACGTACCTACAAGTACAATACACTGACACATTCACGTACATTTGTATTCTGTAACCTTGTGTGCTAATCTGAGGGCCGACCCCCGTTGAGAGTTCAACGGCGCGGCAGAAACGTCTTATCGGTACATAATATTACAGAGCATTTTGAACTTTATGAATTAGCAGAAACAATTCAAATTTATTTGATATAAAACGTTGGGTAATCAGTTCGGCAACTGCGTGGTTATTTACTGGAGGAGTGAAGTATTTTATTTATTATTTACCTATCTCAATCTAAATTTTCTAAAGACTTGTTTTTAAGTTATATATACAAAGGATAATTCTATCAACGCAGATAACAGCATAATTTAACAACCGTTGGCGTAGATAATGCAAGATTACAAAATAAAATATTTAAGATTTAGGTAATTGCGCTCGAATTCGACGAACCACAATATGGCAACGCCGACAACGCAAACAAAACGGTCACTGCTCAGCAGCTGCTCACTGCAATCTATTCAGTCATAATAATGTGCCACTCGTAACGTAAACACAACCTTACGATACACAACATAGAGCACAAAATACAAATTCCGTACCTGGCGCGCCTAAGCGACGCCGTCACGCACACAGACATCGTTCACGGACACACATAGGAACAAATAAGACCGGTATTGACCAGATCGAGCGCGACTGCGCCCCGTTGTTGACGCGTGGTGCGTATTGCAATACTTTTACAAAATGGAGGCGCGAAAAAAGAGTTACTACAATTGTTCAGTTTACGGATGCTTGAATTCTACTTTAAATAGTGATTTATCGTTTTTCAGAATTCCACCACCAAACAAAGAGAGGTAAGTTAAACGTGATTGAAATTCCACGTGCGTGACGTACGCATACCTAACACAAAATGACGTAGGTAGATAAGTAGCTTTAATATGTTTATCTATCATGTGTACGTAACATGAAATGTTCTAGCGCTGTGTAACCAAAAGTGTTGCACGTCTTTTAGTAGAAGATCCGAATCTATATCGACATTCACCGGGTTGATAATAGAATCAAACTTATTTTATAATAAATTTCGTATATTAGAAAATATATTAAAAATGGGTTGACAACAAAAATCCTGGACAGAATATTTTTAATTATTTTTTAAAAAAATATTTTTCATAAAAAATGTTGCATGATGAAGATAATAATAAAATTTTATACTGGACTTAAAGTATAGAACATATAGAATGTGCAGACGTAGGGTAGACTATTATTTACCTGGACGAACTACTGGGTAGACAGGTATAAACAGGTATGTCAATACTAGTTACTTTTCACTCGATTTGATAATAGTCTGGACATTCTATATGTTCTATACTTTAAGTCCAGTATAAAATTTTATTATTATCTTCATCATGCAATATTTTTGAAAAAATATTTTTTAAAAAATAATAAAAAATATTCTGTCCAGGATTTTTGTTGTCAACCCATTTTTAATATATTTTCTAATATACGAAATTTATTATAAAATAAGTTTGATTCTATTATCAAGCCGGTGAAAGTCGACTTAGATTCGGATCTTAGACCATTTTTATACACGTTGGTTTGTATTGGTTTGTTTATATTATTTGTTTGGCAACATAAAAATGTTAAACAACTGCCGTTCATACATCATAATTATATTACGGTGACGCTTGTGATCGAATAAACCAGCCATTTTGTAATTTACTCGACTGCGTCAGGAAGGTAATTTTTTTCGAGCGTATGTATGTCAGTTTGTACGTGTGTAATCGTGTGTTATTTTCTTTAGCGAGCCCTACAACCCAAACGGTTGAACGGATTTTGACAAATAAGGTGTCGTTGAATTCGTCAGGATTATGGTCGAAACTTAGGCTATATAATAAAACAAAATGGCCCACGAAAATGTAGGTAAAAAGAGGTATCAAATGAAAGATCGTGAACAGACCATTTTAATATAATTTATTTAATTATTCACTTTAATTTTTTTTATTTAATTTATTTATTCACGTAGGTATCACAGATACATTGATATTGAAATATATATTATATAAGTACGTAGGCATTTATTGTTCTAAGTGGTTATTTGTCGCAGTCGGGTTTTTGTTTTTTTTTTACTTTTTTAATTATTAATTTATGCTTGTGTAACTAACACTAATTAAAATATGAATTGGTTTAATTATAATTAGAATAAAAGTTTGTACGCGTAAACAAATTTAATGATAACTTATTTTTTTGTTTCAGTCGAACTACGTGGTTGAGATTGATTGATCGAGAGGATTTACTCGGATCAGTCTGCCCCCGCGCTCGTGTCTGTGAAGCTCATTTCTCTCCCCAAAGCATTAGAGTATCACTGCAACGGAAGCATTTAATAAAGAACACTGTTCCACACCTGCTGCTGCCATTAAATCCATTACCAGATCACATTGCAAATAAATTTGTTCAGACTGACAATGAAACAGCCGATAAAAGTTTACAATGTGATTTTGATAATCAATCACGCAAAACGAAAAGAAAGATGTTTCACGAGTTGTGTGACAAATATTTGACCAATAATTTAGCGCAAATTGTTAAAGAACAAATGAAAAATAAAACACAGCAAGCTGGAAGCAAGTTTACTTTACAGTACAAATTATTTTGTTTGGATTTGTATAACATAAGTCCAGCAGCATACAATCTGCTGAAAGAGACTATATGTTTACCTAGCACACTAACATTGAAGAAAATGAATACCCATATCACTACAAAAATTGATAACCATCTCATGCATGTCCTTAAAACAAAACTGCACCATGTAATTGATGTGGACAGAAATTGTGCTCTTGTTGTTGGTGCTACGAGTCTTGATGTGAAACTATTTTACAATATCAGAGAAGACAAAATATACGGGTTCCATGAAGTAGACGGTGTGCAATATTATGAGCCAGCCAAGTATGCTATAGTAGCAATGATTCACGGCTTATTTAAAAATTATAAGCAGCTTGTAGGTTTTGCATTAATAGCTGAATGTAAACATAATCGAAATGTCTCCGATTGGATTGATAAACTAATTAAAAAACTTTTTTCAATTGGTGTTCACGTTAGAACTTTAGTGACAGATAATATTGTGGACAGCGTTGTAAATAGATCTGTATCTAAAGAACATCCGTATTTTTCTGTTGACGATAGAAAAATATATTACATGTTTGATCCACATGACTTAGTTAAATTAGTCCGAAATGACTTAATGAAATACGATTTTTATTTTCAAAACGATGAAGCCAAATGGCATCACATAATTCAGTTTTATGAGATGGATAACTTAAAACGACTAAAACTTGCCCCGCAGCTTACAGAAAGTCACATTAAACCCACAGAATTTGAAAAGATGAATATAAAGTACGCTGTTGAAGTTTTTAGTTCTACTGTTGCATCCGGCTTATCAACCTATCGGGACTTTAACATCGTAGAAAATTCTGTAGAAGGCACAATCACACTCATTGAAGTGATGAATGATGTGTATAATTTTTTGAATACATCATCTCTCCGTGGACAGACACAATATCAAAACGCATTTTGTGGTGAAGAATACCAAATTTCTTTTGTAAGTAACACGTTGAATTTTTTTGCTTCGCTGGAATTATATAATCCCAAGAATGGCGAGAATGTAACGAAAAAAGTAAAATTCATTAAAGGTTTTCAAATAACATTAAAATCTCTATTATTGGTATTTGAAGACTTAAGAGCTGAAGGACACTCTTACATCCTAACCAACCGATTCAATCATGAATGTATAGAAAACATTTTTTCCAAGGTTAGGACAAGAAATAAAAATTCTATGGAACCAACATCCTGGCAACTCGTTTCAGCGTTAAGGAATAATGTTTTTCATTCTCTCAAAAGTGGAGCAAAATTACACGGTACATCAATTAAGCAAGAAGACAATTTAGAAACTGTGAAACCATTAACTAGAAGATTAGAAAATGAAGATAATGCTGTTAGATGTTCAGTCGAAAGTGGAAATTTATATGACATCTCAATTAAGGAAGAATGCGATCTGGAAACTTCGTCAGTTATGTCTAACAGTGAAGAAGATAACGACGCCAAATGTTCAGTCGCAGGTGAAAATTTACATGATACCTCAATTAATGAAGAATGCAATCAGGAAACTTTGTCAATGGTATCTGACAGTGAAGAAAATATGGATAACGCCACCGAATGTTCAATCGAAGATGAAAATTTATATGATGTCCCACTTAAGCAGGAAGACGGTCTAAAAACTTGGGTAGAGATATCTAACAAAGAAGAAAATGAAGATAACGCTACAAGTACTTCAATGCCATCAATAACGACTACGGATTACAACAGACTTAAGTTCCCCGAAAATAACGCATTAGTTTTTGTCAGTGGATATTTGTTACAAAAATGTTTAGAACAGCACAACGAATGCGATGAATTCGTAGCTTACATAACAAGAGACAATTTAAAAATATTTTCACATGACACTAGATTTAAGGCTTATAATGATTATATTGTGACAGCCCTGGCGTACCTCGCTAAACAATAAACAATAGGGGCCATAAATATGCCAGGCGAAACAATAGAACAATGGACGGCCGTCTCGAAAGTACGCACGCGCACGACGCTTCGCCCATTACGGCAATAGTCATACGGGCGAAAGTCGGTTGCAAGGAACGTTCTCGAATCTTGTTCGGAGCGGGTCCGCGGAATTAGCGAGAAAGTTCTGGATTGGCGTGAATGGTGCGTGAGGGGTATAAAAAGGAGCGATCGGCCAACCGCAGACATTCTAGTTTCGGAAGCGAAACCAGGAAGATACCAGCGATACCTACGAGCGATACCAGTGAGAAGTGAAGTGATTTCTACGAGCGATACAGTGTTCGACGAGTGTGTTTACGAGTACCTACGTGTATAGTGTTGTGGTGTGTACTGTGTACAGTGTGTAATTGTGTATCTACGAGTACAATAAAGTCTTTGTGGTACATTTTGGCATTTTCTCGAACCCAGTACTCCTGACACGTAACAATTGGTGACAGAAGCGGAATGCCTGTAGTACCGCAAAGTGAAGACGGGATTCGCACGCGACGGCAAACGGCATTGGATGCCGCACGGATGGAGTCGCCCGGGCGTGACCGCACTGAAATGGAGACCACCGCTGAACCTTCGACTACATCAACTGCGTCAGCACCGACACCGAGTGCACTGGATATGGCCTCCTTATTAGCCGCCTTACAGAAGAGCCAGCGCGAAGCCTTGGAAAGCATACAGCGGAGCCAGCACAAAGCAATGGAGAGCCTACGTGAAGACATGAAGAGTCAGCGCGAAGCCATTGAGAGCCAGCGCGAAGCCATACAGCGGAGCCAGCGGGAAGCCATGGAGAGCCTGGAAAGTAAACTGGGGACAATCGACGCAAAGCTGGATGGTTTCCAGGGAGATTTGAACGTCGTGAAGGAGGACCTAGAATTGGTCAAGTCGCGTACATCCGAGCACGACCAAGCCCTCAAAAACCATGACGCGTTACTCAACTCCCACGAAACTAGGCTGGTGGAGTTAGACAAAAAGCTGCAGAAAATAAGGGTTTTGGGTACGGCAGCAACCAGTTCAAGTCCTGTGGCTCCGAAATTTAAGGTCCCAAGTTTCGACGGCACGACCTCGTGGACTGCGTTCAAGCATCAGTTCGAGGTAGTTGCAAATGGGAATGGCTGGGAGGACGAGCACTCGTTGGCGGCACTCACCCTAGCGCTACGAGGAGAGGCACTGCTTGTGCTTGAGAACCTGCCCGCCGAGCGACGCACCTTGGAGTCGCTATTTAAGGCCCTGGAAGCTCGATACGGGGAAAAGCATCTCGAGCACGTGTACCGCGCACAACTTAAAGACCGAGTACAGAAGTCGAGCGAAGGACTGCAGCAATGGGCTACGGAGATCGAGCGCCTCGTACGCCGAGCCTATGCGTCGAGTTCCACACCGGTCGAAGACAGAGTTTTAGAGGCGTTCGTCAGCGGAATACGGGATCCCGAGGTGAGAGCAACGGTGCGCTTGGGGCATCACGCAACATTGGAAGCAGCTTTGGCACATGCCCTTGAAGTGGAAGCGGTACGAAGCGACTATAAAAGTTGTAAGGTGCGCGAAGTCGTAGCGGCAATTCAACCTCGTACTGGGCCTATCTGCTATGGATGCGGGGAACGAGGTCATATTAGGCTTAGCTGCCGGACACGGAAACAACCGAAATCGGTGTGGAGGGCTCCGCAAGTGCAAGAGCTAGAAGCCGCCGCCGCCGCTAAGAAGACTGCCAAGCCTCCTACGAAGACCTCGACGGCTACCCAAGTTGACACCCAGGAGCTGCTAAAATTAAAAGGCGTCAGCGCCACGGGACGGGCAGCGGCTGAACTTCGTCGAGCCCCTACTGTTACAGTGTCACAAGCTTGTGACGGGAACAGCCTGGTAGCTACTGGTGAGATAAATGGCATACCTTGTGGATTTACGATTGACACAGGAGCATCGAAGTCCATCGTTCGACCGGAACTACTCAAGAGGACTATCATGTGGGAAAATGGACGACCATCATGCAATCTACAGACAGCGACAGGCCAGCCAGTGACCGTCCTAGGAGTTACGGAAGCAAGACTGAAACTCGGAAGTGACATTTACACGCAGTCTGTTTTGGTAGCAAATATAACTGACGACTGCATTATCGGATTGGACTTCCTACAGACACATCGCTGTATAGTCGACATAGCGAAAGGAGTATTAAGCTTCCAGGATCAAGAAGTCTTCTTGGAGGGTTCATCTTCAGGAGCAGTGTACTGTTTGAGGACAGTGAAGCTGGCACCCAGATCGGAAACCTTGGTCAAGGTTAGGTTTCCCGAAAAGATACAGTTGAATCGATGTGTCGTAGTGGAAGACTATGGAGATCATCCCAGTTGGATCACGGCAAGGACACTGCTCATGACCAAACGCGACGCTAAGTTAAAGGTCATCAATCTTAGCAGCACGCCGATATACCTCGCAAAGAATACGGTCATTGGCCGATGTGAAGCCGTGGACAGCTTAAGGAAGGTACAAGAAAACTCGGACAAACCTCAATCAACGGATCACATGACATCTTTGCTGGAGGCGACAAGGAGGAATTTGAGCTCCGAAGAATATACTCAGGCAGCAAAGTTGTTAATGGACTACAAGGACATCTTTACCAGAGGAGATAGCGACCTGGGAAGAACAAATCTTGTCACTCACCCAATAGATACCGGCAATACTTCACCGATCAAGCAAAGACCGAGACGAGTACCATTGGCAAAGGAACACGAAGTTGCAGAAATGATCGAGGACATGGTGCGCAGCAAGGTGATCGAGCCGTCAACTAGCCCTTGGTGTTCACCTGTGGTACTCGTGAAGAAGAAGGATGGCAGTACTAGATTCTGTGTCGACTACAGGATGCTTAACACCGTTACCAAGAAGGACAGCTACCCTCTGCCTCGGATTGACGACACATTGGATATGCTCGGTGGAATGAAGTGGTTTTCGACGGTCGACCTGAAGAGTGGTTACTGGCAGGTAGAAGTACGGCCAGAAGACAAGGAGAAGACTGCCTTTACCACCGGAACCGGAAATGGCTTGTGGCAGTTTCGCGTAATGCCTTTTGGATTATGTAACGCTCCTGCCACTTTTGAGCGTCTCATGGAGCGAGTGTTGGTGGGACTTTTGGGGGACGCTTGTCTGGTATACCTCGATGACGTCATAGTCATGGGACGAAACTTCGTGGAACACAAGCGAAATCTGGAGAAGGTATTCAGACGATTCCGTGAGTCCAACCTAAAGCTCAATCCGAAGAAATGTGACTTCTTCAAGAAGGAAGTGTCATTTTTGGGACACATCATATCGGACGAAGGTGTTCGAACTGATCCAGACAAGATAAGAGCTGTTCAAGAATGGCCGACACCAAAGAACAAGACCGATGTGAGAGCCTTCTTGGGGCTATGTGCCTATTACCGTCGGTTTGTGAAGAACTTCTCAGAGATAGCCAAGCCATTACACCGTCTCACGGAGGACAAGAGAATCTTCAGTTGGGATTCCGATTGCGAAGATGCGTTTGTTCGCTTAAAGGAACGTCTGTGCTCGGCTCCGATTCTTGGCTATCCCAGAAGGGAAGGGAGATTCATAGTAGACACGGACGCTAGCAATACTGGCATCGGAGGAGTATTATCCCAAGACCAGAACGGCCAGCAGGTAGTCATTGCGTACTTCAGCAAGACCCTTTCGAAACCTGAAAGGAATTATTGTGTGACTCGGCGAGAATTACTGGCTGTGGTGAAGACCCTTCAGCATTTCAACAAGTATTTGCTGGGACGCGAGTTCACAATAAGGACGGACCACGCTGCTCTGAGGTGGCTTCTGCAATTCAAGAACCCGGAAGGCCAGGTCGCGAGGTGGATCGAACAGCTTCAAGAGTTCAACTTCGTAATAGAGCATCGTAACGGAAGAGCTCATTCGAATGCCGACACCCTTTCACGACGCCCATGCTCCGAAGAATGTCGACATTGCATCAAGCATGAGGCTAAAGAAGAGGTCAGGGTGATAAGGATGCAGGACCTAGACGAGTCTTGGGGAACGGAGCAAGTAAGCCAAGCTCAGAAGGAAGACAAAGACCTCAGCCTGATCATGGAATGGAAAGCCAAAGGACAGAGGCCCCTGTGGAGTGAAGTGTCAGCATCAAGCGCGACGACTAAGGCATACTGGGCTCAGTGGGACAGCCTTATATTGGAGAATGGCGTGCTTTACCGGAGCTGGGAATCACTCAACGGAAAGGAAAAAACCCTGCAAATGGTTATTCCCAGGAGTAAAGTGGCTGATTTGCTGAAGCTCGTACACGATGGCACTTCCGGCGGGCACCTCGGCATCAAGAAGACCCTAGTGAAGATACGAGAACGCTTTTATTGGGTGCGATGTCGAGAGGACGTTGAAGATTGGTGCAGAAAGTGTACTGTGTGCGCTTCAGTAAAAGGGCCCCGCACTAGATCCAAGGGGAAACTACAGCTGTACAACGTCGGAGCCCCTTGGGAAAGAATCGCCATAGACGTTGCTGGGCCATTCCCTCAGACGGAAGACGGGAATAGATTCATCATCGTGGTTCAAGACTACTTCAGCAAATGGCCGGAAGCGTTTGCAACTCCGAACCAAGAGGCGAAGACCGTGGCCAAGAAACTTGTCCAGGAGGTAGTATGCCGCTTTGGTGTACCATTGGAGTTACACAGCGACCAAGGCAGGAACTTCGAGTCAACGTTATTCCAGGAGATGTGTGATCTTTTGGGAATAAATAAGACACGTACCACACCGGCGCATCCTCAATCTGACGGCATGGTGGAGAGATTCAACCAAACGTTGGAAAATCACTTGGCCAAGGTCGTCGAGGAACATCAGCGAGACTGGGATCGGTACATTCCTCTGTTCCTGATGTCATATCGGTCTGCCATACACGAGTCCACGGGATTTACACCTGCTAAAGTTAACTTCGGAAGAGAAATGCGTCTGCCGTTGGATTTGCTTACCGGAACACCGCCAGATGCCCCGAAACCAACCGTTGAATACATCGCGGACTTACGGAAACAACTGGACGAGACACATGATCTTGTAAGAGAGCAATGTTTGAAGACCAGCGAAAAGATGAAAACCCGCTACGATCGCGATGCTCGGAAACATGGTTTCAAGGAGGGAGATTCCGTATGGTTGCACAATCCACTGCGGAAGAAAGGGAAGTCTCCGAAGCTACAAGCACGATGGGAAGGCCCTTACACAGTTGTCACGAGGATTAATGACGTGACCTACCGAATCAGACAGGGGGACAGAAGAAAACCGAAGATCGTGCATGTGGACAGATTGGCACCATTTCATGGATCGAATAATGCTCGGGACGAGCATGACTAAGAGGGGGGCAATGTGACAGCCCTGGCGTACCTCGCTAAACAATAAACAATAGGGGCCATAAATATGCCAGGCGAAACAATAGAACAATGGACGGCCGTCTCGAAAGTACGCACGCGCACGACGCTTCGCCCATTACGGCAATAGTCATACGGGCGAAAGTCGGTTGCAAGGAACGTTCTCGAATCTTGTTCGGAGCGGGTCCGCGGAATTAGCGAGAAAGTTCTGGATTGGCGTGAATAGTGCGTGAGGGGTATAAAAAGGAGCGATCGGCCAACCGCAGACATTCTAGTTTCGGAAGCGAAACCAGGAAGATACCAGCGATACCTACGAGCGATACCAGTGAGAAGTGAAGTGATTTCTACGAGCGATACAGTGTTCGACGAGTGTGTTTACGAGTACCTACGTGTATAGTGTTGTGGTGTGTACTGTGTACAGTGTGTAATTGTGTATCTACGAGTACAATAAAGTCTTTGTGGTACATTTTGGCATTTTCTCGAACCCAGTACTCCTGACACGTAACAATATCAACGATGGCAACAAACACTTATCAACCATACCACCTGACAGTTTTGTGGAATTTGTAAGATCGATGGAAATACGATTCTGCAAGTTTTTCGAAAGTAACTACCTGAACTGTTTAATATTAAAGACCCTTTTAAATTATATACAAATTCGTAATTTCCCAATGCCCTGCAAATGTTTTCCACTTGATTATTGCAAGAAATTGTTTATACGAACGAGAATATATCATGCAATAAAATCTAATAATCGTGAATATTCGCAATGTAAGAATCGTCAGAAGTTCTTTTTAGTAAAACCCCTGTAAAATTCAAATTCACACACTGACTCTTGTGACTTTAGTTTATAAATTCGAATAATGAATACTAAAAAATAAAAGATAATTAGCAAGTACAAATTTGCATTATTGTAATCAATATTAAAACCAATGTTTTATTAATATTTTTTTCCTGTTTCCTTTTTACATTCAATCAGACAACTGAATAGGGAAAGACACGATAGATGCCACACTTTTTAAAATAGCCTCATCATTTTTTAACTCATTATTTACCATGAATAATCTTTATGAATATAGCTAGTTTTGTCTTAAATCTTACATTACTACTCATTATTGTTGATCTAAAAATTACAAATTTGGCAAAAAATTACATTTTGCATAACTATATTTTTGAGAATAATTAATATCTATTGGTAGGATTACACGCTCCACCATGAAAATTATAAGGAGGATAGATGAATCTAGTGTTAGGTAGATGCCCTTTAGAATAAAATAAGTACCTACACATTATGGTTTAAATTTTTTTTTATTGCGATCTTTAGAAGATAATTCTAATATGACACGCATAACGATAATGAAATTTAAACATTTAACTAACAAAAAAAGTTATGTATTATGTGTTTTTAAATGCAAATGTTATTTTTATTCAAATAATTTACTATAATCACTAGAAAGAGGAGGCCCTGACTGAAAGAGTATTAATGCACAGGTAATAATATAACTAATTTTAAACAAAGAAATAAATGGCTTCAATAACGACAAATATAGGCATGTCAAAAACTACTCGCCAGATGTCGCTAAAATGTATATGAGACAACACAACAAATACCAGTCAAAAGTTATGAGGTTACGAAAATAAATAAACAGTATCATGGATATCTCAACAACTACCCATCATATGCCGCTGAAATTTATATGGGACGGTTTTATATGGATGGAAACGAACACAAAAAGAATCATCAAAATTGCTCCATCCACTGCACAGTCAAGAGGTAACACAAATAAAAACAACGATCCAGTCGATTAGATAACCTCGTCCATTTTTTTTATCTGTTAAAAGGGTACTTAGGGTAGGGTACTCACTGATAGATGTTCTGTCCGACGTGCGAGCGCAGGTGTTTGACGAGGTCGTTGCTCTGCGCGAAGGCGCGCTCGCAGTGCGCGCAGCGGTAAGGCTTCTCGCCCGTGTGGATGCGCTGGTGCCGCTTCAGGTGGTCCTTGCACGTGAACCTACAGGTAAACATGGTATACAGTGGCGTAGCAAAGGGGAGAGAGGCGCCCAGGGTGACACCAATTTGACACAACGTCGAGAAAAAGATACGAGACATACATGAACAAAAACCCGATGATAAAAATTACAAAGCGGTGATAGCCTAGTGGTTAAGAACTCCGCCTCCTATTTGGAGGTTCCAGGTTCGAATCCCAGGGCACGTACCTCTGTCTTTTCGGAGTTACGTGCGTTTTATGCATTGAAATGTTATTTGCTACAAACAGTGAAGTAAAACATCGTGAGGAATCCTGCATGACGGAGAGTTCGCAAAACTCAAAAGTGTGTGAGTTCCGCCAATCCGCACTTTGCCAGCGTGGTGTACTATGGTTTTAACTTTCCCATTCTGAGAAGAGACCCGTGCTCAATAGAGAGCCATGATCAGTTGAGATGATGATGATAATGATGACTGCAAAATGGAATTATTTCTGCTCAGTTATCTAAACCAATATCAACTTCGCAATAACGTGTGGGGTGACACCGCCCCGAGTGACACCCATGCTAGCTACGTCACTGGTCACACATACTTGTTGTCGCAGGTGTCACACGCGTACGGCTTGAGCCCGAGGTGTATGAGGCGGTGCTTCTTGAGCGAGCTGGACGTAGTGAGCGCCGCGCCGCACTCCGGGCACTCGTAGCGCTGCGTGCGCGTGTGCGTGTCAATGTGCGTCTTCATTTGGCCTGGAGACAGAACGATATGTTACCAACTACTGCATATACGAGTATGTACTATGGGCCAAATTGATTCGTACCCCACCATCAGCTCATTTTCTTAAAACACATCAAGTGCAATTAAGTCGAAATTCGTTTAAATATTCGTTGCCTTGGAAACAAACCTGTTAATACTCTACATGACATTGACAATACATTATTTATATTTCGACATTTGTGTTTCTGAATACTTTGACATTCAAAAGTTCAAACGAACTGTCGACGAAGTGGGGTACGAATCAATTTTGCCGATAGTAGGTACATACTATCAATATGAACGAATTTAAGAAATATATTTTTTAGTTGTAATTGTTACAAATAAAGATACCTTTAATGCTACTTTGTACCTTAGAAAAGCTGTATAATCAAAAAATTTATAGCTTATTAAGTGACTTCACGATTTTACAAAGGAAATTTAACAAATGTAAAATAGAGGTGATGAACTCAAAACCTTTTTTCTATAGTTTTGAGTGTTTTACTTGCTTCGTGGAACATACCATCAACAGTAATAAATTGAGTGATAAATATTTTAAGAAGTTTCAATTAAACTATCAGACAGCTTAAAAGCAGATTATCAACTCCTATCTTGGCATTGGTGATGTCAATAAGCATATGGTTTGGCTATTGTTATAGACCGACAAAACAACTACATTACTTACCTTTAGTATAAAATGTCTTTGGACAAAGATTACAAGAGAATGGCTTGTTGCCAGAATGCCTCAACTGGTGTTGCCGTAAGTTTGAGCTGTTTGCAAACCCCTTGCCACACTGAGAGCACAGATATGGTGTTTCCTTTGTGTGGGTTCTGATGTGGTCCTTAAGACTGCATAATTGGGTGAATGCTGAAATCAATTATTGTAAATATAAATACCAGTATTATTATAATTCACCATCTGTTATCTGCAGCTTAGCAAACTTAGGTACTTTTAACTGATTTTCAAACAAAATTTTAGTTTATGGACTCATTTTTTTGCATGTTTCTTAGAATATATAGAACATACAAAGCCTTTCTGTGGTTTTTAGTGTACATTATTATGTTGTACAAAAATATGGTTATACAAAATTCATTTACACAGAATCAATGATTATGTTGCTTCTATTTGATCAACTTTTTTTTTATTTGTAAAAAAAAAACAAAAGTTTTAGCATATTTTTTCAATGATCAAAAAAGACACTTAACACAGCTGAATCAGTGCAAGAATTACAAACCTTTGTCGCAGTGAGGACAGGAATGTGGTTTGAGTCCAGTATGTTTCCTCATATGCTCCTCCAACTGATCTTGTCTTGAATACTTCTTTGAACACACAGAACATTTGTGACACTGATCAGACAAATGCAGCTTAACATGCCTTTGGAGTGCTGACTTCATCGTAAACTCTTTGTTACAATAGTCACATCTGTTCATAGTTGTAGGTTTAAACTTTGTTTTGTGTTTCTTCAAATGTGATGAGAGAGATCTGCTCTTAGTGAAGGTCAGTGGACATAATGAGCATTGGAACAATTCATTATCACCTTCCCTCTTCACCGTTACAGTGGTATTTTGATCACTATATATTGGTGTGGCATCTTTGCATTTTCTATCTATATGCCTGGTTAATGCAGACTCCTTGTGGAATGATTTGTTACATTTGCTACAAACGAACTTTGGCTTCAAATGAGTTGATACATGTTTCAAGTAACGACTCTCTTCCGTATAAGCTTTCTGACACATGTTACACACATGCAGTACTTGGTCTTCTAACTTCACATGAGTCTCTTGAGTCTCTTCTTTCGGAACTATGTCATTATCTGTATAATCATTATAATCGTCCATGTAGTCAGCACTTTCTTCACTTTTCAAGTCTATTTCATCTTTGACCTCTGATTGAGAGAGAAACAGCTTTTTGAGTTCACTATCAACCGATAGGGCTTTGGAACGGAACATATGTACAGACTGAAGGAAACGCACACATTTATTACACAACTTTTGAGGCAATCCATCTTCCTTGCTGACCTGTAATAAATTTTTTTACAAATTTAGATTTTAAGTAAGGTAAAGCAATCAATACCATTACAATACATTCTCGTTTTTTTATTATATTACTAACTGTAAGTTAGCCTCTGTTAAATAATAGTGGCAGCAATGATATTACAAATATAAATATGTCAAAGTGTCTGTCTAATTAAATTCCCCTTGAAGGAATACCTACTGCAATAAATTAACTTTAGCATAATGTACAATTAAGTATCAACAAATACATCTGGTGGACAACATTTCGAGATTATTAATTACCGTAATAGAAACCGTCGTCATTAGCAATTCCGCTAATTGCAAATTGCAATTTTCGTCATTCAGAGGGACGAACAAATCGACTAATTCTAAGTCGCTGTCCATACAGCTGCGACAAGTTGTTGATAATTGCAACATTTTCGTAATTTTTCTATTATATTATACACCCAAATTCAGCAGCTGTAACTTAAATAATATTAATTATGTACATTAAAACTTTAAAAACAGAAAACTAATATTTTGTTTACCATCAAAAATAGTCAAAGTCAAGTTAATGTCATGCTCATTTTATGTCAAATGTCCAAAAATTGTGAGAGTTGTAACGGCCTTAGATAGCATTCTTTTGGCCTAAATATAAGTATGTGGTGTCGTGACGTGATGCAACTTCGGTAAACAATTTTTTGTTGTCCCTTTGTTTTAAAGTTTATTTATAACAAAATTCAAAGTAAGGGGAAGTTCTCAATTCGACTATTTTCTTTTTAATATGTGTTACTAATTTTGTACTGAATGAACCGATTTTGATAATTCATTTTTAGGGTTCCGTACCCAAAGGGTAAAACGTACTTTACTACTACTAACGTCGTTATTTTAAGTACTAACGTCTAATAATAACTATTCTAATCTTTGAATGACAAATGAAACAAAATTCTTATCTAGTTTCTGATTACCTAGTAGAAAGCTCAAATTTGGAATCCAGATAGATAACCGTGTATTAAATAAAGGAATAAATCAGAAATAATAAAAAAATTATAATTATTAAGATTTTTTATTGATTGATTTTTTTAGGAACACTTTCTAATACTGTAATGTGTGTGGCTGTAATGTGAGAATAAGCAATCAAAAAAGAAAACTACCGATTTTAAGGTCGTCACACTAATAAAACAATGAGTGTGCGATAAGTGCGTTGCTCGAGCGTGCGACCGTGCAATGCATAGATTTAGCTTAGACTGACGTAGTAATATAATAGACTCCGGCTGCGTTCCTTAACTAGTTCGTAACAATCCCGCCCTCAACGCCCATGTTTTAAGTTCCATTAGGTTTTGACGTTTGGAGTGTTGTACCCTAATCCGTTCCGATTTGTCAAATTTGACAGCGGCACAGCGCCCATAACGCGCCACCGATCGAGATGGGTCGTTGATCGAAAGTTATGACGCAATCCATGACATCACAACCGCTCATACGAACACTAAATGCCACGACCATAATGCTCATAATCAGTAATGGAACGCTTTTTTGAGACGTTATGAGTGTTATGGGCTACTTACGGTTACGGAACGCGGCCTCCATGTCATTAAGGGCCGCCACATACAGTCGGAATTCCGAAACGGAATCCCGAAACGAAATTTCGATTTGGAATTCCGTAAATGCACCACACACATAGGTGGTTTTTCCGTTCGGAATGACATAGACAAAAGGCGCATGTAGACCACAGAGTAAGTACATTTTTATTGCAGTAGACCACAGATAAGTACATTTTTATTACAGTAGACCATAAATTTGGTATAACTATAGACTAGCTGACCCGGCAGACGTCGTTCTGCAACATATTCTTAAATATTCGCCCGCGCTGCTAATTACTTCTAACGACAATATCTCAAAAACTATCCATCTGACTGATATAGTGTAAAAGGCAACTTTGATCTGCATTAAATGCCTAAGCTAACTTTCATTTGGATAAGGATTAATACTGAACTACAGAAAATAGCTTTGAAAATAACGTAATGTTTTTAATCAAATTTTTAACATAAAAGTGGTTATTATAAGTCAACCGTAAGAGATAGAGACATGCTATTGCGGCCTTTTTTGTAGCATTTTTATAGATCTTGAATTTGCTAGTACATTACTGAACTATATTTGTGCTAGTTTATGGGGCGTTTGCGTGGAAAGCTCCCTGTTGGTGAAAATTCTTCCCACATATATCGCCGAATTTCTACTAATTTACATAAAATTATAATAAATTATATACCTAAACCTTCCCAAAGAATTATTGTTTCTATTGTTGAAAACCGTATAAAAATCTGTTTCGTAGTTTTCGAGTTTATCGCGGTCAGACAGACAGACAGACAGAAAACAGGACTTCATGTATAGATAGATTAGCAACTGAGACACTTAAACCACAAAATAAGGATAGTACAGAAGTTAAGCTCCTGTATGTACCTCGATTTAGGTTACGCATGTGTGCGTTAGCCTTAGGGTTAACGACTCCTCAATGGTCTTGGATTGGATCTTGTTATTTAAATTATTGGTATGGATTAAACGAGAAAACAAAAAGGTGTATGATTAGAATTATTAAAATTTTATGTAGTAGGTTACTATTAGTCTAAATAAAATTGTGTTATCATTGTAAACTAAGATTACGGGAGTCCTTAGATGAAAAATTCAATAAAACAGGTAATACTGTAGAAATATAATTTTTATACGAAATGATAATCACATGTACTTACGTGCAATCGTTTTATTGCACGTACTTGTAGTGGAGGTACTTGGAGAGACAGATAGTACTAAAAATAGAATTGTTTACTTTTACGCATAGTGAATATTTGCAACTAACCCAGAGCGTTTCTGCGGCAGTTCCTATAATATGTGATAACTAGAGAACCGCCCGCGCTTCGCTTCGGGATCCGTAGGTAACAGCCGCGTAGGTCCCGCTCCCGTAGGAATCTCGGCCAAAGATAAGCCTATAATATGACATACTGGAACATCAACATCAGAATCCGTCCTGTCTTCACTCACGGCTAACATAGCCGTGGGGATTCAGTTTCGGGGCCGGTGGCCCCCTGACTGAGGTGTCTGCCGCGGTCCGTAACAACGGACCGGTCGTTGGGTTGGGACCCGGTATGGGTCCTCGAAGATTGTCCAGATGGTGATGTGGAGTATGGGTGTCTAGTCCGGGGAGTCATGATGATTTTCACGCCGCCCGGGCGATCAGGCCCTACCAGGTGAGACCCGCTGGTGGGAAGCCCAGCAGGAGCCGATCTGCGACCGGACGGCGGCTTGCGGTCTTGTCCGGGGTGATTCATGTCGGGCTGCTCCCGCGCAGTAGGTCGCGCGGGAGTGCCCAACGGTCCGGGGGGCGGGCGTGGAGCGGCGCCAGGTTCCGCAGGTGCAGAAACCGAGCCGCGTCCGCGCGCGCAAACATCCGTTGCGCTAGGTCCTCCACGTGGGCGTCCAGGTTCTCAACTCTGAGGTCCCGCTGGATGGTGGCGTTCCTCACGCACCACGGCGCCCCTGCCAGCCGGCGCAGCGTCTTCGATTGAACCACGCGTAGATGCCTGCGTTGTGGTTCACTCGGGAGCGCGTGCCAGGCTGGGGCCGCGTACGTGAGGCTGGGGCGGATGTAGGTCTTCCAGATGGTGGTTTGACCCTCAACGGGAGACTCGAGGAGAGCGCTGGACGTAGCGCTACAGCTGCTGCCTTGGCGTGATTTACGACGTTGGTCACGTGGGGCTTCATAGTCAGGGAACAGTCCAGGGTTACCCCATGGTACTTGGCCTGTCTTGTCCAGGCAATGTCTTGGTTGAGGAGCTTTAGAGTGGGGTCGCGAATCATGGTTCCTCCGAATTGGATGGCCTACGTCTTCCCTACGTTGATCGCCATCCTCAACTCGAGTAGCCAGTTGGGGAGGGCGTCGAGGCATCTTTGCATTATAACGGCGGCGTGACCTGACTTAATCGAGGTGGTCAGGTACGCCGCGTCGTCCGCGTAGAGGGCGAGCATGGCGCCCCTCTCCACTGGAATATCATTCGTGTAGCACGAGTAGAGGGTAGGCGAAAGGCAGCTTCCTCAACATCAGATATAACATTTGCCTATGATTTAAGTAAATTACATCTACTATTTGATAGCGTGATTCAGAACTTGCAAATGAATTTTACTAACGGCATCTATTAACAACATCCGTAACTAAATATCTAGCAAAATATCTAGCAACTAACAAAACATCGATCTTCCCATAGGAATGAGATGTTTTTCCGCGGTAAAAAGTAGCCTACGTCACTCTCCACCCTCCTAACTATCCCCATACACATAAACCATACCATATAATAGCCATGTTGCGACGTGAAAGAGTCACAAACAAACAAACAAACAAACACACTTTCACATTTATAATATTAGTAAGGATAAGGATGTAATATAGTATGATTTATTTTGAAGTTATTCTTAATAATGCGTATTTGATTTATGGTCTTTACCCCATAACTTTTGACTGGGTATTCCGAAAACTGTATGATCCCTTTTTTTGAGCGACATTTAAGGGGTAGTATTTGAGGTAGCTACTATCGATTGCTAATTATATAAAAAGTAGCCTACGTCACTCTCCGCCCTCCTAACTATCCCCATACACATAAACCATACCATATAATAGCCATGTTGCGACGTGAAAGAGTCACAAACAAAGAAACAAACAAACAAACAAACACACTTTCACATTTATAATATTAGTAAGTATGATATTTAAATTCGATATTAAAACAATATAATTATATAATATAATAATATATAAAAATTATTAACACTCAGTAAATAATAATACTTTCATTTAATATATTTATTACAACTCGAAAGTAAATACTTATACACTTTAAACGTACAAGGAACTTCCTACATCCTACGTTGACTTGTAATAAGTAACGAATCATTGAATGACAAGCAAGTAAGGACTTATTGTACCTCTCTATAGCAACAGAATGTCAAAAAAATTATAATGTGCATTTGTTAAATGTAATTTTTAGGGAGATTTCTAAATATTTGAGGCAATTTTAAGGAGTTTTGACATTGGTTTAGGCATAAATATTTTATAGTGTTGGTAACACTGGTCCTTGACTGTCATTCCGTCCGGAATTCCGAACGGATTGTCTATGATTCGGAATTCCGAGTCAGAGACAATTCCGTCAGGAAAAACTACCTACTACCGTTTGTGTGTGACAGCTGACAGCGCATAGTATAATTTCACTGCGTCAGGAATCCTGAATCGAAATTCCGTTTCGGGATTCCTTTTCGGAATTCCGCATGTATTTGGCCACCCTAAATATCACGTCACGTCACGCTACTCTACACATCTCTACACATCTCCGATCTCCGCTCGCTACCTATTATTATTATTGTTCTAATGTTCTAATTTCTATGGTTTAAATGGTAGGCCAAAAACATGACATCCAACTCCAACCCTAAACTCCCTAAAGATTTTTTTTTTCTGTGAAATGAGGGGAGCGAAGCGAAGAGAGGGACGAAGGGGAAATATTTATTTTTATAGTTTTCCTCCTATCGTATTTTTTCTTTATCTAGGTATCTGCTATATAACTTTTTAGTATAGAACATACAATATTGGGCTATGCCTTTGGTCTAAGAAAACATTATGTGGTGCACAATTATTTAATTATAAACTGCAATGGAGGATATTGTATTTATCGGCGATTGGATTAAAGATCGGGTGTTGGGGTCAGGAAGTTTCGGTATAGTAGTGCTTTGGCGACATAAAGAAACCGATGAGAAGCTCGCCATCAAAACGTGCAAGTGGGATGGGGAGCTCACGGCCAAACATCGGGAAAGGTGGACGAAGGAGGTTGAAATGTTACAGTGTTGCAACAACCCCAATATAGTGGGGACAAAGGAGCTACCCCCAGAATTCGAAACGGGATTAGCGCGCGCCAATCCCTCGCGGCTTCCGATTTTATGTATGGAGTACTGCAGCGGGGGAGACTTGCGCCAAGTGCTAAACAAACCAGACTCCTGTTGCGGATTGAAAGAGGCTCAGGTGCGTAAGATACTTAGCGACGTCGGCAACGCAATGCAATTCCTCCACAACAATAAGATCACACACCGTGATTTGAAGCCAGAGAACATTGTTTTACATGTACCCAATGATCCTCAGAACCAAGCAAATGTGACATACAAGTTGATCGATCTTGGATATGCAAAGGAAATTGATTCGAATTCCGTGTGCGCTAGTTTTGTTGGCACATTACAGTATCTTGCCCCAGAGTTACTGTACAGCAAAACATATAGCAATTCAGTAGATTTTTGGTCTTTAGGACTGTTGGCTTTTGAAATAATTTGTGGAACAAGGCCTTTCTTGCCATTCATGGCTCCAGTGCAATGGATGCCTCATGTTAAGAAAAAGGCTCATGACAATATTTGTGTATATGAGACATTTCATGGAGACATAGAATACTCAAATGAAATTTTTCCTGAAAACCGTATATCCAAGCCTTTTAAAAGACTCATGGAACAATGGTTACGCGTGGCACTGGAGTGGGATCCCAGACTGAGAGGCAGAGATGCTCCATCTAAAGTGACATTTAATATACCTACAGAAGAAAAAGGCACAGCAAGCAAAATTGTGTTATTTACTATGCTTCAAGACATTCTATCTAAAAAGATAATTAAGATCTTTTCTGTAACTACATTGGCTCACCTTGCCTATAAGATTGATAATACAACATCAATATCAACACTAAAATCATGGATCCAGAAGGACACCAACATTCAGCCTCAAGACCAAGTTATTTTATCACAGCCAAGTTACTTGGATATTGGTGACGATGAACTGGTTACAAAGTACTGGAATGAAACTAGCTCCACTATGTTGTATGTGTACAACAAGAATCAAATCCTCGAAGACAATGTTGCTCCTGTGGTGCCCAAAGCAGTTCAAAGATGTTTGGAACATCACAAAGCCTTATATAACTTTAAGAACTGTCTTAATTTATATAGAAACGGTTTGTATTTCGTTTTATCCCAGATAGATAACTATGATACCCTTGTCAATGCATTATTTGCAATAGCTGAAACACTGAAGCACAAAAGTACACAGTTACTTTTGAAACACAATTCAGTGGATAAGGACAGCGGAAAACTTTTAGCAAAGCAAGAAGTGGTTGTTGAAATGATAGATATTACCAAGAAGCAAGTTGATCAGTTGAAAAATGACAATTGTGGTGCTAATCTAACAGGTTTTGAGAAAATATTTGATGATTTTGTTGAAATTTCTGATAAAATCTCTAAATTACAGTCTGCATGGTCACAACTCTCTGTAAGGATGCAATCAGCTGTAAGGCGATGCAATGAAGGGATATCCAATGATCTTAACAGCTTTATTGCAAAGAATAATTACCAAAATGTCTTTCTTAATGCCCTCAAATGTCACAAAAAATGTTATAGTGGTAGCAAAGACAGAGAAAGGCAATGTCCAGAAATTGTAAAATTCTGTTACGATTGCCTTAAACTAAGGAACAAAATATTACAAGAGCTCCAACACCAACAATTTTTATACAAAATCAAAGATTTGAATGTTGAAATACCTAAAATTGCTGATGTTATCACAACTGCGGCAGATAATGTTGAAAAGTTGACTAATATCTTATCATCTATATCAGTTGATCATACAAATTGCATGTGGTCTACATTCACTCTAGTTGTAAATGATAAGCAAAAGGTGCCTGATCGAGCCAATTGTGTACCACTAGAGAAGAAAGATTTCAAGATTGGTGAATCCGTCTCTAATCACTGCTTTAAAATAGCGAACAAAATAGAAGATGAATCCCTTAAATCATTAGTAGCAGAAAGCCTGAAATTGAGGCAGAGTCAAATGAGTCTGTGTCAAAAACTTAATATACAACAGAAAGCACTGCAGAATAATATTTATGATTTTAGTTTTTTGAATGAAAAGGTTTAATGATTAAATATAATAATAATCTGTTTTAGCAACTTACTGTACCCATGGATAATAAAGCAATTATTATTAGTTAAGTAAAAGCAATACTGTAATGCAATTCTAAGGAAACATTTTTGTATTATCCTTTGTATCCTTTTAATTTAAATGTTCTTAAATAGTTCATATTAAAAATGTTTAATTATCTTGTTGCTAAATGTCATTATTTTAAAATTTTAAATTAATTGATTGGGTGGTTAAAATCCTCTGTACTTATTTTGTAATGGTCTGTGATACCCCATCCAGATAGATTTTGTAAAATAAAGTGAAATCCAAAGAATTGTGAATTTGTGCCTTATAATATGTGCTTGTTAGAGTTATTTGAAGACAATAAAACAAAAATAGGTTAAGACATTGGTACTAACATTTTATAGTTTATTTTTCTTACAGTAAATGTTACATTTAAGTTAAAAACTAAATAGTATCTATGTCTATTGGTATTGTCTAGTCAATAATTTTCACTACTTATGTATTTTTAATATTTTTATAGCCATATTACCTTATGCATTTTGTTGTGTGGTTACTTATTCAGTTTTATAAAAATATAGATTTATAATTTTATGAGTGCAGAAATTTTATTCAAGATCATTATTTGTATTTTCCTATGCAATTAAAATTATTTTATGTAATCTCTATTTTATAAAGCAAAATTGTCGCGTCACGCGTGTGATCAATTTATGTACTCGTAATATAACTACCGGTAAATTGTTCCAACCAACCTTTGAAACTACTCATTATAACCTGTAATTTTCTAATATCGCTTGGGGTCTCAAGGTATTCACTGGGAGCGAACCTAGGTTCTGGTATGCCACTAACGTGCAGCCAGATAGCGAACACTGCATCTTCGACATTGGTGATCGTTCGACGACATAATCTTGCAGACGTCATACACATCGATACTAAAGCGTCCATCGTTCCGATGGTTACTGCTTTAGGTCTCTCCTTACGGGCAGCTAAAAAATAACTCCTCAGCAGAAGTTCTGTCTCTTTGTCTAAAGAAACTTTCAAACCGCTAACTAAATCAATATACTCTGCAACGTCTTTCAATGCCTGAATTTCTTCAAAGTTTCCTTTTCCCGGCTCCATAGCCTGCTCCAAAATAAAATCTGCTAGTTCATCGGAATAATCCCCGTAATCGCTTCTAGAGACGTATCCAAAAATACTAGCAACATTGTACACGATAATTTTCTTAAAATCCATTCCTTGAGCCCAAACCGCACATTGGATTTTTGTATTGGTTGTAGATATTATACCTGTTTCTAAAGAAGAAAGAATATCATAAGATATTTTTTGTTTGTAAACATGAAGTGGTAGAGGCATCACGCATACCCCTCCAGAACTTGCTATCAAGCTCGTTGACGCTGAAGTAGCTGAATTTCCAAGTAGAATGTGCCTGTCCGAAAGTCTTGCTGCTTGTTGCATTATATTTCCTACGTAACCAGTATCATACCCAGCTGCCAAGAAGTGAAGAATTGGTGTACCCGTTCGAATATTAGCTTTAACACTAGTTAAACTTAGTAAAAGATTAATTTTCACATGCATGAAGCAGTTCAAAGGACTACTTTGAACGCCTAAACTTGAAGACAAGCAATATATGTATTTCCACGGTAAGCCGTCACAGGCGTCGTAGAGTTCTTTTATATCAGGTGGTATTGGATTTGTCATGGGTGCCAACAAAATATTTGATTCTTCCAAAACGCAAACCGAAAGGGATGTTTTAACAACAATTGCAATTAAAGCGTATGTCTTGCCAAGGGTTAATAAGGGTATTAGGTCATCCACAATATTAAAGGTTTTGCATAGAAGGCTACCTTTTATCTTAAAAGTAGCTTTAACTTGTTCACCGCAACGCCTAAAACCACTGTTTTCGTATAGAACACTCTTGCACATATAACATTTAGGCGGGTTCTTTGGAATGTACTGAAGTATGACTTCATTTTCTTCACATTCTTCTGGACACGACCACACAGTATGATAAGCATAAGCATTAGGCTTAGACATAGTTATTAACAATCCGGAAACGTGTATGAAGGAACTGCATTTCGGTAAACAAGATACAGGCAAACTTTTTAATCTTAATGTTACTGTTAATTGACCTGGCTTAACATTTTCAGCAGCATCATTGTCCAATGATTGAAGACAAGCATAAAATATGTCGTTACACATGCATTGCCATTTGAATGGTTCTTTTATCAGAAAGTTTCCTAGGGTTGGCGTAAAATCTAACACATCCATAACATCGATTTCCAGTAAAAACCGTAGAGGCGGGAATTTGTGAATAGTTTTTTCGTCGAGTTTTTTTACAAATTCCTCACAAACATATTTCATGTCCTTTATATAACTCTTCACATCCAAATACAACAAGAGCTTGCATTGTATATCCATCTCCCACTTTAGACAAATTTATAACAAGAGTATCTACTTATTTTATTTGTTGTTGCGTTTAAGTATTCGTTGCTCTTAAATGTTTTTAAATTAACAATACAATACATAGAAAAATTCGCGCCAATTTCTCTTGCACAAATAAAGGATAATTATTAGGTTATAATTATTAAGTTAGGACAGAGATAAAAAAATAAAAGGCATAAGATATTTTAATTCAGCCAAAAATAAAAACTTTTAAAAATAAGTTATGTAGGATAATAGTAATGGATCAAAATACAAAAAATGTTTTTTTTTATTTGCAATCGTCACGTCACACATTTCTGTCCAATGGAACATTTTTCAGGCAAAGAGCCGCACAAGGACCCCTTATACCTACATTACCTACATAATAGGTAGGTACCGAATTGCAGACAGACTACAAAATCTGCATTGAAAATCCTATTGCCCCCTCTGGATCACTGAACCTTTGTCCTCTGCACCAGAAGCTCCCACTTACTTACCCTTATAACCCAAAATATAGAAAATGTTTTATACCTACCTGTAATGTATCTTTTTGCTTTTATATATAGATATTTGTATAAAAGTATTAATACCTACATACCTTCCTCAGTCAGAAGGCTGTTTTATCCGGACAAAAAATGTAATCAAGTCAAAGTATCTCTTAAATTCCATATTTATTGCCCAAGCGTTATTTTGCGACTTAAATTCAGGTAATGCACCCACGCAGCTTTACATTACCTTTGCCGGGACGGTGGTGCCCACACTACGAGGAAACTGCTCCCTTTCAAGGTCAACAAATTAATTAGGCATAAACGTCTTTAAACTGAACGGAAATGTCGAAGTCAATATGCAAATGGTATCAAAAACTATTACTCCTACAGTCCTACCTATGTCTTACGCCCGGTTGTTCATTCATTGTGACCGAGCTGAGTGAGTACAGTCGCGAGATAATGTGCTGACAATTCGATATAAGGTTTAGGTATAGGAAATACGAGCTGTAAAGTGAGTTCACTATTACTAGAGTAGCGGCAAATCAGGGTAGCACGAAATCTATATTATTCAAAGATATTGCTTCTAGTGTAATTTAATAGAACGCTACTTAATTGTACATACCTAATATAAACAACAGTATTAGTACCAACTAAGCAGTTAAGCTTACAACACAATAGGTATATCTTTTTAAACACGGTTCAATTATGGATCTTGTAGTGTGGATCATACCGGAATAACCCAATTATTTCCACCTAATATCATCCACAAATCATAGTGCGACCAATGTGGAGAAATATTCCCTTATACATACATAGGTATTACCCTGGTATAAGGGATAAATTAGTAGAGTAAGTACCTACTTAGGTAGTAGAGGTGCGGTATTCGAACCTAGGCACCTAGCTCGAGAGTACGGCGTATCAACCGCTTAGCTATCACGACTTATTGTCTTTAGATGCTGTTTATTCAAAAAGTAAGTTGACAATGAATGCGCCTGTACATTGTCCGTCTCGGTTCATCAGTCTCAAATAAAATCGTCGGCGCTACCTCCGATCGAAGCAGTTTATCGCGCGAGCTTACATGAACGGCGCAGGGCAAGTGGGCGGAGTGAGCGTATTTTTCAAGCGGAATTCGGGCGCGGGCGGCTACGGCTTCGATCTGCGTGGGGTTCGCCGCGCATGCGCACTCGATGCCCGATCACGACAAGTACCAGTTGCGTCCGCGCGCCGCGCGCTCGCGAGAGCCGCGCACGCGCCGAACGCCGCAGCCGCTCAGCAAGTACAGGAGGAAAACCGCCAACGCCAGGGAGAGGAGCCGCATGCGGGAGATCAACCGCGCCTTTGAGACCCTGCGCCGCGCGGTCCCGGCCGCAGCGATCACCGGCAACCCCGTGCCCTGCGAGAAACTAACCAAAATCACGACGTTGCGGCTCGCCATGCGATACATTACGGCGTTGTCTGCTGCCCTGAAAGACAAGAGTCCGGAGCCGGAGAGCTCCCGCCCGGAGCGCTGGCCGTCACCCCTCTGCTCCGACCTGTCGGAGTTCTCCACGGAACATGAGACCCCGTCCGAATTCGCAGAAGATTCCTTATCGCCGTTCGATTCGTTCCTCGCGGAGTTCGACTACGAATACATGGACAGGACATTCGCGTGACAGTGATGTGTGTTGGACTGCCTTAATTTAGGTATCTCGTAATTCTTAATTGCCATACTATTATTTAATTTTACTATAGTTTATTGCGTGAGAGATATTTTACAGATTTTATTTATTTGTTGTATTTGAATAATAAAATGTTTTTGTTGATAAGTATTATTTTTGTTGCTTTCTAAAATCACTCACTCCATAAAAATTAAAGAATCAGGTATTCAAGTGCTTAAAGTTTCAATCATTTTAATCCTGTCGTTTAACATTTAAATAATTATCGTGTTTCTCAATTAAATAAATAATGAATATTAACGTTTAAAGATTTAAATAACAGGACGATGCACTCAATTTCATATTGTTTAATATTAAAATATACTTAGGTAAAGCTTAATTTAGAAAATATCTCATTATTTAAATGAATTCTGAAATTACAAGAAGGCACTGATTCACAATAACTATAATATATATTTATTAATTATAATCAGCATGAGTAATACGCATACGGAATGCAAATCGACTCATCTTGTTACATGTTTACGAATAATATTTTGTACAAAATGTATTTTTAAATTAAAGTGACTCAAGTCTTACAAAAATACCATTAAGATGAGAATTAGTTATACTGAATTGGAGGTTTGGAGGCAAGGAATCGAATGTAGGGTACTTACCTACTTAACTTTGTTATACTTACCTAAGTAATAACACGTATTAAAATTTTTAATTAGCACCAAATCTTAAAACTCGATGGGGTCTTTCAAGTAAGCATGGATGTAAAAGTATCATTATTTTGTTACTTATTTAACTTACAGTCATTACTTTTTGGATTTTTTAAATGGAATTAAGGTAGCAAACGAGCAGGCTAGCACCACCTTCCGCTGGTGCCCATGACAACTGTGACCGACTTGGTACAAGACTCAAATAGAGACAGCCCAGTTAGCTGTAGGTGTTAAAAATTAAAATATTAAAAACGAAAATTTCATTCAACTCCTCATTCGAATTTCCGTCGCTGGTAATCGAACCCAGAGCCCTTTAAACGGTGCCATTTCGCCACACGGGTAGTCTTTCCGGCTCGCTGGGTTTCTTGAAAATTATTTATTGACAAAAAATATACCTATTTTTTATTTATATAAATATCTACACTACATTTCTAAATATCGCGTTATCCTACTTTTCGAGTGGCGTTTTCAAGTAGCTTACCACATAAACCGTGATACACATTTTAAGATACAACACAAACCATCTTTATATCATCTTAAATATAATTGCAAGATGCTGATGACTGTGATGTTATTCAGTTGTTTACTTATTCTAGAATAGAGCTAAAGTGAGAGATAAGATAAATCTTGTCTCCTAGAACGGGAACGTCAAATTCACTGACACTGTATTATATGCATCTTTCGACAAAAGACGGTCTTATCGTTATAAGTACTTTTTTCTAGAAAACCTTAAATGTAGAGATTCTAGTGTATTGTAGAGTTTTAAGCTTTTAAGTCGATATACAGATCCAGATTTTATTTATTACAAGTTTAATTATAAACTAATAACAGTATCAATACACCAGACTAGCTTGACCTGTTTGAATGTATGTATGTATGTAACGGAAACATTCAGCCTAATTTTCGCCAACTTCAAGTAGCCTGACTGACTGAGTGACTTCAAAATTTGCACAGAGATAAAAACCCAATGACATAATGCAATGTTCTCCAGACTAGGGAACTCCTCGACGATTAACGGCATAGTGACTACATTTATTGCTTTGCATTTATACTTTAATCAGCCATTGTAAGTGAAACGTATAATTCTTAATGGGAAATAAAATTTCCAAAACCTCAATAATAAGGATGCTTTTAGTATTACAAACTATTAATTATTCTACATACAAGTTTAAAAGCACTACACCAATCCGCACTGAATGGACTATGCCGTAGACCTTCTCGGGTATGAAGAAAGATCCGTGCTGGTTTAGGAGTCGATCCGAAGTCAGCCGGTGCTTGAAGACAAGGCTTAGCGTTTTGATTCACTTATTGCTCGAGTCAGCCATCATGACACGGATTGTTGCAGCCGAGTGTTTGAGGAGTTTTGTTCTGGACGGTAACACTACGAGTTATAATTTTGGTATTCCTGATGTCCATAGCTGTGTGGCTCGTGTTGTGATTCGTCTGCTGGTTTGTCGACTGTTAACACAAATATGGCTGATTTACACAACTTGTTATTTTCACACTCTACGTCGACTATTACCACACAGCTTTTACTTTGAGTCAAATATGTATGATATTTTTTTTCAATAAAATTCTCTCTTGTAGAGAAGTTTATAACGGTGTTATCACCGCATCAACTTAAGTTAAAATCCGCGTTTATAAAATGATATTTGTGACAGGTATATAACTTAGTTGAATATAATTTATCTTCAGTTCTACATAAAGCCAAAGGTATAAGGATCATCATCAGCTTTGGTGGCCGCCGTGACGAAAGTTCTTACGACACGCCACGCCTTGATGGAGATAACAAACGGGATCTTCGTGGTAAAAGCATGCATATTTTTAATTAATTTAAGATTTTCTTTAAGGCGCTTACTGTTTTTGTTTATCTTGGGTAAATACAACCTAATCGATGGACTATTACTACTTAAACAACGCGAAATTTGCACCCTACTATGTCATTTCCAATCATATCATGCTGCGGGATTTAATGTTGATTCACTTTACTATGGTTGACTCTATTCTGTCCGAATTTAGCCAACTAAGAGACTGGTTAGAGCCGGACAGTCGGAGTAAGTAATGTAGAGTAAGGACTCTACATTACTTACTCTCGATTGTTTTAAATTGCTTACAATATCCTACCTTAGTCTACATTATGTAACTTCTACTCTTTTATTCTATTTTGTATGAATAAGTATTCTACATTACGATACTGATTATTCCAAAACAGAGTAAAGAATTTTAAAATTGTTTATTACCTGAACTCCGTTTTAATCAAGATTTAAATCATAGTGTCGTTTCGTTCAACCAAACTTCGTGCAACTTATCATTGCAGAAATCTTCCTAATGTTCCAAGACAGTGAATAAAATATTTATAGTGTAGGCAGTAGAACACGGAAGGACTCGTGATGAAGGTGTGGTGTGGATATCGCAATCGTCCCACCCATACGATGTAGCAGTCTTCAGTGCAGATTAAACGAGATATTTCCCAATAACCGACTTAGCTGTTCATGCGGATCACCTAAGTATTACAGATGCCTAAACTACGAGGAAGCGTGGGCCCCACCATTCAATACCACACAGTTCTACCTCGTCAACAAACGTCACGGACGGTAGAACTTTATCGTCGTAATATAACTGGGCGAGTTGCCTACGCACATTGATCTCTCTCATTGTTCGTAGACAAGTCAAAATTATATGACAGTGATGTTGCTTAGTTTTTGCTGTTTATTTATCGTATGTGAAATTACTTTTGTTTTACTTATGAAAGCAATTACGGGCACTTCGTTTTTTCTACGTGGGTGGGATGAAAACATATTACCATCCCAACGCCCGTGGGAGGGTAATGATGCCATACTGAATATTGGATGCTGTTGTTAAAGTAAACGCTTTAAATTTTCTTTACATTTAGGTAGTAAAAACATCGAATACTAGCACATTAGTGAATCGTAATGATTCATTCATAAATTATGATTCATAATAGATCTATGCTAAGGTGTTACTAACAGCTATGATTTATAGTTATGGGTACGTGGGTTTTATGAGGAAAAAAACGTGAAGAAAAATTTTTATAAACCAATCAATGAATGGGCAAAATGTAAAAGTGCCGTAAAGATAATTTCTTTTTTTTAACTTGAGCATCAATTGTCTATTGTTTTTGTTGATAAAATTTGTTAATATGTTAGAAAGGAACTAATTAATAATGTATAAAAGAAGTCAATCGTTTATCGTCATTGAAGTGAAATTAATGAATAGGTACCTACTAACCTTTTTAATTGAAAAAAAAATAAACGACTTATAATAATATATGATAACCGGATTAGCAATTTTAATGTTGCCATAAACACGGTTCAATTTCTCCTATCCATTGAGGAGTTCCCTCCTTTATGTCCAGAACCTATCTTCAGAATTGCAAAAGGTAAGTATTTCAGACGTAGTTTCAAAAGAAACTGCTCTATCAATGCCGAAAATACTAAAATTTTAAAAACTCCTCATTATCAATATCAAAGGACAAATCTGGTAGGTAGCATGTTCTTCCAATAAAGAAATCGATTGATAATAATATTAATAATGTCAAGTAGGTATTATTTAAATATTAAAAACCGTAGGTATCGAGAACCTCTTCTTTTTTAAATCGCGTAATAACTGCTCACATAAATTCTGTAAAAGGAAAAATATGGTTTTAATTCTTAAAAACAAAGTAATTGATAACTGTGCCGATAATCACAAACAAGTTCATCCGCTTAGAAAAAGATAGGAACCTTAACCCACTAGCTCATAAGCTCAGTTAAATGATAGATATTAACAGTTTACACCCGTATGTAGGTAATATACACGACAGCCCACTTTATATCGATAATATGACAACTTTGTTAGGTCTCAAATCATTAAAAGTTATCACACATTCCTGTCTTTGAATAAAAATGCATAATATACTTATGCAATGATCGTGTCATGCAATAAAGATCCAGCGAGCTGTATCCCAACGCATGACCATTTCAGTTTTAAGCGGATTGCTTTCCCGCCAAATACGGCCGCCATCTTGACAGTTCATTGAATTATGTGATTAAATGACATGACACATGACTAAAATGGCATCGATGCTTGTTCACATTTTATTATGATTTTGGCTGTATAGACAGTTATGTATGATACTGTCCATCAATACGTTGGTAAGTAAGTATATTGATTAAACTATTAATGTTGCCATACCAAAAATACTTGAGCCGTATAAGGGGTCGTCTATAAAGCTAGTAAGGCAGTTGCTCCGCTTAAAATTATAGGTTCTCTCCTAAAGCCAAACGATGACAAGATTTTTAACCAGTGAGCATACCTATCTACTTAGAACTTTATGTTTGCCTGTTTGCACCCGCTACTTCTACCTACTACTTATTATTATAGTGGTAATATTTTTTGTAGTGGTACTTACTTCGATACAGTACATACTTAATTGGTAAGTTAGCTGGGAATTTGATTGGCCTCAAGAAAATTATAGCTCATGAATGTTATCTTATGTTTCACTATGTAGAACTTGCCTATTTCAATGAGAATTTAAGATATTGGTGGATCGGAATTTTTTTTTTAATTAAACTAAACATCAAATTTTTCCGTAGTCAACATGAATGAACTTCAAAGTGACTTTCATATACCTACTTAAGCTGATAGCAAATTAACTAATAATGCGAAGTGTTTAAAATTGATAGGGTTGTGAATGTTGTGATCCGAATATGATCTCCCGGAAAGCAATATTGGTCCTTCAAGTTTGTCAGTGTATCAGAAATTTTCACGCGCTTAAATAATGATAAATTGCGCAAAAAAATCCTACGACTGATAATTTTCTACCATGGTGTTTACATCAGTCTCTCATGCTATGAGAGGAAACTAAACTCAGCATTTGGTCAGTAACCAGTAAAGATAAAGTATTTAAATTATTATTATAAAACATTATAAAACTCTATTAGGATTGCAGCAAACTTTAATAACAGACAAATATACCCATATACGAAAATATGTATAATACAAGACAATCCAGACATCATCATCATAATTCAACTGGTACTCACTTTAAATGGTCGTTTTATTACAGCAGATCACAAGATTAAGAATTTTCAATTGTGTGATAAAATACAAAAGGATTTGCGAAATGACCTCGCTTATCGACCATAATAAATGTACCTACTGATTGCATATAATTTAGACCATTTTAATTCTTGCAATAATATTATTTACTAAAACTTATTTCTTTATCAAAAAAATATAAAATATTGTAGCGTAAGTATATTGCTGTCGTAGACAGATATTTTTATAACCTTGTGTCAGTGTTTATTTACCTACTATCTCTACCTCGGAATTACACAGCAGTAAAATCTAGGACGACTTATATTTACTAAAGGAAACTGACACTACGCCCGTGTACATTTTTTATAAGTTAAACTTACGCGACAATATAATTAAACTTGACCTCAGTTATTTTTATTCTAAAACGTTTTCTATAAAATTTCAACGAAATTACCTGGAACTTCTTAGATAATGACTGCTAATAAGTAGTCAAAATTTGATATACTTAACATTGCGTTGCGGGCCTTGCGGGTAATGTCCGAGGCAGCCTAGTCACGGTGAGCGCCACATAAAATTAGAGATGATAAAAAATACGAGAAAAAACATGACTATGTAAGTAAGTATAAGTCATTGCTGTGTACAACGTCGAGTTTATTTGAATACTACCTATTGTTAAGCCACTTAGTATTAGCAGAGTGGGTATATTATCTATCTGTACATATTAATACTAGTAGACGCCCTCGCTTCGCTACTGGAAACTTGTTGGTCTGCTCCTGTTTGTGATAGCGTGATGTTATAATATAGCTTAAAACCTTCCTCGATAAATCGACTATCCAAAACCAAAAGATTTTTTCAAAACGAACTATTAGCTGTGCTATTAGTTCCTGAGCTTTATATATTAGTTTAAGATTATAACTTACCTATAACTACACGCTAATAACGCTTAGGCATAGTAATGTCAATTATGAGGGTACTGCACTACTGTTCGGTGAACTGCGTTCCGGGTTCGTTCCTTTGTCAAAGTACTCAAAGTTCAAAGGCAGATATTTGTAATATCTCATTCCTCATATAAGAGAATACAAACGTTCTTTTTCTACTAAAAGTCGCAAGTATTAGCTCAATAAACCAACATCTATAATACATGACATACCTATACCTATCCCAATAAACCAAAGCTTACTTTCAATAGATAAAAAATATACAGGGATCTTCGGGAAGGAGAACAAAGAGAAAAAATTAACTACAAAATCCTATGTAACCAAAGATCAGGGAACCACGAAGTTGTAGCTACCCACGTATGAAAATAAATTACTTATGTATTTTTGCGCGCAGTTTTAACAATACTGCGTCCCACTTAGTTCCAGCGACAGCCGAAGAAAGCTTACAAAGCTACACCGCCCACACGACACTCGATAAATTAAGTGAGAAAACGTATGAGTAGGTCGTTGCAGTACCTACTGCGCCGCAAGGTCGTATGTCGTGTGACGTCACAACCACGACATTTTGACAACACCGAGCAAATTGCGCGGGCGCAAAACAAAACGAAGCTTTCAAGTGAATTCAAGTTGAAATGCCACAAATATCGATAGTTGATAAATAATAAGTAATGGTATAGGTGCCAAATAACTTAATCGACCTTACCTATTTGGCTAAACAGACTTAAAACATAAAATAGAAAAAAGATTTAAGTAAACAGACATATGCATATGCAAGTAGGTACCTATGACTATTTTTTCATGAAATAAAGATAGCAAGACACATGTAGCACCACCTTACGCTGTAGCCCAAGACAATTTTGACTCATAGGTACAGAACAAGACTAGATGGTAAAGGTGTGGTTAATGGTTATTCTGTTAGCAAATTAATGGTGTTAGAACGGTAGCTGGTCAATTTATTATTTGGTATGAGAAAGAAATTAGAAGTAGGTAGATACTTTATCAAACATCAACGACATCACTACTGTACCATCGTATACAATCATAACCTCAGATTATAGAATCAAAAGGCAGATAGAACATTCGCAAACAAAAGCGACGAATAATGTGAAGCCGCTTTTTCCCTATGTGTGCATGACAACCTTAATGTCAACTAGCAATTGCACCGTATGGATACGTAATTCTTTGTGTGTGTGAGGTTGCCAAGTGAAAAGTCATAATCTCCCGCAATTTTGTAAACATTGTTCGCCATATTTTCAGCTTAAAACATTATGCACAATTAAATTGGCAAATTATTTATTACTAGTGAACGCCCTTGTTTCGCTTCGGTAAGCCCATATAATCGATAAATGAGGGATGGTATTCTTTAAATTGACGTGATTTCTTATTTGTGTACCGATTCTAACTAAATGTTAACCCAAGCTCATTTGAATACGTCAGTGAAATCTGCATCTAAATTTGTTAAGCCGTTCCTGAGATTAGGCGGAACAAATGCACAGAAAAACAGACAAAAAATTAAAGTTTTATTGTATGTAATAATAATAATTGATTTTAATTTCTTCTGATAATAATTTCTTGAGCGCCTCCGAGCTTCGGAAGGCACGTAAAGCCGTCGGTCCCGGTTGATATCGATACATCGATAGATAGCAGTCGTTAAGCCGTGTCGGAAGGCCTTCGGGCGGCTTGAAAACTTTCGACAATGTGTTGGCCACTAACCCCTCCACCAATCCGCACTGGAGCAGCGTGGTGGAGTATGCTCTAGGCCTCCTTAATAATGAGGAGAGACCCTCAGTAGTGGGACATTAATGGGTTGTAGCCATATCACTAGCTATCAAAAAGTATTATATAATAATTATGTGTAAATGTTCTTTTAATATACCTATTTAATTTAATATTTTAAATATGTTTAATTGTTTTAATTAACCTATGGATTTTTGTCTCTTTGGGTAGATATTTTTAATCAAAAAAAAACATCAAAATATCAATATACTTATTTATTATAACAAAAATTCGGTTTTGATGATTTTTTAATCAACCAATGTCCTTTTTTAGTGAGATAGGTACACGTCATCCTCACTAAAATGTAATGAGCGAACCACGCAAAATTAATTAACCAATTAATATCTTGCCTGCTTTTCCGAATAATATGAACCCATTTTTCTCTTGTTACAGCATCTGTCGGAAATCTGCAAAAATTATAGTTATTAGTTATTAGTAGGCTAAGCAGAAACTAAAATATTATATAATATTTATCATACATATTATTGGCACACGTGACATTTTCAGCAGTTAGAATGCTAATTTTATTGGCCGTATTGCCTGACTTTTAGATTTAAATAAATAAAACTATTTACTTTCAAAATATTTTTTTTCGATATAAATTTATAAATCGACCAATGTCCAAATAGTCCATGCATATTTCCCCAAATTTAGGGTAACCGATTTTCATTTAAACTGGTGTACAAATGAATGATTGTTGAGGTTTTGTGTTCCGAGCGAACCGAAAAAATATTATTACAAATAAATAATAAAATAATGAACAATTACCTGTGAAAAGATATTCCGTCTTCTTTTCTTTGTTTTTGCGAACAACTTTTAGAGAATTTAATAATGCAAGACGGCATTATAACTGATAAAATTATTTTAAAAAATTTGACACTTGCGACGTTTATGCTATTTGACGCTTTCCGTAGTACTGACACGAGATTGTATTAGCTTTTTATTTTGTATTTGCTTTGGTAGCTTCACTTTATACTAGAACGACTACATCTGCCTTTTGGTTCTATAATCTGAGATCATAACATGAAGATATTAATGACTCTATCAGTTATCTATGGTATGTGATAAGAGAATTGAGGAATTACAAAGTCATTAATTACGTCATATTTTTATCCAAAAAAATCAATGCGATATTACGGGATACGACGGACAATTTTGTGAAAATCTTATCAACGCTTAAATATTTTTTCTAAACGTTACACAATTTAAGATATTTAAGAAAATCTCTAGGAACAAGAGGATTACAATGATGAACGTTGATCGATACTGATAATGTTATCTGGATAGTAAAAATTTAATTTTTATCACTCGGATACATATCACGTAATCTTTAGATAAATCACAACGTGTTGGACCCACTTTACGATACTCTGATACGACCTTCAATTGAAGGCCGGAAGTTTAAAATGTGTGACACAGCTTAAAACGGGTTTGTATTGTAGAACAATGTTAGAAAAGCTTATCGGTGACGTAAGTATGTTTCTAACACTAACGAAACTCGAGATAATAGCTTAAAACTGCAGGAACAAAACTCGGGATTAAGTGATAAAAGTGTGTGGTCGATAAAGCAGTTCCGATTTATAAGTTCGATAAACTCTACTCCACACAGTTTAGCGATAGGGTTGGCGATGAAAGGATTTAATATTTTTACAAGTCGATAGGTATGAAAATACAATCGATTTCGACTTATAAATCGATATAAATATAGTTTATTATTATTAATTAGATGACTTGACTTGAAAGATGAAACTAGTTAAGTATGTACTTGGACATCATTTTAATCTTTGATGTTTTAAATGTCTAGATGGAACATCGAATCCACGCAAACGTGACAAAAAATTGTGGCTACAATTAGCCACAATTTTAATATCATTTTCCTTACGCACACAGACAATAGACGAACGTGAAAAACATCGCCTGCACTCACACATGCTTGATATTGTTGCCTTGTTTTTTTGTTTTCAATGTAATGCGACGCTCAATCTAGATATTTAAAACATCAAAGATTCATAAATTGCACGTGATATTTGTAACTATGATTATGAAAAACCCTCCTGAAAAATTCGTTCTGTTTCTTTTTATTAAACTGTTGACGTGTTTGACTTTCTAAGTGTTTAGAAACCCGATTTTTAATATTATTTCATTACATAAATATTTCTTACTTTCTTATTTTGTAACTATGATTTTTATTAAATACGACATAAAAATGAAACAGAAACAGAATTTACACTTCAAGAGATCATGAGGTAAATCTGATTAAGTCTTTGATATAAATCATCAGGTTCTGGGTATCAGGTTATGGGCCCAGATACCCCAGGAGGTATTCCACACTTCCCAGTTATTAACCAAGATTAATAGAAAGAATTGTACGTATTAAATTTTGTTTTTAAAACGAGATACAGAACAGAAGGAATGTTCGATCGCCATCGGCGATGCCGGCATCATTGTTGTCTACAGCTTCGAGTTCTGGAATAACTGCCAATTTTGAGAAGCTTAGTGGTATATCCAATTACGGCAATTGGAAGTTTTTGATGCGGATGTATTTGATACATGAGGACTTATGGGACTGCATCGTTGAGGCTGAGTCGGGTGTCCCTAGGGACAATGACGAACGCAAGCAACGACGGGCTCTTGCCAAAATATGTTTGATGGTGCAGCCATCGTCGTTTTCGCATGTACGAAATGCTACCACTGGCTTTGAGCCAAGCCTCAAGTTCGTAGAAACCTACTTCAATAATTAAACGTTTCTCATTCTAATTCTCATTCTCATCCTCGTTCTCATTGTTCTGTCATCCTAAGGAGGTAAAATTACATATCAGAAGCGGTTACATTAGCTACCAGTGTTGAACCCATTACAAGCGTATTGTACAGTTTTATGTCAACTTACCATAAACGAAACAAGCCATACAGTACAGTAATAGTGACGTGATATTCGTTCATTGCGTATGAAATAATATTGGCTACCATGTACGGATATTCTCGGTACAAAATATTATCTGGTACTTTATCGCGCTGCCTTTAGTGATGGGCGGAGTAGGTACTTGTACCGAGACCGAGATACGTGATTGAAAACTTTAATCACTTTTATTTATGGTCATACCACACTCATCAAATAAATCTTTTCTAGGATTAATCTTTTTTTATTCTTCAAATAGCATTGATTCCCCGTTGTAATAGTGTTAATTAGTTCTTAGCGACTCATATTTTCCAATAAACACTTACTGCATTCGTTCGGAGAAAATCAAGTTTGAATAGAAATGAAGAACTTGTCAATATTTCATATTAATCATAATTAACGACGAAAAAATATAGACAAGACGCGCATTTTACAACGAAACGATTGATTATTTTTTTCAATATCTCATGAATTGCATTAGCTACAAATCTAATAAATAGACAGCATGTGTGCGGGGCAGGTATAATTTTGGATATTAAAAACGTTGAGTTCGACAATACGTGTACTAACAATTTTCAGAAGAAGAGCAATTACAAAAATAAACAGGGTAGGATGAAGAAAATATTAAAATTACGGTAGGTGAAGCGCGCGGTGCGGCGCGAAGGTTTAAATCTTCAACATGCCCCCGCGCGTTGAAAGCATCTCTTTCAACCACAGATTCACTTCTCCTGGTCTTCCGAAAACAAAGGGACGATCTTGCTAAAGGATCTTCTCACAACGCCATTAGCTGTTCGAATGTCAGCTACCCGACTTATGCCGTCTGAAGAACCCGGATACACGGAGACGATGCGCCCAAGCTTCCATTTTAATGGTGGAGTGTGGTCCTCTTTCAACAGAACGAGAGTATTAGGTTTTAGGGAGTACTTGCAGGATCGCCATTTTGCTCGTTGTTGAAGCTCCGCTACGTACTCCTTACTCGAACGCGTCCAAAAATGCTGACGCAGTTGTTCAGTGCGTTGAAATCGTGTCAATCTATTGGTAGGGCAATCTTCAGGAATTGTCTTCACAGGTAGGGCTGTTGGAGACCGGCCGATGAGAAAATGACCAGGCGTGAGCGGTGTCAAGTCGTCTGGGTCCGATGACAGCGGAGTTAGTGGTCGAGAGTTAAGAATCGCCTCGATTTGCACTAAAGTCGTGTTAAGCTCCTCAAATGTCAAATTACAATTTCCCAGCACTCTACTTAAATGATACTTTACCGACTTAACACCTGCCTCCCAGAGACCACCGTGATGTGGACTATATGCAGGAATGAAATGAAACTGAACGTTCTCCAAGGCGAGTTGCTCAGCCAGAGAATCACAATTGGATTTTAAAAATTTTGTTAGCTCATTATATGCGCCAACGAACGAGGTACCATTATCCGAAAAAATATGAGATGGTTTTCCCCTGCGCGATATGAATCGGCGTAATGCTAAAATATAATTATTGCTGGTTAAGTCGCTCACTAACTCTAGATGTACTGCCTTAGTTGTAAAACACACAAAGATAGCTATGTAAGATTTAATAAGTTTACAACCGCGACCAGGGCGACTAGCGCAAGTGATCGGGCCTGCGTAGTCAACACCTACGCTTTCAAACGGGTAGCCTCCTGACACGACTCGCTGCTGTGGTAAATTACCCATTAATGGAGCAAGCCTTGCCCTTGAACCGAGTGCAGCGTATACACTGCCTAAAACATTTCTTTGCCAGGTTGCGACCACCTATAGGCCAATAATTTTCCCGAATGCTAGCCAGCAAGAGTTGAGGTCCAGCATGCATTAACCGAATATGTTCTGAGTCAAATAATAATTGTGTAACACGATGAGTGGACTGTAAAATAATTGGATGTTTTTTCCCAAAAGTAAAATTAGAATTATCTAATCGACCTCCAACGCGAATTAAGTTGTCACTATCTAGATAAACATTAAACGTAATAAGTGGGCTTTTATTAGGCAAATTTTGATTTTTAATTAATAAATTATACTCAGGTATTGAATCAATTTGTGACAATCGTAAAATTAACTTCATAGCATTATCTAATTCATTGGTATTAAAATATTTAGTTTTAATTTTATTTTTTTGATTTTAAATTATTTATAAATCGTAATACATATGCCACTGTACGTTGAAGTTTAGACAACTTAGAAAAGCGATTAAAATCAATAAGTTCACGTGGAGCATTATAATTAACATGTAACGAGATTTCAGGTAATTCTTCAGTCGATCTTGAAGTGGTGGGCCATTGTGATTCATCACGCATTAAGAAACTTGGTCCATTCCACCACAAATCATTTAACTGAAGTAAACTTGCACTGCCACCTCGAGAAATGAGGTCTGCGGGATTACAATCAGTCGGAACATGTCTCCAAGTGCAGTTACCAGTCTTGTCCAATATTTCAGCAACGCGGTTACGTACAAAAGGTTGTAGCTTAGATGGCAACATTTTAAGCCAACCTAAAACGATGGTGGAGTCGGTCCAGCAAGTAACTTTAGTGATCGTTGCTCTTAAAGCATTGATCGCCTTCTCGTAAAGACGAGCACCGACCACTGCACCGAGGATCTCGAGTCGAGGAGTGCTCGTGGGCTTGATCGGGGCCACTCTGCTCTTGGCAAGCAGTAGCCTTACTAAAACTTGATCGTTACAGTCTATACTACGGACATAAACGCAAGCACCATACGCACGCTCCGATGCATCTGTAAATATGTGTAGCTCCAAACGGGAATATGAGTCACAGATGACACGTCGCGGTACACGTATCTTGCTGAGTCCCGGTAAACTGTTGACCATTTCGATCCAAGCCCGACTTATCTCTGGTAGCAGTTCGTCGTCCCACGACAGTCGCTCTAGCCATAACTTCTGTAAAAGAATTTTCATTAGGATAACAAAAGGTGATAACAGCCCCAAAGGGTCAAATATTTGAGCAATAACCGAGAGAATATCACGTTTTGTGTTACCGTGGGCTATGGACGGCGAGATGGGAAAATAAAACTCATCTGATGTCGAATGCCACCCGAGACCTAACGTTTTACTGGACTCGCTGTCACCGATATTTAAATTCAATGACGTCTGATCTGGTGCTGACAACACCAGAGGTTCATTGGACTTCCACTTTCTAAGAGGCATACAAGCTGAGGCGAGCTCAGCCGTCACCTGCTCACGTATATTGCGTACGTGACTGATCTCATCACCTCCTGTCAACAAATCATCGACGTAGAAGTCGTGTATGATAATTTGTGATATGCTAGGGTCCTTACAATTTAAACCTATTTCTTTAAGGCACCGCGTAGCAAGGTAGGGAGCGCTTGCGGTCCCGTAACTCACTCTATTTAACTCATAGAATGTGATGGGATCAGATGGATGTTCACGCCAAAGTATTTGCTGCAGCGGTCTGTCATCTGGATGAACTACAATCTGCCGATACATTTTTTCTACGTCGGCCACTAAAACGTACCTGTGCTGCCGAAAACGTAAAAGTATCGAAAGTAGGTCATCCTGCACCGTGGGTCCGATCATCTGGATGTTATTGAACGACACACCTGATGACGTAGGGCTACTAGCGTTAAATACAACCCTTAACTTAGTAGTACTACTGCTTTCACGTAGCATGATGCGGTATAAAATAATGAGGCACCTTGGTATTAGGCTTGCACTCTGACATGTGACCCAATGCTTTGTATTCGGCCATGAACTCCTTATATAATTTACAAAAATAATCGTTACCTTTAAGTCTACGCTCTAAAGACGTAAGACAATGCTTAGCTCGCTGATGAGAATCTCCTAACACGTCTGGTGTTTGCTTTAACGGGATTCTCACGCAGAACCGTCCGTCTGCGAGGCGAGTTGTATTCTTCACAAAGTGTTCTTCACATAATTTCTCCTCAGGAAAGTACTGTGATGACTGAGGGCCGACTTCTTCGAGCTGCCAAAAACGCATTAATTGGTTTTGAATGTCATCATCAGAACAGTGCGAAGACACAGAATCAATATGAGTAAAATTACAATTAATGTGAGTATTTTGCGGTACAGCTGATACGCGGTCGCCGCTAACCGGACCGGAGACTATCCATCCAAGTCTAGTCTCATAAAGTATCGGTTGTCCATTTCCTAATTTAATGTTTTGCGAACCTAAAATGTCCCAAAAAACATCAGCGCCGATGATAATATCAACGGCGGCGGGCGAATAAAAATAAGGGTCCGCTAAACAAATATCCGATGGGATCGGTAAATTTTTAACATTTATTTGACATCCAGGTATTTTATCAGTTATAGATGGCAACACAAAACAACATATCTTAGTAGAAAAATCTTCACTTAACGATTTCATTGACAAGCGACACATTAAACTAATATGCGACATCATATTATTAATACCCATAATTGATCTATCAGTACGATCAGCTGGTAGGTTTAACTTATTATATAACTCCTCTGTCATGAGGCATGATGAGCTACCACTGTCCAGTAAAGCGCGAGCAATTACCTCACAATTATCCCTATCGTACAATTTTATTAATGCAGTAGATAATAAAACATTGCATTCTTTCGCTCTCTCGCACGTATTGATGCTACTTGTGAGAGTGACATTAGAACCGGTAGAAACAGATGGTTGTAAACAATGATTCACGTTGCTACTGTTATCGCTTGATGTAGGTATAGGCGTAGCGTGCGACAGCTGTTTTATCCCGATTTCATTAACGTGAACTAATGTGTGATGCTTACGCTTGCAAACCTTACAACCGGTTTTCTTACACGAATTGGCATAATGTCCGCTACGGAAACAATTGAAACAGACTTTATACGTAGGTAATAATTTGTATCTCGCTTCAGGACTTAGAGCTAAAAATTTAGGACAATTATTAAGATAATGTTGGTCACTACAATTAGGGCATGGCTTCGTATGAATTGATGTATTTAATTGTGTGTTATTATTATTAATGTGACCATTTTGTACGGATACCATAGCTTTAATTCTAGTCGCATTTTTGTTACTTGTCGTAATGTTATTATGTGACAATTCGATTGTCTCAAGCAAATCAGCACGGATTACGCATAAACGTTAGAAATGAGTCAAGGTCAATTGGCTTGTCCTTGGGCAAGTTACCCTTAACTTGTTCCCACTCGCGGTATGTTTTTGAATCTAACTTGTGAGTGACAATGTAAATCAATAGCGTATCCCAATGACTAACGGGTTCACCAAGGGATTCTAAAGCTCGTAAATTTTTATTTAAAGTGTCAATCACGCGTTTCAAAATCACAGAAGATTCCTTAGTGACTGGTTCGATGTTAAATAAAGCGGAAACATGATTTTGTATTAATAAACGTTTGTTGTCAAACCGTTCACATAGGAGCCCCCATGCCACTGAATAATTAGCCGCGGAGAATTCGATCGCCTGTATTACCACAGCAGCCGACCCGTGTAAGGAAGCCCTCAAGTAATGAAACTTATTAATTTCATCGATCTCATCGTTATTGTGGATCAAGCTTGAGAATGTATCATGAAATTCCAACCAACTTTCATATGCACCTCCAAACTTCGGCAACTGAATAGTGGGCAACTTAACCAGCCTGTGATTTGAGCGAGAAGTTGATGCACTGTCAACACAATTCTCGTGACCTTTTCTATAACTTTCTAATAAACCCTGAGCGTCTGCGAGTAACCGATAGTAGTGCTGTTCAAAATCATTTCTCTCACCTAACTGTGAGTCCATGTTCTCAGCAATACACTCTAATTTTAATTGTACCTCGTCGTATTGATCATATAAGGATTCAATCTTACCCATGCGCAATTGTAACTCCCTGGCGTCCGCGGAACTCATCTTAGTCTCACTTAATGTTGTTAAATGATTCGCGAATGAAGTTATACGACCTTTAATGCTGCCGCGTTTTTTAATTAATTCCTTTTCTTCGGTCATTCTGGGAGACTGGCACGGTCGTCCTGAAATTGATACAGGTAACATAATATGTTTACTTACGTACTTAGCGCTATTTAAATTTAAAAGGTACAATGTTATAGATTTACTGAGAAATTAGGTATAATTAAACTGACGAACACGATTAATATAAAATTATATAAGGATTCTATAACTGACTAATATTTTAAAATAACGTAATTGGATGACACAAATAAAATTAACAAATTGTACTAACGTAAAAAGTCTAACTTATTTCTACCTACCTACTTATTTACTAAAATACAAATTAAAATGTCGAAAAGTAATGATAAATCGGATTTAAATTAATGTCAGTTAAATTATAATATACACATTTAAATTACCAAATTAATAATGAATTTAACTAACTGATTTATCTGACACTTTGACTTGATTTAATAGGCTGAGGTAGTCAATTAACAATCACGTTTTGTAACAAGGTTATATGATACAAATATAATGTTACTGACCTTTTTAATTGTCGAATTATATCCTAATAATACCTGATTAGAGTGTTGGGTTCATATACTTAAAATCAATTTCACACGACACGAAAATCTTCCACTGGTGAACGTTGAACTCTCGGCCACTCCAGCGAGGCACAACTCCGTTGCGTTAATTTGTGCTTCTCGGCTTCAATTTTACGTCCCCTTTATTTCCACACGTTACTTATGTGCTGAGGCTTAAATCCGGCTCGAATAGGACCATGTGCGGGGCAGGTATTATTTTGGATATTAAAAAACGTTGAGTTCGACAATACGTGTACTAACAATTTTCAGAAGAAGAGCAATTACAAAAATAAACAGGGTAGGATGAAGAAAATATTAAAATTACGGTAGGTGAAGCGCGCGGTGCGGCGCGAAGGTTTAAATCTTCAACAGCATGTTTTATGCCATTAGCCATCTAATAACATCTAAAAGAAGCATAAAGTATTCAGTAGGGTCTCCTTAAGCAGCGAAGGATACGGCGAGGTTTTTGTCCCAAAGAATCCTGAGTGGGCAGATCAATTACTGTGTCGTTCGGTGGTGTACCTACAGTAACCATGAAACGATACCCGTTTGTTTATGAACAGTAAACGTGTGGTTACACTACTCCAGTTATCATTTAAATTGAAAAATATGGTAAACTAAGGAATAACTGACTACCGTTTAGTGGCCTCGTCAATTTCAATGCTTTTTATTATGAATTATTATATGATAGTTACGCTACCTCTCAGAAACTTACGGAATCACATCCTATTAATATTATAAATGTGAAAGTTTGTGTATTTGTTTGTTTGTTACTCCTTCACGCAAAAACTACTAAACCGATTTTCATGAAATTTGGCACACACATAGAGGGCAACTTAGATTAACATATAGGATATTTTTTATCCCAGAAATCCCTCGGGATCGGAATTTACGCGGGAAAACCTTCTTCGCGTATGGGGTATAAATAGCTTCTAAACAAACATTAATATAAAACTAACAATTCTGTCTTCCCGGAAATCCCGCGGGATCTGGAGTTACGCGGAATAAACTCCTGCGCGTAGTTGCGGGCTTAAATTTTTATGCGACCTTTACTAGGAGATTGAGGAAGTTTTGAAGCAACATATAGGGTACTGTTTATCCCTGAATTCCCGCGGGATTAGGATGCACGCGGTAAAAACTCATACCCGGGAATGAGGTCGTGGGTTCAGATGTTTATGGGACTTTCAGTGGGAGGTAGAGGAGGTTATGGAGCATTATAAGCTACTTTTTGTTCCGGACTTCCCGCGGGATCGAGATTTACGCGGGAAAAGCTTCCATGAGCGAATGAAGTCGCGGGCTCATTAATATCTACATATATATTGGGATATCTATACATATATCGGGAATCGAACCGGCTTTTTTTCTCATGATCAACTTTATGTTGCTTTTTCGAGGGTTAGCATCGCTTTAGCTGGTCTTTATGTTTTGGCACCCGAATGAAAAACTACCAATGTAGTTTAAAAATATAATAGTTTGGAATGAAAAAACCCCGACGTTTATATCTTAAAGTCTTTTTATCGATTTTCTCAAGATCTATGTACATAACGGATTTTTGTACGGTATGACTAAAACGTAGTAAAAAATCAACTGTTCTTAAGATGTGTGGAGTGTGTCTTAATATGTGTGGAGTCGGGATTAACGCAGGAATAACTTTGTGACACACTGAGTTCCACGCGGGCGGAGCCGCGGGCAACAGCTAGTAGTTATCTAGGTTTCAAATTAATTCAATTTTATGTGGCCATCAATTAATTGTAGCCAGTTAATACCTCACCTTCCTCTAGATTCAATTTGCTACAGATATGTTTTTTTCTAAGTTGTGAAAAGATTTTACTATGATGAATGAAACCGGCATTCAAGGCTCTAAGATGAGTCCACGAGAACATGGAATTGTCACTCCCCGCTAAAAACAAATTTGTTACATGCGCTCAGTTTTCAATTTAAGCTTAATTTATTTACTTCATTTTAAGTTCTCGCCGTCAATCTACACTTTATCTTAATAATAATAAAAGTTGAGGAAAGTTGGCATTTGTGTGGGATGCAATTTAAACGAATTCCGGATTGAATGCGAAAGCAGTATAGTTGGTAGTGGCCCTACTCGCGAATCGAAGGCCCCGGGCTCTATTCCTGATCGGGGCAAACATTTAGTATCAGATAAATAAAGGTACTTAGTCAAAAGGCTGACTCGCCGAAAATGCTTTAACACATCACTGTGTTACTCGTGTTGTCCATGCCACCCGCGACACACAGTCCTAGTGTCAGGCTATTTTGTCTGTAGGGACTATAAAAAAGAATATACATTATCAGGTAAAAAAATATTATGAAGTCTATGGTGAGGCATGGCTATGGACGCGGCCTTACCTCAGCAGGCGCCAAAGTCGCTTAGCGGGGCGTTCGCAGTCCACTTCTAGTGTGAGAAAAATATCCTAACCCTCACCTAGATATGCGACGATTCATGTTGACGCGCCACGACTCCGTGTCCACAGGCTTCTAGCTAATGAGATTTAATTAGCAATCTTGTGTGCAGGTAGATAACTAAGGTCTGGGTTTTTTACCAACTTCATTAGGGAAGTACCTACTTAGCACATTATTAACAAAACATAGCGATTTGCAAACGGTATATCACAGCCTAATAAGAAAATAAATCTGTTTTTACGTTGTCATCAAGTACCTATACTCTAAACATCTGAACAGGAACATCATAAAAAATATATTAGCATAATATAAACCACCACGTTAAATATACCTACCACTTTCCAGTCATAGGTCTGCTGGAAGAGTATCTTTGTACCATCCTTACTTAACCAATTTTGTTAATTTTTTATCCATGTGTAGGTACATAAATATAAAAATAAATAAATAAATAAAATAAACTTTCTCCACCAACCCCTACTGGAACAGCGTGGTGGAATATAACCTAGACTCTAGACCTCATGACAGGCATATCTATAGGTTATATAGGGTTTCGTTATCGCCCTTAGTATACAGCACCCTAAAAATCAATTTATAAACTTAACATTATAAAGCAAAATACCCTATTATGGCGCGTGCAATCATGCAAGCACTGCCGAGGAACGAAACTCGTATAATCCATTAACTGTATCTATAACGTCAAGTGGATCTTTGTAAATACAATTAATTGGTACTTAGTGGCGTCTAATCGGATTGAAGTACGTTCAGAGGGACGTATACTGATTGATTTAGTGATTAATGTTGTTTACAGTATTTATCTACAACACCAAATATTATGTTAAATGCGTCGTGCAGTATCGTGCAGCAACCGCGTGTTGTATCTTGGCCGATGGTGACTACTTACCATCAGATGGCATTTACGGATATATACAAAAAATATATAATGTCATAATGTTCCTATTACTCAACTGTCCTATTTCAATATAATTTTTTAATTGATTTAAGTTAGCAAACGCGTTTCCTACCGCCAACCACAACTGTAACTAACACAGAACAAAAACCAAATAAAGACAAAATGCTTTGCAGAGGGCACATGATATATTTTGAGACTTAATTTTACCTCTAAAATGTTCTAAAATTGTAGTGGGCTGAAATGAAATCACGATTGCATAAAAATGTAAATGATAATGTTAAGCAATTGGCGTTGAATACCATTGGCACCCGCCTGCCTACACTCTGTCCGCTCCGTGATAGATGACCACGGCGACAAATCAATTTCATATTTACCCAACTAAATCCGTACTACTGGAAGTACATTTATTAGGCCATGCTTCTAATGTCTTTCTACTTCATTCTAATTCGCTGGATCCTTAATACGTAAAAGCATAAAGAGTATTTCATGGCCAATTTTTAAAATAGGATTGCTAGCGACGTGTAAGACTCTACTACGATGCTAGGCTACTATATTATGTGAATTACTCCATGAATATATGAAATACTCCCCGCAAAAAAATAACTTGTGCACACAGTTCAATTTAGCTTGTAAGCAAAATTTACTTAAGGCATTTTAAATTCTCGTCGTCAATTTACAATGAATCTTAGTCACAGGACTCACAGGGCGGGAAGCTGGCAGGGCAAACGAATTGCATATTATATCGAACCCGAATGGAGTATAATTACGATGGAATTATACAGAGTGATAAAGAGCCGACTGCCTAGTGACCTCCATCAGGAGCGGTCTGAATTCATGATCTGCTATATTGCTCTGCAGGATGTACCACGATCATTTGACAACGTCTCATTGCTTGCACTCACGTTGGGTGAACTGCTACTTCAAACATCATCTCTTTAAACAATATCTTTCCAACCTTCAGCTATCGATACAACAAAATTTCTTATTCATATTCTGAGCAACCTCATGTCAATCTCATTGCTCAAGTCTTATATCAGATAGCTCGTCTGCTGGTACTCCAGCTATTTACATAAAAAAACGTTGCTAATATTGACAGACACTTTAGTATAAGAAACATTCCCACGGTTAGCCTAAGATTTCCAATACCATTAAAATCACGTGCCGCACATATCGACTGTCACCGCAATAGCCTAGCCTAGAATATGGGCATGCGCTCATTTTTGTAAGCGTTTATAAAGAAATACAATATGATCTATTGATCGTGAGCTTTAGCTCACGACGTGTCATGCGCGTGATAAAACCAATATAATTATGCTAACTCTCCAGGACCTAATACATCTTATTTCAAAGGTCAAAAGGCTGGAATTACTTTGAGGGTACTTCAATTTTGACGGATTTATGTTGGTGTATGGCAGGGTTTGTCCACCTGACATTGTCGTATTAGGAATGGTGAACGTGTGATTGGGAAAGAGGCCTAGACCCGATTCCTGTATGTGTGACTAAGTGTTGGAGCCGTTGTCGTAAACAACCTGGTTCCTTGTTATTTATTACATCGCCGATTCTCTGAGCTGACGAAAAATCTTGCAAAATAGGCTACGCCCTACGTATGGGTACGCTATGGGATCATGATCGGCAAAAATATTTTTATAGTTGCTTTAGGCGAATGAAACGTTGCATAGAGAGTAAGAGAGAGTTTTGCTACAAAAATAAAAAAAAATGTTGTTAATATCTTCAATACTTTTTTCATGTCTCAAATTTTATCGAGTGCACTACGTAACCAATAAAGGCCTATATTTATTAAGTCTAAATCATTTGCCACGATAACATGGCAATTAATTAGCATACTTAATTAGGATCTTGCCGATATGGAAACAACATCCGGTATCACTTATCACAGTTATCTCGACAGAGATCTCACAGATTATCAGATACAGACAACTCAACATTACAAAGTAAAACTTTCTGTAATATTATGTATTTCAAGCAAAGGAAAAATTGTCCTGTAATAACAAACGAAATAAGTAGGTGGTACACGAAATATAGTTAGGTACGACACATCCACATGTTATAAGGAAGCAATAACATAAATTAGTACCTATCTATTAGATAGATGTCTTTTTTGCAAGCATAACAAAAAAACTATCAAAAATGTACTAAATCGAAAAAGTAATTGTGTTAACTTCACCTCCACTAAAATATTTTTAATTTAAAAAATAATTCGATTAAATATAGTTTAGATATACCTAGCCTAGTGGTTTAAACATAACTGTAACGATGATAGTCTATTGGTTAAGTACCAAATACTTACTTACTAATACTCGGGAGTCCGGGTTCGAATCCCAGGGCACGCACAGACTGATTTTAAGGAGTTATGTGCGTTTTAAGCACATAAATATTTGCTATAACGGTGAAGGAAAACATCGTGAGGAAACTTGCATGCCGGAGAGTTCGCAAAACCCAAAGATGCGTGAAGTCCGCCAATCCGCAATAGCCCAGCGTGGTGGACTATGGCCTTAACCTTTTGATTCCGAGAAGAGACCCGTGCCCAGCAGTGGAGCAGTTATGGGTTGCTATTATGAAGACTAATTACATAAATGAAACTAATACATATAACTTTTGTATTCGTTAAGTGTCACGATATTTTGTATCATCTAGGTATGGCACATCTCGCGTTTTATTATGTATTTTTTTCTTTCCTCGAAATAAAATTGTTCAAAAAACGAATGCCCGCGTATCTTTAGAGTAACGAACTTACCAGATGAAGCTATTATACCTTCAGTAATAAATATGCATTAATAATTAATGACCATAACTAGCTGCAAATAATAGTTAAGTACGTTAATTACTGTATCTATAAAAGTTACCGCTAACCTTTCAAACATAACGCATCACCTCATAAACTAAGAGTAACAAACCAGAAACAAACTCATCAACAATTTTATTATACTGTGTGCATTATTAGTACCTAACTTCAGTACCTATATAGTTAGTACCTAACTTCAGTACCTAAGTTCAGTACCTAATCGCGCAATAGCACTTAGTAAAATGTGGCTACTTCACATTGAAGTACCAGATACTTTTAATTGACCCAGAAGTGTTGACTGACTGTCGGCGCTAGAGATAAAGTTTAGTAAATAAATATTGATAAGTGCTTGCGTGAGTCAGCCTAGGTACCTGTGCCTAGTCCGTCTTGTAGGCTGTAGCTCCTGTGTCACAGTAACCGACTATGCCAAGCCAAGTATGGCCATTCACTATTTATAGATGCTGCGAAAATATTAATCACTATAGTCTTGTGATGTGGTTTCACCCACGCGGATTTTATTTGTTTTTGCTTCTGGTTTAGTCTTCATTGGATGTGTGTGTATTGTCAACTTATAGTTAAGTTTACATTATTTTTCAAATGATTTATTTGTAAATAGAGTCCCCGATATACCTAATATGCATGAAATAATATAAGAAATAATACGAGTATGAACAAGGAATCCTAGAGTGGTTGTGAAGATATGAGAGCTTAAACGCTTAATCCATGTGACGAGACGAAACGGAACAGCCCACTGGAAAAATGGATAGATATAAGTAGATTAAGTTTAAATTTACATTGGTCAAGATACTCAAGATTATTAATTTACTGAAATGATACTTTATGAGGGGCTTTTTATCCAAATGCAACCAATATTAAGCCTCTTCAATTAAGATACAAATCTTTAGTATGAAAAACACAAACACCACAGACAAGTTTTCATTACATTTTATTCTTCTGTAGCTGTACCCAAGATCTTCTGATCACCTTAGGCGCCTAAGATTGATTGATGGCTGACTGTACACTGTAGGTTTATTTCGATGAGACCTTAAGCCTGTTACGTCAATTTTACGGTAGCCGTCGGTAAGGCGACGGCGCGTTATTTATGTTCAAGTTTCCATTTTATTTTATACCTTTTACAATGATTAATAGGTACTGTATATTAATATTTATACAATCATATTTTAGGTAGTAAGCTTAATATATTGTTTCATGATTACGACATGTGTACAAATATTGAACAACCAGTGTAATATTATAGGCACAACATGTGTACAATATTGTACAATAAGTGCAGCTTTACTGGATCGAGGCAGCGGAGGCGGCACTTCTTATAAAATATGTTATATGTATATTATGTGGGATAAAATACTTATCTATTCGTATGTATCTTGTTACATATACAACCAATAAATCAGCCGCGAGCTAATACTCTCAAACATCCAGTCAGTAGGTACTCTCAACCTGCTAGCCAGTACTCGCAAGCTCCGAGCCAGTACCTACTCCCAAGGTGGGTGCCAGTAAGCAAACTGCGATGACTCGCAGACTCTACTGACGTAGTGTCAGTACTCTCAAACTGACAGCCAGTATTCTCAAGCTCCACGACAAAATATTAAGACTTATTTTTTGATTGTCAACTCAAGCAAACGTTGGTAAAGTTCGTTGAGCTCCAACTCTACCAAGCAAGGGTCGGTTTCTTATTATATACCGACATCTCAGACCAATAAACTAGAGACGGTGTGCCGTGAACAAAAGCGTGAAGTCTGAGACCGACATAGAAGTGTACGACGCCCTGGCTTAATATATTTGCTGTTAATGGAAGTAAATACATCAGCATAGTTTTTATAAAACTAGTATTTTTCTTGTAATGACAAGAAAAATACTAGAAAGCGAACTCTAGTAAAGATAATTCTCAGTGTTATCTTCCCTAAGGTAATCTAGATTGTCTATGTTTCTTCTTCCTTCTTTCTACTAAATTTACCTATGCATAATTGCAATTGATCCACATCTGTATATGGTAGGTATTTGGAAAGACTGTACCTACATAATTATATTTTTCTTTTCTACTTATAATTTTTATGGTTTTGACTTTGGTTTTTGTGCGAGCCGTGCCAAAACTGCTAAGCAATGGACCAAAAATTATTGATGTTGTAAATGAGACATAGTTAAGCAGACATCATTAACATACTTGTTTACTTTGTTTTGCTCACCGAACGCAGGGCACGCCGAGACGAATAACGTAACACCACAACAACCTACTTCGTACATAATTTTTACTTTATATCCTGTAATTAATATCAATTATTCCTGCATTCTTATCTTCGAAAACGACAGCTTTCTGTGTGGCAAGACGAATGGTTTTTGCACTAATGAATCTGAGACTCTGATCCCGCCATGCCAATGATTACGCACTTTTAACGATCATCATGTTATTGCTTTGTAAATGTCAACACAATGACCTCATGCCAACAAAAATAATAATGAGAGGAGGTTCAGTCATTGCTACTTAATATACTGTTATGTGTAGGTACCTAATCTGACGGTGATCCTATAAAAGTTATGTATGTAAATAAACAATGTAGCTAAGTAGAGACATAATATTTACTAGTTTTACGTTTTTTTTAATGTGAGAAACAAATAAAACAGTGTTTATCACACATTTATAAAATAAAAATAAATATTTATTTGTACATATTCCAATTCAATGAATTCAAACCCTATGCTCTAGTCTGCATCTTGATGTCACTTTCATATTTCAGCGTCCTACGTATTACCTCGAAGGATACCAGTTTACTAAACGCTTATTAAATTGTTACAGCTGTGACGTCTGAATTATACAAGTAAACCAGTGAAAATAAAGTGAAAGTGAAAAGTGCATTCAGCTATTAAAAGTTTCATTTTATAGCTTTTTTCGGATGTAAATGTTAAATTTATACATATTTCCAATTATTATGTACATGTTTAAATGTGTTCTGTACAACACGATTCAAAATACTGAAAATAGCCTATTGTATCACAAGTTAAATCTAGTTATCGTGAATCTAAACATTTAATACTAATTTATTCCGATGTGCGACTTTTAATTTTATAGAGCTTTCCTTATAGAGATTTCTGGGAATATAAAATGTATCATCGTAGTTGTTTACCTAAATTAGACGTGGCATATAATTCGTGTCAAATATTAGTCATGACTGGTCCACAGAACAGATATCACATGGAAATGGCACATTTACATTGACGCCAGTTATGAGTTTGGCCGAGGCCGCATTACGGCTAAACCGCCGCGGTTTCTAACCGCGTAATTTTGTGACCCAAGGAAAGCCATACAAGCGGCCGCACTTGCGGTTTACTCCCGCGACTGATAGTGTATGCGTTTCGGGCGGTTTTGCGGTTTGACAGCTAACCGCTAATTTTGTGACTCAAGGAAAGCCATACAAGCGGCCACATATGCGGTTTCATACTTTGTTTTAGTATGCGGTGATAGGATCATTGTTAGTTCTATACTGCATTAATGCTATGCTAAGTTGATACACCTATTTTATTTTCTGAAACCAATACGTAGTATTTTTATCTATTCCTTGGAACCAGTATGTATTTTAGGCGTACCAAGAACTCTACCACTCGCTGATAGTATACCTAATACCTACTCTTCCTCGCCTCAATAAGCACAGAGGGTCGTAACCCCATTGAGGTAAATAACATAGGTAAATAACATATTATTAATGAATTTTAAAACAAATATTAAATATTCGATACAATATTCAGCGTAAAAATCATACAGCCAAGTTTCGCCTGCAAAACGACATTGCACGCGGGCTGTCATGCAGCTAGCGGCGGCCCTGCTACAAGCTGAACCCTGGGTTCGAACTCCCAGAGGGATAACGCATGCGCGGAACCATTTGAAACAAGGGGCCATACCGTTTGAAACGAGGGTTTACCATCATATTACCCCCATAACCATCTCAAACGCCCCATAACTAACACGTAGTTAAGCTGTTAACCAAAACCGTATCTAATGTACACCGCAAAAAATTTAACTCAGACAATATGGCTAGTACAGGATACTTATTTTAATAGTCTAGGTAGGTAAAGTAGCCTTTTAATAGCTACAAACTAGTGCCGATGTCAGGTCATTGCCCTGTAATCCGAATAATTCCACAATCTTACATCTTTTTGCACAGTAATCAAGTAATTAATGGCAAAAAAATCAGAAGTTGAGGCAATTAAGAGCATAGTTTTTGCACCTCAATAAATCGCAATGAACATAGGTAACTGGCGTTTACTGGTTTGCAGTGGGCAGTGGAATACCGACTTTTAATGGTTGTTAAAAGCAAGCAAACGAGCAATGATCACACCATTAAAGTGTTGCCGAAAGCGAAAGATGAAGATACTCCTTTCTTGAGAGAACTGAATTAATGCATTTGTTACTATAAAAGTCTGCTTGTTGATTAATATTAGGTTTTACCAATGTCAGCTGGTAAATTTTGGTTTTAGAAATAAAACAGCGAATATTTTTATTAATGTAAACTGTAATAATAATATTAGGTCACGGAGATGGACGAAACCCCGCTTCGCGGGGTTCCTTTTTTCCTATGGATATTTACAGCTAACCCTAACCTTATCTATTTGAGTTCCATGTTTTTTTATGATGGGGAGCGAAGCCAGGCTTATTTTAAAAAGGGCTCGGGAGGCAAGTGCCTTATATTTTATGCCAAAATTCAATCTGAACCATATTAAGTTAATATGGTTCAGATTTTTCATTTTCCTCCCCTCCTATTTCAATCCTCTAGGGGTTGATTTTTGAAAAAAAAGTAGCCTATGTGTCCAAATCGGACAGGTGGTTTAGCCGTGAAAGAGTCACAGATAGACAGACTTTAAAATTAGTTTAGTACGGATTACTTATAAGGATTATTCAAGCAGGCATTATTAAGAATAACTGAAAAACTAATCGTCAGATGTTCCTCAAATTTATATGAGATCAGACGTGAATCACTACCTTCCGAATATAAAAATAATTATTCCAAATCGGTTCACCCAGTACAAAGTTACGTCGGTCCTTCTTTTTTTGAATTCGATTAAAAAAATACAGTCGAATCGAGAATTTCCTCCTTTTTGAAGTCGGTTAAAATCTGCACTTTGTATAATTGAATAGGAAATAATAATATAGACTCCGATATTGCATAATCGTTGTCAATGAGTGGGTTGTTAATAGGCCAACTAACGTTGATGATGTATTTCTACTCAATTTGAAATGCACCTTTAATGGAAATGAAACAAAATACTTTATTAATAGCATTCCGATAAAATCTTAAACCAACATAAATGACTAAAGGAACCTTGACAACAATAACTTACATTAAATCGTACTTCTAAGAACTCTCATGTGATATATTAAACCCATGACGCAATGTAGGGTATAAATATGTCTATCAAACGGTAAACCATAACAAAACCTTCAAACCAGGCTTTCAATCATTACGAGGGCTTAACTTGTGCCTACCTTACATCTCCCGTGCATGCGAATGATGCTGAATTGCCTTTTAAAGGGACAAAATAACCTACATTGTACAAACTTATATTTGCAGTAAGCTAACTTCATCACAGACAAATTGTTACTTTATGTTGCCCGTAGTAATCATTGCTCTACGAATATCGACTGCACTTTTAAAATTGACACTTAGACTAGACCCCGTCTTAGCTAAGATACTGTTTACATTAAAATTAACGATTGAATTAAATCGTGTGTACAACTTTTAACGTTGACAAGACGTGATAAAGGTCGAATTTGTTCGATTGGTGTTCCCATAGTGTTTATTTGTTGACGCGTACTTAATAAAGAATCGAATAAAAATGCATAGTTTGTTAGCGAAGGTGAAGCCAAGTTTGTAAGTAGCATTTTAACGATTTAGATTTCAAAGATAAGATACGAATCGGACCGTTCGCTAAATATTTTCCCATCATGACACTTGTCCTTTGGGCTGAGCCCCGATTCTGCTAATTTATGCATAAACTAGAAAATCCGCCCTCGCTTCGCTTCGGGAAACCAGTCCCTTCAAAAATCTCTATAAATTTTAACAAATTATGTTATTCCGATGTCTAAGCTATATTACTGCAAAGTTTCATGAAAATCCGTTCAGTAGTTTTTGCGTGAAAGAGCAACAAACACACACACACACATACATCCTTACAAACTTTCGCATTTATAATATTAGTAGGATTAGGTCTCGTTTGAAGAGTTTGACATATTTAATATACGGAATGTGTCAATCTATTCAATCGAGCCACAATTATTGAAGCATTTATAAATTAACAGAATAGGGCACCCGTAATTTTCCTCCATTATAATCTTCTCTACATTAATTTCTCTAAATTTGGTGTAGGTGCATAACGCTCGAAAATCTAGATATAATGACGTTTCTTAATACCATGCATGCACCGTTGCATTCTTCTCGAAGAAGTAGATACCTATTGTGAATCAAATAAAAACTCTTATCTTCGTCCAAGGAAATACTGTCGTGAACTAATTGGGTATTAGTAGCAAGACTCATAGGATGCGGTTGATTGTAGAAATAAATCTGCTGATGGAGTTTTCTACCTATTTCGGATAAAATAGGGCACAGATTGTAACAAACTTTACACATTATTTATCATTGTTAAAAATCGCCCCGTAGGAGAACTCTAGTAACTTAGAAAATCCTAGCAAAAACCCGCCTAACTGGCGCTTAGAGGAGCACATTGGTTGTGTATCATATTTTCTCGTGTTCTAATGATGCATTTAATGCAGAAAACGGTTGATAATGCATTCTTGTACTGGGATTGCGCAGACATTGAGTTTTTTATACCCCCTGCTGTTAATTAAGGTGGCGCTGATTCAGTTGATTGGTACCAGGCAGGTCACTAGCAATAGCGGTGCTGGCAGCTCTATCAAACTGAATCTGTATCAAATTGTATTACACAACATGATGTAGGTTTACCTAGGTACGTAGTTACCTACTTGTGTGTTACATCGTACTCGTTGTTGTATGTGTAATCATATTCCTATTAATATAATTATAATATGACGATGTAATTTACCATAAAACAAACAATTTACTTTACAATAAGCCTGATAGAATAAAACACTCATAGATTAATCTACAGTGATCTGCAAATGCACACTCAAAGGGTTAACTTAATGATTATTTTATGAATTAAATTATTAAAAAACTAATTTGAAGTAACCTTAAGAATAAATTTAAATTTAATAAATACATACAACTGTTTATGATTTGCTTCTTTAAGTCGGTTAATAATATACGGGTATAACCTACATGACCTACGTTACGCGCCTAGGGTTAGAGCTAGAACATGAAGCAAATCATGAGCTAGAGCTAGGACTTGCGTGGGAGCACGAAGCCTACATCCGATCCATACTCACCCCCAAGAGAGGGTAGATCTGTTACATTACATCCGGCGCAGATTTACCTATGACCGTCGCAGCGTCGCAAGCTCCAGTAGCGCTCATCTTCTTAAGCACTGCTAGCAGTGGCGGCTGTCCCTTGAGTGCGCTCGTGCGCTGAACCACCACATTTTAATAAATAAAAACTATTATTATTTTCTTTATAAAAATATATTACCTATTATTTTATCTAATCTATTAAATAAAAACTAATTATTATTTTATCTCATTTAAAATAATGACGAAACGCGATAATATATTCGGGTAATATATACCTAGTTTATTTATTTGGTATTTTGTAGAAAATACTCAGCGGGATTTTGGTCGTAACTTGTAACGTGCATCACGCCGGGATTTGTGAGATAGAGATTGCCCTATAATATATCGCAAATTTTTAAATCTTCTGGTTATGAGATGGGAAGCTATCGAACCAGTATATTAACAGACATACATATATAGGTCTTATAAAACGAAGTCAAAACAATAAATTGGTCGATATTTATTAACTTATAAACCCAACCGGCGCCGTTCAATTCCCACGGTTATCTTGGCATCTCCCATTAGCTGATCTCAATTAAATAATTAAAGTTGTATTACCGAACTGCCTGAGCTTTCCAATTTAGTCGTTAGAACAAATAGTTGAACTCTAGTAAACTAATTAACCCCATTCTTTAACTTCCCAAACATGACTTTGGACTGTTTGCCTTATTTTATCCTCGTGCCTGGAACGTGCACGTGTCGTGTATTTTTGATATACCTATTATAGGTACATAGAAATACCATAACAGTTAGCATTACCTACTTATAATTTATTTAAAAGTATATAAGCTATAAGGGGGGGTCTCAACAAATATCTCTTTATTTTTTCAACGCTTAATTATTATTTTTTGCGAGGAAAGTGAAATAAGTAAAATATGCTTTTCCATTATGGCTTATACTTAGTACACAATAACATCAATATGATAGGTAGATACCTACTTCATTACATTTTTATCAAACGTATAGGATACTAGTAAATCCGCCCTCGCTTCGCTTCGGGAAACCAGTCCCTTCAAAAATCTCTATAAATTTTAACAAATTATATTATTCCGATATCTAAGCTATATTACTGCAAAGTTTCATGAAAATCCGTTCAGTAGTTTTTGCGTGAAAGAGCAACAAACACACACACACTCACTCACTCACTCACATACATCCTTACAAACTTTCGCATTTATAATATTAGTAGGATAGTAGGATTAGGATAGAAGTAGAGATTTTAGTAGTTTAGTATGTAATTTACGTTTTAAGTATTTTTGTAACTACGCCATAAAACCTTATAAGAAAATTCGAAGATTGCACTAGAAACATTAACCAATAAAATAAACCCATCGTAAGCTAAGTACAGCTTAAAATGGTAATATTACGTCCTGTAACCACGTTTTGCCGTTTAAGTTTAGGTTATTTAATTTTACTGGCTGGAAGCGAACGATTTATTATTCTTAAAATTTTTTAACGGATTTTCTAAACAAGTGTCATGGCGATTGGCGCCAAAGCGTCGTGATGGCGCCATTTATATACCGAGTAATTACATGAGCAATACGAATCAGAATTATATTAACTTGTCACTGGAGAAGTGATTTAATGCGCGGTACATTATTATGAGACTGAAAGGGAACGTTTCAAAGACGATGTTCTCAGTACATAGGTAATAAAAACCAAAAACAAAATTAGGTGCAGCGTGCGACACGTCATCCTACTTACGGATCACGGGGATCACGATTTCACGATATAATTATAATTGCTTTTTACAAAAAAAATAACCAACTTTAACATCCACAAGCACAGATAACTCAAAAACCACCCGCCAGGTGGCGCTCAACTTTACCCATCTATGTGTAAAGTTGTCGTCTCCTTCTTTTTTTAAGTCGGTTAAAAACAGGACTAAGTTTGTGTTGGGCCACTCGGAGTATAGAATTCTATTTATAGGTAAGTACTTACTACAGTTGTAACGTTTGCGGTACCAGAGAAGGATGCAGGAAAATTTATAACAATCAAGTAGGGAAACTTGACTCTACATTAGAACTTTTTAGCTTAATATTATGTAAACCAAATTATACTTAACTGAAAAATGGTCTTGACAAACCCATCAAATTTTTAAAGACCTATCCAACGACACTTAGTAGGTACCTATATACCTAAAGTAGAAGAGAAAAAATCCTTCTCACTTTACTTACTTGTGTAGGAGAGATACCTATTGTATTTTTTTGTAATTAAGTGACTAACTACCCGCCCCGGCTTCGCACGGGTGCAAATTAGATTTACCATAGCAGCGCCATCTATTGATTACTTACTCAACCCAGTCGAAAGGTATCGACATCTGTTACATATAATTGTGACTGTCAAATAATAACACTCTTAATTTAGTTCTCTTGTGTGGCGCTAGGTGTCTGTTCATCTGTGAATAAGACTGCCATGTCAATTGTCATTACTTGCAAATCTTACTGTCAAATAATAAGAGACAAATAATTAGAAATAAATTAAAATTGCGACTATAATTTGAGATTTAAAGTATCCTATCTCTCAAGTTGGATCGAACTGCACATGGTGTGCGAATTTTATTATAATCGGTTAAGTGGTTTAGGAGTCCATCGCGGACCAACATTGTGACACGAGATTTATATATATTACTAGCGGCCCGCCCGCGGTTTCACCCGCGTGGATCCCGTTCTCGTGGGAATAGGTATATGCATGTATTATACATAAAAACCTTCCTCTTGAATCACTCTACCTATTACAAAAAACCGCATCAAAATCCGTTGCGTAATTTTAAAGATTTAAGCATACAGACAAACAGACAAACAAACAAACAGACGGACAAAAATAGCGACTTTGTTTTATACTATGTAGTGAAGATAATTATTATTCTTCCGATTTTTCCAGGTTTCAAAATAAACTCATGCCGATGCCATTAAGGACAGAGCCGTTCCGTTTTGATTGTGGAAATGAACCCTAAAATGCAAATAAATTTATAATGACCAGTTGAAACTCTACAGTTGAAAAATAAAAATACTTACTCATTTTGCAATTCCTTTCTCGCCAGAATTTCAACCATACCAAACATAGGTTGAATGTACGTGTATTAATCAAAGGTTGAATGATTAAGATAAATACATAAATCAAATGACAATGATGGTTTGGCACTTTGTGCGTTTGTTCCCGCCATATCTAGGTACGTCCATGGTTCCCGCTAATCTCAGAATCGCGTTAACCGATTTAAATGCGGTTTTCATTGGTGTACTTATTGTAGTAGATCATAATCATAATTTTCCAGATGTGACATTTGTGGAATAGAGTTTAAGTTCTACGAAAGCAAGACAGGTCAGTTAATGTAACTAGTAAATCATCATAACAAAACAAGCACGATCAGATAGAACTTATATAAATATATGATATCGTGGAAATAATATATAAACGCGCTACGATTATTGAGAGAAACTTAATTCTTTATAGGTATTAAGGTCGCGGTGATAAGCTGGAAGGTGATGTGTCGAGCGTGTTATCGGCCGGTGGTAGCGGCCACGTAGCGGCCACATACCACGCAGCCGTACAGACTGGCATTATCCTCATTTATTACGTAGTATTCAGTATTTAATATGCTTCAAGATAATATAATAAATACGTTGGAATAGGCCTAGTGCGAGACAGGTTAACACGAAAACAGATACCATGGGCGGAACCAAGTGGAAGCAAGGAGTCTGAAGCCTTCCCTGGACTTCAGATGAAGTACCCTCGGTTGCTCTACCCCTATCCGATTTACCCCGATTTGGCAGTAGCTATAGCCTTATAAGCTTATAACATCACCATATCAACATCAGCCTTATAATATCACATCCAGCTCACCTAAAACATGAACGTATTTACCTATAAGCCTATAACCAATATGCATTTCTAGAATTTATCGTAGGATTTTTTTCCCATGAGCAAAATGATTCAACTATGCGAAGTCACTAATTTAACAAGAGTGACATATTCTTAATAACCGACGTAAGGATTAACAAGTAAGTAAGGATTAACAAGGCGACCATCTCAGACCTCAGGGGTAGCAACGCATCTGTGACCGAATTAGAACAAGACTCATACTAACAATAACTAACTGGACTAATTATCACTAACATACCCTGTCCTCGCACTTATTAACAAACTAACCAACTAATATTCTAACACCGTCTACTAACTAGACTAACCATCCTAGTCCCTTTGAGTCTGGTTCTAGGTCGGTCACATTTGTTATGGGCGGCAGCGGAAGGGTGGTGCTGCATGCTCGTTTGCTATCTTAACCTTCTGCGACTGACGTGGGCTAATTTTTACAATTCTACTGACATGGTAGTCCATCAGACACCATTTAAACAGGTGATATTTTGAAATTCCGTTGTAATTTCAATTACTCAATCACATTTTTCGCAAAGCTTAGGAAGTAAATAATTACTTGATACTATTATTTTGGAAAATTAAACAAAATTTTTTAAGTGAAACAACTTTTATCAACTTGACCTAAATCAGTCTTCTAATATCAACATAACAAGAAAAGGTTGAAAAAAAATATCAATGTAAAAACTTTTTAGATTAACGTTAAACACTTATTAAAGTTAACACAATTGGCTATCTGACTGCAAAAAATTACGTATTTTCAACGGTTCAATTAAGTGTAATAAATCCTCAAAAATCACAATTTTTTGGCAGTTTTTTTTCTTAAAATATAGAAGATATTGACTACAAATAATATCGAAAACAATATTTGGTTAACTATTTTATTTGTAGCATTATTTTCTTGAATTTGATGATGATTTTTGATGGTGGAAGGGCAAGATCTTCATCCAAAACTGTACTGACCGTCATTCTCGGTTCTCTAAGTAAATTCATGTAACCCAGCACTGTTTCTCTTTCAATATACAATAAAAAAGTCCTATATGTACCTAATATGTGTGCGCATAACATATTTCCATTCTGAATTTGACTGGTTTCTAGTATATTATGAATAATAAATAATATTATGTAATATTTTGATGACTTGTTGGAAGTTTTCGGGGCCAAGTTTTTCAGTGCCCGGTACATGTTAGGCTTTTTCGTGTAGTTTTTACTACTTTTCTTTATCCTATAATTTATCAAGTTCCAAAAATTCCTTTATGCCTTAAAAAATTTGGCCATTCTCTAAATCACTAGACTCAAGCTCTTCCTCATCCTACAACCATTATTTTACGCTAGTCTTGGTTCAAAAAGATTAATTTCGACGTCTTTTTGGATCTGTGAGAATATAAGTTGTTATAATAATTAAAAACAAACAATAAATTATAATTAGTAGACTAACTTTACTGGCATGTTGTTTAGGAGACACTATGAATTTATAACAATTTTACTGAGGTGATTGTCTGTCAGACACTGACCTAAATACTGACGTGGTAGTCTCGTGGACACATTTCCTCGCCTACGGGTGAATATGCACGATATAACTGCAAGCAGCACAAAAAAACAGACTAAAGCCCATGACAGGAAGGTACTGGGAGCGTTGGAGTCAATAATTAAAAAATAACGTTGCAATACGAGTTTTTCGATTTTGTGGTGTCTGTCAGACTACCACGTCAGTCGCAGAAGGTTAATTCCATAAAAAAAAGAGTGTCCCAACAGTGCACCTAGTCATTCTGCGACCATTACTTACTCATTATCCTGACCCCGAGTGAATCACTCGACCCGTACATCAGGCCTCTGCGCCCGGTCACACTTAAACTAAGAACTTCACTGCTTTTGACTTCTTATTAATGATGGGATTATTTTTATTGCTTTTTGTTAACTTACTTTTTTATCAACCTAATTTATTAAACAAATATTAAGTCAGCTAGGTACTGTTTGACTACAATTCTATTTGATGTTAAGTGGCGATTTGTCTTGTATCCTATACCTGGTATAAAATGGCAAGTATATAGGTACCTACATACAATTATCCGTTGCATGGCCTAGCCAGGTTTTTTAACTTAGGATCACGAGTTCATGACATATCAAATGTTTCAGGTGCAAATGGATGAGAAACATGAATTTTTATCAGATAGCTTCTTTAAAACTTTCTGCAGTGTCCGTTGCCGGCCATTTTCCAGATTTATTTGTAGTTGTTATTTTCATTCCTGGTTTTTCATTTTTTCATCTTTGCATTCAGTCCTGGGTTCGATTTCCAGCGAGGCGGAAAGGAGATGTTTCTTTTTGGGCGGGGTCTTTGTACATTCCAGCATGAAAAGAGAAAAATATACTGATTCACGGAAAAATATCAAAAAAATTATTAAATGAGCTGTTCTCTGCAGAGAAATTATTTTCAACAAAATATTTTTATACACGACAACATTTTCGGTTCCATGGCTCCGAAATAGAGAACTGTCAGAATAAATATAAACTTGTCTGTTGTCTGTGATTAGTTATCTGTACTGTACAATGATGAGTTTTGAAGTTTACGATGCGGATGCAAGTTACAATTTTTCGGCATTCCGAGATTTCCGAGTGTTTCTTTGGAGTGAATAACATCAGTGTTATAGTGATCAAGTGCATATTATCTACCTACGGCTTTGTTTTTTGAACTCTTGAATTTCGCAATACTTGTTTACCCGGCTTTCGTTTTATGGACCTCGATTTTGCTTATGATTGGAATGCTGGGCTGGGATGATGATGCTGTGTGCATAATGACCATTGTATGGTAGGTATCTGGTGGGTTGGGCTCGGTATCAGACAAATGCTGAGGCACCGGCTTCAGTCCTGGATGGCATAGAAGATGATTGAAATGGAAAAAATAAAATGAGAATAAATAATATGCTGTTTTTTATTTACTTCTGTCATATCTAAAATATTTAAATACAGAAATTGCAACTGCTTTGCATATGTCCTACTTCCTACTGAATGTACAGTGTACCCGCCCAGGTGCCATACATTTCTGAAACATCTCCTTTGAATTATGAGTTTGAATTTTCGTTCTCGGTCTGGGTGTGTGTCCTTATCTTGTGTGTTGTCCATGGCACCCACGACACAGGGAATCGTAGTGTGGGGCTATGAGTGTGAAGCGTTATTTATTTATTTATATTTATTTATTCATGTCCACCCTCTCTCACACAAAACCAACATTTTGTTCGTATTGCATTTATTTCGTGATGGTCTTTACCAGTTACCACGTTACGTTAGGTTCCCCTTGAGCTCTTCTGGTAAACATGGCACTATCAGACTTCATCTCACATAACACTATTTTTTACGTTATCCATAAAAGCGGTACAATATTGTCTCAAGTTGTTATTTCTGGCAGTAGCCGACAAGCTGCCCGGCGCGGCGCCAGTTACACCACAGATTTCATCTGCGCCCGCGCAAGTCGCCGGTTATTTTGGCGGCAACAATACGTGACTACCTTATTTGGAAGCACTTTATGCTTTTTAACTTGCTTTTCACTTTAAAAATTCTTTATCTTATAATACAGTAACATTAATTGTCTTTTGTTTGGCCAAATAAGAACTGCCACAAAAATGGTATTGTTACAGTAAGGTAGGTACGGGTTACTGCCGTTTTCGGGGACATTTTTATTATTACTTATAATCCTTTTATTTTTAACTAAATCCAGATTTAAAACAAGCACGTTATGGTATTCGCGCTGTAAATTTTCTCATGCAAGATTCTTTATTTTTTCGTTTTATTTGTATACAAATAAAATGCTATGTCAAATTAAAAACTACCTTCTATTTAATATTAATTATAGCCACTATAAGTAAATGTAGTGTACTTATATTATTATTTCTGCTCAATATTATTATAGCTACAGTTACCTACTCCTAGAATAATAAAAATATAATTTTTGTGAAAAAAAAAACAGATAAGCTTATTTTATTTTATTTCCATTTTACACAACTTAAAAAAAAAACGTTAAAAGGATATTACAGAGTGCCCGTGTATGCGAAACGGGGATAGCTGAACGGAATAAAACACTAATGGGCATGGTAGTCACAAAATGCTTATTTTGGTCACACCGTGTGTGGAAATGCGCCTAAAATAAGAAAGTGGTGTAAAACGTTGGAAGTGAATCAAAACATTTGGGTTAAGTCAGAATCTGTCAAAAGTAAATTAACTTGTGTTATGGATATTCACATCTCTTATTACAGGGTCTACAATAAAAAAGTATGTAAATATTTACTTCTTTGTTTTGTAGTATTAGGTACGACGTTTATAGCAGTGCTTTAGATAATTTCAGATGTATCTATAACCTAGCTAGGAGATTAGAAAATGCACTTAATTGCACAGTGAGACCTTCATATGTCACAGATAAGCAGTGGTTTCGGTCCATTTAGGTATGTCATATTTTTATCACACACAGGAAATTGCTGGCAAAATTTTATGAAGTACAGCGGTTTCGATTCGGCGCTGATCAGTCAGTCAGGACAATCATAAATTAAAATTTAATGAGAAAAACAATTTATGACGTTGACCCGTAAAAGATTTTTATTGGTATGTAAGTAATTCAATTTAATTGTACTCCCACGCTAATGTGTGTTGCGGTTGCGGGTGGCCTGGACTATAGTTGTAAAAAACCCGTTAGCTACCGTTAATTAACCAAATTTATGGTTAGCTACCTATAAAATGCAGTTATTAACGGTTAATTATGCTACCATGGCAACGAAAAAGGGTAAATAATCTTTTCTTATTGTGTAGTAAACTCCTAGGTGAAGTGATAAATCGTTATCCGAAGGGTAAAGATTTCATTTACCTACCTAAGATTTTATAAATCTATACTAATAATATAAAGCGGAAGAGTTTGTTTGCTTGTTCGTTTGAACGCGCTAATCTCAGGAACTACTGGTCCGATTTGAAAAAATCTTTTTGTTTTTAATAATCTATTTATTGAGGAAGGCTATAGGCTATACACCATCACGCTACGATCAAAAGGAGTAGAGCAACAAGTTTCTTGTATTTAACCGTAATATGCATAAAATGCAGTTAATTAACCGTTAATAACGAAAAATGCATTTTTAACCGCTTGGTTAAAAACGTTAATAACCGGCTTCGCATCTATAGCCTGGACACACAAAAGTGGCAACACTTACGAATGCCACGACGAGAGACAAAATTTGTTTCTGTAAAGATGCTGTGAAGTAAGTAAGTAAGTAAGCACAGAAACAATGTGATTGCGGTCTATTCTTTTAGGATTTCCAGGTCAAGCCAATTTCCTCTTCTGCTCTTTATACAGGAAATCCAGACAGAGCCGGCCAAGGTGGAGAAAGAGAAAATATCGCTAAGGTGTTCAGATAAAAGACGCCAACAATAGCGACTTCGGGGCTTCGGGGTGGTGCATCAACATTTGAAAATCCTGTGCTTGACAATAAACAATCGTTTAGGTATCTACCTACTTTTAACTCCCTAAACCACTCTCTTGGATGTGTCGTTGACGCCCAGAGCAATACCTCGTACTTACGTGTAATAGCGTTTAGTAAAAATCCCCTATACCGGTTATACTTAACAATAAAAAAATCAAGCACCTACCTATATCCTATAGACAGGGAAAGTAGGGTAAACGGTTTAATTAAAACCATGTATTTTGCCAATTGCCTACTACTTTAGGAATTCAATTTGACAGGCCTAATAAAAATAATAATTTACATTTTGTAACGAGTACGAATACCTACGACGAGTATTTCGCGTGGCTGGACTTTAATTATAACACCTTATTGCTTCTGACTAATTAAAACTACGGACAGAGATACATCCAACAAGTTTACCGCTACGGTTAAATATGCATTTTAATGGGTTAAGCACTGATGAATGATTTAATCTTGAATGATGAATTTAATTTGTTCTTATTACATAATACAAAAAAAAAAACAAAATCCCTTAGAATAATTACAGTATAGAAGGACAGTAGTCATACAAGCACTCGGTCTAAAATGAAGCACTAACCGTTTTTTTTTATAAGGCGTTGGCGCCTAAACGTGTGGAGTCGGCCATACTATGAAATGAAATAGAAAGAAAGCTAACCTGTGAAAAGTGATGTTATTACATTTCTTTTGCTTTTCGGAAGTGTTGTGACAAAATTTAACAGCACATTTCGTCATAATTTTTTTTTTCGCGAGACACGTTTGGCGCGCATTGACATTGAATACTAGAGTGACGGAGAGAAACGGCGGGAACGGTGTTTGGAGCTTTGCTCCAATCCAAATGAAGGTACTACAATACAAAATGGCCGCGCTGACTCGGTTTCTATACTATAAATTATTCTAAGCAAACTCCATTGGCAATATTTTACTTTACAGATGTAAATACTTACATAATTCCACTCGTCTATTTCTGATTTAAGAGTTTTGCCTGTGATATGACCATTCATAAAATAAAAAGAATATTCGTTCAATCATTAATTCGATTATAATTATGAAATTATACGAAATAATTGTGTGCCCATTATTGAACCCAGGACTTAGCATGTAAGTAGTCTTTGTCAACTTGAATGAACTTAGTATTCGCAGCTTAATTTAAGCTAATTTATTATGAGTTGGTACAAGTTCCCACTTTTTACGACCGAAAGCACATTTCAGCATCGCAATTATAGGTACTTAATACCTACCTACTTCCATTAAAAAAGGTCGTATCGAAAAATTAAAATTAACAGAAAAGTATAAAGCTGTGAGACACGTAGCACATTAAAATAATTGCAACATTCTCGTTACTTACTGCATACGATACATGACCAATTTACGCCTAAAGCTCTTAGCATCTCTCGTCCTTCCATTTCGGGCGAGCGATGACCGGTCGTTCCATTCCGAGAGAGATTTTGGCTTTCGAAATCATTTGCGGACGACAACCACTTGTATTGTATCGTATTGCACCAGACACTGCACTTATCCTCCCTAACTTAAATTATAACTGCAGAACGTACTTTTTTCGTGAATAATCTCATCATGTATGCACAAATCAAAATAAGAATAAGCAAATAAAATATACTTTTTTACATTATTTCATTACACTTAATGTCTGGAATCTATTTCACTAGCTACGCTAGTCACTATTGAGATATTTTGTAGGAAGAAATTATGACAGAAACCAGTCTCTTGACGCTCCTATCATACATGTCTACCATGTGGAGAGCAAGGACAGGGAAGTTTTAAAGAAAATAGAATCACAAATCCATCTAGCAATCAAATAAACTAATTTCCTACCTTTATACATTTTCTGCGTATTCTATTATTTCTAGTCTACTAAATAGTAAGTCGATGTACGAGTAAGTACCTAGTATTGCTTACGATCACGGTCCGGAGGATTGGTTACAAACGATGTTTCTGGTCAAGAATATACACTACAGCCTGTATTGTATAATTTGTACATTTTATCTATTTATTTATTTATCGCCAAGATAATTTTAAGATTTGAAAATAATAAAATAATATTAAGATTGTACTAAGTAAGCATCTAACAATAAATACCAGCTAATCATAATCATCATAAGTGTTAAGCTAAACCTTATGTTAAGTTCAAGACTCATTCATGTAACCGGACATAAATAAGCGCATTTTTTTTAAATCTAATGATATCTAATCTCTAATCTAAATCACAACTCACCAACTCAGTGAACTCAGGAATTATTGTTATTATTAATTTATTATTACTTACTTTATTTATTACATTACTGATTAGCTGATTACTTCATTCATTTCATTTTTATTAATTTATTATTACTTAATTTTATTTACGCAAAAGGGTGTGAAGCCTCTTGCGCGATCAAAAATAGATGGTAAGTGGTCACCTGCCTTTTCAGACAGACATCATTGAGATATAGAGTTCAGCGCTACTTATAGAAACGCGAAGGTAATATCGTTAGCATGATTCAGAGAAAATGACAACGCCATCTTGCGATGTATGTAATAACTATTAACAGTGATACGATACTAGCAATATAAAAAATACCAAAACATAATATAGTAACCGACCGTTTATAATCATTAGTCACAAGTACATAATAAATAAGTTCATAACACATAAGTTCAAACATATTTTCTGTAGTTTATGAATAAAATTATAGAATTCCTACGTAGGTAATCTCGGGGTTTCTAGTGATCCTCTTGTATTAAGTGTTGTAAATAAATTTACGGATTGGTGTTCCCATAAACTCCCAGCCATGTAATATTCACGTATTCAGTGAGTGGCAACTTATTAAAAATACGTCAAACAATAAAACAAAATTCTGTAGAAAGTACGAAGTTCAGAATCCGAACAAAACGCCAAGCGCCATCTATTAACACATCTTGAAACTAGCTAGAGACCGACATACGTACAGCCTAAGCAATGCAGCAAAACTGCCACATGATAGTGTTGCTAGAGATGCTCAAATATCGTGCTCGGAAACTGACGCAAATGCAAAAGAAAGGCTTTCATCAAAAATGCAAAATCATAAATCATTCTTATTTTTCTCATTGTACATTAAAGACGAGATAAAATTTTATTATGTCTTCTACAAGTTCGACTATTTGATCATACCTGATTAGAGGCATCATCACAAGCCAGTTGCCAGCCAAAACCAAACACGTATAGTATTTATTAATATTCGTTTACGAAGGTAAGACCATATTAGTTATCATTATCATCAAGAGAACATCTTAAGTTTCTGTGTGGGTTTTTAGAGCATTATAATTTTATATTAGTGTACGTGGAAAGTACCCTAAAAGAAAAAAAAAGTGTGTCGTGGGAGGTCCGACAGATGTGTTAACTTAAACTAATCTACCTTGTTTAACTTGAGAAAAGCTTAGGTTATTATTTAAATGCGTTTGTGCGAAATACGGTATTGGAAATGATGGAAATATTGGAAATGGCTGACGAGTGCGAGACGAGGAACCTAGAACCTACCATCCGCAGTCCGCAGTTCCGCTGCCGTTGGCATGACAGAAAGGGAAGCCAGAGAGATTGGCGTTGGCGCCGACACGTTACGTAACAAAGCAGTTTACCCTCCCATAAGAAGTTATCACTTCAAAATCTCAAAAATATTGGAAAGAATGGGATACCTAAGAAGAATTCAGAACTTAATGAGTGCAGTATTTCAGTAAACGAGACAGACTTATAAAAAAAATAAGCAGACCTAACTTATGGAAGAAAAAAGCGTGTCAGTAGACACAGACATGCTGCACACATTGACAATCCCGATCTACAAATGTTGTCTTTGGTCCTTACACAAAAAGTGAGCTTCTTGCAGCTTATGAAAATGGAGATGAAACTATTGCTTACATAAGTCTATGTAGTGGTGAAAATAGTCTGTGATTTGGACTTAAGCTAGGTTCACATTATTGTGTCGGGGTGTGGTGTGGCGCCGTCTGTTGTGTCGCAGAGTGTTCATACTAATGTGGTGTGTTGTGTTGCAATATGGCGCATTTTTAGATCATTCGTATTTCAAGAGTTGTGGATTGAACACGTATATAAAATGGAATCGTCTGACAGCGACTCTGACAGCGATTTCGATGAAGATATTCAGTTTCTTTCACTATTAGACGGAACAGATAAGTTCAATAAATTCATAAATAAACAACTCATACCGGGTTTATTTAATGTTTTTGATATTTCCTCCCAAACACTATTCCTGATATTCTGATCCTTATATTCTTTACATTTCGGATCATAAAGAACATTGTATTGTCGTACCAATTCAATAAGTGAATCTGACATTTTAAATACTAAACAAAAATATTTCATTGCTATATAGTTGCCTCGTTCGCAATGGCTGTCGTAATGACAGAAATTGACAGAATTGATCACGTTCACACTAGTGTGGCGCGACAGATCCCCCACCACCTCTCTGTCGCAATCGAGCGTCGAGCGATTTGACAGCGACACAACACGCCACAACACAACACAACCTACTAATGTGTGTGAATCTAGTCATAGTAAATGTACGTAAGCGATTGCCTTCTGGCGCGCCACGACACACCACGACACAATAATGTGAACCTAGCGTTAGTGATTTCAAATCTAGTGAAAAACTATAAGATGGCAACACTGATTTTGTTGGATTGGCTTTATCGTAAGCAGGTGTTATGTGGTTATATAGTCTGTAGAGTGGGCTGCCAATACAATAATGACAACATTGACAACAATGACATAATGTCAAATCAAGGCATCTGCTGGCATCATATAATAGAGAGAGGAATTTAAGTCTGGCATGGCATGTAATTTATTTAATAATTAATTATTCTCAATTCCTCGGGTTGAGCGCGCATCAATTTATCGAAGGCCAAAGTGAAAATTTTATAACAAAAGAGAAGAAGGCACCACTGTTACTTTAACTATAAGGTTAGGTCATAAAAAATTATAATTCCATCCATTAATCGATTTAAATTAAAGTAAGACAGCCAGGACTTCAACGAGTATCCTATCTTTACCGACATCACGACTGCAATTTCATCAGAACTAACCAAGATGAATTTAGATTTGAATTATGGAGAACTGGAGGACAATAGAGAATTTGTTGACATGTGCGAGAATCTCAAGGATAATTTAATTGAGGTACAGAAAATCATGAACCAATTGCTACCACTTAAAGCACAGTATAATAAGATGTGTCTTCCGGCTCAAATTGAGTTGGATTTGCTTTTTGCGTATACATTGATCTCGCTGCAGTGGATTCATCTACGCATAGAAGGTGCAGATCCGATGGAGCATCCAGTGAGAGATGAGCTAGGGAGGATTAAGGAGGCCATGGTGAAATGGCAGGAGTATAAACTGCGCGACAAACGTCCAACTATTAACGTTGAAGCCGCCAAAAGGTTTATCAAGAGCGGCTTGTACGATCGATATCGTAGTGGAGAGCCCCCGAATAAGAAAATCCTGTTCAGCAACGAAGAATGAACCATGTGATAATTTAATATTTCATAAAGACTGAGCTTACAGTTAATGTGTTCTTATTGTTATCCATGTTTGGAATCTGCATGTTCTCAGTGATTGTTATTTTAAATCATTAAGTAGTTTAAGTTACCACATATTTATGTTATTTAGATTGTTCCATGTTGGCCTGGCAACAAACTTTGTATATTTATTGCTGGTTTATTTAACCATGTATAAGTATAAACTGCCTCATGAGAGATTACATTAGGGAGAAATAATTAAGGAGTATGGAAGTTTGTTGAGTTGAGGCTGGAAATAGGTTGATTGATCTTGTCCAGATTGATCAAGAATTTCAAGGAGATAGTGGACACCCGCTGCATCCCGAAGACCCAGATTTCAAATTGGCATAAACGGGGGGAGGTTAAAAACAGTAGTGGATGCGCAAAGGTTGAAGGATGGAAAAGAAGTTATAAATATTGTCATTTTATATTGTCATAGTTTTAGAACAAAAAACTTATGTCCAAAAACTGGCTTCCCAATCTGTTTTCCAAAAAAACATCCTTGTAAAATTTGACAAAAGGCCTGTCTGTTTATGGTTATGCGGATATAATGTAAGTTTGCACATTACAAATTGCCAGTTCATGTTAAATTTAAAATAATTTATGCATGTAAAAATAAAAACTATGTTTTTCTTCACTATAATATCAAAACTATTCGTAATTGTGTTATCAGTCTTTACACATGTTATTTAACATTCACTTGTAGTTGTTATTTATTTGATAACATTTCCATTATCCTGTGTTTACAATTTGCTCTATTTACTGATTGACACACCTAAATTGGTTATCTGTCATGTTATGATAACACTTAAAATTGGATGATCAACTACCCCTTATTAGATTGTAATTTTTAAAACACTTAATCTCTTTTAATTGTAAATGCTGATTGTTAATACTTTGCTGATGCTTAACCGGAATACAGGTACTCCAAAATGAAATTTTTAAACAAATATTTTGTAATTTATATTACTAATTAACATTATGTAAGTTGTCTTATAACATTGTTAATTTTCAGGCCATTTTTAATATAAGAATAGTTAATAAGAGTATATTTATCTGTAGTTAATACTTTTATATACTAATGTAATAGAAATAAAAACATTTATTTTTGTTACTCAAATCAATGTTGTATTTGCTGTTAAATATAACATTGAACCAACCTTGCAGATTTTTTATCAATCCATGTTAATATACCTAATCTAGGTATCAAACATTTACTTTGTACCAAGAGCAAACACTAGAATTGCATAAAACTAAATATTTACTATGGCATTAACATTATGAAATGTAAGTTCTATCAAGGAAGTTATGAATATTGGTTTAACTACCAACATAAAATTGTTTTAAATAAATGATAGTCAGAAACTTATTATTTTATTGACAAAATAAAGTAATTTTTTTAATAAGTTATATTTATTTATTTTATTGTACTGTGTAAACAAGTACATACATAAATTATACATGGTATTGTATGTTTATAAATAAAACATCCTATTTATTTTATTAATCCTTTATTGACACCACCAATCGTATTCTGTCAAATAATATTTAAATATATTCACAGTAATAGGAATGTTTAAGTTAAAAAAGCAATTAAATATTGTCTTAGTTTAAGATTAAATATTTTTTATTATTGATATATAATTGTATTGTATCATTATTGTAAGTACATTACAGAATTATTTATGTAAACTGTAAAAAATACACAATAATAAAATAACCAAAACACAATTATTTTTCTTGCCAACTTAAATCATGCAATTAAAAATTTTAATAAGTTTTTCAAAAGTTATTTTAGATATTCATGTAAATGTATGTATTACAATTTTTATAGAAATCATAAGCTATTCATAAAGAAGATCCATGTGAATAAAAATAATTTAAATTAAATTTATTCTCCTCATGGCACTATACTCTTATAAAAAAATAGTATCAGTACCTTTAAAAAATACAATATTCATAAGTATCTATATGATTTATTAAATTTCTTGTTCGTTTCTAAGATTCAACACAACAGCCTCTTGAAATAGTCATTTTCGAAGAACAAACTATTTATTACTATGGATGTAAAGTCCAAAATTTTGTTTTACATCGCAAGTAAAATATTATAAAAATACAATTAAGGTATAACCAGTTGACCAAAACTGACTTAGCATCAATAACAATAACCCATTATATTATTTGAAATATAATACCTTGCCTGACTTAGATTCATAGTTCAACTTGTAATACTAGTCCTGCTGCAGAAATGTTGTCCCCAGCACCGGCCGTCAACTGCGCCTCCGTACAGATCAGTACTGGAGCGAGGCAGATCTCTATGTCTTCACCATTTAATACTTCATTCCAACAGGCAACTGGCTTTGACGGCTCAAAGAACACTCTGCTGTTATTATCATTATCTGCAGTGGTGGAAAAACTGTCGTCCAATAATAACTTAGCCCTTTGCAGCTCAATATTCTTGCTGTCACAAACATATCTGTGAGCCGTCAGGGATGCTTTCGCTGCTGCCGCTTTTGTTCTCTTCCACTCCGAGTTCTTGACAGTCAAAATAGCTTGATAAGCCAAAGTGTGAACATGGATTCTTGTTACTTTCTTTTTGCTTCCGTGTTCTTTGTTCTTTTGTCTAATAAGCTGAAATACGCTACGCATTTGATCAAGTGCTGTAGCAATCCTAGGATTAGAATCTGCTACGACCACAACCTTTCCTTGTTCTAGAACACTGTTCAAATTTGACAGTTCTTGTTCATTCATGCCAACTGAGTCTACGTAGGGTAATACTTTTGTTGTTAGATGTTGCAGCAACTCTAGGTCTACGTAACTTGCCATTTCGAAATGTGACAATGTGTTCTCTGGCAATTTTAAAATTTGTTCCTTTACCAACTCCAGTCTTTCAGCTCTTAGATCTGAAATGATTTGACATTCTATAAATTCATTGGTGTAAACAAAAAAATGTAAGATGTACACTTAAATTAACTTCAGTGTAACCTGTACTGTAATTTAAAAACATACATAATTATATGATTTAACTAATTTCAAGAAAGGACTTCTACCAATTTATTTTTAAAGAACTCTCTTAAGTTGACAATAAAATCAATAAATCATAAGATTTTCAGAAAATCACCTCTGTAAAAACTGTTACATAAACCTTGTCATACTGAAATTACATTACAATAGCAATAAAACATAAAATAATACTACATTATCTTATAAATATTTCCATGTTTCATGCCAATTATAATAATTCTATTTATGTAATGTAGCTTTTATTTACTCAATTGGCATCTGCCTTTGGTGTTAATTTAGTTTATGTAACAGCACATAATAAAGTAAACATTGTTTTATGAGAGATATCTTATGCCTTACATAAATATCTCATAATTTTTATCGCTCAAAACTCTAAAGATAACATCATGTATAAAAAGTTAGTATGAGTAATTTAATTAGGTAAATATTTGTTCAACAAGTACATATGTTTAACTTAATCTTACTTTTACAAGGTTTGTTATTTAATGCTTTATTGCCTGCATATTAAAAAACACTGCACAAATATAATAAGTAAATAGGAACAATAGCTAATAGCCTTATAACTTGACCTTATTCAAAGTGGAAAACTACTAACTGAACTAACTGATCTTGAACATTAGAACTTAATGCAATGGAAATTTATATCTGTATGTTAATATAGTGAACAAGTATTAAAGTTAATAAAAGTCTATCTGTTGATGAAACTTGAAATGGATATAATTTTACATACTGGGATGTAAAGTTTTCAATCATTTACTAACATAAAGTTATTTTGTTATAGTTTTAATTGACTGATAATTTTAATTACAATGTTGCATAATTACCTCTGCCATCGAGTTTAAATGGGAAGTTATCCATCATCTGCAGTCCACTTATAACCAACAAATGAGGGTTGAAATTAGGCAGATGTTCACCAAGTTTCTCCAGGGAGCTGAGCAAGGGATTGTTCTCATCATTGTGCATTATGTATCTGTTTGCTCTTGGTGCCTTGTAGACACCAAACTCAGCATCAGCTTTGTACTCCAGAATCATGTGCACATCATCCTTGATTTCCTCATTTTTATCAACACCAACTATTTCTATTCCTTTTGGAAGTTCGCCTTTCAGCTTTGAGCTCATTTTCGCAGCGAGTAGAACTTTCCAACCCTCTATGAAGAACCTCTTGGCCATTAAAGGTGCATTACCTCCGATGTTCCATTTTGTATCTTCGAGTTTCAGGGCCTTGTCTACTAGCTCATCATACAGTTTGGCATTTGACATGAATCGTCTGAAAGTGTTAAATGAATATAAAAAATATAAATGGCATGCTAACCAAAGTCATATAATTTTTTATGGCAACAGAAAATATGTGTGATAAGTTTTGTAGAAAGTACTTATGTTAATTCTATGATAAATCACAAATAACCTTACGGGTCATTTACAAGGAATTTTTGCATGTCATTCAAATGTGTCAGTGAAAGTGGTTAATATTCAAACGAATAAAATTACATAAACTTACTCAGCGGCTGCACCATGCTTGAAAAAATATGTGAAACTCTTCAGGAACTCGTCCATGTTCGTTATTTCATTGAAATGTTCCGGTATACCTCTCAGCTGTCGGTAGTCGAGGAGAGAGGTCGCGTTGACGAACAGGTCTTGACAAGCGCCGTAACCTAGAGCCACTCTGGGTTGGAGACTTCCCGTTCCCACTCTGCTATCACTCTCCAAAAACAGCAGATGCTCCTTAACTGACGACAATCTCGCGTCTCCTATCTCATTTTTACGATAATACACCGCGTAGAACACGGCACAAAAAGACAAAATTGTACCCAATTTCAAAGGTGCACTGGCCATTTTTATGTATTAAACTAGATTAAATTGAATATTTACTGGAATGATTGGGTTAATTTACTTCATAAGAGATCCACGTCACCTCATTTTAAGTGCTGTTTAAATAATAATGTGTTAATAGCGTTTGAAACGAATAGTAAACCTCACACCAGCCATTTGATGACTGACATTACTGACAATCGCTGGCCGTGCCGTGGTGAAAATGTCACTGTCAGCTGTGCCTGTCTGTCAAAATAAGACCAGTGCTGCCATCACCAAAAAAATTAACCTTAATTTAATAAAAAACATTTTTAAAAGGTTTCAGTGGTTTCAACATGGGTTTCAAAAAAGGACGTTCATTGAATATATTATTTATTTATGTGAATTACCTCTTATCCTTCATCCAGAACCTATTTTGATAATTCTTCTTTCTTTCGTTGTCTGGTCTCATGTTGAGCGACATCTGATAAATAGTTTTAGAGTTATCACCATTTAGTAGAGTTTGAAGTTAGTTTCTTTTGTAAAAAAATCATTTATAAGGTTATTTTTTATCCGAAAGCTAGTACTCGTGCTCGTCATGTGGTCCCTTATAAAGTAACATCTGACGAGTAAGGTTTGATTTATCTCTACTTGTCGATGTTTAGTCTGTTTTTTCTTTGTAAAATCATTGTAAAATGTTATTTTAGTTACTGTTTGCCGAAAGATCAAAGAACAATGAGACATGGAAATTTTATTAAAACCCAGTTCTTTAGATCTCGAAAATAGTGCAGGATTAATTTTTGAATGTTCGTTGTGTTGGTATTTATTTGAACATTCAAAGGGACTCTTAAGACTTTCTAAGAGATGATATTATGAAAAGAATGTAAATAAAACAGCAAAAGAATTGTAATTATTCATTTATTACATAAACACAATAATTTCAAGTTAGTAATGTTTGTGTACTTAAACATTTAATTCTAATTTATAGCACAGTATTAAGTGATTCAAAATGATCTTATGGGAAATTAGTACATTTTAAGCAAACGTACATCAGTCATCCAGATATTCAAAAGGTTCTGGAGGCTCAGGCTCCTTCTCTTCTTCCGTTTTTGGACCAAAGGCCGCAACAGGTTCAACTAGAACTTGTTCGTCGTCCCCAGCATGATTGAGCATCACAATACCACCAATTGTAATATCTTTCAAGGGCGTAAATCCAGAGCCTTCTGCAATGCTAATGTTCTTCAGTTGTTGCCTCATTACTCTAGCAGGGTTGCTGAGGATTTCAAAGTTGGGTTCTGGTTCTTTCTTCTCTTTAGCCTCTTTTTCGCCCTCACCGTCCTTTTCTTCCTTCTTCCCATCTTTGGAAGAACTAGAATCTTTATCGGATTTGCCGTGGACTGTAATATTCGGATTAGGCGATTTCGATGGCTTCTTTTCCTCTTCGTCAACATCCATCTTCGATGTCAATGCTGAGAGAACGCTACTCGCAGATCCATCAGTGCCGTGAGCGCGTCTACGTGCCCTCGCTGCGGCAATACTCAGTACTGCAGTAGTAACTCGTTCTCTTTCCTCGCGTTTCTTTTCCTCCAGAGGTGCTGGATATGCGTACAGGGATGGCTTAGAGTTCGATTTGATGTCCAATTGCGGCATTTTCAAATCCGAGTTTAGAGCAATAATACAAGTCGGCGTAAACGCCAAAGAGAGACAATGAGCAAGAGGGAACCAGTACCAATATTGGGTAAAGACCAACATGCCTACAACCGCAAGCATATTCATGTGCCCAGTCCTGTTTTGTAGGGAAACAGTCACGTTGCGTCCACCGGCGTCAATGATTCCCTGAGCCAAAATGGCACCGAATTTCGCCATCACATCCTCATGCTTATTTGAGATTACTTGTGCGTAAAGTTGGCGGAAGTATGTCACCTTTGGGCATAATGCTTCTGTTTGCTGTATCAAAATCATAGCAGACGCAATTAGAGCTCCTTGCCTTACAAAATTAACGGGGTCGAATTTCACCATTGGCTCCAATAAGCCGATCGCCTCTCGATTTCCTGTGCCGGCACATGCTATACCGAGCGCCATTGCGGCACCATAACGGACGTGAGGATTATACGATTCAGCCAACAAAGAAACCACTGAAGGGCATTGCTCAGGCGTTCTGAACAATAAAAATCCAAGAGCAGTAACCGCTGCCCTTCGCACATCATCATTGACATCGGAGACGGCGACATGAAGTAATGTACGAATAGAATCATTGTTACCGGTACCGCAGTACGCAGTAGCAATAGTATAACAACCAGCGCGCCGCAACAAAGGATCCTTGTCTCTTAATAATTGCTGAACAAGGACATCAGCTTCTTCAAGTCTTCCATACATGGTGAAAGAGATACCAACGGCCAAGCCTCGCAGGATTTTTTCGTGTTGCGTTTCTTGTGCGTAGGCAACCATGTCTTCAATAGCGGCTGCATGCCTGGATCCTAACATCACCATGCCCATCGCTATACCAGCCGCTTCGCCCGTCACGGCGTCGTCCTGATATAGGTTAAACTTAAGCTGTTCATAGACATCTTGTCTGTGGGTACCCATTGCTGCCAAACCTAGACCCAGACATCCACCATGACGTACCATTTCATTTTGAGCATCTTTTAACTGGGTTAGAAGATAGTCAATGATATTGGCACCATGATTGGCGTGAATTAGGCCTAAAGCATAAAGGCCACCTCCCTCAGAGTAACCTGATGAAGGACCTGCTTCTTTAGGTAAATAAGACTGCATAAGAGCCAAGGATTCATTTTCGTGGCCCCTATGGATAACACCTAGTGAAGCCGTAACAGTCAGTTTCGCCCAATTAGTAGCTCTTGCTAGCCACTCTAAATTATCCCTTAAAAATTGATCACTGGTTGTTCCAGCATGCATAAACGCATTTGCAATTACTGTTGCTGTGTGGCATATAGACACCCTTATTGCATCCTTAGTATTTTTTAATATAAGCATATCAGCGTGGTTCGATCGTATTAAGAATTGTAATTGTAAACCTATTGATACATCTCCTCCAAGTATTGATATTAGTTTTTCTACCCTTTTTTGATGTTCCTTTTCTTCATCATTTAGACTTTCAATGTCTCTTTCAGGTTTCTTGCCTTCTTCAGGTGTAGGCTGGTCTACTTCCATTGAAGTTTCAGGGAATGGTCCACCCTGAGGCTGAGGTTTCCCGCCCAGGGCACTTGGTATTGGTGCTGTTATTCTAAGTGCCTGTAATACCCTACCTAAAAACTGTTGTGTAGCTGAATCATACAAATCAAAGGCAATTTGATAAGCCATAAGGACAGATTCTTGAGGTCCATGTGTTAATTTATCAAGAATCTCTGCAACGGAGATGGGATCTTCAAGGAATATGAGGCACTGGCACATGTTAACATAATCTGGTATGTTCAGGCCCCGATACAGACCAACTAGAGACCTCAATACAGTACAGCGAAAGCCTCGGTTTTGTAGAAGACTCATAGCCACAGTAAAGGCATATTGTAGCATTCCTGAAACAAAGGAACAAAATAGATGAATATTAATTATAGGCAGGCAATATTATAGTGACTGAATTTTCTGTTGTTCTATATAAATCTAGATTCCAACTTATTTACGTTTTTTTTTTGAGTTAACCAAAATATAATTTGGGATGTAGGGTCGCTACAAGGTCACAAGTACAAATTGCATCCAAAGTTACAGTCTTGATCATTTGAAATAATATTTATGCAATATTTGTTTTGTTAAGACAACAATTATTTTAAGAGGTAGAACTATAATTTAAATAGTATGAAATATTTTAAAATAATGAACCAGCATTAACCAGGTGCTAAATAAAGGAAATAAAAGCTGCTAATATTATAATAATCACATAACTTAAACTACTTCACTTAAACTATGTTACTATATATAATAATTTCAATAACCATGTTGAAATCCATAGAATTATTGCTTTTATTTCGACTATGCTATGTGATATAGAGAAAAGGACATTCCTAGAAAATAATTTTGCTAGATTAGTCCACAGTGGAATACACCATGAAGAGAAGGTATAAACTTTGACTCAAGAATGGACAAAGACATTGTTACATACGAAAAATCTAGCATGCCAAAATACCTTACTCATTGGCACGTTTATAAAACGTAATTTGTTATCAGTTAGTTTACACATATGAAATACATAAGAGGACAAAGCAAAAACAACTGTGTAGCTGTTGTTAACATAGAAATATTTGGTTTACGTTAGATAAATAAAGAAGCTAACCTGGAATATCATCAGATTTCATGATGGACTCCTCAAAGATATCCATACGGCGGGTCTCCAGAGCCAAACCCAGCGCCTGTCTGTACTGGCCATCTTCAAGGCATCGTTGGAACATCCGATTCACGATGGCTTCCAAACGCGGATCAATGGTTTCGGAAGAGTGATCAATAAACAGTGCCTTCCGTTTTTCAGTATAGAAGTCAATAGCCTTAGCAATCGTCGTATCCACATACTCGTTCCTAGCGTTCACGTCGAATAGGTCACCAGCACCCAAAGCGTAAGTCAACGAGTCCTCGAAGGCACCCAAATGATAATACACTTTGCTGGCGACCAAAGCAGCGAGCTGATGCTGCGAAAACACTTTATCTTCGTGCAAAATCTCAATCTTCTCTATCGATTCTGATATCTCCGGCCAAAATTCGTCGACGATGTTGTCCAACCTTTTCAAAGCGAATTCTTTCACTTCATGCATAGGCTCATCCAGCAGGGATATTATCCCTGCTGCTGAAGTAATATTCATCTTGGCAAATTGAAAGTTTAAATCTTCAACTAAATGTTATAGGTACTATCTATTACGATTTTCACTTTGTGGAACGAGCACAAATCAATTTCGATTTTTGAGTTCACGTATTTCACGATGATTTGACAAATTTGTTGTGTTCATAGACTATAGAAAAAACTAAAAAAGGGAACAGCACCTCTATGAACAGCACAGAGTTCGCAATGTAAGCCACAGAACCACAACAGAACGCTTATTTGTCACAAACATCACAAAAAGCTGAAGAGAAGAGAATAAAAAGAACATAATATTAATAATTCAATTGAATTTTTAACTTTTAGATATATTTTAAGTCTTTAGCTGAGTGAGACCTGAGTATATTTTTCCCCTTTGGTATAATTTTACCTATTTACCCCATTGATCTATCTTAATATATAAAATTCTCGTGTCACAATGTTGGTTACCTTACACCTCTGAAACGGCTTTACCGATTTTTATCAAATTTTATATGCTTATTCAGTAGGTCTGAGAATCGGCTACTATCTATTTTTCATACCTCTAAGTGATAAGGGTTGTTCACCCTTAACATTTTTTCGCAAATAACGTTTGCCGGGTCAGCTAGTTTCCTATAGGAATTTACGCCCGCTTGTTACGCCAACTATAGGTTGACCAGAATTATAAAAAACCTCGCCATATTGCGGTAAGCTCATGGAACTAATTTATTTTACTGGCAACGCTTACTTTCTAAACGTCACTTGTAAACTGCTTGTCAGTGTGCTTGTCAGCGAGTTAAATGTCATTTATGTCATTGTTTTATTATTTTCACAGCATATTGTTTGCGAAAATGCCGAAAACTATTCATAGTCGTGAAAGAAAAGTGGTTTTCTATGTGCTAAAATAAACTTTCCTATATTAATATGATTTATTCCTATAAAAACATTTCCGATTCCGACTTAGTTGTCAAAATGACAATAATAACATGAGCGTATATAATGTTCCTTGGTTACTATCATAGATCATACACTATAGTTACTGTTGCCTGTGCTGTTGCCATAAAAAAGAAAACTTTAGCGCCCTCATGACAGGTTTTTTATTTTCCTGGTCAAGCAATACCTACCTAATCATAGAGATAGGAATATCCTAATGGACTCGCCAACTCCCATAGATAGAGATAGGAATACCAACTCCACATTGGAGAAAAAGTATGTTTGTGAATGTTGTCCCAAGATGTTGTCATCTGTGGCTGTCATTGTCAATGTCAACTTTCTGTCACCGTCAATGCCGACAATTAATGTCAAGTCAAATACAAAAAATACAAATAGGCAGCGTTCCCAAACCTCCCGATTTTACGGGAGATCTCCTGATTTTGTACCTCATCTCCCGATCTCCCGATATGCAATAATTTTCTCCCGATATTTGAAAAAATAGGTTCGAAGTCTATTTTTAACCTAAATAATAAAGAAAACACCCATTTCACTAAACAAAATGAAGGAATACTAATGGGGGCTTTACGTTATACAATTTGCAGAGCGCTAACTCAGTGCACTAACTAGTGTTTTCATACATTACGCTGCACTAGTTACTGTCTAACTGCCTTTACACTATGCGATTTTAGCACGCTAGCTCAGTAGCGCTCTGCAAATTGTATAATGTAAAGCCCCATTAGGTACTTATTATGAGTACCTATCTCTCAGAGTACTTCCTCTCCACAAGTTTAGTACCTACGAGCAATAAAACGATTGTTCGTACTTGTGATCATCATTTAAGCTACCTAACACCCACCTAAGCGAGGTACATACATGAGCTTAACTTCCGTTTAATGGCTATTTTGTGGTTGGTACGATTAAATTTTTTTTATGGAAATAGATTATAATTATAGTTAATAGTATTATTAATTATTCTAAGGCGCACCAATACGGTTAACGCTATGTCAACTTTCTGTAACCTATAAAAATAATATAATAAATTGATTGTGATAATTATTATGTCTTTGCTGTTTTATCTCCCGTATTCTCCCGATTTTCAAAGCGTAGTTCTACCGTATTTTAAATTTTTCGTTTGGTAACACTGCAAATAGGCATCTGATCTGAGATTTTTGTATCACAAGTATTTTATTTAATTAAATTAAATAATTCTCTTCTTCTGTTCTTTGAATACATAATCTACTTAGTGTGCTTGATTTTATGCAGTTTTCATTTAATTACGTAAAACGTCCCTTCAATATTTTCTGTATTATTTAAAAAATTTGCAAATTTGTGGTTGAAAAGTTTAATATTTTGAAATGTGCGGGAATGCTGAGATATTTCCAAAATAATAACTGGTTGTATACAATTTAAACATCTAAATAATACTGAATACCTTGATATTAAAATGGATTTTAGTTCTCTTAATCCAGCTACTTCAAATGCACTCAATGTCGCAGCAAGAAATAATGATGTAGCAACAGTGAAACGGTTGCTTACTAAAATGAATCCAAACTGCATAGACAACAGGGGCTGGACCTGTCTACACGATGCTGCAGCTAACGACAGCTATGAATGCATGATGTTGATATTAAATCATCCGGATTGCAGACCGCTGGCTGAGTCTCATGAAGGCCACACAGCACTATACCTTGCTTGTCGATATTCTAAATCCCTCCGCACTATTCAAGCTTTGCTCGAACGCGTACCAGACATAGCAAACTATGGCAGTACAGAACAAATTACTCCATTACATATTGCAAGTCGTCAAGGGAGAATTGATTGCATGGAACTGCTAATTAAGTATGGAGCCATGGTCAATGTACAAGACTTTGATGGTGACACACCCCTACACGATGCTGCAGGATCCACTCAACCAGAAGCTGTCAATCTCTTACTTCATGCTGGAGCTGATCCGGAGATCAAGAATGAGGCTAGCTACACAGCCTTCCATCTTGCAAGTTATAAAGGATGCATAAAATCTGTGCAATACTTGGTACCCTTTATTACTGCCATTAATACGGTTACTGGCAATGGCGACACTGCCTTGAATTTGGCAACAATAGGAAGTGATGAGAAGATTGTGAAATATTTGCTGGAACATGGTGCCGACCCTAATGTACAGAACTGGCATGGTGACATCGCCATATCCTCTGCAATAAAAATGGAAGATCCTAATCTATTTAAAATCCTTATAAATGTTACAGATCTAAATAAATTAAATAAAGAAATTGTCATGTTGGCCTGTAAACCCAATTATTTCAATTATGAGATAGTCAGCTTATTATTAACTCATTTGGGCCAAGAATTTTTTGAGTATTATGAACCATTTTTAAAAGCATTACCTACTGTTGGTAAATATAAGCTGTGCTACTTAGTGCATGCCCCACTAAACACATACTTCAATATCTGTGAATATGTATACAAATGTTCTCCTGATAAATTTAGGGATTTATTTTATTTATTTCTAATGAAAGGCCTCTCTACCAATGCATTAATACCAGAGGAATGTCCACCGTTAGTTTTCATACAGTTGCGTTCACATGAAACTTGCTTTGAAGAGGTAAATATTGTGCAAATATCAATCGCTAACAATTCTGTCTGAATTATTCTAAAACTGGTATATAATTTGTTCCAGGTTTTCAAAATACTCATGGAGCATGGTTGTAATGTTGATTACTGCAGTTCTCCAACGTGCACAACTGAAGATATGTGTATACCTGATGCCTTCTTGATGTCCTTGCAATGTGATCCGAGTACTACACCTATTATGTTGCCGTTCAGCTTACAATGTGATCCAGACCTTCTATTGAAGTTTGCTCACAAAAATAGATTCATATATAGGATCCAGCCAAAAGTAAGTTCCTTGTACTGATTTAATCCTACTTCTCTTGACATAGCAGTGATAGCAGACTGGATTAGGACCTTATTCAGAACCTGCTTTAGCCTGCATCTCTAATTGCAAAAACTGTGAATAAGAAATTAATTACCCTTTGTTTCTGTGAAGGAAACATTATGATAATAATGTACCTATAAAATTTCATTATGTAGTGCATATTCTAAGGGTATTGTGTATCCTATAAACCCTTGACGCTGGTTAAACATTTGCATTCAAATAAATTAATTATTGGCTTCTTTCCAGGTACAAGAAACATTATTGTCTATGACTGGACTTGAGAACACTAAGATACCAGCAGAATCTATTCCCAATACTATTTTCCCATTGAAGCATTTATCTCGATTGAAAATAAGATATGTGCTTAGGAAGAGGAAAGGAATTGAAAAGTCTTCAAGACAATTCTTCAAGACTTTAGACGAGATCAAATTGCCGCGGATGTTAAAAAATTACTTACGTTACCATTAGGATTCAATGAACCATGTGTGACGTATATAAACAATAGGTACCAACTAATTTATTTTTTTCTCACAAATTTTAATAAGTCATTCACCTTTACAAGGATTGCAAGTCCGAAGTTATTATACAATAACTTTTTAATTTTACTTAACTGATAAAAATTCAGTTCTTAGTAATCAATTTATAAGAATTCCATCGAATTCCGACGAGTCGCATGGTAAAAAAGTCCAATACTTAGCTCTTGGGTTGATTACTGGATTGTATTAAAAGGAGTAATTGACAGATTAGCGTTAAGATGAATGTTACGTGTATAGTCCTACAAGCATCTTTTGGCGCGTGGGTGACAGAGACAGCGCCTGACCGTTTGCCTTACCTGTAAGGCGCTGTCTTAGTCATCCACGCGCCAAAAGATCCTTGTACGACAAACTAAAATGGGCGGCTGAAGTATTGACATTTTATTGTATGGTCCAATAATTGCAATGGAGTGCAAATGAAAAATTGAATGGTGCATTTTGAATAAGGCTTTACTAAAATCGTAAGAGGGCACACTGTAATCAACCAGGGATGAATACAATAGGTATCTGGTATTTCTTTCTGACGACCCCTTAACCTGCTTGGTAGCAGAGCTTCGTAGTGATCGCAACAGTGAAACGAGGGTTCCCTAGTTCGAATCCCGGTCAGAGCAGATATTTACGTTACAGGCATTAAAGTAATATTAAAACTTATCGCGGACTTGTATAAATATTATTGTGATACGGGTATTTACGATTATGTATTTCGTACGCGTACAATCACACATCGTGAAAAAAATTAAAACTAAATGTTTGTTCTCAAGTCATGGGTACAATGCCACAAACTTATCTGACCCAGTAAGGGAGGCGCTACTGTCTTTGTCAATGTCTGACAACAGTATAACATTTGCATTCGTTCCAATTTTGGCCACCGGGTCAGATAAGTTTGTGGCACTGTAGTGATAACGAGTTGTGTGTTGTTTATCCCTCGGAACATAGTGACCTATTGCCATTGAGGTACTTTTTTTTTTGTTATCGAGGGGGAAACCTTCAAAAGGTACCCGGTGCCGTGGGAGCGACACAGGGTTATGTGGGATTTTTACCCACTAAAACCCCCCCAGTGGCCTACCTCAGCGCTTGTGGAGAACTCCGGGATCTCCAAAAGGAACACAACCGGAGTCCGCCGAGCGCGGCGCCCTTGTGTCCGGGCTCTGCCCGCGAGAGACTAAATGCCCCATCGCTAGCCTTCCAACGGTATGCGGCCACACATACCGTCGTCCTTCCCGGGGTTGCTGATGGACGGTTCGAGCTCCCACTCTAGCCGCCCACAACCCCGGAAGCCCCCTTTTAGTCGCCTCTTACGACAGGCAGGGGATACCGAAGCTCGTATTCTGGTCCCGAGCTACAGGGACAACCATTGAGGTACTTAGTACATAGTGTCTCAATGCCTATTGCAGTGGAATAGATGTTGGTCTTTATTTATTGATTTGTTCTGTTTCCGAATTTATTATGTCCCATTGATATTGTTATGATATAAATCACTCAAAAATGATACCAGTATTGCTTGAATTGTTTCATTTGAATGTAGGTGGTATTGTGTATTTATCCTATTTCAGAAAGGTATGAATTTTGTAAATATTACGTAAGGTTTTTGTTTAAAAGTCGAAGCAAATTAAATTTGTTCTTATTTTTAGGGTTTTTATAGTGTTTCAAGTTGAATTGGAAATTGAGCAACCTTTAAATAAATATATAGCTATCAAATAGGTAAGTATTATGTACCGAATTCTATTCATTCTAATATTAAAACTGTAAGTAACAGGGCCAAAATTACACTGGATTTTTTTTTTGGTCGGCCTGTCTATACAATAATGTATGTATGTGTATGTAAATATGTACTTACCTATTTTTCTGCTGTTTAGGCGTATGATTAGAAATGCTATTAAGCTAATAACACCGATTTATAATACCTATGTTGTATTAAGCTGATTGCCTTTCGTTTTCTGCATTCACTTAACTAAGATATGTACATAATGATAATGTAATTACTCGTGATTTATAATTTTGATCTCAAGGGTAAAAAAATAATTTAGGTATCGTAAGACTCAGTTCTTTAGTTTTATTTTTGAAATAAATGTTAAAAATTATCATAATCTTTTACTTTACTAATTTATCCTACATTCAAGCAACTTTAAGTGAGGCTTTCATACAACAGACCAGATTGTTTTGGCGTTTTTATACATAATGGTACGGAACCCTTCGTGCGCGAGTCCGACTCACACTTGGCCGGTTTATTTATTTATACCAATTTTTACTGATTATATCCGCGAAGTTCATATGATCATAGGTACGAGGTAGGTACCTTCTTCCCAGATAGCTATGAATGAACATAAATTAGAAGCAAGCAAGCCTATCAATATCAAGGCATACTTAATCTGTGTTTAAAAAAAATCTGTTGAGACTAAACTTGTTTGGCGAAGAGAAGGTGATGAAAGAAAAATTGATTAAAAATAACCATGAAGACTTTCGGTAGGCAAGCTATCCTATGCGTGTTTAAAAATCAATTATATTTCGTCCAAAATCCAAAATAGGTCTCTTCTGATTATGCTAAGGTCGATCTTTCACGTATCTTTTGCTAAAAAGATTAATGCTCAATTGTTAACAATTATAATAATGTTTGTTTTAATGTGGTTTATTTGTAAGGCAAACGTAATTAATTATAAAAAAAACAGTGATAGTAGATCAATGAAATTTTCAGCATGGCAACATAAAATTAATTATGAAGCAGAATGATATTCTGTGAATATCTAGCTCCGCAATGTGCCAAACAGCCAAATGTCACGTCGTGGTTCTGCGTTGTCATTTGCTGTCAAAGTTTACGTCGCTAAATCACAAATCACAACTATCACAAGTGTCACATAGCTTATACGTAGCAGGAAACATCTGTTAATATTACATTGTATTCTAGAAAAATTGTTTTATTGATTTAAAAAAATGTTGGATCTTTTTAGCATTTTCAGCAAAGGGGGGATTGTGCTGTGGTGTTTTCAGAGCACGAGTGATATTTTTTCGCCGTCTGTGAATGCGTTGATACGGAGTGTTATTCTACAAGTAAGTTCATTGACAAACAGCAGGCCTTGATAATGTTTTTAAATTTACATTATGGAAACTTGAAAAGCTCAAACTATATAATATCTTACTCACATAACTTGCATCTTAGTATATGATATAAAATAATTTAAAAAATAGATGTAAATGGCTATGAGTTTATAAGTAATTTCAACATTGGATTCATGAAGAGAAGGCCTGGGTTCGATATATTGTCACTTGCTTCGATGAACGAAGGAAGGACCTACAAGGTAGAATGTGACCTTTTTCAGAAAAGAGGGTTTGGGGAAGGAAGGATCAAAGAATTCTGCATGATATTCATAAACGACATTAAAAGTATACAAGAACTGTCAATCCACACTGAGCTCGTATGGTGGTCTGTACCCCTCATATTTTCAAGGAAGATTCAATAGTACTGCTATTGCAATGATGACCATGCTAATATTTATGTTCTGAGACTTTGTATCAATGTTTTATTATAGGAACGTTCCGGTAACAACTCCTTCAACCATAACTCGTTGACACTCCAGTATAAGCTGGACAATGAGTTTGAGTTGGTTTTTGTGGTGGCATATCAGCGCATCCTCCAGCTATCCTATGTGGACAAGTTCCTCAATGATGTACACTTGGAGTTCAGGGATAAGTACAAGAATGAACTACAAAGTGGTCGGCATATCATGGACTTCGAGTTCAAAGCGTCATATGACAACATCCTCAAGTTGTGTGAACAGTGGGGTGAGTATTCATTTTTAAAAGGTTAACATATTTATGTATTTTGTAATTTTGTATATTTGTATAATGCCTCATTATACTTGTTAATGAGAAGCTCTGTGGCGTAACTGTTATAGTAAAATGTTAAATAAGAATAATGGAAATGTTACAGTTACATGTAAATTAAAATTCTTATGTAACTTTGGTATGAGCAAAATTTGAATGTTTTACCCTTAACTTATAGATCAGTTTACAAGTTACTTATTCAGATATAAGTAATTTCTTAGGAGTTCTACTTTGAAAGTTATTAACACAATAAATGCACTTTGGTAATAGATAAATGATGTTTTACTAAGTTTTATTTTATCGCTATATTAGGTGTAATACCTATACATCTGAACATTTATAAGACTGCAATGACTCTTAGTCTTCAAATATTTTTATTACACAAACACTATTGCAGTGCTTTCTATGAGTTACAACATCAATATTATGTCTCCATTTTTCCTTCTTCATGTCATTACTTTGCAATGTAGATAGGTATATATTACTTAGGACTTACACAATTAACTGAATTGTTGTAATGATTTTTAATTGTCACAATCTTTATTAAATAATTTTAATTTTTTCATAATTCCTAACTATAAAATGTTAAGATGGTTTGCAAAATGATTTAAATGATATTATTTAAGTAATTTTCCTTGTTGGGCACTAATAAGGAAAACAGAACAAGTGGATTGGTTCTTAGAATCAGATAATGGTGTTTGAATTATGCATATTTGTAAACTTGAGTTACTGTTGCTCTTCTGTTCCAAACACATTCACATAATAAATACATGTCTTTTACTGTCTTGCCTGACTACTTTCTGAACAATGTGTTTATGAGGCAAAGGTTCTTACGTATGATAAAATAACATAGTACTGTAGATGAAGTTATAAATAAGTAACATTATATAACATAAATAACAATATCTATATGTATGCATTTCTTCTTGGCACTCCTTTACTGCTTCATTGTAAGCCTTGGATCTCCTCTTTCAACTTGACCAACCAGGCTGGCTTCTCAGACTTTGCATTGGTAGAATTCACAAAGTTTTCTCCCAACAAGTGATAGTAATTTATTTCTGCATACAATTTTTACAAATAAAGATAAAGATTTCTAACCCCTTGTTAAGGAATCTAATCTTCAAATAACTTGACAATCATTGCTATTAGCATATAGTGTTCCAGGCCAGTTCATTATAAATTCAAGTTTAAACTTATTCAAATTATTGTATATCTATAAGTATGTTAGGTTTTATTAATTTAATCAAGTTCGTTTTTTTACACCCACAGACTTGTGATTAAAAACAATATAATGTAAATACTAAAGTAGATAATTAATTAAATTTTATAAAATAAGATTATGCATAGCCCTATTCTCTCTTATTTACAGCGAAGTCACAAGCTAAGATTCCAAAACAAATGAGGACTTTTGAAGATTCCCTCAAGTCTAAAAAAACAGTAGCATCTATGATTGAAAGGAAAGGAGAGGAGAAGAGCAAAAAATCAGGTAAGAGCCCAATCACTGAAATATTATCTTAGGGTCAGCTCCCACCGAGACGCGACGCGACGCAACGCTGCGCGCAGTCTTTCAAAGAGCGGCTCAAAATAGAACTTTATTTTCTACACGAAAAGATACACATTTCATTGTGACAATTCAGAATACGTTGCTTCATGCAGCGCTGCGTCTAGTGACGCCTCGCGGCGCAGCGCGGTGCAGCGCGGTGCATCGCTACGCAGCCGTGCATCGTCGGTACGCGCGGCGTGCAAGATTGCCTACTTTTACGATGCACCTCGCAACATTGAGATGCGTCTCGCGGCGACGCGCGGCGCAGCTCGAAATCACTGGCCTCTTCCAGTATCGTTGCGTCGCGTCGCGTCTCGGTGTGAGCTGACCCTTACAGAGACTCTTCCCAAAGAAATAACAAAAGATATACATGCTCAAAAGCATAAATACTCATAGTGTTTTCATTCGAGGGTCCATATGTGGCTTGTGGTAAGGACAAGTGAGACACTACAAACACCCACATTGGGAGGAAAATCATTTATCAACCACATGCACATTTTCTGGCAATTGAACCTGGTTCTTAGCTTTCACCAACTGAAGAATGTCATTACAGTCTTTTAACCAACATTAGATGAATAATATAATGACATAAGCATTTTTAGTAGATATTCCAACAAATTTTAATGATGACTTCCAATTCAGACTTTATAAAACTTTCAGTGAAAATAGTGGAAACCAAGAACATACCGAACGGTGTGGAGGAAGAGCCGGAGCCGGAGGACGACATTGTTGCCGCGAACCGCGCCAGGCTGGCGCAGAAACTCGCCTCCAAGGGGAAGAAGGAGACTAAGTAAGCATTTATGTATTTTAAAGTTAAAGATATGTCGGACAAGTCAATTTGTATTGAATCTTAAAATATAGCCAATATTACATATGGATTGTCTAGTTTTTGGGAAATAATAAGGTTTAAACCCTATTACATATAGATAACAGTTTATGTAATAAATTAACAAAAGAAAGATTAACGAAAAAAATCAAATAAATGATTACTTATTAGAAAATAATCCTATTATAAGTTTTATTGACAGAAAATTAGCAGAGCATGGCAATATCGTACATATATACTGTATTGTATTTAGTTATAGCGGCAAAATTTTCGATGTTGTAGGAAGTCCCCCAAGAGCCCCAAGGTGGTGGACCGCACGAAAAAGCCCCGCGTGTGGGAGCTGGGCGGCGGGACCCGCGATTTACCATCTTTGGATTTCGGCACCGACAAGGAAACCGACGTGGACATCACGGCTGACACTCAGGTAGTTATACATTTTTTTACTGTTAAATTCTCTGAAACCTGCAGTCCTTAACTTAGGCAAGAGGGTACTAGCTGCCAGATTCACGCAAAGAATAATAAGAGTAATAATATTAAGGGTGCGGTTCCAGTGACGCGGAGCGGAGCGGAGCTGTGCGCGATTCACCAATCACATGGTTTGAAATTCATATCTCATTGTGCCTCGTGTGGATTTCAAACCATGTGATTGGTGAAGCGCGCACAGCTCCGCTCCGCTCCGCGTCACTGGAACTGCACCCTAAAGGCTTAATTATTACTTATTGTAATAAACAATGCACTGAGGTTGTATAGTCATTTATTTATCAGATCACATACGGGAACAGTACAAAGTTTATAGAAGAAAAGGGAATCAGGTTCTGTTGCGATACAGCGCGCGAGTCGCGACCGGGTGTACGTGCTTTCTTAACTTTCTCGCTCCGCGGGCACCGGCGCACTGGCGCGATAATATGGCCGCTCGCTAGCAACGTCGCGCGTCCTTGGAAGAAACGATATTAGGCTGCGCTTACAGTGGCGCTATATTATTTTAATTTATGCAGCAAATGCAAGGCCCTTATATTATGCAGCTGGCTTCGGTTAGAGATCAATATTCTAGATTGCCCAAATACAAACAATATACATTATTAACTACAATTAGTATATATGTACACATCTATCCAGATAAATCCTACTAATATTATAAATGCGAAAGTTTGTAAGGATGTATGTGTGTGTGTGTGTGTGTGTGTGTGTGTGTGTGTGTGTGTGTGTGTGTGTGTGTGTGTGTGTGTTTATTGCTCTTTCACGCAAAAACTACTGAACGGATTTTCATGAAACTTTGCAGTAATATAGCTTAGACATCGGTATAACATAATTTGTTAAAATTTATAGAGATTTTTGAAGGGACTGGTTTCCCGAAGCGAAGCGAGGGCGGATTTACTAGTTTGATAATATTGGTAATGTATTTCAGTTGGTCGGTCAAATGACGGGTGCCATCAGGGACTTGGAAGTGGAGTCGGATGACAGCAGCAGCGAGGAGGAAATCGATCAGAGCGCGCAGCTCAGCCCCAAGAAGTCTGGCGGCATGTTTAGCATCTTCAAAGGTAATATACAATGTTGTATGGCATATAAATGTCAGCTTTCTGCCTATGTGATTAAGGTACATTTGAGATTGACGGTGGAACCTAGAAATTCTCTTAGTAAATTCTGATTATACTCGAAAAGTGTTTGTAAAAACCAAGTTCGAATGAAATTAATACCATTTTCATTTTCAATGTAAATTGAATTGTGAGTGCTACAGCTAATAAATTTGTCTTTAGCGGAGAGTGGCAATTCGATATTCTCGGCGACTCAAATATATACGCTCCAGATTTGACGTCCTGGATCTGTAGTGGTTAACCTTTGGGAGTGAGAAAACATATTCTTGGCGACTCAAGTATAGACTCTCCAGATTTATCAATCCTTTTTGTGACATCCGTTACATAACCTAATACTGGTAACGTCAGGTCTGGTGGGGTCCAAAGCCCTGTCGGAAGAGTCGATGCGGCCGGCGCTGGAGCGGCTGCGCGACCACCTCATCGCCAAGAACGTGGCCGCCGATATCGCTAATAAGCTGTGTGACTCGGTCGCCGCCAAGCTTGACGGAAAGGTATGTTATTTATTTATATGTTGACCAGGAATATAGAAAACCTCGCCATATTGCAGTAACCTCATGGAACTAATTTGTGTTACTTGCAACGCTCTAAACGTCACTCGTAAACTCGTAAATTGTCAGCAAGTTGAATGTCATGGTTTGTTTTGTTACTTTGATTGCTTATTCTATACTAAAGTTGTGTAGCATAGTACATAGTTAGACTAACGACGTTAGACTGTGTAACGACTAGTCGTGAAAGAAAAATGGGGAAAAAATGTGTGCTAAAAGAAAATTTCCTTTAAAATAACGTTTATTCCCTTAGATAACATTTCAAACTTTGTTGTCAAAATGACATGAGCGTTACTATATTATCTACTGTTGCCACGAACAAGGAAACTTTAGCGCTCTCTTCTTTAGTATGTATATGTTGAAAAAATGTAGTCACTGCCTCTCTCAGTAAAGCGCTCGTGAGGTCGACTCGAGTCTTCCGAATATAATCGTAATCTGTAATCACGATTACACGTTAACACACAATCCTATGTAATACTATAATATGTACTTGCAATTTTTTTTTTATTGAATTAAGGTAGCAAACGAGCATGCAGCACCACCCTTCCGCTGCCGCCCATGACAATTGTGACCGACTTAGAACAAGACCCAATTTAGGGACTAGGGTGGTTAGTCCAATTAGTAGATGGTGTTAGAATGTTAGTTGGTTAGTTTGTTAATAAGTGTGAGGACAGGGACTGTTAGTGATAGTTAGTCCTGTTAGTTAATATTAGTATTGTCCAGTTAGTAATGATTAGTGTGAGTCTTGTTCCAATTCGGTCACAGATGCGTTGCTACCCCTGAGGACTGAGATGGTCGCCTCTAAAAAAGTGAACCGGCTCCACACCTTCCTATCCGAAACACAATTTCTCTTAAAAACAATTATTATGACGGTAGGAATAGTACTGAGTACCTTGGCGGGCGGTGGTACTACCCCTATATAACACTTGCAGGTGCTAGGAACATTCGACAGCGTGGCGAAGACAGTCCGCGCGACGCTCACGGAGTCCCTGATCCAGATCCTGTCGCCCAAGCGCCGTGTGGACATCCTGCGGGACTGCATGCACGCCAAACAACAGGGACGGCCGTACGTCATGGCGTTTTGTGGGGTGAGGGCTTGTGTTTGATGGTTTTTAATCGACTTCAAAAAATTGGTTGTCTGTAAAGTTGGTTTACTGACGATAGTTGAACGTGACAACGTCTTAAGAAAATACTGATGGAATGGTAGCATAATCACTAATAGTCATCCTAAAGTATCTTTGATTACTTAGTTATAATTTATTTACTGTTATATTGCAGTTAAAAACCTTTATTAAATATTTTACCAAAAAGACTAGTCGTTGCATACCGTATAACGAAACATTAATCTTTAGCTAGTCTGTGCATATTATGTCATGTCAATGTGCCACAAATAAGTCAAAACAAACCTGGCTGGTTATAAATAATTTCGATAAAAAGCAAAACTAAATAGATGTCAGAGTTACATTGACAAATAATGTCATCAAAGATGGGACGCCTCAAAGCACCCTCAAAGCGAGGTATAGTAAACCCAACTTAAGACTGAAACGAAAGAGGCGCTGTCGGACGCATTTGACATTCATTTGACCAATCATTGCACACTAGTAACTGACAGATGAATGAACACAACGTACTTATGAATGACTTTTCGTTAGTTCCAATTTTTTCCATTTCAGAGTTAAGTTGGGCGGACTGTAACGCCGCATGACGTCAGATAACGCCGCATGACGTCAGATAACGGCACATAAACGTCATGTTTTTCGTGCGTGCAGCCGATATCGAATTATAAAACGTAACGTTGTCACGTCAAAAAAGAGGAGGTCCTCAATTAAGTATATTCCTATCTCTATGTCAATTCAACTGTTTTTTTGTCTAGGCGAACAGGTTTTGGTGATTCTTTTATTCGAAAGTTAGCGCGTGTCGTGTGGTTCCGTATAAATTGCATATGAGCGACATCCTAAAGGTAGTTTTTGAGCTAACTCTACTTAGAAATTTAGACGATATCTGGCGTGAACTTTTTTGAGTTATCTTTGCTAGTCGTTTATGTCGGTTATTTCTTTGTAAAAAGTTATAATTGGCGTATTAATACGCAATGACATAAAATCATCGATGTAGAATAATAATTATACTAGATGCACAATCAGTACTCGAAAAGTGTGCCCACTGAAAGTAAAGAAGGGGACACAAACACGTTAAAATTTGTATGACATTGTGTATCTAGTATTACACGTATTAGATCGGTGATTTGAATATTTTTTTATTGACCGTCAGGTGAACGGCGTGGGCAAGTCGACGAACCTGGCCAAGATCAGCTTCTGGCTGCTGGAGAACGGTCTGTCGGTGCTGGTGGCGGCGTGCGACACGTTCCGCGCCGGCGCCGTGGAGCAGCTGCGCACGCACGCGCGCCGCCTGGACGCGCTGCACGCCGGCAAGATACATCTGTACGAGAAGGGTTACGGTGTGTACTGTCTGTCAGTATGTAATATGTATGTTGCTATATGTTGGCTGTCGGTGCTGGTGGCTGGTGGCGGCGTGATACATGATATTTGCTGTATAAGAAAGGTTACAGTACGTATCCCTCACATTATACATCTGTACGAGAAGGGATACGGTAAAGACAGTAATCTGTCTGGTTGGGTTTGTATGCGTGTGTTTTTCCCATTTAAATTCGGATCCCGCGCGATTTCCAAAATACCGGGTAGATGTTTTTGGTAGAAGTTATAATCATTTTGAAGTCATTTTGAATAAATTTATTATTTATTTATGTATAATGCATGTTTGATTTGTGTCTGTGCAGGCAAAGACGCGGCGGGCATCGCGGCGGAGGCGATCAAGTACGCGCGCGACGCGCGCTATGACGTGGTGCTGATCGACACGGCGGGCCGCATGCAGGACAACGAGCCGCTCATGCGCGCACTCGCCAAGCTCATCAAGGTATGTTGTTGCTTAGCACAGCCCATCGAAACTCATTAAAGTAGCCCCTGTTCATCATCACTGCCCATCAAAACTCATCAAGGTACGCCCGTACTCATCACAACCCATCAATACTCATTAAGCTATCCCCTGTTCATCATAACAGCCCATCAAAACTCATTAAGGTATAACTTGCTCGTCATCACGATACATCAACACTCATTACGGCAGCCCCTGTTCATCATCATATCCCAACAAAACTCATTGAGCTAGTCCCTGCACATCATCAGAACCCATTAAAACTCATTAAGGTAGCACCTACTTATCATAATGATTTCATTATGACAACCCATAACTATTCAATTGCTTTGCACGGACCTCCTTTAGCATTTTCACAGGTACAGGCCATAGTATCTCAGATGTTCGGGTTTCTCCACGATATTTTCCTTCATCGAACATTAGAACGCAGTTCTCCATTTCGTGAATCCGATTTTCAAACCACTATCACTGTCGGCCTACAAATAACATAGCCTATCCGTAAAAAATATGTAATATACAAATTTCAGCTCATTATCAATCTATTTATTAACATAGAATTTAATAACATAAGTATTTCTTTGCAGGTAAACGAACCAGACCTAGTACTATTCGTGGGCGAAGCATTGGTGGGCAATGAAGCAGTGGACCAGCTAGTGAAGTTCAACCAGGCTCTCGCTGACCACAGCTCGTCATCCAACCCGCACGTCATCGATGGCATAGTGCTGACCAAGTTCGATACTATCGACGATAAGGTCGGCGCCGCTATATCGATGACGTACATCACTGGCCAGCCCATAGTGTTCGTCGGTACAGGACAGACTTACACTGATTTGAAAGCGCTTAACGCCAACGCTGTGGTTCATGCCTTGATGAAGTGATTGGTGAGTAGGGAGTATGCATGTTTTTGTTAGTGTTCAGTTTTTGAAGTTATGTTACTTATGGCGCCTGGAAGAAAACAGGTTACGTTGCTTTTTGGACACAGTCAGAAATTTATTAATATAAATACTTATTATCTAATTGTGAGTAAAACAAAATCATTTTGATCGCTTTTACCGTTACAATAAAGAATCCCTACAGTTATTTCCTGAATATGGTGTTGGTTATATATGTATTTAATATTTGAGCAATAGTACAAGCTTTATAACACGTGACGTCACATTTGTTCCTTTCTTATTTATGAGAATATTTGCAATATAAAGCAAATGCCTATTAAAAATATATCAAAAATTGAATTACATTAACAAGTACATGCATAAGCCCTATTGTCGTTATAAAATTATGGAAAACAAAGGTGATAATAACTGAAATTAGTTACAGAGGATATAATTGGTCATTGCTTTTTTAACATTGGTTTGTTAAATATATCTTTCGAACAGGTATTAATTTGATTTGGGTCTATTTTGTTATATCAGGAATGTGAAAATTTATTATGCCATATTGTTTGATAGTCGTCCGAAAATAAGTTTTTCTTGTCAATTGTTTAATCTCTGATATTCATTATTGATGATTTAAAATAATGTATGGTAGAATCATCTGGAATTTTGGGAGAATGTAATCAATTTATGTTATGTTATTATGTATTTTATTATTCAAAACACCGGTAAACACCAGACATTTTTGTTTGAACATTTTCATTTTTAAGTTTTTTCATTGTGATTATGATAATTAGGTAAAATGTGAGAAGGTGAAGGAAATAAATTTTTATTTTGGTATTATTATTTTTTTATAGTAAAGTTAGACAAAAATGTTGTTCTGATTTGTAAGTTAAACGGTTCAAGTTTAAGTTTTTGATCATTGCCATAACTATTAACATAGTTAAGAAAACAATTTTCTTTATGTTTAATGATGAAGTTGGATCTTTTCCAGCGTTTCCCAAACTTAACTAGCTGTGCAAATATTATGAGCTTTGATTTGAAAACATTAAATACCGGGATAGAATACTGCATAATTGTTAATTTATGTTAGTTTACTTAAGTAATAGATTCTTTAATTTGCATTAATGAGAACATTTACAGCTTAAATTAAAACTAATCAAATAATAAAAGAATAAATGTTTTGGGAAACACTGGTCTACTCAAACCTTTTTACTCAAATATCAAACGTACTTATAGTTTAGTCGCGTTATGAATGTAATTATGTAACCCATTTAACAGATCGTATTACATATTTAATGAAGAAACAATCAATCACGTATTTATGTATTTCTCACATATTTCGTATTTTCGCTCAAATTTCAACATATTCTTATAATACTTGGTCACTAGCAGTTGATATAATTTATATCTTTATATTGTCGCACGCTCTTCATTATTGTATTAATTAAGTAGAAAAATTACACCGTTGACTGTAATACATATTGATATAGAAACATTCCGTTCTGAGCAATATTTTATAGAATAGTATCACTTTCACATACCTACCATGTATTTCTACTTGACATAAAGGCTTTATTTTTATAGTATACAGCATAATCATCGTCACTTAATTGTCATTTATCAGCGGCTAATAAAGTCCCACTGTTGGGCTGTAGAAGTTTTTAATTTTTTTTCGGCATTATTTAAACATAATAATAATAATAATAGTTTTATACATATAACACCGTCAGTTACATATATATACGTAAAAACGCGCAAATTTCTAATTCTTCTCGCTGCGCTTCGATGTTCAATTAAAGACATATTAATATTATAATTAGGGAATTTTATTATTTAATTCCCTTTTGTACACACAATGTACATATCGTGCGCTGAGAAAACGAACTATAGTCGATACCTATCTGAGGAGATAATTTTCTTTGACTGCGCACATAAACTATTATATTATTATATTTATATCTTAAAGGCCTTATTATTAAATAATAAGTGATGTTGCCCAACGAAATTAGCGTATTTTTGTCACGTTTATATTTAAGCTTTCGAAATTTGAACTTATAATTATTGCGTTACATCGCATATACACATTTTGCACACACTTACACACAAAAATATGTGTTAAAATATAAAATTGTTATTATTGCAGTATAATATAAATATAAAGTTAATTTGATAGTTATGGAGGATTATAAGAATATTATATTGTTAACAATATTGATATGTATAGCAACTAAAATGTTTTTTGTGTTAAAGGACACGAAATTGCAATTGATTGTTTTACTTTTACAAGATTCAATGGTATTGGAAAAAATGATATTTGGAAAATAAATGACATAATATGATTAATCATTGAGTTTCTTTACATGCTTGTCCTTTTTAACAGACTTCAAAAAAAGGAGGAGGTTCTCAATTCGTCTGTATGTTTTTTGTCTTATGTGTGTTACCTCATAAATTCGTACTGGGTGAACTGATTTCGATAATTCTTTCGGCATTCGAAAGCTAATGACTGCCGTCCGATCCCATTTTATTTTGACAATAAAAAAATGCATTAAAATTGCAAAAGTTTATCTATGCAAAAGTTTGACAAGGTTGAACCGCTTGGAGAAGTCGTCAGGGCTCTTTAGCCAGCTTAGTATAAGACATTAACTATAATAATCTAAAGTCTAGTTACAGAGCATAACAACTTTTAACTGTAGATCAGTGACTAGATCAATTGAGTGTATACGAAATATATGTAGATCGGCAGATATAATAGCACTGCAGGAAACATGGCTGCTTCCTCAGGATATCCCTTTTTTGGGTACTATTGATCCTAGTTTCCAATACACTGGTAAATCAGCGATTGATGTGGGAGCGGGTATCCTGCGAGGCAGGCCATATGGAGGCGTTGCGCTGTTATGGAGGAAGAGTTTATTCAGTGATGTGTCGGAAGTACAATGTAAAAGTGTGCGTCTAACGGCAATAAAAATAAAAATATCCGATTGTGCAATCTTAGTGTTTAGCGTGTACATGCCCACAGACTCGTTAGATAATATAGCGGAATACACTGAGTGCCTCGGTGAAATAGCGGCGATTGTGCAGGAGTGTGATATAGACATGGTGTTCATCCTGGGCGACTTTAACGCACAGCCCGGGGCGCGGTTCGGTATCGAGCTTATGCAATTCTGTGTAGAACAAAAGTGGATATGCGCGGATATTGAAATACTGGGAGAAAATACGGACTCGCACACTTATGTAAGTGACGTTTATAATTCTACGAGTTGGTTGGACCACTGTGTAGTGTCGGAGGCAGGGTGGAAAGTGGTACTGGACGCTAAGATACGGTATGGTGTATATTGGTCGGACCATTATCCTTTAGATATCAAATGTAATTTTAATTTAATTAGAAATAAATATATTTGCAATAATAATATTATTAATAATAGAAATATAATATGGGGTAATATGAATGCAGAACAAATAATAATGTATAAAGAATATTGTGAACAGAATTTAAAGTACATAGAATTTCCTGAGGATATATTAGATTGTAGATTTGGATACTGTGATAATAAAAATCATAAGGTAATAATAGATAGTATTTATCACAATTTTATTAATATGTTATGCAATGCTTCAGCGTTTATAACTCGTGCTAGAAGTAGTATGGTAAAAAAGAGATATATTGTAGGATGGAATAAGCATGTACGACCCGCTCATCAGGAGGCTCGACGGAGTTTTCAGGACTGGGTTATAAATGGGAGGCCAAAAATTGGTAAAATATATAATAATATGATCAGTACAAAAAGGAAATTTAAATCTAAGTTGAAATGGTGCCAAAATAATGCGGAACAGATTAAAATGGATATAATAGCGTCACACCACAATAAAAAAGATTTTAGGCAATTTTGGAAACAGACCAGTAGTTTAAACCCTAAGTCGAGTGTTCCTGTGAGTGTGGGTGGTATCAGTGAGCCCCACAAGATAGCTGAAATGTTTAAGAACCATTTTTGGGTACAATCGCCACTAGGGTCAGTTGGGGGTGACCTAGTACATAAGAAAAGGGATCATGTGGATGGGCAGGTTGAATTCTCTGAGGAAGAGGTCGAATCGGCGATAAAGAGTTTGACGCGTGGGAAATCAGAGGGTCACGATTCGCTTAGTGTAGAACACTTGCAATATGCAGGGAGACAGGCTATAAAAATACTAACAGTATTTTTCAACATCTGTGTGCGTCACTCATTCCTGCCCGACGATTTGATGAGGACTCTGGTGGTTCCTATAGTTAAAAACCGTACAGGGGATGTTACTTCAATAACAAATTACCGACCCATATCGCTGGCCACTATAGTATCTAAGGTACTGGACAGTCTGCTTGGGACGTACCTTGATAAACACCTTAAGCTACACGATGCACAGTTTGGGTTTCGACCTGGACTGTCAACAGAAACGGCAGTGCTGAGTCTCAAGCACACTGTCCGATACTACACAGACAGAAAAACACCCATTTATGCGTGTTTTCTAGACCTCTCCAAAGCCTTCGATATGGTTTCCTATGGTAAGTTATGGGAGAAGTTATATACTGAGACTACCCTACCAGCAGATCTTATTGAGTTGTTCAAATACTGGTACGGTAACCAAAACAACATGGTAAAATGGGCGGGCTCACTGACCGAACCGTACAGGCTAGAATGTGGAGTTAGACAAGGGGGAATAACATCACCCAGCCTCTTCAGCTTGTACATGAATGGACTTATTGAGGAGCTCAGCAATGCCAAAGTAGGTTGCTCAATAGATGGTACTTTTGTGAACAATATAAGCTATGCAGATGATATGGTTTTGCTGAGCCCTTCAATCAGTGCACTTAGAAAGCTGTTGAAGATTTGTGAGAGGTATGCAGAGACTCACGGTCTCAAGTACAATGCCACCAAAAGTGAACTGCTAATATTTAGGGCGGGTACTAAAAAGTACATGACAGTACCGCCAGTTACATTAAAAGGAACACCGCTTAAAACAGTTCAGCAGTTCAAGTACTTGGGACATTGGGTCACCGAGAGTCAGCGAGACGAAGTAGATGTGGAAAGGGAGCGTAGGGCACTGTCAGTCCGTAGTAATATGTTGGTCCGCAGGTTTGCTAAGTGTAGTAAGGAGGTAAAAATTACGTTATTTAAGGCCTACTGCCAGTCGTTCTACACTAGCAGCCTGTGGATAGACTGTACTAAAAGGGCTTACAGTGTTCTACGCGTCCAATATAACAATGCATTTAGGGCGCTGATGGGGTTGCCGCGTCACTGCAGTGCCTCAGTGATGTTTGCAGTACATCGTATCGACAGCTTCCAAAGCATTATACGGAAAAGAGTTGCATCACTGTGGCGGCGCGTGCGCGGCAGCACCAACAGCATCCTGCGCACGGTATCGGAGAGATGTGATGGACCGATACTCGTGCACTGGAACACACTGCACGTCTTACCGCTCACTCGAGCTGCTAAATAGATTGAATTGGATAATTATTGTTTTTAATTAATATGTAATATAATTTTGAACTTGACGTAATTAATTAATAAATATTTATAATGTGACATAATTGAATTGATATGACTAGGATATAATAAATAATAATTAAATATAATTATAAAGGAATGCATATTTATATAACAGGTTTTACTGAATTAAATAAATAATAAAATATATTGTACTAACATTAGGTTTTAAGATTCAACTAACACTATGGATTGTAACCAAAAAATGGAGTCCGAAATAAAGATTATTATTATTATTATTATTGTAGACCTACGATACGACATAGCACAAAAAAGGATACCTACATTAGATATTTATTTCAGTGCAAGCATTAATGAGACGAGCACATGACATAATAGGCCAGTCTTTAGTTACAGGGCTAATAAAATTGTATGACCTTTCATTATGGCACTTCCTAATTACGCTACATAGTTTTATTTTTGGGGCATTTCGTTTGACCGCTGGCGGAGTGTACACAGTTTTTAAACATTTGTTGCGATAAATATTTTAGTGAAATGGAGAAATTATACGAATATGTTAAGACCACTGTCGTTACCTTTAAATTAGATAGCTGTTTTTGCGTAGCTCCTATTAGGCCAGGTTTGATGTGTATCGGGTATTTAAATATATTTATGTCGGTAAGTACTTTTTTGGCAAAGAAGCACTTTTTAAATAGATAAGTAGCTTTTGGCTAATAAAAAGGTCTTGGGTTGATTTCTTTGACTCTGATGGTTAGTCCAGTTAGTAGAATGTGTAAGAATAATATATCTCAGTTAGTTTGTTAATAAGTGTGAGGATGGGACTGTTAGTGATAGATAGATAGTCTTATTAGTTAATGTTAGTAATGCGTTGCTAGCCCTGAAGACTGTGATGGTCGCCTCTAAAAGAGTGTAACCGACTCCAAACCTTTCTATCCTATTTATTCATGGCATAATGATTGTTTACAGTTATTATTCCTCGTGGCCACAGCGGACGAGACCTTCAACCCACCACTGATGTCTGTTCAAGCGATTATATTGGAGGATCAAATCTCCAAGCCGCTTGGCATCGTGGCGTATGGAACTGAGATGGTGTTTAATGTGTTGTTGCTGGCAGGGTTATATAGGGTGCGTTGTTTATTCACAGCTACTGGTTTGTATAGTGATCCACACCAAAGATCTAGTTTTGAATTCTGTATGCACTAGGTATTTATGTGCGGTTTAAAAGTATATCTAGTATTACATAATAGTGGTGTAGGTAGGTAGTTTGCCAATCCACAATTGCGCAGAGTGGAGGCACAGATGACAATAGCCTCTAAACAAGTTATAAGAGATTTTTTTCTATGACTTTGTAGCTACACATTTTTAGGAATCAGAGTACAATGTGTGAAACGTTAATTAAAAATGTAATTTTATATGACCTGTGCGATGCTATGGTTGCCATGCTTGATCGCCGTTCAAATGTTCCTGGGTTCGATTCCTAGCGAGGCGGAAATCTGAACGATAAGAATGATAAGATTAAACCGTCGTTATCTGAGTGTGTGTTGTTCTTGGCACACACGACCCAGAGAATCCTAGTGTATGGCTATGACTGTGTCGTGTTACACAACACAGGGAATCCTAGTGTAGAGCTATGACTATGTATTATAATGTTAATCAAATATATATTTGTAGAACGACGTGACGCTACTGCGGGTGTACATATACTTCGTGGTCGGCTCCATCGTGAGCTCGGTGCTGGTGTACTCCATCGTGTTTGCGGCCATCGTGCTGCTCATACAGATCTACATAGTTCTCATACTGGGTTGGTGGCTCGGTTTTCTACTACTTTCGGTATCTACTAGTGTTGTTAGAAGGTTAAGTGTGCGGTTCATCCACACGAGACACAATGAGATGAGGATTTCAAGCCATGTGATTGGTGAATCGCGCACAGCTCTGCTCCGCTCCGCCTCAGTAAAACCGCACCCTAAGTCTGTGTCTTTCTGGATACAATAGTTTCAACTTGGTGAGGAGGAGGTTTTGTGTAGTTACGCTTTTATTAGAATTGCCAGAAGAACCACGAGAGTACCCTAGTACATTACGGCATACGGCATAAAGAGACCCCGCTCTCCCATAATGGTGCTTTTTATTCCAATGTAAGATATCTTTGAAAAACAAAAAAGAAGTAAATCTGAATAATATATTCTTCTTCTGTTTTTTTGTCCTAGTTTTCCAATGCTACGTAATCGTCCTGACAAGGAGCGTGATAGTGGAAATAAAGGAAGCCAGGGCTTCGGAGAAGAACGGCCACGTGACCCTCTATTCAGTTGTTCAGATGCCAGAAGACGGTCCGAACGAGGTCGTTAGTATTCATACTGTGGAACCTAAGCCCGCCATAGCGCATAGTACTGTCGAACCCAAGATAGCATCGGAGCGAATTATCTTAGACCGCAAAACCACAGTAGAAATTCAAGATTCAAAAAAAGAAGAACATCAAAAGACAGAGGAAGATGTACTCTCTGAAGAAAAGAAAGAAGAGCCGATAACAAAACTTGCGACTATAAAGGAACACGTGAAAGATGTTAAAGAAAAGTAAAAAATTGAATGTCGAATGTAGAGAATCTTACCATCAGTGTGTGCTAAATCTATGTGTCCATAGGTAACGAATTCTTAATTCTTAAAATGAATTGGTATCGAAGAAGTCCATAACACTCGTATAATTTAAGCATTACTCGTTGATTGCGATATCTAATAATTACGATAATGAAAATATTTATTTATATCAATTGTTTTAAAATTAAATCATAAATATAGTATGCATCTACCTACCTAATGGTAATAAAAAATCTTTATTATTTACTATTGTTGACTATTAAATTGCCCATTGGGTACGGCTGTTCTGAATATTTTATATATCCATAATCCCCACAATAAGTCACATATCAATTGTTCATAAGTATTTATTGTAAGAATTGTTGTTGATTTTTAGGGTTGGAACTTTACTTACACATAAACTGACATTTTAGTAGCTCCAGCTATTTTGGAGACAGAAACCCAAAGAAATCTACTAAACTAAACTAAGTTTTACTCATCCCAATTTGCAATAATGCCGAAAGGCTCATGCAAGTAGCGGCTGCCCTGAGTTTTAATCCTGCACGAAAATTTTTATAACTTATTTGTAAATTAATTTATCATAACATAACATCTCATAATCATGACAGATCATTATTTAAATTGACTCTATGAAATAAAACAAACTTGAAGATTTTAATCATTTAATTGAATTTCAAAATATTCTCAAATAAGTTCTAAAATAATGTTTTATCTGCCTTACAACGATTAATCATAGAATTATAATCGATTTTTTAACTGAAAATTCAACAAAACTAAGAAAAAGTCAAAGGTAACATGTCTTGTCTTGGCCATTTCTTACAAAACGAATTAATCAATATAAAAATACCCAAATCTATCTCCACAACATTATAATATAAAGTATTCTTTTACTCTAGTATACTCCGACTTTTAATTCGATTCAGTAAATTGACGTTTTCTAATGTCACTTTTCGAAATAATGTAACCAGCTTTTCAATAATAGTGTTTTCTCACACGATTAACGAACGATGTTTTGATTATTCGATTTCTCTTTTCTCAATTTATGTCTATTGTCATGTGTGTTAATAAAATATAATAAAAATCAGAGATCAATCAGGAAAGGGGCCGTCCATTAATCACGTGAGGCTTGAAAGGGGGGGGAGGGGTTCCATAAAAAATCACGAAAAATCACAAGGGGGGAGGGGGGGTAAAGTAATATATCACGTGTATTTATTTTTTCGGCAAGCGCGAGAAACTCAACGGAAAAGCGGCGTTACATATATTTATTTATTCGTCAAACGCGTACAAAATCGAAAACGGCTTGTAGTGTGGTGTGACCTTTGATTTGCCGTTGCCAGGCAACCGTCCGCCGTCGCCGGACTCAGCTTGCCAGTGTCAGTTATTTCTGTTGTTTTAACACTGGTTGCTTTTAACACTTATTATACAGGGTGGCCAAAAAGTGGTGGATCAAACGCAACGACCATTGATTATATTTAGTAATAATAATTTGAAAATAAATTTGGAAAAAACAAAAATTATGAATTTTAAACAAAAATATAATGAAGATGACACAATGAATATTAATTACTTAGGAACAAAAATTGAAGAAACTGACATCACAAAATTTTTGGGTTTACTCATAGATAAAAAATTGAAATGGAAAGACCATGTTGACCAAGTTTGCAAAAAACTAAGTAAGTTTGCTTACGCATTACGTAATCTAAGAAAAATTGTACACATTGACGTTGTCCTGACTGCCTACCATGCATATGTTGACTCAACGCTCAGGTACGGGGTAATTTTCTGGGGTAACTCCGTAGATAAAGTAAAAGCATTTAAGGCCCAAAAAATGTGTATTAGAGCAATTTATAACCTCAAGCAAAGGACATCTTGTACGGCTTATTTTAAAAGGGCAAAAATTTTGACATTACCGTGTTTATATATTTTTGAATGCGTAAAATTTGTAAAAACAAACATAGAAAAATTTCAGTTTAAAACCAGAGCGAGGCATAATGATAAAATCAATATTATTAACTGTAAAACTTGCTTATTTAAACAAAGCGTGTTCTGTATGGCCCCCCTCATATATAACAAACTACCAAAGAGCATACGAGGTATATCAGAATTGGATGGCTTTAAACAAAAAGTACATGATTTATTATTACAAAAATGTTATTATTCAATAAAGGAATTCCTTGACGACACGATCTGACATATTCACAAAACTGTTTATTTATTGTGTAATTTAATTTTAATAGTGCTAATTTTAATTTTAATAATGCTAATTTTAATTTTAATAATGTAATTTAATTTTAATTTCATATTTAATTTTATTCCAATAGTTCACTCAGTTTTAAATTTTATAATTATGATGTTTAGTTTAATTTACTTTAATCTATATTATTTTATTGTACGCCATCGCAAGGCAGGACATTAGCGATACTATTAAATGTTTGTCACCTTTCTGTACCTTATGTCCACAATAAATATGTTTGACTTTGACTTTGACCGTTTAGCTGGGGCCATTCGCTGCAAAAAACTGTTGTACAGAAGGTCTCTATCATCAACCCTTGAAAAGTTATAACTGATTTTGTACCTATCGGTCCAAGAAATGGCGTTGTGCGTAAGATGTGGCTACAATAAAACAATTAAATATTTAAGTGAGGCTTTCATACAACAGACCAGATTTTTTGGCGTTCTTATACATAATGGTACGGAACCCTTCGTGCGCGAGTCCGACTCGCACTTGGCCGATTTTTTTCCAACACAAGACATACACAGCGATACAAAGCTGTGTCTTATGAACAGACTACTCAGTTGCATCATATTAAATAAAATGATACAGGATGTGAAATTATCGAATTGTAGTAACATTTACATTGAAAAAGTTCATTTCCTTAAAAAATACAAAATCAGTTATAACTTTTCAAGGGTTGATGATAGAGACCACCTTTAGAACAGTTTTTTGCGGCGAATGGCCCCAGCTAACCGGTCGTTGCGTTTGATCCATGACTTTTTGGCCACCCTGTAGAAAATTCATGTACTGGAATATTAATTTTCTATAATTCAATTTGATGATACTTAATACTTATACCAGTATCCATACCAATATTATAAATGCGAAAATCTGTCTGTCTATCTGTCTGTGACGTTTTCACGGCTAAACCACTGGTCCGATTTGGATGAAATTCGGTTTGAAAGCGTCACACAGTCACAGATAGGCTACTTTTTTTTCAAAAATCAACCCCTAAAGCTTTGGTTTCCCAGGAAAGCGGTGCCGTCATGTAGCGACCGTAATATTACGGACGCAAGTAGACGGCCGTCTTGACGGTGATGACATGTGGAAAGTTCCACGGCCGTTTTAACACACCGTCAGTCATTTTAATAATTAATAATTCATCATAATTTAATATTTCTCCACTTTCAAGCCACCAATTCTGTTTTAGTTGACTTTTTTCTTTACTTTTTATTTTTTTGACGTTGTTCCGAAAAAAAAACACAAATACATATTAAAAATAGCTTCACCGCTATCAATAAAACGTTGACCAAACCATCGGACACCGACAAGACGGCCGTCATGCAAATGGCGGTACCGCTTTTTGACGTTACGGTGTCAGTTACCGCTCTCCAGGAAACCGCGCCATTTCGTTTACATAGACAACGTTCTAGTGACGTCATTACCGCTGTATTACGGCCGCTACATGACGGCACCGCTTTCCTAGGAAACCAAAGCTTTAGGGATTGAAATAAGGGATGAAAGTTTGTATGAAAAATATACACCGCATGAATGATTTCGATGAATTTTCCCAGAAAGATAGTTGATGACGTACCCCCTTCCCCATTTCTCCGGTTCGCGATATAGACGAATTCCACGCGGGCGAAGCCGCGGGCAAAAGCTAGTTTTATATAATTATATTTAAAAAAATGATTCTTTTGAGGTACGAAAAAATACACGTGATAAGGGCGGGGGGAGGGGGGGTAGCCTTAAATCTCACCATGTATCACCAAGGGGGAGGGGGGGTTAAAAAATGCCAAAAAAAAACATCACGTGATTAATGGACGGCCCCAAAGGTTATTGATTTAAAATTATATATAGTAAACAAAAATATTTAACACCGGTGCATGCATGCTTTTAGAACATACATGCACTAAAAGCGCTTAACAATTAAAAATCTTGGGGAAAATTGATAATTATTAATTTTTTATGTGTAGTTATTGATCCTGTAATAACTTCATACAGTATTTTAGCAATTTACTAAATTATACGAAACGATTACAATCCGATTAATATTTTTATGAAATCGAATCATTTGCGTCCAGGTTACATCACTATTTTTGTGATAATAAAGAACGGTAACACTGGAAATGTCATTTTACTGAATCGAATTAAAAGTCGGAGTATAGAAGGTTTAGTGAGATTAGATACGTGCGTCACATACGCTTCGCGTGACGTCATCATTTCTACATCACAGACCGATCGAGATTGAACCTAAGAAATGTTCATTCTCGAAACTACCTAAACACAACACTGGTTGTGTGGAATGTTAATCAATCAATCAATAGCCCAAAAAGTGGAAAACATCCCCCATAACTAAGGAGATCTAGAGCTTATTTCACCACACTGCTTAGTACGCAGTAGTCGAAGGGTTACTGGCCAGCCTAAATATCGGAAGTTTGTATGCCGTTCAAAGGTCTACGTTATGGTGCGTACAGACTATATAACAAAACATGTTATAAAACATAGTTAAATAACATGTTTTTTAATGTGGACGATATGTGTTACAAAAACAAGTTATATAACATGTTATTAGTTTTTGCAACAATGTTATATGCTATATTTTAAGAAATGACACGCATTGAATTGTTATAAAACACTGTTATACAACAATGTTATTTTACTGTGTACGGTCTTGTTACATGTATCATTGTTAGACAACAGTGTTAGATAGTGTGGACGTGTTATAAAACAGAAGTTATATAACATGTTACATAATCAGTACGCACCCTTATACCGCATATAACGTTCGCGCCAAGTTGCGAACCCACACACGACCTTCGTAAATGGTTAAGCGAATTTTTGGCATATTCGTGGTACCTACTCCTAGCTGTCAAAGTGTGACAATATTTTTAAAAATACTAAAAAACGAAGATGACACGATTTTAGTATGTACTCAAGGTAATAATTTGTTTTTTAAGAACTAAAAAAATGTATGTATATTTGCAAATTGTAGCAGTACCATTGATTTAAAACGTGTCTCGATTTTAATTTGTGGAACATTGATGTATAAGTATCTAGATGGATAATCGAATCCGCGAAGACCTGTCAAAAAAGCTGCGCCAACTATTGGCGCAGAAGTACTTTCCCGCCAATTAGTGCCGATCGCGCCGCTTTCGTGTCACTACGTATTACGCGCGCAATTTAAATAAACAAATAAGAGGGATAACATGACGAAATGTGCTATTAAACTGTGCCGGAATTATAGAGGAAGGGTAAAAAGCTCAAAAAACATCACATATCATAGGCAAGTAACCAATAAACATATTTTTAATTAAATTTCAATTTGGATTTTTATTGTAACCAAATTACGTCATTTTTTTGTCAGTGTTGCTAGTTTCTATTTTTATGCTCCCGACTTAACATCATTTTTGTGGGTATATAAATTGGTTTATGGTTACGTGTATATTATTATATTATTTAGTTCATGTACTTTTATAAATCGATTAAAGAAAGGTGGTGTTTACCAATACGTTTGTGTTTATTTATAATAATATAACATTAATATTCGTATGTTTATGAGCCCATTTTAATGATTATTTTTGCATTGGGTCGAATAAACCACTTTTAAAGGTACAAGAGTAATGTGAAAAGGAGACGATCCAAAATTGTATGTAGTCTGGGCCTGGTTTTGTACCAGTGATAAAATAAGATAAAAAAGAAAAATAAACCATTTTTGACTAATCAAATCCACGAACTCATCTTTATTTCATTGCAAAAAATATTTATTAACTCCACGTGACGAAATTATTCTACATAATGGCGGGCAGCAGACCAGAGGATTCATAATTTTTGACGTATGGCGTTAGCTGTCAATATGCCTTCTCTATGCTTGAACAATGGCTCGAACTCAGAGTGAAGGACGCCATCTTGCAAGTGTTGCAAGTAGTACCTACCGAATAACTCGAAATTAATTTTATTTTAGCAAGTCATTTATTGCGATTTGTGAATTTATTATATTTTTAATGAACTTTCTGTATTTTTTGGTTTTTCATGGTTTAGTGTACAAGATCAGGCCCAAAATGGACCATCTCCTTTATTTATTGAAGTTTTTTAATGATATGCATGTAATTAACTTTCCAAGTAATTTTTTTATTAAATTAGATAGGTAACGTAAATAATTGGCTCTTCTTTAATTAAGTTACCACCTCAAATTAAGCTAAAAATTTGAGGGGGGGAGGGGGCTGACGCTCACATCTTCCCCCCACCATTTTTAAATCTAGGAAATGCATACTTTTTTTATTATAAAAAAATCAAGTTTCCAAAAATTATAAAGTGACTACCTCAAATTAAGCTGGAATTTTTTGGAGGAGAGGTTGGTGACTCCCCCAACTTTCCCCCCAAATTACTTTTTCGCTATTGTTAGTCCTGTTTGCCTGTTTGGCTGCATCTTCCGCAGCGCCGGAGATGTCACGATTCAAAATTAGGCCCAAAAATCAAATTAGATCTACTTAAGTTATTTATTTTTTATAATGTAGTTTAAAACACACACACACACACACACACACACACACGTCCACACACACATATACATACACTTAAGACTTCGAGCGCTTACACATTAACCAATGAGACCACATAACCTTAAAATTTTTAGAGATTTAGAAAAATAATTTTAAAAAAGTAAGTACTTTATGAGAGCAATATTTAGTTTGGGGGGACGAATGAGAGTGTAGAACCCGTCCTCCCTTCAAATTTTCACCTTAATCTGAGACGGTAACTTTACAATTTTAGAAAAGGAGATGGTCCATTTTGGGCCTGATCTTGTACACTAAACCATGAAAAACCAAAAAATACAGAAAGTTCATTAAAAATATAATAAATTCACAAATCGCAATAAATGACTTGCTAAAATAAAATTAATTTCGAGTTATTCGGTAGGTACTACTTGCAACACTTGCAAGATGGCGTCCTTCACTCTGAGTTCGAGCCATTGTTCAAGCATAGAGAAGGCATATTGACAGCTAACGTCATACGTCAAAAATTATGAATCCTCTGGTCTGCTGCCCGCCATTATGTAGAATAATTGCGTCACGTGGAGTTAATAAATAATTTTTGCACTGAAATATAGATGAGTTCGTGGATTTGATTAGTCAAAAATGGTTTATTTTTCTTTTTTATTTTATTTTATCACTGGTACAAAACCAGGCCCAGACTCCATACAATTTTGGACCGTCTCCTTTCCAACTACAAACTGCGTAAAAAATATTAATTTAATTAACTTAGCTGGTTTATTACAACATTAACATAAACAACTGTAATTAAATTAAGTAGGGTTTTTTATTTATTCATGAAAATAACCACTCCATAAATTAAGTTTAATGTGTGATTTATGGGAAAATTTTAGTAACTGGTATCATTGATCACGCAACATAGACACTAGACGAACGTGAAAAACATCGCCTGCACGCACACATGCTTGATATTGTTGCCGTGTTTTTTTTGTCTTCATTGTAGGGCGACGCTCAATCTACCTATTTATTGCATCATTGTTGTGGAATTAAAATCTTCCGCATCATCTATGTACAATATGTACATAACTCACTGTGATTATTCCGGTGTTGAATTTATGAAAATTATGTATAATCCTGTCGAGAGCTATATTATAGGTAGACCGGGAATAATATACAAAACCTCGCCAAATTGCGGTAAGCTCATGGAACTACATTATTTGTTTTGTCTGGCAATACTTACTTTCTAAACGTCACTCGTAAGTAGCTTGTCAGTGAGTTGTTCGTCGTGGGTTATTTTGTTGATTTAAGTGATTATTTTGTTCTGAAATGCCAAAAATTATTCCCTTAAATAACATTTCCGACTTTTTGTCAAAATGACAGTGTTACTATAACTACTGTTGCCATAAAAAGGGAACTTTAGCGCCCTCAACGCAGGTTTTCATATTCCTGGTCATATCTATCCCCATTCTCGTTAGCTATACATTGTTCACGTTAAAATAAAAAGACATTTGAGAACAGTACATAATTATTTTCAATGGCGTTTATTTACTTAATATCTGAACATAAAAATATAGTTTATACACATGGATTTCTTTATAATCTTAAGACCTAATAAATCTGTTTGTATCATTGTTATCAAACTGCACACTTAGTTACGCAAATTTTAAATTACTTTTTCACTTGACAATCCTTTAAACAAATAAACAAAACAATTTGCTGCACCTTATATCTTTGTTTCAGAAAAGAGAAAAAAAAATGAAAAATCCTCCCTCTTGCTACAGTTTGTATACTAAGCTGTTTTGTCAAACAAATTCACTTATCAAATTCGACAATCAAAATGTTTTCTTTAAGTACAAAATATAAAGCTTAACTTACAATACGAGTATACGACTTAGCTCAATAAAATTAGAAAACATTAACACAACACATGGTCAGTTATTGGTCATTGTTGTCCAAGTCCACTACTCTACTCTCAGTCTGCTTACGCTACCGGCCAAACCGCGACCTGAAAATAATAATAAAGTATGTTAAATATTAAAAGTAAATTATCTTAATAGTTGTATTCGAAACCTAGTACTTCACATCTGGTCCTGGTCTGGTATAAATATCATCGACATCTGACGAGTAGTTTTTCAGTTATCTGTTCTTGTCTAGTTTGAAATTGGTTATTTTTTGTAAAAAGTTAATTATTTACTTGTGAGCCCATTTGACTGATTTTTTTATAAATCCTAAATGCTCCTAATCCTAAACTACTAATCCTCGGACACCACAGTATGTGATCTTTTATATGTGATTCGAAATAGGTAAACGGTAATTTTAGCACTGAATGATTCGTGAGTGTTTGAATACATTTTACGAATCCGACAAAATAGTAACGTGAGGTAAGCCGTGTGATATACGTAAAAAGGTAAACGGTAATATAATATTGAAATAAATGATATAAAATCGCTTACCTCTGCCATGGCCGGCGATCAGCCTGGGGAAGTTGGCTTCCGTTAGGTCGGGCGCCGGCCGGATGCTCTGAGAATCTGTAAACAAAACAAAACGTGTCACGTTATCTATCGCATTGACTGCAACAAGGACTATACACGTCCCTATCGATATGATAATTCATAAAAATATCGACCAGCATGTTTACAATACTATATTGGGTATCACCTACACAAAAGGCCATTATTGTAATTAATAATCAATAACTTATGGATGTTTGGGTATATCGGGGCGCCGAACGTAGAAGTTATAAGTTATGGAAAAAAATCCGGCCAAAAATCAAATGACAATGACCGTTAATAATGTCAATAAACTATGTGTAAAAAGTTAAAAAATATGCCCAAAAAAGATTATATAATATATGAATCGACAAAAAATGTACTTAACGATATGTAACATTATTCCGAAGTTATATTCGTAGAGGTAGAGAGAACACCGGTCAAGATTATTTTGATGTGAAAAATACAATAGTTCTTTGATATGTTTACGCATGGCTTCCCATTACAGATAAGCTAATGTTTTTCTGTGAATGGTCTTTTGTCTTAATGACTATGAGTATTTATGATACATAGTAAAAATATATTAAAGTTCATTCAATGTAGTGAATCTATGTTGTCACTGGAAATAATAACAGATTATACAAAAACCAAACTTACAGTCCATCTTTGGCATACGAAGAGCAGATTCCTTCTTTCTCTGTGAAGAGGGCTTCACAGCTGAAAAAATAACATTAGATTTTAAGTCTGGTCTATTTGGTCCCATTTTAATCTGACGGTCAGTTTTTGAGTTATTCTTAATAATGTTAATTTAATTTATGCTAAGTTTTGACTGGATGTTCCGATTTTGATGATTCTTTTTTGTTCGAAAGGTAGTGCTTGTGATGTGGTCCCTTAAATTGGAGCGACATCTGGCGAGTTGTTTTTGAGTCATCTCAACTTTAAAGTCGGTTATTTTTTTGTAAAAAGTATGGAATGATGAAGGTACCAAACGAGCATGCAGCCTTCCTCTGACGCCCTTGACCACTGTGACCGAACCAGAACAAGACTTAAATAGGATGGTTACATTATTAACACTAATTAACATTAATTTGTTTAGTAGATCAGTATGATGACTGGAGCAGGGACTGTTAGAGGTAGTAGTTAGCCCTGTTATTTATTGTTAGTAAGTTACATTTAAATTTTTAATTCTGTCACATATCTTTGCTACTTTTGAGGACTCAGATGGTTGGAGTTGAATTTCCGATACTTACTTTCGCCAGTAGAGTTGAATGACGAGGTATCGTTGAAATCACTCGACACAGAGCTGTTGCACACCGATACATTCTGTTCACGAAAACACATCTTTACAATACAGTAAATTTAATAAGGTATTTTTTGTTTGGATTTTACGAGAACTTATGAAAATTATATAATATTTTGATTAGAATAGCAAACAGTTAACTTTTTTGTGGTAATTTGTAAAGTTATTTTTTTAATAGACGTTAGATAGATTGAGAAGAAGTGATGCAAGCTTAATATTTTTTTATTAAATTATAATTACCGCAGCATCGGCAACGGACGGGATTTGTCGTCCCTTCTTCTGCTCCCGGTAGATGAGAATGCTCTGGGAATAAAAAGAAATAAATTACAGTAAAGTACATCAATAACAGCATTTACACTTATTATGAAAAAAAAACGAAAAACTTAAAACATAAAATATTTCCTTTTACTTGTCTACTTTATGTTTGTCGCCATTGTTATTTTTTCTACTTAGTTTGCTAATTAAAAAAAACTGGAAAAACAGGTAATAATTACTTATTAATTTTAATACCTTAACATGAGTAATTATTACCGGTTCTATTACAAAAAGTAATTACTCCATAATCTAATAATTTTTTGTGATACTATATTTTCTCTTTCCTTTTTTTGGTCAGCAACACATCGTTGACGTTTTCCACTCAACCACCACCACATACCATCAGTCATCCTCACCATTCCCTCCCCAGCTACCACCACAACCAACCAACTACACACTCCGTTGCCACTCACATCCATATCATAGTCGAAGGGCACGTGTTTCCCCGGCTGCAGCTCGATGCCCACCACGGGGCAGCACGTGTCCAGGATGGTGTAGGTCCAGCGCTTCGCCCGCGACGTCGTGCACTCCATCGACTTGTCCGCTTCTTCGTGGTGCTGTAAGAAATTGTTCGCGTTATTAAAAAAATAATTTAAAATAAGAATGAAATCTGATCAGGAGAAAATATTGAAAAAGAGAAGCAAGTGTTTTAATCAGTTATTGTCTGTAAAAAAAAAAATATGGCGAACACATACACAATCAAATACATACATAAAATCAGTACTTACATTATTATGATCAAACTATAAGGCAATACAAAATGTAGGGGAAGCTAATGTCTATATAATTACATTTCTCCAATAACAATGTTTGCAATCTATACATCCAAAAGGCGATCGTATCGCCAAATAAGTATTTACCGTACCTATATTCTTAAACATGTATTATTTAAATTCCAAAGAGTTACATAGTGTCGGTGTTACCAGGGCGCCAAAGCCCTTTTTTATGAAAAAAAAAATCTATTTCATTCTAGTACTCTGAATGATATTTAAAGTTAAACGTATCGTTTTGATACTTTCATAACTGAACTATTGTTTTAGCTATTCAATATTAACAATAGTTATGTTTTGTTAAGATGTCTTAAGCAGCAGGGACAAATGAAGAAGAAACTCTACATGTTACGTAGGTACATACCTACATATCGCATAATCGCATTTTTGCGCCTGATGGTCTCAGGTGTCGGAAGTCTCGAGTATGTTTCTTATAAACAATGAAGCAGTTCCATAACTATCATAGTACTGTATTTCAGCTTGAGTCATGATACCTTAATATATGATTTGGTGTTGTTGCTTGTTCTTATTTGTTATTTGGACAATACGTAACATTTAGAATTTAGATACTCGGCTTACAATTTACAACGACTAGACATACTTTAATCTGAACTAGCTTTCGCCAGCGGCTTCGCCCCCGTGAAGTTCGTTTAAACTTCACACCTCTATTTCACCCATTTAGGGTATGAATTTTGAAAAATCCTGTCTTAGTGCTCCCCTACACTCCCCAAGGAACATACATGCCAAATTTCAGCTTCTTCCGTTCAGTAGTTTCGGCTGTGTGTTGTCTGTCAGTCGCTCAGTAATGCAAGAGTTTTATACACATATATAGATAACGAATAACTATTAACTATGTTGCACGAACAGGCCGCTTACATAGTTAACATACTGTTAGTTATTGTTTCATTGTTAGTCGTGCGTTCTTGCCTGTTTTCACCGAGGATTTCAACTATTTACCGGAAGACGCACAATCACACAACATAGTACCTACAAATTACATATTACTAATACCTAAAGTACTTAGATATTCCAGCGTCTGAATGAATCCCTTTCACACATTACATATTTATTTTAAATAAATAAATAATAAATAACGCTTCACACTCAAAGCCCCACACTAGGATTCCCTGTGTCGTGGGTGCCTTGGACAACACACAAGACAAGGACAAACACCCAGACCGAGAACGGAAATTTAAACTCATCATTCAAATTGCCGCCTCGCTGGGAATCGAACCCAGGACCCTCGGAACAGCGATCGGCGTGTTAACCATTGCGCCACTCGGGTCGTCAAACCTCTATTTCACGGGTCACGGGCTTCTAGGTCGGGTCGTCGTTTTATTTGTGACACATCAGATGAATTAGATCTTTGTTAGAGATAACCTCGCTTCTGTACTAATTTTCGTCATATAAAAATTTAAAATGTTTTGTGTAAAATAAAGTATTCAATAAATAAGCTATCGAAGGCAGGTGTCCGACCGCCGGCGAGCAGCGAGTAGCTATGGGCTATTTACTCGCCCAAGAAAGGGACTTAAATATGACATTCCGTGTAAACAAAAGAGATGCATATGACAGCGAGTATTCGCCGGCGGTGTGAACAGTCAGCGAGTACTCGCTGACATATGCGCCTCTTTTGTTTACACGGAATGTCATATCTTTTGTACGTGTCTTGAGCGAGTAAATAGCCGGGATGCACTCGCACTAGGCACCTGCCTATATAAAAATAGAAAAAAAAGAGACTCACCGGACACCCGATTCCGGGGGAATATTTAAACAGGTCCTTCTTGAGCTGTGTGATGGCCAGGGACTCCTTGGGGAAGCCCTCGTCGTCGTTGGTCTTGATCGCGTTCACCAACGTGAAGAACAGTGTGTCCAGGCGGTACACTCGGAACAACGCGTCGTCCTCGCCTGCGATGTAACAATAGGTTAACTTGCTGCATTGGAGATGTTGTGTGATATTGGAGATTTGTATGCTACGGAGCAGCTTGGAGTTTGCTCTAGGTCCCTTCAATAATCAAAAGTGACTCAATGGGGGTCATGATTTGAAGTTGCAATTTTACTGATTTAATGTGAAACTTTTATTTTTCATGCAATTTAATAGCAAACGAGCTACCGCTACCGCTGCCGTCCATAACAACTGTGACAGACCGAAAACAAGACTTAAGGGCCTCGGCCTAATTCAGTCACAGATGCGTTACTAGTGCTACCCTTGAGGACTGCGATGGTCACCCCAAAAAAAGTGTAACTAACTCCATACTACCAGATAGAATACAGTTATCTAGCTATCTAGAATACAGTTGTTGTTAAAAATAATTATTATGGTACTAAGTACTGTGATGGGCTGGTACTTTCTCGGGCGAACTCTAGGTTCTTAACACCTATTTTCATTTGAAAATAAATACTTATTTATGTACGATGACTAAACCTTAGCGCGACGTTATCATATGGACTTCCTGAGTCCAACCGCAGAAACATATTATTATATTATATATATCCCACGCCAGCGGACCACAACATTGCAAAGGGCGATAACACCAGCCCGTACGAAGTCGTAGGGCTAAAGCCGTGTGATATGCTACAATGTCCGTTCGAGTCCGTCGCCAATTATTCGGTCAGACATTAATTTATTTATTTAAATCAGGTAACAAAGAACCATAAAATATATACCTTAAAGACTAACATTCATACATCAAATATAAACTTAAAACTAATTCACTTAGACGCGAAGTGAGACGCGCTTTCGGTGACTCCCGGTGGTCGTCGACGTCCACGGAACTTCCTGAAGACGAACCCCTTCGGCCACATCTTTATTAATTAAACCCCATATCTTTATTGCTATTAGCTACTTATTAGCTGTTCCACTGGGTTTGTTTGCAAATACTTTCAAATTTTTCAATAAAATTTATTGAATTAACATTCATCAAGATGATCACAAGTAAAATAACAAATCCTCACCCGCTCGGTTGCACATTTGCTGGATAAAATCTTGTACAGGCAACACTTTCTCTGGCACTGTGAATATTGGCGGTAGAATTTTGGCGTTCCGATCCTTCTGTTTCAAGTAGTCTATGATGTTGGCTAGGATCTGCATGTAGTTGCTACGCGGGGAGTTCTCGTCTGGTAGTTCAATGCCTAACTCTAGGGCTCCTAGCTTCACGTCTGACGCGTAGCCTATTGGTATGTGACCTGTGTCGGGGAGTAAATAATGTAAAATTGTACATTCATACATAGCATTGATTTTTTGTATGATCAGAAATATAATTATGTTTGTTGTATTCGTTTCAAATAATTCTAAAAGCATTTGTTTTAGACGATTGAAGTGATGAAAGCAATAAGTTATATCTTAAATTTTATTTTAATCTGTTATTACCAAAATTGTAATATTATAATAACAAAACTCTTACAGTGCTTTGTCAGTCTTGTTTAAACAAGGAATGTTGAATTACAGACATTGTTAACTCACCAGGGTTGATCATCTCAGGATATGTATCACGGATGCCCTCTTTCAGGTTGAATCGTAAAATTGTCATCTCACCAATGAGATGGTATGAGCCCACCTTACAATAATAATTTACATCCATCACATAAAAGTCTTCATTCACAATATCTGAAATTTATTATGGATTAGTTTACATACAAACATCTATACATATTATAAGAAATCTGTAATCAATTGATTCTAGAATGAGGAAGATAGATGAGAAAACTGATTTCAGGGGGTCTTTGTTATTGCAATCAATCATTTTGAGTGTGATTTTGGCTAATATACTGTGGTAAGTTAAATAATTACATTTTTTTTTATAATAATCAGTTCATAAATACCTCCATTGAAACTCTTCAGTTTGACAATATTCTTAATGTCCTTCCGTTCAGTCTCCTCTGCTTCTTTCAATTCTCTCTCCTGCCTCTCAATCTCAGAGAAAGGCACTCCAGTACTGGTGTACTTCATACTGAGGGTACTGTCTTTCGCCTTCTCTTTTTTTGCAATTGCTTCATACTTTGCTCTGATTTGAGGAGCAGCATCCTGTGATCATTTAAGAGTTTTAAAAGAAGGAAGGCAAGTTAAAGTTATTTTACAATATACCTCAAAACCTGAAATAATTATATTTAAAGTAATATGTGTAGTAATAAATTTATTGATATGTAGTATTTGTTGATAGTTTTGAGTAAGTTTGTTTTTTAATTTAAGTAATAGTTATGTAGTAATAATAGATTTATGTATTTAATTACTTTAATTATAATTTATGTAGAGTAGTTCTCATAAGCAGAATAATTATTTAATATTTTATTTAATAATAATTAATCAATGTTGAAATGTGAATTACCCAAATTACATTGTTACATCAAAATAAATTAATTTAAATGGGAAATAAATACATAAAAAAATTATAATCTAAACAAATTAAAGAAAGCAAAACAAAATCAGTTCACCGAACACAAAGTTATGAGGTAACATACATTAAAAATGTTGAACTGAGAACCTCCTCTTTTTTTGAAGATGGTTAAAAAGATAGTAAGGAAGTATCAATCTCCAGCCCTCAGAATCTTCAGAAATGAAATGAAATGATTTATTTCGAACTTGGTTTTTACAAACACTTTTCGAATGTCACTCTATGCCATCCCTTCCACAAATCCCTATGATGAGTGGCCTTGGTAGAAGAAGTGGCAAGAAACTCCAAAGGAGTTTCTTTTTTCCCCACTCACAGTTACAGAGAACATTTATAACTACTTAATTAATGGCTATTTTTCAAACTCATGTCCTGGCTAATTCATCTTGAAAAAATTCATCCTGTTTATAATAACCCTTCGTCATAAGAATGTCCTCGACATGAGTTTCTAACTTATAGTATGGCATTTCTGTCAATTCTAACGGAATTTAGATGGAACATGACTTGTTTAACCTTGACAACCCCATATCCTAGTTGATAGTCTCTCTGTCTATTCTTAGACAGAGTCCCTAGTCCCTTTACAGAAGTAAAGGGACTGTATGTATGTATAGTATGGTATTTTTCTCTGTATAGTATGGGCATTTTTCAGAATTTGATCTCGAGTTGATGTGATGACTTATTTTAAGTTGTCCACATGAGACCAGTCCTACAGTCCTAGTGTGATTATAAGTGTGAAACTGTTTATTATTATAGTACCTGTGTATTGTTGCAATATTTGGACAAAAGAAGAATAACATTTTGTTAAAAGCATCTGCATAACCTGCTAAGATTTATCACCTAAATAATTTTATTTTATTTCAATAATATACCTACTACAGTGGTATATTTCTCTACGTAGGTAACGACTAACGATATTTGAAAATTAAAAGTAAAACACGTTGTAATAAATTTCGCTTAGCAATGAAACAAAAGCCACATCTTTTGTCTTAACCTAACGTATTAAAAAACAGTAATTGAACAGTAATAAAGTATATGACATTTACCCTCCATAATGGACCAGCGGCGTCAGCCACTTCGTTCATCTTCCCATAATTGATGCCAATTTTTCGCTGTTCTTCTCTGAAGTCTACCATGAAGTAGTAGAAAGCATTTCTAGGAGCTTTTTTAGGCATAATTGAGGTTATCCAAAAACTTTCAAACTTGCGAAATTCCGCTGTAAACAACCTCTCTTGAATAGGTGGCAGGTGCTCCGTCGTACTTCCTACACTAGAAGAAAAAGAAATCTGAAATATCAAACAAAATGTCAAAAAGTACCTACAACTACTCATAGATAATACACTGTACAAGTGAAGTGACTTTGATGTTGACTTTTGACTTGACTGCTCTGTTTTGTTTGTGGGCCTTGTGGTTTTGGTTTGTTTGTGGCTACTGCTGGCTAGCGATGTGTCAACTCGAGTTCCCAAGTCGAGTTGGGCCAAATCGAGTTATAGACAATTCCACTCGAGTGAACTCGAGTGGAACTCGATTTACAACATGTGAATACTTCCGCTATAGTGCACCGTGTCGTTTTCATTTATTTAGGTATTTATTCAAATGGAAACCAAATGAAAACGACATGGCGCGGCGCAAAAATTGTTGATCATTCTTTAGTTACAAATGTCCTAATATTGTTGCATAGTTTATTTTGGAACGCCGATTGTGATAACTTTATTTTTTGGTGTGATTAAGGACCTAAAACATTATTGAGTCGGACTCGCCCACGAAGCGGTAGCAGCAAGTAACATAATATAATAGTACATTATGATACAAGTGCGCGAAGTTGGTCATTACAGTCGAGGCGGTATTGCACAGCCCGAGCCGCAAGGCGAGGGCTGTAATAGAGCCAAGACTGTAATGAACAAAGCACACGCGTATCATACGACGTTTTTCAACACACTTGCGAGGAAAAAAACAATTAGGTATCGACATTTTTCAGTCACAAATCAGCAAATTACAAACTAACAAATGTTTGCACAAAATGGCGCGGAGGTTTATTTTCTCGCGCGCCGTATCTTTGGTTGAATAACTATGCGCGCGCAGGTTAAGTCCAGGGGCACCGAACACCGCCATTCAGCCACAATATATTAAACTAAATAATTATGTATTTCTAATAAGAATTTACGGTAATTAATGATTTAAAATATTGTATTTTTTAAATGCTTTAATAGATAATTAGATGAAGTATAATCTTATCAGATTTTAACTAAGTACAACAAGTTTATTTATTTACAAAATTTAATAATAAATCTTTTGGTAACAACCTCTTTACGGATATTAAAAAAAAAGTGGAGTAAGAAAAACACTAGTGCGGCAATGAAAAGTAAAACGCACTAGTGTGTAATAAACCGCATTCCGGGCGTAAGACTAAAGAAAAAATAGCAACTTTACGAGCAAGTGTGTTGAAAAAAAATATTCGAGTTGATTAAATGAAAGGTAAATTGCTGTTTACGATAAACTACTTACTAGATCTCGTTCAACCCAATTTTCAGTGGAAGTTTACATGACACATCATATACATTTTTGAAAACCTATTCATAGATCCCATGATAAAATTAGTTTCAGTTCTAAGTATGGGGAACCCCCAAAATTTTTTTTTCTATTTTTGTGTATTTTCACACAAAAATAAGGCGGTTCATTAAGGCGGTTCATAGAACACATCTACTTATCAAGTTTCAACAATATGGCCTATGTTTTCGGAGAAAAGTGGCTATGACATACTGGCAGACAGACAGACATGACGAATCTATAAGGGTTCCGGTTTTTGCCATTTGGCTACAGAACCCTAAAAAGGAGGAGGTTCTCAATTCGTATGTATGTTTTTTTTGTTTTCCTTAAGTGTCTTACCTTCATTAAGTGTGTTTAATTTCGTACTGGCGGTACTGGGTGAACCAATTTTGATAATTCTTTCGACATTCAAAAGCTAATGACTGCTGCTGAGACCAGACCCTTTTTGATTTGAACGACATTTGATGGTAATTTTTTGAGTTATTCTCAAGGTAGTCTTGTCATGTGGTACCTTATAAATGTGAGCAACATTTTTATACCGCATTTTTATCAAAAGTTTAACCTAGCTAACTTGAGTTATTTAACTCGAGTTACGAAAATTTTAACTCGAGTCGCGTTTTACCCAAGTTGGCACATAACTATTTGTGGCTTTATGGTGAAATGTGGTGTCAACAGGTGTCAATGTCTTGTGTCCATAGCTTGTGTCATCAATGAGCATTGATCTATGTCAATGGGATCCACAGACGATTTAGAAGAGATCTGTATTATGCATAGATGTAGGTACTCTATGAGAACTTCTATTGTGGCCGCGTTCCGTAACTAGTTCATAACAATCCCGCCCTCAACGTATTTTGAGTTAAATTAGGTTTTGACGTTCAGAGTGATGTACCTTAATGGAACGGATTTGAGCATTGATTATAAAATTATAACGCCCCAGCCCCACCGATCCAGATGGGTCGTTATGATCGAAAGTGATAGCGCAACCCATTCTCCAGCTCTCACAGTTCGAGAACGACTACGTTCGGAAAAAGTCTGACGCAAGAATCGACATGTATTGAGTTAATACGATCCGACAGTCTGATCAGACAATCGAAAACAAAATCGGACGTGTATTCCCACCTTTACCCCTTCTGAGTGTTATGGGCTACTTACGGAACGCGGCCTAAGGAGTTTCGAACTGTTAGTTTGTTTAGTCTGTTATCCGTAGATCTATGATCACCTATGATGGTATGTTTACCTAGTCTGTGGCCAGTTAGTGATTGACATTAAAACACGAAGTTTCGTAGTCGTGCGTATAAAATTATAAAATTATTTTTATTTATTCGGTGCAGCATTGCTTAAATTATTTTGATAAATTGTAAGTGTGAGGTCAGAATAAAGTTATCTCTTTATCAAAGTATTTTCTTGATCAAGTCCGAGCGATTTAACTTCTCAGTGTACTTTGTAAAGCAAGACCAGAAAGACTTCAAAATTACTGGGTAAGTTCAGAATTGAGTTGAGCGTTTTTATAACATTTTGTCTTTTAGGTCATTATGATTTTGATGATTCGGTCATTATTCCAATCCAAATAATTCGTGCCGAAGCCGGGTGAGGAAATGCATGTAGTGGTTAGTCAACTTGGACTGAGGCGATAAATTTGATATAAATTACTAGTATCCGGAGCAGGATTTGATTTTTATTGCAGTGGCCGTACCGGTCTTTGAATGTGAATAAATTACATTCGTGTTTTGGAGATGTTACTTGATATTAACCATGCACCATTACTTTTAAACTTAGGTCTGCTACCTGTGAAAAATTGTAGATCCGGGGATTTTTCGAAACTAATATATTTTTTTAATATTAACTGTTGTTTACCGAAGTTATTTATAGAGGCATATTAAAATAAAAGAAATGAATTCAAACATTACTTACCAATCCAGAGCCGGCTTGATTTTAAGACCATATTTTTTGTTACTTAGACCTTTTAATAACATTTTTTATAATTTAAATTGTTCAGGATTTTTTAATGGACAACCTTAGTGTCTTTCTTTTGCTACCTGGATATATTGCCTGGATATGCACAAATCAAACCTATTGACTTTTGGTCTAAACTAAAAGACCAGTAGTGATATTTGCTTTATGTGCCATTTATACCATTTTATTTAGCAGCAAATATTGTTAGATAAATTTATTGTTTATTCATTACTATAATATACTATATACTATACTAATATTAAGATATGATGGCTGTACCCCTTGCGAGTTTTATGGGATTTACCAGCTATTAAAAATACATATGAATTTTAAATTGTTAATTACAACCAAGGGCAGCGAGGCAAAATACTAAAAAAACTGCAGTTTTTGAGTCAAATAAATGTTTTATTGTGTGAACATACAGAATAACGAGGAGTAAGGGCAGAAAAAAAAATTTTTGGAAGCTCTATTATAATGTTAAGGTTACCAGGCCTAAACAAAATGTGTTAGTATAGAAGAGATTTATTATTAACATTGCTCTTTATAGTAAAAATTATACTACACACTTAAAGCCCTATACTAGGATTCCCTTTGTTGTGGGTGTCTTGGACACAACACAAGACAAGGACACACACCCAGACGACAACTTAAAAATTTGCTTGGAATCAAAACCAGGTCCCTCAGAACAGCAATCCGGTGATGCTCTTCATGCTGAAAATTTTGAATGCTAAGTTATATTCAATGCACATAGAATATATTTTGTATCCCTTTAATCTATTTAGTTAAAGAACAAACATTTTGTTGATTTTGTTATCAGAAGTCTCATCTTTAGCTTTCCCCTAACTGAGACAATGGAAATGATAGGATGTGTAAAATGCCTGTCGTAATTTAGTTTTTGAAATGTTTACTAATATCGTACTTTGTTTTCTGTTAGTAAACAACACTGGATTGCATTTACAAATATCAGAGGAGAATATTTGTTGATTAAAGTTTTTGAGGAGATATTTTAGCTACGGTGCTACAATAATCCTCGCATTTTAAACAATATGGCATGTTATCTTAGTGGTAGTGTGAAATCCACAACAAAAGTAAAAAAATTAACTTGTTTTTTATAATGCCTAATTAATTATTTTTTTCATATTAATGTATATTTTTCATGTCTATATTTAGCAAATGAAAAATTATGGTAACAATCCAATTTCAATATTGTTTGAAAGCAACTTACATTATACACATAATTTTCTTTGAAATCGTTTAAAAGTAACCATTTTGGGCCAAAACTACAAAATATTTCATGCATTGTAACAGTTTTTTTAAGGTTGTAATTCCCTAACCACTGTTAGTAACAAAAATTTGCCATAATTTCCCTTTACAGTGTTCATTATCCAATTGATATTGAGCCACGGATGTCTGTAGTAGCTCGCATCTTATCCCTAACTGTTGCTAATGGACGGTTTAGTTTTAGTTTTACAATGGGATTGAATTTAGACAATCATAAGAAGAAAGTTATTCTGCATGATTATGACCTTGTTATTGCTATTTTGATTTTTTTGGACATTAAACATTTATTCTGTTAAGAAGATTACAGAAGGGTACTGAAAGAGTATTTTTTTCGAAAAATTATAATAATATATCAGCGGCCGTCACACTTCATACCTATATTTAACCGAGAGGGCCGCCACTGTCTATAGTGCGTCCGCGTCTAAAAGTCAGATAGACAGACATCGGAGGCTTGTTATTGTTCCGTTTTTACCTACCTGCTACCAGTATAAAAATACCGTGTTATAAACTTTGTTCCACTCCTATTTCCATTTTAATAACTAACAAACATCTCGACAGATCTGCAAAAGCGTCGAGCATCAGACTGGGAAGGATGCGCAACTCATGATGAAGGGCTTCCCGAAGAGCCACACCGCGGTCGATGGCTGCTTCATGATGTACCTGACCAAATGGAAGCGCGTCGCTGTGCTGCTGCTGCTCGTGTGGATCATCGTCACCTACCTCGTCATATCGCCCTTGAGGTAATCTTTAGCAATAACAAATTAACCATACTAATAAACCTTCACTTTCATAACCTACAGGATTTTGTGTTCGGTCGGTACCATGGACAATACACAAATAGTAACACCCAGATCAAAAACTAAAGCGGAAGTGTGGTGCTGATCGTTTGGTACCTTGATTCTGTTAAAAAAAAGGATTAATCTAATTTTTTAAAATTTTGCCTCACTGGAAGTCGAACCTAGGATTCCTAGAACAGCAGTTCGGCATGGTAACCATTGCGCCATACGGTTCGATATCTATAGGTACCTATATCATTAAACAAGCAGACGAATCATCTGATGGTAAGTGACGATTCATACTATTGACATCTCCGTTGCCTAAAAAAAAGAAAGAAATATACATTAACTAGAACGAAGAACTATATAAAGAAGAACTATAGAAATAGTAAGTATACGGGTATGCAAGTCTTTGAGTTGTTATTAAACCCTCGGTAATCTACATGCATGGGGCGCCACCCTCGATTATATTCGTTGTACACTACAACTCTACACTGCCATAGCACATAATCTGTCTTGCCTAGGGTGATTAGAGTTGTAAAGAACTCGAGTCTTTGAGTCCTAAATTTTGAACTCGGTGACAGTTTTCACGACTCGACTCTTAACCGTAAGACTCTTAAGACTAGAGAACTCGAGTCTTCTTTAGCGCTCGAGTCCTTTTTACGTGGCGAGTCGCGCTCGAGTTCTTTTCCGCTTGGAGTCTTTCTTTTTAAAGCAGCCAATAAAAGCTTTATTTTGTGACATATAACTATGTGTAACCAGAAGGAGATGTCGAAATATAACTTTAGATATATTATAAGTATAGATATAAATCCTTACTATCCTTACTAATATTATAAATGTGAAAGTGTGTTTGTTTGTTTGTTTGTTTGTTTGTGACGCTTTCACGTCGCAACAAAGCTATTATATGGTAAGGTTTATGTGTGTGGGGATAGTTAGGAGGGTGGAGAGTGACGTAGGCTACTTTTTACCGCGAAAAAACATCCCATTCCCATGGGAAGATCGATGTTTTGTTAGGTGCTAGATATTTATTTTCGGAGTTGTTAATAGATGGCGTTAATTTGCAAGTTCTGAATTACGCTATGAAATACTACATGTAATTTACTTAAGTCATAGGCAAATGTAATAGGCTACTTTAGCTCTGCCTCGAGAACTCCCCGCTCCGGCTGTATTCAGTGTACCGCCCGCCCGCTGGCACTATCCTGTTGGCTGATGTCCGCAAGTTGCTGGACTCGCCGACACCGGTGGTGGGCGCGGGCGACTGGAACTGCATCCGGGGTGGAATAGCCTAGCTGCCAACAGAAGTGGAAGGCTACTTTTTGATGCCGCTGAACAGCACGGCTACACTGTCGAGGGTGTTGCACACCGTTACCGCGGCTCTGAATAAGAAAGAACGCGTGTGTGCAGTATTCCTCGACATGGAAAAGGCGTTCGACCGTGTTTGGCACGACGGCTTATTCTCTACAAGATCTCGCAGTCGTCGGCGCCCCGGAGTGCTGTTAAGGTGATCTCCAGTTTCCTCGAAAATAGAAGCTTCAGAGTAGTGGTTGAAGACGCCGAATCCACCGAGCGTCCGATCGCAGCCGGCGTCCCGCAAGGGAATTGCCTGTCCCCGGTCTGCTACGCCTGCTACACCGACGACATCCCGGCGGCAGGGGGCGGGCGTCGCTTGCCCTGTATGCCGATGATGTGGCGTACATCACCACGTCGCTGAATAGAATCCACGCCATCGTCAAGATGCAGCATGCGTTTGATGCCCTCCCCGAATGGCTTGCCGCGTGGAGACTGTCGGTGAATGTCGAGAAGACGCAGGCCGTGAACATAAGAGGATACCTCAACAGGCGGGACCCTACTCTGGAGCTTAACGGACAAGATATCCAATGGGCCCCACAGGCCAAATACCTGGGGGCAAAATCGACGGAAGACTTTCGATGAAGCCACAGGTTACGAAAGCCGTCGCGAATTCCAGAAGCGCGATGGCAGAAACCAGTGCTCTCCTCGAGCCTCCCTCTCGGACTGAAGCTCGGGGTCTACAAGACCTACATCAGATCCCGCCTCACGTACGCGGTACCGGCGTGGTACGCGGTACCGGCGTGGTACGCGCTCGCCAGCGAACCGCAGCGCAAGAGGATGCGTGCGGTTCAGGCGATTGCGCTCCGCCGGCTGACTGGTGCGCCGAGGTACGTCAGGAACGCCGTCATCCAGAGGGACCTTTGAGTCGAGAGCCTGGACGACCTCATCGAGAGATTGGCACGCAACATGTTCGGGCGTGTCGACGCGTCGCGGTTCCCGCATCTGCAGGACCTGGTGCCGCTCCACACCCGTCCACCGGACTGCTGGGCCTTCCCGCGCGACTTGCTGGTTGCGCGGGACGGGGCTAGCACTGACTGATACTGGGGCTTCGTAAGTCGTCGCCCGGCGCTGATCGGCTCCTGCTGGGCTTCCCACCAGCGGGATTCACCCGGTAGGGCCTCGATCGCCTGGGCGGCGCGAAGATGAACCCCATCCCGTTTAAGACTCTGTGGCCTGTAAAAAGGCCACCACTCACCGGACTTGACCTATTGGTTAACCATAGATGGACAACCAAGGGCCTTAGGGCCCAACCCAAGGACCGGCCCGTTTTAATGGGCCGCGAGAGACACCCCCAAAGGGGAAATAACTGTCCCGAGGGCTCCACACACCTCAGACAGGGTGGAGTGAAGAGAGCGAGTAGTAGGCTACTTTTTAGCCTAAATTCCTACGGGAGCGAGACCTACGCGGCTGTTACCTACGGGTCCCGAAGCGAAGCGCGGGCGGTTCTCTAGTTTTAAATAAATCACTGTCAGCATTTCAAAGAACAGTTTGAATAAGACTCGAGCTCTTTTAAGACTCAAGCTCTTTTAAAGACTCGAATTCTTTTTAAGAGTCGAGTTCAATTTTGGCGCTCGAGTCTTCATGATAGAACTGAAGCTCGGCTCGACTCGAGACTCCGAGTTCTGTTAGTTCACTTAGTCCTAGAAAATTGAGCCGAGTCTATCGAATTAAGACTAAAAGACTCGAGTCCTTTACAACACTAAGGGCCTTTGAGTGATGCAGACAGACCGAAAAGTTTTTTTTTCGTTAGTGATGTCTAGTTGTCGTAGGTAGGTCGCCACGAGTGCCAGGACTAAGTGGAATCGGCTCAAAGAGATCGAGCATCATTAAAAAATTGGAGTCTCGATTCACAAGATAATTAATACATACGTATGTACGAAATCGCCTAAATTGATTATCGTCTGTATTTTGTTAGTCTGTAGGCTCGAAGTCACACTGTTATTAAATTAATCGATATGGTTAAGTGGCACTTGTTGAACCGATAAAGCAGTGACGATAATCGTCACCTTTCGTTACAGCGAGTGAACAGTTACATTAAACGTTTTTAATTCACGTTTATGTTGCGGAATTTTTGAGTTATTGTTTATTGTTAATTTGTGCTGGTAATGGCAGAATGTTGTTGGTGTTTTTGTCTCGACGGGCAAATAAAGACTTGGGTTCCTCGAATCGCTTTTATTTACTACCAAAAGTCAGGTGATCTTACTTATATCAGTAACACCAAAGGTATCAATCACCAAATCGTTGCAAGAGAGAAGACAGAAGAAGCTAGCTGGGCTTCAGCCTTGCCAAGAAGCTTGCTAAGTTTATCTCTGTAGAAAGAAATTATATGCTCTTTCTTGATATCATCAAGTTATCATATCGAAAAGGCACAAAACTCATATGCTCAAAACCATGACTGAGGGTAGAGAGCTCAGCCCAAATTGGCGAGTGAGCCGAGTGAATCGTAGAATGTTGCCCTTTGGAAATCCCATCGGGCACATAGCATAGAGCCGACGTACGTTTGTGTCGGTCTAAATATTACTTGAAAATGTACCCCAGACGTCGCATCTACGAATAAGTTATTAGTTGCAGCGCGGCGCGCCACGTAACGAGATGCGGACTGCAGAGTACCGCATTAGGGTTTACCTTCGTTATATCGACAGAGCAACATGTTTAGCCAGAAGATTTTTAACCCATTTTAAAAAACGAGGAAGTTCTCACTTTGACTTAATGTTTTTTTGTTATGTACCTCGTAACTTTTTAAGGGGTTAACCGATTTTGATAATTCCGTTTATATCCAAAAACTGGTAATTCTGTAGTTCCATTAAAAGGGACATGTCACGAAGGTATTGGGTTATCCTTCATTCATCCATCCATCACCTTTAGATGTCCACCGTTCGACGTAGGCCTCCCCTAACTGGCGTCACTGTAACCGGTCTTCAACTCTTATCCAGCGGGGTTATTCTTAATAATGCGTATTTAATTGATTTCGATTACGTCGATGGCATTTTCATTTTAACGTAACAAGACTGTCGTAAAAGAGAGTACCTATGTAATGCTGCAAAGGAATACCGAATAATCTGGGCAGAATATCATGAATTAATGAACGTTTGAACGTGGCACGTTTCTTGAATACGTTATTGTTATGCTTTTGCGCGGTAGACACACATTATTTTACTTGGCGGGGATCTTCGCCCCCGGGTGAGATTCCAGACACCCCTGATCGTGAGATCAAAGTTGCCGGCGTAGCCTGGGTGCTGTTATCTATATTTGAAATCCTAACATCCTAACATGTGTGTCTGATAGTGCAACCGGGAAAGTAATAAAAGCGATGTACGTTAAAGGAGAGTAACGGAGTCCGCCATATTACCTGAGATCGACGATACCCCACTGCACTAGGTTCCCGTTTGTGTTATTTTACTTTAATCTAACCCAAATAATCAAATTTTCGTGTGCACATAATATGTATGCATTTTATATTTTTCTTTATTTACCTAATTTTAAACAAATATGGATAACAAAAATATGTGCCTACTTACAATACTGAATAAAACGAGATGTACTTTTTGAAAAAATATTTAGTTATTTTTAGTGGTTAGGTACGTAATGCACGTTGCATTTCAGCGTCGTCTTCGTTGGAGTTTGTGCGTAACCGATTTTGTTTGTGCAAAGCAGGGATGTTGCGAATATCAGCATCAGCATCAGCATCCGCTGATTATCAGCATTCATTTTAATATCAGCATCAGCATCCGCATCCGCAACAAAAGATGCTGATTTTTAATGCTGACATTCAAGTAATAACGTGTTCGGCGAAGGCGGGATTTAGCAGTGCTGGAATTATCTACAGGCCTTCCCGAAATAGACTCCAAGCTGAAAAGGCATCTTAGCTTCTGTTTTTTAAATATATAGTACCATTACTAAACTTCCAGTAATAATAACAATAATTATATTTTTCATCCCACCTATTCGAAAAGAAATAGGTAGATACTAAACTTGGTATGCCTTTAAGTGCGCCCAAAGTTGATGTTTTCTATAAGAATCTATTAGCGGGCAGTAATGAGTTTTTACTCCTCTTTATTGAAATAAGTGTGCCGCAATTATCTTTTCTGCGCACTTTTTGAATTAAGTGCGCCGCAATAATTATCTTTCCCGCGCACTTTTTGAATTAAGTTCGGATTGTTAGAAATTCATAGGGGGGGGGGATGAAAAGTAGAGTGTATCACTCGGGAGCAAATATTTTTGGCTCGGGCGACGTACTTTGAATCCCTCGCTACGTTTAGGATTCTACTCTAGAACCTAGAACCCTTCACTTCACTCTGGATTCAAAAAAGCGCCCTCACCGTAAAAATATTACTTTGCTCCCTTGTTATACAATCTACTATTACCAGTCCAAAATAAATATACATTTTCTTTAATTAATTAACGCGATTATGTTGTTTATATGAAAGAAACAACACCTTGAAATACTGTTAATTTTATTTACCTAATATAGATGATTACTATTACAGAGATACCTATGGTAAGCAGGTTTTTTACATAAAAACATAAGTCAATTATCCTAATATTTGATAATAATTTTATAGTACAAGTAAATTTAGTTTTAGGTATTTTTAAATATCAGCATCAGCATCCGCTGATATTAATCTGAAAAAATCAGCATCAGCATCAGCATCCGCTGATAATTATAGTAAAAAGCTGCATCAGCAACATCCCTGGTGCAAAGTAATTAAAAACAGTAAGCACCATATTGCCCGTTAGGTTCATAATACAATATTTGGATAGGTACTATTTCGCAGGCGCCAAGAAAAAACATGACAGGAGGGCTCATGCCTTGCAACTTGCAATGCAAAAAGCAATATCCTAAAGTCGCGGACTTTAATTTGAAAGTGGTTGTAAATCCTATGCTATGACATATAACTTGTTACAATAGCGAGCCACACAAAGGATCCAATCCCGCTAAAACGTGTCCGCGCTCCAACAATATGAGATGCGGCGCGTCGGTGTGTGCAATATGAGAGTTTGTGCGTCATCTGTCTATATCTAAAACCTAGACGACAACTTACATAAGTACATACCCGCATGCTATGCCTTATATGCGAACTACTTTTTATGTAGCAATTTATATAAAGATATTTGTCAATTTCGGAGAAATACGCCCATAATTTGCCATCAAAAATTGACAAGAGTTAGTAAAAGTTTTAGACAGGAATCATCATTCCTACCTACCGTAATATCTATGCCTTATTATCATGTTTAACCGCGACTACTCCAATCTAACCGAAAATTCAATCATAGGTTTATTTTGTTTTTCTGAGATTTTGGGGTACAATGAAGTTGTTGTGCGTTGGTTTGGTATAATGTGCGCAGACTTTTAAGTTGGTCGCAAAATGTGACGTCTTAAGAGTTTTATTAGTTACTTTATATAATAAATAAATAAAAAATATGTTGAAATTAAGATGCGAGAAATGAGTTTTCATTAGACGTTGGACGTTAGACATTGCACTTATAAAAATTGTCTTTCTTTTTCCTAAATAGGATTTGAGAATTGTGAGACAATTTCTCTTGGATCACTTAGCCTTATATTCATGCATGGGCGTATCCAGCTTTTGATCCAGGGGAGACAAATCGGATTTTACAAGCAGATTTTTCAAGGGTACAATAATCGAGGGTTCTTCATCCAAGATTTGGGGAGGTGCCCCTTCGCTGCTCCAAGCTCCAACCTTTTTAAACTCGTTGCGACGACGCCTAGCGCTGTCGATGCGTTATTTTTCATACAGTTTGATCAAAAGCCCCAACATAACGCAACGCGCCGTGTAGACGCTCACATAGAACAGATTCATGAGAAGCAAGTGAAAATTTAATCAACTTACATTGTACCTATTGCAAAGCTTCTCGGGTAACGTTTGATGCAATTACAAGTTATTTATAGACGGTATTTGATTTATTTACTAAAGATCTTGAGGTTTACGCGGTATTGTCGTACCAGTCGTATTGTGTACTAGCCTAAGAATAACTATTGTGAGATATTTATTCGGCATACATACTGCATATTATTAACATCGTTATTAGTTTGTTGTGAAAATGAGGGAGTGTACTCTTATAATGCAGGTCGCCTCGACGGCTGAAGATCGTTGTAGTTGACCGAGTTATTAAACAATTGGTAGAACTTAAGTAGGTTGGTACTGTTTTTAACCGACTTCAAAAAAGAAGGAGGTTCTCAATTCGACCGTATATATGCTTTTTTTTATGTTTGTTCAGCGATTTTTTCGTCGTTTATGGGCCGATTTTGATAATTCTTTTTTTGTTGTAAAGTAGATATGCGCAGTGGGGTCCTTTTAAAAGGATCACCAGGATCTGATGTTGGCATCTCGGAGAAATCGAGGGCAACTTTCGAAAATTGTAGGGACGACTAGTGTGTTTGTTAATGTTTTCATAAGTACATGAAAGCGCTACAATTTCTTGAAGGTCTGGAGTCGATCTGATGAAGCCGAAAGACAGTCGAGGGAACTCCTCAACGATTTACTGCAGTTATCTAGTGTTTGAGCTTGATTAATTTGTAGTGACGAGAACTTTACACCTACATGTTGAATTAAGCGCCATCTGGCGAGTAGTTTTTGAGTTATGTCTGCTTATCGAGGTTGAAGTCTGTTATTTTTTTGGTAAAAAGCAATAATTACACACCCTACTCAAGTTAGCCTACTTTTATGGCTCCCGTTCATGGACTATTTGCTGCCCCCCCCCCATGCGTGCCGCCCGCCTGCGGTGCATGCTTTGCACGCTCGCTTACGGCGGCTTTGCTCTCGTGGATGTGCAGCTGTTACGCCCATAATTTATGGTTGGATACTAGATGATCTGCGCTAAACCAGGGTGGTGGACAACACTAGTCATCAGATTACGATATAATTTGGCACACCGTTAGATCATGACGTGGATTGTGACATACGATTCTTTATTTTCGATTATAAGTTTCCCTGGGTAAGTTTAACGCTATTTTGTCCGGTTGTTTACTGGCTTCCACATGGAAGACAAAACAAGTGCAAAAACTACTACCCTTACAAAAATCACATGCACAATATAGTTTTGGATTTCTCTTGTACTCATACCTTGTACACAAGGGGCAAGGCGATATACCGAGTTGTTGGAGATACTCAAAATTCCGACATACTTGCAGAAAAATATTTTTGTTGTAATGAGCATTTACTAGGTACCTGACTATAAAAATGATAATCTGGTACGGATAAGACTAAAATATGCAAGGTCAGTTGGTTTTTATATATTTTTTATTTGAATTGTTGACAAAGTTGCATTGTTAAATATTTAGAGATATAATTGTACTTACGTGATTAGAATTTTAGTTATTTCACACTTAATTGTAAATCTCTAATCGAAAACTGAAAGTGATTAGGTACCTACTTATTTGAAATCGTGTCGATCCTAATTTTGAATATAAACTGAAAATAATTGACTGATATCAATATTGTTAGGTACTCTGTTACTATGACAATCCCGCAAGGACAATGATTGTAGCCATTAGCTATAATTTTATTGTCTTACATTAGTACCCTAAAGTGGCTATTACCGAGCTATTATTTTCCTGTTAGTATCTAAAAGCATTTCAGTATCACGATATCACGATGGATATTATCATAGACTAGTTATGTCGCCCTTGCTTTGCTTTGAGGAAACTGTCACTTTGTATAGACACTCGAAAATTCGACGTCATTCATTAAATTCACCGAACTATCGTATATTTATGAGCGGATTGCAATGAAATAAACATTTTAAGTCAAGATTACGTACTTTATGCATTAGTGAAAACCGCACCCAAATCGGTTGATCCGTTTCTGAGATAATCGCGTCTAAAGCACACATAAGTACATTATATGTGCATATTGCTTGTTTCATTCACATTTTGCCGTTGTCAACAGATTGCCTAGACGGGTCCTTGGGGTAAAGGATTTGTTGTGGCGACTCTAATACGATAGACAAGTCTTTGGCGAAGGATTCAATCGTCTTGGGGCTCTATAATACGATTTTATTTTCTCTAACGTCAAAGTGTCTCGCCAATGTCGCTCTGAGATTGCCTGTAAACTTTGCAGAACAAAATGTTATTTATTGTAGCAAAGTGAAGTCGTTTACAGAATCGCCGAATATTGACATTGCAGGAAAAGTGGCCAGTGCAAGTTATTTATAATAGTAATTATGGTATAATTATTTTATACTGTCCATAATTACCTACACCTACTTCATAAATTGAATATTAACGGCAATTTGGGTTGAATATGTAGGTAAAACAGTGATTAAAACCCTGAATACTTCCAACAATAGCCGGGTGCAAGCATCATCACAACCATAACATAATGACTATTTAATGTGGTCCAACAATTACTAAAAAATAGTACTTATGAAGTAATCAGATACTAAGATTAAAATCAAAATAAGGTTATTACAAAATAATTACATTTTAGCAGAAATATTTTTTTAAAAAACATAATTATAGAGATTGTAACATAGAGATAGCATAAGCATATTAATAAGGTATAATGATCCAGGTGCAGTGGCAACGCAGTGGATGAAGTGCTGGAGTTCCAGGACCGGCTGAAGACGGTCTCCGCGCAGCTGGAGTCGCTCAGACAGCAGCACAGCAACCTCATAGCGCAGATACGACAGTCTTCTGGGTGAGTTAGAACAATGAGGGTAACCGCGTGTGGATTCACCGCTAGAGGCCGCTAGTGTAGAGGGTGGTCTGCCTGTCACTTCTCTCTTGTCTATTCACTGAATAGTATTCAGACAAGTGTCACTTGTCAATGTTTATGTATGGGCGGGCTTTGACAGCATGACCGCCGTCTGCAGTGGCGCCAACTGGTGAGCACAAAAACGGTTACCCTCATTAGCTGGTTGTTTGGGTTTCTTTCCTTTAGGTTATCTGGGTAAGTTAATCTAACAGCTTCGTAACCTAAGAATGGTAAACGGAGCCCTATAATTATGCCGCCGCTGTCAGTCTGTGATAATAATGATAGACGTAGTTATTAGTTATAGTACTTTATCTTTTGAATGAAGTTGGAAATTTTGCACAGAATGCATGCATGAATACTGTTACCGGTATTAGGAAATAGCAAAAAATGAAAAAGTTAGATACCTACATGGGGTTCTATACAAGTAAAAAAATTGGGATTTTTGTATTTTATAAGTATCATGGAGATAGACTAAAAATGCAGTAGGTAGGTAAGTTTCAATAATTCAAGATCCAAATTTCTTTTAGTTAGGTATCTGAATCAATTATTTTTATATCAATAAAACTGGCTAGATTAGACAATTATAAATTGAAATTCATCATAAACAACTGAAAGTATTTATATTGTTTTTCTTTATTATAACCTTGGCATGTTTTGGTATTATTTTACATTCATAATTCATTTTACTTCATTTTTCTACGCGACCTTACAGTCCACGCGATTTTATCTCCAACGAGGAAATTGATAGAAAAATAAAGGTTCAAAATGTTGATGAATAACGCGGAAAATTAGCAAACACGGAGACGCGACTAAACTGACAATCGGTCCTCGAATTACGGCCTTGAGTGAAGAATGCTATTCTCTCTATCGGCTGATTTGAGGAGCTCAAGAAATCGATGGACAGATTTAAAGAGCCCCAGATTTACGGGATGTCATTAATTATTCTTAGGGAAATGAGATCCGTCGGCTTACCTACATCGGTAGATTCCGTTAGTAGCAATACTCGTTACACCAGGCCTAAAAGAAGAGCTAAGGTCATTCAAATATAAAAGGCGTTCTTATCACTAAGTTAGTCACCCCCTGCTGAATACATAAAAGCTTCTTACTGAAGAATATTGGATAGTATTGGTCCGTGACGCATTAATACTTCAGTGTGGAAATTCGTTGTACTCGTAGTATACGCGATATCACTCGGGCCCTTAAGTAGACTAAGCATACACTGACGTTTAGAGGCTCTTAGCTCTTAATTTAACCCATTCGAAAGCGTCTCGGCGACGTTTAATGGCTAGGTATGACGTAATGATAACAACCGCTTTATTTGCCTCAGAATCTCATTTTTATGTAAATGTTACCGGAAATGTATGAAATCTAGGAATTGTATACATTTCCTAGGAAATGTATACAATTCCTAAGCTCTTTAGGCAATGTGTAAAATATTGTTTTAAAAATTATTTAATTCATACATTTCCTAGGAAATGTACACATTTCCTAGGAATTGTATACAATTCCGATATCGTATTAGGAAATGTGTATGTCGTGACCACATCGTAGATTTGTTAACTTCAAATGGTCGCATTTCATGAAATGGGCAACTCAGTTTGTCCAGACCGTTAAATCGTCTACGTTTGGTTATCCACGTTTGGCCAAATCGTAAAAACGCAGAATATAGGGCATAATTTCGAACCGTGACGTCTCCGGCGCTGCGGAAGGTGCAGCCCCTTCGCCCTTGCGTAACAAAGCACAGACACCCACGCTCGCCTGCGCAGCTTCGGCTTGCTGGTCGCCTTCGGCGACCAGCCTCAGCCGCTCCGGCTCGCCCGGGTGTCTGCGTTTTGTTACAGCGGGCGGGGGCTGCCCTCCCTCCGCGCCTCCGGGTTCTAAAAAAAACTCTAGGGGTAGGGCATACAAGACTACGTGGAGTAGGGGTAGGCTAATTCGGTTCTGTAACCAATTCGACCTACCTACACCTTGAAGAATTTGACTGAGTAGTAATGGAAATGAGTATTCATTGTTTTACACAATAATATTTTTGATTAAGGCACTCGGTGAGACAATCTGGTAAAAATCATAACGTAAAATAAAATATCTTCATATTATCTATCCCGCGTACCCATTAAAATCTTGATCTATAATCTTAATGTACTACATTTCCGATTGCTGTTTAGGAAATGTATAAATTTCCTAGGAAATGTGTCCAATATAATTAATTTCACACATTGCCTGGCGATTTTAGGCATTGTATACATTGCCTAGGAATTGTATACAATGACGGATTTAACACATTTCCGTTAACATAAATACAAATTTAATGACGTCAGTAACAAAAGTAATACCGGTACGTTGTTAGGATTAAAACAGCGAAAGATCGGCATAATATCTGGCTGTCGGAAGCTGTGACCAAAATACTGATATATAATATAGTAGCTCATGTTCGATGGAAGGAGGACAGTAGTATTCATTTACTGATCGTTGCCGGGATTATATGGGTTGTATCCAGTGTTTTCTAATATAGGAGGTATCGTGCACTATTTAGGTACTAAGTGGAAGATTGGTTCGTAGTCAAGAAGATTTTAAAAATTAATTTAAAAGATGAATGGTGTCACCCCCACCCTAGAGCCTTAGATCGTTCAAAACATTTGGTTACTAACTATGAATTACCAAGCTCCGGACCTCGGCCTGCGGACTCGGTTCATCACTTACGATTGGCATAAATTGTGGGGGCCGTAATTGATCACGTGCAAAATCATTGTAGGTACCATTGTAGGTTGGCTACACCCGTCATCTCAATCTCACGTTTTCTGATAGTAATCTTTTAGGGTTGAATAGTAATATTTACGTTTACTCACAATCAATTAAACAATTCGAATAGTTGATGACCCTGTGCTGAAAGGCCATTAAGCGAATTTATTTTTGATGTGATTTTTTTAGAAATAAGTCTGTCGCAGATAGGGAAGTGAATCAATTGTGGCAAGTATTTGTTGTTGAATCCGACATTTATACATTTTTTGTTTCGTTTTTAACAAAATCCTCTTACGACACGACCAGAGACACCAGGACCAGGACTCAGACACGAACAGAGACTCCAAGTAATAAAATATGTCATCCAAGATAAATCCGTTTCAGTGATGCGAGTCATGTCGCGTAACAACTTAATATAGTGCAGCTATCTGATATCTTGTTTACGTTTTTCTGCACTTTGTAAACATAAACGGAGGCATTGCACTTGACTGAGCGCGGGATCATATGAAAGATAAAAGATTTTAGTTTAGTGAAGTGCAGTCGTCTTACGAGACATCCTAGTAATTTTGAAGTCGGTATGTCGTCGCTTCTACTAATCCCTATCATTAATAAGTGATAGAGCCTCAGGGTAGAGGAAGCCAATTTACGTCAGGAGTCAGGAGTAGTATGACTGATCTTCACAGTGCTTAGAACCACTTGGGCAATTGGGTTCCGGTTAGAAAGGTGGAGCAGGTAACACTTTTTAGAGGCTACCATCTTACTCCTCAAAGGTGGCGAGGTGATACAACTAGACTATTACAACCAAAAACCAAATAATAAAATGCCCTGCAAAACGGGCGGATAACTGCTAGTTCTTACTGTATCAAGATCAACTTAGCGATTCAGTTACAAGATAATTATCTTCGGTTTTATGGGACCACTGAACACTGAACTGAAGATATACCTTTAATGCTGATTGAATATTCGTGTAATTTCATGAAGACGATGACCCGAATGGCGCAATGGTTAACACGCCGTATCCCTGTTACAAGGGTACTGGGTTCGATTCCCCAGCGACCCAGCGAGGCGGAAATTTGAATGATGTGTTAAAAATTTCGTTCTCGGTCTGGGTGCGTGTCTTTTTCTTGTGTGTTGTCCATGGCACCCAAGACACATGGAATCATAGTGTGAGGCTATGAGTGTGTAGTGTTATTTTTATGTGTTAGCAATTCGCACCGTTTCGTATAAATCGTTAAATAAGCTTGGCGACTGTAACACTTGTCAGGCATGAGTGTAAGTACTCGTAATATTTTAACGTTATCGCACCTTGTTGTGTACAACCAGTACAACAGTTAACGCATGGTACACGTTATTTTATTACCTAGATTGCTTGAATAGTTCACTGGGCTTCGGTTATGCCGGAAGCATTTGTTAGAATTTTCTGGACAAAAACTTTTTACATAAATTAAATTTATATAATTAAACAATTAATATTAGGTACATCGTCGTAATTGTTTATTTATCATTTATTAAGCAGATATTTATTTTTAATATTTATTATAAATTTCAACTATAAAAAAATAAGAATTCAATAAAATTATCTAATAATAATAAATAAATAATAACACTACACACTAAAAGCCCCACTCTAGGACTCCTTGTGTCGTGAGTGCCTTGGACAACACACAAGACAAGGAGACACCCAGACCGAGAACGAAAATTTAAACTCATCATTCAAATTGCCGCCTCGCTGGGAATCGAACCCAGGACCCTCGGAACAGCAATCAGGCGTATTTTAACCTTTGCGCCATTCGGGTCGTCAATAAGTAATTAAAATTAAAACTAAGTGCTCATTCATACTGACTCGCGGGCGCGGTGGCGGGCGCGGTCACGAAATAATATCAAACATAAATGTCATAATATCCAAGTGTTCACACAGGAATCGCACGTGCGGTCTAAGTAGCGGGCAAGCTCGCGACGACGCGCGCGGCGCGCTCGCAGCATATCAAAGTGCTCATTCATATTGACTCGCGGGCGCAGTGGCGGGCGCGGTCACGAAATATCAAACATATGGCGTAATATCCAAGTGTTCACACAGGAATCGCACGTGCGGTCTAAGTAGTGGGCAAGCTTGCGACGACGCGCGCGGTGCGCTCGCGGCAGATCAAACGCATGAGATGTTTGTGTGTGTTTACATCGAAATAGCGGCGGAGCGCGCGATTCAGTAGCGACGCAACTGAACTCTCGCGCAAAACGCCTGGCGGTCAATATTATGAACACGAGCTCGCCACGTCCACCGCGCCCGCGCCCGGCGCCACCGCGCCCGCGTGTTCAGTATGAACAAGCACTAAGTTATTAAAGTTGTACTGTTACACAGTTGCCGTCATTACTATAGTAATCAAGGTTTAGTAGATAGTAGTAGTAGTAGTTAATAAAAAGATTTTTAGACAATGTATTTTTAAAGCAATAAGAAAAGACATTGAGACTTGAGAGTTAGTAAAAAAATATTAATATTATTTTCATGGTCTTCGCGTTCTCAAATATAAAGTACATACGAGTATTATTATCGTATATAAATAATCGTTCTCTGGATTCATCAGTTAATTTTATTTGTAGGTATATAAAAACCCGTTACTATGGATAGATTAAAGTTAGATATCGATTTCTTTGTATGAATTTTATAAGACCTGGTTATGAGGTTATCAAGAGTACGTATTGTAGTATTTTATTGTATTCTTTTTAGATTTATCAGTTGGGTCAGTTTTTGTTTTGTTTAGAATTTTAGTATGAAGTAGTAACGGGACATTTGAAATATGGTGTAAATGTGTTACAAAATCGTTCTACAAATCAGAATTTGTGTGTTTATTGGACGTACTGGTTTTTCGGAAGTTTGTGTAGAAAATTAGTTTAAAGGTATTTAAGAATTCTCAAGTATAGTTTGATAGCTAAGTACTACTGTAATTTTTTATTTATTAGTAAACTTATTAATTAAGAAAAAGTAAAAAAAAATTTGAAGCCAAAGTTGGAAATAAATACTAGAAATTATAATATAATTATAAATACCAATGAAAAATGTTAATTGATCTGATCACTTTTCTGTTTCCTCTCAGTTTTACTACAAAAACTTAGTAAGGACGAAATTTGCATGTGTATGACCCAAATGAGACGCAATATTGATGTGATTATTCGTGTGTAAACAATTAATTTGTAATGGGATTCCATTAACAGTCTTTTATACGGCATCATTATAGGAAGGCTGACAGATGTTTGAAGGGCACTTTATTAGCTGCATGAGCATGACTAATTTGAACAATTTCGTACAACCGAAAGCCCAGAACCCATATAAGATCGCTCGCGTGCTTCTGTCCTTGTATTACACCCGAATTATCTTCGACATAAACTATTTTTACCCGATTGTGTGGCTAGGGAACTCCTCTTAAGTGTCTAGAGTTGTTATACCAAGTATTATGTGATAGTACTTTCAATAAAATAACAAAATTATGGCCTTCGTTTTCATTTAATTTAAGCCTGATTTCCTGTCCAAACTAATATAGTGTGCACAAATTATCCTTATCATATATCGCAAAATGGAATAATAGATAGATAGATAGATAGAATAATAGATAGATAGATAGATAGATAGAATAATAGATAGATAGATAAAATAATAGATAGATAGATAATACCTAAATCTATTTGTGAATTAATTATTTAATTTATTATATGCTTGTTTAAAAAGGGAAACACTGACTGACTTCAACATTCAGCCCAATTCCTCTCCTAAACTTGTTTTGCATACAGAAATTATTTTTAAATTGAGACATTTAAAGAGATTTACTCCATGAAACTAACTTAAATCTTCATTCCAGCTTGGACGTAAATCTGAAAGACATAGACACGGGCGCGTTACTCCTGGAGGCGGGGCACGGGCCGACGGAGGAGTACGAGAACTTGCGCCGGCGCATCTACTCCGACACCAAGGAGATCTGGTACTACGTGAGCCACGAGCTCAACAAGCTGCTCAATGAAGAGGTGAAGCCTGACAGGATTCAGACCATCTTGGATGAGGTCGCTGATAGGAAAAGGTATTGGGTTTTGATACGATTTTAATTCTGTCGATTTACAGATTAAAGATTAGTCTATCACAGCTGAAACTACTGTTGGTACAGGAGTTCCTTTCACGATGAAAGTGAGCACTAAGAAAGGATTTTTAGAAATTCAACCCTAAGAGGGTAAAATAGGGGGTCAATTAACATTTACATAAAAACGGAATACAATCGATCGTAGGGATTTCTATTACAGCGATTGATATTTATTTCCGAATAATAATGATACGCGATTACATCGACACATCCGCGATTGGCCATTGTGATTATTATTTTAAAGTCATGTGCATTTTAGATTGATAACAGTAGTAGGTAGATAGAAAACAATAATATAATGACATGAGTTTTTAAACTTTTCCGGTTTAATACGCGAAGCAGATGTACCTGCTAAAGTATAATATTTATATTTTTTTGCATTATGGATCGTAATTTTTTATCCTTTTAAATACAGGTAAAAAAATTAGGCTTTGTCCAAAATATTAACATATTTAGGTAATGTTTTTGTTTCCTCTAAACATTTTGTCTACTTCCGATCAATAAGTATTACCTTATTTCAAACTATTGAAGCATGTTACTTCCTACCATTGCGATGTAACGGCGGCTTTTCCCAATGCATTATTTAATTCCTATGAGACAGATACCTGAAGCGAGAGATCCCGGGTTAAATTCTCTGTCTGGACATTTATGTAACAGTTAACCCTCACATGTTTATGCTGCGGTCATGGGTTGTCCGTCCATACCACTTGTGCTACAGGTATTTTTTGGGGTAGGACTATGATTGTGTAAGCGTTTAGGTATTATTTTAGCGTATTTAATATATCCATAAATTGCGTAGGTCTTAAAGCCTTTGTGTTCTCCATGTTTGGGAACCGTAATTTATTCCGTAAGTTAAGGGTTACTATAACCGTTCCACTAACTGCAACGATAAGTGTTACGACAAAGGTTACGATAACAGTCACAATAACAGTTACTATAACGGTTACGATAACGGTAACGGTTACGATAACATTCACGACAACGTTCACGATAACTGCCACTCCAACGGTTACCGAACCGCTAACGATAACGGTTACGATATCGGTTATGGTACCCGTTAACCGATATCGGTATGTTGACAGGAGCCTGCTGTCGCAGCAGCAGCGGCTGGGCGAGGCGGACGGGCGCGGCGAGTGGCGGCGCGCGGAGGCCGCCAACGTGAGCGCGCTCGTGCAGCGCCGCCTGCGCTACCTGCAGCACCCGCCCGATTGTAGGGAGGCGCGGAAGGTCATCTGTAACTTGAATAAGGTATGTGTTTTGGGTTTGGAATGGGATTAGGGTAGTTATGAGCGGGCAGCCACCACTCGTTCGTAGTTGTCTATGTGCTGTATCCTAGAACAAGACTCAATTTGTGTATAATATTTTGTGGTATTGGTTATGGTTTGTGCTTTTCCGTGGAGTCACGGATCATGTATTTTTAAAGAGCTCTGTAACACCACCTTATACGATATACGATAGTAGTGAGGTTTGACCTTTAGAGGTTTATTTAACTCATCACATTATATTTTTATAGGTTATAGGTTTTGCGAGATTCCCACTGAAAGGCCGAGTAATCTTGTCAACTAGCTAGTCTTTTATCAATTTTCAGCGGAGATAATGTGGGTTCAAAGTTTTTGAACTTGTAAGTAAATCAGCAAAAGTTCTAAGTACTTTCTATTCTCAGAAAGAAAAAAAGAAAGTAGAAACTAAACCCCTAAAAGTTTGAATAAGTTGCGTGTAACATCTATTTTTTTTGTTGTTGTGTGCTCTTTAAAATGGATTAGTTAATCGTGTATGTATAAAAGCGTTCTGAAGATTCTATTTACTAAAAGAAAACGAAATAAGTCATCAACTCGCCGGAAAAGAGCACTCCGTTTCTATCAACATAAAATATTTTTGACAAAAATAAGTTTATTACAGACCCGTAAATCTTATTCTTTACTAGCGGACCGCCCGCGGTTTCACCCGCGTGGATCCCGTTCTCGTGGGAATATATGCATGTATTATACATAAAAACCTTCCTCTTGAATCACTCTACCTATTACAAAAAACCGCATCAAAATGCGTTGCGTAATTTTAAAGATTTAAGCATACAGACAAACAGACAAACAGACAAACAGACAAACAAACAGACGGACAAAAATAGCGACTTTGTTTTATACTATGTAGTGACGAACATTATACATGTCGTTAATCATTGGCTTGCGTCTATTAATAAGTTTAATCTCTTGCGATATGAATATTAAATCATCTTTTTCCACTTTTATTTCGGGTCGCGCAATATGTTTTTCTCTTCCATTCTCCTATTATATGTTAACCGTCACTTATATTCTGACTCTCTTATCTTTCACGTCATCTTATTGTCCATCATCTTGTATGAATGTTATACAAATCAATATTCTCGTCACATGCGTTTCCTCTCGCCTCATCGCATGCTCATCTTACGACTTTCGGCCCCTGTCTCAGCTTCGGTCTGTCTGATTTGATCCCATTATTATGACCTTCTCATGTTACTATGACCTTCTCTTTCTGAGAAGAGACCCGTTCTAAATAGTAGGCCATGATGGGTTGAGATGATGATAATGATTTAGAGGTCATTGGACTACTTTCCTTTCCGGAATTTTGACGAGATTGGGATACTCTGGAAAAGTTCCTACGTGGACGAATTTGCGAACAAACACAACAAGTAGGTAAAGCATATTTTTATGTATGCATGAATGAAGTCCCCAGTACATGTTTCATGTAAAGGCCAACCGCAATGACCAATTGACCATTATGAAAGACAGTTTTATTACTGTTCGCTTGTGGCTATTACGTGTAATGGGTAAAATTGCGAAACGCGACTGAAGCATATAATTACGGAAGCTTTTAGATATGCCTGAGATAATAATATGTCACGCTATGCGCGTTTGTCACATGCCACATGCCATCATTGTAACTCACATAATAACTTCTGATGGATGCTAGCTCTAATTTAAATGGCATTATAGTCAGAGATGGGCAAAATATAATCATGATTATAGATTAAAAATAGGTACATTTACAATCTGCATTTCTGGAGCTTCCGAGAAAAAGAAGTTAAAAGTGTACTTCTATTTATGGGCATTCTATATAGTATTAACGCAACGTATTAACGAATTTGTTCAACCCTAATTAGAATATCGCTCCACGAAACAAGAAGACCATCAAAAGTGCATGGCTTTATTCTGGTTTAACTTCGGAAGCAAACACTGGATTTTATTTAAATTTCTATTCATTGAAGTTAAGCGACCTCTTTAGAATATCGCATTTTCCTCTTATATATTTTTTTTTATTACCCCGCATTATTGGTTAAGTGGCGTTGGTATACTATACGGTGAATGTGGTCTCAGAAGTATATCTCTATTGAAACGCCGATACAGCAGTATAAATAGCTTCCGATCCACTTCATAGTGCTGTAGTCCCGTGGCTGTTTCCCGTAATATATCCGAGATAATTTAATGCCCGCAGACCCTAATACTAATGGATTACACCTAATGCTTCCGTCTCTATATCCGATACTAATAATAGCACCATAATAATAGCAATACACTCTGCTTCTCGACAGGATAAAAGCGTCTACGATGCGTAACGGATAAGACTGATTTAATTATACAATGTTATTAATCTATTAGATTATAAACTTTAATAGCCGACCCGCCTACGCTTCTAATCAAGAAACTTATTCCTTACGTATTGGTAGAGTAGTATTTAATTTGTATCTATTTATAGCAAACAAACTTTACTTGTTTTAGTGATGGGTTGTTAGTAGATACTACACAGTCTACACAGTTACCTACTTTTTTTGTAAAATTTTGAAATCAATTCTTTGTGCCTACCTATTTACTCACTTAGCAAAGCTGTTAAACTTTTAAATATATTTTGCGTGATTAATATTAAATACCATCCATCAGGTTTGATTTCACAGTTCATTCACAAACTGGGCGAATTGGTTATGTCCCCTAAAAACGGTCGAATGTCACTTAAATCGAACGTAGATCTCGAAAATAGATAGCAACGTTAGTTGGGGATAGGAATATAATAGAAGCGCCTATAATAATGTAAACACCCTAATCGCAGTATAAACAATCGCGTCCGTTCTCTCACAAAGCGTTGTATTGTGGCGCGGCGCCGGAATACCTGTTATAATTATAACTATAACTGTTATAGTTATAATTATACCTACATTCTGAAAATGGAAAATAACCTACAGCGTAATCCCAAAAAGTTCTGGTCTTTTGTTAAAAATAAAAATGAGAAATCCACTGGTATACCATTCGAAATGCACTTTGGTGATACAGTAGCTTCTACAGGTAATAATATAAGTAATCTTTTTGCTGCTTATTTTTCCAGCGTTTATACTGCTCAGAACACCTCTGATCATATAATGGATAATGGCACAGATGAATTCCCACAAAATGTTCTAAGTCACATAAAATTCACAGAAAGAGAGGTCAAATTGGCATTAAAAAAGCTAAATATTGCGAAAAGTCCAGGACCTGATGGTCTACCTCCTATATTTTTCATGAAATGTGCCTCTTACCTCGCATTACCTTTAAAATTAATATTTAATAGATCACTTGAAACCTCAGTATATCCAACTGAGTGGAAGATTGCTAACGTAGTTCCTGTACATAAAAAAGGAACCGTAGATGACGTAACAAATTATCGTCCAATTTCGTTACTTTCCATACCCTCAAAAATTTTCGAATCACTTGTTTGTCCCGTCTTGAAATCACATGTTAAAAATCGAATAATACCTCAGCAGCATGGGTTTTGTGCCGGAAAATCGACAGTTAGCAATCTATTATCATATACTACTGACATAATAGAAACGATGGACTCTAGGATTCAAACAGATGCCATTTATACAGACTTCTCAAGTGCGTTTGATAAAGTTGACCACTTTATGTTGCTAAATAAGTTAACTAAGCTAGGTATACATGGTAGTATCCATAAGTGGTTTAAGTCTTACCTAGCCAAAAGAAGACAAAAAGTTGTAGTAAAAGGATATGAGTCCTCTGTATATTACGTAACATCTGGAGTCCCTCAAGGATCTCATTTAGGACCTATCCTATTTGTACTCTTTGTAAACGACATTATTAGAAATATCAAATATAGTACATGTTCGCTATTTGCAGATGATCTAAAAATTTACCGACAAATCAGTTCCATAACAGACTGTAACCTCTTGCAAAAAGATTTAAATACAATAAACAGCTGGTGTACGGCAAACGGCATGGAACTCAATGTCAGTAAATGTTACCATATAAAGTTCACAAAAAATAAAAATCTCGTTAAATTCACCTACACTCTCAATGGTAGTCCTCTAGCAGAACTCAACAACATTCGTGACTTAGGTGTACAGCTGGATAGCAAGCTCTCATATAACACTCACATAGACAACATAACTCACAAAGCAGCAAGAATGTTAGGTTTCATCAAAAGGATCTGTTTCGACATAAAAAATATTAAAACTATAAAAACTTTATATAATGCATTTGTAAGAAGTACGCTTGAGTATGCTTCTCCAGTCTGGAATCCAACATACAAGTCTCAGGTCAACCGGTTAGAAAGTATCCAAAAAAGATTCACGCGTTATCTCAATTTTAGAGATCGACACTGCAAATATCGTTCTACGTATAAAGAAAGGCTACAACACTTCAAAATTAATAGTCTTTATCACAGGCGTAGTGTAGCGGATCTAATTGTTCTATATAAAATAGTACATGGAATAATGATTTCCCCAGAATTGTTAGATCAGGTTAATTTTGTTATCCCACGAAATTCTACAAACAGAACTCAAAAAAATCGATTAACATTTTACTGTAAATTTCGAAGAACAAACCTAGGTCGCTGGGCCCCTTTAAATAGGAGCATGTCAAAATATAATGAATACTCTAAAGGGCACCCTATTGACATTTTTTCAAACACACTTATACATTTCAAAAATAAGCTACTACAAACTGACCCGTTTTGGCAACTTTAACATAAGTACCTTATACTCAATTTAATTATATGAACCATAAATGTAAAAATTTAATGATATAATCAATTTTAAATTTTTTTTTAATTTAACTTTATTTTATTTTATATAATTTATCAATGAAATAATAATGTGTATAATTGGATTATTGTTTAAGTAAAATGTAAACTGATCATAATTTATTTAATTTTAATATTATATAACTTAATATTGTGAAAATTTAATTTAAATTGTAGTCTATGTTTAACTAGATTAAACAGTAGCATCTATTCTAGCGTATAATATGTATAACGTTTTTATGCTAATTTATAACTGCTGAAAGATGTGCACTCCTGTAAGTGACATGATCACACTGCACGAATCTCAATAACCTTGTATAAAATGAAATTGTGATGTGTTGTTGGAGTGCCTTAATCAATAAATAAATAAATAAATAAATAAATTAGTCGAACAAACACCGACAGCGACACTAAACTTGTCACGCTCCATGGGGACTATGGGGAGTTTCCCCGCTGCGGTCGATGACATGATTCATTCTATTGAAATGCTGAAACAATGGGCTTAACTAAGGAAATGAAACAATTTTCACGGGTTGTAGAGAAAATATTCAAAATAGGCACACTTTATTACCTCTTTAGTGCTAGTTGGTAGTTAGTAGCCATCTAAATTTAAATTATACAGTGTGTTAGGGTTCGGACTACCGATATTTTACCCACGTCTTGTACTTCAAATTTTATCGACAAAAAACCATACAAAGGGGGGTCGCATCCCTCACCCCTCTGAATGGGAGCCATTTTTAAATTTCATATCTCGTATTTTTACGAGTTCATTGAAACTCTGTTTTTTTAATCTTATGTTACCTACACATTTGAAAGTCACCTTATTTTAAAGATGATGAAATTTTCTATCATTTAAAACCAAATTTGATACAAAATTATAAAAAATAATAATTTAAAACCTTTACGTTAGATCAAGAACTTAGAAATTTTTATTGCTTTTTTTTAGTTATTATGCTCTACCTAAAAAACCGGGCCCTTAACCTATCGTTTTTTTTCTTCTAATTTGTTTGCAGTAAGCCGGGCTAACAAATAAACCTCAAATTATTACTAATATTCACGCTAATCATTTAAACGTGGGTAAAATATCGGTAGTCCGAACCCTAACACATTGTATAAAAGGTAACAGAAACATCTAAAGCAATTCACAAATACCTGGTTTACAACAAGGTATTTGTGAAACTAAATAAAAGTTAAAATAAACCGGTGAACTTTAACCATTAGTTCAGTAAACCAGTTACCGATACTCATAATATATTATGTTAATTATGTAGGTAACGAGAGAGGATTTGCCATACAAACAAAACAATTAGCGTGTCGCGTGACGTGATCGTCACGGTCGGTAAACATAACGTGACCAGGGTCAGTGGCCTGTCTGTACAATATCCGATACTGTTTGTGGTACAATACTTGTAGGTCAGTTTATTGTGGTCATGCCTGTGGAGCAAGGGTGATCCCAGGTTCGATTCCCGTTCAGATGTGACAGATAAATTTTTGTTGATTCTTTACTATTTTACTGGGATTCACGGTGTTATACATTTAAATATAAATCTGTTATTTTAATATTTAGAAATATTTGGGATCGTGATAGGGATGTTTGGGTGTTGTAGCAAATATTGGAAGGGAAGCAAGATTGAATTTAGACAATGAAAACCCACAATAAACACTAATTCTTAAAACTGCTTTGTTATTTATAATTAATCTGACATTTCTTGTATTTCTTGCTTCTTTATTAAAATAAATTAATTGTTTTGTATGTTTCTTCCAGGGCTGTGGTTTCGGCTGTCAACTGCACCACATCGTATACTGCCTGATATTCGCGTACGCCACAGAAAGAACCTTAATTCTCAACTCGAAAGGTTGGAGATACAATAACAAGGGATGGGAGTACGTGTTCTATCCAATCTCGGATAGCTGTACTACAGCGTACGACGATAAAGTTATTCAATGGCCTGGTAAGTTCGAAGCTTAATATTTCCTTTTCATATGAATCCATGCTAATATTATAAAGCTGAAGAGATTGTTTGAACAAGTTAATCTCAAGACTACAGTAAAGTAAGACCAACCACCTACATAAAAATGACACCAACGTCAGTAAGTAGGCCAGCTTCTTCTTATGACGGGGTATTCGTCTGTCGGAACATTTCTAGGTCACCCAATACGGCCAGTGTCAGTCTTCTTTTTGTAGGGTAAATAAGTGCTTGAAAAAAAATCTATCTGATGGTGGTTCTCTTGGATGATAAAGTTCACTAAGTATACTTTTTGACAAGCTTCAAGGAGGAATTTCTGAATTCGATTGTATTTTTTATTTTTATTTGTGTTACCATAACTTTGGACTGGGAGAATCGATTTTAATAATGCTTGTTGTCAAGTCCCATCTTTAAGTTCGTGACACTTGGCGAGAAGTTTTTGAGCTATCTGTACCTGTGTTGGAGTGGGTTACTTTTTTTTGTAAAAAGTTATTCGTATATTTTATTATTGATATATTTCCTTGTTGTTGTATAGTGAGTGTTGAATTGTTGTTCTGTCGACAGGTTCGTATGACGCGAAGGTGGTGTCGTTGCCGTTTATCGACTCTATCACTCAGAAGCCCAAGTTCCTCCCCCTGGCTATCCCGCAGGATTTGGCGCATAGGTATGTCACAGTCACATACTTCATTCACTGAATTTGTCGCCACGTTATTAACAACCAGTTTAATCAATAGGAAGTTGCTCTACGTTCATATAGCTCTGGTTGTTATTTATACTCAATTCGTGTTCGACCAAAACAGGATCTTTTAGCTGAAACCGTAACTGTAGTTTCGGCCGAAACTAGAATATTAACTGAAACTGGCCGAAACCGAAACCGAAACCGAATAAATATTTTGGTCAGTCACAAGTCATATAACCATTAAAGCAAATGATTAATTCTATAAAATTTAACGTTATCATAAAATTTTGATGATCCGCATAAGTTAGAAAAGCGGTTTCAAGGGTTTTCTGTTAAATAAAAGCGAAATAAATAAAATCTCCGAGGTAGGTAAAAGGTTAACGGTTAAGTAACCGATTCTAGACAGAGAAATCGATCACACTAAGGGTCCCCGCAGACTGACTGCAGGCACCGCCCACTTTAAAAGCGCGGTCCGGCCAACAGCCGCTTCGGCTGAATTCTGCTCACTGTTATTGGAGCTGTTGGTTGCCACAGCCGCCGGTGGCTGCAGTTGGTCTGCGGGGACACTAACCCGCATTGTGGTCCAGGATAGTCCGTTTCAACGGCGACCCGGCGTCGTGGTGGGTGGGCCAGATGCTCAAGTACGTGCTCCGGCCGCGCGCCGCCATGCAGAAGGCCATCAACGATACCATAGCCAAGATGAACTTCAAGACGCCTATTGTTGGGTGAGTTACATACACATACGCTCTTTTAAATTAGATAATGATTTACAGGACTGAATAATGAATGTCTTTTTAGTGTTTCTAAATGTAAATTTTTATGTTTTTACCGATACAAGAATAAAAAAAGAATAATGCGTAAACATTCATATATTTCAAAACAGTTAAACGCTCGAGCAATGCCCGCATAGGTATAGATTTAGAAATATAGATAAGGCCTATTTATATTTTTAAATCTCTTGTTTCGTGTCCGTGAACGGTGTCTATGTGTGCGTTGCTCGAGCGCGCAGTGTATGAAGTTTTACATCTCTACTAGTTTACGATTTGTGTTATAATTCCCTATCAGTGTACACATCCGTCGCACGGACAAGGTGGGCACGGAGGCGGCGTTCCACCACATCGACGAGTACATGGCGCACGTGCACGACTACTACGCGCAGCTGCAGCTCACGCGGCCGGTCGACCGCCGCCGCGTCTACCTCGCCACGGACGACGCTAACGTGAGTACTGGCTGCTTGTATGAGCCGGACGGTGGTAATGTTAGTACTGGGTGTGTGTCAACGTTCCACCACATCGACGAGTACATGGCGCACGTGCACGACTACTACGCGCAGCTGCAGCTCACGCGGCCGGTCGACCGCCGCCGCGTCTACCTCGCCACGGACGACGCTAACGTGAGTACTGGCTGCTTGTATGAGCCGGACGGTGGTAATGTTAGTACTGGGTGTGTGTCAACGTTCCACCACATCGACGAGTACATGGCGCACGTGCACGACTACTACGCGCAGCTGCAGCTCACGCGGCCGGTCGACCGCCGCCGCGTCTACCTCGCCACGGACGACGCTAACGTGAGTACTGGCTGCTTGTATGAGCCGGACGGTGGTAATGTTAGTACTGGGTGTGTGTCAACGTTCCACCACATCGACGAGTACATGGCGCACGTGCACGACTACTACGCGCAGCTGCAGCTCACGCGGCCGGTCGACCGCCGCCGCGTCTACCTCGCCACGGACGACGCTAACGTGAGTACTGGCTGCTTGTATGAGCCGGACGGTGGTAATGTTAGTACTGGGTGTGTGTCAACGTTCCACCACATCGACGAGTACATGGCGCACGTGCACGACTACTACGCGCAGCTGCAGCTCACGCGGCCGGTCGACCGCCGCCGCGTCTACCTCGCCACGGACGACGCTAACGTGAGTACTGGCTGCTTGTATGAGCCGGACGGTGGTAATGTTAGTACTGGGTGTGTGTCAACGTTCCACCACATCGACGAGTACATGGCGCACGTGCACGACTACTACGCGCAGCTGCAGCTCACGCGGCCGGTCGACCGCCGCCGCGTCTACCTCGCCACGGACGACGCTAACGTGAGTACTGGCTGCTTGTATGAGCCGGACGGTGGTAATGTTAGTACTGGGCTGGGTGTCAACGTTCCACCACATCGACGAGTACATGGCGCACGTGCACGACTACTATCGCCACGGTGTATGATATATTTATGATATATATGGTATGTTATATGTGTATGCTATCCGACAGTTAATTTTGAGGTAGTCATTCATTATGTAAACTTAGGAACATTCAATTTAATTACCTCTTCAATAATTGCAGGTGCTAGAAGACGCCCGTAAGAAGTACCCGCAGTACGAGTTCCTCGGCGACCCGTCGATCGCGCGCACGGCGGCCACTCACCGTAGATACACGCCGCTGTCGCTCACGGGTCTACTCGTGGATCTGCATATGCTGGCCATGTGCGATTACCTCGTGTGTACGTTTAGTAGTCAGGTATGGTGGTGTTTTGATAGTTCATCATCGTCATCATGATCATCGTCATCATCATCATCATCGTCATCACTATCGTCATCATCATCATCGCCGTCATCATCATCGTGGTCATCATCGTCGTCTCCGTCATCATCATCATCTTTTTGTCATCATCGTCATCATCATCATCGTTTTATCATCATTGCCATCATCATCATCGTCGTCATCATCATAATGCTGATCAGCATTAATCTCAATCCATCAGGGCGTATTAAGTACAAGTCTCAGAATGAGAAGGTTAAAACCATAGACCATTATAATACACCATGCTGGTCATGTACGACTATTGTTTTTTTTTTTATGGAATTAAGGTAGCAAACGAGCATGCAGCACCACCCTTCCGCTTGAACACGTCATCGCCAGTTATTGAGCACAAGTCTCTCAAAATGGGAAGGTTAAAACCATAGTACACCACCCTGGCCATGTGCGTCTATCTCGTCTGCTTCTTTAGTACCTATGTCTGAAACTGAAGGAAACAGCTTATAGTCTAATGATTTGAAGGCTAACTTCACTCACCAGGGGGTCTGACATGGGATTCCGCACACCATTCTAACTTTCATAGCTTGTAAGTATTAGAAATTAGCGTATTAGATTAATTAAGCTTCGGGAGAGGAAATCTTGTGAGGAAACCTGCACAAATACAGTTTTAGTAATTTTCAGAAAGCTGTGTAAAGTCTACCAATTCGCACTTGATCAGGGTAGATAACAAATATTTTGATAAATGGTAATCATTGCCATTTACCACCAGGTGGTGTCGTAAAACAACATGTTTGTATAATGTACAGTACAGTCATGGTGATCGCTTAAACATTAACCACTTCGCTCAATAAACAAACGGTTATTCGAACATGGCAGGTGGGTCGCGTGGCCTACGAGATGATGCAAACGAACCGACCGGACGCGTCGGAGAGCTTCCACTCGCTGGACGACATCTACTACTTCGGCGGGCAGAACGCGCACAACCGGCGCGCGATCCTCCCGCACACGCCGCGCCCCAGACAACAGGACACGCAGGAGATCGCCTTCCAGGTGAGTTGCGGTGACGTTGTGATGCGTTGCGTTGCGGTGACGTTGTGATGCGTTGCGGTGATGTTGAGTTGCATCTACTACTTCGACGGGCAGAGCGCGCACAACCGCCGCGTGATCATAGCGCACACACCGCGCCCGCGACTGCAGGACACGCAGGAGATCGCCTTCCAGGTGAGTTGCGGTGACGTTGTGTTGCGTTGCGGTGACGTTGTGATGCTTTGTGGTGATGTTGAGTTGCATCTACTACTTCGGCGGGCAGAACGCGCACAACCGCCGCGCGATCCTCCCGCACACGCCGCGCCCCAGACAACAGGACACGCAGGAGATCGCCTTCCAGGTGAGTTGCGGTGACGTTGTGTTGCGTTGCGGTGACGTTGTGATGATTTGTGGTGATGTTGTGATGCTTTGTGGTGATGTTGAGTTGCATCTACTATTTCGGCGGGCAGAACGCGCACAACCGCCGCGCGATCCTCCCGCTCACGCCGCGCCCCAGACACCAGGACACGCAGGAGATCGCCTTCCAGGTGAGATGAAAGAAAGAAAATAAGAAAGAAATGTTCATCTCATCTATTAGGGTGTTACCAGACCAATCGATCGATCGTCGATCGACGCCATCGATCCATGGTGCAATGGATTAGCCGACGTCTATCGATCGATTGGAATAATTATGTAGAAACTATCGATTGACGTCGACAAATTGATTCCAACATAGATCGATGTCGTCGATCGACTATTTATTGATTGGTCTGGTATAACTGTAGTACAGTTACTGTACATTACAACTTACTTAAAACTGTAACAAAATATGTAGGTAAGAAGGGTCCACGCTCATCATATTGTGGTCGTAGATAAACTACGACTGCTGGTTTTCAGCGTGACCCATTAATAGTTGTCCATTACGGATGATTGAGTGACGACACACACGCCTCTAATTTAATATTAAGGTCTATTTTTTAAATTAATCATTTGCGCTGACGTTGCGATGCGCTATCGTTGCATTGCGTTGCGATGATGTTGAATTGCGTTAAAATACATTTAAATGAAAAGACCGTCTTTTGTATACATTCGGTTAGTTCGGTAATTTCAACTCAAAGCCTTTATTTTAAACCCTGAAATTGCCGGATGTTATTTCATTTGCTAAAACTTGTTTACGATTAAAGTCAAGTTCAATAAAAATGTATTATTTTTTGCAGGTGGGCGACTTAATAGGCGTGGCGGGCAACCATTGGAACGGCTACGGACGAGGAACCAATAAACGAACTAATTCGGTAAGTTTATGTTATTGTGAGCATGCCTACAATATGTTTTTTGCCGTAAATTATTGTATTAATTTTATGCGATCCCCTTTATAAGCATACCTTATTGAAGATTTAAAATTAAAATCACATATCATGAATTTTAATTGAATTTGGTTAAAGCGAGTGACGTTTAAATGCTTAAAACATACATAACTAAGTATAGTCGTAGTAGGGAGCCGAATTCTTTACCTCTCGGCTATCACCGCTTATATCAATATTGTTGCAGAACGGCCTGATACCATGGTACAAAACGGCGGACCATCTGGTGCTGTATCCCTTCCCGGAGTACAAACAGGTGCCGCTGTACGACACGAGGCAAAAGGAGTTATAGACGGTGTAACTTGTGTGAGTGTACATTGTATAGTACACGGCTACTATAGATCAGTCGATAATAAGACGAATTTGTTCGACAAATTATGTGTTGCCAAAGGATGGGGTAAGAGTTGGTATTTGAATATCGACTTTGTGTATGGTGTCTCACGTGTATTTAAGCTAAACTAACAGGCAACCAAATATTTATAGGAATCCAATAAATTTAATATTAGTTTATTACATTGTACTGCCATATTTAATAATTCAAAACTAGTTAAAAAGTAAGTTAAGTTGCATCTTTATGTTATATTATATTTAATGTAACAATACAGTAAATCATACGACAGTGAGAAAAACTTACAGTAATTCAAAAACTTAAAACTATTTAAAATATACATGGCAACATTTGTACATACATAATATTAAGTTGTCAAATTAGTTCGTCTATTTATCGACACTTTGTGCATGTGTCTGTAACCTGTATAACCCTATTAGTGAATCCCAAGTGAAAAGTAAAACGTTTTAACAAGAACCTCGGTTACTGTGAAGTTGACAGCGGTTTAGACTGATAAGTGAATGTAAGGTGTGAAATTGTGAATATGAATAACTTTAAAACCGATGTTGGATATAAGATAAGTTGTTATTCCACATAAAGTATATTGGGGGTAAGTTATTCTAAGTCATATTTTATTTGTTATATTTTGAACAACAGCAAAAAAGAAGTTTCTCAATTTCAGCGAAATCTGACGGGTAGTTTTTGAGTTATTATTTATAATGCGTATTTAATTTATGGCTGTCGTCTCGTAACTTTTGACTGGTAAACATATTGAAAACGGCTGCAAGTGACTGTGATATTGCTGTCAAGGATATTATTTAATTTGAATTAGAGAAGCGCTCATAGCCCGGCGGCTCGCGTCGATCCTAAGCGATGACAAAGTTAAGCAACAGCGGGCGCGGTCGGTAGTTGGATGTGTGACCGCTGGTGGCAAAATTTCTTGAGCGCTTCCGTGCTTCGGAGGGCACGTAAAGCCGTCGGTCCCGGTTGTTATCGATTGATAGCAGTCGTTAAGCCATGTCGGAGGCCTTCGGGCGGATTGAAAAACTTTCGACACTGGGTTGGCCACTAACCCCTCCACCAATCCGCATTGGTGCAGCGTGGTGTATGCTCTAGGCCTCCTCAGTCATGAGGAGAGACCCGTGCTCAGTAGTGGGCCATTAGTGGGTTGTAGCTTAGCTTAGCTTAGAATAGTGTACCCCCAGTATGACAATATGTACAAGTAAAGGCAATCCAACATACTCTGAATGTACACAAACATGTTACTGGTGTGTACATTTGTTGAAAGAAATTGGAGATATGCCTTCATGAAACCGAATTATGTACAAGGAATTAGTTTAAAATCACTTGGAATGTACAGAAGGAGATTTTAATATGTGATTTGCGCTTTGATGTAGAATTGTGTTCCCAATTACAAAGGAAACAAAGGTTAGATGAAAATCTCTTCAGTTTGTATGTACAATTTCTGTAATAACAATGAATTGGGTATAAAATGAAACTCAGCCTAAATGGTAGTTGATATAAACGTCACTGTGTGACATAAGGGACACGTCGCTATAGATAATATATTACACGCTGTTAATAATCATAGTCTACGAGTGTCGGTGTTTTATAATACTTGTTTATGGGCTACGTTGTATGATTTAGTCATGCAATTATTGTGTATATTTCGTGTTTATATTAAATTTTATTTCAATCTAGGTACCTTAAATTGTATTAATGATCTGGTTATCGATTTTTTTAATTGAATAGATTAAAAAAAAATAATCATTCTAGTGTATTATTATTAACCTATTTATTGTTTTTATTTTACGTTAAATAACAAGGCACATTATTTATAGGATTTTGTCTGCTATTACCAACAAAAACAGTTAATTTTAAACTTGCTTTTATTCCTATAGCTATAGCGTAGTTTCCTTATATGGCCTAGTAGTCCCTGCTCACAACTGTTTTATACCATTTAAACAATTAACCCAGTATTATAAAATTTATAAGACAATTCAATGCTCAATATTATAAACAAATGTACACAAATCATTTACAATTTGTAGCCGTGTTAACTCAAGATTGTATATTTTCATAAATAAATAGAATTTAATTAGTTATACGTTAAGAAATATAGTGGTAGACACATATACCGTACAAAACATTGTGAGTTATTATAGCGTGCATAATAGGGAGTAGGGTAGTTGTCTATGGCTGCCTTCACTTCAGTTTCATGCCAGACACGAAAGTGGTAAGACGCGTCGTCAGACGTCCGTTCTAGTGTTATCCCTGTGCTGTTTTTTGTATCTTGGACACTACAAGTCTGAATGTGTTGCCCGTTAAGAAATATTAATAATTTTAAGATACCTTTATAATTATCCACTTATTTCTTTAAAAAATATGTAATTTCGCAATTTATATCTTCGCCGGGTATGCTCTAGGCTCTTTCCACCTACAAAAAATGGCACTTATGCTATACAAAAAGGCCTAAATATTATTCTCACACTTACAAAAACTTGAAATACAGAAACAGATACCGATTTAGGTATAAGCCATTTAGACAACACCTAAAAAGTTTTGAAACGCTTTCGTACAATAAAATATAGGTAACAACAATAAATTCTGATGTTGAATTCACAGCGCAAATTATGGCACAAGTTTTCTATTTGTAGTTTAATTTTAGTACGACATTACATAATTATATACAAAAGCGAGCAGTAATTATACTATTTTAATTGAAGATACATTAAAACTTTCGCTTTGCACATTAAAACGTAGCGTTGGTCCTGCATACTTCAATGGTGCAGAGTTTTTAAAAGTAGGTAAAACGTTATCTATTTTAATAAAAGAAACATTAATTAAACAAAGTAGTATTTTAAAGTTTTGATAAGTTAGGCATCGGGTGCTGTATTCAGATCATTAAATTATTGTTTGATAAAATTATACTCATTTACTTCTAAATAAAAAAATGCCATCGCACGAAAACACATTATCAATATTATAAACGCTTTTTACTTATTTTCGTGATTATATGTAGTTTTGTTATGTGCTGTGCAACTGTGCATATGATTTCCTTTAAATCGTCACACTCAATATAACTTTACTCCCAACTAGAGTTATTCCATTCCTAATATAATTCCTTTTACCTTTACAAGTGTGTAGTTTACATTCCAGATGACATTGTTTTTTTAGCGCAATGTGTTCATTTTTTAACTTTGTGGTATAATATTCCATCATGTTCTTATTGTCTCGGTAAATTGATCGGGTACTTCGGCCGATATTTCACTTTTTATATAGGTATATCACTTTATTTTTTAAGGATAAATAAAGTGTTGTAGCAACTCTATACAGTTCCAAATGTATTGTTTGTGTTATTGATATATAACGAGAGCTAAAACAAGTTATATAACTCATAATTCCACATTTACCACCTCATTAATAAATTATAATAAGTATTGTGTTGAACGGGAATCTGTCTTGTTTAGATTTATGTCATTATTATGTTGTATTAACGAATCTGAAAATATACAAATGGGTCTGATGATTGAAAATAATTTTTTTACAAATATTTTACAAAAGTTAAGGAAATCTCAAAAAATTATTACATATCTATGAAATTATTTCGATCTGATTTAGTGGTTTTAAGTGGATATTTAAAATAAGATGAAGTTAATGTTTTGTTCCTTAATACGTTTTTATTTATCTTGACTATTATAATTATGTTAATTGTATTGTAAATATTAATTTTATTTTTGCGTTAGTTATTAAACTATTTAAGTTGTAAAAGCCACGGTGTCTTACAGTACGGTTTGTTTAATTTATTTGTATTTGTACTACGCGATAATAAATATTTCACTTTAAGTTTTAGAAAGAGCAGGTATTTACCTTTTTTTGTGTTTGGGGCTTGATTGTTCTACGACACTACGAAGCGACTATCTCTTTCTAACACTGAGGCCTTTCTCCCACAACGCTATTTGCAAGCGACTAGGATGTTGTAAAAGTAAAGAAGCGACGCGTCTACGATGCGTCTCCTGTCAGTGAACAGTGTCAGATACAGCGAATTTTGGATTGCGTTGCAGTCGCATAGCTTATAAATAGCGTAGTGTGAGAATTGCCTTATTATGTATAGTTGGATACTGTAGGTCTAAGTTGGTATGGTATGGTCTAAGTTTTTAACGTATCTGTTATTGAGCCCTGATAATGATACAAAGGTCATAAAATGTTTTTTTTCGAGTTCAAATAGTGTGAGTAACTGTAGAAAGATTATGATCGTAGTATTTTTTAAATAATTATCACAGTTTTAAAAAATATGACTGTGTCAGGGAAGATAACGTTACGTGGAATTTATAGACACTAAAAAAATCAAAAATCTACACGTTGATGTCGAGGAAAGATGAGCGAATGGGAAAGTAAACAAGACAGAGATATAATTATATAGATAGATAAAGAGATTCTTTGTCTCAGAAGAAGAGTTTAACTTAACTACTAGTCGTTTGCGAATTTATAAAACTATAACAACTATTCGCACACGACTCTATTGAGGTAGCTATTTGTAAGTAAATAGACTTGAGCTCAAAGCGACGACCAAAATTCTACCGTATATCATTTTTCCAAAGGGGTTATTATACAATGACATTATGAACGTATAAAATGCTTATTTATACGTTCATAATGCCAATTTCGGAAGATTTTGGATATATTAGCATAGATTTAATTATTTCATTCGTTTCAGTAATTTATAATTAAATAAATTATAATAGTATTTATTTCTGTGAATAATTATTTATTTTTTAGCATACACTGTATAATTTTAACCTTTCGTGGCCCGGAAATGTGAAATATAAAAACAAAATTTCCGTAACTGAATACGGAATGAAAGTATTTAATGAATTTAAGTAAAAAATCAAGTATAACGTATACCCATTATTATTTTTCTATAATACTTCCGATTTCATATTTCGCTCTAAGTAGTTTTTTACCATGCTTTCTTATTGCTCAATATAAACGCATAATTATATCAGGTACTTTATGAAATGCATTTTATAATCTCATTCATCAAAGTTAGCTGGTAAATAAGTATTATAGTTAATCTGACCATATTAAATGGTAACACATGATGAAAGGTAAAATGACACTTAAAGATAGATCTATAATGCCACCAACTTATCTGTTCAGTAGAAAAAAATGGAACTAAAAAAAGACAACGTCAATTTTGAAATGTAATGTCCGCTGTCAAATCTTTGAAGTGCGAGTGCTCTATGTGTTTTAATTCGATTTTAATTGTAAAAAGTGATTAAAAATGCCTGAGCCTCTTAGAAGTGATGCACGATTAGTTATTTTAAAAGTTTTAGATTGTATGAGGGAAGAAAATCGCCTACTAACTCCAAAAATAACGTTTAAAAAAATGGCAGAATGCTTCGCAGTTTCAACAGGTTAGTGTTGCTATTGCAAGTTAATTAATAGTCCCGCTTAAATATTTCAGTTATTTTATTTTCCCACTTATGTTTGCATAATCGATTAAAGTGTCACTGAATGTATTTGGTATCTAATTTTTTTTTATACTTCATATAATATTATATCTTTGTTACAGGAGTTAGTGAACGTTTTGCTTACAAGCTAATGAGTGAGAAGAAAAAAGCTGAAGAAATTTCTCTGGCGCACCGGCATCATTTTATAATATAAAATACAAATAATTAATAGTCAATAACAATGGATTTTTTGTTTCTCTTGTTTTTAAAATTTTAATTTTTACATGAAAAAGTAAAACTTGACTGTGTTGGCCAAATTCTTTAATTTTTGGATGTTTACGAATTTTTTTTCAATAGACAAATACACTTGAGAATTATTCATTGCCATTAAAATATTTTAGGGTGATAACTGATTGATTAAAAATTCGCCCTGTTCCGTCCGTGTTCGAATCCCAGGGCACGTACCTTTGACTTTTTTAAGTTATGTGCGTCTTAAGCATTTAAATGTCATTTACTATAAAGGAAAGAAAAACATTGCCAAACCGCACTTGTTCAGCATGGTGAACTATGGTCTTAACCTTCTCATTATGAGAGGAGACCTATGCTTAATAGTGGGCTCTGATGGATTGAGATAATGATAACATCCTATGTTACTGCAGTCATTGCATGGTAGTTTAAGTTAGTAGCCACAGCCCAAGTAGTGTATCTATACATACTTTATCTGATAAAAATCATAGGTCTCAAAGTTGTTGAGCTCCCTTGACAGTCGCCAAATTTTATTGTATGGTAACATTGAAGCTGCACTAGCGACATCCGTTTACTGAACAGATAAGTTGGTGGCACTATAACGGAAATGAGTTAAACAATACTTCTATTTAATAGGTTTAATTTTTGAGATAAGCCAAACTCTACAATCACATTCGAAATTTAAATAGACCGCTCGTCGATACAAACTTAACAAAACCGCTATAGCTGTAATAATCATTAGCTAAAATATTATTATTTACGCAGTTAAAAAAGTAGACGGAAATATAATTAGTTTTTATGTGTAGAAATTTGTGTGTGCAGTTAGTAAGAAATTATGTCGAATTGGCAAAGGTGTGTAATTTGGATTTTAGTTATTTCTGATTGGTTATAAATTTATTTTTAAGAATTATTTTAAACGGATACAAAATACTCTTTTTGTGGTGCTCAACGTCGATATATAAATATTTATTATTGATCCAACATTGATAGAAACGCTAGATGAAATTACACTTTTATTAATTTTTATTTTAATCAGTTTATTGGTTCTATTATTTAAACACAAAGTATCTAAAAAATTAAGATGATTTGTAAGAAGTTTTATTAATGGCCTAGTTGGTATTTGTAATTATAATAGCTGATCTCGGCCTTTCTTAGCTCTGATTCTTTTTTATTGAATATGATTTATTCAATTGCATCATGATTGAATAGTTGACACATTTCGTTTAGATAATAAAAACGTGCGACGTTCCGAGACAACGCAAGTAAAGCATCGGGGGCACAGGAGTGCGGGAGTGCCCCTGCCAAGACGAGCCTGTATTAATTAGCAGACTTGGTCCCCTGTAATGTTTTGTGTTGTGTCTTTGTCTGCACTTAATGTTTGAAATGCGAGGTTACTAGAGTATCATGTCAGTAACCATGTAATTGTAATGTCTATCGAACAAGAAATCTAATATTATAGCATGATTGATGGTTGATGTATTTTTCATTAAAATTAATAAAAATTATCAACTTGTTTATAATAATTGCATACAATTGACTATACATTGTTGGCATTATTGACTGTTGACCCTTTAATGTATTGTATAATTATTAACACCACGCGACAAGGTAATTAAGAGCAAAATAAATCCATTGTTACAATTTCCAGTGACATTAACAGTAAAAAGAAGCAGATAGGTCACTAGAGCGTGAAAAGTGAGGCAATCGAATTCGGCTAATAGTCGCAATTTTTGGCATGCATAGGTATCCACCCGATATTTGTTTACTTAGGTTCTACATAAGATGTTAAAAACTTTTACATTGGATTATGTACTTCTATAACAATTTTTACTTTGTATATTTTAGAAATTAATAGAAAAGCGAGAATTTTTGAGATTTTTATGGTCACAAAATTACGTCAGAGAATGTATTTGTAGAACGATAAACCTACCTATATTTTCTTCTGCTTCTGCTTCATTTCATATAAAATAGTATAAGTATTTACAAACGTGGGCCAGTTTCTGAATTATACGCCTGTATTTGTTACATATACTATATTTTAATGTAAACTTGCTTTTATGTATGGTAAAATAAAAGGGTGTATCACATAGGTGTAAATTTCTGCAATCTTTTATTGGTAAGTTGCGTTTGCGCATTTTGTACTGTTGTGTGCGTATACCCCAAAAACGTGGAAGATCTAGATTCTAGTATCAGTGAGGTAGTAAGAGATATTTATTTATATTTGCCTGATAAAAAAAACTCGGTCATAATTTATTGCAATCAAGGAAACATTAATTCTTTTAATTTATAGGACATGTTGTATTTTCCATGGAGTTCATTCAGTGAAATCAGTGATAATTTAGATGATAGCTTAATAAGTTAAACATTGTATGGTTGACAACGGGTCAAGTTTACGTGCGGTTTTGCGTGCGTTGCGTGCGATTTTACGTGCGTATTTTACGTGCGCGAACGAGTAGGAGGAGAGATGCGCAAACGCATTAATCGTAGGATCTATTTAATCTAGGTTTATATTGTTCTTTTGGTGACTATTGACCTACATATACCGAAATATAATTGTAATCTTCAATTTATGGTAATTTTTAAATTTGTCTATTATACGATAGTTTTATCTGATATAACATAAGTTTGGAAAGTGTTTTCGGGCATGTTAGTTAGGTAATTGTGTTATTGTATTAAAGTTATAATAATTATTTAAATGTGAGCCGTAGACTGTTGCACCTTGGGCTTGGGTTACACTGAGCTACTTGTTGATACAACAACAAAAGGAATTTAGCTGGCTACTAGAAACCTCTAAGGCGCGTTCCATTGAGCGATCAAAACACTCAAACGTTCAGTTTTCTGTAGAAAACGTGTTGTTTTGAGCGTTTTGGACGCTTAAATGGAACGCGTCCTTAGACAGCCCAAAAAAAGCGTGACACTTTACAAGTTCTATAAAAGCGTCAAAGGCAATGTGCATTTAGCAATATAATTATTTATAATAATTTGTATCGTCAAGCAACTCTCAAAATCAATTTCTGTACGGTGTCGACTTTACTTTGTAACAAAATACGAACATTGTAATTTTTATGCTCATATTACTAACAATTGAGTTGTCGCTAGATTTCACTAGATTATTTCTAATTAAGAAGATGATTCTTATGCGTATTTAAATGTCTTGGTTGTTCGTATATTTCCATAGCAGAATCGCGGAGTGTGTGTCTGAGTAGCTATAAGTTTGTCTTTCTGTCGTTGGATTAACGTATAATAATATGTCATTAGTATGTATAATTGTTGTAATGTCACGGAATAACATCTGTTGATCAGTTTAAGATTAATATAGCAATACTTTTAAAATTGTGTAAGTGTGACCTGAGCCTTATTATAGCTATTGTTGTAACGTTTTATTGAACTTTATATCGTTGGAAGCTCTGTATAAGATTAATATTAATGTAATATGGACCTAAACTGTGTGTATATAGCTTTACAATGTATAATGTACATAAAAGGAAATTAATATAAATAAATATGTATTATGAATTACATATTTGTTTTTTCTTTTCGCGGTGAATATTCGTTATAACGCAACCCACACACATGCCAGCATTCCATCTCTGTGATTAAGGTTTATTGTAGGTTGGCGGAGTAAAGAAAAAAATAATAAAAACTCAAATGTGTGTAAAGACTCGCAATCCGCACTTGGCCAGCGTGGTGGACTATGGTCTTAATCATCTCATTCTGAGAAGAGACCCGGGTTCAGTAGTGGGCCATGATGGGTTGAAATGATGATGATGAATATGATGATGAAATTTTGCTTACGCTGAATTGAACTTTGAGCACATCTGATTAATTTGTATTTACCGGGGATTAGCAATTCCATATTCCTACGCTTGCGAAAAGTTGCTTGACAGCTTTCACACAGTTTTAAGGCACACCTAATCCCATAACTTCTTTCTGATCCTACTCCTCACAATTTTTTTATTAAATGGGTACAATGCTGGATCGCTGTTCTGTTCAAAGGTCCTGGGTGGAATTCCCAGTTTAGATTTCCGCTTTTGGTCTCTCATAGCGCTATTTATTTACCTAGTTATTTATTTATCATCAGGATCATCTCAACAATTTATGGCCCATTATTCAGCACGGGTCCCTTGTCAGAACGAAAAGGTTAAGGCCATAGTCCACCACGCTGGCCAAGTGCGGATTGACAGACTTCACCCACTTTTGAGTTTTGCTTTGGTTTCCTCACTATGTTTTCCTTCATCGTTTGTAGTAAGTGACATTAAATGCTTAAAACGCACATAACTCCGAAAAGTCAGAGTTCCGTGCTCTGGGATTCGAACCCGGACCCCCCGAATAGGAGGCCGAATTATTAGCCACTGGGCTATCACCGCATACATTATTTATTTCAGATATAAAATTTTCCGTTATTATATCGATCGTATTGTATTTATGTTCGAAGATTTCTGCGCCTCCAAGAAATGGTGTTAAAAAGTAACGATGCAATAAAAACTGCAAGGAATTACCCCGGTTAGTAAGCGGCGCAGAATCATTTCTCTCGGAGACTGATCTTCCTTATGAGGCTATTAAAAGAGCGGCTTAGTACGTTTTGGCAAATTGACTTCATATCTTACTTTACGGTCGAATATGATACATGATCCGACACCAATTTGGCTATATTGCTAACGAGTAATAAGAACCATAACGCTGTATAAACGGTTTTTTACGTCGGTACCACGCTTCAAACCAATTATATCTAAGTACACAAGTTATTTGCTGTGGAATGAGCTTCCTTCTGAGGTATTCCCAGAGCGCTTTGACATGGGGCTCTTCAAGAAAGGTGTAAAAAGAGTTCTCCTTCAGGGCCGGCGTTGCACTGGTGATTCCCCTGGTGTTGCTCGTGTCGATAGGCGACGATGACCACTTACTATATTGTTATGCTCCGATATCAACGAAAGTGAAGAAGCATCGTGCCAACGTTTAACCATGACACCACGTTACCACATTACACAACAAATATCATAACTGTCTCCTAGCTCCTAATATATTTAATTTCACTTTCACCGCTCGTTCTGTGGCTCTGCGAAGCGCTCGCGGCGAAAGTAGCCTCTCGATTCAAGTTCAATAACACAGCATAACAGTACTAGTTGGTGGATAGCGTCGGCCGCTTCAGCACCGTTACCGAGTTAACTGCATTCGATACCGGGACGGGATCCCGACTGGTTCGAGGTTCAAGTGTTTGGTTCAGTTAGTAAATGGATTAACAAGATGAGGAACATTGTCTTTGTCGTAGTTATTTGTTGTGTGACGCCTGTCGTTCTGCCCGCGCGGTACCTCCCGAAATGGAAGAAACAGGTGAGATTTGGGATTGCATGGGATTATTGTTAAGCGTTCTTTGGTGTTTTTATAAGGAAAGCCCTGGTTACTCAGTCTAGTTCGCGAATCCTCACGTGGTTTAGGAAGGAAGGAACCTTATGCAATTAGGGTTTGAAGATATTTTTTTAAAATTAAAAAGGATGAAGCTTAAAGTTTATGTCGGTACCTTACAATCATAATGAACTTAAGTAGGTACCCCTAAGTAAAATTGGTACCTAATCTCCTTTTTTAATTGGAGGATAGTATATAATAAGTACCTAAGGAAGAAAGTATCCTTAATGTCATAGTGCGATAATTTGCTTTCAAGGAAATTCTTTTGTGATAAGTTGAAATTGGTTAAACCAATAGGTGTAAAGTCAGTTGAGAATCAATTACACGTTCTACGACGAAAGTTCCTGATTTTTGTAAAAACTTTTTAATTTCTTTACTGCAAAGTTACATGAAGCCCTACATGAAGTGTGCATGCAACTACTGCGTTGGTCCAAATATAAACTCAGTCTAAAAAGGTTGATTAAATTTTATCCAACTTGCAGTTTCTGATTCATCAGATAAAAATCAGTAGGATTGAATAATGCAGTATTTAGTTTACTAACTGCCTCCTAGTTTAGTAGCTGCATCTGGCAATATGTAATGTAGTATCTACTTAACTGGTTACTCTGGCACGTTGCAAAAAAGGCCCGCCGGTGATCGCGACGCACGTTAATCCGCGAATCCGACACTTGACCTGAATTGACGCCCTTACCCGCAATTAGCGTTGCCAGGCGTCCAGATAAATCTGGAAATATTTAGGCTTTTTAAATTTAACTTTACCTATAATTTTAAATACGATTTCATTATTATACTTACCTAATTTGAGAATTTTGGTAAATAAGTAAATAATCAAAAAATCTTGGTTTTAAATTTTATGTCGTATTAAATGTGCTACTATTAATACACAGAATTCTCAATAATGTAGGCTGTCCGGCCTGTTTACCCAAATATCCGGCAAAACACGCTGGATTGTCCGGATATTAGTCTTGGCGACCTGGTAACCTTACCGGATTAAGATTAAAAAAATATGGAATTAACATTATTTTAAGTACAGTTGGTCGGTTTTCTCCGTTTTCTTCTCGGCACACTTTCTTGCTGCTTTCACGTGTCTGGTTATTAGAAAGTTCTAGTGACTCACGGTGGTCTGTACGTCCTGTTAGGACGACATTTAAAGAACAAAGCTCTTCGTTCGGGTGTTTACAGTGAGGTTTTTTGTTAACAATAACAAAAAATGCAAAGAGAAATGATACCTACTTACCATTACCGGTACCTTTGTTAACCGTCTTCTAAATGGAGGGTTCTTACTTAAATGTATTGTTTGTCACCGATCCGCTTTCTTTCAAATAAATGTAGTAAACAAAGGAAAACCTAATATACGATAGGTAGCTACACTTTCTTCTTGGGCATTACCATGATTACATTCCGAGTTCGGTATGGATTTTAGATTTTAAAATAGGGATAGGTACTACTGTGTTACAATATCCAATAATTAGTGTTTGTGTGTTTTATGCACTAAATAAGCAATGATCTTGCATGCGAATTAACTTGCATTGAGGAGTAAATTAATGTTTGTGTTTGTAACTTGTATCTAACCTGTTATCTTTCAGTCTGTTGTCATTGTATACTTTTGGATAGGTCACATAGGTGTAGGGTACCGGCGATTGGTACTCACTCATGCACAATGATGCACATAAAAGGAGAGTTATAGTTGGGATATTTCAATAACGTCTCATAAGTTAGTTATGCATGCTAGGGTGTTTTTAACAGGTTTACCTACCTGTACAATTGGGTGTAGGTACATGTAAACTCGAGTGTATAATGTGTGTATGTCGCACAACTGTTGATGTGTGTTCACTAAGTAGCTCAAGCCTTTACTTTACTCGCTGAATTAAAGTGCACAGATACTTAAACCTATCAGGTACGCCCTCGTGTGTATAAATAATTTTATCAATCAACCTTCTTTTTTTATAAACATGAAAAGTTAAAGTTAAATAGAGTTAAAGATTGTTAAGAGCCAAGCACTACTAAAATAAGCAAACTGTTTGCACTTTATCGTCTTTAGAGTTCCTTCCATACACATCGCACTGCATGGGCGTAAGCTAATGTGATTGTTTTTTCCTCATCTAACCCCCTCACTGCTAACCGCACCCGCACGCACGACCGTGTCTCACCGAAGAGTGTCCAGGCGTGCGAGCTGCCGGCCGTGCAGAGCGAGTACAGCCACTACGTGTGCGATGACAAGGGGGAGCCCAAGTGTTTGCCCGGATGGCAAGGCGACCTCTGCGATGTGCCCATTTGCAAGAAAGGCTGCGATCCTTTACTAGGTAAGACTTAATTATTTTTGAGAGAATATTATAATTTTGACTACTCGAATGGCGCAAGGGTCAACACGCCAAATCGCTGTTTTAGTTGTCCTGGGTTCGATTCCCAGCTAAGCGGCAGTTTGAATGATGACTTCTCGGTCTGGGTGTGTGTTCTTGTTTTGTATGTTGTCCATGGCGCCTACGAGATAGGAAATCCCAGTGTGGGGCTATGAGTGTGTAAGTCAGGCGTGAAGTCAACCAACTTTGCAAAACCACATACGAACTTGAGTTTTGATTTGAAGCTGTCTTCAGGTACTTTAGTACATAGTATCTCAATGTCTTCAGAGGAAATGCATATGTCGCTTCTAAGCAGCAATGTTAATAATCCGTATGAATTGTAGGTTATTGCAAGCGTCCCGGTGAATGCCGCTGTAAGCTGGGCTTCTACGGGGAGAAGTGCAACAAGTGCATACCACTCCCGGGCTGCCAGCACGGCTACTGCAACCAGTCCTTCGAGTGCATTTGCCGCGACGGCTGGGACGGCATCTTCTGTTCTGAGCGTGAGTTTACCGTTCTAAAATTTAATTTAGATATTTATTATTTTGACGACCCGGATGGCGCAATGGTTAACACGCCGGATCGCCGTTTCTAGGGTCCTGAGTTCGATTCCACCGAGGCGGCAATTTGAATGATGAGTTAAAATTTCCTTTGTCGGTCTGGGTGTGTTGTCCATGGCACCCACGACACAGGGAATCCTAGTGTGGGGCTATGAGTGTGTAGCGTTATTTATTTATTTTTACTCTACATTCTTCTAACATTTCAATTTACACAGTCACGTCAAGTATGATTTAATAAATACCTAATGAAGCCGTTAGAATTCATTATAAAGGTCTATATAAAGCTTGTCACATAAAAGTTTGTAACTTGAGCTACATAGTGGACACACATGCACATGCGTAGGTGTACACTGTGCAACGAAGGTACACGCTCACTATTGTATATGGATACCCATAAACGAATGTGTTTTAATAGTTTTCGACACATTTTCGGATCATTTGGAATAAAATGTGTCGAACTATTCAACCGAGACATTATTGAAGCGTTATAAATTAGCAGAATTGGGGTCCTGAATTGCTAACAGCAACTTGCCTTCCCAACAGCAATATGCCGTATAGATAGATCGTTTCTTAACCTCGGGTCGCGACCCAAATCCGGGTCGCGGGCGGTATTGGAATGGGTCGCGGGAATTTTGAAAAGACATTAGCGGCCTTTTTTACAGCCTGAAGGGCTGACGTAAAAGCAGACGAGTCACCTGATGGTAAGTAGTCATCTTCGCCTATGGACTCGAACAACACCAGGGGAGTCACCAGTGCAACGCCGGCCCTGAAGGAGATCTATTTATACACCTTTTTTGAAGAACCTCATGTTATAGCGGTCCGGGAATACCTCAAAAGGAAGCTCATTCCACATCTTGCACGTTCGCGGCAACGACGATCGTGAAAAACGGACCGTAGTCGTTCGCCACGACTCCAAGCGATGTTTTTTTTTATAGCCTGAAGGGCTGACGTAAAAGCAGACGAGCCACCTGATGGTAAGTGGTCATCGTCGCCTATGGACACGAGCAACACCAGGGGAGACACCAGTGGAACGCCGGCCTTGAAGGAGAGCTCTTTTAACACCTTTCTTGAAGAACTCCATGTCAAAGCGCTCCGGGAATACGTCAGCGGGAAGCTCATTCCACAGCTTGCAAGTTCGTGGTAGAAACGATCGTGAAAAACGGACCGTTCTCGTTCGCCACGATTCCAAGCGATGTGGATGATACTTCAATCTTTGGCGAGTGGTGCGATGATGGAATGGTGAAGTTGGCACCAAATCGAACAATTCCTCGGAACACTCACCGTTGTAAAGTCGGTAGAACTCGCAGAGACATCCCATGTCTCTCCTAAATCCTAGGTTTTCTAGCCTGTTGGTGACTCGTGGGTCGTTGACAACTCGAACTGCGCGCTTTTGCACGGCGTCAAATGGACTAAGCTGGTATTGTGGCACCCCTGCCCAGAGGTGAAAACAGTACTCCATGTGAGGCCTAACCTGAGTTTTATAAAGCATCAGAAGGTCCTTCGCAGTGAAGTACTGTTTCGCCCGGTTCAGGATGCCAAGCTTTTTGGAGGCCAGTTTGGCCTTAGCTTCCAGATGACACCGATACTGCACGTCGCTCGAAATGTCAACACCCAGAATCCCAACACTTTTACTAACGGTGAGCGTGATACCCTGGAATTGAGGCGCTTTGACAAATGGGGTTTTCTTAGCGGAAAACGCGCAGACTTGTGTCTTCGTGGGGTTGAACTCAACAAAATTGAGTCGGGCCCATTCCGAGACTTGCCCCAGAGAGTTCTCGACTTCAGACACATGTGTGACTTCAGACGATGTGGATGAAACTTCAATCTTCGGCGAGTGGTGTGATGATAGAAGGGTGAAGTTGGCACCAAATCGAACAGTTCTTCGGAGCACTCACCGTTGCAAAGCCGGTAGAACACGCAGAGGCATCCCATGTCTCTCCTCAGACTTAAGTGTTCTAACCTGCTACCTACTAGTGACTCGTGGGTCGTTGACAATTCGAGCCGCGCGCTTTTGTACGGCGTCAAATGGACTATGCTGGTATTTCGGCCCTGATTCCGAGACTTGCTCCAGAGAGTTCTCTACTTCAGACACAACTTTTATTCTGCTATCCTCCACTTGTGACCGAGAGGCATTTGTAGAGCCTGTATAAATAGGCATCTACCGTGCTGTCATCTGCATAGCAATGAATGCCGTTTGTACGCTCCAGCATGTCATTGATATGCAGAATGAACAGGGTAGGAGACAGCACAGATCCTTGGGGAATACCAGCGTTTATGGGTTTCAAATCTAAGCAACAACCGTCGACTACGACCTTTATATGTCGTTCAGACAGAAAGCTGGCTACCCAACTGCAAAAACTCTCAGGGAGATCGTAATGACATCATCACCATCACCAGCCTTCTAATGTCCTCCTGCTGGGGCACAGGCCTTCCTTGCTGATAGAAACACACAAGGAGAATGAGCCATAACCCACCAAGCGGGCCCAGTGCGGATTGGTGGGTGTTAACGACTGCAAATGCAACCGGGACCAACGGCTTAGCGTACCTAACGGGATAAATATTAAGGATTTCGGTCAGCCATCCAGTGACCAGCCTCTGCGAAAGTTGCTTAGCAAACTTAATCGCAAGTTGAGCGCGCTTATCACTGCGTCACTAAACTACTCAACGTAATGACATCAATTAGAACAAACTACGGACTTTTACTCCTATTTTATTATTATCACTGCAAAATCAATAAAATGTCAGGGTCGCGGACCTCAAATATTTTTACATTTTGGGTCGCCAGCAAAAAAGGTTAAGAACCGCTGAATTGATAGATAGACAAGCATTCTGTAGTCATCTGTAGCCTTCAAATTAGGACCTGACACAGTTCGTAGTTCGTACCCACACTTGTAGCTCGTTGATGAGTTGAAGTAACCACTATACCAAACTGCTAACAGCAACTTGTCTCCCCAACAGCAATATGCCGGTCGGACTGCCACGCGACGCGCGGGTTCTGCGAGTCGCCGGGCGAGTGCCGCTGCCGGCTGGGCTGGGCGGGGCCCACCTGCCGCGCCTGCCAGCCGCTGCCGGGCTGCCAGCACGGCTACTGCGACAAGCCGCTCGAGTGCAAGTGCCTGCCCGGCTACACTGGCCTGCTGTGTCAGACACGTGAGTTGCCTTCCCAACAGCAATATGTCGACCTGTACTTATGTACACTAAATAGGTTCGCTACGGTGGCGGGACGGGTCCTAGAATCCCTCACCACTGGCAGCAGTATTGCCTGCCCGGCTACACTGGCCTGCTGTGTCAGACACGTGAGGATTACTGGTTTATTTTTAAGCTCAACGAAATGCTCATGCTTTTCATGGTACATACGAACACAGATGACCACGGGTGAGTGACAGAAAGCCACCTCTGCTCGTATATCGGCTATTTACATAAAAAGAAACATTTTTATTTATTTAAGTACTTATGTAAACTTTATTGACCACAATTTAAAATTACTTTATACGAAATGGTGAGCTTAATGATAATTATTTGTATTCTCTAACAGCTAACCCTGGGTAAAGCTCAAAGGCGCGAAGATTATCGAATGATGGAAATTTTGAAATATAAATAGAACATTAGATATACATAATATGTAATTATTTAAAACCGTTGATGGTATCTTAAGCGTCTACAAAGATATTGCACTTTATCTGGCAGCTCGTCTACTAGTGTGTCGGCTAATTGGCTTATTCCACAAATCCCCTTCGAAGATCCCCTTCGATTAGATGAATGTCGGCACAACACAAAAAGTACCACCCAAAACTATGTCGCCACTTACCATCATGTAGGACCGTTATCAAGGACCTATCCACTTATAAATTAAATTAAAAATCTTACAGTGGGCCAAGATCATTATAATGATTTTTTATTGATATTGAATTATTTATAAAATTAAATTACCAATCAGCAAAGCAATTAACATGATGGCTCATTTTCGTTTAACGCTCTGAGGCTCGACAATTATTATGTTGGACTAGATAGACTATCATGGTAATCTAATGATTCACAAAGAAATTATTACAATACAATGAATAAGATGACATGTTTTACTTTTTGTGCCTCCATTCATTTTAACAAAGAGCGCCCCAGTTTATAGTAGTCGAGATGTTTAGACATAAGCTAGGATTTAGGGCAATACCGAAAAAACAATGCAAACAATATAGGTATTTTGGTCTTGGAAATTGTGCAAGTTGGCGCTGGCACTGTTCAGTTAAAGTTATGCTTAACTCAATTATTACTTTTCACTTTCACTTAGTGTGTGTAAAGTAATGTTGCTAAATTTTTTTTTAAATAAATAAAGTTTCCTATGCCCCTAATACCCCTTCCATATGCCCCGACAAGTAAATAATTGATTATTATGATTGGACATTTCTTCAAATCTCTTCCAATATCTTAATAGTTACCCTTGTACTTTGCTAAGCTAAAAAAATATCTAGCACCTTATTCAATGCAGTTCACGACACGAGTGTCTTAATCTAACGACGAAAATTTGTTCTCAGCGATATGCTCCCCGGGTTGCCACGGCGAGCGCGGCTACTGCCGGCGCCCTGGCGAATGCCGCTGCAAGGTGGGCTGGACCGGGCCGACGTGCGCGCAGTGCCACCGCTACCCTGGCTGCGTGCACGGCACCTGCAACCGGCCCTGGGAGTGCCTGTGCAAGAAGGGCTGGGGCGGCATGCTGTGCGATGAAGGTGAGGGTTTCGTGAGGGTGTGGAAGATTGAATTGGAAAGGATAGGATTCTTAAAATTTTCAACCGACTTCAAAAACTGGAGGAGATTCTCAATTTGACTACCTATATTTTTTTGTGTTAGCTTATATTTCGTACTGAGTGAACCGATTTTGATAACTCTTTTTAAATCAAAAGCTAGTGCCATGTCCATGATATCATAACAATATACAGTTTGAGCGACATCTGACGGGTAGTTTTTAAGTAATCGAATCCGAAGTTCAAGTTCACGTTTAACGTTGGCATTGATAAAATCCTCTGGCTGTGGCGTGTCTCCGGAATTAGTGTAAATTCTCCAGAGTCCATTTTATCCTTTCAGAGTTGAACTACTGCGAGAAGAACGAAGGAACCTGTAAGAACGGAGGGAAATGCCAGTCGCTGGAAGCCGGAGATGGGCACTTCCGTTGCGACTGTCCTCCGGGCATCAGCGGTCGGCACTGCGAGAACCTTCCAGAAAACATGATCACCACCACGCCAATAGCCATCAGCGACAACTCTACGGAACCACTGGAAACCACTTCGGAATCAGCTACCGAAACATCTTCGGCCGAGACTGCTTCTGAAGGAATCACGAAGGAACCCAACAACGGGGAAAATGAGACTGAATGACTATACTTCGTTTTTAGGATGTTTGGACTTGTTTAATTTTTTGAAGTTAGCTTAGTTTGAGAGTAGACGCTTTTAAATTGTTAGGAGCATACGAATTACCTTAAAGAAATAGCATTTTCCTTAATTACATCAATTCAAATTAGATGTAGACGTAATTACTTTGAGACTGAAGGAAAAGCTGCAATTTCAGTTTTGTGAAAAGTGGACTTACTTTTGCGACTGTATACGAAATTCATAATGACTCGTATGTATTTATGTCCACGAGGGCGACTTCTCAAAGGCTCATTTATATCATAAATTGTTATTAAACAAGAATGAACAGATTTTGAAAAATAAACACTTATCTATCACACAATGTCTGCCTGAAAATCGAACCCAATGCTCCTTGGTTCGCATACCAATACCAACTGGATACCAATTTTGTACTTGTTTAATATGGTAGGTATTAATATTACTACGATTAAAATGAGCCTTTAGGATGAGTTTCTTGTGAGTAAGTAGATATATTGTGAAAGTTAATGAAAAATATGTAGGTCAATGTAATTTATTTCATTTAAGTTAAGTTATTGTTTTTAAGTTATTTATTAAAAAAAATTATGAATTAGTTTTTTTATTTTTAAAGTTTACACAATACTATCATATTGCTACTATCGTTTCTTTAGTAGGTACCTACATGTAGCACTTGACAAGATCATTTTGTATTAGGTACAACAACAACTAAAAAAGTAGAAGTTTGTTGACAAGTGGCTAGAAATCGATTTAGTTTTTGCGAGATTGGTAACAAGACTTAATACCGTACCTACTAGCAACATAGACCAGCCAATACCAGCTAAGGTCGGAGTACAATTTGTAACTTACAACAGTAACTTCTGGAGCCTATTTTATATACGAGTACATAATCGTAAGTTACGTACCTATAGCTATAGATAGAGTGTAGGTAAGTACCTACATGTTTGTCATTCCTAATGACTTTAAGTAAAAATCTTTTTACATCGATTTATAGAGCCAACGCCCAACTGTGGTTGGTAACTTCTTCCTTATAAAGAACCGTATATCATCTACACAAATATTCCACGGCCGCTTCGCTTAAAATCAGCGCAGCGTGTAATCACCTAATGAGCGAACCGGTTAAAAACTTACTTCTACAATTTATTATTTTTTCTATCTAAAACATTGGTAATTTTATTTTATTTCGGTCACGCACAAGCTGAGGAATGCTCAATTAATTCAGTTCGAGACCGCATTTGGACGAAATTCCTGTCGTACACTATGTAAGGAATTGCGCCCCGCTTGATTGATCTTAATGCATAATAATTCGGAAACTAAGTTTTACATAAGCTTTCTCAACCACACATAAATCGCACTTATTTTGGTGACTGTACATATAACTCAATGCGTTAGCGCACCTGATTAATTCGTTATTAAAGCCGAGGCATAGTAACCTACTTAATACCTACGTAGCAAGTTATGCAGTAGTTTTATATTATGAACCTCCGTCTTTTAATGGATCTCTTCTACTAGTAGGGTAAATACCAGCTGGGCTGGAAAACGTAATGAGGAAGTATGGAAACATGGATAAGGTTTAAAAAATTGACTGCCATTAGTATTTTTTACACAAACAATAGGTACTCATACGAACTTAAGAATTCTGAGAAATCCTCTGTTCGTCCCCCCTACACATTTCAACTTTATACAACCGTTGTTCAACATCAATTCATTCATGGTACCCAGCCCACGACATAGGGAATACTAGCCTGGGCCTACTGCAGCCTAGAGGAGGCTATGCCTGTGTAGAATAGTTTATTTAATTCACATTCATATACTCGTAGTATCAGCTGTGGTACTTACCATGTTGGTCCATTCGATCTCAATACATTTGTCATACATTTTACAACGAGTTAGCACAATGTCCTCAGAACCCGTTTCCAAAGCGCGCCTGGTGGGATTTCGCAACTGTGGAATCGCTTCGACTTAAAACAGCTTAAATCTGTCGGTCCGTAGGTACCTATTGCAGAATTGAAGTTAGCACAATGTTACGGGCTTGCAAAGAATAACACAGAACTACAGTTCATTTTTATGGATGCTAACGTACCTATTGGTGCGGCCGGGATTATTGATTCTAATCACATGCCGGGAGATCAAGGAGTCGTAAGACGCGACGTGATAGAGCCGTGTTCTGGCTGAGAGCTGTGTGTGGCTTAAGAGCCAGTGCTTTCTTTTTTCTTCTTTCTTGACTGGCGACTCGGGGTTGATATCTTTGGTGTTACTGATGAGCTATGAATGAGTGAGGGTTAATCTTCAAATATATCGTCTGCTTGTAATCGGCTATGTAGGTACCTACCTACTTATTTACGTAAATAAAGATGAGTTTCCGAAACCTTTTTTCGAAATTCTAAATTTCGAAAAAATATCTCTTACCCTTTACTTACTCTTCAAGGAATACACATTCTAAATGTCAGTTTCCTGCATTACGAATAAATAGTTTCGGTAAAAAGTCAAAGACGCCAGATACCGCATAGATGTGTTGATGACGAAAAACAATAACATGTTTAAATTAGGATGAAAATGTGTTGTTGTTACTACGAACTGTGTCTATAGAACAGAACTATATGTATGTAATAACACACCTACTTAAGATCTATGCTGTTAACATCGAGTACGCTAGTAGGTACCGACATAAGGCTGTTAAAAGATATTTATGGCAGATATCTTTAAACACGCTAAGAGACGCCCAACATTTCCATTGCGACACAGGAAGTTGCCAATTCCTCACATTCGTCCTTGCGAGCTACTCGGTACAGCTCAAACACCGAATTAAAATATTTTGCGCGATCCGAACACATGTTAGCTGACTTTGGTAGCATATTTTACATGAAGGAAATTGCATCATTTAGTGTTGGGGTGTAAAACTGGTCTAATTTGCTAAAGATAAAACTAAGGCTTTGTTTGGCGCTGTAACCCCTGGTTACGTATAAAAAACGCTTAATGATGAGCGAGGGTTTTCTCTCTATTTAATGCTATCTTTTTCTTTATAAAGATCAAAGGTATGCGTGTGATACGATGACTCTATTATCGTTATAAAATCGCCGTATAATAAATAGTCAGATGGAGAAAACGACAAAGAGAGAGAGAGAGTCATGATTTGATTTTATAAACAATGTGTCCATTTTGATACGTCTTTGTTTCTTTAACTTTAAAAAAGGATTTATGCAATTACACGTGGATTACAAAAATATTTGAATTAAACGAAGATTTTTTTCTTAAAATAACCAAAACATTTAGACATTTACACATGTGTAAGTTTCCGTTATACATACAAGGGAAATACAAGAACCTATATTAAGATTAACTTACCGATAAAGCTTAAAAGCTCGTATTTGATTAAAGCTCGACACGTTTCCATAAAATATCAGGAACGTGACAGACCAGGAAGTCGAATGGACATGTGCCTCCAATACGCCCGTATTCGACAACATAACTTATCCTTTCATTTTGTAGCGCTTGCAAAACCCATGGATTCCAGTATATTTCACTCGCAGAGCGTTTTCGGAGTAACCGACAACTGAAGGCGTGCCGTTTGTGATGCAATTGCATCTGACTCATAAGCTTTTACTTCCACCTAGTGATATCTTTTTTCCACATCCATATTAAGATTTAAGCCTGATAAAATTAAGGAAATCACTTAATAATTCGTGTTATTTATACTGTTACGTGTCAGGAGTAAGGGGTTCGAGAGAATGCCAAAATGTACCACAAAGACTTTATTGAACTCGTAGAAACACAATTACACACTGTACACAGTACACACCACAACACTATGCACGTAGGTACTCGTAAACACACTCGACGAACACTGTATCGCTCGTAGAAATCACTTAACTTCTCACTGGTATCGCTCGTAGGTATCGCTGGTATCTTCCTGGTTCCGCTTCCGAAACTAGAATGTCTGCGGTTGGCCGATCGCTCCTTTTTATACCCCTCACGCACCATTCACGCCAATCCAGAACTTTCTCGCTAATTCCGCGGACCCGCTCCGAACAAGATTCGAGAACGTTCCTTGCAACCGACTTTCGCCCGTATGACTATTGCCGTAATGGTCGAAGCGTCGTGCGCGTGCGTACTTTCGAGACGGCCGTCCATTGTCCTATTGTTTCGCCTGGCATATTTATGGCCCCTATTGTTTATTGTTTAGCGAGGTACGCCAGGGCTGTCACATTGCCCCCCTCTTAGTCATGCTCGTCCCGAGCATTATTCGATCCATGAAATGGTGCCAATCTGTCCACGTGCACGATCTTCGGCTTTCTTCTGTCCCCCTGTCTGATTCGGTAGGTCACGTCGTTAATCCTCGTGACAACTGTGTAAGGGCCTTCCCATCGTGCTTGTAGCTTCGGAGACTTCCCTTTCTTCCGCAGTGGATTGTGCAACCATACAGAATCTCCCTCCTTGAAACCATGTTTCCGAGCATCGCGATCGTACCGGGTTTTCATCTTTTCGCTGGTCTTCAAACATTGCTCCCTTACAAGATCATGTGTCTCGTCCAATTGTTTCCGTAAGTCCGCGATGTATTCAACTGTTGGTTTCGGGGCATCTGGCGGTGTTCCGGTAAGCAAATCCAATGGCAGACGCATTTCTCTTCCGAAGTTAACTTTAGCCGGTGTAAACCCTGTAGATTCGTGTATGGCAGAGCGATATGACATCAGGAACAGAGGAATGTACCGATCCCAGTCTCGCTGATGTTCCTCGACGACCTTGGCCAAGTGATTTTCCAACGTTTGGTTGAATCTCTCCACCATGCCGTCAGATTGAGGATGCGCCGGTGTGGTACGTGTCTTATTTATTCCCAAAAGATCACACATCTCCTGGAATAACGTTGACTCGAAGTTCCTGCCTTGGTCGCTGTGTAACTCCAATGGTACACCAAAGCGGCAAACTACCTCTTGGACAAGTTTCTTGGCCACGGTTTTCGCCTCTTGGTTCGGAGTTGCAAACGCTTCCGGCCATTTGCTGAAGTAGTCTTGAACCACGATAATGAATCTATTCCCGTCTTCAGACTGAGGGAATGGCCCAGCAACGTCTATGGCGATTCTTTCCCACGGGGCTCCGACGTTGTACAGCTGTAGTTTCCCTTTGGATCTAGTGCGGGGCCCTTTTACTGAAGCGCACACTGTACACTTTCTGCACCAATCTTCAACGTCCTCTCGACATCGCACCCAATAAAAGCGTTCTCGTATCTTCACGAGGGTCTTCTTGATGCCGAGGTGCCCGCCGGAAGTGCCATCGTGTACGAGCTTCAGCAAATCAGCCACTTTACTCCTAGGAATAACCATTTGCAGCGTTTTTTCCTTCCCGTTGAGTGATTCCCAGCTCCGGTAAAGCACGCCATTCTCTAATACCAGGCTGTCCCACTGAGCCCAGTATGCCTTAGTTGTTGCGCTTGAGGCTGATACATCACTCCACAGGGGTCTCTGTCCTTTGGCTTTCCATTCCATGATCAGGCTGAGGTCTTTGTCTTCCTTCTGAGCTTGGCTTACTTGCTCCGTTCCCCAAGACTCGTCTAGGTCCTGCATCCTTATCACCCTGACCTCTTCTTTAGCCTCATGCTTGATGCAATGTCGACATTCGTCGGAGCATGGGCGTCGTGACAGGGCGTCGGCATTCGAATGAGCTCTTCCGTTACGATGCTCTATTACGAAGTTGAACTCTTGAAGCTGTTCGATCCACCTTGCAACCTGGCCTTCCGGGTTCTTGAATTGCAGAAGCCATCTCAGAGCGGCGTGGTCCGTCCTTATTGTGAACTCGCGTCCCAGCAAATACTTGTTGAAGTGCTGAAGGGTCTTCACCACAGCCAGTAATTCTCGCCGAGTCACACAATAATTCCTTTCCGGTTTCGAAAGGGTCTTGCTAAAGTACGCAATGACCACCTGCTGGCCGTCCTGTTCTTGCGATAACACCCCTCCGATGCCAGTATTGCTAGCGTCCGTGTCTACTGTGAATCTCCCTTCTCTTCTGGGGTAGCCAAGAATCGGAGCCGAGCACAGACGTTCCTTTAAGCGAACAAACGCATCTTCGCAATCGGAATCCCAACTGAAGGTTCTCTTGTCCTCCGTGAGACGGTGTAATGGCTTGGCTATCTCTGAGAAGTTCTTCACAAACCGACGGTAATAGGCACATAACCCCAAGAACGCTCTTACATCGGTCTTGTTCTTTGGTGTCGGCCATTCTTGAACAGCTCTTATCTTGTCTGGATCAGTTCGAACACCTTCGTCCGATATGATGTGTCCCAAAAATGATACTTCCTTCTTGAAGAAGTCACATTTCTTCGGATTGAGCTTTAGGTTGGACTCACGGAATCGTCTGAATACCTTCTCCAGATTTCGCTTGTGTTCCACGAAGTTTCGTCCCATGACTATGACGTCATCGAGGTATACCAGACAAGCGTCCCCCAAAAGTCCAACTAACACTCGCTCCATGAGACGCTCAAAAGTGGCAGGAGCGTTACATAGCCCAAAAGGCATTACGCGAAACTGCCACAAGCCATTTCCGGTTCCGGTGGTAAAGGCAGTCTTCTCCTTGTCTTCTGGCCGTACTTCTACCTGCCAGTAACCGCTCTTCAGGTCGACCGTCGAAAACCACTTCATGCCACCAAGCATATCCAACGTGTCGTCAATCCGGGGCAGAGGGTAGCTGTCCTTCTTGGTAACGGTGTTAAGCATCCTGTAGTCAACACAGAATCTAGTACTGCCATCCTTCTTCTTCACGAGTACCACAGGTGAACACCAAGGGCTAGTTGACGGCTCGATCACCTTGCTGCGCACCATGTCCTCGATCATTTCTGTAACTTCGTGTTCCTTTGCCAATGGTACTCGTCTCGGTCTTTGCTTGATCGGTGAAGTATTGCCAGTATCTATTGGGTGAGTGACAAGATTTGTTCTTCCAAGGTCGCTATCTCCTCTGGTAAAGATGTCTTTGTAGTCCGTCAACAACTTTGCTGCCTGAGTATATTCCTCAGAGCTCAAATTCCTCCTGGTCGCCTCCAGCAAAGGTTTCATGTGATCCGTTGATCCAGGTTTGTCCGAGTATTCTTGGACCTTCCTCAAACTGTCCACGGCTTCACATCGGCCAATAACGCTATTCTTTGCGAGATGTATCGGCGTGCTGCTAAGATTGATGACCTTTAACTTGGCGTCGCGTTTGGTCATGAGCAGTGTCCTTGCCGTGATCCAACTGGGGTGATCTCCATAGTCTTCCACTACGACACATCGATCCAGCTGTATCTTTTCGGGAAACCTAACCTTGACCAAGGTTTCCGATCTGGGTGCTAGCTCCACTGTCCTCAAACAGTACACTGCTCCTGAACATGAACCGTCCAAGAAGACTTCTTGATCCTTGAAGCTTAACACTCCTCTGGCTATATCAACTATACACTGATGTGTCCGTAGAAAGTCCAGTCCGATAATGCAGTCATCAGTTATATTCGCTACTAAAACAGACTGCGTGTAAATGTCACTTCCGAGTTTCAGTCTTGCTTCCGTAACTCCAAGGACGGTCACTGGCTGGCCTGTCGCTGTCTGCAGATTGCATGATGGTCGTCCATTTTCCCACATGATAGTCCGCTTGAGTAGTTCCGGTCGAACGATGGATTTCGATGCTCCCGTGTCAATCGTAAAGCGACAGGGTATGCCATTTATTTCACCCGTCGTTACAAGGCTGTTCCCGTCACATGCTTGTGATACTAATACAGTAGGGGCTCGACGAAGTCCAGCCAGTGCCCGCCCCGCGGCGCTGGCGCCTCTTAGTTTAACGGCTCCTGGGTGTCGACTTGGGTAGCGGTCGACACCGATTTCGGTTGCTTCCGAGTCCGGCAGTTAATCCTTATATGGCCTCGTTCACCGCATCCGTAGCAGATAGGCCCAGTACGAGGTTGAATCGCTGCCACCACTTCGCGCACCTTATAACCTTTATAGTCACTTCGTACCGCTTCTACTTCAAGGGCGTGCGCTAAAGCTGCTTCCAAGGTTGCGTGATGACCCAAGCGCACCGTTGCTCTCACTTCAGGATCCCGTATGCCGCTGACGAACGCCTCTAATACTTTGTCTTCAACCGGTGTGGAACTCGACGCATAGGCTCGACGTACGAGGCGCTCGATCTCCGTAGCCCATTGCTGCAATCCTTCGCTCGACTTCTGTACTCGGTCCTTAAGTTGCGCGCGATATACGTGCTCGAGATGCTTTTCCCCGTATCGAGCTTCTAGGGCCTTAAATAGCGACTCCAAGGTGCGTCGCTCAGCGGGCAGGTTCTCAAGCACCAGCAGTGCCTCTCCTCGTAGCGCTAGGGTGAGTGCCGCCAACGAGTGCTCGTCCTCCCAGCCATTCCCATTTGCAACTACCTCGAACTGATGCCTGAACGCCGTCCACGAGGTCGTGCCGTCGAAAGTTGGGACCTTAAATTTCGGGGCCCCAGGGACTGAACTAACTGCCGCCGTGCCCAAAACCTTTATTTTCTGCAGCTTGTTGTCCAAATCTCCGAGCCTAGTTTCGTAGGAGTTCATTGACGCACTGAGGCTGTTGATTGACGCGTCATGGCTTTTGAGGGCTTGGTCGTGCTCGGATGTACGCACTTTTATCAATTCCAGGTCCTCCTTCACGACGTTCAAATCTCCCTGGAAACCATCCAGCTTTGCGTCGATTGCCTCCATCGTTTTGCGCTGGCTCTTCATGTCTTCGCGCTGGCTCTTTATGTCTTCGCGCTGGCTCTTTATGTCTTCGCGCAGGCTCTGTAAGACGGTTAACAAGGAGGCCATATCGAATGCACTCGGTGTCGGGGCTGATGCAGCTGATGTAGTCGGTGGTCCAGCGGTGGTCTCCGTTTCCATGCGGTCACGACCCGGCGACTCCATCCGCGCGGCATCCAATGCCGTCTGCCGTCGCGTACGAATCCCTTCTTCACTTTGCGGTACTACAGGCATTCCGCTTCTGTCACCAATTGTTACGTGTCAGGAGTAAGGGGTTCGAGAGAATGCCAAAATGTACCACAAAGACTTTATTGAACTCGTAGAAACACAATTACACACTGTACACAGTACACACCACAACACTATGCACGTAGGTACTCGTAAACACACTCGACGAACACTGTATCGCTCGTAGAAATCACTTAACTTCTCACTGGTATCGCTCGTAGGTATCGCTGGTATCTTCCTGGTTCCGCTTCCGAAACTAGAATGTCTGCGGTTGGCCGATCGCTCCTTTTTATACCCCTCACGCACCATTCACGCCAATCCAGAACTTTCTCGCTAATTCCGCGGACCCGCTCCGAACAAGATTCGAGAACGTTCCTTGCAACCGACTTTCGCCCGTATGACTATTGCCGTAATGGTCGAAGCGTCGTGCGCGTGCGTACTTTCGAGACGGCCGTCCATTGTCCTATTGTTTCGCCTGGCATATTTATGGCCCCTATTGTTTATTGTTTAGCGAGGTACGCCAGGGCTGTCACAATACTTACGTAAAATATTCAGACTTTAACACATTTTAAACATTCATTTTTCGGTTTGATTATTATTATTTTATTCGGAGCTACTGGTATTTTTAAAGAATGTTTTTTAATTTTCTCCTAAAATCCTTTATTTAGAAGGAATCATATAGGATTACTTAATAGATACTACTATTAGGTAATGTTTAAATTTAAATAGAGCAAAAAGGCAAAAGATGATATCCGTTGTCAGACGGAATTTAAGGTTCATCATTATCATCATCATTTCAATTTCAACCCATCACGGCCCACGATTGAGCAGGGGTCTCTTCTCAGGATGAGAAGGTTAAGGTCATAGTCCACCACGTTGGCCAAGTGCGGATTGGCGGACTTCACACACCTTTGAGTTTTGCAGACTCTCCGGCACGCAGGTTCCCTTACTATGATTTCCTTCACCGTTTGTAGCAAGTGACATTTAAATTCTTAAAACGCACATAACTCCGAAAAGTCAAAGGAGCGTGCCCTGAGATTCGAACCCGGACCCTCCGAATAGGAGGCCGAATTCTTAACCACTAGGCTGTCACCGCTACTTAGGGCTCATTTTCATTGGTCGATAACTCGGTCGATAAACAGCATGCGGGGAGTCCCCGAATACGGTATAACAACTAGTGAAAGTGCGTCGTCAATATGTAGTCGATATACAGCATGCGGGGACTCCCCGCATGCGGGCTCAACAACCAATGAAATTCGTCGGTTGGTGTAAAGCAAGCATAGTGCGTGCTGCGGGGGTTTAGTTTACGATTATTATTCGATGCGAAATAACGTTGCGTGAGAGCAATATGGCTGATCGTTTTACTGAAGGACAAATGCTTAAATTGGTAGAAACATACCGAGACTACCCATGTTTGTGGAATGTGACCAGTAATTTATATAAAAATCGAGATGCCAGATTTCTTTTTCTTCAGTGAAGCTAATAATTTCTTCTTAAGTATGTCGGAAATAGCTAAAATTGCTCCACACAACATTAATTGCTGTTCAAAACTACTGTCTCGGTGAGGAAATTCAAACATCCCGCATGCATCGACATAACAGAAATCTCCCGTACCCCGCATGCGAGTTCCATCGACTTATGAAAACGGTTACCGCAGTCGGGCCCTACGGCATGCTTTACAGAAATCTCCCGTACCCCGCATCCGAGTTCCATCGACTTATGAAAACGGTTACCGCATTCGGGCCCTACGGCATGCTTTACAGAAATCTCCCGTACCCCGAAGGCGGGCCCTAACGAACAACAATCCTTCATTTGCTTATAGATTTAGATGACCTCCCTTAACGCGAGGGCTGTATCCCCCCCCCCCCCCCCCCCAATTTGAAGCAGAGATCCACTTAGCTATCTATCTGCTGTATGACACATTAATCTATAGCCTTATTCAACAAATATTTCATATTTTTTACGATTCACGTCATTCACACAATTAAACCACAGTGAAATTAATTGCGACGCGTTCTACGTGGTGATGAAGTGGTCGGGCGCGTAACTCTACTGGTCTAGGTAGTCTAATTATGCATGGTTCTCAGACATTCAATATTTACATAACGGATTAATTATGAATATCGCGATGCATTGCGTGCTCATGATCATGTTAAAAAAATCTCAATTTTTACTTTACTGGAGCGTTATGTGTCGTTTAGATACTCGAGGAAAAGAACAAAGTGTGAATTCATACGAGTATGTAAAGTTCGGTTATCCTTGGTATTCGCTACAAGAAAATATTATTTTATATAGTTCTTACATGGATTCTGGTTTCAGCAAAACTGATAAACCTGGGCATCGCACGATAAGCTCATATTAGCAGCAATTTAATAATAGCACACTACAAACTAAGAACGCGCCTTCATTACTGTAGAGTAGAGGCTCCGAACATCATCTTCTAGCTGCTCCTCTGTGGATTGGTGAATGGGGAGTGTCGAGAATATCAACACACCTACGAATGGAATAAAGTGTCGACAATATTAATTCCATCCGCAGGTGTCCGTTAAGCTGTAATAATGGATGTAATTCACTTAAAGATAACTAACTACCGGGACCTACGCCTACGACTTTAACATGCTCTCCGTAGCACGGAAGCGCTCAAGAATTTTTGCCACTCGCGGTCTTCCCAACCTCGCTTGCAGCTGCTACGCGGTCGATCACTTAAAATCAACGCAAATCGTTGAACTATGTTTAATAAAGTATTTTGTTTAATATCTCTACGGTTTAGAAATCCAGAAAATATAGTGTACCGGATTGCCGAATAAAGAAATAAATAAATAAATAACTTATGGGTAGGTATCTATCATTAACGATAGGTACCTACTTAATAAATGATTTTATTAATTAATTTTATGGTCATCTACGAGTACCTACCTACCTACCATTTGTTTTACCAGGCCCCACAACGCATCATTAATTCCTTTGCTGTTACAGATGTTTATGGGCGACGACGGTGACTATTTACCATCAGACAGCTCGTCGTATTACTATTTGCTTTTAAAAAGTGTATGTCAGATTGGAGCATAAAGTTCATATTATTATTATCGATATTACAAATTCCTTAAATGTTACGCTTAAGGCACTTCTCACATTACGCTATTTATAAGCTACGCGACTGCGACGCAATCCCAAAGTTCTATATATCTGACACTTTTGACTGACAGGAGTCGCATCGTAGACGCATGTCAGTGAAAAGTGTCAGATACATACTTTGGATTGCGTTGCAGTCGCGTAGCTCATAAATAGCGTTGTGTGAGAAGTGCCTAAACCTCACAGAACCTTGAACATTCCTTTAAATCTAATAAGGGAATAAAATCCAACCTGAGTAACGAATATAGCAAAGATACTCGTATCTTCTGGGGTACCCGAAAAAATTGCGTACACGCATTAGCATAAAAAGCTTAGCGTTTCGATTCCGAGGGCTACTCGGCTTAGTGTACGGTCTACATACTGATGTATGTATATAAGCTGGCGATACCTTCGCCGGCTACCAGATATACTTCACATATCGATAAGATCGGGCGATATTTCCATTCTATTGGTAAAGTAATGTGATATTGCTGTGATATTTTTCTAAGGAATTTAGTTGTACGAGATGGCGGCAATCCACCTTTTGATGGTAGGTATTTAGTGAATTGTGTGATTTTTTTCTGTGTGTAGTTTTGAGGTTTTTAACACGGTTTGGGACACTTTGAACCTGTTTCTTGTATCGTTGTGTGGTGAAAATCGAATGATAATTTTAAGATGCATTTTTTTATTTATATGTATGGTGTGGAAAAAACATTAATATTCAAAAGTGCAAGAATATTTATCCTCCTAAATTAATTTCCAAATAAAATATCAAAACAAAAATTGATTATTGATTTACCTAAAAACTTTAAAAGTGTTATATGACATTGATAAAAAAAATCTAAACTGGACTGGGTGACATAGGACTATAGACTCTATAGAGTAGCAAAACAGACTTAAACGCGGGCAGATCCGCTAAGGTCAGTCACTCATCACGAAAATATATCGAAAACGGCTTTGACGAATAAATATGACGTTTGGCATGATTAGTAGTTTATACCTAGTTAGTAGACATCCGCTAAGACCGGATTTTGTCATATTCCACCCCTGAGGGGGTAAACAAAGGGATGAAAGTTTGTTTGAAAATCAGTTAAAAGTTGGTAGTAGGTACTTTTTACGGTCAAAGCCGCGGGCAAGAGCTAGTCTGTTATAAATTTTGCGTGAGTACTCGCATTTAATTTTACCACAATATTGTTTCTGTTACGTTTTATCAAATTAGTTATGAAGTTCCTAATACGTATCTTGAACAATCCGTTACGGATGTATCCGTTCGATACTTACTCATGGTCTATTGAACAGTAAAAGTAAATACGATTTTAATACACGCATCAGATGAACTTCACGGTGGCAAAGAAAGAAAACGTGCAAACTTCGAATCGGCCGTGTCCTCGGGAGTACCGTACCTTCCTGCAAAGTGTTATCGTAAAGATAACATGTATCTTGTATGAAATAGAATTTGAATTTGAATTTAAGCCCTGAAAAGCGATCTATACTCCTAGATGATTAGGTAGGTAGGTACTATTTGTTAATGCATTATAACTTGAAAAAATATTAGGTAAAAGTACTTAAAATTTCGGTCTTAAGTGAATTTCAATTCACTGTTCCTATTTTAGGATAAAACATTACTGTACTGTATTTTAATGAATTTAAGCAAGACCCTCATAGTGTGAAATTCAGGAGGTTACCTATTTCACGAAAATTATGTCATTCTCTTAATGAAGAGCTCTGCATTAAGTTAATTGAATTATTTAATTACTTTGGTTTCAATGCTGATCTTATCAAAAATAGTTATTTATTAATATTGATTCATTAGGAATTTAAGGAATCATTATGAATCTTGATTTGGTCAAAACAAATTAAACATTATCATCTTTGTGAGTGCGTGTAATATGCACTTACGCGTACGCTCCAATGGCTTTTCGTTGGAATATCGATTCGTGTGTAAAAATTATGTAATAATAATTAGCTTCTACAATTTTCAACAATATTATTGATTACATTATTCAGCGCCAACAAAAAGGAAAAGTTATTGAAGTATCTTTACTTGTTAAAGGCAAAAAGCAGGATATAATCATAATGATCTATAATCTAAACAGATAGGGTACCTACGCATAGCCACGTAGGTATACATATTTACACTTTGGTACCCATTTGGTTTAAAATAGTATACATACGTCAAAAGCATGCCGACCACATAAAATTTCATGGTGGACGAATAAGTAATTAGACTTCCTGAGACTTCACGAAACTTGTTAATTTTACACCTAAAAATATTTTTATGGCCGTTCATATAAATTCAAGAATTCGCGACTCGGCTCTGAAATGGCAGTAAAAAGTAATCAGAGTAAGTCTACCAGCGCGTTTTAGGCTCGTTGGTTTTTATGGGAATTTTTGCGATACATGCGAATAGCTACACTAATAAAGTTAAATATTTTATGGTAGCTGGAAGGTTGCGACGTTTCCTGTCACGGCGGATGTTGGCTAAACTTAGAAGCTTTGCGTGGTCGTGCTTCGGTTTTATTGCATCTCGATTGATACCATATCCAATCTTTGGATATTTTATAGAAGTACCTAGTTATAAATGATTAGTTATAGATATATACTGTAGATATTTCATGCTCGGTATAAATAGTACGTGATTATTTGGAAATTATGTAAGCAGACGAACGTATATATCAAGCTTCTGAGCTTTAGCCGGCTAAACTAGCACTAGTGACTGTGAAGAAAGGTCGTCGAATGAGGACCACAACTCGGAAACAGAAGATTAGGGCACAACTCAACTAAGTGGACTAACGATTTGCATTAGACTTGAAGGCTTTCGTGATAGGTGGGTCAGACTGACGCACGTTAGGAGAGGCCTATGTCCAAGAGTAGACTAGTAAAGGCTGATGAATGAGATGTTGGTGACATTTCGTTTGTATTCTCAAGCCTCGACTTATCGATAAGAAGATAAGAGTTTATTTTAATGTCCATAAAAAACGTCGTAATTTCGTATGAGGTACGTAAGTAGACTGATATAGTTTTCACTGGCAACGCCATATCGGTTCGCCCTCGCGACTTCACCTTGACCGATCAGCCAGGCATAGCTTTAGATCCGCAGTGCCTGAATTATATAACATACTGTGTGTTATGGACATTCGCCTTGTGACAGGTGACTTGTAGCATAAGCTTAATGGGGCTAAATATGGGTCCGTAATTATCTTTAACAAGACCTTTGATAGCTTACAAAGTTGTTAAGATAATAACAATGTCAGTGTCAAATAATATATTATTATCATTAGAATTCTTACGCCGTTGGGCTCTCGATTATATTTTCTATCCTGTATTCCTGTGACATAAATGGGTTATCTAATGGTTATAACGACAGTGTAGTTAAGAATATAAATAATCTAAGTACAACCTTTCGATTTAGACAATTCAAAATATTATGGGGAAGTATGATAGCTAAAACTGTTATTGGTTTAAGCTATGACGCATGAGTTCCTAATTTAAAGTAGTTTTAACAACACGACCCTTTAGAATCCGCCACTTTACAATTTAAGATTTTTACTTAAATTTTTTATTTAAAGATTATAATTATAAAGATAATATGTTGTTCATTTCAGATACTGCTTATAGCGAGCAGTTTATCATATGGAAAAGAGATTGATCAGAAACAGAAAATTTCTGAACTGCTGGAAAATGGAATCAAAGATCAGCCGGCGGCTGGAAAGGGAGTCAAACGAGGGATTTATTCAACTGGTCACGGATACGCTACCCTGGGAGGTGGCGTAGGATACCCGTCCCACGGAGTGGGCCTAGTTTCCCACGGTATAGGAATCGGAGGGCCGGCTGTGGGCGTCGGTTCGATCGGAATTTCATCTGGCCTGGGAATAGCTGGACCTGGCATCGCGGTAGGAGGCCCTGGGATTGGGGTAGCCGCTGGACCTGGCATCGCGGTGGGAGGCCCAGGGATTGGGGTGGCCGCTGGACCTGGCATCGCGGTAGGAGGCCCAGGGATTGGGGTAGCCGCTGCCCCAGTAGTCGCTGCAGCGCCAGCAGTCGCCGTCGCCGCCCCACAAGTACAAACCTCAGTATCAGTAGAGCCGAACCCCGTCATCCTTCGACAGGAAGTGCCGAGGTTCATCACCCGAACGATCACCAGAGACGTCCAAGTTCCCGTGCAGGTGCCAGTCCCGGTCCCCGTGGACCGACAGGTTCCTGTGCCCGTGCGGGTGCCAGTACCTGTGCCAGTAGACCGACCGGTGCCAGTCATCCACAAGGTGCCAGTTGAGGTGACGAGACATGTTCCCGTGTACTATGAGAAGAGGGTGCCATATCCCGTGAAGGTGCCAGTGTCGGTACCTGTTCCGTATCCAGTCACGGTCGAGAAGCATGTGCCTGTAGACCGTCCGGTGTACATCGACCGTCAGGTGGCCGTGCCGCACCCAGTGTATGTGGACCGTCCGGTGAACGTGCCCGTGCCGGTCCACGTGGATAGACCTGTCCCGGTGCCGCAGCCGGTCGTGGTTGAGAAGCCAGTTGCGGCTGTAGCAGCAGTGCCGGCCGTAGCGGCAGTGCCGGCCGTATCGGCTGCCGTTGGTGCAGTATCTCTCGGCGGGATTAGCGGCGGTTACGGCTACGGCGGGATCGGCGGTGGTTACGGCTACGGCGGCGGTTACGGCAGTTACGGCGGCGGTTACGGCAGTTACGGTGGCTACGGCCACTCCCTCGGCGGTGGACACACCTATTCTACTTACACTAGCCATTAAGGAAGTTTTGAATTGTAATGTGTCGTATATACAAGTTGATCTGTATTTGACTCGATCGCTCGATGGAACTAATAAAGTGATTGAAACATTCGGTTGTAATAATATACGAAAACTGTATTTATTTTTCAACTATTATATTACAACACACCTTTAAGAACTCTATATACATTCGTATGATTTGTAGAAGATATGTTTTCATAGCTTAAATCAGACAAAAAGTTTAAAATATACTCTCGAACACGAGTAAGCTTAGCATTTTTAGGATTGATGTACAAAAGCTAATTAATGTACACGTAATTTTTTTTATTAATAAAATGAATAGGTACTACTGATGTGAGTAAAGGATATGGATGAAATGTTGCACCTATATATCTTATAATTTCTTACAATATAAATCACATCTTCATATTATATTAAAAACCGTTATAATTTACAAGGATTTGGTTTAAATTGATCTGTTACAAGTTATAGTTTAATTCGATCTGAGAGCTTTCTTTCTGTTTTAATAGTTTTTGACACTTTATTTTATTTTATCAAAAATAGGGAGATGGAGATGTCTCCATACAGGTGTCCAAAAGTAGACTTATTTATGTTTAAATAGAGTTTATCGTACAGAAAAATAACAAAACTGAACTAAGATACCGTAAAGAATACTACTACGAATGAATGAGTAATTCCAGAAGTATAATAAATAAAAAGTCTTATTTTGTTTCAAAATAATTATTTGTCTTTTTCTTTGTACATTTATAGTAATTCCTTTATTAATTATATAAATTGTCTTTGAATAGTAATTAACTCTATGTGACACCCTTTTAACTAACAAACACATTCTTATCTTAGTAGATATTTAGAATATAGTGCTAAATTTCATAACAGACATTCCATACTCTATAATACTGATCTTAATGTAAGTATTAATACTGAAAACATGATAATAAATACTGATTTTTTACTAATTAATACTGATACTGAAAATGTAATAAGTACTCAATATTGATCTGATATAAATTAATGCTGATGCAGATTTTATACTTTCAAAAGTCAATCAATGTTTGTTTTCAAAAGATGATGCACTTCCTCTGAGGGTTCATTGGAGAGTCTTTGGGGCAGCCCCAGACCCTGGCGAAATCTACGCTGTTTTGTAACGACCCTCGGGCTCTGAACTGTTGAGGAGAATGTTCGTCTTCTAGATCCGATTTCAAAGAATCCCTTGTTGAAACGCCACACCATAACTGAAACCATTTTGCTTTTGATATAAATTCTCTGTGATGTAATGGTACAATTTATTTCTAAGGACGGAGGAGGGTGTTATATCTAAGGACCTTCCCAGTCGAGTTCTACTTATATCTACGGATAAACGTGTGTGTCCTAGAGGGTCGTGGTTTCATTCGTGTCATGTTCATAGCATCCATCATAGTGTGTTTGTGTGTGTTAGACGAAAAATTTAGATTGAGAACTTGCTTACATTGCCATAGGATAAAAAAAATAATTGTTCGGATGTCATATGTTCAAAACCCGGTAGCTTAGGTTCGGGCCCAGTCTTCCTGAGATGTTCTTTCATTGCCACTAATGCTTCCCGAAGACCTCCGTTGTCTGCTATATTTTCACCCAAAGTCTTCTTTCCATCTACCTGTATTAAAAAGGTTTCATAACGCCTCTTCGAACTTAATTCGATCTTTAAAATGGATGTAATTCATAGGTATATACCTTTGAAATAATTTGAGAACTATTACTTTTTAAAGCTCATCAACCATTTTAGAACTACTAACTACATGGCATTTTAAGAAACTTCAAATAATCAAACTTTCAATGAAAGCAATGAATCAAAAGTAAGATAGGTATCAACATTAAAAATCAGTTTATTGAAGTATACTTACATGTTCTTCTAATTCTGGAACGTAATACGAAGAATATTGATCAATAAAACATTGCGTCATATTAACAAATGATACTATTGTTTCATTTGTCCACCAGGGTAGAAGATTGCCGTTTTTATCGAACTGTCGACCTACAATAATATTAAAAACCGTACTATAAAACGTCCTCTAATAATATAAAGGTATAAAATATCGAGCAATTACTTTGATGTACTCGGTGAGATTCTTAAAACTGAAACTTTTTTTTTATCTTAGTCACTTCGTCTAAGACTTTATCTTACCAAAGTTATCAAATCCATGTGTAATTTCATGTCCAAGTACTGTGCCCAATGACCCATAGTTAAGGGAGCTGAAATTTTCAATAACTAATTAATATAAAACCATATTTTCCTTGACAGTATTTGTTGATTTAAGTAGGTAAATATTTCAGCAAATAGGTACTTACTCAAGTCCCAAGTCGAAAAAAGGATGTTGTAACATCACTAGAGGTACGGCTGCGTCCATGATTAAAGTTTAGAAATTTGTTCAATCATTTTTTTGTACTTCATTAGATAATTCCGTTTTGTGAATTTGGTTAGAAAACGGTTGTGTACTTACTTATTGTATTTTCTTGAAAAGTATGATAGGCATTCACTTCAGTAGGATCAGTAGCCCAAGTAAAGTTGTTACCATTACGAAACCTATTTAGTGCTTTTTTAATTTTAACTTGTACAATATTTATCATGTTTTCTAAATGTGTTCCTGTGTTCACTTCTAAACCATCGTAATAGCGCTCTAGTTTTCCTTCTTCTAAAAGCCAATCTGGGAATCCAACTAAGGTCTTCATCTGTATTATTTTCTGATACGTCGCTAGTTTTGTATCGTCGTCCATCCATCTCGCTTTACCTACGAGTCGTGCTAAAGCATTCTTCATTTCATTTAGCATTGTATGTATCTATAACAAGTAAAGAAATACTTTATTTTGATATTTATACGTTCAAAATTAATTTAAAATTCTTTTTAGTCACAATATTCACATCTTCCTATGTATCCCTGTATATCGGTCTCAAAACTAGATCTACCATAATTAATATTGTTTAGGTCTCCAAATTGGTAATAAAATTCTCTTTATTTTCCATTTAAATCTACTTTTAAAGTGTTTACTTCATTTCACTAATAAAAATTGCATGTAGATGGAAATGTTAACAATTATAAAAAAAGTTACCTTAGGTTTAGTAACGTTTATAAAGTGAGGGTCAGCTATCCCGTAAGATACTGCCATACCTAGCATGTCGTTGACTGCGCTCGCACATTGCAGACTACGTGCTGGTGCAGCCGTTGCTTTGCCGACATGCAACTGTTCATAGGTCCTTTGGAATAGAGCTCGTATCTCACTGGTTGTGTGTACCGCCATTACTTCTGTTACCTTTAAATAATCAATTACAGGACTTAAGGTTCCAATTATGAAATCATCTAGGCCACCGAACTCTTTCATTAATACTAAGTAGAAAAAAAATCTGACCTTGACCCATATGAACAATTCAATAGTCACAAGAGGTAATTTAGACACCATGGTTGCCATTAATGACATGTATTTCAAATCAGGGTCCGAAACCAAAATTTTATCTTTATCGAAGTCCAATGACACTTCACTGATTTCAAAAATCCCTTCTAGATATCTTTTCCAAATTGGTGTAACTGTACCGTTGTTATTCTCAACGATCATGTCCGTATGAGCTTGTATTTCATTAACGGTGTACTCAGGGATGCTCAGATTTAAATCTTCACTTTCAGTATCGTTACTGGAATCTATCTGAAAAATGAAATATTTATTTTTTAACAAAACATGGAATAAAATGACATGTATCAAATTGCTGTACTAATTTGCTTTATTTTAATGCTGTTTTAGCACGCTATTGCTATATATATTTGATGATTTAATATGTAATTTATGATACACATAAGTAATTACCTCATATAGGTCATTGTCCATTTCATAATATTCATTAGCAGTTAAAAATATTTTTTGGTCTAATTCAACTTCATTAAGATTAGATTGTTTTACTCCGTCTGCTTCTAATAAAAAGAGTTTCATTAATTCTGCATAGAATAATTTATAAACATGGGTGGATTTCTCATCATTGTCATCAATATCTTTATGGGCTTCTCTTTCAAGATTTAAAACTTTTTCATAGAATATATTGGATTTATGACTAATGTCTTGTCTTGTTTTCCACTGTGTATGACGTTTCTTTTCGGTATGCATACTGAAAAGAAAAATGGTGATTTATTTACTTATTGTTTCACCAATTATTATTTTTGGGTTTGCATACCTAATTACTTCACACAGAATGTTTTCCATTAGGATTATTCTAAACTAGTGATGTTAATTCTTTAGAACAAGTGGTATGTGTTTAGGATGACCTCAGATTGGAGTTATTTGCTTTGCCTCTGGATTAACATTCGTGTACTATTATTTATTAGTCCATTTATTCTTTGAGTTTGCCACCACCTTTGCGCTGATTAGTTACTTAGTTACCTTGGAAATGGGTTTGTGGTTTCAGGCGAGCCCATGACGAGTCTGTATACTGACGAATTCTTAGGATCTGTGAAAATGTCGAAGCCTATTAGGACATCCATTCCCAACGTGATCTTTATCTTAATTACAACCTCAAGCCAGTTGAACGTGTAGTTGGAGTAATCGAAGTTTTCTGTCACATTGATGTAAGTAGGGAACATAGGAAGACCGACTGACTCCAATACTTTGAGAACTGGTCTTAGTCCACGTTTGTCTATAGTTTCTAAAACAAAAAACATAATTAGTAATATTAATGTAGATGGAATAGTCATTTTTGTCATAGCCATAAATTATGTCTTTATTAAACATGCACATTTCTAAAGTTAATTAGGTATCGAATATCTTCACGAACACGAACACGATATTTTGGAATTTAACATAATTAAAAACGTCGTTAGTTGCATTATAAATGCCTAAGATACAAATAAACGCTGTATAAAGTTATTCCATGTTTAAAATTATTTGTCCCTGTCATACGATTGTCTGTAGTCAAAGGTAAGAAAGAGACAAAAAAATTTAAACACTGAATATTTAACTTTATACAGCGTTTATTAGTAAGACAATAAATGTATAATGTCGTACTATACTGACGTTACCATGATAACAAAAAAGTAAGATTTTTAACAAAGTTTAGACACTGTACCTTAGTATGTACATTTGTACTAAATTACCGTCTGTAAGCCCCCCGAATTTGCAAAAGGTAGGTTAATCTATGTGAATCATTACCGGTGTCCATGCAAGCAGCATACATCTGTCTGGCCTGGCGTACCGGGCGGGGCTGCTCCGAGGAGTTCTGACTGAGGAAGTCCCTCACCGTCGCGTACACCTTGCTCTGCTTGTCCCGGAACCAGTCGTAGGAGCGGTACTCGTCGGGTCTCGGATGGTCTTCCGCCCAGTTGCCGCACACGTACTGAGGAGGAACTTAGATAATTTAAAGTCGCTGTATCTATTTTTTTTATCTGAACTACGTTTGCTTCTCATCGGCATCAGTTATTCGAAAGGATAGGGAATAGGGATCTTTATAGAAGAAGGAGGGTACTGGCGAGCAAAATAAACGTCTTGTGTCACGTTTTTAAAAGGTCTTTCTTTTAAAAACGTGTACACAAGGGTTCTCAATTCGGCTAATTTTTTATGTGTGTTACTGAAAAAATTCTACTGTGTATTTAATTGATTTTGACTACGTTGATGATGTTCTCAGTTCATTACTTGTCGATGTTAACCTTCATGTTAAAGTTTTCGTTAAAGTTATATTTTACGAGTATAATTATTATATCAACCTTATATATATTATTAAAACGTCGAATTAAAATGATCGTTTCTTTGGTTATTACCTGGTAGAAGTCGTGACAAGGGTCAACGCTGAGATCCATGGACAGAGCTAGATTCGCGGCAGAGCGCAGACACTCCCTGCTTTCACAAATTTTATGCGATTTGTTGCGTTTTAGTTTCATATCTAAAAATAACAAAATATTTTACCCTTATGTTACTGTCATGAATTATTTATCAAGGTTAATATGTAGTGATACTTACACAAAACTGTCATTGCTATCGCTAAAGCCAGCAATAACAACAATAATGCTATTACAATTATGATTATTATTTTTCTTTTGTGTTTCCTTCGAAACCTAAAATGTAAAGTCATATTTAATCCAACAGTAATAAAATAAGTACACCCTGAGATTCTCTAATGAGCTTTTGACCTAGAAAAAAACCGCATCATATTCAGTCCATTCGTTTAGGAGCTACGATGCCACACGCAGATAGATACCTACTCAGACACGCCAAACTTATAACACACTTTTTGCGTCGGGTATTAATTAAGAATATATCATAAACATTCACCACGGATATTTTCCTGCAAAAATATAAAATGCTACATCAGCATGAAATCGTGAATTACCTTGCAGTTCTTGAGCCAACCGTAATTAAATATCCGGACTCGCGTAACTCGTTGCCATTTTTCAATGGCGGCGTAGACGGCTTTCCACTTGCAGCACCTGAAATATTATATGGACGACGATAACTCTACGATAACGGTGAAGGAAAACATCGTGAGGAAACTTGCGTCCCGGAGTTCGCAAAACTCAATGGTGTGTGAAGTTCGCCAATCGGCACTTGGCCAGCGAGTGGCCTCACCTTCTCATTTCGAGAAAAGACTAATGCCCAACAGTGGGACTGATGATGATGATAACACTTTGTGGCAAACTATTTTTCTTTGATTCTAAATCGCTACGCTCAATTTTTGATCATATTTGATATGATCAAAAATTGAGCAGGTTTGTGGCAATTTTCAAGCATGTTTGTTTATGTATATTTATGTTTTTTTTATTTATATTTTTTTATTTAACCAGTATTGAACGTATAATACAGAATCGATTGAAATGGCAGATTATATCATTAAATTAGTGCTTGTCTGTCTTTTTTATGTGTATGTGTGTGACTCTATATATGTTTAAATAACGTGTGTAATATTAAATAATAAGAAATCGTAACACTATCGCTTTTAACTTTCCACCACACTACTGTGTCAAGGTTTGCCCGTAGGCCCCGCGATAATTATTTTGCTGAAACTTCTCGTTGTCAGCTTTTACACAGCGTAAAATACTTATCACGTTTTTAGCCACGAGCCACGAAGCTTTAGCCATAAAATATTTGGATCACGTAACCTGGGTTTATTATATGTATGTAGGTAGTAAACACAGTGCTGTTAGTTTGGCGAATATATTTTTATAATTACTATTTTATAAATTTGTAGTCCCAACTACCCTACTACTACAACCCATTAATGGGCATGGGTCTCTCGGTCTCTCCTCTTTCATGAGGAGGCCTAGTGGTATGCACTAGAAGTGGTATCCATTATCTTGAGCGTGATTGTTGAGTCAGTTCACTTGCTAAGATTTTCATTTCTGCTGAGTTGAGTCGATCATTATTCTTGTGTCCTTGTATTTTTTTTTCTCTAATTAATATTTTAATACCGCCTTCGATGCTATCTGCTTAGTCCAAAGGTTGACTGGCAGAGAATGCTTTTAGCATTAAGTCCGCCTTTTGTACCACAACATTCCCGGTACATTAAAGTTTAAATAAATAAATAAATAAATAAATATCCACCACGATGAAGATTGATGGAGACGTTAGTGGCCAATCTAGTATCAGCAGTTTTCATGCCGCCCGAAGGCCCCCAGCATGGCATAAGGACTACTATCTATGGATAACAACCGGTTCCGACGGCTTTACGTGCCCTCCGAAGCATTGATGCACCCAAGATATTTTTTGGCACTAGCAGTCACTCATCCAACTACCAACCGCGCCCTGTCTTCTTTCAAATGTTGAAGAATAGAACCGTAAATGGATGTTGGTATCATCTTTTTCATGTTAATATTTTGTGATCTAAGGCCTGTATGTGTCTTTTGGAGTGTCCTTAGAATTAGTTCACAAATGGTAAATGAGTTAAATATATAAATGTGTTTGGCTACGGTCGAGTACAGCCTGTTACGACTTTACTTTTAGTTATTTGCATTTGCAGGTGCATTTCCGCCTATTAATCATGATGAAATCTTCCGATGCTCCATGCTGATATGCACAACTTTATGCAGTTTTGTACCAACGCTAGGCGCTTTAAGTAGTTTTAAATTTCAGCTATAATAATTTAAGGGCATATGGTCCTTTTAAATGTAGGTATGTTGAATTTAGGTACCTCTAGATTATGACAAATAAAATAACAGATCTAGGTATACCTATTAGGCTTTGTAAACTAGGCTTGTTCTTGTTTTAAAATATGAAAAGAATGCTTATACTCTTAACCATTTACAACTCGACTGCATCAAAAAGAGGGTACTGTTTTATATGATTTTTAAGTACTTAAATATTTTATTTATTATGCTTTAGATGTATTTGTTAATCATGCTATCATGAACATCATTATTTTGTTTCTACTACAATTTTGAAATTATCTATTATAACGAAGGGAACCAAAAAATCAATAACAATCATACCTGATATAAATGAGCGGAATCACACGCACACCTTGTCACACGTAGACAAAAAAAATATTGGTAACCGTCCGATTAATTGTAGATTTATGGGAAAACCTAATGATATGTAATGCGGCTAATCATATTAAAACGAAGAAATAATGTACAAAATATAAAACAATCAAAAACAATTTTGAATGGCGTAAATAAAACTATTATAAAAGAAGAAAATTCAAAAAATTTTATGTGTATCAGGAATTCGGAAGCCTTGCATAGAAACCCAGTTATATGTAATTATGAAATTAATGAAAATTTCGATTAAAATAAAATAAAAACGTTGCTAAGTGCTCTACCAAAGTATCTATGCACTTCTATTCGAAGATAACCTGTATTTGAAATTGGGATTTTTAAATAATAAAAAAACTGGTATTTGAAATTAGAATCCGGATTTTTAAGTAAATTTAATAATAATATTACAACTACTTACGAGGCACAGTTGGTCCCATAACATCTTCCTCTTCCCCTGTCCACGCGTTCATTTTGACTAGATATCCCCAAAAATGCACTATTTCCAAAATTCTAATCAACTAATATAATATCTGGCATAGGTGTCTTTTGCGACCACTTCAAAAAATAACATTTTTATTTATCGTTACATTTTTATATTTAATTATTTTTAATTACGAAGTATTTGAATTGTTTCAAGTTTCCGTTCTAATATCTATAGTCTGTATTTCATGGTGCGTCCCGTACAAAAGTATTCGAGCCACTGAAAGTTTGTGGCGTACTGAAACGTATCTATAGGTGTGCTATGGTCACCATGAGTCAACACTTTTCTGGATAATTGCTTTGACGATCTTGTCAAATCGTTTGTCATTTTCATTGGACGACAAATAACGATTTGTCTTTGTGTAAAACAACGACAACTTTACATGAATTATATTTGATGGACGAGTTGTTATAATTATTAGGTTTTGCAGCATAGTAAATGTGCTCTAGTGCAAATTATTATTTATAGAAGTATGTATTTAATTATTAGAACATCGTGAGGAAACCCGCATGCAGGAGAGTTCACAAAAGCCACGGTTGTGTGAAGTCCGCCTTAACTTTGTCATTTTGAGACTCTTCTCACGGGTCTCTACCCGTGCTCAATAGTAGGTTGATGATCATGGTGTGTTAGTCATGATGGGTTGAGATAATGATTAAATTATTGTATTTTGGATCCAAGATTTTTTTATAACATATTTACACTTTATGGTCCTAGAGCTGGCACCAATTTTGGGTAGGTATTTGAGGGAAGCTGATAAACACCAACAACAATCATCTCCTACGAGACGCATGTTGACGTTGCAGGTATATTCGTACTATAAATAATGAAGCCACGAGTTCTATAATCTCATATCTCCTTGTACAAAAATACTTGGTCACAATAATCTAGACCCAATTCATAGGTTGGTGCCTGATGTTCGGGGCGACACGCGATCTAGGGATGTGCCACCGGTATCGATTTAACAATGCATTAAATGGAGATTTACCGCTTGTTGTCATTCGTTATACCGATCAGCGCGGTTCGGTCTCAAATTACCGCGGAACGGGATGCGTGCAATTAACACTTGTTCCTACTTAGTACTTTGTTTTCCAGGGACTATTTTATATCATCCTTAATATGTTATTGTATAAAAATATTACATCAAAATAGCAATCATTATTATACATTATTGTCGGATCAACAATTTAAGAGACATGTGGTATCATGTCTTTCGGGTTGATGGAAGGGTCATATTGTATTGGATGAAATTTTATACAACTGAAGACCTTTGATACCTGGGAGAACGATGGTTTAAAGTACTTTCGGAGGCATGGAAGTTCTCAAGAACTTTTGAAAATTTAATAGTGAACCGCCTTGGTTCCCTAAAAATCGCGCGCAGAGTTGCATATACATATAAAATAGCAAGATCGACTGTGTCTATACTGAATCGTTTAATAAGCATGAATATACCATATTTATTAGAATATTGAATAAAATAGACCAAGCCGTAGGTACCTACGATTATAAATAGGTCATATTTATGTCCACACAGTTATTTGATTGCTAAACAATTATGCGCACGTCACTAATCTAAGATCGATAGTTAAGGTAAAGGGCCACAACTTCGTGCTAGTACATTACTTCGTTAGTTTTGCTTCAGGCGCAAGAAATAAGCTACGTACATAATATACATTAAAATTATACATCAGAATAAAATATATATCTCCTAACCTGTCTAAAAAACCAAGTTTCAACATTCTACCTACTAAACTCAATGAAATAAAACGCTTGGAAGTCCCATCGGCCGCAAACGTCGGTGAGATGTGAATATGCTTCCCTATACCGTAAGGCAGGCGCTCAAAGTTCTTAAGCTCATAGAGAAGAAACGGTAAGTCCATTCAAATAAAAACTTAAACAGTGCTTTTATATGTCCCTTAACAATTGATTTGACTCATGAAAAAGTTCCATGCAGCTTGAAATTCTTTTAAAATAGCAATAAACCGACTGACGAAATAGCGGTCATTTTATATTTCGGGTGTCTCCTATTTCGTGACATTCACGAATTAGGGGTTTTATAGATACATTTTCGTTGTTTGTGTTCATATATTAAAATTGAAAAAATTGAAATATAAATGAAAAAAACGAATAAGGTATTTAATTTCAGTACTTGTGAGCTAAATTCGGTATATGTTTTGTTTACTAGGAAATCCATAATACGAGCTTAAAGATGACCCAATTCTACAATTTTAAACTAAATTCGCATAGGTACTAGCAGCATAATTTCGTTTGTTATTCGATTTGTTTTGTCAATATTCGTATATTTTATTATATAAATAGTGTACTGAATAGTCAATTTATATAATCTAGAAAGAATCTCATTACTTGAGTGTGGTAATTTCGACAAATCAATAACACGAAACAAAGGACTTATCTTTTGTTCCTTGTCCGTTAGTTCGTTACAAATAATTTTAAAGTAGTTCCAGTCACTTTAGCATAATAAAAAGTTTTTTTTATTTAATCATCACTTTAACAATTTATAAACAATTTGGTATTGATTAGCAATAGGAAACCACAGAGGTTTATATATGATCACATATCATTAATTTATATGAGATGCTATCATTAAACAACCTCGGATGAAAAATACCTAAAAAGCTGATTTTTCGTATAGGTGTTTTTGTATAGGTATAAATTTTGGCAGTCATGTTAGATCTCGGAAGTCTTATAAAAGACGCACAGGACCTAATAGTAACTCAACATCAAATGTGAAAAAGTCTGCTTTTGCGATTATATTGGTTTCTTTTTTGTAGAAATAAGGTAGCAATCGAGCAGGCAGCACCACCTACCTATACTTCTATACTAATAATATAAAGCGGAAGAGTTTGTTTGTTTGAACGCGCTAATCTCAGGAACAACTGGTCCGATTTAAAAAATTCTTTTTGTTTTGAATAGTCCAATTATTGAGGAAGGCTATAGGATATATAACATCACGCCACTACCGAAAGGAGCGGAGCAACAAGTTTCCCGAAGCGAGGGAGTCTACTTAATAATATTGTCTAAGCGTGATGTTATTATAGCCTTCCTCAATCAATACACTATTCAACATAAAAATATTTTTTGAATTCGAACCAAGTACTTCTTGACATTAGCGCATTAAAACAACCCTTCCCCTTTATATTATTACAAGCGGATGTCGTCCTGCAACATACATAATATAGTATATTATTAAGTAAGTAAGTAGACGCCCTCGTTTCGCTTTCGGAGACTTGTTTCTCCGCTCCTTTTGGTCTTAGCGTAATGTTATGTAAGTAATAACCTTCCTCAAAACAAAAAGAATATTTCACATCGGACCAGTAGTTCCTGAGATTAGCGTGTTCAAACGAACGAACAAACAAACTCTTACGCTTTATATTATTAGTATAGATATAGTATAAACATTAATTATCAAAATATAGTATTTAAATATATATATTTTTAGAAATTACCAAAAAAACTTTAACAAACGTTGTCACGAAATAGGGGACACGAATTCACGAACTTAGGAACAGAGCCAAATTTTGTCACGAAATAGGGTTCAAACAAGGGGTCCACAAATAAATTAATAAAAAATTTAATTCTAACTAAAACTGCATAATTCATACCTTAAATTACTAACAAAAGACCATATTCATTACACAAAAACTTTCAGACTGATATCTTATGTAGTAAAATTTAAAAAAAATCTTAAAGTCGGCGGAGGCTTAACATACCGAAATATGGGACACTTACCTTATGGATGAATATTTCATTGATACAATGTAGGTTTTCAATCGAATATTGGATAAGTAAGTTGTAACATTTTGTCGATATTTGTCCGCCTTATGGGTTATTGATTATTTTAATTATATCCTTTAACTATGTCAGTCAAGGAAATTTATAAAATCAATAACAATCGTTTTCTTAACACAGGTTACTTAGGTTAATGTGAAGTCTATCTGTCCGTACATGGCCATCGTGGTGGACTAAGGTTTGTATTCCTTATTTGTGGAGCAGACCCGTGCCCAATAGTGGGCCAGTTACGGGTTGTGATGATGATGATTTCAATAAAAAACAACAACAAAAAAACATCATCACTTGTAATAATTGTAACTAATGAAATAATTAAATACCGGTGTTTTTACTGTAATTATGCTTAATAAATTCTTCGACTTGTCACATTATTATGTTTCTATAGCTATCAGTAAAAACTTGTAATTTGCTTTCTTTCTTTACACTTTTTATGCAAACTATATAATTTCTGTAAAAGATAAATGAATAAAACAACGCCGTCAATACTGATTAAATAATAATAATTTATTTGCACCACGCCGGCTTAACAGACATGATCTCAACGCGTAAACATAATTTAATAGATTATTTACAACAACACCCTCGGCCGTTACCAGCCGTGGCCGTAACCGCCGTAGCCACCGTAACCGCCGTAGGAGCCTACAGATAGGACCTTTTGCACCACTGGGGCCGCCTGGTAAACTGGGGCCGCGTGCACCACTGGGGCCGCCTGGTAAACTGGGGCCGCGTGCACCACTGGGGCAGCCTGCACGACTGGGGCGGCGTGCACCACGGGCTGCGCTACTGCTACTGGATGGATGACCTGCGAAGGCAATAACAATTTTGATATTATTAAACGCTATCACACTCATTCTAGGAAACTCTGTTCCATGGCTGTGCCAGACGTCGGCTTCTTTAACGCTAAAATTGCTCGCCTATTAAATATCGCCTATATGAACCGAATGAATATCGCCCATGTGACCATGTATACGCAGCCAAAGAGAAGAACAAATGGCGTGACACCATTAGAAAAACGTCTGATCTAATGGGAGGGAATCACAACCCTCAGTAATGAAGAAAGTGACGCGAGGAGGAGGATACCTACGACCGGACAACGACCATTTATTTGTCACATACGTACCCCAGTCGGGAATCCTTCAAAGGCCCCTACCAATTAGGCTACGGAGTAAGTTTTAATTACGGGTTTTTAATTGGGTACTTCGAACTTTTAACATATAAGCGTCATGCTTACACATCCGGACTGAGTTTCCGAGTGGACTTGGACAATTTGGACATCAATGACATGTCAAAAATAACTACGACTACTGAATAAAGGTCTTAGAGGTGGTTGGCGTGACGTGAAAAGACGAACTAGATACGGGTCAACACCCCAAAGTAATTTAGGGTTTCAATCGCTCGCGCCTTTGACATTTATTTATTACAGAGACGCCCAAAGAGTGTTATGTATTTAGGGTTCATTTATGTCTAATGTATGTATAAGTTTATTTGACCCACCATCGCTAATAAATCCTACAACAAATTTAGGTATATCGAGGTTCCGTAGTCCTGTATTATTTAGAATGAAACTAATTATGAATTTGTAAAAATATATGGCGGCTATATGGCTGGTACTATAAATAACCATAAAAAAGAGTAATATAACGAAAAATTATATTGACTGAGTTATAATGCCACCAACTTATCTGTTCAGTAGAAAAAAATGGAACTAAAAAAAGACAACGTCAATTTTGAAATATCATGTCCGCTGTCAATTTTTTGAAGTGCGAGTGCTCTATGTGTTTTAATTAAATTTTAATTGCAAAAAGTGATTAAAAATGCCTGAGCCTCTTAGAAGTCATTGCACGATTAGTTATTTTAAAAGTTTTAAATTTCATGAGGGAAGAAAATCGCCTGCTAACTCCGAAAATAACGTTTAAAAAAGTGGCAGAACGCTTCGCCGTTGCTACAGGTTAGTGTTGCTATTGCAAGTTAATTAATAGTCCTGTTAAATAATTCAGTTATTTTATGTTCCTCACTTATCTTTGCATAATCGATTAAATTGTCACTGAATATATTTGGTATCTAATTTTTTTATACTTCATATAATATTATGTCTTTGTTACAGGAGTTAGTGAACGATTTGTTTACAAGCTAATGAGTGAAAAGAAAAAAGCTGAAGAAATTTCGCATCGGCATCATTTTCCACAGGGATTTCTCGTGTGGAACCCCCTCAAATTCAGAGATCACCATGACAATTATTTTTATAAAATATATAAATATATTAACAATTATAGTCAATAACAATGGATCTTTTATTTCTCTTGTCCTGAAATTTAAATTTTTATATGAAAAAGTAAAATTTGACTGTGTTGGCCTACGTAATTCTTTTATTTTTGGATGTTTCCGTTTTTTTAAGTTATGTGCGTTTTAAGCATTTAAATGTCACTTGCTATAACGGTAAAGGAAAATATTGCCAAACCGCACTTGTTCAGCATGGTGAACTATGGTCTTTACCTTCTCAATATGAGAAGAGACATGTACTTAATAGTGGGCCCTGATGGATTGAGATAATGTTAACTTCCTATGTTACTGCTGTCATTGCATGGTAGTTTAAGTTAGTAGCCACAGCCCAAATTGTGTGTCTATACACGTCGGAAAGGCTTTGTCATCATTTACCATCGAATTATGTGCAACATCTGGTAAAAATCATAGGTCTCAAAGTTGTTGAGCTCCCTTGACAGTCGCCAAATTTTAATATATGGTAACATTGACGCTGTACTAGCGACATCCGTTTACTGAACAGATAAGTTGGTGGCACTATACTCACAAATGGCGTCAGGCAGTGATTTGGTGTTTTGTGTATGATGGTGATTTAAAATTACAAATTACAAAATTTAGGTAATTGACAAAAAAATTATCTACGAGTGATAATTTTATTATAAAAAAATATATTTTCTTAATATTGTCAGTTTATTTTGCTATTACTACCTGATCCCCCATTATAAGACTGACCTGTAAAAACCTCTATTGTAAAATTAAAATGCAGTACCTGGTTGACCGAGCTTTGCTCGGTTGAAAATTATATTTAGTATGAATCGCATACTGATAAAATATGAATAATGTTCTTCGATCTTTCCGACATAATATGAGTTTAAAAAGAATTGCGTGTACTTATGTACGCACGTAAGAAGTTATACTTCTTTGGCATCATTAATAATAAATATTCAACGTTAATAATTTTGACAGCTGTCATCCGAAATGTAGGTCTCAACCAGACCTACAACTTTCCCAAAGACACCAGTGCTCCAGGAGCAGCCGTTGCCGGGATATCTCCGTTCGAAGTTTGACAGCTGTCATTGGAAATGTAGGTCTTGACGAGACCTACAACTTTCCCAAAGACACCAGTGCTCCAGGAGCAGCCGTTGCCGGGATATCTCGGTTCGAAGTTTGACAGCTGTCATTGGAAATGTAGGTCTTGACGAGACCTACAACTTTCCCAAAGACACCAGTGCTCCAGGAGCAGCCGTTGCCGGGATATCTCGGTTCGAAGTTTGACAGCTGTCATTGGAAATGTAGGTCTCAACCAGACCTACAACTTTCCCAAAGACACCAGTGCTCCAGGAGCAGCCGTTGCCGGGATATCTCGGTTCGAAGTTTGACAGCTGTCATTGGAAATGTAGGTCTTGACGAGACCTACAACTTTCCCAAAGACACCAGTGCTCCAGGAGCAGCCGTTGCCGGGATATCTCGGTTCGAAGTTTGACAGCTGTCATCCGAAATGTAGGTCTCAACCAGACCTACAACTTTCCCAAAGACACCAGTGCTCCAGGAGCAGCCGTTGCCGGGATATCTCGGTTCGAAGTTTGACAGCTGTCATTGGAAATGTAGGTCTTGACGAGACCTACAACTTTCCCAAAGACACCAGTGCTCCAGGAGCAGCCGTTGCCGGGATATCTCGGTTCGAAGTTTGACAGCTGTCATTGGAAATGTAGGTCTTGACGAGACCTACAACTTTCCCAAAGACACCAGTGCTCCAGGAGCAGCCGTTGCCGGGATATCTCGGTTCGAAGTTTGACAGCTGTCATTGGAAATGTAGATCTTGACGAGACCTACAACTTTCCCAAAGACACCAGTGCTCCAGGAGCAGCCGTTGCCGGGAACAGTACCTCAAAGAAGTTATCCTAATGTTTCATAGATGGCGTCAGTATGATGTTTTTAAAATCTCTTTATCTCGGGAACCGAGCTTTTCTCGAACCTGGGACCTTGATAAATCGATTCCTTGAGCCGAAAACCCCCTAATCTGTAACTTTCATGAAAATCTTTGCAGCCGTTTCCGAGATCGTGAAAATAAATAAATAAATATACAAGAATTGCTCGTTTAAAGATATTAGATACAGCACAGTTAATAAGGTTTTGAGTGTGGAGTGGCAATTCCATAATATTCTCGGCTCAGGTATAGAGAGTCCTATTATATCTATAGTTGAGTCGTCGAGCATATTATGGAATTACCACTCTCGGTCAAAACCAAACTTATTACCTGTGCTCACAGTTCAATTTAGCTTGTTAGAAAAAATTACTAAGGACAGTTTTTAGATAACGCCGTCAACCTTAAATATACCTTAATGGCATCGGCGGAACGCTGGAATTTGTGTGCCATGCAATTGATGCAATTGTAACAAATTCCAGATCGAATTAAAACGAATTATTGATAAATAATCTCATTATATCTAGAGTTACCCGTTGGAACGAGGAGTAGCTAGTGGCGGCAGGCTTAGCGACGGCTATTGGGGCGGCGTGCACCACCGGGGCAGCCTGCACCACTGGGGCCGCGTGCACAACGGGGGCAGCCTGCACCACCGGCTGGGCCACTGTGTATGTCGGTTGGGCTACTGCGACCGCTGGTTGGTGGTACAGCTGTTTTGGAATAGGTTTGTTAGTATTGCTTTGTTGGTTGGTCATAATTAACGCATCATGTGAGGCACTTCTCACAGAATGCTATTTATGAGGTACGCGACTGCAACGCAACCCAAAATTTCGCTGCTCCTGTCAGTTAACATTGTCAGATCCAGCGAATTTTGGTTTGCGTTACATTCTAACTGTCTATGTGTCACATTCGAAACCAACTACATATAAATTCCTAACACATGAAAGTAAGAGTACCTAATTGACAATTTTGATAAGTAAAATTCATTCTTAATTCACCGCTAATGAGGTGCGTAACAGTAGTACTTAAATATTAAGTAGGGTAATACTTACTTCACCGCCTCCCCATATGCCTCCAGGTTTGGGCTTCGCAACCGCCACCGACACCAGGGCGAAGAATATCTGCCAACAAAGTCAACTGCCTTATGGTCAGCTAGCTAATGGACTTCCGCGTACCAAAGCCTGATAACTATTTGGCTAATAAGGGTCTCTATAAAAAGTTTTAATGTACATTATAATTAACCCCAAACCAAAAAAGAGGGGTCTTATAAATTTGATCTGTCTACCTGCGCGTTCAACAATTTCGATGGGCTTTTTTCATTCGAAAGCCCGTTTCGTTACGGTGGTTTTAGCTATGTTTGGTATAAATTGGTTCAGCAGTTTAAGGATTAATAATAATAATAACGCTACACACTCATAGCCCCACACTAGGATTCCCTGTGTCATGGGTGCCATGGAAAACACACAAGACAAGGACACCCACCCAAACCGAGAACGAAAATTTAAACTCATCATTCACATTTCCGCCTCGCTGGGACTCGAGCCCAGGTCCCTCGGAACAGCGATTCAGCGTGTTAACCGTTGCGCTATCCGGGTCGTTTAAGGTTTATCTGCTCTTTTTCAAAATAATGTAAGGCATTTGGCAATACAGCTCCATCTCGATATTAGTGACCAATTATTATCGATGGAGGAAAGCTAATTGACATTATTGAAATTGTTATAATTATGATTTTATTATATGTAGTTCACTCGCAGTAAACTCGATGGGGCTGAACTAAACGACATAGTTTTTTTTTTAATTTGCAATTTACATTTATTTCAAGTAAAAATAAAATTTTTATAGTTTACTCACGAGGGACCTCATGGTTCCAGACCGTTGCGAGTGCAGGAGGTATGTAGTGTGTGCGAGATTGCGCGTGCGCACCTTATATACCATTTAGTAATTTCAAATTAGCGGGCGGGTCGGCCCAGACATCCTAGGTCGATCTAAAATATGTACGAGTTACGGATGTATGCCTTATTAGGGGCAACTTTTTTTGTAATTGTATTAGGTATTAAAAATAGTAATGCAAATTTCATTAACATTTAACCTAAATAAATTGATCTAGATTTTACTCGAAACTTCACTCGCAGCTTTCGGGTTTGTTTAGAATGGATAGCGCTCGCTGTGTCCTGCGTGAGCGATTTGGATGCGAATGCGAAGCGGCGCGGTGCGGCGCGGTGCGGAGCGAATTTAATGCGGTGCGGAGCGAAGCGGCTACTCTGTCCTACGTGCGCGCGAACCGCGCCTGACGGCGGCAGTTGGCATTACATTTTTGTCATGGACGGACGGAGGCAAATGTTGTTTGAAAATTCATATCTTAAATATGAGATATTCAAGAAGTGTGTACGTACAGCAGAGAAATGGAACTAATACTGTCTACCTAAAAAGGCATATGCATGGGGAATTTCATAAATTGTACGAGGATTTAAGTACGTACGTAAAAATTCTACTTCCGACATTATTTTTTTGCTTGATAACGGGCGGAGCAACGCGTCCAGTTCGCGCGAACAAATCAAGCCAACTGATCGCGTTCGCTTTAATTCGCGCCGCGTCGCGCCGCACCCTACGTGCGTTTTGTCACGTAGGACACTTCAATAGACATCGACTGTTTGTTGTTTTCGCGCCGCACCGCGCCGCTTCGCATTCGCATCCAAATCGCTCACGCAGGACACAGCGTAAGCGATGAGACGGTCTACTGTCTACAGCTATTTATGCTTAACTATATTTTCAGTGTAAAAATTGTTAATTTGATATTTGTGTTTATGATACATATTTGTTAATGGATCATCCCGCGAAATTAAGACAGTTTTGAATTTATGGCCAATCTTAAATTCTGGAATTATGTCGCCTTATGGCTTCTGATTCTGACATGACTTAAATAGGTCACCACGGAATTAGGCAAGTTGACTACTTTAGTAAATTTGGTATAACTCTTAGGTTTCTAGAAAAAAATATGGTTAATTGTGCCTGTATTCCTCATAAAAGACTAATTAAAAGTCATGCTAAATTTTAAATAAAGTAATTAATAATTTATTGGTATTTTATTACTCAAATGCCTTAATCACGAAGTTAGATCTATGAGTTCACCCTACATTAGCAAACTGCTCTACATGACCACGTAACATTTGATGTAATATTAACTGTATCTGGGAAATATTAATCAGAAATATTCTTGTGAGATTAGCGCAAGATAAGGCTCGTGCCTGGTACCTGCTTATATCACATGATATTTTTTTAAAGTATTTTTGTTCAATTAAGTACTTATTAGGTACCTTCTTTTGGGAAATGTATATTTCATATCAATTTGTTTTGTGACTAATAACCGAGCGGTTTGAATGTTGTACTTCCGCACTGGGGAGCCTGGATTCGAATTCTGTACGCAACTCACTATTTTCAATAATAATTTTGCTTATTACAGTATTATTTTGCAAACTTGCCCTAGCCTTTTTTGTTTTATTTTCATTTGTTGGTATTTTCTCCTTTTTATATCCTTTTCAGGTCGGAACGCTGGCATTTGTGTGCCATACAATCATAAAGAATACCAGTGCCTCTATTATGAGTTTTTAATACTATAGTTTACTATACACGCTAGCGACTATCGTTTAGAATTTGTATGAGAATCCGTACAGCGCCTCTAGCGGTTACGATACTGAACTACAATTCTCATACAAATTCTAAACGTCAACTGCAATAGTATTAACGTCCTTTACGTTTACTACAACAACTCATAATAGAGGCACAGATCATATTTAAACGAAGTATAGGCACAGATTAGAAAATAGTTACTTTGTAAACTTTGATGATCTAATGTCTAGATGGAACATCAAATCCGCGCAAACGTGTCAAAAATTGTGGCTAACTGTTGGCCACAATTTTTATATCATTGTATAATTGATCACGCACACATAGACAATAGACGAACGTGTAAAACATTGCCTGCACGCACACATATGCTTGATATTGTTGCCTTGTTTTTTTTTGTTTTCATTGTAGGGCGACGCTCAATCTAGACATTAGATCATCAAAGTTCCTAAGTATTGGTAAAAATTTTGTAAACTGCTAAGAGGCGGTTACACAATTAGTTTTTGCTATAGGTTTATCCAATCGATATCGGGTTATGAATAATGGATAATATCTGGAGTGCTTCGGACTTTTCTTGGGAATGGCGATGAAATTGATTACAAATTAGTAGTTGCCAATCGTTTTTACAGAGAAACATAGTGGATAGGCTTGTACAAAGCTAGTGCGCTCTACAACATGGATTCCATCGTCACATACCGCGAAGAGGGATTATTAAAGCACGAAGTTATTGCTTGTAACAAATATTCCTTGGATTTGTAGTACTTAAATCCTACTAATATTATAAATGCGAAAGTTTCTAAGGATGTATGTGAGTGAGTGAGTGAGTGAGTGAGTGAGTGAGTGTGTGTGTGTGTGTGTTTGTTGCTCTTTCACGCAAAAACTACTGAACGGATTTTCATGAAACTTTGCAGTAACATAGCTTAGACATCGGAATAACATAATTTGTTATTTATAGAGATTTTTGACGGGACCGGTTTCCCGAAGCGAAGCGAGGGCGGATTTACTAGTATCCAATACTTTATGATCTTTGAAACCGGAAATAAGTACATTTAGGTAAAGTTGTACGTAATACTGGTCAAAACCTGCACAATTTCTATTCTTGATGGATATCAATGTTGTGCTTGAAGAGCTGTTCTACAATTAATTAAAGTAAGGAGTCTCCAAGCATCTGCTTTAAACAACGATATGATGAGTAAGAGAAAATTGAGGCAGTAAAATTCAGCTAATTTTCGCCTCTTTTACCCTCATACGTTCTATAAGCATGTTTCACATCCATAGTGATCGAAGAAGATCAAAAAGTGCAAGTTGCGTTGTGTGAACGTAATTTATCTATAACGGAAATCCATTAAAGTTCACTTGCTTAGATAATGTTATAAACGCCAAAAACAGCAGCCACTAATTCAGTTGTTAATGTTCGTTCGACAAGTCATGTCAGGCCTGACACCTTCTTTGTTCCTTACAAGGTTTGATTGGTTCATAAGAGACTTTTAATGAAACTTATAAATCAAGTTTATACAGTGCCACAAACTTATCTGACCCGGTAAGAAGGGCGCTACTGTCTTTGTCTTTGTCTGACAACAGTATAACATTTGCATTAGTTCCAATTTTGGCCAACGGGTCAGATAAGTTTGTGGCACTATAAAATTAAATGTTATGTTATCTGTGATGTAATTAGGCGTATATTCATTTGAAACACAATTAGAGACATTCTGTGTCGCACCAATTCTTGTGTGAATTCCGACTGCATTTTCATATTCGCGCGCTCTCATTTCTCAGGCTGTTAGGCTGGAATTTTAATACCCTAGTATTTTATGGGAATTTAGCAGAGATTTATGACCTTATGATCTTTTAACTTATAATAAAACTGTAACTGGTCTACGTCTGTACATGGAAGATATTTAAATATTTTTTTCTATCATATTACTTTATGAACAATGACAATGATTTGAAATTATAGGTATTGCTTTTTCTTTACATTCGTATTTTTACATTTATTTTTTATTTATTTATTACACTTTATTGTACACCATAGTAATAAATAAGAAGACTATGCTATAATTAATATTAGTAGTGCACAAAAGGCGATCTTATCGCTCAATAAGGATTTCTTCCAGATAACCTACCTTAGTATTATGTAACCCTTATATGAAAAACAGACTTATTTTTGTCATTATCAGATCAGAACAGTATCAGATGTCTATACTTAGATTCTTATCATATCCATTAAAGTAATAATAAAAATTACTGTCGTTCACGCGAACAAAGTCGCAGGTAGAAAGCTAGTTGAACATAAATTTCTTGGATTTCGAAATAATTCTTACCTTGCAGGCGTAAATGATGACCAAATATTTTTAATAATCAACATACTCGTAATTATAAATACTTAATCAACAAAACTTATTTAAGTCGCATTGCACTTTACTAAAGTTTCAGTTAACCCACGTTTGTAGAATAGGTACGACACAGATCTAGATACACTGGAATATCCTTATAAGTGAAGACTAAATTGAGATTTATATCTGAGATCTGCGACGAAATGAAGGCGTTCGGCATACATCTACATGAGTTAAGAGTAAGACCAAACACGCCCATAACATGAATGTAGTACCATATAAGTAAGAAACTGTTCCGAGCTTACGTAAAGCCGCATTTGTAATGTTGTATGCTAGTCTGCTTGTGTGAAAAAAAGCTGAATACCATACCAATTTTTCTTTTTCTTGATGACCATTTTTTTTGATGTTGTAAAATAACTAAAGGGGGATGCCCATCCCTCATAGAGAGATTGGCTCTATATGCACAATAGAAAAATATGCTACATTGTTAGTATATGATAGTATGAATTGTTTTGTGAAAGATTATTACGAAACAAAGTTTGGGTGTAGAAGTTATGCGTATACTGTTCGACTTACATGCGTACAATTTTCCCCTATTTAAGAAGAGTTATTCTTGGTTGGGAACTCTATTTTATAGCACCGTTACGCCTTACATGCTCACTATTATATGCAAGTGCTTGTATTATTTGGTATAAATCCTGCAAGAAATATAATTATTATTGTATCATTAGGTATACGCCAAAACAGGAAAATCTGTTTGACATTCTCAGACTGACAAATTGACAAACGTCCATAGCTTTCGAAGTTACCATTACTACAAAAATCAATAATAAAATAAAATTGATCGATACAAGTCCAATTTGTATGTGTAGGATTAAATATATGTATGGTTTTTACATATTGTATAATTTCAGTCGACCATTATATATTTAAAAAACTAGAGAACCGCCCGCGCTTCGCTTCGGGACCCGTAGGTAACAGCCGCGTAGGTCCCGCTCCCGTAGGAATTTAGGCTAAAAAGTAGCCTACTACTCGCTAGCGGACAGTTAGTTCCCCTTTGGGGGTGTCTCTCGCGGCCCGTTAAAACGGGCCGGTTCTTGGGCTGGGCCCTAAGGCCCTTGGTTGTCCACCTGTTGTTAACCAATAGGTCAAGTCCGGTGAGTGGTGGCCTTTTTACAGGCCACAGAGTCTTAAACGGGATGGGGTTCATCTTCGCGCCGCCCAGGCGATCGAGGCCCTACCGGGTGAATCCCGCTGGTGGGAAGCCCAGCAGGAGCCGATCAGCGCCGGGCGACGACTTACGAAGCCCCAGTATCAGTCAGTGCTAGGCCTGTCCCGCGCAACCAGCAAGTCACGCGGGAAGGCCCAGCGGTCCGGTGGACGGACGTGGAGCGGCGCCAGGTCCTGCAGATGCGGGAACCGCGACGCGTCGACACGCCCGAACATGTTGCGTGCCAATCTCTCGATGAAGTCGTCCAGGCTCTCGACTCGAAGGTTCCTCTGGTCCGCTGACACTATCCTGTTGGCTGAGCAACTTGCGGACATCAGTCAACAGGATAGTGCCAGCGGGCGGGCGGTACACTGAATACAGCCGGAGCGGGGAGTAGCCTATTACATTTGCCTATGACTTAAGTAAATTACATGTAGTATTTGACAGCGTAATTCAGAACTTGCAAATGAATTTTATTACCGCCATCTATTAACAACTCCGAAAATGAATATCTAGCAACTAACAAAACATCGAACTTCCCATGGGAATGGGATGTTTTTCCGCGGTAAAAAGTAGCCTACGTCACTCTCCACCCTCCTAACTATCCCCACACACATAAACCTTACCATATAATAGCTTTGTTGCGACGTGAAAGCGTCACAAACAAACAAACAAACAAACAAACAAACAAACAAACAAACACACTTTCACATTTATAATATTAGTAAGGATTACAAGACAAGCAAACATTTTATTATTGCTGAATTTTGTCTACGATAATATTTTATCCGGCAGAATGTTTTTATGATGGCAACAACTAACAATAATCAAAACTGACGTAAAAATATAAATATTTATTAAATCATTTCCATTACTTTTTATTGTACTGCAATGAGGCAAACTTCCTATATTGAGATATTATACGCACATATTATATTTTTTTAATCTTTTTTTTTTCAACATAATTTCATTTGAGTGCGTTTTAGAGCCAATACCGGGCATCCTCCTTTTTACACAAAACGACTTCCAACATAACTAAAAAATTACGCGTCAGATGTCACTCTTTATACATATATGACTAGAAGGCAAGCGTAGCCTTCGAATAAAAGAAAATATCAAAATCTGTTCATCCAGAACAAAGTAATTGTAATGTAAAACATGATTTAAAAAAGACGCATTGAGAACCTAACCTTTTTTTGAAGTCTATTAAAAATCAAACAAACAAAAATCAATTTAACAATGGCACCCTTTACATTGATTGAAAAGCAAGCTACGATGTACTTAGGTCTCTCCTTGCTATAAAATATATTATTCTGAAAATAAAATGTCTGTTGATAATTCTTAGGTGCTAAGGTCTTCTCTTTGAATGAACGATTGTGATCTGACTATACCTACCATTTGGTATCAACGGAAACGGCTTGCTGACTTGCGGCTTTAAAAGCAAGCGCATAGCCGGATGCTTGGCCGGTTGAAGTTTCCCGGTTAGTTTTCCGGTAAAGTTTCCCAAAGCGAATCAATTACAAAAGTACCGTTAAAAGAACAAACGCACTGAAATGACGTGAAATAATTCTAACATCAGTCTATAAGTAATATTATTGTTACATACTGATGAAGGTACCTATTTATGCATTCTGAAAAATAAAAATGATGCGCAGCTAAACGCTGCCTATTGTAGGTATGCCAATAGATAGACCGCCTAATGCAGACTAGGCTGACTTCATTAATAACGTGTAATTAAAGTTCGATTACCATGGGAACTATATTTAGACATAGATAGACACAGTGACAGACATTGATTAGCGGTGAACTTGAAGGTTAGTGGGTAATATACCTTTCTAGGGTCCTACACAAGTGATTTTGTCATTGTGCACCAGAACATCACTAAGGTAAAAGTTTTAGCCATGAAACGCAATACAGTCAACCTAAACGAAATATCATCGTCATTGCAATCCATAACTGCCCCACTGCTCTGCATGGTTCTCTTAGAATGACAAGGCTAAGGGCACAGTCCACCACGCTAGTAAAGTGCGGACTGGCAGACTAAATAAATTAACTATAAATTGGTTCAAGAGACTTTTTCTTGAGTTAATAGCTACTGTGTATTGGAACACTGTTGTGTATAATATGCCTATGCCTTTACAATTATTCGGAGAGACCAAAGTTTAATAATAGACCATTATTAGTTTGTTGAACTCGGGATTCTACAAACCGTTCCGTTTTCCGTAGATTCATAAAAAGAGTTTAATTGTGGACAGTATTTTTTCAAATAAGTTCAAACATAAAAAAATTGGTATGGTGATGGTATCATCCACCGAGTGGTCCCTGCAGTCCGGTCATTCCACAGACTTATTAAAGAACCAGACTTAAACATCCTTTTCACCACTACAAAGACGTATGTAAGCAATAGTTTCATCTCTTTCTCTCCCATGACACGTACAAAGTCTATCTCGTTTTATTTTTGTTGTTGCAACACTCACGTACACATAGACAAAACGGAGTTGAAGCACTTTCGCCATTTTGATAAGCTACAAGAAGCTCACTTTTTGTATGAGAACATAAACATATACAACATTAACATAGACAACATTAGACTATGAACAGTAGACCATGAAAGTTTTGTATGGAGAATGTCAATGTGTGCAGCATGTCTATGTAGTTGTAACTGCGTCTGCTTTTTTTTATAAGTCTGTGGGTCATTCGCCAGTTTATCGCCGGATCTAGATCTAGGGTACCTAACCTACTGTCATTAGGGGTCGGTTCCATCGCCCGTCGATTTCACATGCAACTTTATTGTTTTATTGATCGACCCAATAACTATGACATGGGCTATTAGAATACAATGTCATGTCATGTGACATGTGTTGACCAGTCGGTTGGTTGGTTTTATGAGGACAAGTAGTTAATAATGAAACTGTTCAGTAATTATTTTTGATTGATGATTAAGTATAAAGGCCTAAATATGTATGTTTTAACGCTTAATACTTTTAGCCTCATACTAGGATTGCCTGTGTCGTGGGTGCCACGGACAACACAAAAGAGTAGGTACCTACCTATACCTACACGGCAACTTGTCAAATTATTGTTGGAGTTTTGATGTGGTTTCGTTTAAAGATGTATGGTCGTACTAATGTTTTATTAGATAAAAATAAATATAATTCCAAATATAAGTTTTGGAATTTGAAATAATTTTATTAGCTAAACGTCAAGCTTTTGCTCCTAAAATGCAATGTAGCTAGTCTAAGTTCCTGGAACAAATATTTGACTACTTAAGTGGTTCTTAAACGTTTATTAAATGTTCTGGTTACGTAAGTATAATTCGCTCACTTGAGCAATATCGATAATCGCAACTAGAGCCCATTATGTTTTTCTAACACAGTACGTAGTATGTGACATGGACTCACGTAGGCGAGTGCTGTTTGCGAATAAATTACCATTTTCCCAATTAGTTCTTCGGCTTAAAATGCGTTTCTTTTTAATTTAAATATTTCAGAGACTTTCCTTGTATTGGTATGATAGAGTAAGTCAATCTGCACAGGTATTCGTAGAGCCAGTGCTTGAAATGCTATTGGAAAAAAGTTTTTTCAATAAAGTTCTAAAAAACATTTTAATTAAAATTATTAAACGTAACTGGCATTATTAATTGTTTCTTGGCAGATTATTTATTGACGATTTCCATAAACCGTTACTGTATAACGACGACGATTATTTATTTAATTTCAAGGAAAAGACGAATGATTACTTTCAAGAGATGTCGGGCATTTTCGTGTAAAGACTCAAAGGTTTCTTAGGATTCGTACCAATAAAGACCCTTCAACTGGCACCTGGCGGAAATGAGGTGACTTGGAACTTAGTAAACGCTTTCACTAGTGGCGCCCCCACGTTAAAGCGGCGAAACAAGAAATCAATGTAGATCGTAACGCACGTTTTTTACCAACAACTAGATCTAGGACTAAGCCGACAGCCTCAATGAAGTTCGATAGCTTTAATTTAGATGGCGCTAGTCACTCTTAAGTTAGTTGTATGGGTTGGACATTAGTTACTGGTGTACCAACGCTGTTTTTACTGCGGGCATTGAAAACGTGCGTTTCAAGATCAAGAACTAACAGAACTAACTGATGTAGATGTAGTAGGCTTGGGAACAATATTATAATTATTCTACAAAGAGTAGATTTTGGCACATTAAATTCGGCACAAACTTCTTCGCGTGTCTTCCCACTTTCATAAACGGATATTAACTTCAGTTTTTCACGTCATGATAAAGATTGTAGCTTTCGTTTTGACATTTTTCAAATAAACATCTGTATGATAGTAAAGCGAAACTAAAACTGAAGGTAATTGAAGCTTAAAATTTGTACTTACGTACTTGGAATTACGTGTGGAATTTGTGGGTAGAATAAGAATGAGTAAACAAACAATGTTATCTCAGTTACAGAGGTTTATGCATATAAAATTTATTCGCTGTCTCAGTTATAGAGATAGCTATGATGATAAATCGAAAGAACAAATCCCAGATATAGAGGTTTACCTCGTCCCACTAACAGAGGTAATTCAGTGCCAAAGTGTTAGGACCTCAGCATGAGTTCCAGTTATGGAGGTTTCTCACTTATCCAGGTCCCACTTAACCAAGTTTCACTGTAGTACAATTTGTAGAATAACACATCAAATGCAGTGACAGAAGCGGGACTCTCAAGAACGTATTATTAAGTATTTATAAATATGGTACTTTTTGAAACATATACATAGATTTTATCAATGAATGAAAGTGCGTTTGAACATTGAACTGAGTCCTTTGGTATATTATACCACCCATGTCGATTTTCAGTGGTTCTGATTTGACATTTAAATGTTATCGTGACCAGGGGCCCGAGGTACCTAATTATAGGATAATTTATAGGAATATTTAATTTATTTGGATACAGCGCAATTTTATTGAGGCATTCGTTATTTGGGTCCCGGTATTCACAAGATGTGACAAGATTATGACAGGGCGAAACTCAGTTTGAGTTCCCAAATCGTCCAAGTTTTAGACTTTCCTTTAAAAGTTGGACAAAATGACTTAAGATACGTTGTTTACTAGGCAACAATTAGCTAAACAGACAACCCTAAAAGGTTGTAATTGTAATCGGTTCTGCGTACGGCCCGGTCACGTTCGGTCGCGCCACTGTCTTCCAACCACGCCTACAATAGTTATACTCCAGCAGCATTTGATCTGGAATTCGTTATAATTGCATGGCACACAAATACCAGCTTTCCGTAAATGTAATTAGGGTACATTTAATATTGACGGCGGGATCTAAAAATGCCCTGTGTAAATTTTGCTTACAAGCTAAATTAAACAGTAAGCACGCGTAATAAGTTTGGTTTTGGCAGGAAGTGGCAATTCCATGCTCGCCGACTCAAGTAGGTATAGTTACTGTTGCCGATACAATTTTCACACGACCTACTACCATTTTAAATTGACCTAGACTGATTTTATCTCTGATTAGCAAATGAAAATGAATTTGTACCCATAATTTATTGTTCAGCGTTTTACGTAGGGACCATTGTTTAATACGTTGCTAAATTATGTATTTTTCAGGGGAAAGAGCTGAGCTATTAGTTCACAGGTATTTTTATTGAGATGTGAGAGAACTGCGGACATGATCGGTCTTTTAAATTGGGAATAATTTTATCAATTCGCGTCAGGAAATCTATTCCTTATTAAAATCATAGGTACTTTATTGGCTTTAAACAGATAACATTTTTTTTTACTTATGTCAAATTCCCAAAAAATCCCAGGCCAACGAGAATATTAGTGAAAACAAGAATAAGAAAATCGTTGTAATGGGGTCTATTATGTTCATAAGTAGGATTTTCTAGTATTGTACAGATAATGATCATAGTTTTAAAACATTATTAGTGGCGATAGGATAAAGGAGATCTACCTAAGATTAAAACTGATTACGAATCCCCTGCCTATGCCTTTATCAAGAAAGTCTCGGAATGTCCGGATAAACATGTTCTAACATGATCTACTTCGTATAAACTGATCTATGCCTTCGAGGATACGTAATAATTACGTGTGTGCAAGGTAACATAACGACCGAGAAATCCGTCCAATCGGGTCTTCAGACTGACCTGGACAAATAGCTTCCGTCAGCTACTGGTCGGTTACGCAATCGATCCACCATTACCATGGCGTGCCCACTTATGGCACGCCACTTTCTATAGGAATCGACGTGATATGCTTCTTTGAATCGCTAGCCTCTAACTACTTATCAGGGGACTTAACAATATGGTACTTACATCTATAAGTAGGTGATGTTTGTGGTAATACATTTGCCTCTCTTACAATCTTTCTTATGACATGTCTGTTGGAAGATATTTCAATTTGACAACTACATTTTTTATCTGTTTTTGTGTACATAAAATAAATAAATAAATAAAATAAATAAACAATAATATGATCAAAAGAACGTTATAAATAACATACACCCTCTGCTAACTAGACTAACCATCCTAGTCACAATTTGAAACTTGTTTCAGTTGTAAGTCATTTTTGTCATGGGAGGCAGCGGAAGCATATTTCGGTATGCTCGTTTGCTATCTTATAAATAAATAAAATAAATGACGCTTCACACTCAAAGCCCCACACTAGGATTCCCTGTGTCGTGGGTACCTTGGACAACACACAAGACAAGGACACACACCCAGACCGAGAACGGAATTTAAACTCATCATTCAAATTGCCGCCTCGCTGGGAATCGAACCCAGGACCCTCGGAACAGCGATCGGCGTGTTAACCATTGCGCCATTCGGGTCGTCTTAAATCCATAAATATCTTAAATCCATAAATATTGGCATGAATAGTTATTTTATAATCCAGATAGTAGGCCAGGCAAAGAATTATGCCGGATCTAATTTTGATTATTTGAGGTGTCTCAAGTGAGTATGTCCAAGCTACGAGGTATCTTATAGTAGAGATTGTCTGAACTTTAACTTAACTTCCTAATTGTATTTTTTTTCTTCTATTCAGCATGTAGCACACCAACTTTAATTGGTTAAGCTTTGAAATGCTACGGCCAATGTCTACCTACTTGTGTAAAAATTAAGTTTAGTGTAAATAATGTATTTTTTACAATTGATTGATTGATTTTTTACACTTGCCGCCTTATCTCATAGAACCATATCTCGTGACCTTCAGCGCTTTTAATGTGAAAATAGACAGGGACTGTTAGTGGATGTTAGAAACAGTCCTGATTGTTAGTATGAGTCTCGTTCTAATTCGGTCCCAGATGCGTTGCTACCCCTAAGGAATGACTGAAAAAATCGTAACCGGCTCCATTTATTGTACCTACTCTCTATCAGACTTGTGATTATGTAACATTTTGGCTATTATTTCATGTCTGAAGTAGGTACCTACCTACGACAATTTTTGCTTTGAGTTGATAAATACTCAGTTTCCCCTCAGTTTGATGCGGGTGGCACTACCATTTAGTGAATCTTCTTTGAAAATTGAAAATGGAAACAGTAACTTAATTGATATAAAGAAGATGCACGGATTAGGTGGGTACTTTAGTCAGCCCCTACTTGGGTGTGTCTACGATGCGGATCGACATTCTGTATTTATGTAAACGCGCTAGATTCCTTGTGTCGCTTGTAAACCACTACCACGAATAATACACCATCTCAACTTGAGAACAAATGGTTTTCTTTCATATACCTATTCCTTCCCGGCAATCGAATCAAGGACCATCGCTTCGTAGGCAGCATCGCTACCAATTAGGATACCGTTCCGTCATAATACGCAGGGACCTTGGGTCGGTAAATAAAAAAATATATTCATCAAAAGTACATTTTATTGTAAAAAAGTCGATCGTTAAATAGTTTTTAGTCGACTGCGGTCGAAATAAACTCTCATGAACTTAAACCTATAAGAAATCTATATACAACAGTATTTTGTCCAGGTACGTAAATATGAAACCTACATCATCTCATATTTATATTATGATAGAGATCAAGTAAGTGTAAGGCAAATCAAAGTAAATATTTATCAATTTTTGTGTTCAAAATAAAAGTTTCTTGATCAGAAACTGTCAATCAATTAGACAATACAAAACTTTTTAAAAACTCAAAAACATTGTATAAAAATACAAAAAAAAGCATCCAAATCCTTTTATACATTGCACATTACCCTTCTCTTTCTAGCCTCTAAAGCACAAGATAAGATCCATTTTATCATTAATTTTAATCTAAGCTACGTTATCCTAATCATCACATGATAATATTCATTCGTGACTAATGTTATAAAGCCCCTTATGAAAATGCCTTTATCAACTCTGTTACTTGTTAAGCTTCGAACAGCAAATTCAACATCTTCAATTGTTTTTCTACAAACTTTCAATTTTTCAACACTTTCCACGTTTTGAAGTTTAACTAATTTGTTTTTTTAAAGTCTTAACGATTTAACATCGTTACCGACGTTCAATAAGGTCTAAAATCGTGTGTAGCGTCACAAGAACCGAGCTATTCTTTCGTCTACCAGATCTTAGAATGCAGCCCGTGTCCGTGGAAGTCATGAAGGCCTCCGCTCACGTAGCCTCCTCCGATGTGGCCGCCGATACCGCCGATACCGCCGAGGCCTCCAGCGACGACGGACTTGACGACTGGCACGGCGACTGGCGCGGGCACAGGCACGGCTACTGGCTTGGCAACCGCCACCGGGTAGGGTTGTGGCACTGGGACTCCGACCTGAAGTGAATTTAATACAGTTAAGTATTTTATTAGGCACTTAATAACTGAAGAAAACGGTTTCATTTATTTATATCGCAGCACCTTATTCCTAGTTTTTAGATATCGGGTCCGACTATGTCTATCATGGATACCTTTATGTAATATTCTATAGAGCGCGTGAACGAACGACTAGTATTAACGGGACATTATCGTTATTGTCGACTTTGCTTTGCTTCAATTACTTAAAATCCATTGATGTCTTCTATAGTTTTCTACGCTCTATATTTCTTAATAACCCAAAATTTTCAACTTCTTTCATAATACGGTCAAAAAGTGCTATGCCATGTAAAACTTGCCCATTTACTTCTTTGATTATGAAGTTCAAAATCTTGTAAAGTTGTATGTATTTATTTATTTAACACTTTATTATTTGTACACCAAAAAATAAAATACACATTCAAAAGTACAAGAACGTAATACAAACAATGGGCGGCATTATCGCTTTAAAGCTATGTAATGTGTATCGTATTTTTATATTAATGAGGAGAAGAAACGGCGGATAATCTCCCGAGTACATCAGGATGACAAGCCATAATTTATTATTCTAGACTTGTATTCAATGAATCTGACCAATAACATGTAGTATAACAACTTTACCTGTTTGATGACGGGGTATGGCACGGCATGAGGGACAGGCACTGGCACTGGCCTGTCGACTGGCACGGCGACTGGCCTCTCGACTGGCACCGCGTATGGCTTGGGCACCGGCACGGCGTAAGGGCGATCCACTGGCACAGGAACGGCAACCTGAAAGTTTAAATAAATTGATTTATTATTAATTGATTTGAGTTAAAAAAAAACAACAATTTTTGAGAGAAGTATGCGGTTCCTATAAGAAGCGGGGAGCTTAACCGGTCGGAGTGGTGACAATTTGAGAAGATCTAAATCATTGAGTGTATAGGGGTGTCCTATAATTCTAAATAAATATAATTTCTTACCCTGACGGGATATGGCACAGGTCGGTCCACCGCTACTGGGTAAGGAGCAGGCACCGGCACTCCAACATGTTTAGTGACCGTTGTGTGGACATTAGCGCCAACTATCGCACCGCCACCGTAGCCCAGGCCTCCGCCATAACCCAGGCCTGCAGCGTAACCCAGGCCTCCGCCATAGCCTGTAGACAGGCCTCCCAGAGCGACGCCAGAGCCGATCCCGTGGCCCAGGCCTATGCCATGCGCCGCGATGACGCCGCCTCCATAGTGGCCGATGCCGCTTCGCTTCTCAATGACTTTACTCGGTTCAGCCAGAACCGACGCCGTCAGGAACAATACTGCCAACTGGAATTTAAATAAAAGTAAAATTACTGTAATGACGAGTAATATTTCGTATGACGAATGATCTTTCGTATGACGAGTAATTTTCTCGTATGACAAGTAATGTCTTGAATAAAGATGTCTCGTATTCCTGACTAGCTAGCTAAAAAATATTTTATTTGGATACTTAAAATCGTTTTTCCTTTAAAAAAAACATCTACTGTATTTATGATCGAAAGCCTAGTGAACTTCAACAGCAAGGATAAAAATAATGAAACTCAAAAATACATAGAAATAAAAAGTACCTAAATCTATTTTTTTTGTTTCATGATGATTAACTACGTAATGTAGTGATATAATGTTATCGAATTAGATTAACAAGGTACCTATCCATCATGATAATCATTATTTTTGGTTGAAAAAATTTAGAATTCCAATTAGATACTTAAGTGACGTTTTTGTATGTTTTTCTACGTACCTAATAATTTAGACTCTTGATCGGAAATAGAAAGATTGTTTTTTTCATAATGTGTGAGCCTTTATTACAACAATAGTAGATTGTATGACAAGGGTGCAAAGTAATATTTTTTCGGCGAGGGCGTTTTTTGAATCCAGAGCGAAGTGAGGGATTCTAGAGTAGAATCCCGAGCGTAGCGAGGGATTCTTTAGTAGAATCCCGAACGTAGCGAGGGATTCAAAGTACGTCGCCCGAGCCAAAAATATACTTGCACCCGAGTGATACACTCTACTTTTCATCACCCACTATGAGAAAATAATATAATTATATATATAATAGAAAATAATACGTAAAAATGCACGAAAACTTAATTTTAATTTGAAAACGAAATCTTAATTTGATTTCTTTTTTTATTATTCAGCTATTTAAAACACTATGGCTATATTTTACTATAATAGTCCACTCCACCATATACATAGTTACTTACTTTTACGGCAAGAAAGATTTCGTCGGGTGCCTCATTAAGAAAAGTCTCCACATTTTTGACTGTGAACACTTTGGATTTTTTAGGTTTAAATCCATCAGACATCCTCTTCAGATATGCTATTAATTTCGAATATGTGTCCAGTTTTATATCGTTATTAGAACTGACTGTTGATTTAAGCATTGAGTAGATACTCCAAAGGGTGGAAGGTTTTTTAGTTTTGGCTAAGTTCTGGAAGTACGCCAAAACACAGTTTCTGAAAAATTCTTGGCGCCTCTTGCATTTCTCCATTCCAAAAAATTATCATAGGCTTTCAAATATTTTTCCCGGGATTTCGCAGGTAATAAACTATTCATCACATTACTCGCTTCAGTTTTTATACTATCAGGAGGATACTTTCACTATCGTTGGAAGAACTCATTTTTTCAAAACAAAACAAAATTTCTAACAATACGTAAAAATGCACGAAAACGCGGGAAATAGTTCGAGCGATCTTAATTTGATTTCTTTTTTTATTATTCAGCTGGCGGGGCCCTCGCGTCGAACCAGACATTCTTTATTCAAACAATATTTGTGTTCGATTTCTTTAGCGCAAAATACTAAAATGTTCTAAATTCAAAATAGGACGGAAAAGATCTAGCCGGCAGGAAAAGTTGTATGAAAATTCATTCCGGCCCGCTGAATAGAAAACAGCAACTTTGGAACCCCTTATGTCCGAACCAAGTCGTCTTTTTCGAATAGGGGTGATGAAAATAATAAAGTTCGATCTCAAAGTGGGTACTTAAGGGGTCAAGTGGGCATCTGTTTGGTTGATTTGTATCACACTTTTTTTATGGAATGATTTGTTTATATGTATCACCTCAAACGATGAGGAAGCTTCCGTCGGAACTGCATTGCCGAAACCTCATGTCACGCATACATTACGGCGGAACAATGAAAATTACTTTTACCATTACGTGATATGAGTTCATCGCATCGGTACACGGGCGGCGTGCATCGACGAAATATCGCTCGCATCGAATATTGATGGCATCGGTGTTATGGTTTAATATGGTGTATGGATTGTTTGTTTTTATTAATATACTTTCATAGGGTTTGTCAAGGATGGCGTAATGTGGTGACGAAACATTACGATTGGTCAACGCGTTAAAGCCTCAATGCTGAGCACGGGTTTTCACGTCATTCATCATCTCAACCCATCATGGCCCACAATTAAGCATGGGTCTCTTCTCAGAATGATAAGGTTAAGGCCATAGTCTACCAGGCTGGCCAAGTGCGGATTGGCAGACTTCACACACCTTTGAGTTTTGCAAACTCTCCGGCATGCAGGTTTTCTCACGACGTTTTCCTTCACCGTTTGTAGCAAGTGACATTTAAATGATTAAAACGCACATAACTCCGAAAAGTCAGAGGAGCGTGCCCTGGGGATTCGAACCCGAAACCTCCGAATCGGAGGCCGAATTCTTAACCACTAGGCTATCACGTCATTGAAGAGGCCTAAAACACACTCTACTACGACTACTACTTACTCGTATGTTGCTCCAGTGCGGAACAGATGCAAACCTTAAGTAAGTATTGTATGTTTTATGCCACCCGAAGGGCTTCAATATAACCAAAACGTTCCAAAACCATGACGTGAATATAAAAAAATCATTGTAGCTAAAAAACCAAGGGACTATGAAAGTGTGAATTTATCACTAAGAAAAATAATTTGGGCGACACCTGTCGTCGAAAACAATGGCGGGCTGCCAATATTTAAATCAACTTTCCGAATTGATCTCGATTCGAACTTTCTTGTATTGAAGTGTACTTATTTGTTAAAAAATAAACGACGTAGTTATTAATCGATGTTGATTAGATTATGTATATCTTTTGAATCATTTAAGGAAAACAATTTACTGTTTCACTGTACTAACGCCATCAGTTGGAGCACGGGACCTTATAAGTCCCCGTGCTCCACCCAGGTGGAGAACCTAGGTGGAGCACGGGTCCGGACCCGAAAAAATCGCTAAACATACAGAAAAAGCATATTATACGACCGAATTGAGAACCTTATTCTTTTTTGGAAATCAGTTAGAAAATATCACAATTTCGGTTTATACAGTTAAATATTGAATATAAAACGACTGACTTATCACACGTGATAGTAGTAATCCAGTACAGCAAGTCGCATATCCAGATACGTAAGATATTGTTTTCATTCTTATAGTGTGGACTTAAAGCTTATTGTAACGCTTTCGTAGCCGCATTGAATGGTTCGTGAATTTTAGAAAAATCAATATATAATAAATCTTAGAGTGCTTTGAAAGCCTAGTAAACTACAACACTTTTACCCTCATTGTTCAGGATAACATATTTACTAACAAGATTCTCTCCAACAGTTACTAACTTGACTTTTACTAACAACACCTAACAGGAATCCTATCACTAACAACCCTTAAGCAAGTCTTCACACTTATTTACAAACTAACCGACTAATATCGAACACATCTATTAACTCGAATAAACATCCTAGTCCCTATGGAGTCTTGGTTCTAAGTCGGTCATAGTTGTCATATAATTATCACATAAACGTCAAGCGCGGTTGGGAATCGAACCCGAAGCCCAATTTGCAGGCAGCAACACTATATATTACCTATTTTTCTCCAGCATAGTAATCACTTGTCTGGCACTTCATTAACAAATTAATTAGAACAATCCACCCTTAAAAAATGGATTCGTTTAAGCTTTTAAGAAGCAGCGTAAAGTAGTTAGTAAGCATAATAATATGGTGAAAATGTTCTCTAAACTTTTCCGGTCTTGAGGATCTGTGCCCTTAAGTGTAATCCTTATTTAGCTTAGATTTTTTGTATTATATTTTTACTTTTAAAACAAAAGTCATGATATAAGAATTATAATGAAAGCGAGAATTAAATAACTATTTATAAAGTACGTATATAGTCAAAAATTTAATATGTAAGAATATATAAAAAAATATTTTTATGTTTATTTACTTATTATGTTATCAATTAATGCTATTTAAAATACAGGATTATTAAAGATTTAATTAATGTCTAATTTTAAATAACAGTCTAAATATTACTAAAATTCACCCATTAACCCAAAAACCCATAAACACAATAGCACACCACTTCACAGAACTATTAAAAGTTTAACTTACAAAAGCCTTCATTTCGTGTTTAACTGAAATCACTGAATAACCGTGCACTATGCGTCCCGCGGTTCATGTGTGACGGACTGGTAACTTACACTTATATAAGGCGGCCTGCACACTACCCCACTACGCAACAAGGACTTTAGCGTCTACGCGATTATTTGCAACACTGGATCGTGTATAACAGTGGTGTTGCTGTCACGCCATTGAATTGGACTAATTTCAAAAGGTCTATTTTTGTTTGTGATTGTCAGTGATGTGTGTATGTACATATTTTAAATTAATGTTTTTCAATTTTTTTCAGTTTCAGCAATGTTTTTCAATTGTGTTTAAAAAGTATCACATGGGTTTTCAGTTCTTACTATCAATTCATCAAGATGTTTATACTTATCTATTTTCTACTTTAACCCATTCTCAAAAAGCACTTATTTGTATTTAGTTAAATTTAGACTATTAAAATAAGTCTGAAAAGAGATTCTTAAACGTTAATTATTTTAAGTTTATTAACAATTCAATTCTCTGAAATCAAACGAGATTATAATTAAACATGGAAACATACAGCAATGACTAGGTTTCCGTTCCGAGGTAGCTACAACGAGCGCGGTCTAAAATCCGATCGCTTCCCTGACCACCGTAGAAAGGACTCTGCCAACAGAACCTTTACATTGATATACGTCGCTTTGTCTCTGCCCACGAACCGGCGCGGGGGTCACTCGCCATGGATTTGCGATTATTGAAGCCATTAAATATCTCCATTCTATTTGAAACTAAGATGTGGTATTTTAAAGTGAATGTTCTACATTTGTCGGATTAAGGAGTTATGTCTTATTAAACTGTAAGTGATGTTGGAATAAAATCTTATGTAAATATTAGGCTTTTTGTTATATAGTTAATTCATCTCAACCCAAAATTATCCCATTGCTCTGCACAGATCTTCTCTCACATTGGGGGGGGGGGGGGGGATACAGGTCATAGTCCACCACGCTGACCAAGTGAGGATTGGCGGGCTTCACACACCTTTGAGACCCTTCTTCACACACCCTTTAGATAAAATATAAACTCGTCATTCAAATTTATGTCCTGGCAAATCCTTCAGATGACGGTTCGGCCAACAAACAACGTCTAATTAGACGTACGTTAGTTATGAATAAAAATTGGAGTCTTGTGAAAGGGTTAAAATTGAATAAATAACAAAGTGACAAATATTTTTTGAGTGAGAAACAAAATTAGCCAACCCGCCCACGCTACGCTTTGGCAACGTTACCATAGCGACGAATATAGCAACTGTGCCCAATAGTTATAAAAGTTGAACGCTAAACTGTTGAAATTTATAATTCCCGCGGGAACTTCGGTATGTTTCCAAGTTTTTTTTTATTGATAACCCTAAGGTCATCAGTTGACACTATCCAAATTGTTAGTTTGATCGTCAAATTTGTTCTTTGCAATAAATTATTGTACTTCTTTAATTAACTTTAAAAAATAATTAAGTTTTCAATACTATTACTGTTTTTGGGTGTTATCTCATTTTGATAATTGTTTTTTTAAAGGCTACACGTCTGGTCCATAAATTTGAGCGACATCTCACTATTAGTTTTTTTAGTTATTCTTAATAATGCTTAATCCCCCATAAACATTTCCATGTAAAATGTTGCCAAGTCGAGGTAATGTTTCTAGCACTGTCAAAAACTTATCAGTGCCTCTATTATGAGTTGTTGTAGTAAACGTAAAGGACGTTACTATTGCAGTTAACGTTTAGAATTTGTATGAGAATTGTAGTTCAGTATCGTAACCGCTAGAGGCGCTGTACGGATTCTCATACAAATTCTAAACGATAGTCGCTAGCGTGTATAGTAAACTATAGTATTAAAAACTCATAATAGAGGCACAGATCTTATGTAGGGCCAAGCTGCTGACTCTACACGCCCAAATTTAACAAGCAGTAACTTTACATAATAAACACCTTCGTCAAGATGCGTACGTACCCTTCAGCGCTTTACGATAATATATGTAATATATGTATGATCGAAGTGCGTTCGTAGCAGAGAGATTTCCACTACGAAGAAATGGATGAAATAAGAGCTGTATGTAGCGAGATCCTCTAAAATTGATTGTTTTATTTAAATGTGTTTATAACCATAGTATGTCAGTTTAAAGAATCAAGTTAGTGTAACAATTATTAAGTGTGTAAAAAACAAGGAACAGGATTTCCTAAGCGCAGCTAGGGCAGGTTTACTAGACTAAAATATGTACCTACTTAGCGAGAAAATAGGTACTTTGATTAAGTTAGTAAGTATTTATCTAATTCAGATGCTACAAGCTTTAGAAGAGAATATTAATAAAGGTTTTGAATAACCGATAAACCAAACCGGCCGATTTGTAACATCGACAAGTGAATTTGATTTATGTTGCCGCGTGGGACTGAAATTGGATTTGCGGAATATATCTATTAAATTATTTATTTTCAAATAAGGCGAAATATTTCAAAATTTACCCAATATACTGTAAATGATTATCTTGCCAAGTGAAATATCTTGAAGTTTATTTAAACCTAATATTAAATGGGTCTCCCCATTTTAATTGATAATGGATGCATGGGCGCCAATATCATTCAACGCTCAGAGCAATATGTGAATGTTTATTAGTTTTAAGAAGAGAGAATCAGATGAGCTCCTTTGATGGTATTCATAAGTAACCCTCTAGGCATACCTAGAATACCTAGATATACCGAATGTAAGTAAAGATGGTATTGTAATTAGTTTTCCCATGTTTTCCATATTATGGTTTTTTATGCAGGTATATTTTTTAAAAGCGCACATAACATATAGCGGCTTCAGCTGGTCCTTAGTGATCGATAGATTTCACCTACTGCTGGCGTGGTCGGAGGTTGCATGGGTGACCGTTAGTGAAAAAAATTCACGTAAACTTACTAGTCGTTAAGCCATGTTGTGGCTTTTGGGTGGCATGAAAATGTTCGCTACTTGGGTACCTACTGATCTCTCTAGGACTCTTCAATAATGAGGAGAGACTTCTCAGTAGTAGGTCATTAATGGGTTGCGCCCAATATTTTTTTTTACTTAGTAGGTACGTAATTCTGCCACGAAAATAAATCTCCATAAAATAAGAAAAGCCCTCTTTGACCAGTAGATAGAGTCATTTAGTAACAAAAATTGTGATCTTTAAATCATTTCGAGTCTTTGAATAAATAATTTGATGTCTATGATTACTATATCTGACGAAATTCTAAGGTCATTGTGTAAGGCTGCCAACATATTATATGTAGGTATTTTATGGATTTGGTTTATTGATCTATTGATCTAGTTTACGATTGTAACATGGATTCAAAGCACAGTTTGGACGCCATTTGTCACATTTTATTGTTGTTTTTTATGTCGTAATAGTAAATGTGTGTTCTTTATAACGCCGAAATAGACTTTGGTGAATTCTTAATTTTATTAGGCTTTCGTAAATATACATTTTAGCTCAAATCTCATAGAGGTTTTTCGGTTTGTCAATCCATTTGTAATAACATACTTAGTTAAGTAAATCTAAAAGATGAAAAGTCTACTAATGAGAGGTTTCAACCAAGCCACTTGACCATAAATGGTCACTGATGCGAAGAACTCTATGACACCAATGGCATACTGATGCGTTGCTGGCCACGTATAAAATCTAGTGTTTTGTAAATGAGGTATTCCCGAAGTTCACTTATGCTGCCTTTATGGTGTTATACTTCGAAGTCAGTGATCATTTTCTATTAGTCTTTCTTTTTCATCGGCAATAGACTTTGGCGAATTCCGATCATCATCATCATAGCAACCCATAACTTTCCCACTGCAGGGCTCGGTTGTTCCCTCACAATGTGAGGGGTACAGGTCATGACCACCATGCCGGCCAAGTGCAGATTTGAAGACTTCACACAATTTTGAGAACATTATGAAGATTGACGCTATATTATATACTAGCTGTTGCACGCGGCTTGGCACGCGAGGAAGTACTTTTGACTAATTTTCATACAAACTTTGAACACCTATTAGACCCTCTTAGGGGTAGAATATCAAAAAATCCTTTCTTAGCGGATGCCTCTAACTATAAAACTTTGTAAATAAATAAATTACTTCACTGCCAAATTTCATCTTTATAGTTACGTTAAGCGGTTTCCGTGATTTCGTGATATGTGAGTGATAAATCTGATTGTCAGTTTTAGTGCGTACGATTCGGGTACGTATGATGATGCCTAAAAAACAGTGTCTATTAGCATATAAACCATGCATAAGCCCCGGCTATTGACAAATGCAAAAAATTGCCTAATTTAGTATGGAGAGTGTGAAATGTGGAGACAAAGCCGACATGAGTTGCGCCACGGTAGCCAACGTGCTCGCGATCCAAATGGGTCTACACTGCCCTCATGACCGACGTGAAAATCGTTTTAATTGTATGCCACACAAATGTCAGCTTTCCACCTATGTATATATATGATTAAGGTGCATTTTAGATTGATTGTAACGATTTAAAATGCCCTAAGTAAATAATGCTTACAAGATAAATTGGACTGTGAGTAGAGGCAATAAATTTGCTTTTTGTGGGGAGTAGCAATTTTTAAACTTTAAAAATTCTTTAAGACAATTCATTAAATAAAAAGATATTTGCATTGGATAATTGATTGATTGGGTTGTGAGAAGTAAGTAATGACCAACCGCTTAACACGTTCCCTGCGGCACAGATTTTTCTGTACTTTCCATTACTGCGTTACGAGGCGTTTTAAACCTCGTCCTAAACCAGACATTGTGGCGGCACGAGGCATATTAAACCCCACCGCCCGTAGGAGACAAAAATCCTTTTTTTGGCGCCAAATAAAACAAATTGTATGGTTTTTGTCGCGATTATTATTAACAATGAATTGATGAACCTAAATCTGCCGCCGCCCGTGGTTACATAAGTTAGTTTAGATTCTATAGGTAAAATAAAACGTGGGATCTGATGTACCTCGTACCGCACTGAAAAATGGCAGTTTTTCATATTATTTAGTGATGGGAAAATAAATATCGATTTTATATATTGGTATTTTATTTTTAAAATTTATGGGTGTTTCTCATTGAAACAGTTCAAACAATAATATTTTTTGCAACCAGTGCATTCTGTGACAATTTTCTTTACTTTTTTGTCTGCCTCACGACTTGTTAGGTGCGGAGTTTTTCGTAACATCCTACACATCTCCTCTTCTTTGATCCCTTTTCGAGATGATGTACCTACTTTGTTTGCAGTGGGTTCTGAAAAGTAGGGTCGAGCTTAGTAGATTAATTTAAGAGTAAGGAAATGGTGGGTAGACTTGAGTAAAGTTAGTTAGATTAGAATAGAGAAGAGTTGGGTAAAGTTGGTTAGAGTACTGAAGAGTCGAGTACAATTGGGCAAAAGCATTAAATTTTGATGAGCAAAACACCGTTTGCCGGGTCCGCTAGTTAACTCAATAAACAAACATACCATAATTTATCATGATTAACAACCTATTTGAAGAAAGTTACTCAACAAGTCACATTCACGTTTCTATTAACGATATAACAAGTAGTTAGGATGTTTGAAGATTACCTGTATCCACATCCAAGTCGTTCTCTGTAAAAGCTTCGAATGCGTTGCACAACACTAACCGCATGAAGCTAGCGTAGGGTGCGGTACGAGGTGCGTGGAGGTACGAGGCGTTTGCAACCTCGTTCCGCACAGCGTTAGAATTTTATTAGTTCAGTGCGGCACGAGGTCTAAGAAACCCGGTATTAAGGTGGATATACCATAGAACTAGGAATTAATAGCACATCTCAGATATATAGCTATCTTTTTCCTACACTGAACCAGATGGAAGTTATGTCTCCCGCACGACAGAGAAGTTTAAGTTTTTTCTTACCGCTATAACGTCGAGACACGGACGAGGTGTTTTAAGCCTCGTTTCGCACTCATCGTGTTAAGCTTATAGCAGCAGTGTTATAAGTCATCATCAGTATGTAACTGTTCCACTGCTGGGCACGCGTCTCTTCTCAGAATGAGAATGTTAAAGCCATAGTCCACCACGATGGCGCAGTGCGCAGTGGCGGACTTTACACGCCTATGAATTTTGTGAACTCTCCGGCATGCAGGTTTCCTCACGATGTTTTCCTTCACCGTTATAGCGAGTGACATTAAAATGCAAAAACGCACATAACTCCGAAAAGTCACAAGTGCGTGCCGTGGGATTCGAAGTCAGGCCCCCCGAGTAGGAGGCCAAACTCTTAACCAATTAGCTATCACATAATATAGTAAATCGTCGTAAAGTGTTAGATGTTAATATGTAAATCGGTAGTAATTAGTGTCGCTCGTGCGTAAAGATATAAACACTAATTTTCAGCACGCAACAAGGATTTTAAAAGTACATTGTTTCCTTCATTCATTCCGGATTGTTCCCACGGTTCGTCACCCGTAACGTTACTAGATATGCAGACAAAGGTGTAGTTGTCGCGGAGTTAAGTTTGTGGAAAATAGTTAGAACAAGTGAACATCCTCACGACGTTTCGGGAAAGTTAAATATTTCCCCCCTTTCAGCTCTTTACGGGAACTTCTTCTACCTACGGGGAAAAAATTAATTAGCCGAAATTTAATTTTAATAAATTAATAAGAGATCAATTAGGAACCTTTATAAGTTTAGTACAGTATATTAAGACTACTTTTTTGACTTGAAAATCCTCAGGATTACGGCAGTGGATACCTTCTTACTCGAAGTACACCTTGTTTAGATTAGTAGAGTCGTATGTAGAGTCACAAAAGATCTTGCGATCTCTAAGGCCATTCTAATTCTCACTGAGCCAAAGGTCCCCAATATAGCTTTAACTACTGGTAATGATCGTGACTTAGGACTTTACACGTCCTTTGAAGCACAAATCATGCACTACTACAGATGTAAAGCTTCATATACTAAGCAGGCAATCGAGCAGACGGGTCACCTGATGGTAAGTGATCACCGTCGTCCAAGGACATTGGTAATACTAGAGGCATCACCGACGCTTTGCAAGCCAATAAGGAAGAGATGGACTTGCTCTTGAAGGACTCCATAAAAAGAGCCGTGGGAACCTCTATTGTACTAATGCCCTTATGCGACGGTGTTGGGAACGCTACTAGATAACGCATCATTTACTTGTCCGTATTTACAAATGTAAACGAATGTGTCAATAAAACCTTATCTCTGTGCCCAAAGGCTGTATTGACTCTTCCAGCTGCTTCCATCAAATCCAAGTGGATAGAAGTTGTTGATGCAATTGGTGCGTTGTGTACAGTAGTTATTTAGACTCAACCTATGAATGATTCACTACAAGGCTCGGATCTTTCCATGTTAACGAGGAGAAATAGAGCATACTCCATCGTGCTGCTTCAGAAGGTATTTTATTGGTGGGTTATCCTGGTCACTCATATGCGCGCTAATGTAAATTTGTACGAATATTGGCTCGAAGGTTCGAGGTGTGCGACCAGTGCGACCAAAAGCAGACACGGCTTGAAAGACCACGAATGCGTCGAAAATTTCGTAATTCGTATAATCAAGAGCGAAGGTCGTCCTGCACTTGTGCACGCTTTTAGGGAGCAATCACATGTCGGAAGTGTGTATGTATTTTACGATAACAACCGGAAAGGACGACTTTACGTCCCCTAAGAAGCACGAAAACGCTCAAGTAATTAGTGGTCTTCCATCCACCGCGCTCCCAGTTGCTTAACCCGAACGATTCGGGTTAAGCAATCCGGGCTATGACCGTTTATATACCCATTTAATTTCCACTGTTAATTTAACTGTACCATTGCGACAGTGGGTTAGACTCGGACAGGGCGCCGCAGTGGCGTATTGCGAAGCCCTAACCTTATAATGATTCACTCTGGCTGGTGTTTTGTTCTTACAAACCAGTAGTGAAGGTGTCTTTGTTAAAGAGCACAGGTAAAATTAACTTGCTGATGTTAAAATTTTCAGTTTTTCATTTGAAGTGACTTGAGATGTAGCGCGATGGTTTTAAAAAGTCTCGGATTCGAAATTGTGCAGAAGATTCACAAAAATAACATTATAGAAAAACCTAAGTGCCTGATTAAGACATGACGGGATAATAAAGAAATGCAATGGAGTAAACACACATAATTTATTCTGACAATGATAAAACAGCTTGGTACATTTTAATTCTCGGATACCTATATCCATAGATGTAGCATACACTCCTATATTTCATCTAATGTTGCTAAAATGCATATTGAAAGCATAAACAGGAGCAATGAAGCCATTGCAAGATCTATAATTACCATTGAAAGGCTGCAATCGGACCAAATTCCATTAAAGTAAGGACATTATGATCCTGAGCAAATGTGACGAAACATCTAACGCGAGGAAAACTTGAATAAATGCATCCTGGCTAGCCAAGGCTTGTTTGCATATTGACTTATCTTATACCTAAGCTATAAATAACACAATTTGAAAGGGATACAGTTCCCACAGTGGCTTCGATCGGTTAGGCAATGTTGCGAGACAGAAAGAATTATATGTATTTAACCGAGAGACCCAACGTCAGTTCTGTTGTTTAGATTATAGAGTGCGATTCCTTTTAACCTGTGATTTCGATGGCTTGATGGTTTTAAGATAGGCAATGCTCTGATTTCCACGCGTCACTATTCGTTGGTCCTAACATTTATTGGTGGTCAGTAAGCTTAATTAGCGTTGACATACAAGCATGGTTTTAAGATCAATGTCGTACGAACATGTAGGTAGAAAGGAAAAGGCATAATATCTATGTAATGTCTCTTTGCCTTTACGTAGTTAAGAAAAAGTCATCTCATTTTCATCTCCAATTTTCTTCTTTCATCTTCTGACTCTTCTGTCAAACATTGGATACAAGATAATTTACAATAAATATAGTGAAAAATCAAGGCGGAAGTGAAGCAATGAGGTCTTATATTACTTGAAGCAATTATGATTGTATTATTAGGTATCGTATTAAATCGTCTGGAAAAGTCAATAAATTGTAAACAAGAAGATTACTTATATAAAGGAGACAATCATGTTTATTTTATCACATACCAATCATTACCTATCGTATCTTAATGGTAAGGATTATCGAATCATACAGAATGTTTGCACGATTCTCATGATTATTTTTATTTACTTTAATTTCATTTTTGGACAAATATATATGTATTTATATTAATTTTTAAAATAATACATTAGAAGCATGTACCATATCAATTTTGTAAATGCGAAGGTAACTCTGTCTTTCCGTTTACTTTTCAAGCTTACCTACATGTTATGGAGATGATTTGTGACTAGGTAAAGGACAAAGGATATTCGTACCGGAAATCATCCCTTTTGTTCTAATCAGACTACTTATTACGGATTACAATATACTTTACTTTATTCCTGGTTGTACGTTCTCGTGGAATCGTTTTGACGGGATTTTGTCGTCAACCATATCTCATGCAAGCGAAGCCGCGGGCAAAAATTAGTTTAAATTAGTTCAGGAGGCCCTTAGTGCCATTTTCTTGTTAATTGTTTGGCAACGAGCCACGAGTATCTAAACATATAAGACTGCCATGGACTAAAGCATGTATAATGTAAATGTACATGTACATGTACATGTACATGTAAATGCAACCAGCTGGACGTTCAGATAGCAAAACAAGGATAACATTTTAACAGCTAATAGATTATACCCACTTAGGTATCTTAGAATAGATTTTTAAGCTGACTTAACAAACTTAATGAAGAAAATGCCCGAGTCGGGCAGCCTCATACACAGTAAGTCAGTAAAATTCCTTTCTCCTTACACGTAACGAGAAAAACTCAAAGAAATTGATTGAAGGCTATAAATTACGTGTTAGTTCAAACAAGTCGGAGGCTTCAAATATGTATGGCATCTACAAATTTAAAGTTGTCACAACCAATTGAAATCCTTATTACTGCGGAACAGAGTACATTTTAATGATGCAGTTAGGTCAGTTAGCCGTGTAGTTCAGAATTAGGTGTGGTAGTAATTTTATTAGATTTTCACCCGGCGTATGACATAATCTATCCTCCGTAACATACTCGTAACATACGAGTAAGGTATGGCGCGCAAAAAGAGTCGCTTAGTACTTAGGAATCGAACTCGTAATTGAATCGTTTCGGATTGATTTTGTGTTAACTCGGCTCTTGTCCAGTGTTACTTAAAGTGTTCTTTTGTATGTCTTTCTCCAGAGCAGTTGTAATACCTAGTAGAAAAATTTGGGGCAATCTCCATGACTATAATCCATGTAACTAACTCGAAATTTCGGTATATAAAAAATAGGAAAATCATGAATACCAGTTTTTTATGGAAATGTGATACCACACGAGCAGGCAGCACCCCTTCCGCTGCCGCCTGTGACAACTGTGACCGACATACATATAACAAGACTTAATTTAGGGACTGGGAAGTAGGAAGGTTAGGCCAGTTGGTACCTAGATCCCCGCCGGGGGAGTCCACCTTGTCGTGGTGGCGGGGCTCAGTAGCCGTGCACAAGCCAGTGCACGGTGAAGCCAACAGACTCCCAAATGGGGGAGCGGGGGTCCAGTTTGGGCCTCCGCTCATGTAGGGGTGGGAAGGCCGGCGACGGCCCAGCTGCCAGCAGGCGGCGTGATCCTCCACGTGTCCCTCGGATTGCAGAGGGCACTGTGGATGGATCATGGGGGCTTTATGCCCCCGTGGTGGAGGCGATTTCGCCTTGAGGAAGAAAACCTCGTTAAAAAATTGAGGAGGAAGACAACCTCGTTAAAAAACCACGGAGGGGGCGGAACGCTCAATTTATTGAGCGCCCCGTGCTGAGCCAAGGCAGTAGCCGCCGCGTCGGGACCGTGGAGCGAGAGTAGCACACAGTCCCGGCACTATGCGGCAGCGTCGGCACCTTCAGGTTTTAGTGGATAGGTCACCGCCGTTCTTACGGCAGTGAGAGTCCCACATCACCGTTCGTTTCCTCCGGAGCGGACGGTATGCGTAACTGCATTTCCTGAAGCAAAAAAAAAAAGTTGGTACCTAGATGGTGTCAGAATTAGTTCGTTAGTTACCTAGTTAATAAGTTACAACTAAAATGTTTAGTCTCCACGATGATAAAAGGTTAAAACCATGAAGGAGGTAAATGAGAATTGACTTATTCTTACTAGGTATAATATACCTAGATATATGTTTTTTTTGTTACATTTTAATTTTTAAGTGGGACTACGAGTATAAAATTCTAGGGTTTGTAATTAACTAGAAAAGAATTAGGTATACTACTTACAAATTTTTACTCAATGTAATTACGTCTATGTCACAATAAGTAGATTATAAACGCATATCAATTCACACTACATAGGGAGATATATCGACTAACTTCTTCGTATCGTAAAATTGTGATGGCATGCACGCGTGTCATAAGAAAGGTGATCGCCCCTTTTGCTATGGAAGTTGGGTCCCAATTGAAAATGTTTGTGCCCTGAACATAGTGTTTTCATAATCAGTAACCTAACCGTCGAATTAATAAACTTTCAAAATTTTAAGAATGCTTGTGTGAAAAAAGTTTGAGAACCTGTCGAGTAAACTCTACTTATTATACAAAATGTTGAATGTAGCAAAACAAACTACGGCCGTACCGCGGCGTCAAACTCACGTCAACCGCGCGTTACGCCTACACTACGTTCGACTCGATCTGGAATTCGTTATAATTGCATGACACACAAATTCCACCTTTCCGCCTATGCGATTAAGGTACATTAAGGATTAACGGCGGTATCTAAAACGCCCTTAGTAAATTATGCTTACAAGCTAAATTTCCCATTGAGCATAGGTAATAAGTTCAGTTTTGGCGGGAACGCGGGAAGTAGCAATCCCATATGCCGTCCGACTCAAGTATAGTACATGCAGCGCTACGTTAATCTAATAAAAGATTTCCGCACTAACGCGTGACACAATAACTTAACGTCCCCGTAGCCCAGTTAGTGACGCCCTGCCTCACCGAGTACGAGTCCTGAGTTCAGGGAGACTGTTACGTGACAAATGCAGTCGATTTCTACTGATATCAAAAATAATTATTGTGCAAAGATAAGAGTGTGTGAGCCCTTTGATTTTTACCAACTATGTATTCTTCAGTGAGTAGTATAATGAGGAACAAAAGTCGTATTTGATAATCGAGTTTTGTCAATCGAGGCGTTAATATGTATGTTCTTGTGACCAGTGCGTAACATAATGTGTAGAACATTCAACACATTGTAATTCTAAGTGAGATGTTGTAACTCGAAGTGACTGATACGAGTAAGTACGTGAATGCATTGATTTTTGCTAACAAGTTGCTGTCCTAATAAAATAGCCCATTGTTCGCGATTACGCATTGATCCGTTTTTTCGTTTGCAAGCGCGGTTGGGAAACGTTGCTACATTGTTTGTACTGAGAGATAGTAGCTAAGTTTTAAGGAATAATAATTATAATGAGGTATATACATATTATGAGGTTTTAGAACTGGTGCTATACGTTGATAGGTCATTGAACTCCTAAGATTGTTATATCTATAAAAATATAAATTGAAACATATAGTTTAGATTAGACAATATTACAATATTATGTATGCATTTGAAAGGCGGATCCACCCCGCCTTTTGCGATTTTGTATGTGGATGAAACATGATTTTTTCCAGCATTTTGTCCCCTCTTCACTAGTTATTAGTTTCCTTTCTTTTTCATCCTTCCTGGCCAACATCGTACAGATTTTAGTGTTGTTACCTATGTCCATGAGCGACGATGACCACGGTGACACTGACAACTTGCTTTACAATCAGGTAGCTCGTCCGCTTGATGGTAGACTGATAACATAAAAAAAGAACTACGCAAGAGGTTCGCTTGCGAATTAATGTGCACACAATGTTCTGAACTTATGCAGGGTCAGATATTTTTACAATCAATAAAGAATCAAAATATAATAATGTTTGTGCTTGACGAGACAGTTGGGAATTCCAGTAAAGCTAGAAACTTTTATACATATGTACGAGTATGTCAGTGGTTTTTTAAACAGTGAAGGTTTTTAATTGAACCGATACTTATAAGATCCTACGAATACGATAAGGTTTCTCGAATGTATAATTTTAGTTAAGGTGTAACCTTCGGCGAGCAGTAAGAAAAGCTCGGCTACTTTCTCGTTCAAGACACGTAGAGAAATATGACAACAGTGATGCATAATGCGAGTGAGTACTCGAAAATAGCCGAGCTTTATTCGCTGACTCCCCGGCGGTGGGAAACTTTCCTAAACGCTAGCAGTAAATAAAATCTGCCCATCCGCAGTTAGGAAGCGTGGAAGGACTATGGCCTGTATCCTATTGTGAGAGGAGGCTTAAGCCTTGTTTTACCGCTTTTATGGATTGCAATGATGATGATGATAAAGGCAATAGCATCAGAGAGACTATAATTTAGAGATAAAATTTAATTATACCAATGATTATTTAATTAGTGCTGTAATATAGACCACGAAGGTCACTGCAATTAAACAGCCTGGATTACGACTACGCACTCTCCTCAGGTTACATTAACGCATGTTGAAATTCGCATTTCCATGACTCACTCTCATCCATGTTTGCTTGCTGTATTTGGATGGAAAGCTGGGATTTTGTAATGATCCTTGAGGTTCGATAATTGGTGGAGTTATCAGTACAATGCGAAAATGTCTTCACTGGTCCATTGGGCTTTCCTACTTGTTGGCCTCTGGGGCACTTCTATGGGCAGATGTTAATTATCACGTACGCAGGGCCGCTGTAAGCGGGCGTGCAAGGCGTGCACCACGGAGGGGCAGCACGAGTTATTATTCGAAAGAAAGTAAACCGATATGAGCTTGGTACGCTTACGGTATAGAAATAGTGACTTTGTGAGGAAACTACGATATAAGTTTATATTTATCCACCTGTACAATTCACCTTCGACTATGCAGTTAAGGCAGAAGTGTTATTATGATTACAGCCGCCAAGTTTTGGAATATGTAGTTAAATTCATTTTTTTTTACTCTACGACATTGTTTTATATTGAGTCTGTGTTCACTTAGAAAATATTCTGTATTTCCGTTTGATTAAATTATGTAGGTACCTCTGTTGTAATAAATTTTACTTGATTTGATGTACTTACGTTTCCGGGCTACATGGGTTTTTAAATGCTTTTCTTCTCGAAGCCAAAATAATTAGGTATATTTAATACCTTTTCTCGAAAAGCGCGGGATCATTTCCGGGCCTCCAGATATAATTAGATTTCGTAATCATGATTAGTCGGGCAAAATATAATCATAATTTTTGGTAAAAACCCCGCCTGCAACGCATTACAAACTATCAAACTATAGTAGAAGACAGGGACTATCTACAAAAAATTGCAAAGTTATTTGGAAATAAAGATTATGTTTGTACAAGATGAGATCTGATGTGATGTTGCCATGTAGTTTATTGTGAATGAACGCGACGTCAATGAACTAAGATGTAGGTAGCTCTTCCTCCGGCCGTTCATTCACAAACGCACCGCTACACAATGTCGCAAGTCGCAAGACTCGCAAGTGTTGCTCACATGGCGCTCTGAGATATTCGTATCTCGTTGTAATTGTTACATAATGCTACGTATGTTACTGCATAGTAGATATGTAGTAACATATAAGTAGCATTACTGACTTAGAATTATTGTTTAATAAATAGTGGTCACGGCAACACTCTATGTCAAGCAACTGGGTCCAAATACAGATAAAACAATTCAAAATCGTTGATACCATTTGGCATGCCTAATATTTAGTGCCGGCGATGATATAAAGGTAAATGGGCATTTTGTTCGGACCAGTGACCCACCAGCATGCAGTAATGAAACTATTCAGAGTTTGTAAACGACCATGAATACTACCCAATGAAATGAGTCGCATTGCTCAAAAGCATGGGAGAGCTGTTTTATTAGCAAAGAAAGATTTGCTTTTAAGTATATAAAATGTTGTTAATGACTGTTGTATAGAAGTAAAACACTTTTTATTCAACAGATTTTTTAACAACTTCAAAAAAGGAGGAGGTTCTCAATTCGTCTTTCGAAAGCTAATGACTGCCGTGTGGTCCAATTTAAATGAAAAAGTTGAATGAAAAATTAATAATTACGAAAAATATACATTCGTCGAAACGCATAACTTTTTCCCCCATGCTTTTGGATCAAAATTAAAACGTTGCGTGAAATGGTAATCCTAAACCTTAAAAAAAACCTATTTCATTACTGAATGCGACTGGGTCAAAAACGCTCAGTGACCTTTAAAATGCATAACTTTGGACTAGGTGAGTAACGAAACCGATCAGTAGATAACTTAGTATGTGCAGAATGTAAGGTGATTAGTTTACGATCAGCTGATCACGTCAACTCTCACGACCTACACGTTTTGTCAATGAGCGCGGTTAATTAATGACTAGAAGTGTGTTTTGTATCACAATAACTGTTTAAATTGAGCAGTACTGATGTTAATCATTGTTGACGTAAAACACTAGACTCCAGAATATGAGAGGACCTCGAATTTATATGCCTATATGAAATCACTTCATTCGTTTCGGGTTGAGAGAGCCCGGATAAATCTCTATGTACATATTATAAAACTAGAACTGACTGATGTCGGTACAGGGAAGATAGCCGAGAAAAACTATTAATTAGTATTTTCTAAATTTTTCTATTAAGAATTCTATTATTATTAAGAATACTTTTGTCAGTAAGTTCGTAAATCTATTTGTGTACTTATGCGTTTATTTGATATTTCTTGATAAATCAGGTTTAACACTACGTACCTACTCCTAACTTCGGTAAGGACCTACGTAATAAGAGTAACAGGTCGTAAGATCTGTAACAGTTAACACATAACCCTTCTGCTGTAAAAAGTGGGAGAGGAAGCCAGCAGTCAGCACTCACATATATTGTAATTAGCAGGGAAGCTAGGTTACGAAGCTCTGAGTGACCACATTGCCGCGTCACTGCGGGATATCACCGGACGGAATAATATGCGCGAGAAAATAAGTTGTGACAGAACTTTTTTGTAATAAGGGTAGTAGGTACTTTATAAAAGTATTTTACGTCATTTAGGTACCTTGTGAATGGTTAGACAGTTTAAAATGGATAGACAGTTTATTGGAACTTGCTATTAAAAAACTGCTCACGCCCTGTCCATATTGACATAAAGTAAGATAATAAGATTCGTTGTATCGTGGGTAGTTTAGACAAAAACTAATATAATACTAATACATTACAAATATCCACGATTCAAAACTTTATATATGACTTAGGCATTTTTCATTATGGTCATTTGATTATTTTGAGGACTTATATGAGACGATTAATTTGGAAATGTTGCAGTTACATCTTGCTTGTAAAGTTTGACACATTTTGTATACCAAAGGTCTCAATCTATTCGACACAAACCATTTGATGCACTCTTTTTTAAATTCTACTGTAAATTATAGTAAGATTACAATAACAATGAAGTACAATTAAGATTAGAATGACTGTTATTAACTTTGATTTATTGCGGGACAAACAAAATAAAAATATCCGCGTAAAGCAATATATTTGGTAACCGTTCAAGTGGATTCTTAACTGCCGACGTGAGTAGGAAAAAACGAATCGGGAAATCTCTAACCTTATTAGTTGTTGTAACAGACAGATCCACATTCCAGCCTTAACTTATTCGAGCTGCGTAACGTGTGACGTCGCCGGAAAAGGTTGGGTTTTGTGTTCAGACAGCCCTGGGGTTGCGACATTTTAAATTTATATCTTTGTGAAATAACCCCCTGGTCTCATTTAATGAATATCGGCTCCGTCGTACCTAATTTAGAGCTTGTGTTTCGGATAACAAGTGCTGGACCAAGTTACACTGTTTTTAGAGGCGATCACCTCAGACCTCAAGGGTAGCAACGCTTCTGTGACGGAATTAGGACTAGACTTTGTTTTGTTGTCTTGTTGTACTAGGTCGGTCATTCATACCATAAAAAAGAATTAAATGACACCTCATATGTCATGTTCCTTGCAGCCGCTTGGGCTGTAGGGCACGCCAAAGAAATGGACATACATACGCTCGAAAAACATTACCCTCCTTTTGATGCAGTTGGGAAAAAGTTTGAAACCATTAAGAGTACCTACATACATGACTGTGTAGCTATGTATACTAGGTCACAACAATGTAACTATGTAATTCACCAAACTGCGACACCACGGCACTGCTCTTTTATGGCTTTACGACGTTTTATCGCGCTCCGAGATCGTGCAATAAACCATGGTGTAGTTCGATGGCAGTGACAGCATTGCGATAACTGGTATTCATTTTACCACTGGCTTAAAACTGGCATAATTATTGTAAGTGTGTTTACTTTACAGGACTGTGTACTTTGTTTATTGGATATTAAAGTAGCTTGTTTATTGGAATAATGGTCGAAAGATATGTATGCTCAGCTCATGTTCCATACGAAGACTGGTACTCCAAGCTTCCACGTTGAGCGCTGATTCTAGTCCTTGATCAGGGCAGATCGGTAGAGACTAGGTGACTTATGATTAATTTTTATTGGATTTTCGAGGCAGATGTTTTTAAAAGGTATTACAACTGTAGAGACTCCGATGTCCAGGGCAGGGCCTTACTTCTACCTGGCTATGCCCACGATCACACACATAAACAATCAAAGGTTGCATCAGTAAAAGACTCAGTGCACATTTTTTTATTTTCTTAAGAACTTAATTAGATCTGTTTATGACAATTTTTGAAAGGTCTCTAATTGCCGAAACAGAGCATTTGCCAAGACGTTTTATTGCACCAAGATAAGGCTAAGGACAAATGACACCATGAAGGCTGGCGCAACCGCAAACTGGGTCTCTGACCGTTTGATCTCTTTATTCTGACATAATAGAAATCAGTTTACGTGAGCGTTTTTACTTATAATGGTAAACGGGACGCGACACGCGTTGGCATATCAAACGAGACGTAAACTTGAACTCGATTGTTGGGCTAGCTTATCACTTTATATGCTAAGTGAATAGAGACATAAGGAACAAGAGGCGTTATTAACTACAAAGAAAGGCGTAAATCCACTGGCCAGACTGTTTACAGGAGAGGATCTCCAAGGTTAAATTCTGAAGGTACCTAGGTAGATTCTAGGTTCGGTGATAGTGCTGAAAACTGGTTGGCTGTGTACCACTCTCTTGCTTGTATCGCCACTTGCTTGCTTGAGTCTTGCCGGCAAAAAAATTGTCTTGTTTCCGGTTTAGGCCTTGGAGACTGCTCCATCTTTCTTTGCAAGGCATTGGTTATGCCTTTCTCTGTTTATAATGTCTTTAAGGAATGTCATTTCAGAATGTAGTTCTCGCTCTTAAGGCACTTTGACTTTAAAAAGAGCATTGTTTTGGTGCCCGTCTCCAAACTACTTCTTAGTGTGGACTAACTTTTCCTGTAACTAAGACCATCGAAGGCCTAATACTCTATTGCTCTACAATCTACAACGTCATAAAGTTATAAACACAGAAATGCGGTAAACTTTACAGGTTGATTACTAAAATAAACCAGTTCCTTCGTTATTTTACGTCCTCTCTCTTTCAAAATCACGACGGCCAGGAAACAATATCTCCTATACAAGATTTAATTAGTTGTCAGTATCCTGCAGGCGGCACTGTGATTCATAACATTTCTCTAGGAGTGCTTGCGTAAAGTGATTTCGCGCTGAGCAGAGCTTTGGAAATATCTGCTCCTATTATGGTCTCCTGGTACATTCGTTAAATACTTGCAAAGATTTATTAATCATTAAAGGATTAAAGGATAAGTTGCATTGATATATTATAACAGTCTGCTAATACGAGTATTATGATTAGTAGTGATTAAATTACCCCACATTCTCTTTGCTTTAAGGCGTATTATAATTTATAACCGTTATAGAGGTTTAGCTAACAGATCGATAACTCATACAAAATATATGTAAGTACTTAGGTAAAGAAACACTGAATGATTCTTGAAATTCATATTTTTAACCCACTTCAAAAAAGTGGTAGGTTCCCAATTTGACTGTGTTTTTTGTGTTTTACCTCGTTTTACTGGGAGAATCGTTGAGGAGCCTATTCTGTATTCTCCTGTTTGTCATAAAATTGCATTCTTATCGGCTCTTGATCTCTGTGCAAATGTTTACGTTAATCTGACTTCCTGAAATTGATAAAAGTTATGCTCAAAGATTTCGTTACATACATATTGTATACAGTTCGTTAGGTATTTTCACTCTTTGGTACAGAGAGGATAGCTACATAGACTACAGGCCGATGTCAAAAATGGATAGGTCATACGAACCACCAGGTGATGTATATAGGACGATATAAGAGCACAAAATAATAAGATTCAGCACTATGCCGTCACACAGCTTTTAACCTATTATTGTAAGAGCACAAAATCCTTAATTTTGAATAACATCATGAGATATCTACAAGTATTCGGTAATCAGCCACGATTGTGCAATGATGGCGATTAAGCGGTTACGGGTAAGTCTCGTCTAGTTCTGGTCTAGTTTTACCTTAAGTACTGACATGTGTGTTCTTAGGAGAGTTCTCAGTGGACATTCATAGAGCTGTTATTATTGCGAACGGAACTGCATTGATATCACTAGCAATATGGCAGTTAAAAAGTAGCAAAATACAATTGTAGGCACTCAAATAATGTCAACATACAATTAAATTGTGGGCTGGGTGCCTGGGGTTAATGTCATTAATTTTAAAAAATTATCTTCTTATTTGATAATCATGTCTTGAAATCATTAAATTGTGTCTTTTCATGTGTCTTTGTGTCATTGTGTCTTTTCTCAAGCCCATCTGATAATATTATGAACGTAACCTTCGAGAACAAGCGCACTAACTTATCTTGTTGTACCTATGGGGTATTAGCAGCTGTATAAAATGTTATTACTTTCTTTCATCCAGGGTGTAAGTGAACTCCGGTTCCGCCCAGTGTACCTATCTCATATGTCATGTAAATCTTTATCAATTTGCAGTAGCGAATAATATGTTCTCATACAATGATAACGCAATTTAATGACTTTTATTAGTACATTTATAAATCATTTCCATTTTCAGATATTCCTGCTCCTGTGTCTGTCTTACACGGTTACACAGTGTGCAGAACGAAGTAGAGTGGCAGTTCCCGTTCCACTACCGTATCCAGTAAGAGTTCCCAGACCTGTGGCAATCCCAGTAGGAGTACCTGTTGATAGTCCTCGTGCTGTTCCCGTATCTGTGCCCCAACCAGTGCCACACGTCATCAACCGGCCAGTAGCTGTGCCTGTGGACAAACCGTTCCCGTATCCAGTAGCACAACCTGTTCCAGTTACTGTTACGCCGGGAGTAGGGAATCCGGTGCCAAAACCTTGTGCTGTTAGGGTTCCTGTGCCAGTCCCGGTTAGAGTACCTCGGCCTGTTGCTGTGGCAATAGTAAGACCGGGTGCTGGAGATATCGGAGAGGGAATCGGCGGGGGCTATGGAGGTGGTGTCGGCGGGGGCGTTTGAGTTGGCCACGGGTCTGAATACGGTTCTGTGGTTCATACCCACACGGCCATCAAATAAGTCCATTAAGTCCTACATCAAATGTTATTATACCAAACATAAGTCGTGTCTTGCCAGTTAAACAATAAGTACTGCATGCAATTCTAGTCCGTAATACTTGTCTAAATGTATTTAGTGATTTCTGTAACGTGAGCAAGAGACAGGCTGGTGGTTTGTCAATTTACTAATTTAAGCTAAGCCACCGAATGGGTTCATCGCGAAACTAATTTTTACTTTACAGCTAATAAGTTCTAATAGTTTCTTCATTAAAGAAAACATTATAACATTAAAGTAGCTCAATCCACATTTTAAAACAAGGGACAAGTAAAAATATTATATTTAGTGATTTTCATTCTGTTACTACTTAATCACACGCTCACCTGATAGCAGGTATTAGCAGCTCTGTATAAATGTTATCACTTTCTTCCATACAGGGTGTAAGTAAACCCCGGTTCCGCCCAGTGTATCTCATGTGTCATTATAAATACCTTTACTTTCTTGTACCTCCACACTTTCTTACCTCGGCTCACCAATACCACATCATTTTATATTACTCCTTTTGAAATGCCGCGAGTTCAATGTGTAAGTTTAAATTTAATGAAAATAAATACGCACATACGTAATAAATTAAGTCAAAATATTTTTATAACATAATTATCAAATTGGTAACATACTTAAATTTAAAGATTAATTAATAAGTAGATATTAATAAATTAAAATCAATGCCGTTCAACGTATTATGAAATCGGATGTTTGTGAATTCAATATTTAGTACCTATAACTTAAACCAAACAAATTAGATTCGGTAATATTCAACCAATGCAATAAATTTGATATCGTGCTAAATATTTGTTAACAAGTAATTTGGGTTGCTTTACTTATATCTGTTTGACCTAAATCTTTATCAATTTGCAGTAGCAAATATGTTCTCATACAATGATAACGCACTTTAGTTATTATTATTACATTTATAAATCATTTCCATTTTCAGATATTTCTGCTCCTGTGTCTGTCTTATACGGTTACACAATGTGCAGAACCGAGTAAAAGACACCTTTCGGATATTGGAATTGCCGGAGTTGGTATTGGAATCGGCCATGGAATACCTGTAGGAATTGCAGTTTCTGGTGCAGGAATAGGTATTGGCGGGGGTATTGGCATCCCAGCTGGGATAGTGGGAGTTTCTGGAGGTGTGGGAGGGATAGGAATAGGAGGAATAGGTATCGGTGGCGGTGTGCCAGTACAGCACACGTACTCAGAATACCACAACCGAGTGTCAGTACCTGTTCCTCAACCGTATCCCGTGAGCGTTCCCAGGCCTGTTCCTGTGGCAGTACCGGTAGGAGTACCTGTTGACAGTCCACGCGCGGTTCCCGTATCTGTGCCCCAACCAGTGCCGCACGTCATCAACCGACCCGTAGCTGTGCCTGTGGACAGACCGTTCCCGTATCCAGTAGCACAACCTGTTCCTGTTACTGTTACGCAGGGAGTAGGAATACCTGTTCCTCAACCTTACTTGTTAGCGTTCCTGCGCCAGTTCCGGTTAGAGTTGCTCAGCCGGTTGCTGTGGCCATAGCAGGACCGGGTGCTGGAGGTATCGGAGGGGGCATCGGCGGGGGTATCGGAGGGGGCATCGGTGGGGGCATCGGCGGGGGCTATGGAGGGGGTGTCGGCGGGGGCTATGGAGGTGGTGTCGCCGGGGGCGTTGTCGTTTCTGGACCATCAGTCCTTGTTAGCCATGGGTCTGGATACGGTTCCGGTTATTCACACGGCCACAGTGTTCACCATTAAATCCTTCACCAAATGTAACTTTATACCAAACATAAGTCGTATCTTGCCAGTTTAGAAACAAATGCATGCAATTCTAGTCCGTAATACTTGTCTAAATGTATTCAGTGACTTCTGTAACGTGAGCAGTAGATAGGTTGGTGCTTTGACAATTTATTAATTTATGCAGAGCCACCAGTTGGAGTCATCGAAAAAATTGATCGAACTTAAAGTTATAACGCGTGAATCATACAGCATGCAGCCTGTCATATTATGGCCATGTTACAAATATCAGTACCTACATTTTTATTGTGGTGGATTTATTTTTGATTTTATTCCCCATAATTATATGGTTTTTTATATTGTGTCATATAGTTATATCATAAAATGTATTAAGCTTTAATTTGTATACTTCGGTTGTATTTAATTAATAAAGGTTGTGTTATACGTAATAATTATGTAATGTATGTAGTATTTATTTACTTATCCCCCCTGTTCAAATCCTGTCACTGTAAGAAATATTTGTAACTTCTACTGAATTTGTCTATCTCTCTCGATAGTTCTCGACTAAAACAGCTCCGACTGCGATGGGTACAGTACCTTAGGGATTAAACTTGATAGGACCAGGGCCACCGCTATTTTATGGGCACCCGCGTGCAAATCATTTTGCACTCCTCAACCCTCGTTGTTCGAATACCAACCTCACACAGGTTACCTTTTATGCCACCTCGCCATAGTCTATTTGTCACCTCCCATGAGCGCCGCCTACATACGGAGCACGTCTTGCACGCCTGCTTACGGCGGCCTTGAATAGTACCGAGTCCAGCGACCTCTGAAAGAGTGACCGGACGCCGTAACCTCGTCCGTTGTTCAGCAGGGTTTACAAAGAGCACGGGCGGTCGGCTTGGACTCAAAAGTTGGATAGATCTTGTAATCTCTCCTCGGATATTTGTTTATTCGATTGAATAATATGAAACAACCAAAGTTATCGTTTTCTCTAAACAATTACGCATGTTTTTTTAAAGCCGGTGCAGTTATCGTCTGTTATCAGTGTTCCGATTAGCGATAACGAGTATCAGTGGCTATCGTTTGCTCCGTGGACGTGTTTTGCTTTCAAATCTCATTAAATTGAAAAGTGAAAATATTTGTTATTTAAAGTTTTGTCATACTTACTTACTAGAAAAAAATTGTGGTATAGTTTGTGAATTTCGTGCTTGTGAACGGAGGAAATGAATTCTAGTGAGTTGATTTGGTTGTATTTGTCTAGGAATATACATAGAATTAGATGCTTTAGGTTGAGCCAGTTTCATTTCTATGGGCTGATATTGAGTCGGCATCGGTGTTTAGTGATCATTACCTATGGTCCATGGATATTCTTAACACCGTCCTGATGAGAGTTACTTTCTTTTTTTCCTGGTCGAAAACAATCACAATAGTCAATAAAACAATCAAAACAGTAACTATTTACTTCAATACAATTTCTTTAAAACTACGATTACAACGTGTGGGTTAAATGAAGGAAATTAGGTAGGACACAGCTACCTAACAGTAGACTGACATTTTTCAATAAGGTCACACAGACACTTGCAGAGTCCAACAATCAATAAAGATAACCTGGCGTAACGCTACGGTGGCGGTGGTGAACAAGCATTGTTGCTTTTATTAAACTGTTTTTGAATAAATCAACATTAACGCTTGTGTTATGCAAGTAATGTTGGCAATATTAGTTCACTTATGAGTTTCGTTTAATTTCAATAGTATTCGTATTACATTTGGATAAAGTTTCTGAAAAAGTTTTAAACCAACACTCATATCAAAATTGAAACTCACTCATATCGAAATTGATTATTATTAATACCAAATTGATTGCGTGACGCATATATAGGTACTATCTCACAAAATTTGACAACTTATTTATGACATACCGCCGCACTCAGAGTCGTTAATGGTTACTTAACTCGTTCCTTAGTATAGATTTAAAAAAGTTCACTCTCACAGTCAGTTAACGGATCGTTAGTGTCCCTTAATGATCATTAAATTTAAGGAGAGTCAAACTCTTACTTAACTATGTAATGGATGATTTTGACGTTTGCGTTTTGAGGTTACTGTGATAAATAAACCATAATTTTATCAGTGAATTAATGAAAATCAGTTGCATTGTAGCACTCATAGCCCGGCGGCTTGCGTCAATCCTAAGCGATCGGCAAAGTTAAGCAACAGCGGGCGCGGTCGGTAGTCGGATGGGTGACCGTTAGTGGCAATAATTTCTTGAGCGCTTCCGTGCTTCGGAGGGCACGTAAAGCCGTCGGTCCCGGTTGTTATCGATTGATAGCAGTCGTTAAGCTATGTCGGAGGCCTTCGGGCGGCTTGAAAACTTTCGACACTGGGTTGGCCACTAACCCCTCCACCAACCCGCATTGGAGCAGCGTGGTGGAGTATGCTCTAGGCCTCCTCAGTAATGAGGAGAGACCCGTGCTCAATATTGGGCCATTAGTGGGTTGTAGCTTAGCTTTTTTTTAGTTGCATTGTGTTTAAATATTCAAAAAAGTCTGATATGAGTGACTTTATTGAGTTTGTGGAATATGCTAGAAGGTTTAGAGAAGTGGGACAGAGGAGGTATTTACGCGATTATTCAGATAACAGATAGATTATTTTAATTCAGGTAACAAAGACCCATAACATATATACCTTACAGACTAACATACATATAACAATATTAACTTAAAAACTAATTCACTTTGTCGCGAAGTGAGATGCGCTTTCGGTGGCTCCCGGTGGTCGTCGACGTCCACGAAACTTCCTGAAGACGACCCCCTTTGGCCACAGCTCCTCCTTCAAAAACGTCGGCAGGTGTTCGGTTGGAACACGCACAACAAAGGAGTTGAAGTTCACTGCGTTGCGCGAGTCCAACTTCTCTACCAGCAACCGGTACTTGGTCATCTTCTCCAAATACTCCACGACATCGGACACTTTCGTGGTGTGATGGAGTCGAGAGACGTACACGTAAGACGCGGGAACGGCGGGACGTAGGAGATGGTTCTGTCTTGTCGGTGCTGTGCCACATTGGTTGCGACAAAGAGGCTTTTTCCTCTTCTTCTTCTCCACTTTGAAGCCTCCACTGTGAAGCCGTCTTTGTCCAGCTGGCCAATTTATAATGTAATATAATTTATATTGCCTTTGCCCGGTTAAACAAGAAATGAAATACAAACAAACCTTGGAAATGCCTTGGAATTATTATTTACTATTATGACATTGACATTTGACAATGACAACATTGACAACAAGTCTAATTGACAACAGTAAGTGTTCCCATAGAAAAAAAGTGCAAATCATTCTATTTTTTGTTCAATTAAATAGCTATTTCTCATTGTATTTTAGTAAAAACTAACAGTAAAAGAACTGACTTTCAATCATATTCCAATTAATAATGAGTTTAATAGCTTTATACATATTTTTTCGTTGTGAAATACCAATTATTTTTAAGCGTGGCTACACCAATGCCTTATCGAATTGCAATCGATACGGATGCACCGCCCTACGGTTACTTAAATCTATCATTAGCAAATGAACCCTTAAATATTGTTTCTGGGATGAACTGTTCATTAACAGATTTAATGGCAATTAGTTAAGTAATCATTAGGTCTAATTTAATGAACCTTTCTGAGTGCGGCGGTCAGTGTTGTAACCCACACTGTATGGAGAATAAAAAAATGGGTTGAAATTAAATCTCAAATTCTCAAAATATTGGAAATTGGAGGTTCTTCAGGAATATAGTTCAATTATAGTTAAGACCACAAAGTCCATATTGAGTCCGGGAGATTAAGTCAAGGTCCAAACGTGACATTACTATCTATATCAGTTGCTATGATAATACATAGTATCAATAATTTACTTCCTTTACTGGATTTGTAGTCAATAGCTCACCCGTCTCTTATTGAAAGAGATCATGCTACAGTTGTTTTAACCGAATTTTAAAACAACTTTAAAAAATGATTTTTATGATTCTTGTTTTAATTTATAAGCCGGCGTTTGTCTAGTGGTAAATTGTAAAAAGTTAGCAACATATTATGTTCCTTACTTACCTTACTTCTTTATCACACTTTTACTGTTACCAGCAAAGAGACAACGTAAGATAGAGTAAGGAGTAACACCTTGTGCATAAAATATGTGTGTCCAAAGGCATTAAATGACATTAATTTTATTATATGCCGCGAAATTTTACAAGAAGAAAGCGTTGTTATCGGAGAAATACCTATATTTTATGTTTTTAAGCTGATAACAATGAAGTAGTTTTGCTTCTTGTAGTATAACTTTATAAGCGGTAAATAATTGTTATCCAACATAAACATACTTTTTTGGTAGGTAGGTACTTAGATACACTTTAGAAAACTATGATAGTTTAATAAGTCAATCAAATTAATCGTTTTCGGGGTTTGGTGGGACGGGTGAGAACGGGAATGGGAGCCAACGGGAAAAACCCGTCAGGAACTCTTTTAAACCAAGCCAAGACTTTTTCTATCGTACAAGTTCAAGACAAGTTTCTATCGTAAGCCTGCGATTTAACCCTTGAACTTCTAGAGTTCGAAAAAATTGATAAATTGTATGTGATATCATGTAGCCGGGGCCTTCGACTGAACCCAAATAACGTTGACCTCAATATTTAGGCCATAGGCACAGTTCGTATGGCTTCCGACTAATAAGCTTCTGATAATTAACAAAATTTAGAGCATATTGGAATACGTTTAAAACATGCTGTTACAATACGGAATGGTGAATATAAGTAAAACGTTCTATTGTTTTAGAGTTTTAGAGTTGTAAACCACCACGGCATTGTCAATTTATTTGTAATGCGCCTACATAATGTTAACATTTAATACCTCACTGTTGACATAGCGGCTTTCCTCTCAAAATACGGGACAAGTCATAGTTAACCACACTTGTCAAATACGGATTGGTAGACTTTACACATCTTTAACAGTAAGCTTTGGCTGAAACTGAAACTTTCGTTCGGCCACTATCAGCAACATTCGAGTTTCAGCGCGGCCAAGAGTTTCGCCCTCTTTTTGGCCGAAACTTTCAGTCGATCAATAGTTTCCTTATCATGGTTCATCAAAGACGTAGGTAATCACCTTTAATGTCGTCAACGTCCTTGTGTTTCCTTCACCAAAGGAGGTTGTGATTATTAATTTGTGAAATGCACACATCCTGAAAATTATAAGTGCAGGATTGGACGCATAGGATTCATTAGTGCATCGACTAACATCATAAGTACTGGGTTATCAGTGCTTTATATAGCAATATTTAATCAAAAGAGTAAAGCAAGGTAGAGCAGTGAGAAGTTATGGTAGAGTCTAATAACTATGAGCAAAGATAAGTTGTTATCTTTGTTGTTGAAATACAATGTAATACATACTTGTTTTAAAGACTGAGGCTGGCAACTTGTTAAGAAAAAAGACTAGTTTCTATCTGTCTAAAGAAAACAATTGGCGATTCTCTTCTATGTCTTGTAACGTACATTGTACATTGTGGAAAGTAAAATAAAACCACGTTAAGAAAACTAGACTTTCAATTGCTTTCAATCCAATATTCCAACAGGTTATGGGCCCAGAGCACATACCTGAAAGTCTAGAAACTAGTGGGCAGGTGAAATACCGGTGAAGGAAAAATCGAGTGATTTTTGTGTTGAAGTTGCCGGGAAGTAAAAATACACAATGGACGGAAATGGTCAGACCACAGTTATCAAACTGGAAGGTATAAGGAACTGGAACGTGTGGAAATTCCAGACAATGGTTTTACTGCGAGGTCAAAATCTAATTGATGTTGTTGAAGGGAAACTTCCAAAAGGACAAGATACAGAGCATCGAAAAGCATGGGAGTTAAAGGATGCAAAGGCCCAAACGATAATTGTGACCAGAATGACCGAGGAGGTGATGCTGCACATAATATCCTGTACTACATCAGCAGAGATGTGGCGAAAGTTGGCAAGTGTGTTTGAACAAAAGAGTGAGACGAGTATTCATATAGTTCAGCAAAGATTCTTTCAATACAAATACGAAGAAGGAGTGGAAATGTCAGTTTTCCTGTCAAAAATTCAAGAGTTACAGAATCAACTCAAACAAATGGGCGAAGATATTTCAGAAAAATTCGTCATCACTAAGGTCTTAATGTCCTTGCCTGATGGTTACAAACATTTCGTTTCTGCGTGGGAATCAGCACCAGACGAAAAACAAACGTACGATAACCTGGTCGCTCGTTTGTTGGTAGAAGAGGAAAGATTAAAAGAGAAGGGTGAAGTCGCCTCGTCGTCATCTGCGTTTGTGGCAAAGAAAAATGCTCCAAGTAAGGAAAGATATTCTAAGAAAAATATAAAGTGTTTCAAGTGTAACAAGCAAGGACACTTTCAAGCTGATTGTACGAGTAATGTAAGTAGTAACAATAACTATCGTAATACTAACTTTGGAAATAAAAGTGATAAAAGATGTTTCTACTGTAATAAGATTGGCCATAACAAAAATGAATGCTGGTTCAAGAAGGGAAAGCAAAAGAATGCATTTGTAGTGCAACAAACACCAGACGAATTGTATCAGCATACAAAGTGGCTGGTGGACACAGGGGCCAGCGAACACATGTGTCAAGATAAAAATCTGTTTTCGACATTTTCGCCGTTGTCATCGCAAAAGTCAGTGATAATAGGCAATGGTACACAAATAAGTGTCATCGGCAGCGGACAGGTCACACTAGAGACATTTGATGGAAATAAATGGATCGAGACTACTATTGACAATGTATTGTGTGTGCCGGACCTAAAAGTAAATCTATTCTCCGTAAATTGTGCGGCAGATAAAGGATATGTCATGATGACAGATCAAAATGCTTGCAAATTTTACAAGGAAAACAAAGTGCGAGCAGTGGCAAATCGCGTCGGAAAAATGTATATCATGGATGTGAGATATAAATGTGGCTTTGCGAACGCTTCAGAGGCTAATTCAAGCTTAAAAGAGTGGCATGAGAAACTTGCGCATCAAAATATTCAACATGTCAAACGTGTGTTATCATGCAATAATATCAAAGTGTCTGAAGAAACTCTTGGAGACTGCCAAGGCTGTTTACAGGGTAAAGCACATCGTTTGCCCTTTAATAACAGTGACACAAGAACAACTAAAACATGCGAGCTGATACACGCTGACGTTTGCGGACCGATGGAAACAGTATCAATTGGAGGCGCAAGGTATTTTTTAGTGTTAAAAGACGATTACTCATGCTATAGATCAGTATATTTTATGAAAAGAAAGGAAGAAGTTTTCAATTGTATCAAAGATTTTGTAAACAAAGCCGAAAATGTCACAGGAAATCGGATTATCAACTTTAGAAGTGACAATGGGTTAGAATTTGTTAATAAAGCTGTGTCTGTTTTTTTCTCAGAAAGGGGTATAACACATCAAACATCAGTACCCTACACGCCCCAACAGAACGGCAAAGCGGAGAGGGAAATAAGGACCCTGACAGAAGCAGCCAGGTCAATGCTGTATGCCAAGAATCTTCCGAAGAAATTATGGGCTGAGGCAGTGAATACTGCTGCATATGTTATTAATAGAACAGGTAGGAGTAATGTAATAAATAAAACACCATATGAAATATGGACGAATAAACAGTTTGACCTGCGTCACCTACAAATTTTTGGTACACCAGTGTCTGTACACATTGTAAAAGAAAAGAGGAGGAAATGGGATTCTAAAGGAGAGGCTGGTATAATGGTGGGCTATCAAGAAAATGTAAAAGGTTATAGAATATTTTTTCCGCAGAGAAATGAAGTTGAGGTGAAGAGGGATATCACATTCCTGGAGCCTGTAAGAGAGAAAATAGAAAATATTAATATAGATATTACTACAAATATAAACAATGAGATAACAGATGCGGACGATACTCACCAAGGTTCCGAGGAAGAAGATCTTGTTGACTCGAAACTTACAAATGAGTTGACAGATGATGACCAACACAGCTTGTATGATCCAGAAGTGTCAAGTGAACACTATAGTGATTGTGATGCCTTGTCGGAGCCAAATTCACCACGATATAGCAAGCGTATCAGAAAGCAAACACAATTTTACTGTTGTCAAAATGTCTATACTGCAGAAACAGAACCTAGAACCTATAAGGAAGCCATGGAAAGAAGTGATGCTTGTCAGTGGGAAGAGGCAATAAAAAAAGAACTCGATACTCTAAAAGCAAATAACACCTGGACGCCGTGCACCGTACCTGAAAATCAAAATGTAATTAGTTCTAAGTGGGTATTCAAATTAAAGAAGCTTAGTAATGGTGTCCAACACAAAGCCAGGTTGGTGGCCCGAGGCTTTGAGCAGGACAATATGTTTGACATGTATGAAATTTACTCACCTGTTGCTAAATTGTCGACCGTTAGATTATTTGTTTCTGTTGCTACTAAACTGAATGCACCTATACATCAAATGGATGTAACTGGAGCTTTTTTGTATGGGGAAATAAAAGAAAATGTGTATATTAAATTGCCTGAGGGGGCACATAATGGTTCTGATAATATTGTGAAACTCAATAAATCGTTGTATGGACTTAAAAAATCTCCTAAGTACTGGAATGAAAAATTTAATATGGTAATAAGTAAAGCAGGATACCTGAAATCAAAAAAATGATCCATGTTTATTTACAAAGTGTCAAGGAGAAGTCCAAACTTACGTTTTATTGTATGTTGATGACATTATAATGTTCAGTACTGATGAACAATGTATAAGTGATCTTAAATCACATTTGCAAGATGAATTTAAAATGAAAGATATGGGGTTAGTTTCCAACTTTCTTGGAATAAATATTAAACAGAATTTTAAAGATTGTGTTACTGAATTAAGCCAAAAGTCTTATTTAGAGTCTATATTAAAAAGATTTAATATGGAAAGTTGTAAACCTGTATCAACCCCAATTGATCAAAACTTTAATGTAAAGATACTAGAATCCAAAGAATGTAAGTCAGATAAAAATATTGAAAACTTATGTCGACAAATAATTGGTAGCTTAATGTATGCTGTGTTAGGCACTAGGCCAGACTTATGTGTGGCTGTTTCTATTCTGAGTAGGTACCAAAACAATGCCAATGAGATTTTATTAACTTATTTAAAAAGAGTTTTAAGATATGTCAAACATACCTTAGATTATAAATTGGTCTTCAAGTGTAATGATGATGGACTTGTGGGACACTGTGATGCAGATTGGGGTGGGGATCTTAAAGACCGAAAGTCTACCACCGGATACTTATTCAAGTTTGCTAATTGTCTTATATCATGGTGTTCAAAGAAACAGTGCTCAGTAAGTTTGTCATCAACGGAGGCTGAGTATGTTGCAGTCAGTATGGCGGCTAGTGAGTCTTGTTGGCTAGCTAATATGTTAAAAGACTTTAAAATTACAAATGTACATCCAGTACCTATATATTGTGACAATCAATCTGCCATAATGGTTGCAAATACTGATAATGTAAAGAGATTAAAACATGTTGATATTCGATACCATTTCATTAAAGATTTGATTAAGGAAGGTAAAATATGTTTATTATATGTAAAGACTGAAGATCAAATTGCAGATATGTTCACCAAGTCTTTAAAGAGAGAACTGTTGCTTAGATTTGTTAACAGATGTGGGCTAATGTGAAGTCTTACTATATTTTGCTATATTGTTTCTAAATGTTTGTAAAGTTATATATGTATTACATTGAGCGGGGGTGTTGAAATACAATGTAATACATACTTGTTTTAAAGACTGAGGCTGGCAACTTGTTAAGAAAAAAGACTAGTTTCTATCTGTCTAAAGAAAACAATTGGCGATTCTCTTCTATGTCTTGTAACGTACATTGTACATTGTGGAAAGTAAAATAAAACCACGTTAAGAAAACTAGACTTTCAATTGCTTTCAATCCAATATTCCAACAAACCACACTTGTCAAATACGGATTGGTAGACTTTACACATCTTTAACAGTAAGCTTTGGCTGAAACTGAAACTTTCGTTCGGCCACTATCAGCAACATTCGAGTTTCAGCGCGGCCAAGAGTTTCGCCCTCTTTTTGGCCGAAACTTTCAGTCGATCAATAGTTTCCTTATCATGGTTCATCAAAGACGTAGGTAATCACCTTTAATGTCGTCAACGTCCTTGTGTTTCCTTCACCAAAGGAGGTTGTGATTATTAATTTGTGAAATGCACACATCCTGAAAATTATAAGTGCAGGATTGGACGCATAGGATTCATTAGTGCATCGACTAACATCATAAGTACTGGGTTATCAGTGCTTTATATAGCAATATTTAATCAAAAGAGTAAAGCAAGGTAGAGCAGTGAGAAGTTATGGTAGAGTCTAATAACTATGAGCAAAGATAAGTTCAAATAATTATGGAACGTAAGCGACAGAAAAGTAGTAGTTACTAGTGTATGAAAAGTAGGTCAATTGGCCGAATTTGTACGACCCACTAATATTGCGTTAATGACATATTTACCTAATTTTTAATGACATTGGATGTGAGCTACATTGATAATAATATAAACACGGGCTTTTCTTCATTCAGTAGTTCCTTAATATGGTTGAAAGTTAACAGTTTAAGGAACAATAAAATTAAATAATTAAATAATTAATTAACAAGTGTGCGGAAGGTGTTAGTAGATTTTTGTATTGGACTGTGATGGTAAAAATATAAACAGCATTTCTCTTCGATAATATAATAATGTCATAAGTAAGGAGTAAATAAATAGGTCTCTATGTAGTTAAGTGTGCTTTTGACCACCCAAGTTGAATTTTTAATATTTAGGTACTCAGTAACTTCAAAACTCAAAGGTGTGTGAAGTCCGAAGAAAATGTACCGAAGGTTTTCATTATTGACTTTGAATTATGTTGTTTTTACAGAGTTATCTTTCGCAATGGATAGCATTCCCAGACAGAGGAGCTTCGCTTGTCTCTCCCTCAAATTTGGATGCATCATTTCAGCTTTAATAATCATTGTGAGTAACCTATAGTAAACCCAACTTAAGATTGAAACGAAAGAGGCGCTGTCGGACGCATTTGACATTCATTTGACCAATCATTGCACACTAGTAACTGACAGATGAATGACCACAACGTACTTATGAATGACTTTTCGTTAGTTCCAATTTTTGCCATTTCAGAGATAAGTTGGGCGCACTGTACTATGCAATTATTTCTTTAGTGTCTGTATACGTTAATAAATACGCAAATCTTAATAATCTTAGACAAATTCACCATCTAGATACTAGGTACTTAACGTTACTTAAAACTAATACAATTACATAAAATTTTGAATGGTTTCATTTTAGTTTGCAATATGCAGTTTCGCAAAGTACCGTAAAACGGGGTGAATAGAAATCGTGGGGTGAATAGAAACAGATCCGGGCATTTGTTTCTGTTATCTGTATTTGGTTTATAGTCTGCTTACGTAAGTTTATTTCTAGTTTTTATTATACAGCAACATTTTTACTTTAATCTGGCAACCGTAAAATTTATGTCAAGTTGGAGGATATCACGAAAAAGGCGGTAAAAGTAGACGTCTGCGTACTCGTGATTTTTGACCGTCTAAAAACTTTTTCAAAACTTAAAAATCTTCAGTGATATCCCCTTGTCAATTTGCATAATTGGATAATTAAGTTTCTCATCTTTTATTGACACAAAGGAAAGTATCAATTTCAGTCATTTTGTTCTTATTTGTTAGTTAGAACAAGACACTGGTAATTTTTCCTCAATTCGAGGTGAATAGATACGAGCGGGGGGTGATTAGATACGTCTTTAGGGTCAATAGACACGTAGAAAGGGGTGAATAGATACGAGCGGGGGGTTAATAGACACGAAAGAGGGGTTAATAGAAATATCATTTTCAAGGTTGTCAATCGAGTATTATTTCATTAGCTTTACTTTTAAAAAATGTTAACTAAATTCTGTTTCAAATTAAATTTAGATTTTTTACAAGCTGGATCCTTGTGGGAAAAGGCATAAAAAGTATTCCAAAGAAAAATAGTACTCATTCGTACTTACAATAATAGTTCATTTTGACATCCCTAGCATTTCTCTATTCACCCCTCTGTCGTTTCTTTTGACCCCAATTTCCAGATCAATAGAAAACGCCTACTTTTTCCCATTTTGTAAAAAAGTTTAAAGTTTTTGTATATTTTAGGCATTAATATTCGGTAAATTACAACGCGACTCACATTTTCACAAAGATTTAATAAACACCTTGCATACAAAATTTACAAGAAAATCAGTGTAGAAGTTGAAAATTGTATCTATTCACCCCGTTTTACGGTAACGCCTGATACAATTAAGTTTGCAAACACGCGTGCATTGTTGCAAAGCAGTGTTGCCAACCGTACGATTTAAATCGTATTTGTACGACTTTTTTACCACAAATGCTGTGTACGATCATGACCTGAAATCGTACGCTCCATATACGATCTTTTTAGTCATACATGCTTCATATAATTTTATCGATTTTTAAGTTTAATAACGTCATTGCAACATTTTTTTTCATGAACGCATCCTTACTTTTCTATAAAAATATCGGGACGCACTTTTTCCTAGGGACAACCATAGATATTTCTATGGGGACAACACACTGATATAATGGGTGCGTTCCAATGAGCGACCAAATCACTCAAAACGCAACTTTTTTCTATGGAAAATTGAATGATTTGAGCGTTTTGCATGCTAAAGTGGAACACACTGAATAATAGGAATGGGGGCTTTACATTATACAATTTGCAGAGCGCTAACTCAGTGCACTAACTAGTGTTTTCATACATTACGCTCACTAATTACTGTCTAACTGCCTTTACACTATGCGAATTTAGCACGCTAGCCCCCTTAAGGAATATTGCTACAGACAGTTATAAAAGTGTCTGAAGTTGTTTTTACGTTTTGAAAAAGTGATTGGAGTTGGAATTTCTTCTGCTTCTTTTTTGAGATGATTCTGTGATGTTAATGATGTATGAAAGAATATTAATTCTTAGGCAATGAGTACCGAATTAGGTAGTAACTAAATATATTAGGTATGTTCCCTTATTTTTCATGTTGTTTTTGTGATATTAATGTTACTAAATCAAATGATTACACTGTTTTCAAATAAATAATATTCTTTTGTTGAAAATTTTTAGTGTACGATTTTTTCCCTACAATTTCGGCCAAAATACGATCTTTTTAACTCCCCTAATACGATCTTCTTCAAAATATAGTTGGCAACACTGTTGCAAAGTAAATTAATCTTGAGTTGGTAATAGGCAGTTCCCCAAATTAACTGATACAATTTATTAAGTAAAAAAGCGCGAATTGCAAAAGTAACAGAAACAATAAATTCATTACGCAAACATGCCAGGATTGTTGCAAAATATAGGTATTAATCTATAGTTTGTGATGATTCCAGTTATACTCAGTGCTGTCACTAGCACAATGTCTGGCAGCATTCAACATGTTGCCGGACGACCCCATGCCGGACGACCCCACGCCGGTCGACCCCACGCCGGACGATCTGGGCGTGGACGTGGCGTACAGCGTCCTGGTGATGGTCACCATCGCCCACATCATCACGTTTGTACTTAGCGCTTTTATGCTGCTGGGAGTTTTGCGGGTAAGTTATCGATATGACTATTCCGTTACTTAGTGACTGATAGGCAGCGCTCTGCTGAAAATACTGAAGAGAAGCTGTTTGACATGACAATTTGCTTGGGTAGTGCAGGTGTAGGGGAGCGAGAGAGATTTTTTGGAAATTCAATCTCTATGGAGATAAAAAGGGGGATAACCTGAAACAAAATTCCATGCGGGCGTAGCCGTGGGGGGAAAACAGGTGAATATTAATATTAAAATTAAAATGAATATATAATATTATGCCACTTATTCATAGCTCCCCGCTAGAGGACAGTCGTAATAAAATTCTTAGACGCACATAATTTTGCTAAAGACATGCAAACAGAATTAGGATAGGTATGGGTTCGATTTACGAGCCTACCGGTTGATCCGTACAAACCACTGGTCATCACTGCTAAAATATGTTATGTAACAATTTCCAGGAGAAATCCAAGCTGATGAAGCCGTGGATAGTATGGACCTCACTGCAGGTGCTGGTGGCGGCGCTGCTCTTCGTGTTCTGGAGCACCGTCAGCATCGTCAACCACTCCGGCGGGAACTCCCTGCTGCTCTATATCATTGACTTCTTGGGGATCAGTAAGTTTGGTGCATCGCTTGAAAAATTACTTAACAAGTTAGCTAAGAAAATGAAAATTGTTATTACAGTTGAATTTCGATTTTATACTCTTGGTGTCGGTTTGGAGTTGGCCAGGATAGGAAGGCAAGCGGTACCTTCCTACTTCTTTCTTACCTTAGTAACCGAGATATAAAGATCATAATTTAATGCTTTCGTTTTAGTTGGTCAGTTCCCGCGTTGTTGTAATCTACATAGTATTTTGGGCGGATTAATGTACAATATTCTGATGATATAATTCATTCCTTTTCAGTGGTAAGATTCTACATGCTGGTGATTGTGACGAGCTACTACAAGGAGCTAGTGGAGGAAATAGACGAGAACGCACGACTTTGGAAGCTGGTGAACAGTGATACATGGTACAGCACGGCTTAAAGGTTTTGATGCGATTCGATTCATGACATTGACATTGACAGCGTCTTTGTGCATTTCTTTGCATTTCTTGACGTATTAGGGTGTTACTAGACCAATCGATCGATCGTCGATCGACGGCTTCGATCGATGGTGGAATCGACTAGTCGACGTCGATTGATAGTTTTTACTAAGACCAATAGATCAATCGACGTCGACTAATCCATTCCACCATCGATCGATGCCGTCGATCGACGATCGATCGATTGGTCTGGTAACACCCTTATAGATACATGTTTGTTTTTTGTTGGCTGTTGTCATATAAATGTACAGTCCGCCCAACTTAACTCTGAAATGGCAAAAATTGGAACTAACGAAAAGTCATTCATAAGTACGTTGTGTTTATTCATCTGTCAGTTACTAGTGTGCAATGATTGGTCAAATGAATGTCAAATGCGTCCGACAGCGCCTCTTTCGTTTCAGTCTTAAGTTGGGTTTACTATAAACGAATGTATGCGTATTTTCAGTGACACATTTATAAAATAGAAACATAAGCTGACCCATTAACTCAAATAGACGTAGCGATTTTGACGTAAATTATCCATACTAATATTATAAATGCGAAAGTCTGTCTGTCTGTCTGTCTGTCTGTCTGTGACGTTTTCACGGCTAAACCACCGGTCCGATTTGGATGAAATTTGGAATGAAAATAGTTGAAGACCCAGAGTCACACATAGGCTACTTTTTTTTTCAAAAATCAACCCCTAAAGGCTTGAAATAGGGGATGAAAGTTTGTATGAAAAATCTAAACCGCCTGACCGATTTCGATGAATTTTCCCAGGAAGATAGTTGATGACAATCACGTACCTTCTTCCCCACTTCCCCGGTTCGCGATATAAACGAATTCCACGCGGGCGAAGCCGCGGGCAAAAGCTAGTTTTAAATAAATTTAGAAGACGTTCTGTTAATTCTTTGTCATAATTATTTGTTAATTTTTTCAATAAAGCTCGATGCTTGGTGTAGTTTAGCAGTTACGAAACAATGTTAATATGTTTTACTGGCCTATTCCGATCCAATACCAAAAAACTAATACCATTGGTATTAGTTTATTACCCCAGTGAATTTCTATTCCGAACGAATACCAGTCATAAACGAATCCCAAAATTATTAAAATGGTATGAAGGTACAGTCAGTAATAAAAATGCTGTGAAATGTGATATTAAGTAATGTATATTTCAATCAAAAACTTTAGATTACATTCAAATTTTAAGCTTGAATAATTCAATCATAAATTACTCAATGTTATTGTTTTGATGATATTCTGATGATATAATTCATTCCTTTTCAGTGGTAAGATTCTACATGCTGGTGATTGTGACGAGCTACTACAAGGAGCTAGTGGAGGAAATAGACGAGAACGCACGACTTTGGAAGCTGGTGAACAGTGATACATGGTACAGCACGGCTTAAAGGTTTTGATGCGATTCGATTCATGACATTGACATTGACAGCGTCTTTGTGCATTTCTTTGCATTTCTTGACGTATTAGGGTGTTACTAGACCAATCGATCGATCGTCGATCGACGGCTTCGATCGATGGTGGAATCGACTAGTCGACGTCGATTGATAGTTTTTACTAAGACCAATAGATCAATCGACGTCGACTAATCCATTCCACCATCGATCGATGCCGTCGATCGACGATCGATCGATTGGTCTGGTAACACCCTTATAGATACATGTTTGTTTTTTGTTGGCTGTTGTCATATAAATGTACAGTCCGCCCAACTTAACTCTGAAATGGCAAAAATTGGAACTAACGAAAAGTCATTCATAAGTACGTTGTGTTTATTCATCTGTCAGTTACTAGTGTGCAATGATTGGTCAAATGAATGTCAAATGCGTCCGACAGCGCCTCTTTCGTTTCAGTCTTAAGTTGGGTTTACTATAAACGAATGTATGCGTATTTTCAGAGACACATTTATAAAATAGGAACATAAGCTGACCCTTTAACTCAAATAGACGTAGCGATTTTGACGTAAATTATCCATACTAATATTATAAATGCGAAAGTCTGTCTGTCTGTCTGTCTGTCTGTCTGTGACGTTTTCACGGCTAAACCACCGGTCCGATTTGGATGAAATTTGGAATGAAAATAGTTGAAGACCCAGAGTCACACATAGGCTACTTTTTTTTTCAAAAATCAACCCCTAAAGGCTTGAAATAGGGGATGAAAGTTTGTATGAAAAATCTAAACCGCCTGACCGATTTCGATGAATTTTCCCAGGAAGATAGTTGATGACAATCACGTACCTTCTTCCCCACTTCCCCGGTTCGCGATATAAACGAATTCCACGCGGGCGAAGCCGCGGGCAAAAGCTAGTTTTAAATAAATTTAGAAGACGTTCTGTTAATTCTGATCTACTTTTAAAAAGTAACACTGTCCTTTAACTCAAAGTGTTATTTGAATTCTTTGTCATAATTATTTGTTAATTTTTTCAATAAAGCTCGATGCTTGGTGTAGTTTAGCAGTTACGAAACAATGTTAAATGTTTTACTTTAGATTACATTCAAATTTTAAGCTTGAATAATTCAATCATAAATTACTCAATGTTATTGTTTTGACATTCAGCAATGTTAAGGTAGAAAAGGAAAATGTGTCTTTTCTTATATTTTATATAAAAACATAACAATGCTTTTAGTTGAAGCAGTGGCTTCATTATCCATTTGAAAGTTAACCTTGTTGAAAATGACATGACACTCATGTAGTAACTGTGGTATTTTATTGGAAACTTTACAGTAAATAAATAGAAATGAAATGCATTTTTATATGTTTAAAATACCTAATAGTCACGTGATAATTTTTTCTGGACTTTTTCAAAAGGAATTAGTCACATAAAAGTATTACGCATACCTAATAGAATGTCTGGGGATAATTGTAAAAATATACATAGATAGTTGGTGCTAATGTATATTGCGTATTATTTATCTTGTATAAATGGTTTAAGTAATTACTTGCATGAAATGAAAATTATATCATAATCAGAAGGTGAGATAATGATTACCAGTGTTTCTAGATAACATAAAGTAAGTAGCAAAATTTCAATTGTATATAATTATAATATAAAAATAAGTAGGTAGGTAGGTACAGAGTTTTTGTAAATATAAAAATTATATGTGTATACCGTACTATAATATTTTACGTACGTAATATAATATTATTGTGCGTCAAGTCTTAAGAAATAATTACGGATTTAAATGTATCTATCATATATATTTGACGGCGCAGTGAAAAGGAGGTCCTTATATCTGGACGAGTTTGACAACTGACGTAACACCGCGTGCTAAAGAACCATTCACGACATGGCGACAGCAAGAAGAGGAGCTGTCATCAGGTTGTGGAGGCTCCTTACGTGTGCTGGTGGAACGTCGTGATATGAAGATACAATCCGTGATATTCTGTTAAATCCGTTATAGTTGTTGAATGGAATTATAAAATGTACTATGTCTAAAGGACTTCGTTTGTATTCAAGACCTGGTCTCCTTATCGATACCTCATGTATTTGTACTCAAGATAGCCGGCATCCTTTCTACATCAGAATTGGACAAAGAACCCAGCGCTCATGAAACCTTGCATAAAAACAATAAAAATATTGCATTTACACGCATTCACAATAAACGGTGAAAAATAAAAGAGGACTGACAAAAGATATGTCATTTGAAATTTTCTTGGAAGTGAATATTTTACGATGTAAATCATTACAAAAGCATTAGAAACGATCGAATTGGAACGATGATTGTTGCAAACTGAGGTTGCAAATAAGGATTGTGTTGTTGGATAGTGAACACCTACTTCCACAATATATCTGTTCGATGGGGCTCTTGTGGTAACATTGTTCCATTGGTTGTGATAATATTGTTCCGTTACAGAATGTGCAAGCAGTGTCATGGATATAGAGGTATGGAAAATTCTCACAAAAACTCTCAGACGATTCATGAACACGACCAGGACCGTGTGTAAAGTATGAAAATATGAACGATATTCGATTAAACTACGAAGAATTATGCTGTAAAGGTGATGGCGGTTGTAAAAGCCATGGCCAGCGTATCATGGATATGCAGAAAGTCGTGTATAATACGAATGTACAAAAATGTGTGGAAATGTGCGCTAATGTGCGCTAAAACGCACGTTTCAGTATTGTATGCTTCTTAGATCGCTGTTAATGTTTGAGAGAGCACAGCGTCAACATAATTCTGGTTTTCTATTGGTATGCGTTAATACTAAACGCTTATCTGTATGTAATATTAACATTATAATATTGGTGAGTGGGTAAGTCACTAAGGGTGAGTATGTCGGTAAGGCAATAATTACTATTAACATTGGTATACTTCTTGGAGAGCCACGTTGCGATGGGGATTCCTGTAGAGTACCTAGCTGAATAGATGAGAAGGACAGAAGGAGCACAATTATCATGCGTGATGGAGGAAGGGTGGTGCTGTACGCTCGTTTGCTTTCTTAATTCCATAAAAAGGAGGGTTGTAAGTTCTTTAACTAGTAGATAATTTACCCTATTAACAATCAATAATAAAGTATGGAATAATTGTGACGAAATCAGAACAAAATGCATACGAGATTAAGACGCTGTTGTTTTAGACTTCCGTTTCTATTGTTTAATTCGATCCGAACTTATTTACGTTGTCTTAAGTCTACTTCAAATGTCGTTACATTATATGTCGGTGATGAGCCTTAAAAGGGATATCATAGACCTTCAGCCGAGTAATGTCATTGAGCTTTACAAAGTGTTGAATTGCTGCGTCCTACAAGATGTTTACAAGATGTTAACTTGAACATCGTTTAAGGAGCTAAATAATATTTCTGATGACATTTATAGCCTGAAAGCTTTGAAATTGATGAATCAATTGTGATAGGATTTGGCTTCAATAGTAATGGATAATAATGTTTGTTTATAGCTAAAATTGTGACATGCCCTGGTTTTGCATGGCTACAATGAAGATATAGTATGGGATCATTATGGAGCGATTAAATTGTAACTATCATTGGATCCAATGTGAAGTTTTAGGTCTGAGGTTTATGATTATTGTGTACAGAATAATAATTTCAGAAACGATGAGATGAATATCATTCGGATGTTACGGACCAACAGTAAAAGAATATTAATGACAGTAATGTTATTTGAGTAACTTCTATGGTAACTTGAGCTAGGATTGACTGTTGCTCTAGAATACTCTTGAGGATTGGTTTAGAGGCAATGTACGGCATCAAAATAATGATTTAAAGTACTTTTGAATACCTAATATCTCCAGAATGTTAATGGTGTGACTTGCAATGGAGAGCGAAGTTTATCTAAGAGCTTAACGTAATGATGTACGATGAACGTAGAAATGCTTAACGTAACTATTTGGTTCAAATGTAATAAGATTGTTGTCTTTATGAGTTGAGCTCTATTTCTGAGATGAATCGTTAATTAAATGTTCTCATGAGGTTTGGTCAGCATTTTAGCAGCCTTGGTAGTTCTATTTTATTAAGAAACATTGAAGTTTTCCCTGATCTTTTTGTAAACCTACCGAACAGAGAATTGTATGATGTTGAGGATCGCGTTGAGTTTCGTTACGTGGTTTGGGGTATATAGTGAAGCAGAGGAATGAACGCGACGGAATAGTCTTGTTGTGGATTTGCAAAGTTGCTTCAACCTTCACCGCCAAGATAAATGACCGATGCGGTACATTCATACAACACGAGTTTAGTGTCAATACGCTCCGATGCTTCTATGGATGCGAGGTTTAATTACGGAACATAGGAGACATTGAAATAGCTAATGTAATATGACGTGAATTAATTTGACTATCTAGTTTTCAGCTTGCTAATGGCAATATAGTATGAACATTTATTATTATTGTCCACTGCATGCTTTTATTAGCCTGTAAGCTACGACTGGGCACGCCTTTTCTCAAAAGTGAGGGGACTGCAATTAACTTGCAACCATAGTGTGTAATGTTGAAAGCGTCTCTGGTACCTGAAACCCGGCAAGATCATAAAACTTATGGCAACCAATCAAGGTCGATGACTTATTCATCCCTTCTAAAATATGGAATCGGTTATTATTTTGTCATCATTTATCCAGTTAGCCATATGGGAAATACTGCGTACACACTAGGTACTTCGCACTTGAAAATTATTCAGAATAATAAGGCAAATGTGGTTAGTATCGGTTGTAAAGATTTGGTCTGGTTGGTCGCGCAGTAAGAAAGTTTCTTATCCACTAACAGCTGTGAGGGTGCCATTTTCTAACAAGGTCAGCGGTCGATTGATCAATTTAACACTGCAGCTTTCAATAATATTAGGGTGCCTTTCTTATACCACTGACGTTGGTTCTCAAACAAGAACGTTCTATTTACAATAGACACGAGATCTCGAGACCGTGATCATGGCTATCATCATTGAAGCATTCTAAGTACTGGTATTTGGGGATTCTTTAACGCTTTCTTTCATTCTTCATCGGGCATGTGATATGTGATGGGCGTTTATGCTAGTCATCATTCTTAATGTCGATATTGGGGCGATATGTTGTAGTCTTTGTAGTTTGTCTAACAACTGAAGCTCTTCAATATTGGAAATTGCTGTTCAAAATTATTGGTTGCAGATAAGCCATGTGGGAACGTGGATGTATCTTGTCAGCGGTAGTCATGAACTCATGACGGATAACTGAAGCTGAATGTCTGAACAAAAACTAACGTTCGAGCATTGAAATTCATGGGCACAGCCAATGACAATTGTATAATGATAATGGAGTAAATACACGCAAGGATTTTCCAATTTTTGACCAGAGTGTAATGGAAGGTACATTAGTAAAAGCAGCTGGTAAGGTCTTTGAATTCTTTTTTTCATTCTCCGCAGAAAACAACAATTTTACAGTAAATTTTACTAGTAGTTAGTAAAGTACTGAACGCGATGATACCGTCACCGAGTATACGTTGACGACAAACGTAAAGCTTTTTTTTAGTTCTGTTACGAATATAAACCCTGCTGCATAATAATTGCCCGTGAGGCTAGTGGTTCCCGGTTCGAGCCCGGCTAGTGTAATTATGTAATGGTTATGTGAATTTTGTAAGCAAGGGTCACACTAAGTATCATAATAGGGTAAAGGGAAATCTCTCGCCAGACGAGACGACATATTTGGGGAGTGACAGAGTTCCGACTGTTCGCTTTTGGTACTGTGTAAATATATGAGTGATGTAGAATTCAACGGTGGTGTGATGTGCAATATCATTTCAATAGAATAACGCAGAGTAAAGTTATTTCCTCCGAACAACTCTTGCTGAGGTAGTATAAGTAATAGTATTACTATTTGAAGAACACGTGGGTAGTGTGTGTAAGTGTGATTTTGAGGGCTTAGTTGAAATTGTAACAAACACGATCGGTGGTGAGGAGGCCGAGACGGCGGTCAATAAGGAACAAGATGTTCATATTAACCAAGCTCATAGTGATAATGGTATTTCAAAACGGAGTGATAATGCAATAACAGCTGGCTCAAACAGTCTTTCAGCTGCAGATAGTGAGTTTTAGTGTGGTTATCCGTGGCAATTGTGGTAGAATTATGGCGCACGTTTATGGCTAGAGGGACGAATGCTTGACTTAGGTTATCAGTATGAAATGAGTAAGTATTGTTAGAGGTGGTGTCGAGCAAGCGACAAGAGAAAATAGGTGCGCATCTGGTTGGAAACAAGCTGGTTTAAAAGGCTTCATAAGCCAGAACCACGCCCGAACTACGCCTTTGGTTGAAAGATATCTGCCGAGCTTGAGAAAAACCCGCTGCCTGCTGTGGAAGATACCTATGTTCGGCTGGTTGAAGGGGCTACAGTTGTCCGGGCCACCGCTTTTAAGTAAGCTGGTCGAAGGAGCTCTGTACGTCCGGTCCACGCCTTGGGAGTAAGCTGGTCGAAGGGGCTTTGTACGTCCGGTCCACGCCTTGGGAGTAAGTTGGTGCAGAGGGCTCCACACGCCCGGTTCTCGCTTTTGGAGTAAACGAATGAAGGTTGCATTTTAGGTATGCCGAGTTCTTGTTATATCGAGGAGTTTTGCGAGTTCATATGCGCGTTTTAGGTCAAGATGATGAAATACAGAGAGCAGTTCACTACGAAGGTTGTTGTAAGTGAGTTCTTATGTGGCATGATTGAATCGGATTCACGATTTGGAACAGTTTGGTGGTCGAAAGCCAACGAGCACGATTGTTAATAAAATAGAAAGAACTGAGTGATAAGTGATAACACGCATGTTGATATTGAAGGTTAATTTGGTTAGATTCAAAAGTTGAGTATACTCAACGGGAATGTGTGTTGCTACTTTGTATCAGGTATGGACGAGCAATTACTAATTGGATGATTGTCTCTTTAGGTGACTCCCAAATCTAACTAACCGCTCGAGGACGCGCGGTGGTCAGGGTTGGCCGTGACGGCGCAGTGAAAAGGAGGTCCTTATATCTGGACGAGTTTGACAACTGACGTAACACCGCGTGCTAAAGAACCATTCACGACATGGCGACAGCAAGAAGAGGAGCTGTCATCAGGTTGTGGAGGCTCCTTACGTGTGCTGGTGGAACGTCGTGATATGAAGATACAATCCGTGATATTCTGTTAAATCCGTTATAGTTGTTGAATGGAATTATAAAATGTACTATGTCTAAAGGACTTCGTTTGTATTCAAGACCTGGTCTCCTTATCGATACCTCATGTATTTGTACTCAAGATAGCCGGCATCCTTTCTACATATTTATTTCATATGTTTATTGTCCTTATAGACTTGTATAGCTGACTTTTAGCTTGACTGTACCACTGCAGATATATACAGGATGAAAGAAAATGCTACATTTCTAGTGTTAATAGGTAGTATGACCAGTGAGACAATCAAGTCTCACTGGCCATACCAGTAGGACAACCCAGTATGACCACCGAGAATCACTCATTTTTACTGTTGAGAGTGTATAAAAATGGTATTTTTTAAAATGTAAGTGAAAGTTTTTTATCTTCATTCTAACGTAAATAAAAGTGTGTACAATACAAATCCATTCACAGTGTTTGCTATAAGTATAATAAATATACATGTGCAAAGGTTATTCTACTTATTACTTTGATTTCAATCCAACCCTTTCCACTACAATGCCATATTATTTCCCATTTTATTTGAGTCTAAATTCCGTTATTACTTGTGTGATTTTATTAAAAATATGGCAGTGCCTGCCGATGCAAACTAAAACAAAAAATATTGCTGGTCGTATGTTTTGTGTACTTTAGACGAAGAGTAGATTTAATGGCATTTACAATATATAAAAGTAATATAACCCATCGTAGATTGAGTTGTTGCTAGGGCAGTAGATACATGTGAACTTAATAGCAGTGGATGTCTACAAGGAGACGTTTAACGGTTGATGTTGCTTGAAATAAAAACATTATAAATAATAAAATATTTTATTTGGCATACTTTCTGGTATCATACCCCCTAGTCTATATTTACATCGAGAAAATTCACATATACCTAAGTCAATATAATATTTTTATCAAAAATATTTTCTTATAGGCATTAAACATTTGATAATATCTCAATATTGTCCGTAAGGTAACTTGTACAAGTGATTTTACAACTTTGAAATTGGACTTAAAAATAAATAACATGGGACTAAAAACATGACAACATTTGTTATTTATTCATACATAGAATACCTAATACACCTAGAAAGCTTCAGAAATTAAACGGTCAGTTGTAACTTTTACCACCAGACAGACAAGTGCAAACAATTCAATCAAATTAAATATTAAAACGGACTCAAATATAATTAATGATAAACATAAAGGTAATATTACGCTACTTCGTCAAATTATAATCTGCCATAGATTTTTTGTGGTAAATCACAATTCACCATCAGGTTTATACTTGATAAGAAACATTTACAACAGAAAACATTTAGAAACACTATCAACTAGTTTCTCTTCCAGCCGTGGATCGAACCCAGAGATCATTCGTAACGTTTACTGACGTCTTTTTGAGTATAAAAAATATTGTTTATTAATAATTAAGAGAATAAAATACAAGATCAACGAATTACTATTGATTAAGTATTAAATTCTCCACACGCATTTCATTCATTTCTCATTTCAGTACGATATCTATTAGCACTTCTACCACCGTGTTAGAAATTATTACTAAATATTTAATATATTTTCTAACCTTAAGATTATCTTTATCTGTTATCACAATATATTTTATTCTTATTTTATAGCTTTCTTTTTTACCTTACGTTATGCCTGCATTTTATATTTTAACTGTTTCAATAGTTTCATGTAAAACAATGTTATTAATATCAAAACTTTTTGTACACTGTTTAATTTAAGTAAATGTTGGTCCATCTATTTCACTAAGTCTACATTTTAAATAAATAAAATGTATATTCATAAACGTCTAAGATTTTTTATACACAGAAATTACAATTCAAGATAATGTCATTAATTGGAGAAGACGTATCGTAGTCTCAAAGACGTACTTGAGTGATAAAGAAGACGTCTAATATAATTATTGTCATTATTATAAAGATGATGGTGTTGTTTAGATGTAAAAAATATTGAATATCTTCAATGGCGGCAGCAACTTAATACATCATAATTTTAACAATATTTTTCTTAACTTCTACCTACTTCATGAACTAATTTTGTAACTTAGAGGACGTAATATGGCTAAGCATTTTCTCTGTCCCGGACGTATTTTACTGTTCCATCCCTCTCCATCTTCACAATCGAGCTCCATATAAGTATAACCAGGTAGATTTGCAGCACTGAAATAAGAAGACTCACAAAATATCGAAAACCACTTGACGTACAAATATGAAACTTTGCAGGGAGGTAGTTTATAGTTAGTGGACGTCCAAGAATGGATTGTGTAATATTCTATTCCAATGGGGTTACCCCCTTATAATTACATTATATACCTACCTTATAATTAATTACTCCCCTTATTAACCCCCTTATAACAAGGGTTGACAGTTTGTATGAAAGTCAGTCAAAACTACTACTAAATATAAATATCACTTACTGAGTTGGAACAATATGAGGAACAGTTCACTGGCGGTCTCCCTGGTGAGGAAGGCGATGCTGTACACGAAGCCGATGATGGAGAACACGATCTCGAAGTACAGGTATACTCGCATTAACAGCACGTGTTTCTGGAAATTTATAAGTTATATAATTAGTTAGGTATTGTAATAAAATGTACATAAATATGTCGATGTTTGTTTAAGGTTTCACTAATTAATTAATTACTGCCCAAAGGTGGACTGGCAGAAAATGCTTTTAGCATTAAATCCGCCTTTTGTTCTAATCTTTGTATAGTGCTAAATGATTAAATAAATTAATAAGTCGCCTACTTAACGTGAGCACGGTTACTCGACATACGGGTCAAGTGACGCATTCCGAATTTCTGTTTTATTGTTTGTTACAAAAATAAATACTTACTTGTCATTTCTTTAACTTTCTACTTCTAGGCAAATAAATCTCATGATTTACTTTTGTTTTTCTTAGCTTTAATAATTTAAAACACAGCGTGGAACGAAAGACGAAAGTGCGCTCAGTTGTCCCTAATGACTCTACTAAATAAAACCACGTAATATGGAAGACTGGTCACAAAGGGGTTTGCAACTATCCAAGAGGAATTCATTCAACCTACTTCAGAGGCGAGCTATTCGTCTTGAGTTACGGAGAGATATGGGCTCTCGCTCTGTGCTAAGAATTAATCGATTCCTTCCGGGCTAACAACGTGTTACTAATGCTTACGGTGTTGTTGTTGACCACGGGCAACGCTGATTGAAACAATAGTGATATATAAATAAATTAAGAAATACTTTTACGACACTGAGCATGGAAAATGGAAAACCAGTAATCAGTATGCCCATGAGGTCACTGTAACTATTTGTGATGTTTACAAAAGTCATATTTCGATACTTCTCTATGAGTTTAGTCGAAATACAATTGATACAGCGTAGATTTGATATAACATTCGCGCATCGCAAAACTGGACTCGACAATTCAAACTCACCCTGTGCAGCGCAACGATAAAGCTGATGGTCATGCCCACTTCCAGTATGAGCGCGGTGGTGTCGGCGATGAGTCGCGGGTACTCCGACGTGTCCGTCAGCTCAGAGTTCCGCACGTACGAGATGTACATCGACAGCAATGACGTCACCACTACCGTCAGCACCTGAAACGTTAGTTTGAAAATCGAATGAATGTTTTTATGCACGAGTATTATACTACGAATGTTCCTTTATTATGTATTGATATGATGGAAACCTTTTAAATAAGCTTCATGCAACATAACTTAAAAAATACCGAGTCATTAATAACATTTTTTGACAAGTGTAATTTCTTCTTACTTCACCACATTAGCGCGTTAATTAACACGTTAAGATTAAGACGCAGTATAGCCACAAGTATAGGTAGAGTAAGACGTTATCTTATTTTTTTTGTTTATTTTATTCCAATTAGGCTTGTGCCATTCCCGAACGAATAATGAATTCAAAATAATCAGACATACATACATACACTCGAAAAACATAACCCTCCTTCTGACGCAGACGGGTAATAAACACAAATGTTTGTATTCGCTGACATCAACATTATCAATGAAAAAGTAGCACGATGCAGCAGTCAGCGGGAGAAAGATAATGAGCGAAGCAAATTTATTTGACGATTCGACAGCTGTCGCTTCTTGCGGAATTCGCAAAACTTTCTAAACAGAAAGTTGACAAACAGTTCTACAGATTACTGAATTTGATTCCTATTTAGGGCTCTAATAAAAAAAATGTTGATGTGTCGAATAAGAGACTAAACAAACTCTATTAATTTTTAAATTATTCATATAATTAATAACACAGACACAAATGTTAAGTTTATAAATACAGATCCGCAGGTTTTTGATGCACTGCTGTTTACAGACTTGAAAAAAGGGGTTGGCTCTCAATTCGACTTTTATTTTTAATAAAGAAAACATTTTTTGGTACAATCTATTATATAAAAATAAGTCGGGTTTTCCTTCCTGATCATATAACTCCAGAACGCACAAACCAATTTCCACGGTTTTGCATTCGTTGGAAAGGTCTCGAGCTCCGTGAGGTTTGTAGCAAACAAAATTCGGGAAATTTTCAACAGAAAAGGAGGAAAACAGGGAAAATCATTGTAAACCAAACAATTTAAGTAGGTGTTGTACATATGTAATTTGGTAGGATTGTCATACGGTTGCCTTGGATATCACGTTGTTACCTTCTACTGTCTAACCGCCGCACTCAGAAAGGTTCATTAAATTAGACCTAATGATTACTTAACTAATTGCCATTAAATCTGTTAATGAACAGTTCATCCCAGAAACAATATTTAAGGGTTCATTTGCTAATGATAGATTTAAGTAACCGTAGGGCGGTGCATCCGTATCGATTGCAATTCGATAAGGCATTGGTGTAGCCACGCTTAAAAATAATTGGTATTTCACAACGAAAAAATATGTATAAAGCTATTAAACTCATTATTAATTGGAATATGATTGAAAGTCAGTTCTTTTACTGTTAGTTTTTACTAAAATACAATGAGAAATAGCTATTTAATTGAACAAAAAATAGAATGATTTGCACTTTTTTTCTATGGGAACACTTACTGTTGTCAATTAGACTTGTTGTCAATGTTGTCATTGTCAAATGTCAATGTCATAATAGTAAATAATAATTCCAAGGCATTTCCAAGGTTTGTTTGTATTTCATTTCTTGTTTAACCGGGCAAAGGCAATATAAATTATATTACATTATAAATTGGCCAGCTGGACAAAGACGGCTTCACAGTGGAGGCTTCAAAGTGGAGAAGAAGAAGAGGAAAAAGCCTCTTTGTCGCAACCAATGTGGCACAGCACCGACAAGACAGAACCATCTCCTACGTCCCGCCGTTCCCGCGTCTTACGTGTACGTCTCTCGACTCCATCACACCACGAAAGTGTCCGATGTCGTGGAGTATTTGGAGAAGATGACCAAGTACCGGTTGCTGGTAGAGAAGTTGGACTCGCGCAACGCAGTGAACTTCAACTCCTTTGTTGTGCGTGTTCCAACCGAACACCTGCCGACGTTTTTGAAGGAGGAGCTGTGGCCAAAGGGGGTCGTCTTCAGGAAGTTTCGTGGACGTCGACGACCACCGGGAGCCACCGAAAGCGCATCTCACTTCGCGACAAAGTGAATTAGTTTTTAAGTTAATATTGTTATATGTATGTTAGTCTGTAAGGTATATATGTTATGGGTCTTTGTTACCTGAATTAAAATAATCTATCTGTTATCTGAATAATCGCGTAAATACCTCCTCTGTCCCACTTCTCTAAACCTTCTAGCATATTCCACAAACTCAATAAAGTCACTCATATCAGACTTTTTTGAATATTTAAACACAATGCAACTAAAAAAAAGCTAAGCTACAACCCACTAATGGCCCAATATTGAGCACGGGTCTCTCCTCATTACTGAGGAGGCCTAGAGCATACTCCACCACGCTGCTCCAATGCGGGTTGGTGGAGGGGTTAGTGGCCAACCCAGTGTCGAAAGTTTTCAAGCCGCCCGAAGGCCTCCGACATAGCTTAACGACTGCTATCAATCGATAACAACCGGGACCGACGGCTTTACGTGCCCTCCGAAGCACGGAAGCGCTCAAGAAATTATTGCCACTAACGGTCACCCATCCGACTACCGACCGCGCCCGCTGTTGCTTAACTTTGCCGATCGCTTAGGATTGACGCAAGCCGCCGGGCTATGAGTGCTACAATGCAACTGATTTTCATTAATTCACTGATAAAATTATGGTTTATTTATCACAGTAACCTCAAAACGCAAACGTCAAAATCATCCATTACATAGTTAAGTAAGAGTTTGACTCTCCTTAAATTTAATGATCATTAAGGGACACTAACGATCCGTTAACTGACTGTGAGAGTGAACTTTTTTAAATCTATACTAAGGAACGAGTTAAGTAACCATTAACGACTCTGAGTGCGGCGGTATGTACTGTCTAATAAAATATTTTTCCTATGCTGTGTAAATCTCTGTTTTTCTATCAGGTTATGGGCCCAGATACCCCAGGAGGTATTCCACACTTCCCAGTTATTAACCAAGATTAATAGAAAGAATTGTACGTATTAAATTTTGTTTATAAAACGAGATGCAGAACAAAAGGAATGTTCGATCGCCATCGGCGATGCCGGCATCATTGTTGTCTACAGCTTCGAGGTCTGGAATAACTGTCAATTTTGAGAAGCTTAGTGGTATATCTAATTACGGCAATTGGAAGTTTTTGATGCGGATGTATTTGATACATGAGGAATGCATGAGGACTTATGGGACTGCATCGTTGAGGCTGAGTCGGGTGTCCCTAGGGACAATGACGAACGCAAGCAACGACGGGCTCTTGCCAAAATATGTTTGATGGTGCAGCCATCGTCGTTTTCGCATGTACGTAATGCTACCGCTGGCTTTGAGGCTTGGAATAATTTAAAAATGGCCTATGAAGACAAAGGACTGTGTAGACGTCTTGGACTTTTACGTACAATGTTCGGATTGAAGTTAGAACAATTTAATGATATGGAAGCGTATCTCTTAAGGATCACGGAGTTGGATCAACAACCACGAGATATTAATGCTCCATTAGACGATGATTTCCTGTCAGTGTTGATACTGAGCGGTCTATCATCAGATTATGACCCGCTTATCCTGACATTGGAAAATTCTAATATTAAATTATGCAGCGAGACAGTAAAGAGCAAACTATTACAAGAAGAATTGCGTAGAGGCTTTGATAAGAGCGAAGAAGGCGCAATGTGGCGAATAAACCTTTTATGAAAGGCAAATGCTTCATATGTAAGAAACAGGATCATTATGCAAAGAACTGTCCGACAAAAACCAACAAAAATGGAAAAGGAGGAGAAACATGTGAAAATGCGTGGAGAGGAACATTATTATCGGCATTAGCTATAGATGTAAATTCGAATGCCTGGTATGTGGATTCCGGCGCAACTTGCCACATGACGAACAACAAAGCATTATTGCAAAATTATGTTGTGGATACTCCGCGGTTGGTGACAGTGGCTAATAGAGAAAAGATGCATAGCGAAGGACATGGTGAAGAAGAGCTGTTGTTAAAAGGGCACACTAAGACTACAAAATTAACAGAAGCTATTTACGTGCCGGGTTTGTCAACGAATTTGTTATCGGTTGGAAAGATGACTTCAAAAGGGCTTGAGGTACATTATAATGAAACTAAATGTAATATTTGTTGGGGAAAAGTTCCGAAGTAAATTCAAATGTAAATGGGTTCATAAGAAGAAACTGGGTGCAGAGGTACTTCGATATAAAGAACCAATATGTGAGACGGGTTGTAGAAGATACTGATTAATTATAGGTATAAGAGTATCTGTCCGATTTGGTTTACAAATTGTTTAGTTTAAGGTGTTAGAAATATATAAACCGAACAATTTGTAAGTGTATTGTACATACGTAATTTGGTTGCATTGGCGTATTGGTTACCTAGGATATTATGTTGTTATGTTACGTTTTATTGTCTAATAAATTATTTTTCCTATGCTGTTTTGATCTCTGTTTTTTCTATCACCTTTTCAAATATAAAACAAAAAAAAATCTTTAATCCCCAAACGAAATGTTACAAAAAACGAAGCCATCTGGTGGCGAAACGGAGTTCGCCGGGTTTGCTAGTAATTTCATAATTTAATGAATTCAAACTCTGTTACTATAAGAGCCAAAATGAATTTTAACAATTATTTTAAATAGATACTACGATTTTATTTTGTAAGAGTTTGTTCCAGCATCTTCAGTTAATTGATAGGAATCTCAAAGTTTAATACAGTTTAAGGAGTTTTATAAAGATCTATATAAAAGGTTTTAAACTATTTTGTCCATCTCTAACTCAAAGAGGTACATATGTATGTGAAGCAGAAATATGACATCAAAATACTGAAAATACAACCATGCGTTGTTCACTCGTCTGTATTTTCGCGATTTCTCGAATGACTTGCTCTAAAATAATTTCTCATCATATCCTTAACGTGATATGTTATTAAGTTATCCGTTTTAAAAATAACCATTCAGTAGCGAACATGAATACCTACTAAAGATAATCTCAACTCATTCATTAGTAACCGATCTCACAGTTCAACAAAAGTGGGTTAAGTTACTGGCGCGTGACAGTCACGGCAGACCGAGGAGTGGCTGTGACTGTGACAGAATACAAAGGTTGTGACTACTTGGTCACTTCACTTAACATCCGATTAATTTCGATGGCTACGAGCATCGTTCAATAAGCATTACGATTTGACATTATGGTTTTTGTTACGCATTACGATCCGAATGGAAAGTGTAAAACTGGTAGTGCTTAGATTTATTTCAATTCCTAAAAGGTTTAATGTTGTCGTTTTTTCTCCACAATTTTTGGAAAGTTAATCAAATTAAGTCAAATTAGTTTTGGTACTTACTGAGCTTTGAATTTTGAAGTTTTATTTGTTTTATAGTTGCCCTCAAAAGCACAAAGTTTTCAAAGAAATTAATCGCGAAAGATTGAAACTATCACCGTCATCGCTGACGAATGACAAAGCAGCAGGGTTATGAATAGAAGAACAAACGTAATAAAATCCGAGGTATCCGGTTACTTAACGAACAAACTTACCAGGTTGACATAAGCGAAAGCGATGAGCCCCTTCCGCAGTGGGAAGCAGAAGCAGCATCGCGTCAGTATGGGGATCTCGATGGAGTTGCATATTTTCTCCCTGGAATATACATAGAAGTATTTGTTTAGTACTATGTGGTACCTTGGTACTATACTAAGAGAAGTGTGACAAAATACTAGATTATTATAAGATACTAGTAGTTGTTACCCGTGGCTTTTCCCGCGTGGATTTAAATTTGACTGATTTTCATACAAACTTAGGGGAGGAATATGGCAAAATAATGATATATGGATAATATGCAAAAATGATGACCGTGATGTTTATACATTTTCTGCTTAAATATAGAATTCAAAAATATAAGTACATAATAATAACAATAAATGATTGTTGAATACAACCTAAAGCTCAATAGGCGGATAAAAGTTTTATCGAATATAACCCAGTTTCATATTATGATAATGATAACGAATGGCGTCGCTATGTTATAATTCTATGAATGAAATAAATTTACCTATGCGTAGTTTTTTACAAATACTTCGGAAGTCAAATTACGCCATCTCTTCAACAAATTACTACCGTGAATAGCCTTGGAAGAAGAAATAAACATTGTTCTAAAACATTTTACAATTTTTGTTTTATTTTTATAAGTTAAAGTTTGACTACAATATCGCCTAATAATGTAGTAATGGAAGTCATAATGTAGTCTTGGGTGATAGAATCTTGATTTGAAGACAACAGAGAAAAGAATCGGACGGGACCACCGACGCTGGCTAAATGTAGTGTAGATGTGAAAAAGACTTAAATAGTACAAACTGGTATTTTTTGTTATATTTTTTTTGCAATACAGATTAAAAAAAAGTTTTAATGAGCGTTTCGCATACTTCAGGACGTCTCTTACCTACAGAGTCCTGCAAAATGCTATGTAGCGATAGGACCTTCTTTGTGTTGTGCCAATTTCTTGTCTGCACTATTTTAAGCAAACATTATATATGGCGTATAAACGATAAAGTGATTAGTGAAGTAAGTTTTTTTACCTAAAATAAGTTAACGCTTGACAACGATCCCATCTGATGGTAAGCGGCGATTAAGTCTAGGATAATAAACGCACTAATTTGTAAAAACTTATTCACTCTCATTTTGAAGTGGGTACTTTTATAGAGGCATATTCTACAGAAGCCAAGTGACAGAGGGTAGTAAATACCTAGTACACAATGACTCAAAGAGTATTGACATAGGATGTCCTTCCGTTAAGATAGTGTATGTGGGCAATAATATAATCAGTAAGTACTATATCAAACTTTTTGTTCTCTGGAAAGTTTTCAACTAAAAAGTGTTTTATCAAGTGTTGTCGCCAGAATTTTGTATTACATTTTAAACGTTCACTGGCTCGGACACTGAATAGGGAGGGACTGATAACAGTTATTTTTGATGAATTATATTTGTCGGTGTTAAAACATCCTTGTTTATAATTAGTAAGTATCTAGTATCAAATGTTTCTATGCGGATATTCATTATTATTATTTATTTATTTATTTAAACCGGATAAACCACTAAAAACCACATAAAGGGAAAGAAAAAACAGGGAAGGAAAACTGTAAGGCGCTCTCTCTGTCACCCTCACGTCAGCCACGCGCCAAAAGATCCTTGTAAGACAATAGGTAGGTGTTGATAGTTAAGTTACTATTAGTCTACACATATTATATCAAGAATTGATATTTGTAGGTTCGAATAAACTTCATGTGGTTTCAAACGTTGGTATCCTCTCCGATGCGACGTGGATGTAAAATAATCTAGTCATGGCACAGTTATTTTTCTCATTGATATCTCCTCAGCCTCCGTTGAATGGCATCATTTGCGCCAATCGCGACGACCCCGATAAAACGTGATAAAGCCGCTTAAGTAACTAACTAAAGTAACTAATGCTCAGTTAGATAAGATACAGGCTTATTTTCAAACAATGCAATAGGTTCAACCTTGACGTTTAGTAACCTACTAATTAAGAATAACCATATTTTACGTAAATCTCTTTACCTGTGAAAAGAGGCATAATATTACTCAATTATACGTGAAGAAATCTTATTCAGTAATGACGCACGACTCCCATACTTTGCAATCTTTAAGCCTGTTCCTATACTGCGCGGTAATATAAATCCACTATTCAAATTACGACACGGTTTTCACCATCGTTATTATGTGTTTAGCGAAGGACTGGATCCCAGTCCTTTGCTGCGTCGGTGGACCCACCATGTGGGAGATTTTCAGAATATAGTGAACGTTTGACTGCCAGTTACCATCAACGTATCATAAGTAAAAAAAAAAACCGATTCCGATTACTGAAACTTTTTCTGATCTTTTCACTTACCTATATAAAATCGGTTTAGTGTTTTTGTTACATGTATCGGTTACAGTTACAGTTACATCGAAGAGAAGATCCTATCCTGTTCTAAAAGAGACGCATGTAGGTACCTAAGTACCTACGTGCGTCTCTTTTTGGGAAGACCACGCTGAAACCTAATATATTTCAACCGACTTTAAACAACATTTAACAATAAATGATACATAAATCATGACAACTAGAACTAGAACATTATCAACATAGTCGAATTATTTAAATATTCTTGAAAATTGCTCGTCAAATGTCGCTTAAATTTTTAATTAATTAAATTATAAACGGCACCAGATTTCGAATAAGAAAAATATCAAAAGCCGTCTACGAAGGTTTTTTATTAAAGTTGTTGATGGTTATGAGCGAGAATGACCATCACATAGCTCGTCTTACCGTCTGCTCGTTTATATTTACATAAATAATATAATACGTTATGTCTGGTATGCGATGTGCCTTATCGAGGTAAGTGCATTCTACAGAGCAGGGCTACTCAAAGCGCGGGCCGCGTACGCCTTGAGTCGCCACTGAAACGGAAGGGTTCCGCGACATTACTCCTCATTATTTTACAAGATTTGCAAATAATATTTTAAGAGCAAATAGAACTCCTCTTATTTTTTTCTGCTAAAACTGTTATATTTTTTATATTTATTATATTTACTGCGAAAATGTACGTTTTCAGTTACATTCTAAGGTTTTCAAGACTAACATCGTCAATGAGTGGGCTTAGCAACGATAAGTCAGAGTTTTGACAGGCGAAAAGTAATTAACAGCTTTAAATTAAAAAGGGATTCATGGAGGTGAAAGTTTTAGTAGCCCTGTAGTACGTAGTATCTCGCAGTAATTCGTAATCCGTATGTTACGTAACCTAAGGTTTGCGATGTAACTTGTTATTGGTTAGGTACAGAAACATGGGACCGGCGCCGGCGCGGCGCGGCGGCAGCTTTATTGAATCTTATTAACTTGGATCTTGTAATTCCTAGTTGCTACATGTCTCAATATTCCTAACTGTGTATCTACAGGCGTTTTTGGGAGGGGGGAGGGGAGATGCGGTAAAGTCCAAATATTATTTCTTTGGGAATCTGAGGAACTTGAAGAGCTTTATATTAAATGAATCTTTTAGAAAAATAAGAAGTTTCAGTTTATTCCTTTATGTCCTACACTCCTCACGCCTCACTTCACACTATAATGGAAGACTATTTTACTTAGTGGCTTTTGTTTACTTATTTTATATATTTTTATAAATAATTATGAGGAATATCCAAATATGTACCTACATTAAAATTTATTCGGTTTTTAAAATGTTACCTACAATTCGTAGGTATATTAGCACGCCAAATTTTTTTGTTTAGGTATTTACAATGTTTTAGCATCTCATTTCCTTATAATAGCCATAAGCCATTAGTCATAAAAGGTTTTTTAAAGCGATATAAAGGTTTAATTTAAGTAAATCCCAGCTGTAAGACTTGAACAGAGAAAAAGATACTTTATTGCATGGTAATATATTTTTTTAGAGCTCTCCAATGATATCCAAAATTATATACGAGATAGTTACCATAGACTTTGCTAACTTTGCATTATAATGATATAGACTATAGACAATAGAAAACATCCTTGTCATATTACAGTTAGGGCATGATATCCGGATATCCGGATATCCGTATTATCCGGATATCCGCCCAAAAATACTATCCGGATAATAGAAGACCTATTATCCGGATAAAACGGATAAAACGGATAGTAATAATTTTATACTATTTGACCATTTGGAGACATTTTGTTTGCTTAATTATTACGAAAATATAATATTTTATGTTTTATTTGGTTATTTGGAGATTGCCTCTGCAACTTCTACCACATTTTTTATGGTATATGACCCAAAAAATAGTTTGACTGAATTTTCAACTACCTTTTTATCTTAGCGTACATCTCGGAAGCATTGCTTAGCTTACGTGCTCGACAGACAACGACAGTTCATAAGAACCGCCCAATATTGAGGTGCGACGTAACTATAATTCCCAACAACTAAAGGCGGTCAGAGTATTTAATTGTTATATTTTAAAAGCAGAAAGCCATGATGAATGAGCACTTCTTGGTGGTAAACTGATACAATTATTAAAGTAATACGTCGTCGATTGTGATACGTCTGTTTTTATGGCTTTAAATCTCACACGATTCAGAAGATTCAATATCGTCCCATTGAAACACTAACGGTAATATGGAGCTCTCGTTCAGATGGTTTTTCATCCCTACCAGCTGGATATTTGTAGTAGAAATAGAGTGGCGGCCAGAGTCTTCAAGGAACAACAACCTGGAGGAAAGGTTGCTCAAGAATTCCGATAGGGGAATAAACAAAGCGGGAGCTTCCTTAAAATGCCAATTAAGCCTATGCTTATTAGTCCCGAAGAAGGTAGTTTGGTTTTGGCATTCAATAAGATACAAGTTTAATATACCCTCCATAAGCTTACAAAGTGGTGGGGTTATTGAAATTGGCTAATAATGACAAAGAAAGATACAGCTGCCTTATTTGAAAACGGGCGGCGCGCTAGCAAGCTTCCAGGATTTTGATAATAATCCAATTTTGGAAGTAAGGCGGAATAGACGTATCAAGTATACAGGCTTTTAGTACATTCATTGGAACACCCTCAAGACCACTGGCTTTTTTCACGTCTAGACACTGTAAGGATTTGAGAACCTTTAACAGTCCCTGTCCAAGTCTTCACACTTACCGACTAACATTCTATCATCATTTCTAGCTGGACTTACCATCCTAGTCCCTTAATTTAATCTTTGTTCGGTCACAATTATTATGGATGACAGCGTGAGGGTGGTGCTGTTTGCTCATTTGCTACCTTGATACCTTTAAAAATCTCTTTCTTAGTAAACCGAATCTTTCAGAGGTACCTTAATGTGGTATTAGTGGAGGTACACACGTTATTTCTAGCATCGACAGATGGATCTGTGGCAATAGACACGCGGTTGATCACAGAATTTCGAACCAAGATTTTTGAATGTGACGGGGAAATTAAAGGCTTTCTGCTTCGCACTTATATCGGACACTTTACAAACTCATGCATCAACCCGGAAAAATATATGACACGAAGTCTCGCAGTTATGTTTAAAAACAGTTTTAAAATTTTTAAGTACTTTGCGGATTTGAGAGATTATGGTACAAAACCTTACAGTATTTTGGAAGTTATTAGACATAAACATCACTTTAACAATTCATTTTCGATTCAATACAATTTGCAGAAAATCTAAGATCAGTGGAGATCTTTCAAATGGCATCAACCGCAATTCAATTGGTCAAGCCATCAAAAAATAATTATGAGAGGTTCACATAAATAGACACACACACAAATATAGACCATCGCGGGGATAGTCAGAATAGTGTCCTATGATCCCAAAACGTGGATATATGAAGAAAACTCGATTTTCGGAATTTAAGTGAGACAAATAACTTTCAATTTTCGATAATTTTGAATTTTCTTAAGAGGAAGTCAAAAATATGCAAAGGTTTATGATTCGTTCTATAGGTAACAGAAAAAGTAAATATAATACATACTATGGTTGATTTTTTTAGAAAAACATTAACTATCCGTATTATCCGTTTTATCCGGATAATATCCGGATAGTAAAATGAACTATCCGTATTATCCGGATAGTAAATCCGGGCGGATAATTGCATGCCCTAATTACAGTCATGTAGTTAACATAGAGAGTAGAGCTTTAACGGCCTGGCAAAATATAAGAGTTCTTTGTTGACTAGGAAACCGGACAAACGGAATATAAAAGAACTATTTACACACAGGATGCCCGTACCCTTTGATAAACAAATAGTGATACACTTATTGTTTATTTGACCCTATCTGCCGAGAGAAGTTCCGGGTTTGGTACCCGGCGGGGCAAACATGACTACGAAATATTTTGTAGTTTTGTTCTGTGTGAATTTCTTCTATAACAAAGGGATTTATTTAAGCGTTTATCTTATTGTTTTGAATTTACCCACTGACATTAGGTAATACTTATAAATCATATTGTTTATTTTTACTCCATGTGCCAATCTCGTAGTGATTTCCACGGAACACTATCTTATCTCCGTCATTTCTGTGTATTTAAGCGGACAAAGAACAAATGATCATACATAACATAATGTTTGGATGTTTGGAACATGATATAATATATTGTTTTGTATTTTGATGAGCTTTAGGTACAGTGATTATAAAAATAATTGGTTTTCTAGTTGTAGATGGTGAGCATAAAACTTTCTATAATATTTGTTTTGAGTCTATCTAGTTTAATGATCTAGTCTAAGACACTTGCTATGTTGTGAATAGTATCTAAACCGCAGGACAAAAAGTAAAAGTTAAAGAAGATTTCAGGCTTGTACCTATTACTTTTGGTTCCAAACAAAATCAACAGGTACCCATTTAAATAAAGAAAATCACGTCTAATAATCTAATATTGCGAATAAAAAACTAATGTGTGTATAGATTCAATCCAAGGAGCATCGTAGCGTGACCACTTTCTCATGACCCTCATTTTATGCCCTACCTACTCATTAACTAGACCAATCTTCGGCGGTCTGTTCCAAGCACTGCAATTGCCTCAGTTACCTACTCCCGCAAAAAGATAATCTATATCATCCCTTAAACTAGCGGCGATATCTATAGGGTAGAGTGCACCTGACAGGTTTGTCTGTAGGTACCGTTTAATGTACCTACAGCAAAGTTAAACGCGTGTGTTTTACATACGTAGCTCAACTTTAACTAATATGTTTAACGGTACATGCAAACGTTATACTTTTAAGGCTTCTTACATCGTTAAAAATAAATTTTATTCTAATAAATTTTGACTCATTTGATTGTTCAACGGTTTAAATATAATCTGAGGACGTAAACTACTCATGAGCTCGAACCAAAACAATTACGCTTAACTATTTGTACGCCGATTGATAAATATTTAAATTAAAGGTTTCCGGTTGTCGAAAGTAGTTTTGTTTATATTCTGCGGGTTTACTTAAATGTTTGAGCCAATTACCGCAATGATCGCATCTCCGGGCATTTAAGCCGTTTGTCATTTTTATCCACTTTGTATTCTTAGACGCAGTCACGAATCATTATTGCGATTAGCGTATCAGTCTCAAGGCTGATACATGATCTGTTCGTAGTAATAAATTAGATAACCAAATTATATTGTTCCGGCTATTCTCTAACACGGCTTTACCGATATTAATGAAACTCACTTTTTAGGAACAGTCCTAGTCCCGTCCTGAATCTTATTGAATGTTAGTCACAGCTGTTGTCTATTAAACCTACTGCAGCTGAAGGGTGGTGCTACTAATGCTTATTTGCTATTTTAATCCAAGAAACTAAATGTTTGTGTTTATGTTATTTGAATTAAAGGTACCTATCGAGTTTTAACTGTAACTGAAAGTCAAAGAAACCTGCTAATGAATGACCATAACAGTTATCATTAAAACGTAACTAAAATAATCGTCATCGTCATAAGTAGTATTAAAAGTAACGGACATTTAAATATTGCTTATTAATTAATATACTTACAATTGAGTGAATTAAGTACCTAATCACAATTAATTTTACTAACGAATTAACTAGTTCACTGACCTTAAACTCGACATTTATGGTTGGACCTCTTAACAATTTGAAAACTACTTGAAATCGGATCGCCTTGCCTCCCACTCTCGTTTATGTTGAAATGGTTTAAAGTTAACCCATACTTATAACGTGCACTAGCAGATAACCACTTCATCGTAAATACTAATGGTTTGTACTTATATAGGTACTTTAGGGAGATTAGAGGCTCACTTGATGGAATGCGACGAAATACTCTTGGATAGTGAAGTGCACTAACATAGAAGCAGCCTCAGACCAATAAACTATAGACGGAGCGCCGGGAACAAAAGAGTGAAGCCGGCATGGTTGGCATTTTCCGCTAAAAACTATTTTATTACGTGTTCTCTTAGTTCAATTTAGCTTATTTATAAGCAAACTTTACAGAAGACATTTTTTTAAATTGTCACCGTCAATCTACAATGAACCTTAATCATAGGGGTGAAAAGCTGGCATTTGTCTGTGTTAACGCGAACAGAGTAAAGGTATCATCATCATCATCTCAACCCATCATGGCCCACTATTGAACACGATTATAAGAGATCAAAAAATAAACCACTAATCCATGAATACTTTGCTCTTGTACGAAGCAATGAATAGCGAAAAAATTATGTCAATTGTCACTGTAATACGTGTACACGTGTACCTACTCATTGTGTCATTATGTCACATGGCATGCGGAAACCGTGGGATAAATCAATGGGGTAATAGTGCTATAATATGCTATTATGCCGGCACACCATAATATTATTCTCCACGGCAATAATACTCGATGATCGGTGACAATTTACATGACTGTGCTATAATAACTAATTACCTACTACACATGAACAACTATTTGTTAAAGAGATACCAAATTATTTGCAAAAAGAAGCGCCAAACAGAGGCCGTAAGTGGAATTGCAGGGTAATTTTGTAATCTTAATGAAAGTCGTTGTTTCCGCGGTGAAATCATTATAATGGTTAAGTAGTGTGGTAAGTCATGTTTTATTTTGTGTAAATTAACTCTCTTAACCAGCATTGGCGTCATAGTTGTTGCCCGCCAGTCTGGTATGCCTGCATGGACGTAAAGATTGATTCTCATACAATTTTTCGATCCCTATTTGACCCATTTAGAGAAGGAATATGACAAAAAACGATCTTAACGTACGTCAAAAAAGTTAAAACTACCTTTATACAAAATGTCATCCTCATACATCAAGTAAGTGACTCTTCACTTTTATAATTATTATAATAATTATGTTTGTAGGTATAGATTAATTTGTATAACCCCCTTCGCGAATTTTCGCTATGGAACTTCACGGAACTTTAATATCACACTGTCACAATTGTGTTACTATCATATTGGGTTATTATAAACCGCGTAGAATAAAATAAACACATGTGTTTGTATGGAAAAAATATGAATACCAAAGGTTAAGTCCAAACCTGTTATCTCATCATAAATATAATTAATCTCTAGCTGATCGACCTCTGTAAAAAATACCTAATGGAGAAAAAACGTTTGTTGGGGATTTTTATTAAAAGCAATCGATTTTTGTCTGTTTGTCTGTACCCGCTGCTGTGTTTTCTCGCCGATTACAGAAACAGCAAAACTGACTGGGGATAAGATTTCAACTGACATAATTATTGTAAGCTAGGGGCTAGGGGTAACATTTATAGTTTATTTTTATTGAGTACTAGTAAACCCGCCCTCGCTTCGCTTCGGGGATCAGTCCCTTCAAAAATGTCTATAAATTTTAACAAATTATGTTATTTCGATGTCTACGCTATATTACTGCAACGTTTCATAAAAATCCATTCAGTAGTTTTTGCGTGAAAGAGCAACAAACACACACACACACACATACATCCTTACAAACTTTCGCATTTATAATATTAGTAGGAAGTAGGATAGTAGGAAGTTAACGTTTGACTATGATGACGTAAGTGGGAATATCTCAAATGGCAAAGCGTAATAATAATAATAACTTAGTAAAAGAAAACTCTTTAAATTAAATTAAGGTTAATTTTGTAACGATTTTCATATTAAACTGTTTCCCGAGAAAATGAAAAATCACCGCACGGTGCAAGCAAAGTTATTTACCTAATACGAATAAAATATTACTGGTAATTTTAATTAGCAAGTAATTTTGCATTGAAACATTGAAGTGTACATCTCAGAATGTAAATAGGTTTGCATGTGTGTTTTTATTACATGTTATCTCTTCTAAGAATTTATATACCTACGTGATTATGCGCACAGTTAATTTTAAATAATTTTCCGTGTCTAATTGTTATGGAAAACTTTTTGTAGGTATTTTAGTTTAGGAGACAACTTTAGTTTATGTTAATAAACTTGTTATATAATGTTATCGATTTAAGTATTTTATTTTTTTGGTGCATTTAGTTGCATTTAGTGAATATTAAATTTTTCATCATAATATATTTTTGTTGCTTAAATATAAAACTATATGAAATAAAATGTTATCTTAATAATATTGTGTTAAATTTAATTATTGTTAATGCGTGTAATTATTTTAAAGCAACCGTTCTTTCAGTGAGATATTGAGATAAAATACACACGACCTAAGAAATAAAGTTTTAAATTAATAATATAAGATATTATATACATTTCTAAATAACTAAAGATTTCTCTATTGTAGCAACAATATAAGCATATAAAATCTATAAATATACTTAATTACATATTAAAAATTAATTAATTAGGTACCTACCAAAAATCGGTAGTTAGGTTGGTACCTACGCTACCTACGTTATTGTAAAATACTAGAAAAATTTCATCGTACAGTATATTTTTATACTTCAATGAAATTCATAATGTTAATGGAGACCCGAGCTTACTAGTGGGACAGTTTTGGTCTTAAATAATGCATTTACATCTGTACCCATAAGAAGAATAACATAAGAAACGTAATACAGAAGGTAACTTTTACTTACATTGATTTCGAATCTGGTGTCTGTGTTCCGTGTTTCGAATCTAAGCTAGTAAATGGAACAACTTTAACATAAAAAAATATTCTTGAGAAGAGAATGATGATGAAGTGAAAAAATTATGGCGTCACTATGTGCGTGCCACCTCGTTGATTTTAATAATATTACACCAGCTTTATGACTTCTTACGTCAGAATACTTAGACAATCAGAACTACAAGATTAGATCGTGTTTTTGTAATATTTAAGTAACATTTGAAGTTAAATATAGAGTTTAGTTTTTTTGCATCTTCTTTACAATTTTTTACAAAGTAGAGGCATATGTCCGCGAACTTTCTGGTATTTTCTAAGTTATGTTCTTGTTCACATAACCATTTAAATAAATATGTAATTATTTTAAAAAGCTTAGAAGTCAATACACGAAAAAGTATCTTCGAAGTTAGTAGCTAAGAAAAAATACGTAGGCTTGTTGTTAGCATTCCGTTAAAACGAGTTTTTATGAAGAAGGCATGGTAAAGAGTGTAATATTCAATCATGACTCTATAACACTAATAAGCTATTATTATTATTATTAATAAGCTAAAAAAAGCTAAAAATTCATACATAATTCGATAATACCTATAAAAATATTCTTCTGAGGAGTTACTTGTCGCCCATTTCTATCTCGGATTTACTTTACGTTCACAGTGTTAAGATCAAATTAGACTTCTATTAATTCATTCGCTCTATCAAGGGACCAAGTTTGCTATTTGGAATACGTTTCAATGTTGTGACGGAAAGAATTTAACATATTTGCTGTACAAAATACGTCAAACTATTCAAACACGACGCAATTGAAGCATCTTTTGCATTTATAAATTAGCAACTCTTACGTCTTTGTTAGTAAACTTGGTGTTTGTTATGATAGTCCTTCAATACCAACTACTTTTGTGATTGTAGAGAAAATTTGCACGGAACTATTCAGATGCAGCTTGTAAAATAGTACATTATGATACAAGTGCGCGAAGTTGGTCATTACAGTCGAGGCGGTATTGAGCCCGAGCCGCAAGGCGAGGGCTGTAATAGAGCCAAGACTGTAATGAACAAAGCACACGCGTATCATACGACGTTTTTCAACATACTTGCGAGGAAAAAAACAATTAGGTATCGACATTTTTCAGTCACAAATCAGCAAATTATAAACGAACAATTAATGTTTGCACAAAATGGCGCGGTTTATTTTTTCGCGCGCCGTATCTTTGGTTGAATAACTATGCGCGCGCAGGTTAAGTCCAGAGACACCGAACATTCAGCCACAATATATTAAACTAAATAATTATGTATTTCTAACAAGAATTTACGGTAATTAATGATTTAAAATATTGTATTTTAAATGCTTTAATAGATATTTAGATGAAGTATAATCTTATCTTATCAGATTTTGACTAAGTACAACAAGTTTATTTATTAACAAAATAACAAATCTTTTGGTAACAACCTCTTTACGGATGTTAAAAAAAAAGTGGAATAAGAAAAACACTAGTGCGGCAATGAAAAGTAAAACGCACTAGTGCGTAATAAACCGCATTCCGGGCGTAAGACTAAAGAAAAAATAGCAACTTTACGAGCAAGTGTGTTGAAAAGAATGTTACATACATATACTCTGTTCAGTCCTACGTTTTAACAATAACATTTTAACGGTAGCAGTATTAAGCACAACAATAATGATATGCTAAGACCACGCAGTGAAACGCACAACGTTAAGATGTTTGCACGTGACCACTTTCTTTTACCGTGGTATGATCCATGCTCCATACCGGGAACACGTTCGCACTTTGGCCATATGCAGCTACAGCGTCCTACGGTGAAAGTGTTTTATTATGGAATCGATGATATGACACTTTCGTACGACATAGGTGGAATGTAGGGATATGTTTTAAATATTTTGGCTTGACAGCTAGCTGTTTTCGCTCTCCTAGCTTCTTTGTGATGTCTTTGGTATTAGTGATGGTGGTCTGGTGCGGTAATTATTTACCATCAGAAGTCGAAGTCTGCAAATTTTCAAGTGCTACAATTACGTGACAAAATAGTTTGATGTAAGTAAAATAGTTAAAGTAATTATGTTAAAATAACTACAAGTCATACAAAAACGACTGACGAAATGTATAAAAAATGAATCAAATGTCAAACTTTCCCGATATATAAGTCCTTTTACGACATATACCTTCTAGTGAAAACCGCAACTAAATTGGTTGAGCTGTTTCTGAGGTTAGGGAAGCGAACTGAAGTGAAGTGGCCCACCCTGTGTTTACTAGTTATAATTAATATGCATACAGACACGATTTTAGAACGAAATTGACAGAAGATACCAACGTACAGTAGTAGTTAGTAATACAACCGTGGGATTATAAAAGCGAATTGTTTGAACGCAGCAGAATATCCGGGTCAATTAGCGATTGTGTTACTAATTAGCTTTGTCTCTTTTATCTCGTTTTGATGTGACTCGCTTAACTGTTATTACGAGTAGTACCGTTATTTTGTGCCAAAGGTCTCAATGTCATATGAAGAAACATGTAAACACAGATAATATGTACGTAAATGAGTTGTGCTAATTCGGCCAAATTAATTTCAACTCATTGTACTCGTAGTTCAATATTGAGAGCATGCCAATGAATGTCATATTGTTCATTATGGCAATCAATGAAGGTAATGAATTAGAAGTAATTACTTTACTTATTAATATAATAAAGTATTTAATTAAAGTTGCACTCCACAAGGGTTGTCAATTGGATGTTGTGCCTTGTAAAGCTTAGGCTGGTACTACTTTTATTTTTAATGCATACAATAAAAATGTGGTATATTTTTATCCATCATACAAGGCAATTTTTAGTCTTTCAAACTATTGAATTGACCGATGATTGACCGATTGGAAAAACTCATATTGCTTTTTTTAGCAGCAAGTTTTACAACCTAGTTAATTACCTACAATTATTTGTTCATCAGGGTAAATATGAAACACTATAAACACAATACATTACTTATTTATACATGTACCATTTGGTTCATGAAAATTGAGTCATGTAACAGACGACAACAGAGATTAACTGACAATTGTAACACCAAAGGCGTGACGTCACAGATTAGCAGGAATCTGACAGGAAGTTTGGTATAGTTATCCATGTAGAGTAGCTAGGTAATAATGTCAAACATTCCACCTCTAGGGCCAGCAGAGGTGAAGTATAATCGTGATATATCGAAGCGGGTTGCGAGAAATCTTCTCGTGAAACTATTGCGATAAGGCCAGAGGGCTAATGATCGAGTTATGATCCGGCTGTTTAGTGGCAACTCAGATTTCTGTTCTTCGACGAATGTGAACGAGTCTACATATTAAAGATAATGCTATGCAGATAAAAGTAACATGAGCAGGCTGAATTTAAATTTTGACACCTTACGAAACATTCAATTTTTTTATGTCTATACCTATTTACTGTACCTCAAGACCTCCTCAGTGATGAGGAGAGACTTGTTCATTAGGTTTAGTATTTTTACTGTTATTATAGTCTAGTGTTACTCGATTTCTTTGGTTATGTGGGCATTGGATTAATTTAATTAATTGTTTTTTTTTACATTTTTAAGAAATTAAAACGTAACGTTACCTTATGAAATGAACTAGATAAGTATAAATATATTTGCTATACTTTGATCTTTATTCAGTTGTTTTGATTTGATGCGAATGTAAAAACGGAGACGAATAGACAGACATCATAGTTTTTAGCTGCTATTACGTATATTCTTAGTCAACCCAATTTACACAAATAATTATACGCATTGCACTCTCGGAAATATCATTATTATTATTAAAATACATAGATTAGGCAGCGATTCGGGTTGGTGAAGCAAAATCGTTTCGTCGACATCAGTTGATAGTAACACACGTTTCATCATACTATCAACTTTACGCTCTTATTTCCCAACTTCAATGTTACATGTTCTCTATTATCAAACATTTTACACTTACCTAAACCAGTATTTGACGAAATTAATGTATTAATTTTCGATATGTCGCGTACACCACAGAAATAATTGTTTAGTAGAAAAATCGGAAGCGTTGCAGCTTGTTTGAGTTCACTTTAGGTTTCTTTAATTTTCACTGAATGCTTGTTACTGTTGTTGCAAAACCATAATAGTTATGAATGAAATCGTCGAAAGGTCAGAGAATGCCAAATGTAGAATGGGCAATGGTCAATCTTGATCGAAGACGGACGCTTAAGAATATAGTAATGAAAAGGACAGAACAGACAAGACAGACGTACAAGCTCGAAAATATGCGAAGGGATCTATAAAGGTCCTGAGGCGAGCTCTTTAAACTGTACAGCGAGTAGGCTATGTCCTTGGGACATTTTTGGCCTCTCTAAAATCAAGAGATGGCTGCTGTAGGGTTTTTAGACCCCACATAAGCACCACCACCCTACACAGTTTACTCAACTCAAACTCGAGTACACTTTTAAAAAGATTTCCCCCTCGAAAAAAGGCCCCCTTAATTACGACTACAAAGACAAACCCTACAATCTATAACTCAATCTCTCCGGAATGGTTAAGACGTCTCAAGGGCTTTGAGATAACTAAACTTCGTAATAAAACAAATTAAGGAGAGCCAAAACTCTAAATCGAAAGAATCGTTAACTTCAAAGATTGGGTTAAAATATGGGGACGACGATCTCGTTCATTTCCGAACTTCAAAGTAGAATCTTAATTTATCCAATATCCTAACAATGCAATTCAGATTTTATGATACCTATTTTAGGAACCTAAATCGGTGATGACATTGATTGATATCGAATTTGTTATCTTGTGCCACGCTGTCTACGACAAGGCATCCAATTTCGTAAAATTATTACCTATCACAAAGAAAAGAGTAAAGATTTTATCTAAGTGTCAAAAGTTCAGTTGCTGGAATTCTAAATTTATCCGAAACATAATTTTTGGTAGTTCTTTAAATCCGAGTAGCAGGAAAGTAAAGTATTAAAGGAACCTTTGACCTTAAGGTTCCTTACCTTTGACCATAAGGTTCCTTACCTTTGACCTCGTTTGAAGTGCAAGTTCTGTTAATTCTGTTTTGTGTGGAATATAACCATCGCATTGAAGATGGAACTACCACTTATGTCACACATTAGAAATTAAATTATCATTCATATTCATGAAAATCCGTTCAGTAGTTTTTGCGTGAAAGAGCAACAAACACACATACATCCTTACAAACTTTCGCATTTATAATATTAGTAGGATAAAGATCTGTTCGGGCGTTTTATGATCATCAGACATCAGCTCATTAGAGGATTTTCTTAGTCGAGATTTTTTATTTATAGTTATTATTTATATTCTACGCGGTATAATATTTAAGTGAGAGTTTTCAGGAATATAAGACCAAGTTTCCCGAATCCCTGTCTATCGCGAATGCCAATTTTTCATGAACATCATGAACATTATCTGGTACGGAAGGCACGTTTTGATTCATCATCCCTGATACTATGGTATTTAAGCGTAAAGCGTAAGCGTAAAGGTAATTATTATTAGGTATGTAATTCCATTTCACGTATGTGTACATATTGTGAAACATTTACAATAATTGCACAATTGCTAAAGATGCAATTGTTCAATTTTGTTGACCTGTTCATGACGTGTATGTGTAAACACGACCGTATACGGCCTTCAATAAGTATTTATTGTTGTTAGGTTGTATTGTAATATTCAAGCTAAGTATATCTAAATAATAAAGAATTTATTGTATGCATCATTCAGGTAAATTATTCCGATTTACATTAAGTATGTCTTTAATCCCTTTATTGGACCACTACGGGCAACGAGTAACTAACTCCTCATAACTGGAGGAGGCCTTCCACCACGCTGCTCTAGTGCGAATCGGTGCTTATGTCCCATAAGCACGTGTATCAATGTGATTTTACAATTATTTTAAAATAATCATGCTTATTCCTTAACCTAGCAATTAACAAGGTTTTCGCAAACCGCGTGATTGTAAAAATATTGATTATTTAAGTTAAACTTATCTCAAAGTCATAAAAAACTCCTAAAAAGGTATTTAATTCTATTATCTGTGGTTGTTAAATGAGGAAATCACGCCTTAGTGGAGTGAAAAGGGGAGTAGAAGGGATCCAAAACTCTCCATAATTATTCTTATCCGTTCGCGTTTGATATAGAATTCGTATTAATGGCAACCCATACAAATGCCTGCTTTCCGTCCCTGTGATTAAGGTTAAATGTGGGTTGACGGTGACAATTGTAATTGCCTCAATTAATTTTTGTTTACAAGCTAAATTGAACTGTGAATACAAGTAGTAATAAAGGTGTTTCATCGAAGAGTAGGTAGCAATTCCGTATCCTTGGCGACTTAAGTAGGTATAGACTATAGATAGTCTATGACCAGGAATAGGACATAGGATACTTTGTTCCTTGTGATAAGTTCCCTTGAGATCATGAAATTATAATTAAGCCGAACACCCGTTTCAATATCACTTCTGATAATTATGCGACCTCTTAACTTAATTCCGTTACTCAAAGTCAATACACAATTCTCATAACTGTTTACAAGTCAATACATATGTAGTTATCTTATCACTACATAGTATAAAACAAAGTCGCTTTCTCTGTCCCTTTGTGTCCTTAAATCTTTAAAACTACGCAACGGATTTTGATGCTGTTTTTTTAATAGATAGAGTGATTCAAGAGGAAGGTTTATATGTATAATAACATCCATTAAATAGTTATTGCACGCGTGCGAAGCCGGGGCGGGACGCTAGTTATTGATAAGGCAATTTCTATGAAGTTTTATAAAAATAAATAAAAGACAAAAAATGTCTAAAGGGAACATTAAAAAATACTTGGATAAACTTGCTCTTTGATGTAACATGGGATACGGAAGACTAGAAAATAGAGTTAAAAAGGAATTATACAGTACATAAGAAGTCGATAGATTCATTATTGCATTCCTTACTAAAATATATTCAAAGATTGGACACAAAGGCACTACACATTATAGGTAATGAAGAGATAGTTATTTTGCAAAACATTGCGATATCACAACCCATCTCCGCTATTCAGAGGCTCTAAGCGAAAACCTAGTTACATTTACAATCCATTATACTAATTAGATGTTTGTCACCGACGCAAGTCATTAATTTCCGATGTGTACACAACTGAGTAATTATAGATATGCGTAGGATTTGAACCTCTTTCCCCCGTACTGAAGACCAAAGTTCACACTACTAAGCCGACACTGCTCAATAATTGAACATAAAGTAACTTGAAGATAACTACTTAGTTATCAGAACATGACGTCTGATGTACCTACCTTTAAAGTTTGTTTTTGCAATATTGCAATAATGATTTATGTGTAGCATTAATGATTTTTAGTTATAGTCCTATAGTTGATTTTTTTTGGTTTAAAATAATAATCATAATATGATGTCAAAAATTAAAATAAAAAAACCCTTTAGATTTTTCAAACCTTGTTGAAATATTAAATATCGGACAAGATAACCGCACATAAAAATCAAAAACGTCTCCATAAAAACAACTGAAAAAAAACCGAGCACAATAACACATCACTGCGCATTCGAAAAGAAAAAAAAAGGAACAGATTTAAAATTAATCAGCACACGCGAGGTGTGTAGAATGTAGTTTAAAACTTTCGCTAACACTTACTTCCAACTAGTTTGAACTGTTGCGGCCATTTTGTATCGAGCGCGTGTGTACTGCGCCGCGGCGTTGTGGTCACTGGCTTTGGCTTCTTTGCTCCTTTCCTTGGTTAGAAGTTTTTCTGATGTAACCACATAGAGCTGATATTACCTACTCTACTAATACATCATAATAATGTTGTTTTTATCTTAATGGCTATCAAATGAACAAACAAGCTACCTAATGATAAGGTAGAAATTATACGCATCAACCTACTTTGTTAATTAAGTTATTAGTATACTCAAATGAAAACAAATTAACGGAAATGATAATATTGTGTTTGTATCCCAATTCCCAGTTCTTATTAATTAGATGATGTTGTACTCGTCCTACTAATCCTACTAATATTATAAATGCGAAAGTTTGTAAGGATGTATGTGAGTGAGTGAGTGAGTGAGTGAGTGAGTGTGTGTGTGGGATTATTACTCTTTCACGCAAAAACTACTGAACGGATTTTCATGAAACTTTGCAGTAATATAGCTTAGGCTTAGACATCGGAAAAACATAATTTGTTAAAATTTATAGAGATTTTTGAAGGGACTGGTTTCCCGAAGCGAAGCGAGGGCGGACTTACTAGTATATAAATACTGTAAGTTTAGTCGTAATAGTTGATACAAAACGTATGTTGTTTTTACTCTGTCTGTTAATTTATCTCATGGAAAATAGCTCCAAATAATACATTAAGTTTATTATAGTACTGAATGATTCGTGAGTGAGTGAGTGAGTAATGAGTCGTTTGAATCCATTTTACGTTTAAAATGCGGCTTACCTCACGTTCTCTTTTGTCGGATTTGCCCGACTACGATACGTGAGGTAAATGCCGCATTATAAACGTAAAAAAGCTTATTATAGCTTATAATTTATTTTATCTGCTTCGGCGAATACTTATTTGATAACTTATAATTTAACTGTTTTCATGAATAGGAGAAACTCATTTCCTCTACAAGTTAGTAAAAAATGTATATTTTCGAAAAAATAATAATTTCTTTCCGAGTAATATATAATTACTAATGAATGCCCTCAATTCGCTTGGGTAGCCCTTTTATTTACGTTTAGTAATTATTATTTCATGTTATCTCATTTTTGCATTTTTTTATTGATGATCCGCTGTGATATTCTAAAGCCTTCCTCAATAAATGGATTATCCATCATAAAAATAATTTTTCAATTTGAACCAGTAATTCCTGAGATCAAACCGTTCAAACACACGCACTCTTCAGCTTAATAATATTAGTCTAGATTTCTTCAGTAATACTAAGAGCAACTCCATGTAATTCCTCCAAGTTACGCCTGTATTGATACAAGAAAACGTAGTTTGTAGTCGTGGGAAGATACTGCGCTGTTTTGTTTTCATAAAGTGGCACAAAAGGAATCACGGAAGAGCTACGCATGATGGCAGAGATTGCAACAGGCCAACAGGTGAGTTTGTCTGTCACAGATCTGATAAACTTCTTTTGTTAGTGCAACTACTGAATTTTCCCAAATTAAAACAACAGAGGAGCGGAAGGGATTACGTGGGATATTTTTGTAAGGCTTTAAAGTTTGAAGGATGTATATTTTAACACGTTTCATTTATTTATGAAAAATATGCTTAAAGGTGCAAGATGTAGAGCTCCTGAATAGAGGGTCATTGCTAGAATTGTGTGTAGAATTGTCTGCCAATCAACACTTGGCTAGTGTATTGGATTGTAGCCTATTCCCCTTACTTTAGCCTAGCTAGTGAGTTATGGATTGTAAAGAAGTTTGGATTGGAAATGAGGAAATAGGCTGTTTCAAACAGCCGAAGAATGTTCATCTAATGTCGCAGAAAAACATCCGTTTTCAATGTTTTTCTGCGACATTAGATGAACATTCTTTTGATCTGAACATTGATTTGATCAAAAGTCTATCATTTGTCGAATAAGTATTCAATAATTATTTCATACACAAAATTGTTTAATCATTATCGTAATAGTTATAATAATAATTAAAGTATATGGCTAGAAAAAATATTTTCTTTGGAAATTACTTGCCGCTGCTCCCTAAACTGCTAAACAATAAGTGTAAGATGAAAAATTTATTCATCTTTATCTTCATCCATCATTTACTTATCAAAGAAACATATTTTGACTCAGGTAGAGTTTGCGAAGTTAGAGGGTGTAGAGTTAGAATCTTGGCTCTACATATGAGATCTGATAAGGCAACTCTTGGCAGTAAAAGTCTTGTTCTAATTCTATCTAAAAATTATTCTATGAGTGAGTGTTAATGTGTGTTATGCTTGTACGCTGAAGGAAAGTCTTACAGCGGTATTCAAGTAGCGTACTTGGTTAAGTACCAAATAATAATATGACTTCATATTATCTTATGTTTGTGAATACCGCTGTTAGCCTAGTACAGAAAAAGAAATTTAACTTAAAATATGTCTGCTGCAAGTTAAATCGAGCCCTTACGATTTTTTCGGCAGGTACTTGTCAAGGTCAGATATTTTGATGCAATGGTCACTGTTCAGCGTTAAAATGTTGGAAGTGATCTCATCGCGGTGAACCGCAACCTGCAACGCCTTTTTTTGGATTTTTTAGAGCTGCCCTTGAAGTGAAAGGCAGAGTCAAATTACCTCCATTGTTATTTGGTAGTCACGTGTAGGTGTTGATAGTTGGTAAGTTATGCTTGTATAGAAAGTTATACGTAAATAAGTAAAGTTATACTTACACCCTGATGTGGAAGATAATGTTCTGCAACATATTTTATTATCCAAGAGATCTTTTTTTACACCATTAGGAAATGCTCAACAATAACTTTACTATGGCAGACGTTGATGTCTTGATTAAACTTCGACAACAGATCAAAGTGTAAAATCTAATCATTGAAAATCTAAATCATTGAGAGACATCAACTAACATAAAAAGTCATCAAATTCGATATTCTCCATATCTCTGTAATAAATCTTATAGGTACCATCTTGTTCACTATTAAACTTAATTATCGCTGACATTTTCAACTATGCACTGCCAAGTCGTGAGATAAGTGTTATGACAATAAGAAAATTGTCTTCCCACGTAACATCTAACTATGTAGAAATAAAAATATAGGAAGCGATCAAGATAAGATAAGATAACTGTGTGGTTAATTTTAACTTTTAAGATTAAAATCGCATCTATATATTTATGAGCGCTTACGTGCTTTGGAGGGCACGTAAAGCCGTACGGTCCCGGTTATATCGATAGATAGAAATCGGTAGTTCGATATGTAAAACTGATTGTGGTAAGTAAACATTTCTTGACCGTTTCTGTGCTTCAGAGAGCACGTTTACTTATCAGCCTCAATTCAATTGTTATTCGTATGCTATGTTGGAAGTCTTTGAGCGATTTCAATTTGTTAAAGTGACGGTCATACGTTTTTAGACACGAACATCTAATGTGATCGAATAAAACGAGACTCTTAGAAATAACATTACATTAGTAACTAGCTGGATTTTTACTAGCATTAAGTAACAGGACTATCACTGACAGTCCCTACCTTAATCCTCCCTCTCTATCCTCTGCTATCATCAGCGTCATGTTTTCCATGAGCGTATACTCAATTTAAGCGTCCTCAATAATCAGTAGGTGCCTACTCAGTTATGAGTTTATGAGGAGATTCTCGTGTCCTGTAGGAGACCATTATTGGTCAACCAACCACCAATCATGACTAATAACTAATATTTCCGATTAGATAAACCACAGTGTATGTTAAATCTATGAGATAAACTAAGACGAACGCCATCTCTGATTTCAACTTTATCTGAAAATGTCATCCATACAATTGCAAATCTATTTTAGAAGGCGTCAATGTGGCACGGGCATGGACTTAATATACTAACGGCACGGGACACCCCTTTTCAATAAACGAGCTAAAACTGGCGAAGAGTGTTCTTTCCGGAGGGAGTCCTTGGATTTTTCTCTCTACTTCCTAATACTGCAGGTGTAAGGATAAGTTCATTGTACCTACTGTTATAATAGCATGATTCAGTAGTAGGTACATTCCTTTTTCATTAAACCTCTCGATTATATGCCAGTTGTTGTATTATGAGCTCTTAATTCCAGACAGTTCAGTTCAGCGCCTTATTACATGTAAGCGCTGCCACTGTCACCCACATGTTGTGAACGTGAACTGTCTGGAATTAAGAGCTCATAATACGGGGGCTGCAGACCAAGAGGCGACAAAACAACTAAAGTATAATTGGACGGCTCGCTGAATATCAAATGTCTAGCTCCATAGCCTCCTCTATCTCCCAGTGAAAGTCTCATAAAAATCCGTTAAGCCGTTTCTGAGATTAGTGTGCACAAACATCGATCAGTTACAGTTTTATTATATGTATAGAATACAATACTATAGTTTATTGATTTGACTTGCTAGATGTGTTTCTATAAACTGACCATTGATAATTATTGATCGAAGAAAGTGACACATTTTATTTATTTTAATTTTTCAGACAGTTCTCTTTATACCTTTATATCTATTGTATCTCTACATATATTGCCAAGTATTACTAATGGACGTAGGTGATCCGACACGATGACGTTCGCCAATTTATTTGCCATTAACATAAAAAATATTCGTAGGTAAGGGTTCAGTAAAAAAAATCATAGTAAAGCTGTTTTATTGAAAAAATATAAATAAAAATTTCAACGCCGCTCGACAATAATAAATTAAAAAGTTTTGTAAGATCAGGTCTTGTACTAAATTAATTGCGCTTTGCAGTCATGTTCATTACTTCTGTTTACAAATTCAATTTTAGCGCTTCTCTCAAGCTTCAGCACTTCGCTTCGTACGAGAATCACTAGATACGCTTGCAACACTGAAAGAAGTTATGAGAAAAATTGTTATTAAAATCAATGAATAATGAATTATATGTTGCTGAGTGACTGAATTACTGAGAGCCAGGCAACCCACAGACGTAACTACTGAACACAAGAAGCTGTGTGGCATGCTTCTTGCATGCATGTTCCTCGGGAATGTAGCGGAGCACTAACAGAGAATTTTTGAAAACTTTTGGTAAACTGAAACAAAAAGTCTACACCGGAAAGTTAGTAACAAAATATATTGGAACATCATTGTAGAAATGGTAATATAAATAAACCTAACCTAATTTTTCAGAGGTGTAAGGCACTTCTCACGCAACGCTATTTATGAGCTACGCGACTGCAACGCGATCCAAAATTCGTATGTATCTGACACTTTTGACTGACAGGAGTCGCATCGTAGACGCATCTCCTGTCAGTGAAGTGTCAGATACATACAAATTTTAGATTGCGTTGCAGTCGCGTAGCTCATAAATAGCGTTGTTGCCTAAAGCTCTACGCACCCTTGAGTATCCTACTTGCGTGCATTTACCACTGAAGACTAAATAATTTACCGTCAGATGAATTTACGGTCAGAAAAAATCAAATAATTACCAATGTTTTATTATTAATATACGTACCTATTTCCACAAACAAGGGACAGACGTATTCCAATTGATATAAATACAGTGTGCGTTCTGCTGCACTAATTGCGGTGTATATGTCCATTGCAGCGAATCCCAGCATGGCAATGCCTTCAAATATCAATATACCAATCGCGTAACTGTAGTAGATCCTCATATATCTGTACATTTTCTGAAACATAAAAGGTTTACGTATTATTGTTTTAATTGGGGTCTCCAGGTAGGCTAAGGGGGGCGAAGAAGGTGGTTATTATTGCTATAATAGGGTTACCATCTGTCATCTGACGGTAAATCTTCGTCCATGGCAACACAAAGATACTGATGAAGAAAGAAGCAAGTAGAAATAAAAAAATAGTAGGTATAGTCATCAGAGCTCCCAGCCGGATAGACGAGTGTTGAATAGGTTACGTATTAAATTATTGGTTGATTCAACGAAGAGGATGACAGCATGGAAAAATACTGTCTGTGATTTTGAAATAACTGTTTATTCAAGTGCATCATAAAGTTTGATTTTAAAATTTCTTCGGTCTTCCTGTTTGTCCGGGCTAATCTCCAGAACAGCTGAAAGGATTTTGATGAAACTTACACTAGAAGATCGAAGTGTTTGTGGAACAACATATGGGCTACATGTACGAGCCATTTTATCCTGGAATTCTAGGGAAAATCTGCCACGTGGAAGGATGTCACGGGCTCAGGTCATTCCATAATAATATTCATTTGTGACAACCTACCAACTTGTTCTTAAATTAAGATATATTATTAATAACTTACCTTGTGGGCGCTGACAATAAATAGGATACAGAACGCAATATCCATTATCAAAATAATAATTGCTACGGGTAAAAAAATATATTGATCTGACTCCATAACATGAACCTGGGCGCATGTAAAAAATATTAACAGGAGCAGTCCAAATGCCTGAAAATAATTATAAAAAACATTTAACGATGAAATGATCAAACATTAAATCTATGCCTGAGTCACTGGGAATGGGTACCTTATAATTTTTTTTACTATGTATAAGTACAGCTTGACTACACCTACTACCTGATTTTATTTTATTTTTGCCACTCCCCGATAAAAACAAATTTACAACCTTAGCTCGCTGTTCATATTAGTTTGTAAACTGAATTAACTTATGGTATTTTTAATTCTTGCCGTCATTTAGAATTAGAACCTTAATCGCAGGGGCAGAAAGCTGGCATTTATGTGGGTTGCAAATTATGAATAATTCCATTATGGAACGACGGATTTAATACGTGACGAACCTACGGATGGGAATTAGCAAATACTCACCAGTTGCAAATAAATCCAAAGGAGTAGTCCGCGTCGAAGGGGTAAGCAGCAACAACATCGTTTTAATTCAGGTATTTCGACGCGCATTTTGTTATTTTATTAACTGAAGAGGCGAAGAAATTCAACAAGTAACAAGTGTGTTTACCAAGACGCGAAATACCGACTGGATGGGTCCGTGGGCTGTTTTTGATTAGCCCAACGAGCAGACAAATTGTTACGTCCGCATTGAGCCGGCCAGCTTAGCGCCTTAAACCTAGTCATGTTAACTGGTCACTTGCTAATGAGTTAATAAAGGTCACTTGCTATTAAGATAGTCTATTGCTTGTAAGTATAGTACCTAATCATAACAAACATAAAGTTTGTTCTTCAATACTAAAACAATTAATTTTATTTATTCATCCATTTTTCTTTGATATAATTATCTAACGACTTAAGAGCTTACGCTGAGTGATTGGAAGCAAACGTGTGATCTCTGCGATACGTGTGTGGACTGCGTTGCTCTAAGCATGGCTAGGCGCTGGGCAATCTGTCAAACGAAACGAGCCAAGAGAATATTTTAAAAGTCAGAACAGAAGGTTTTTTTTAAAATAGAAAATAACTTTTTTATTAATTGAATTCCATTGCCACCAAGTCAGAATCCAATGAGGGGATCACAGGGAAATCTAAGGAATCTCTCAAAATTTTAACGCAAAAGTGTTTTATTTCTTCTATTGCATGTTGACATTATTTTTTTTCTGTTTGTAAAGCTATACAACATTGTCTGTCACAGTACTCATCTCATACCTAACTAAGAAACTAACCAATGTATGTTATAACGCCATATCGTTCTGCGTATCGAGCTAACCATCCTTGTCCCTAGAGTTTTGTTATAGGTCGGTCATAAAATATGTCATAGGAGGCAGCAGAAGGGCGGTGCTGCTTTCACATTTGCTGTTATTAATTCCATAAAAATATTACTTTTTGTTCGTGTATTATATAATTTCTGCTTTAGAATCAGTTTCAGTGGTGTAATTTATGAGCTCAACTTCACTGGTCCTCTCCAGCTTCAGCACTTCGCTTCGCACCAGAAGAACGAGGTATGCATGCAGCACTGAAACAAATTATTATAATAATATTAGGATACAATGATAATGGATAAATTATTATAATACATTATGTTCATTCAATAAACTTATAGACGCCCTCGCTTCGCTTCGGGAAAGTAATTGCTCCGCTCCCATTATATTCAACATGTGCGGCTACCAATGTTTCAAAGTAGGCTCTAAACATTGGCAAGCGCAGTTTTATAGGGATATGGATCGCCTTGGGTCACCAGCCACCCATTTCAAAATTCGAGAAGTCAGAGCAATGAGGGTCGCCGTTTTTGTACTCACCAGTTGGCGTCACCGGCGAGTGAGGTCCTGCTGTCAAAGCCCACCCATACATAAACAGTGACAAGTGATATTCAGACAAGTGAGAAGTGACAGTGCCACAAACTTATCTAACCCGGTGGCCAAAATTGGAACTAATGCAAATGTTATACTGTTGTCAGACAAAGACAAAGACAGTAGCGCCCTTCTTACCGGGTCAGATAAGTTTGTGGCACTGACAGCCAGACCTCACTCTACACTAGCGCCTCTAACGGCGAATTCACACGCTTTTACCCTCATTAACTGCATACTATACAAAAACGTCCGGACGTTTTTTTTTTAAGTGTAGACATGTCAGTCTCAGTCCCAATATAGATACAAATATTTTTTTTAGTCTATTAGGCGTGTTCGAATAAAGAGATACAGATAGACTGTTTAAATAAAATATCACAGAAATACATACCTAAGTTTAAAAACCCGTTGATCACTAATAAAATAGTACCTGGTTGACCGAGCTTTGCTCGGTTGAAAATTATATTTAGTATGAATCGCATACTGATAAAATATGAATAATGTTCTTCGATCTTTCCGACATAATATGAGTTTAAAAAGAATTGCGTGTACTTATGTACGCACGTAAGAAGTTATACTTCTTTGGCATCATTAATAATAAATATTCAACGTTAATAATTTTGACAGCTGTCATCCGAAATGTAGGTCTCAACCAGACCTACAACTTTCCCAAAGACACCAGTGCTCCAGGAGCAGCCGTTGCCGGGATATCTCGGTTCGAAGTTTGACAGCTGTCATCCGAAATGTAGGTCTCAACCAGACCTACAACTTTCCCAAAGACACCAGTGCTCCAGGAGCAGCCGTTGCCGGGATATCTCGGTTCGAAGTTTGACAGCTGTCATTGGAAATGTAGGTCTCAACCAGACCTACAACTTTCCCAAAGACACCAGTGCTCCAGGAGCAGCCGTTGCCGGGATATCTCGGTTCGAAGTTTGACAGCTGTCATTGGAAATGTAGGTCTTGACGAGACCTACAACTTTCCCAAAGACACCAGTGCTCCAGGAGCAGCCGTTGCCGGGATATCTCGGTTCGAAGTTTGACAGCTGTCATTGGAAATGTAGATCTTGACGAGACCTACAACTATCCCAAAGACACCAGTGCTCCAGGAGCAGCCGTTGCCGGGATATCTCGGTTCGAAGTTTGACAGCTGTCATTGGAAATGTAGGTCTTGACGAGACCTACAACTTTCCCAAATCGAAATGATACATTAAAAAATATCGATATTTCTTGGGTGATATATATCGATACATTTGAAAAATATCGATACGATAAATATCCATTTGCCCACATAGAGATTACAGCGCCATCTAGTTTCATACTACTGAAATTTCAACACGTTACAAACAGTACCTCATAGAAGTTATCCTAATGTTTCATAGATGGCGTCAGTATGATGTTTACAAACAGTACCTCAAAGAAGTTATCCTAATGTTTCATAGATGGCGTCAGTATGATGTTTTTAAAATCTCTTTATCTCGGGAACCGAGCTTTTCTCGAACCTGGGACCTTGATAAATCGATTCCTTGAGCCGAAAACCCCCTAATCTGTCACTTTCATGAAAATCTTTGCAGCCGTTTCCGAGATCGTGATTATATATATATAAATAAATATACAAGAATTGCTCGTTTAAAGATATTAGATATCTACAACAACTAATAATAAATAAAAAGGTATTCTGTATTTGTAGAGGTCCTGGGTTTATTTTTATGACGGTCTAAGGTTCTCAGGTTTTCAAGCTAGACGAGCACAAGGCATCTGGCTTGGCTATCAAGGCCTGGGCGGCTCCACTCCGACTTGGTCGAGGGTTGATTTGAAGGGGTTTTCCCGTTGGCTCCTATTCCCGTTCTCACCCGTCCCACTAGACCCCGAAAACGATTAATAAGACAGAAAGATGTTAACCGAGGCTTGCGTAGCTTGTTGTCTTGGCTCGCAGCCACGACAAAAGGAAACATGGCGCATTCATATTTAGGTAGTTCATCATCTCAGTAGTTTTGGCTGTACGTTATTATGATAGTCAGTCCAGTAATAATCAGTTCTCCTCTTTATATAGTAAGAATATGTTATGTTATTGATAGAATGAATCCCTATAACTCTTATCTGTTATGTTTACATATTACAACGATAAACAGACACATTCATATCGCAATTCATACTGATAGAATTAGCAATTATATGTGTTATATTTTTTATATGTTAACATGTATTGTGTTATCTCAGCTCACTAACCTTCACTGAATCAGCATTGTTTTAAATTAGTTTAGTTGGTTTGTGTGACATCTTGGATTGGAGTAGAGATGTTCTAAATGTTGACAGTTTATGATTTCCGGTAGGGGCCCGGAAATCCCCCCACGAGTGCCTTTCGAAATAAAGTTGTTAAGAGTTCGTAGAGGGGGCTTTTCGATAATAATATTATCTATTATGATAATAAAAAATACTGAATTATTTGGTTAGCGTTGACGAGAATTAACGTAAAAATGTAGATCATTTGAGTTATAAATATACTAGCGACCCACGCTCGCTCCGCTGTGCGTTAAATGGGGAATCTACATAGCCTAGCATAGCTAATTACATAATAATGTCCATTAAGTATACATAATATAAACCTTCCTTGAGAAATACTGTTCCTAATTGTGAAAACCATATCAAAATCCGTTACGTGGTTAAGAAGAAGACGACTTAGAAACACACAGACAGACAGCAGAGGGAGGGCGACTTTGTTTTATACTATGTAGTGAAAGAATAAAATGATTAGTCCCGGCCACAATTAAGCCTCAACGGATTTTTCTTTGAATCATGAAAGAAACTTTTGATTTGGTATAAAAGAGTCATATTAGAACGGTTCACTGTAATTTTTTTTGTCCTATTACATAGTCAGTGTATAAAGGAGTCGCAAAGACGGAAATATTTCTGAAACTGATATAAAACACAAAAAAACATTGGTTGACATCAATTTATTTCCTCTCCTAACAACAGTTTAGATCCAAATTAATCGATGGAATTGAATAAATTTAATGTTTAATACTTAGCTGCATAAAAAACTTTAAAACTTTTCCGTTTTCCTAGTTTCACTGCTAATTTTTACATTTATTGATCCCGCTAAATGCAGAATCGGTTATTGTACCCATTTAAAGTTTTAAACACAATTTTCAACAAAGTATTGTAGCAATCGCCAAGTCACCTAAACAAGTTTTCGAATGTAGACAATAAGCTATATAATTAAGTAAATATGATTTTTCTAACAACTAAGTAACAATGAATACTGGCAAGTGGTAAGGCTTATGGGCGAACTAATCTAAACCATAGAACCAACAGGAATGTCTCATATATGATCTAGGTAGAGAAGGCAGCTAGTTATGTATATAGATATACCTAGTATATATTCAGTAATCTGAAAATTACTAAAACATTAAAAGCTATAAATAAATAAATTATGTTAAAATTAGCTCATGTAGCGATTTGTGCTTTGCATACAGGTTCGTTGGTGTGATTTATAAATTCAAACTGAGCATTATTCTTCAGCTTCAGCGTTTCGCTTCGCACGAGAAGCATGAGGTATGTGTGTAGCACTGAAAAAAAAATATTATTATAACATTAGGATATCCTATTGAATTTTATCGTCGAGTGTACTTGTGTAATAAATATAATAAATACATACCCAAATTTACAAAGAAGAAAGATGTGAAATGAAGCATGTCGTACACAAAGAGGATTAGGTGTGACGGAGAGATGACAGCAATATAATATATGTATATTGCCAATCCAATGAACCCCACGAATGCTATGATCCCAACAATCAACGTACCAAAACCGTATCGATAGTAGATCCTCATATGTTCGTGCTTCTTCTGTAATATAAATTATGTTTATTATAAAGGGAATTACTTCATGTGCATACTGTAAGATTTTTAATAGAATAATCACAAATGTATCTAAGCAATATTATGGCATAGATTATTATAGTTGTGTGTCATTATTATAGCTTAATACCTACCCTTCATTATATCATTATTATAGTTAAGGTAGCAGGTAGTAGGTACCAGCCGTAGCGATAGTAACAAATATAACTCCAAAAAAATCGAGACTAGTCTAGTCCCGTAGTTTTATTCTGCGTCAGTTATCTACAGTTGGCATAGGCGGCAGCATAGGGGTGTTACTGTATGCCATAGAAGATCTGTATGCTGCTTTGATATCTTATATAAAACAACATATAACCATTTTCTCAATGTCAAATTTAAAAGTCTTTGGCGTCCACGAATAGAATAGCAGATCCAAAAATGTTCGGTAGCTACAACTACAGAAGTGGAGGTGCGTGAAATATTTTTATAACTAAAATGCAAGCCATAAAATATGTATTACTTACTCTGTGGGCGCTGATAATAAACAGAAGACAGAAAGCAATATCTATTACAAACATGATCAGTGCTATACTTATTACGACGTAGTGATAAACGATGCGTCCTCTTCGGATCTCAACCGCGAGGGCGTTTGTGAAAAACCATACCGCAAGGACTGCAAATAACTGAAAACAACAAAAATACATACCTAATCATGTACACAATCAAACAATAGATAGTATAGACACCCAATTAATAACATATTAACTCAAGCTCAATATCAAATTCATTTCTTTACAAACTAGTAAACCTGTCCTCGCTTCACTTCGGGGAACCAGTCCCTTTCAAATGGCTGATTTTTTCCGAATTGCTTGACAGTTATCGTTATATTATGACCAAATTATTATAAAATCTCTATAAATTTTAACATATTATGTTATTCCGATGTCTAAAAGCTTTATTACTGCAAAGTTTCATGAAAATTCCGCTCAGTAGTTTTTGTGTGAAAGAGTAACAAACACACACATCCACACACATGCTTACAAACTTTCGCATTTATAATATTAGTAGGATTAGTAGAAAGTAGGATATTATTAGAATGTGACTTCTCTGAAAACAGGGAAACGAATCATAAGCTTTTATAGTGGCGTCACTTTTATGAATTTCAATTAATGTTGAGCAAAAAAAAAATTAAATTCCTTATAAATTTAACAAAAAAGTGCAATACTCATTCACTGCAATAAATCGATCAATTAGAGATCGATGCTCCATAAGATTCTCTGTGACGCATTAATTGGCATGCAAAACACAAAAGGGGGCGGTTAATGTGAGGCACTTAGGGTGGAAGGTGGTCACAAACGAATGTCACAAAATCTAGATGTGGGTAATATATCTAATGTTAATATATCTCAATAAAATTTAATGAATGAATAAACGCAAGTGAGCCATGCGACATAAAACTACAACTACATAAATTCAACACACTACTAACTTATCCCCATAGAGCTACGGTATTCCACCTATAAAACATAATAATTCACAAATACTGACCAATTTCAAATAAACCCAGAACAGTAGTCCGCGTCGAAGAGGTAGGCAGCAACAACATCGGTGTAGTTCTGGTATCTCGACACGCATTTTGTCAACGTTCTATGTACACAGAGTGGAAGTGAACAAGGAGCTTTATTCGGGAATATATTAAAAAAAATATCAAACGATAGATACATGCGTGAAGTTCCGATGCGAGGCGCAAACTGGATTGGAACGTCTATACAAAAGTTTTTATCCCACGCTGTTATCATGTGGGGAAAACGTGTGTCATAATTAATATCATAGGGTTTGCCAGTATCACTATCTGTTCTTCCTTTTAGACCTCTGGCGATTTTAGTAAGGGGTGTAGTGAAGTAAGGCAAGGTTGCTATTGGCAGATTTTTTTTCAGGTACCTATTTGGTAGCAACAAATGCAATCCAAATAAAATAATATCTACTGCAATTACTAAATCTTTATTTATTTATCTTTTAACTAACAACCGTAGAAACTTGAACTTAATTAGGCCAAATCAGGTATTTTAGACTTTTTTTTATTTACCAGCGGTCGCATAACTCGTAGTTCTTAACTCGTACCTCCTATTAGCCTGTCGTACTAAGAAAATATTTTCTCATTACATGCAATAAACTTTATAAAACAATTTTATAAACTAAATTATTAAATATGAGTCTGTTGAATAAATTTAAAAATCGGTTAATCCTGTACTTGAAGAGTCAATTGAACCCAAAAATATGTAATGTTTTTTATATAATGAATTTACAAATTACGCCAAGTTTATTTCATAACAATATTAATTAATAGTTATAGCATCGCTCGCAGTACAATCGTACAATCGCTCGAGAATGCTTATTTATTCTGTCTTAAGTGCTACCTGGTAATTGTCTTCTTAGCTCTTTTATTTTTTTATCTATTATACATTCACATGCGTGTACTTCTAACGTGATCTATATAATATTTTAACCGACGGTTTTCTTCAAACTTTTCAAAACCATACGATTCCTACATAAGTCATTAAAAATGCGAATTTTTCGCCTCAAATATCCAGTAAGATCACAATGACATAGCCACAGGGGCACAATAGTAGATTGTATGACAAGGGTGCAAAGTAATATTTTTTCGGCGAGGGCGTTTTTTGAATCCAGAGCGAAGTGAGGGATTCTAGAGTAGAATCCCGAGCGTAGCGAGGGGTTCTTTAGTAGAATCCCGAACGTAGCGAGGGATTCAAAGTACGTCGCCCGAGCCAAAAATATACTTGCACCCGAGTGATACACTCTACTTTTCATCACCCACTATGAGAAAATAATATATATATATAATAGAAAATAATATGTAAAAATGCACGAAAACTTAATTTTAATTTGAAAACGAAATCTTAATTTGATTTCTTTTTTTATTATTCAGCTGGCGGGGCCCTCGCGTCGTACCAGACATTCTTTATTCAAACAATATTTGCGTTCGATTTCTTTAGCACAAAATACTAAAATGTTCTAAATTCAAAATAGGACGGAAAAGATCTAGCCGGTAGGAAAAGTTGTATGAAAATTCATTCCCGCCCGCTGAATAGAAAACAGCAACTTTGGAACCCCGTAAGTCCGAACCAAGTCGTCTTTTTCGAATAGGTGTGATGAAAAAATATTTTACGGACGGGTACATAATATATGTATAAAATATCTAAATAAAATGAACCCAACATATATATTTACATCCATTTATTTCTACCTCTTACATAAGTCTGGATCATGATCTTTCCACATAAAAATGAAATTACGTACAAATATTTTTAAATTGCAGTATTAAGTTATATTTTTTATTGTTATGAAATCTATACAATACTGCCGTCCTAACGAAGAGTGCAATAAGTCATGTTTTGAGCAAATTAACTTAATAACATATCCATAATCAGGAAATGAGCTCTATATTTTCTTCTTAGACGTCTTTTTTGTATCTTCAGTAGTTTTGGTTTTGTTGGTTATCATAACTAGCAATATCTAATATTACGGTTTTTAAGCAGCAAATCATAATCGAAATATCTTGAGTTATGACTTGGATAGCTTTGATATTTTGTCGTATTACGTAAAATAACCGCAATAAGTCTCAGTTACTGTACTTATGACTAGTACGTTTTATAAATTTTTAATACATTTACTAGTTATAAGCGCAATATTTAAAGAGTTATTGCATTTATCATCAGGAAATTTACTAGTCTTACTACTTACTAACGGGCCTGGCGTACTTCGTTCCGCCAAACAGTCAATGATAGACCAGATTATACTATTTGAAAAATTTAATACAAATTTTATTGATAATGTTAAATCCTTCATTATGAAATAATGAAATTGACAACATCAAACCCTTTTATTTTAATGTGGAAAATTTTAAGTTGGAGAGATAAAATGTGTGTTGGTTTATTCCAACTGATCGTTTTTCCACTCTGAAAAAGACTTTGTAGTCATCATTTGACATGCGCTCCAAAGCAGTCTTGAATATCCTAACCATGTCTGGAAGAATCGCTCTTTTCATAGTTGTATTAATCTCTAGACGTCAATTAAGTTGTTTCGCCATGTTGTCCATGAGGTGTATTTGTAAAAAATATGTTGTGGATCTCCGAGAGATGGCAATGATCCAATTCGATGGTGAATTTTCCGTGCATCTACAGAATAAAACGCAAAGTCATTATCCAATCATTTTAATCCCATTTACCTATGAAACAACATGTCAGGAAATTTGTTTATTTAAATATGTATTTATGCTATTTTATTACTTTGCCTGGTGTCATTCTCTACCAATATATAATGTTTTATCTTATTTTCCTTTAGAAATAATTATAAAAGTTACTTCTGAATTGTGCGTAAAAACAAAAATATGTAAATACCTTCAAAATTGGATTAAATCCTGGTTCTTCAATAATTTCTGTCCCAAATGAAATCACTTGGAAATAACTATTTTAGGTTTGGTTGTTGGCTAGAAAATGTCGCGATTCTTTTGGTTTGCCACGAAACAGAAATGCAATGGTTCAGATGGCGGTGTCAACACTGATAATTTCGTTTTGCCACTAAGGCAGCAGAATCCTGGCATTTCTCCGAATAACTTATTGAATTTGTGGTGAATTGACACCACAATGATCTTCGCAAACAATGTCCCAATACAAACGTAACGTGGATTATATCTAATTATCTCGATTTTTTAGGGATACATGGTTTTACTGTTTTTTATATAAGAAAAGAGATAAAAAAATTGTAAAAGAGAAGATATTATGGGTGCTAAGGCAGTTTTGGGTGTGGTGTACTGTCCTCCTTCTATTGATTACTTTTCTGATCTTGAATCAGTTTTTGACTCTTTAGGGTCCGAGTATGCACACCTCGTAATCATGGGTGATTTCAATACGGACGTGTCAAAAAGTACGTCGCGTTCTCTAAAACTTCGTTCCATTATTGAGTCGGCTAATCTCTCTCTTCTCGCATTAAATGGCACACATCACAATGTCCAAGCCGATGACTCGTGGATTGATCTCATTATTACTAGCTCCCCTGAGTATGCTATGACTGATGGGCAAATATCAGCCCCGGGGTTTTCGCGTCACGATTTAATATATATTACATACAATTTGAAGCCGCCCAAATTAAAACCCATTATGCGATCCGTAAGGAATTTTTCGCGATTGGATGTAGATGCACTCAGGAAGGAAGCTTCGCTTATTAATTTCACATCACTTGTGGAGGCAACTACGGTAGACGCAAAGGTAAAAATGCTCAATGATGTAATTCTGTCACTGTATAATGTCCATGCTCCGTTGCACCAAGTGAAGTTGAAGCGTCCTCCAGCTCCCTGGATGACAGACGATATTCGGGCAGCTATGCTTAGGAGGGATCGAGCTTTTCGCAAGTTTAAAAGGGAACGCACAGAGCATAACTGGACGGCATTTAAGGCTGCACGCAATCGGTGTAATCAGATGGTACGAATAGCTAAACGCCGATATATCCACGGTAATATTACCAATTCTTCTCCTGCCGATGTGTGGAAATTCCTTCGCTCAATTGGTTTAATCACGCCTTCCTCATTACATTGCAAGTCTACCTTACCGCTAGATAATTTAAATAAACATTTCGCCTCTGTTTCTCTTCTAGATAACGTCAGTCGCACACAGACTATTACTTCTATTGCTGCAATGCAATCCCCTTCTTGTCCAGCCTTCAATTTCTCACCTGTTGCAGAAAAGGAAATCAAGAAAAATATTTTGTCTATAAAATCCAATGCTGTAGGTTGTGATGACGTTAGCAGGATTATGGTTTGTCATATAATCGACGCTCTTGTCCCTGCTATCACTAACATTATTAACTGTTCGTTAACGACAGGTCAGTATCCTGCTATTTGGAAAAAAGCATTCGTCTCTCCTATCCCTAAGGTCTCCGATCCTGTACTCCCTACCCAGTTTCGACCCATATCTATTCTCCCGTTCCTTTCTAAAATTCTGGAAGCCTGTGTACATAAGCAAGTCTCCTCTCATATATTAAAACATAACCTACTGAGTGTATACCAGTCTGGGTTTCGTCCTGGGCATAGCACCACCACGGCTTTGGTCAAAGTTACTGATGATATCCGACGCGGGATGGATGACAGAAAGCTTACTGTGATGGTGCTTGTCGACTTTTCTAACGCTTTTAACACAGTCGACCACGATATCCTGCTTGCCATCCTCTCCCATTTGCAATTCACTCCTACAGTTTTGGATTGGTTTTCATCCTATCTTCGTGGGCGTCAGCAGTCTGTTCGTATGGGGGAACTGTCCTCCAATTGGACTGATCTTGTTGCTGGCGTGCCACAAGGCGGCATTCTCTCTCCGTTAATTTTTTCACTGTTTATAAATTCCATCACTTCTATTCTCGACTGTTCGTATCATCTGTATGCAGACGATCTGCAAATTTATGTTCAATCTGAACCCCATCAACTCCACAGTGCTGTACATAATATTAATTCAAACCTAGGAAGGTTGTACAACTGGTCTCTGCGCTATGGAGTTACTGTGAACCCAAGTAAGTGTCAGGCTATTTTAATTGGTAGCTCCCGACTTTTATCTACTATCGACCAAGATTCCCTGCCGGCCATCTACTATAGTGGCAACCAAATTCAGCTAGGTGAATCAATAAAAAATCTTGGTCTCTACATCGACAAGACACTCAGTTGGGGCATTCAGATTGTTGAAATCTGCCGTAAAGTTAATGCTTCTCTGCGTTCCCTTTACCGCCTTAAAAACTTCCTGCCTGTAAAGACCAAATTGCTGTTGATCAATACCCTCATCCTACCATTAATTGATTACGGAGATGTGTGTTACCCGGACCTCACCGAAGAACTTCTCAATAAACTAGAGCGCCTCCTTAACAATTGTATTCGATTTATCTTCGGCCTTAAAAAATATGATCACGTCTCTGTATTTCGCCGTCAACTAAATTGGCTCCCAATCCGTGAGAGGCGTAACTCTAGGATTCTCCTTTTACTATTTTCTATCTTAAACGATCCCACTTCTCCGCAGTATCTTAAAGATGACTTCCAATATCGGTTTACAACTCATGACAAAATTCTTCGGTCGAGTACTAACTTTAGAATCAATATTCCACCGCATAGTAGCGGATTTCTCCAATATTCCTTCAGTGTACAGGCATCGCTACTCTGGAACTCCTTGCCCACGGAGTTGAGGAAGGTATCCACCAAGTTCTGTTTTAAGAAACGACTCCGAGAACACTTTCTAAATTCCACCCTTAATTGATATTTAGGTATATTCCACCAGATTGTAACGTATTGTGCAGAAATATGTATATATTTTACTATGTGTATATTATATTATTGTACTATGTATATATTGTATTGTGTAATATTATATTGTATGGTATATATAGGTATATATTTTTATTATGTATTATTTAGGTATGGTATGTTATAGTATATTCTATATATAGGTATTAATTATTCATATATTTTGTAAGCATTATCTTCTCCCTTGTATTACACTTTTTTCTACAGTTCGTACACCTACTATCTGCCTTTTCAGCATCTACCCAGGGCGGACTGGTAGAGAATGCCACCAGGCATTAAGTTTTTGCCCTTGTATACCCTAGAATAAGGTGTTACTAAATAAATAAATAAATAAATATTGCAGAAGAAAAGTTTGTTGATTGTTAAAAGCGTTTTTTCTATTGTTATGACATGCGAATTACCAACTACAGTTTCTAATTGTTGAATGTAGAATGTAAGTAAGAAAACGCTATGTAGTGATTTCATTGATAAAATTTATTTAGATTTTTACAATTTCATATAATTGTACTTTATAAATAAATATTTTCATACCAAATATATTGTTTTAATATATTTTGGTATAAATTATTATGTTCTTACAATTAACCATCTCTGCCTTATATCTAATTAAAATATTTTACGATGGAAAATCTCAATAACTAGGACAGTTATTGCACTTATGGTTGGAAGAAACTGTATTTTGTGCTACACAAAAGAGCAATATGTCAATAATACGTCAGTTTACTAACAAAAACTGCAATAAGTAGTGTAGTTATTTATTTATTTATTTATTTATTTAATCTTTATGCACTATACAAATGTACAGATACAAAGGCGGACTTAATGCTAAAAGCATTCTCTCCCAGTCAACCTTTAGTACAAAAAGTACGAACACAGCGAAAAGGCGGCATAAATATCTATAGCTATATACTGAAAATAGGTATTGAAACAAAAGAGAAAAAAAACGAAAACATAACAAAAAAAATATAAAATATTCACAATAAATATATATATTGATATTATAGATGTATAATATAATATAGGAAGATAATATAAATATACTATATAAATAAAAACCTATACAACATATATAATACATATAAATATAATATATAAATAAAAAACCTATACAATATATAAATATATATATATATACAAATAATATTAATTTACGGTGATAATAGGTATATGGTGATTTGACGGAACAAAACCTAACTATTCCTCTCGACATAATGCGTATGAAGTTTCTTTTTGAAGAGGAATTTACTAGTTGGCTTTCTGAGAGACTCAGGAAGACCATTCCAAAGTCGTGCGGCTTGAACAGCAAAGGAGTAAGACAAGAAACCGGAATGGTGAAGTGGAATAGAGAGAAGCATACTCTCCGTGGAACGAAGCTGCCGTTCATGTGTATCCCGTAGAAAATTAAACTTTTGTTTCAGGTACGATGGAGAGTGCTCATCGTATAAAACAGAAAAAAGAGTAGAAAGTATCCTAACTTGTCTCCGTTGGCGAATAGGAAGCCATTGAAGTTGGGACCGAAAAGAGGACACATGATCGAATTTGCGGAGACCGAAAATAAAACGGATACAGTTATTAATTAGACGATCTAGTTTGTTCAGCAGGTCTTCATTAAGATCAGTGGTACACACATCACAATAATCAATAATGGGTAATAGTTATTGCAGTTATGATTAAGAATGCTATATCAAAACAATTCATATGTCCCAATGACATATATAAAATTGCGTTTAAAGTATATATATAAAGTTATATACAAATATTATATACTACATAAAATTAAGAATTATTTTATCTGTCGTATAGTAAAAGTTTCAAACCAACAGCTTTTATAGTAACGAAGAAACACACAAAACAAAAATTAAACTTTTAACCGCGATTATCTCGAAAGTAATCAAAACCTAGTTATTGCACTCTTCGTTATGACGGCAGAATACCTACTTAATTGTGTACTTTTGGGGTGTACTAATAACTAACAATTTATGAACACCTAATTATTTAATGTTTTTATTTTTATTGTCTACAATAAGGAGTATTCTATTCTATTCTATTTAATTACCAATAAATATCTTACTAATTCCTAAAATTTCAAAATCTTCCAATTATTGTTTTAAGAATTAACTAATAACAAGTACCTACTTAACCTCATGAAATGTATCAACGAATTAATCATTAATTACCGCCAATACTTTGCCTGTACTCTTCCGATTCCTTATCAGGGTGAACTGGTACCCCAGAACTTCTAAGATCCCAATTTTGATAATTTTTTCTATAATTATGTGAGCGTTTAACTCTACCTCTGTACCAAATTTCAGCGCTCTAGGTCTATAGGAAGTACCTACCAGTTATATTTTGTTGATCATGAGTCAGTGAGTCAGTGTTGAAAATGCGAAACTTTGCATTAGCTTAACTTCGGAACTAAATGATCTACCGAATTGAAATTTTAGATTTCTAGAGTGTGATTATAGCTTACTAGATGACGATAATTTCAGCGTTCTAATCCTAGCCAGAAAAAAACGTTTTTTTTTTTATTTTTGTCTGTCTGTATGTTTGTTACGGTTAATCTCTGAAACAGTTGTACCGATTATGACGGAACTTTCACCGGGAGATAGAGGAGATTGTGGAGCATTACATAGGTTACTTTGTATCCGGGAATTCCGGCAGAATCAGGATTTATGCGGGAAAAACTCTCACGCATACGAAGTCGCGGGCACAGCTAATAAATAATAAATGTCGTGTGTTCCCGTTACAGATAATAATTATGATAATAAATATTCGGGATGATAAAATTTTTCGTTCATCGATATTTCTACATGGAAAAGAAAATCTAAGAATGTTTACAGATTTTCGTTTGGTTGTCTTTTTTCAGTTTGCCAGCTTAGCTTTAGCTATCTATTTGCTTATCGATCTGTGTATTTGATTCCGATAATCGGAGAAAATTTTTAACTCACTTGAATGCAATTTTCAATTTCACTTTATTTCAATCGAATTACATTATAATAATATTATATCAAATTAAAAACTTCCTTTAAGGCACTTCTCACACAACGCTATTTATGAGCTACGCGTTTTGGATTGAATTTTGGATTGCATTGCAGTCGCGTAGCTCATAAATAGCGTTGTGTGAGAAGTGCCTAAGTAGGTATGCTTTCGAATGAAGCCACTAAGTAAGTTTTTTTTGAAAACAAACGGATAATGGTAAAAAGATAAGAGTTTACCAGTATCCATTCTCAGTGAACTAAATCAGATATTACATCTAATAGGAATGTCTCACATGAGACATTAACATGACAATTTATATGACACAATTTTTAGACCTTTAAACAAAAATAAAACATTATATAACATTAAGTGAACTTATTGACTAATATTGCTAAAACGTTATAAGCTACAAATAAATATATTATGTCAAAGGTAGCTTAAGTGGCGATTTGTACTTTGCACACAGGTTCACTGGTGTGATTTGTAAATTCAAACTGAGCACTCTTCTCCAGCTTCAGCGCTTCGCTTCGTACGAGAAGCACGAGGTATGCGTGCAGCACTGCAACAAATTAATATTATGACATTAGAGTACACTATCGAACTTCGTCGTCGTGTTTGACTGATGAACAATAAGTGGTAGAGCCTTGTGGTGAAATAGGGTATTACTACCGCGAGTCAAGGTACCGTTTATGATTTGTGGTACAAATTTTGTACCGCATTATATTTGTTCTAACGGTACTTGTGCTTTGGTTAGGAAGGCGTGGAGCCAGTTAACACTTTTTTAGAGGTGACCATCTCAGTTCAGGAGGATAGCAGCGCATCTGTGACTCAATTAGAAAAAGGCCCATACTAACAATAACTAAGTGAACAATTAGCAACAACAACTAACAGGACTGACTACTATCACTAACAGTCTCTGCCAAAATCCTCAAACTTATAAAAAACTGACCAATTCTAACACCATCTTCTCACTGGACTAACCATCGCTGTCCGGTCCGTATTTAAGTATTTTTAGGTCGGTCGTAGCTGTGGTGCATGCTCATTTGTTACCTTAATCCCGTACAAAAGAATAGGATAAGGTACCTATTGATCTTTATTGTTGTGTGTAAAAGGCGTCACACATGTGCTGGTTGGTTGAAACGCATGGTAAAATAATACATAGAGCTGCGATTGAAGTTAAGCATTAACTTTCACATAAAAAATACATACCTAGGTTTACAAACAGGAAACTTGTAAATTGAACCATGTAGTGCACGATGAAGATTGTATATGGCATGTTGACGTAAGCGACAAATATTTCAAATCCAATGAATCCCAGCAATGCTATAGCCCCAATAATCAACATAATAAATGCATATTTATAGTAGATTTTCATGTGTTCATACTTTTTCTGAAATATAAAGAGTTTGACATTTGTAGACTCCCTAATACTTATAGACGAGGTTGGTTCTAATAGTCTGAAAATAAAAGGCTCTTGCAATTTTTTAAGAACAGCTATGTAATTTAAATCATATTTTCGTTTTGTTATTCTTTCTCTTTGTTATAAATTATATCTTACATCGCGTAATTAAACATACAAGTTCATCAGTCATTCAAATGTCTTGGCGTTTACGAACAGAATCCAAGATCCAGTAGTTTGTAATCTACGGTCCATAAATGGGCGCAAGGGCATCAAATATATGTAATTTAAATGCAAGTCATAAATCAATTACTTACTCTGTGGGCGCTGGTTATAAACAGAATACAGAATGCAATATCTATCACAGATATCATCAGTCCTATACTCGCTACAACGCATTGATATACACGTCCTGTCGGGAAAACAGATATGAGGGCGAATGTGTAATACGTTATGGCCAGGCATCCAAATATCTGAAAACAATAAATACTATTATAATTAAGCAACCAAAACTTCGATATAGGACCAAAGGCTATTCATAAATATCGTCACGTTAAGAGACATTAGAGATGTTAAAAAATGAGACATCACATTTTATCACCAATCATTCAACTTTAAACCAACTTCTTCCAATTCTACTAACTGGACTAATCATTCAAGTCCCTAAATTGAGTCTTGTTCTAGGTCGATGACAGTATTATGGTCTGTTGCGGAAGGGTGGTGCTGCATGCTCATTTGCTGCCTTAATTCCATAAAAAACAGGTAGGTATATTATGCTAAATGCGCTAATTGCAAATTGATGACAAGAGTGGCGCAATGGCTACCATGCACGATTGCCGGTCGAGGGGTTACCATGCCCGATTGCCGGTCGAGGGGTTCTGGGTTCGATTCCGAGCGAGGCAGTTTTTTTTTCTTGGTTTGAACGTGTGTTCACTTCTTGTGTGTTGTCCATTGCACTTATGACACAGGGAATTTCAGTGTACTGTGTGTTATAGTGTAACGTTATTTAGTGATTTATAAAAAAAATGTGTCATCTTAAGCTAGGGAGAGCGGCGAAAAAATCAGCTTCTGTATCTTCTGTTCCTCTAACGAATTATTTTATTTAAAAAATACCTAACACGCTTATTCCTCCGCATAGAACACGAGTAACACTCACCCAAGAATAATCATTAATTTGCCATGTACATAAATTGGAACCCAGGACTCCTCGTTTCACAGACGTCATTAACAAATGGGCTGCGGGGTCATTGTCATTGCAATAAATCAAATAAATAACCTACGCAGCTTGCCCTTTCTCCTCGTAATAAAACTGATAAACTTTATACGGAACATAAGTGTTATCTCAATACAGTAAAAAATAATAAAATAATAAAACACAATAATTCACAAATACTGACCAGTTTCAAATAAACCCAGAACAGTAGTCCGCGTCGGAGAGGTAGGCAGCAACAACATCGGTGTAGTTCAGGGAACTCGACACGCATTTTGATAATAACGCCTTATTTACACTGACGATGGTGAAACGAGCTTTATTTGTGAATATTCTACAAATGACGCGTGCGTGAAGCTCTGATGCGAGACGCAAACTGGATTGGAGTTGGAGCGAAAATATAAAAGTTTTTAAACCACGTAGTGTTATCATTCGTGAGATTTGTTTATAGACATTATGTTGTTCATGTGAAATAATGTCAGAGGTTTCATCTTAAAAGGAGCAGTGTTTCTTTTGAATGTTTTGGGGATTTCCATACGGGGTACACCCCAGCATAGATACGATATTAATTGTTATATAAAAAATATAACTATGAATAGTAGTTACACTCAAGTAGAAGCAGATAAGCAAGTTCCATTTATGTATAGATTTCTCTTTTTAACTTATATCGTACAATAAATAATAAAAAAATAATAAAATACATGACGTAGGTACATACTCATATTTAATCACGGGTCAAAAAATAAAAAGAATTCGATATAATATCCTACATTCAGAGGAAAATGATACAATTTAGAAAAAAATTATATAGGTGCTAATCTGAATGATGTAACCAATCAATGAATATGAAGTGATTAATTTTTATTTTTATAGGTTATACAGTTATTTGTGCTTTACACTGAGGTTCACTGGTGAGATTTACGAATTCAAATTTAACACTTCTCTCCAGCTTCAGCACTTCGCTTCGCAAGAGAAGGACAAGGTATAGGCGCAGCGCTGAAACAAATTGTTATAACAGCATTAGAATACAGCAACTTCGTCGTTTAGGTGTGTAAAGGGCTAAATAACAAAGGGAGAAATCTGAGAATAAAATCTAGGTCGATGAGTTCCGTAGCCCTTGATGGTTGTTTTAGGCACTTCTCACATTACGCTATTTATTAGCTACGCGACTGCAACGCAATCCAAAATTCGCTGTATCTGACACTTCTCACTGACAGGAGACGTATCGAAGACGCGTCGCTTTCATACATTGACAAGATCCGAGTCGCTTGCAAATAGCGTTGTGTGAGAAGTGCCTTGACGTTTGACTCCGATCCGTGGGGCTCGAGTTCAAATCTTGCATACACCTCTTATATTGTGGGGTTTATGTGCGTACCTATGTATTTAATTATCACACACAAACATATGAAGGCGCTGACGCAGACTACGACGGAACAAGAGACCATTCTCGACGTTTTTCATATGTTTAGTGTCGCATACCGCTGCCGCAGCGCTGTGCGTTGCGATCGCAAGACCAAAGCTTAAGGCTCTTCTCACACAACGCTATTTTTGAGCTACGCGACTGCAACGCAATGCTTTGTATGTATCTGACACTTTTCACTGACAGGAGACGCGTCTACGATGCGACTCCTGTCAGTCAAAAGTGTCAGATACGGCGAATTTTGGGTTGCATTGCAGTCGCGTAGCTAATAAATAGCGTAATGTGAGAAATGCCTAAGGCACTTCTCACACAACGCTATTTGCAAGCGACTCGGATCTTGTCAATGTCAATATATGAAAGCGACGCGTCTACGATGCGTCTCCTGTCAGTGAGAAGTGTCAGATACAGCGAATTTTGGATTGCGTTGCAGTCGCGTAGCTAATAAATAGCGTAGTGTGAGAAGTGCCTTAGAGTTCTCCGTTATCGAGGTGGACTATGGCTTGTAATCCTTAAAGTGAGAGAAGAGCCGTGACTTCTATTACCTAATGAAAATATTTATCTACTAAATATTCTTCACATCAATGGAAGCTGTCTCAGAAGGTAAGGTAGGTTTTTAGCAATTTTAATGGTTGAGAGGATTAACTTACAAACTAGCCAATTCATATTCCCATACTGTCCACTGACTTCACTACTTAGTTGAGACTTTTGTGTCGATAACAAAGTCTAGTACAATTTGCAAGCATGTTGTCATGTTCAAAAAAATGAAGATACATACAACGTGGTTACCACCATACAACAATAAATTTAATTTTTAACCGACTTCAAAAAAGAAGGAGGTTCTCAATTCGACCGTATACATATATGCTTTTTTTTATGTACGTTCAGCGATTATTTCGTCGTTTATAGGCCGATTTTGATAATTCTTTTTTTGTTGTAAAGTAGATTTTGTTGTAAAGTAGATATGTTGTAAAGTAGATAACTCCGCCGTTGCCGGTCCCAAGCCCGGATGAAAAAGGAAGAGGGTTGGAGTGGAGAAGACGTGACCAACCGTAAAATGTCAACGCCGAACCTCGGGCGGCGGTAAATAACCTGACAACTCCGTGGTCCCTTTCGGAGCGGCTACCAGTGGCCATGAGGAACTAAATACTCTTCTAAAAGACTGACGTGGAAGGACTCGGGAACCCACCACGATTACACTCCCAAGAAAACCTTATCATGAAAGTAAACTCAATGGAATGCGATCTGTCATGCGATCCGACTGACGCTCGGCGCCTAATGGTATCCGGGCCATTAGGTGTGAAATTGGCTACCGATGATAATGCACACAATGCGAAGAACAATAGTGATTGCGTAATGACAGACAGAAGGAAAGGTTCAGATGACACTACAACAAAAGGCAAATATTCTATTCGTAAGAATCATAGAGTAGGGACCTGGAATGTTAGAGGATTGTTAAGTCCCGGAAAGCTTACAATCGTAGAGAATGAAATGGAAAAACATAAGATCTCAATACTGGGCGTTTGCGAGACACACATGCGAGGCCATGGGCATTTCAAGACCGCATCTGGAAACACCATGTATTTCTCGGGCCCGGAGGAGGAAAGCAGAAATGGAGTCGCCTTCATCGTACCACCACACATCAACAAAAACGTTCTCGGCTACCATCCTGTTACGGATAGGATCATCACAATGAAGCTTAACACCAAACCATGCATAGTAAACTTAGTACAAATATACGCACCCACTGCACAGGCGGATGAAAACTGTATGGAACATTTCTATGGCTCCCTTGCAGACACACTCGAATCAATACCAACTCGAGAAATAACATTAATATTGGGCGATTGGTACGCGAAGATCGGAACCACATCTACAGATGACCACATTAGAGATGTAGTGGGCAAGTTCGGCTTAGGAATGCGTAACGAACGAGGAGATAAATTGCTAGAGATGTGTATTGAAAGGAAACTCAGCATAATGAACACGTTCTTTCAACACCATCCTCGTCGAATGTACACGTGGAGATCCCCCGGCGATCGTTACAGAAACCAGATCGACTTTGTTATCATCAATAACCGGTGGAAATCTTCTATTTCTAATACTAAGACCTTTCCCGGAGCTGAATGTGGGTCAGATCACACTCTACTAGTGGCATGGTTCTCTTTACGCCTCAAAACCATAAAAAAGACCACGTCGCTAAAACCTAGACAATTAGACCCGTTAGCGCGTCGTCTATTCAAAGAAGATGTAGAGGCCAAACTGCAACCAAAATTGCAAGATATTGGGAACCCTAACGAACAATGGGTACATTTTAAAACTACGGTATCTGACTGCTTGAAAAAACATCAACTGAAGCGCACAAAACCCAAGACCAAAGTTTGGCTTTCTGATGAAACCTGGAAGCTGGTGCAGGATAGAATAGATCTCAAGTGTAAGGGGCTCCAGAACAACGAAGTCATGGAACAATATTCCACCATTTCCAAAGACATAAAACGGAGTAGTCGTCAAGACAAGAATAATTTTATTTTAAACCTGTGCCGTGAAGTGGAGTCGCACGCCAACAAACTACAGCCATCTGACCTCTTCAAAAAAGTTCGATTGGTCACCAGACAATTCAAGCCCAAATCCTGGTTAATTGAAGATAAAGAAGGTTTACTTATACATGACCTAGACAAAGTAGTTGACAGGTGGCGAGAATACTGCGAAGATCTGTATAAACCCCACGATACGATGTTTGAGACACCCGTTGAACCAGCTGATTTCGTTTGTGAACCCCCCATACTAAGATCCGAAGTAACGTCCGCACTAGCTGCTCTTAAAAACAGAAAAGCCCCAGGCCCAGACGAAATAACGGCGGAAATTCTTAAGGCCCTTGGCGACGCTGGCATCGATATGTTGCACAAAATCTGCAATAGTGTGTGGCACTCAATGGAATGGCCGCATGATTGGACCAAGTCCATAATCCTACCACTACATAAAAAGGGCTCTACCACTAAATGCGATAACTACCGCACACTGTCTCTGATTTCCCACGCCAGCAAAATTATGCTGCAAATCATAAATAAGCGTATCCGATACTACCTAGATTGGCAGATCCCGCAGGAGCAGGCGGGTTTCGTGAAAGGGAAAGGAACGCGTGAACAAATACTGAACGTGAGACAAATGATCGAAAAAGCGAATGAGTTCAATGTGCCCTTCATGATGTGCTTCATCGATTACAGCAAAGCCTTTGACTGCGTAAACTGGAAACGACTGTGGGAAGTTCTTCATAGAATGGGAGTGCCCAAACACCTAATTCTGCTGCTGCAAAGCCTTTATCTCAACAGCCAAGGAATGGTAAGGATTGAATCATCGGTTTCCAAACCTTTTCCGTTTGGGAAAGGTGTACGTCAAGGATGCATTCTTTCCCCCATCCTATTCAATATATACGCAGAGTACATAATTAGACAAACCTGCGAAGACTGGAAAGGTGGTATTAACATCAACGGCACTAAAATCTCAAATCTTCGCTATGCCGACGACACCATCCTCTTTGCTGCCAATGAAGCGGAATTGTGCTCTCTGTTCGATAGAATGGAACATAACAGCAGAGATTTGGGACTCTCCATAAATCGCTCCAAAACTAAAGTTATGGTTGTGGACCGCGCGAATAAACTAATGCTCAGTGGAATACACCAACTGGAAATAGTTAACAACTTTATTTACCTGGGCTCCACCATTAGCAACACCGGTTCATGTGAAGAAGAAATACGCAGGCGCATAGGGATGTCGAAAAGTGCCATGTCTCAATTAAACAGAATATGGATGGACCGTAACATCACGAATAAAACGAAAATTAAACTTGTCAACAGCCTAGTGTTCTCCATATTCTTATATGGTGCGGAAACATGGACGCTCAAGGCGGCGGATCGCAAACGCATCGACGCATTTGAGATGTGGTGCTGGCGGAAACTACTACGCATCCCATGGACAGCGCATAGAACCAACAAATCCATACTCGAAGAACTGAAGATGGATAAGAAACCGCGGCTCTCAAACATCTGCCTACGGAGAATATTCGAGTTCTTCGGACATATCGCCCGAAAACCTGGCGATGATCTCCAGAAACTGATCATCACCGGCAAAGTCGATGGTAAGAGAGCAAGGGGAAGAAGTCCTATGCGCTGGTCTGACCAAATCCGCACCACTCTCAATATGAATGTATCTGAGGCCGTACACGTAGCGGAGAACCGGAACAGATGGAGGAACATCGTGAAAGAAAAAGTACTGCATGATTAAGGTCACGACCCCCAGCATTGGGGAAACGACGCAAGGAGGAGGAGGAGGAGATATGCGCAAAGGGGTTCCCTGAAAAGGACACCAGAATCTGATGATGGCATCTCAGAGAAATCGAGGGGAACTTTCGAAAATTGTATGGACAACTAGTGTGTTTGTTCATGTTATCATAAGTACATTAAAGCGCTACCATCTCATGAAAATCTGGAGTCGATCTGATGAAGCCGAAAGACAGTCGAGGGAACTCCTCAACGATTTACTGCATTTATCTAGTGTTTGGGCTTGATTAATTTGTAGTGACGAGAACTTTACACTTATACGAGTATGTTGAATTGAGCGCCATCTGGCGAGTAGTTTTTGAGTTATCTCTACTTATCAAGATTGAAGTCGGTTATTTTTTTTTTGTAAAAAGCTATTCATAATATGTGCATAATGAATTCCTAAGCCTCCAAAAACTTTTTCAATCAAATACCTCCTTTACTTTAGCCACAGCATTTTTTTTTCAATATTCAAAATTTCAACACGCTGTATCTATTATTATTGTAGTAGCAGAAAATCACATGATTAATGTCATCTGTGAGAAGATTGTTGCCGCTCTTGTCAAAGGTGAGTGACCGATGTTTAGATAGGCTGTTCTATTTTTCCTGTATTTTTGTGCTACTTAGTTTGTTTGAAAAAAAAAAACATTTTTGTAAATAAGACGTAAAGGCGTTTTTTAATAAATGTAATAATATTCCTTGCATGAAGCAGGGCTCGTGGTTCAATTTATTGTTGAATGGTGGTATTCACCTTGTATATTATATTAAATACCTGTCGATTTTATAATATTATATCATCTTTAATATAATTTTCATTAAAATACGTACTTAGAGTTATAAACATGTCGATGATTGTTATCATCATTGCGCGGGTAAAGTACTCTAGTGGAAGAGAGAGCCTTATTTTTATAACAATTTCCATTATAACTCGTCCTAAATGAGGGATTAGTCCAATAAACAGCATCCAAAACATGTATCGATAGTAGATTCTTATGTGTTCATGTTTTTTCTGTAAAAAATAATGTATTATTAATCAATAATTAAAAAATTTAATTATTATTATAAGCGTTTTAAGCATTTACATGTCACTTGCTACAAATGGTGAAAGAAAACATTGTGAGGAAACCTGCATGCTGGAGAGCTCACAAAACGCAAAGGTGTGTGAAGTCCGCCAATCCGCACTCGGCCAGCATGGTGGCCTTAACCTTCTCATACTGAGAAGAGACTCGTGCTCAATAGTGAGCCATGATGGGTTGAGATGATGATGTCGATGATGACAAAGGAGGTCAAACAGTTCAAGCTCTTAGGGAAAAAGAGCATTGCCAGTAAACTTTGTACTCTTAGTCTATATTAGGATAGGCCCCCATTGTTAGAATAGAAAATAAATGGTCATAAACAAATAAGTTTTTTAAGAAGAAGAACATTTTTAAAAATATAACATAGTAATACAACACTTGCTGTAGTATGCGGCCTATCCTGTGTGGAGCTGGAGATACTTTTAACTGATTTTCAAACAAAATTTCATCTCTTTCAGTTTATAATAAATCCTTTCATAACGAACGTTTACTAACTAAGTATTATATACTTACTTTCTGCCAAATTTCATCTTTATGCGTCAATCGGTTTTCGATATATCGAATATGATTAATGAGGAACCTTTCGCTTTTATGTATATAGGGTGTTTCAACAAGAACTTTGTTTTTCAATTGCAACAAACACCGACAAAATATGATAGTTTTGACATTTAGTTTTTCGACGTATTCTTAGTATATGCATTGACAATTGTCACAATGAATTCAATTTCGCTCGAAATTCCCATTGAAATAATCAAAATCCACTATGAAAATGTCTAATTCAGATAGAGTTACATTTCGTAAAATTTGTGATATTTTTGGACAACATGATAATCCTTCTGAGACCGAAATTTGAGTCTACAGGCTTGATACAAAATGTGCTTGACAAGTTAAAAGAATGTGATTCTTAATAGCGGTCTCAGAAGGACTATTATGTTGTCCGAAAATATCACAAATTTAATACGAAATTTAACTCTGTCAGAATTAGTCATTTTCATAGTGGATTTTGATTATTTTAATGGGAATTTCGAGCGAAATTGAATTCATTGTAATAATTGTTAAAGCATCTACTAAGAATACGTCGAAAAACTAAATGTCAAAAAACTATCGTGTTGTCGGTGTTTGTTGCAATTGAAAAACAAAGTTCTTGTTGAAACATCCTGTATATAGATGAAATAATAAAACTTACCCTGTGGGCGCTGCTTATAAACAGTATACAAAATGGAATATCGACCAGAAATAAGGCCATTTTTGTAATTGCGAACATTATCAAGAAGACACTAAACGCCTCTTGAGGAATCTGAGAAAATTTATTGAAAAATCCTATGGACTCCTGTACAAATTGTATTGAACTTAGGATGTCATATCCCTGAAAACAAAAAATATGTTTAGTTACATAATTTAAAGGTTTATAGTTGTAATTATAAGTAAATAAATAAATAACATAACATAACCGTGACCGCTGTGAAAGCAAAATCTCCTTGTGAAGGCGTTGATATCCTCTGGTCATGGATAGCAGAGTTCAACTTTAAATAAACCTATTTTTAACCGACTTCAAAAAAGAAGGAGGTTCTCAATTCGACCGTATATACATATGTAAAGTAGATATGCACAGTGGAGTCCTTTTAAAAGGATCACCAGGATCTGATGATGGCATCTCGGAGAAATCGAGGGCAACTTTCGAAAATTGTATGGACGACTAGTGTGTTTGTTCATGTTATCATAAGTACATTAAAGCGCTACCATTTCAAGAAGGTCTGGAGTCGATCTGATGAAGCCGAAATACAGTCGAGGGAACTCCTCAACGATTTACTGTAGTTATCTAGTGTTTGGGCTTAATTAATTTGTAGTGACGAGAACTTTACACGTACATGTTGAATTCAGCGCCATCTGGCGAGTAGTTTTTGAGTTATATCTACTTATCAAGGTTGAAGTCGGTTATTTTTTTTTGTAAAAAGCAATTATACTGATACATTGTTGGAATATTATCCGTATTATTAATTATAGAAAATGAATAATACTTTTAAGCCGAATAAAAGTTAATTACTAATAATTTTATTATTCCGTAAGAAATAAAAAATAAATGAAATGAATAAAATACTACAAATAATAATATTAATATCTACTATAAATGAATAGGTAATTAACAAAATAACACAATATAAATGATTTTGACTTTAACTAAGTATTATAACTTAATATTATGTATAAAGCTTCAATGTTTAGACATGGTTTTGGGTGATTGATGATATTAGACGAATATTATATTAATATTCACGAAATAATTTTCCTGACTTCAGAAGTGGAATATCTATCTCAAAATTAAATGCATGCAAAATAAACCGAATTTTTGACCTTATTTTATTACTCGCGTCTTATGAACTTTATGAACTTAATTTTACTATAGGTTATTATTAAATAATGAATGTACGTTCTTTACTATTTCAAAATTTGAGTCATAATAAGGGCATTAGCATGTTTTCGATATATACGAGAAGATCGCTTACCGGCGCTGCCGGCCGGCGGCGTCGATATTGTAAGTATTATTTGTCAGCGCATACATTGATAAATGTCTGTATGTAGGCATATATTGTTATCGTTGTTAGTGCCTAGGTTCATCACACACACTACTTACGTACGTGCATTTCTCAGACAATTTTCAACCTAAAATCTTTATGCAGTCGTTTTGCTCTTAAACAAACGATCACTTTCTCTGTTCTCCTACATTTATTTTATCCTGCGGCTTCGCCGGCCTGATACACGCATAACGTCTATAAGGTGAGTCATCGAGCATATGGAATTGCCACTTCCCGCCAAAACCAAACTGTAGCCATTGACGATACGTCCATTTGGAATGCTTCCGAATGGAGGACATCCAAATGGAATACCTCCAAAGGAAATCTTTGAAATTTTGGAAGCCATTGACGATACGTCCATTTGGTATGCTTCTAAATGTATGGAAGCACTTCCAAATGGATGTCTTCTATTCCAAATGGACGCATTGTCAATAGCTACCTTAAATGTATGGAGGCACTTCCAAATGGAAATCCTCCATTCGGAAGCATTCTAAATGGACGTATCGTCAATGGCTACCTTAAGTATTACCTGTGCTCACAGTTCAATTTAGCTTGTCAGAAAAAATTACTAAGGACATTTTTAGGTAACGCTGGCAATTATAACGAATTCTAGATCGAATTCAAACGGAGTTATAAATACCCATAGGAAAAACGGGAAAAATTAAACGCGCCATTTTGCAAAAATCCGACATGCCCGTAGACAGCGCCGCCCACCTACCTTTTTATTTTATTAAGCCTAAAATATAAGTGAAATTGACGATACGGACAGTTTAAAGTAGGTATATCCCTTTCACTCCTTTTTTAAGTTCCGGGATAAAAATATCCATGTTCTTTCCCAACGTAAGTTCTATGTTTGTCTCTACCAAATTTCATTTAGTAGTTTAGGCGTGAAAGCCTCACATACAGACAAGAGTTAAGTACTTTTGCATTTATAATATTAGTAGGGATTGTAACAGTTTTGTATTAAATGAGAATATAATAGTATATTTAGTAATAATAAATACTTACCAGAACCACATAAGTCCAAAGCAGTAGTCCACGTCGCAAAGGCAGGAAGAAACAACATCGTTTTAATTCAGGTATTTCGACGCGCATCTTCTCTGTAAATTATACCTTAGAGTGGCCCCAAATGTCCTATTTACAAACACATGCGTGTACCTCTGACGCTATGTGCAGACTGTAAAATAATCTGCTCACCAGCCACACAAAATAGGTAATGAAATGACCAGTTATCATTATAAAACTTGTGAAAATATCCACGGTCATAGGTCTTGTTTATATAAAACAGCGTCTTGTATGAATACCATTTACCTATATTTTTGACCGACTCAAAAACCAGAGATTTCAATTTGACTGTTTTTTAATCTTACTGATCGAAGGTTTTTAACTTCCTTTCTATCTATGTATGGAAAGGAAGCTGTGACTGTCAGACTAATTTTCATCTTTAAGAAGCTTGCTTAACTTAAAAAACGGCACAAAGGTTAAGGACCGATACAATGCAGGCTGCTTCATCAGAATTTTTACCCTTTATGCTAAGCGATTACTTACAAAAATATTAAAACTTATAAAATACTATAAAATATCAAACACTATTTCGAGTAGATATACATTTTATAATTGTTTAATTAATAATTGTTAATATCTTAAAAAAATAACCAATCAATTGGTATGTAGGTACTAAATAAATAGAACTAGCTTGGGTAAGAAAAAGTAATTGGTGATCGGGAAACTTTGGTAATGACCGTACAATTAACTGACAAATTTTGACTTTCTGAACTATTTGTCCAGTGTTGTATTCTTCTAATCGAGGATTTGTACAGTACATTCCGGCTCATCAACATGGCTTTTAAAAGTGAACAAAGTGTTAAGCTGTAACTTCCTCATCTCACTTCGCACGAGATAGATGAAATATATATGTAGCGCTGAAACAAATAAAAGTTTAACTAGGTATATCTTTATTTCTTTGTAATTATTAATAAGCATGCAGTAGAAGCGTGAATGTGTGTAAGTGCTCATAGCCCGTCGCGGCGGCTTTCGTCGATTTTAAGCGATTGACAAAGTTAAGCAAGTGCGAGGACGGTCAGTAGTAGGATGGTTGACCGCTAGTGGCAAAATTGCTTGAGCGCTTCTGTGCTTCGGAGGGCACGTAAAGCCGTAGATCGCGTGTGTTATCGATAGATAGCGATCGTTAATCCATGTTGGAGGTCTTCGATGGCATGCTATTGCTACGGCTGGCATACTTATTGGCCGCATATCCGCCATCGATCCGCAGTGGAGAAGCGTGGTTTAGTACGAGTATGCTCTAGGCCTCCTAAATAATGAGACAATAATATTTAATAAGTGTTATTGACGACCCCGAAGCCTCGTTTGTAGTGACTAGTGACCCTGTCTGCGAAGCGAGGGGTGCAGGGGTCGATTTTCTGCCAGTGCAGCTATTTATATTATGATAACACGCATTCTCGGGTCATGGATGTTAGTAATGAGTTGTTTGTGTTGCCAAGTGCTCACTTTAAAATATAGAGGTATCCTTAATTATCCTGATTCCAAAAGCGTGTTAGCGCTTAGTTATTTATTTTAGAGGTGTGAAAGTAATAAAGCTGCTGCATACTATGATTTTCAAAGAATTACCGTGGCTCTGCGTTGTTTTGATTAGTGAGAAGTTTTTAGTCGGCAGACTCATTTGCGTTTTTTCAAAGTAGCAAAGGAGCATGTAGCCCCACAATTATTATTGAAATTGAAAATAATAAATAAATATAGATATCTAATAATTTTGGTTGTATCAAATAGAAAAGTATTTTTTTTCACTTTATCACCGACAAATTTGAACTTATGATTTACTAGTAAATCCGCCCTCGCTTCGCTTCCGGAAACCAGTCAGTAAATTTTAACAAATTATGTTATTCCGATGTCTAAGCTATATTACTGCAAAGTTTCATGAAAATCCGTTCAGTAGTTTGCGTGAAAGAGCAACAAACACACACACACACACATACATCCTTACAAACTTTCGCATTTATAATATTAGTAGGATTATTTTACAATTTCTTAGTTATTGATGGGAGTTTTGACGGAAATTACTGTATTAATGACATCCATATAATTAATTTTTAATCCGAAACGACAATCATGAAAAATTGAGTAGCTATACATAAATTATATTATTTTTCCTTACCGATAAAAATAAACATTGAGCTAATTACTATCACGTAGTTAGTAATCTCCTTAGTTTGTAGCATCAAAGTGATAAGCATAAACCACAGGACCAAATAAGTGACGAGCATGGCCACTGAATAATAATAATAGACTCTAACATATTTGTAGTTTTTCTGTAACATAAATTAAATTCATCGGTAGTAACTAGTAACTTAGGTATATAGGTTGGGTTCGACAGATTCCAAAAAATGCGGCTCAACATTGAAGGACACAAATTCGTTCAAAATTGGATTGTTTAATTGATTCGCGCGACACTTGGTAGATACCTATTTCAAATATGCGACGTATGCTATCTACGTCGCGTCGTTGTCACAGCAAGTCGCAAGTTTGAATGGAGCAGACACTTAGGTTACCTACTTAGGTAGGCGTAGGACTATTACAAAATCCTATCTGAAGTCTGAATCCCACCGTCTTCTTATGGTGCTCCCTCACCGTGAGCATTCGCGTGTAATGTTAACGTTACAGAACCGAGTTTTACAATGCGCACCTTGTAATGATACGATGTGTAATATCTTGACACAACTTGTAACATACAATTGTAAAATTCAAATCTAAATGTTATAATTATACGCAAACGCTCGTCAGCCAGGGAGATAGTACTTATTATTGTAATGTATTTAATGCTCAAAGTCGAATCTGTAATGTTACATTACAAGCAAATGCTTCCGGTGAGGGAGCGCCTTTAATGTAATAAAATTATTATACAAATTATATTTATGATTTTAATAGAAATTTACTATTTGTTTACTTAATAAACCTTGCTTTTAGGCAGAAAACACGTGCGAATGTAAAATGTACCCAAAATCCCTAATGTTTGCTAATCCGCATTTGGCCAACGAGCTTGATATTGATATCATAAATATTCTAAATAATTTGATTTTCATATTATTAAATTTACATAATATAAATTCTTTATTTGTAAAATAAAACAAAAAATTTAGGTTTGTAAATCTCTTACCTTATGAGCACTGACTATAAATATAATGTTAAAAATAATTTCCAGGACAAGCATAATACTAGAGATTATCACAGTAATTGTTATCAGGTCGTCAAGATCAATTATGAAACATATCAACACCAATGTAATAAATAGAACTATACACAAAGCTGCGATGCTGCATGCCTGAAAATAGAATCTTTTTTTAATTTTTAACATCCTTGTGTATCAGATAAATAAATGTATTGGCAAAAAGCGTTTATTGTAATTAGTACATTCATAATTATTTCAAAATCTTACAATAAGCATACAACATACTTATGTAATTTGTATGTATTGAATTTAATAATTGACTGACTGGTTCATCGTCGCAAAGGATAAACTACTGAAGCTGGAAACATAAATTTACACAAGGAGTACCAAATCAGATAAAACATCGTTTTTAACCACGTTTGTGACGATTAAAGATTTAAGAAATAAGGTCGTATCTACGTTAAATAAAAAAAATTGATTATTTGTATTATTTATTTATATTATAATGTTGCGTTATTCTTGGTTAGTCGGTTTAACCAAGAGTCCTTTTTATTGTAATTGTTGAAGAAGCAGGCAAAAGACACCGTGGCGAGGCAAGGCTAGAAACGTCGTCCTCACTTCGATTCATTTCGGGAGTAGTAAAGGGTCCCTTATCACTTAATTTAATATTTTATATACATGACGAAAAATGCAATAAGTACTTTTCCCTTTCTTGAGTATTTTTCCAGTGAAGTACCTAAAATGTACTTTATTTTATTCGGGGATCTGCACTGAACATTCCGGCTCATTAACATGACTTTTAAAAGTAAACAATGTGTCGAGTTGTAACTTCCTCATCTCACTTCGCACAAGATAGATGAAATTATATATGTAGCGCTGAAAAAAAAGGTTTAAAAGTGAGTTTGAGTTATGAGTGTTTGTGCACATTTGCGACAGATATCTCACAAAATGTGTCGTAGCCGTCGTAGCGTCATTCGCTAGCGTGAGATTTTGCAGTTCAAATGTGCGACGTGACATTACTACGTACATGTTAATTTTAACTCGGCTGATATGAACATAGCTACGAGTGGCTGCGCAGATGTCGATTTTAAGGCCAAAATGGTGGTAGGAGGACAGGCGAGGAGTGCGGGCGGTAGGATAGTTAGCCAATATCGTGGACGTAACACAGCTTACAAGTGGCGTAATAGTGCTGAATCTTATTATTTGTGCTCTTATATCGTCCTATATACATCACCTGGTGGTTCATATGACCCATCCATTTTCGACATGGGCCTGTAGTCTATTACATGACTAAATGATTTTGATTTTTTCTATTTCAGTTGGTTGTTGTTCTCTGCACTAGTGATAAGTAACCCCTGTACTACGTTTCATCTTTCTAGGCCCAGTAGACCAGGGTTTGATGTATCAGTCAGTTACAGCAATGATTAATCAAAATATATTCTCTACATTAAATTAGCTACACAGATAAAATAATTATGAATGTATTTGTACATACAAAAGTACGTACATACATACAGACTACAACATCAAGGACTTTACAACCGGCAACATTATACACAGTTTATGTATAAGTATTGCTACTCTGATGTTAATAATAGCGACCCGTTGTTGTACTGAGTAATTAAGGTTAATATTATTGCTCATAATCAAAATAACAATTAATGGCCGAGTTAGTTCTACTCACCAGTTTAAAATAACTCACACCCAGTAACCCACGGCGTAAGGGTATGCAAAAACAACATTTTTTCGCGTCTGGTATATCAACCATTTTCGTTTTAGTTAATTTACACTATATACTCTGTGTAACTTTACTTCTAAGTCGTTTATTACGATTAATTTTTGTGTTGTGGACATCACATGGCCTGCGCAGCGATTTGGCGCACAATAAAATGTATTTATATCTCAGTGGGCTTCTGAGCGCACATAACATACGTGTGTGTCTTTGAATATTCGGGCAGACACTGTCAATGTCGAGGCTAGAGTCGATGATGAGTCACCTACTGCAAGTGTACCTAAATCGCCGCAAAGGAGACGAATGATGCATTCACGGCTTATATCGATCATACCAAAGAAAAGATGGTGATATAAAATTATCGTCTAAATATAGAGAGTAGACAGTTTTAAAGAAGGGGAAGTAAAAAAATGTGACTCTCTTCAGTACGATCAACCGGTATAAATGTCATAGCTCATGAAATAATGAAATGACGTGACACGAAAGACGTGACAACTGACAGCTTTGCATTGACTGACTGATATGCCGATAGTGATGTAAAGTCCTACAAGTGAATGACGTGTGGGTGACAGAGACAGCGCCATACAGGAAAGGCAAACTGTAAGGCGCTCTCTCTGTCACCTACACGCGCCAAAAGAACTGTGTCCGCCGCTATCCGCGCCTACAAACATATTATCCTCTTTGCCTACAAAGCTGCTTTTCAAAACGTTGCAAAGATTCATTTTTTAAATAAACAAGGATTTTGTCGTGGAAGGATCTTTGTATTCGTTTCATGCTTATTTTAGAATAGATTTATTTGTCGGAGACACTGTCAGGATGGTGGTATAATGCTCCGATCATCAGGTTGTAAGGTGAAAAATAAAACACAGTGGGCGTTCAATACTTTTCTTAATGATTTAAATTAGGTTTCAGGTTACACAGTTCGATTTAATTTGATTAAAGCTTTTAGGTTAAGTTAAAACGTGGCACAACGGAAATACACTTAAAGAAACGTTATGCCGTCGGGCATAGGTACAACGCAGTATAGATTTTATTATACTTATCTCCGTCTTCGAGATAAGATTACTTGTAGTAGGCATCCGCGCACCAGGAGGTCTGACACGATAGTTAAGAGAAACTAAAAACATAAGTAGAAACATATTAATTTGTAGCTATGGTAACCCTAGATATGACATATTCATTCGTGTTCTCGTGCTCGGTCGTTTTGACACATCTTTTTCACAAAATATAATTTTATTGATAGTTACAGAATTATTTTCCTAAAATGCCCAAATATAAATGTAAGAAAATTTAATAGGATGAATATTTGTTAAGAAAAATAGTAAAACGCTCTCGAAGATCATATGGTTCATCTTCGGAAAATTCAAATTTTGATATGTCACTAAAAGATGGTACGTACTTTAAAGGAACTATATTTATAAGAAGCTTATTATAATAAATGATATTATAAAATACAAGACTGGAAATAGTAATCACTATTATAAAGGAACTATATAAGAAGCTTATTATAATAAATGACATAAAATACAAGACTGGAAATAGTAATCACTATTATTCTGTGTTGTGTACACTTCATTAGTGAGTGTTACCTTCACGCTAAAAATACATTGTGGATAGTTTATAGGGACTATCGCCTTTGTATATATTGCATTGTTAACAAAAGTGATGTGTTTATCTTTTGGGGATAATACCTTCACGTTGCCACTGCTGAGCATAAGTCATAGAGCTTATGTCTGCTATTGCCAGGTTAACGCTTAAAACCGAAGTTCATCCTTGAAGGATATTGTAATACTTCACAATCAAGGTATGCGGTTGCATATATATTATTAATTGTAGATTATCAATTGGAGGAGTCGAAAGATCTCCGGATTCTGAGAGCGTTAATACGCAAAAGCGCAAAGACGCAAATTCAGTAGTCTCCACAGGATAACCCTGTACTTTCAAATTCTATCACAGAGACACCCTTAAAGCCAGAATCAACTAAGGTTCCAAATTACATCGGATGATAATTTTCTCCATCTTTTGAGAAAGACCCCAACTAACAATATAAGCTATAGTCCACCGATTTAGGCTGAATTAGCTACCTATTTGTTGGGAGCACATTTTCACCGAAGACAAAATCAACAAGCTGTTGCTGTAACTTGCATAAGTCAAGCCTTAACAGCAGTTTTTTTGCGAGCCAAAACACAGACAGCAATATCATAAAACTTTTATTGGACGCGGGCAAGATTTTGTGTGATTCTCAATACATCGATTCAATCTTTAGAAAGAAACATTTAGAAAGAGATGAATCAACATTTGTTTGCTACTGAAATGGGTAAGTACTTTTTTATTTGGAGAAAATGTGGCTGACATGATCAGCAAACAGCCAACAACAAAAGCTATTAATAGATCCGGTGCTGAGTTGAAGACCGCTTCACAAGTTAAATCATTCCATCAAAATAAGCTTGATCAGCCCATGCTTTAAAACTCAAGACCTCTGCTTCCACTGACGAGGCAGATGAGAGCAGGGAGGAAATCAGCAGCGCAACAACGTTGCAGCTACGAAGCGCCTCCGCAGAAACCTGCACTACCACAGCTCAAGTTGCCGCTGGCACAGCCGCAGTGCTCGCGCGGTCGTGTGTCGACTCAGCAATAGTCGAGGTAGGTTATTCTGCTGGTCCGCTGTCATTGCTCTATGTCAGATGGACCCTGATAACTAATGACGCTGTGTTGGGTTGGAGACGGTTTGTCTTGGGTTCGTGAAGGATAAAAAATACCTTTTTTTTTAGAACCCCAAAACAGGAATTTGTTTTTTTCATGCAAAATCCAAGTGAAACTAATGATGTCAAAGTTGCAATTAGTGATTTGTTTTTTGGGTGCTATATCTGAATATACACCATGTAGTAATCAATAAATATCTAGCATATTTCTAGTACCCAAACCAAATGGTAGTAAACGTTTTGTGCTAAATTTGAAATTATTGAATACTTAAATTTGTTTTTTTCTACTAGTCATTTCAAGATGGAAGACAAAAGGACAACATTAAAATTGATTTCAAAAAATTAATTTAAATGTACACTTGTTTTAAAAGACGCTTATTTTTTATTACATTTTAATAATCAATTTAAGAAGTATAAAGATTTACGTATAAGTATTAATAAACTATATGAGTTTAATGATTTGCTCTTTAAGCTTAATATAGCTCCACTAGTTTCCACAAAGCTGATGAAACTAATAATGTCCTTACTAAGATCTTTAGGATATATATCATCAATTTATTCACATGATAATATCATATTAAACATAATAGTATTATGTTTCATATCTGAATGACAGAGTAGCTGTCAACAAATTGTAACTCATACAATAGTTGTATTAAAATCATTGGATTTCTTAGTTAATTATGAAAGGAATTCTTTGATATCAAATACAGTTTGTAAATATTTAGGTTTCATTTTTTGACACAAGGAATCAAGGAAATATTGAATATTATGCAGTTAACAGATTGTATAACGGCAATTCGCTAGATTAGCTGGTCTCCTTACCTCGTCCTGCCCTGCAACTCAACGTGGTTGAACGGTGTAAATATTTAGTCTGGCAGACAAAAACTGAAGATTATGATGGTTACATGAAAATAACTCTAAATATTTAAAAAGAGACTGGTTGGTGGCTGGAACATTAGTATTTCGGTTAATCCAACAAAAAATGGTTCTTGTTGTTTAAATATATTTTCTGATGTCAGCAAAAAAGGGTGGGGGGTGGCATGTGATAAGGACAAGGCTATTGGAAAATTGAGTGAGGATGAAAAACGGATACACATAAATTATCTCGATCTATTAGCCGCATATTTTGGTTAAAGACCTTTTTTTTACAAGCAATTTAAGTAACTGTCAGATATTAAACATCGCACAGACAGTAACGGTGTTTCGTACATAAAAAAAAAGGAAGAAAGCGTACACTACCCAGTGTACGCTTTCTGCATCTCATTAATCTTACGATAAGGCTATGGGAATGGTCCGAGGATATTTTTGTATACGCCTCTTACATCAGCTCCCAAGATAATGTCGTAGTAGATGCAAAATTGAGACGATCACATCCTGATATCGAATGGGAACTAACTGACATTGCCTTCAGCAGAATCATGAGACATTATGGAAAACCCGATATATGTAGATCTGTTCGCCACTAGATTACATTCACAATGTGACACTTATACATATTTCTTGGCAAAGAGACCAAGAAGCTTTGGCAATAAATTATTTTTACTTTTAGTTGAATAAATAAAAATTTTTATTCTTTTCTTCTTCCAGTTTCCATCATTTCAAAGACCTTATGGAAAAATATTCTCTTTAAGGCTGAGGGCGTGGTTGTTATTCCGTATGGACTAATACGCAAAAATGGTTTCCTATTTTTTCAAAATTTATGACAATGACATTCAGGACATGATCGTGCTTGGTAGTTTGGTACTAATACCAAGGTTTTTTATTGTCTGTTCCCAACAGCCATCTGCAGAGGAAAGTAGTGCTAGTAGCTGCGAAGTTATGGGCACGGCGTTAATTCTAAGAGGGATCCCTCGCAACGCGTTAGACATCATGTGTGCTTTTATATCGGAAAGTAGTTAAATATTACGGTTTTGTTTTAAAAAAAAATGGTTTGCATTTTGTAAAAAGCATAATATTAATATTTATGAGGCTTCAGTTCCATAAGTTCCATAATTTCCTTTCTAACTGAAACATTTTATTCCGGTAGTCAGTACGGTATTTTAAAAAATTAAAGATCTGCTTGATCTTTAATTATGAGTACGAATATAAGTTTTGGGAACAGGGTGACTAGACTGTTTAGGGGCTTTTACCGGCTCCGACCATCTTTGCCATGATATAATGATACCTGGAACCCATCAGTTGTTTTAAATTTTTTAGGAAGCTGGTATCCTAATTATAAAATAGGTACAGGAAATTTATCAAAAAAAAAAAAGTAATATTATTAGCACTGGTAAAGGCACACACAGTACATACCTTAAGTTGAATTAATGTAAAAGATATTGAGACATTTGATAATAATAGAATAACGATTAATATACTAGATCTTATCAAAACATCACGAATTGGATCAATGCAACATAACTTAATATTGCCTTTCTTTAAGGAAAAGTCAGAATTAAAAAAAAAAAGTTGAAGAAAAGTCAGCAAGTCAGTTGTTCTATTTAAATGAAGCAAAAGCTTTACGAAGCATTGTGAATTGTTTATTACTTATATAATTCCTTTTAAACTAGTGTATTCCCAATCAATTAGTCGATGGATATAGGAAATTTTGAATAAAGGTGACGTAAATTATACAAATATATTTACCGCTCACTCAACTATGCATGCATCTTCTTGTACAGCACATAAAAATGGTGTTAATATTGATATTATACGCAGGAATGCTGGTTGGTCGGATTCATCCTCTGCATATTGCTCGCTCTTACAAAATAACTTTTTTTGATTGAGGACAATAACAATGTTTTTTTCTATGACCATATTAAGTTGCTAAATATTAATATCATTATTCTATTTTTTGTTTGCATGTGTAATTAATATACTATTTTATTTTCAAGAGCGAGGATTAGAATCTGTTGTTTTTTATGTACTGCTAAACTGTTTATGGTTGCTGATCACATTAATATAACCAATTTTATTAACATAATCTTGGTTATTTTTATTTACAAATATCACATCTCTAAAGATCTACAAGTAATCTTATCTCGAAGACGGAGATAAGTATAATTGATGATTAAACGAACTTACCTAAGTGAAGTTCTATCATAATTATACGAATCCTCCATCTGAAGAGATAAGCTCCCTCCCTCCCTTTCAGGTTACCCAATGGTGAATTTGTAAATAAAATAAAAAGTGTACAAAACAAGCAACTCTGAACTAAATGAATATGTCATATCTAGGGTTACCATAGCTACAAATTAATATGTTTCTACTTATGTTTTTAGTTTCTCTTAACTATCGTGTCAGACCTCCTGGTGCGCGGATGCCTACTACAAGTAATCTTATCTCTTCAGACGGAGGATTCGTATAATTATGATAGAACTTCACTTAGGTAAGTTCGTTTAATCATCAATTACAGGGAACACTAGTTAACTTAATGCGACCGTTCAGCTCGACGTCTGCTCGAGAAGTCCCCGCTGTTCGTAAGTGACTGCAGAGCTGCCTTCTGTTGGGCTCCCCTCTCCGATATCCCATCGAGTGACGTTTACTTAGTACATAGTATCTCAATGTTTACAATTCGCACAGAGTTGCCATTTAAATTACAGTTTCCGGATTTACGTTTTATTCAAAGTTTAATGATTTATTTAATTTGATTATCTAATTTTATTTCCGTCTCCGACATATTTATTATAGTAACATCAGTCAAGCGTAATACCTAGCGCGTTTTATACTGTCCTTTAGTTTTGGGGTATTCATGGAATACGGAATATCTGAATGGTACCTATTTTAAGCATGCTAAGGACTAGCTCTTGCTTCGCTTTTTATGTGTGTAGACAGATAACATGCAGACGATCCTACTGATGGGAGTAGTCATGACCATCAATTGACGATAATAACACCAAAAGACATCGCCGACTCGTTGAAGAGCAAAAAGCACTCATGCTCTTTGCACGCAAACTGGCTCGTCGACGCTACAGCCAAGCACAAAGTAGGTACAGTTTACGGTTGTTACAATGAGGAGGGTAGAAACCTTTAAATGTATGAGATAGCATCAGGATTTAACTGGGTAAGTGTGGCTTTCCACCAGAGCTAAGCTAAGCTACGTTGCTAAGGATGGTTTAATATCCACCAATCACATTCATTGGCTTGTCTAGACTAGAACCCCCCTTATCCTGCCCCCGCAAGCCGGGCCTACTAATTTGATTGGTGGATCCTTTGCAAGGCAGCTTAGCTTAGTTCTAGTTAAAGCCACCCTCACTGGGTAGCTGGGTAACTTCCACCTTCCACTGAAGACATCATTCACTACAGCCTCGTTTGTTGGCTTAAGTATAGATGGAACGCCTTACATCTCGGTAGGTCTACATTCTAGATACAAATAATATGTGTTTTAATTTTAATCTGTAAGGGTAGATGTGTTTGTGAAGGAATACATAAAAAGAAATGAAAATACACTACGAAATCCTTTATTTACACGATATATTAAATGCCATTGACTTTGAAAATAGACAACCCAGTTACTCTAATACTAATAGTTAAATAGAAAGTTTATTTGATAATATTACGTCAACTTATATAGGATTTGATACATCTGGTAAAGTTCCGTCGATGACCATTTCTGAGACATGGTTTACAAATGTTAACTGAGTTCTGTCCTTGGATTTCTTCAACTGGGTTCGAATCATCAGCAGTAAATTTATTTGGAACACTGAAAACGTTAAAAGGCTTATTAGAAACTTTTAACTTGCAATAAATGATGAATTAAAAGTACCTACTTCCTAGCTTCCTACATGATGTATTTATTTACACTTTATTGACTGAACCCATAGACATATATACCTAGACGGGCCTTGCACGTTCGAATGTGCGTCAAGTTGGAACAATCCAATTTTGAATCGAATCGGTTTGTGCGTGAAGTTGGCGCGATGGAATTTTGTTACTATATTTGAAAACGAACAGATTACATAGTGATATCTCGCTTCCGCGTTTCGAAGTTTTAGTCGTGCTGTCTTTGTCACTCTTACATATGTCACGCGCCATTTTACTTTAGTTATTATTTTAGAAATAGTGAAAATAATTTACAATTCAATGTTTACATAATGAAATGTGATTCCTTTGGACTTTATTTGTGTTTCTTGAATTGTTAGAATATTTTTGAAGGCACAGGAAGCCATATTTTCTACATTTGCGGACGTAATTACTGAAATCAATTTTGCGTAAGGAAGATGTGTACCTCGCTGCTGTCTACAACAGACTGACTTGATCAATCACTCAATCACACAACCCAATGTTGACCACTCGCCGTGCGCCTTATGTATGTTACGGGCCCATCTAGACTTTACATCCATGACTGAACCTAAAAGTAGGTTGTTACAAAAGGCGGCCTTAATGCCTAAAAAAATTCTCTACCAATCAACCCTTGGTGTAGGTGGAGAACTTGTAACTTTTATTTTGCTTAAATTCCGAAGACCAGATAAAGTAAACCACTCAACTGTAAACAACACAGTGGCAAAATAATATACATACGTTCGTTTGCTTTTCCTGTTTTCTTATGCTTGAGGTTGGTGAATGCTTTCACTTAAATTATGAAGTACATCATAATATATGTGAAAAGGTCCATGGTGAAAGCATTTCACAGACCAATAAGATACATGCCTAAAAATAATATTAATCAGACCCTAGCTTCAATGCAATGAAATCACCTCATGCAGTACGCTTTTTGAAATAAAATAAAAATTAAACAGGTTCACTTCACAAACAAAGACGAAGAAATCGCTCGACATAATAATTATAACAAACTAGGCGTCGAACATAGAACGAGTCCTTTTTTTAAATTCGGTTAAAAACCGTACCGGTCTCGAAAAATATTGGAAGTAAATAGGCTTTGTAAATAGGTTACTTGTTTATTCAATATTTTTCAATTTCTTACCCACTATACATAGGACCAAAGAAAACTCGAAGATGTAGTGGCCCCAACCCTTGTAGTAATCGTCATAGCGCACCACTAGGAATACGACCATTACTGCTGTTGTTGTAGTAATACTGTAGTAGTAGAACACTCGAAGCAAACTCATTTTTTTCTGAAAAAATCAAAAGATGTTTTAGTTTGATATTAATTTGTATTATCTAGCGATTCAGGCATGGTAGATACTGCTAATACTGAGCGAAATCAAGAGGCTCGACGTACTATTGAATGTATTTACTAAAATAAGATATTCATTTAAATTATAATCTAATCATAGTAGAACTTATTAGAATCCTGAACGTAGAGAGGGATTCAAAGTACGTCGCCAGAGCCAATATATTTGCTCCCGAGTGATACACTCTACTTTTCATCCCCCCTATGAGAAAATAAAAGGCGTCTCAAATTCAGGAATTATACTTTTACAGTTTCTTGAAGAATTCATTTTTCAAAATAAAACCATGATTTTTTAACAATCCGAACTGAATTCAAAAAGGGCGCGGAAAGAAGAGGACGAAAATCTAATTTCTTATACCTACAATTTCTATTAAATAGACTAAGTATAACATTATAAGTCACGCACCAAAGATTTAAGGAGAACATAGAAAATACATTGTATAATGTTATACCAACCATATGAGCTCCAACAATGAGTATGATGCTGAACAGAATCTCCGAGGCATACAAGATAGCGGTGAACCAGACTTGACAGTAGAACGTTACTCCTTTGTATATGGTCAGGGTGTGTGGGCTTGGTAGATTTTGGACACTGACAGATGTTTCCACTGCAACTACCAATAATGATGACAGCTGGGGACAATCAAACAATCTGTTATAGAAGAATCTGCAGAAAGAGAAGAAGAGTCTGCAGCAACACATCTGTGACTGAGTGAGATCAAGATTAATTATTATTAACTAGACTAACCATCCCCATTTGAGTCTTATTCTGGGTCGGTCACAGTTGTCTTGGACAGTAGTGGATGACTGGTTGTGCAAGCTCGTTTGCTACTTTAATTCAATTTAAAAAAAAACAATGCATAAAATTGTTCTATAGAATATCAAGTGAGTAATTTTAGGAATACTGAGTCACTGATGGTTGTTAAGTGTACTTATTTAAGAAGTTCCAGAATGTCAAATTATTACCCGGAAAATATGGCATTCAGACAATCTCCATTAGCATCCCACTGCAAAATACAATTTTCCTCATCATCATAAAATTGTGAATATGATTACTGATGCTGATATTATGATGACTAATGTTTTTACACAGTTTTTACATGGAAGATATTTGAAGAAAAGTTATAAGCAGGGTATTAGACTTACTATCAAATTGCTGACTGGACTCTTACTAATAGCAAATCAAATAAATGACTAACTTTCACTGATAGTCCTTGTCCAAGTCCTAAATTAAAACCCTCCCATATTTAGATTAAGAAGATGTTGGAAGGTTCAAAGCGAGAACTCATAGATGCTTATTTAGGTCAGTGGATGGTGGTTGTTATTTGTGCTACCTAAACTCTTCACACTGGAAATAACGAAAACAAAACCAATTGCTTCTGTTAATATAATAGAAATACATTGGAATTCGTTTATTTCATAACAAAGTGTCTTCCATAAATAATGTGTTTACTTAATAAACCCAAACCCAAAAGAACGTTGCTGATAGAGAAGACTACCAGAAAAATGCAAATTTCATTCCCTTTACGTCACTTTTTATAGAAAAAAAAATAAAAACAACAAAAACTGCTAGAGAAATATATAAAAAAATGGCAAACATTCTAAAAGAAAGCCAATTGCAAAAGTTCTGATATTCTAGTGGTAGGTCGTTATTTTAAAAATATCTTAGTTTAATTCCGTTTTCACCAAGATAATATCACCAGATTTGATTGACATTGATAAGAAATAATATTGTGTAGAGAAAATAATAATTACATTGTAAGGCGATCAACGAAAGAATGATCTCTAGCCAACTTTAATGACCATGTTTCGTACCATTCTAAATCATTTATTCAGAATGCACCATCCGTAGAGAATCCTTATTTAATCTACATTTATTATCTACCAAGTTGGACTGTTTTCTTGCTCTGACTGCCCAGAGATGGCGCTGTTCGCCAACAAACGCGTAAAGGAGTCGAGAATTCTCTGCCGTCGCGCACGCAACGTTTTTCGATCACCAAGTATAAAAAATACGCTAGTTCTGAACTGTTTATAGTACCAAGTTCCATGCAAAACTAAAGTGCAGTGTCCGCACCAAACAAGAAGAATTCGGGAATCGCACCTAGGATATCCACTCGCCTGAAGCTTGACCTATCATCACCACCAACGGGATACGGCGGGAACAACAGCAGCCGGGGCATCAGGTCAGTAAAAGTTAACAGTCCACTATCAACACCCAACATAAAATTGGCCCTACGAGCCGAATTCTTTATTGATTGGTGCATTCTATAATCCAAATTTGTATTACATGCAAATTTACTTCGGCGACGTATAGTCTCAAACGCATACCCGCCATTACGCAAAATAAAAATTCTCTTTGTGTTACGCACAAAGAATCTTATTTCGCGTTCGTTTATCAACGTAGAAATTGTTAAAGTGATCAATTCACTATCATTCCCTTTGTACTACGTGCAAAGATCCTTAGTTTGCATATATCAGGCTAGCTTATTTTATAATTTCACGTATAAACGTCGAAATCTGTCCAGTGAAAGGTCATAGGTACATTCACTACTTCCCTTGTACTACGTGCAAGATTCTTTAAGTAGGTACATAATACACCTATATACCGTAATATTATTGTACACGTCACGTTAGGATAATTTCCACTAATTAATATTTTCGTATTATTTAGTATTTCCTAGTCTTAACGGGAGGTGATTCGGTGCAGAATTACGTTCGCATCAGTTATTTTGCAAATACATTATTGTAAAGTAACATTCACAATAGTATTACAAAGCATAAACACACAAAAATATAAATTCAATAATCGCATTCATTAAATATTTTTCATTATTTGCGTCTACGTAGGTAGATTACTTAGATTCAAACGAACGAACGAGTTGTTTCTTCGTTTCATTCGATCGCGCCATAGTAGTAAGTTTGAAGCGACGCGATCTCATAAAGGCTTCCTATTCACTAAATTCATTATAATTTGTTGTTTGAAATTTTTCATTTCTTTTCAAGATGAATAACGAGTTAATACAATTAGAATTTGAACGTCGTAAAATTTTTAAGGATTTGGAAGAAATGTTGGAATATTATAATAGTGACCTAGATCAATTTAGGGCTAGGATTTCTGAATTATCTACCTTAAAAAGGGAATTTTCTAAAGTTCAAACGAAAATAGAAAAACTTCGAATTAAATCTGAAATATTTGATGCTGACACAGAACTAGAGAATAGTGATCGTTTCAAAAGTTTATATTTTGATTTGAAAAATGCATCTTGTCAATTAAACGATTTACACCAAAAGACTAAGCACTCAAATGATAAACATAACACTTCACATTCAAATGTTTCACACAAGGTAAATTTGCCTGCTCTTTCTTTACCCGAATTTCGAGGTGATCCTACATCATGGAATCCATTTTTTGACTTATTCGACTCATTAATTAATAAAAATGATAATTTATCAGATATTCAAAAATTTAGATATTTATTACTTTCGTTACGGGGTGAACCTTACGACTTAATTAAGTCTATTCCTTTAACAGCCAATAATTACGTTATAGCATTAGAATATTTACAACATCGTTACGAAAATAAAAGAATAATCGCTACTAAGCATTTAGATAAAATATTAGATCTCGAACCAATGTCAACTAAAAGTCACTTATGCGAAAAGGGTATTCGTAATCTTTTAAACGTTTGTCACGAAAATCTTTCTGCCTTACGGGTAATGAAATTTCCAGTGGTAGAATGGGATTTCATTATATTAAACATTATATTGCGTAAACTTTCACCTTATATCCGAAAACGTTTTGAACAATCTTTACATTCTCCAGCGGAAATTCCGCAACTTAGTGAATTATTCGATTTCTTAGAGAAGGAATTAACCACGAGTGAAGTTATGTCAAGCTCAAATCCGTTAGTGGACCGCCTAACGGTCGGCGGCGCTAAAATACCTACAGTACGCTCCGGTCCGAGTCGTACGTCCCCGACGCGACCTACGCTATTCAGTAATAAACAATGAGATTCGTTTCCTACACTGTGCGCTTATACGATGCCTACCAATAACGTTGCTAACAAATGTAACAAACCGGTTTCGTGTGCATATTGTCATAACTCGCATTCGATATTAAAATGTGATAATTTTTCTAAACTTAGCGTAACTGAACGTAGCAATTTCGTTAAAAATAATAACATTTGTTATAATTGCCTTATTAAAGGACATAACGTTTCACAATGTAAATCGCGTTTTAATTGTAAACATTGCAATGCAAGACATCATTCATTTCTACATGATAATGAATTGACTTCACGTCCTCCTGCCGCTAGCGCGCTGAGTTGTGCGTCTGCGCCGCGCGCTGTGCTCGGGGATGGCTCCCGCGAGCCGGAATACTCCGTGCTGCTCGCGACTGCTGTCGTAGATGTGCGTCATCACGATTGTCCTTTATCTAAGCCTTCCACCGTTAGGGTACTCATCGATCCCGGCTCACAAACATCGCTCATCACTGAGGCGTGTGTACAGCGCTTAGGTTTATCGCGCCAACGCACCGACACTTCTATTTCCATTTCGGGCGTGGGCCAAGGCGACTCTTTGAGATCTCACGGTATGGTATGTTGTGATCTGACACCGCACAACAAGCTACAACCGGTAGTAACAATTAATGCTCATGTTATTTCAAAAATCACAAGTTACATTCCCAATATAAAATACGATTTCCGTGAAAGTGAATACTTCACTCACATTCGTAATTTACCTCTTGCAGACTCGGAATTATTTTCTGACCGAGCCGTCGAATTACTCCTCGGAGGAGACTATAGCGATATGATCCTGTTGCACGACAACGTCATAGGACCTCGCGGTACTCCGGTTGCTATAAATAGTATTTTCGGTTATCTGCTTTCCGGCAGAGTGCCATTCAGTTCCACATCGTCACTGAACGTATGTGTAGCCTCGTTTCATACTGAAACCGAGCTCCGGCGTTTTTGGGAACTCGAAGAAGTCCCTGAAACCCCAATTCTTACGGCTGACGAGCAGCTATGTGAATCTATCTTTAACGAGACGCATACGAGAGACTCATCAGGCCGCTATTCGGTAGCTTTACCATTCAAACCTAACCCTCCGCTGTTAGGTAGTTCGCGTGAAAACGCACTTGTCCTTTTCCACAAATTGGAAAACCGTTTATTGCGTAATCCAAGTCTACGACTTGCTTACCACAAGTGTCTTCAAGAGTATCTGGACCTTGGGCACATGGAACTGGCTTCCGATTCCACAAGCACTGATCATACTGGTCAGACTTGTAATTCTTATTATCTTCCGCATCACTGTGTGGTACGCAAAGATTCTGCTACTACAAAGGTGCGAGTTGTATTTAATGCGTCGTGCAAAACGACCAACGGACGTTCACTAAACGACAACCTGTTGACAGGACCTAAACTTCAACAAAATATTGTAACCGTACTTCTTAAATTTCGTATACATAAATTTGTATTTACCTCCGATATAAAAATGATGTATAGGTTTATTAAAATTCACGAAAAGGATCGCGAATATCAACGAATCCTTTGGCGTTCAAATCCGAACGATCCGATACAAGACTACAGACTTTGTACCGTTACTTTTGGGGTGAGTTCCGCTCCTTATCTCGCGTTACGTGTCATGCGACAGCTCGCCTTCGATGAAGGTGACAGATGGCCTCGTGCGAAACATGTACTCCTCAATGACGTTTTCGTCGATGATGTGGTTACGGGTGCAGCTACCCTAGACGATGCTTTCGCTTTGCAGCGAGACCTTATAGGGTTGTGCCAAGCCGGTGGATTCGAGCTTCGTAAGTGGACGAGCAACCATCCAGCTCTATTAGCTTCACTAGCTGAAGATAGTACGAGTAATCAGGAGGCTCTGATCATTTCGTCACTTGATGGAGACACGACGGTCAAAGTATTAGGGTTAAAATGGACACCCAAGTCTGATATGTTTTCTTACGACGTACAATGTCAATTCGATAAAAAATGTACTAAACGTACAATATTAAGTGAAATTTCAAAAATATTCGATCCATTAGGTTTCCTTTCTCCTGTTACAATAATAGGAAAAATTCTTATTCAATCCTTATGGGCTTCTCGTGTTGGTTGGGAAGAAACCCCACCTCGTGATATAATAAATCAGTGGTACAGATTCGTTATGGAACTACCACTACTTTCTGACTTATCGTTACCTCGTCACGTCATTCCATCACATCATTCTATTCAAATACACGGTTTCTCAGACGCATCTGAGAAAGCTTATTCCGCCGCTGTTTATATTCGTCTTATGGACAATACAGGTAGGGTATCGACTTTTCTTATCATAGCCAAGACAAAAGTCTCACCTCTTGCCCGTTTATCTATTTGTCGTCTCGAATTACTCGCAGCTTTAACTTTATCCAAACTTATTGAGCATGTAGTTAACACATACTCAGATTACGTCACTATAAATGATGTCTATGCGTGGACAGATTCGTCCGTAGTACTAGCGTGGCTTAAGTCCCACGAATCTAGCGAGTGGCGTACATTCGTTTCAAATCGTCTCACCATGATATTAAGTCGCGTTCCCGCCTCCCGGTGGCGTCACGTTCGCTCCGCGGATAACCCCGCTGACGCTGCTTCGCGCGGAGTCTTTCCTTCAGAGTTAAATCGTGAGCTCTGGCTCTCAGGTCCCGCTTGGCTAAAGCAGCCTGAACAGGAATGGCCGCAGCTGTTACCTACTTACGTTACAAAGGAGGAACGTCGTACTCATGTGTTCGTGACTGATCGAAAATGTGAAACTTCTATACTGTTTTTAGATAAATATTCAAAATTAGGTAAACTTGTTAGAGTAGTATCTTATATTTTCCGCTTCTACAATAAATGTCTAAAAGCAAAATCTTACAAAACTAATTACATTACAATCGAAGAGACAAAATTTGCTCTCAATAGATTAATTCTTCTTACTCAAAATGAAGTCTTTTACGAAGATATTCAAAAGATTAAAAATAATAAAATATGTTCAAATAATATTCAAAGATTAAAACCGTTCATAGACGACGCCGGTTTTCTCAGGGTCGGCGGCCGTATTCAACGTTCGAATCTAGATTACGAAGCTAAACATCAGTTAATTTTACCGAAAAATCATTTTCTTACGTACTTAATTATTGACCATTTCCACGTTTTACACTTACACGTTGGTCCGCAGACTTTACAGTTCATACTTTCGCAACGGTATTGGATACTTTCCGCTCGCGACGCCGTTCGTCAACGCACGCGACGATGTATTCGATGCTTCCGCGCCAAGCCGGCCGCTTTGCAGCCCCCGATGGCACCGTTGCCACCTGCACGCGTACGTCCCTTACGTCCTTTTCTTCATGTAGGCGTCGACTATGCAGGTTATTTTCTAACAAAAGTCAATCGAGTTCGTAATCCTAAAATATTTAAAACGTACGTTTGTGTATTCGTTTGTCTATCGACAAAAGCCATTCACCTGGAGCTCGTTCCAGATTTAACGACTCAGGCTTTCTTCTCCGCTCTTCGCCGCTTCACGGCAAGACGCGGACTCTGTTCCGATATATATTCGGATTGTGGACGCAACTTTGTAGGTTGTGATAGGTATTTAAAAGAATTATTTACTTTCTTAAAAAATAGCGACATTCAAAGTTCTTGTGCAAATTTAAATATACGTTGGCATTTCCAACCACCATATGCGTCTCATATGGGTGGGATATTCGAAGCCGGTGTGAAGAGTTTCAAACAACATTTACATCGCGTCGTAGGGTCTCAAGTGTTGACCTACGATGAATTCAATACTTTACTGTGCCAAATTGAAGCAGTGTTGAACTCACGACCGCTTAGTGTCATGAGCAGCGATCCTACGGATCCACTTCCAATCACTCCTTCCCATTTTCTAGTTGGCGAACCACTTACTTCCGTTCCTGATTATGATTTTTCCTCCATTAACTGTACCAATTTGGACAGATGGAGACTGGTACAACAAATGTATCAACATTACTGGAAGCGCTGGAGCCGTGAGTATCTTCAGCAACTCCAGCAACGCGTTAAATGGTTTCATAACAAGGTTACCTCTCTTCCCGAGGGTACCGTTGTTCTCGTTCAAAACGATTCGTTGCCGCCGATGCAGTGGCAACTAGCTCGCGTGCACCGAGTCCATCCGGGCCGCGACGGAATTATTCGTGTTGTAACCCTTCGCATGGGTAACACATACACACAACGTCCCGTTGTAAAAATATGTCCTCTTCCTATAGAAGACTAACAATTACACATTTCTTTATTCTATAGTATCTAGTTCGTATTCTAGTATAGCTTAGCTTAAGTTTCCTACATTTTCCTGTTCATATTAAAATACACCGTATTTTAAGGTCGGCGGTATGTTTCGTACCATTCTAAATCATTTATTCAGAATGCACCATCCGTAGAGAATCCTTATTTAATCTACATTTATTATCTACCAAGTTGGACTGTTTTCTTGCTCTGACTGCCCAGAGATGGCGCTGTTCGCCAACAAACGCGTAAAGGAGTCGAGAATTCTCTGCCGTCGCGCACGCAACGTTTTTCGATCACCAAGTATAAAAAATACGCTAGTTCTGAACTGTTTATAGTACCAAGTTCCATGCAAAACTAAAGTGCAGTGTCCGCACCAAACAAGAAGAATTCGGGAATCGCACCTAGGATATCCACTCGCCTGAAGCTTGACCTATCATCACCACCAACGGGATACGGCGGGAACAACAGCAGCCGGGGCATCAGGTCAGTAAAAGTTAACAGTCCACTATCAACACCCAACAGACCAAGATACAATCACAAATAAATCGCGGCCATACTTAAACTTATGTTATTTATGCGAAAGTAACTGTGTCGATCTGATACCTTTTCCCGGTAAATCCGATTAATGTTTTTCGTTTGGAGAAGTTTCCTCTTAAAGTCAGTCAGTAAATGGAGACAGATTGAGACCCTTTTAAAAGATTAGTATTGTATTGTTCCTAATTTAAAAATTATAATTAGAAAAATGAGATGGAAGTTTTTAAGGAAAATATGAAATTAATCATGTTTCAATGAATTTTCATTTCTATTTTTTTTTGGTCGACAAGTCATCGGTGATTTTAATAAACATTACACTTTCAAATAAATCAATAATTAAGTTCACACATACAAGTGAAAGCTTGGAAGCGGAAAATCCCAATCGCAACGGACTTACCAAGTTAAGATACCCAGAAATGATGATACCATATCTCAGCGGGACACAAAAACAGCATCGCGTACAAGTAGGTATTTCCAAACGCATATTATACGATACCGTTAAAGGAAGCAATCTTGTTTTTCACTGCACAACTTGTGTTTTGATTGTAATTATGCATAACATGAGTTCAAAGGCTATTTAAATAACAACACTGCAGATAAAAGCTGTGATAATATTCTGTGAAGGATGAGTTCTGTTAAGGTATGACTTCGCTCTGTAAAGATCTCCGAGCACTGACTGTGATGGACGCCCGCCCAATTATCTTATTCAACAGTTAACGTTCGCATATGACATTGTGGCCAGTTTAAACTAACACGTGATACTACTAAAGGATATCACATATCTTCAAGATATAAAATATTCTATTCGAAGGAAATTTAACAAGTAAATAACGCTACACATTCAAAGCCACACACTAGTGGTACACACGTAGTAGCCAAGCACCAATAATAGAAAAAAACGTGTCCACTGTCCCTGATTTTACTTGCACTTATCATAATTTTTACCCGTAACTGTCCCCTTGCTAGCCTCGGATTTCCTCTTACAATGTGAGAGTAGGTACCTGGTAGGTATAGGAAACAAGTGCGAATTGGCACACTTCATAACATATTTTTGACTTCATAATATACTTTTGAGAAAATTTATACAGCTCATAGGTGTGCAGATGTTTTAATTTAGCACTAATATTATTTTGTATTACATATGAATAATAATTAAAAATATTAAAAGGGATTAGGGTGTGTGTAGAGTAGCAGAATAAAAAATGTAGAGTTGAATTATTTAACTAGACGCAACGCCACGAATGGAAAAACCACAAAAATTGATCTTAAAATTTTCACGGTGGCACTTTCACGGTGGTTCGTGTAATAATAATAGGCCCTGCATTTTTTTACATTTCTTTAAGCTATTTTATTTCCCATGACTGCCTTTTAAAAAAACTTCCCATAGCATCAATATACGCAGATCGTCGTATTTGAAATAAAATGAGTATTTTGTGCCTATAAGCGCAGAAATCGTGAGTGAATGAACTTGAATGATGAGACTGTTTTCCTGTTCGGAAGAAAGTTAAAGTAATATTTTTTTTATTATACGACTAATCTGCATTAACTTCGCGTTGAGGAACGTGGGTTCTAGTATACGCTCCTTGGAGAGGAATTCGAATTGTGTTTATATGGAATTATTTTACTTACCAATTTAAGTAAGTATACTTATAATGTACCTACGTAAAACTATTTTGTTCAGTAAGTAATATACGGTACGGAACATTATTTTTAACTTAAATGCAAGAATCAGAAATGTCCATTGTGAAATCCGTTTTAATATATCATGCTGCGAAGTAGGTAGGAAATATAATTAACTCACCAGCTTTTTAACAACTTTTGCTTTGATATAAGTAGGTAGAAGATACCTATATAAAACTCATGCCGACTGGAACGATAAGGACTAATAAACAAACTTCATTCCTACACAAAAGTTTTTGTTATTGTCATTTTCGTAGAATTCACAAAAATCTGTTATCAATTTATGACACATGCGTAATTGCGTATATAACCATAAATATTATCATTATGCGAAACCTCAACTCAACCATTCAATGAAATATTATCAGTTTCAAGTGTCAAAGTACAAAACAAAATTATCTCTATTTGTGTGGCTAAACGGGAATACCCGCTTATATCAAAAACGAATGCTGTTTTTTTACAAATAAATAAAGCAATTTAGGAAATGACGAAGGATTTTACGAATTTGTTTATAGCAGATTAACAAACAACAAAAATATGTAAAGGCTTGCTTAAATCTTTTTAAGCTTTACGAATGATGAGTGGTGATCATTCACATTCTCGCGAAACATTCAAACCCAAAAGTGTAGGACGGAAAAGACTATGGGAAGGATAATATCTGTTGCCAAGGGCAAAAGATTATGGCAAGTTTTTGACAATTTTGTAGTATTCCAAGCTGCCAAGACTGTAACAATTCGTGTAATAAAGATCATGGCTCGAAAGCGTAGAAGAGATGGGCATTTGGGCTGGATACTTAATAAGGTTATTCAGTAAAAAGGCTGAAGTATAAATTAACGAAGCATGTACGTCAGTATTACGCATATTACTGTGCGTATTATCACTACCATTAGGTAAATAGGTGAATGTCCAGGGCAGGGTCAAGATCTCACTATCTAATGTTATATGATAATTGCAGTCTCATTATCACTATCATCTCAACCCATCATGTCCCATTCAAGGGTCTCTGCTCAGAATGGGTAGTATAAGGCCATAGTCCACCACCTTACATAGACCTTAGACCTTACATAGTTTTGATTTTGTGAGTCGTAAAGGGCAAAAGAAACCGGCCCTTAAGTTAGGGCAGAATCCTGGTTGACCCTAGTTGACCCAGACTCCATCCATAGCATAGCAGAAGCATAGGTAGGAACTTTAACTCTTTCCTCTTCTTGATTTCAAGTCCTGCAATATTGATGATGCCTTTGGTGTAACTGATGTCCATGGGTGCTAGTGACCACTTACTATCACTTGGCTTGTCTTTTTAACAATGGAAAAATTTATGGGTAATCAAGAAGAACAAACACAGTTGGATGACATAGCCCTGCCGTCACTAATACCTATGGTAAGCTCGGACTTAAGGATGAACAAAAGTCTTCACACTGAAAGGCTTTTAAGTAAAATAAACATAGGTAGTTACTTATCTATTTAGTAATCAATAGATGTGTAATTTATGATAGATAAGAGGGGCGTATTGTGTTGAGCTGCGCATGGCCTGCGGAAACCGAAGCTGATAAATATAAAAGCGGTTTATTCAACGGTTTCTTTCCTGGACATAGGTTCTAGGGATTACTAAAATCATAAATTTTAGTTCGGCGTACACTCGCCCAATAATAAAAAGAAAAAAACAACCGAAATATCTATAAATGATTTACAAAACTCAAAAAATACTCTTATCTAGTATGGAATTAGATAGTCGATAAATATCGCGATACCGGTATGATTTATTGTCTGTTTAACGTAAGGATCGCAGTCGGGAGCGAAAAGCAATAAATATACAAGGCAATCACAAATAAATCATAATATTTATTTTTTGATACCTAGGTGTAATAAATCTTAAGACTTAATTACTTGTTAAGACAAAACATTCCACCAAACCCTATAGTGCTGTGTCACTTCTTTGGTTGAATTGTGACCACTCGAATGGCGCAATGGTTAACACGCCGGATCGCAATTCCATGGATCCTGGGTTCGATTTTTCAGCGTGGTGGAATAATGAGTTTAAGCCTTTGTAAGTCTGGGTGTATGTCCTTGCCTTGTGTGTTGTCCATGGTACCCATGACACAGGGATTCCTAGTGTGGGGCTATTATTGTGTAGTGTTATATGGATGGCTCCTATACTTATGTATTTTTGTTCTTGATTGAAATATGGATCAAAATAGTTTCTTCGTCAGACTTGAACTTAAGAAAAGGTGCCCTTGATGTCCGCAACCCCGTTATCAGCGTATATAAATAACAGTATCATTGCACTTGTTGGTAACGAGACGTGGTGAGCGTGTCATTTACGCATAATAATGAATATTAACCATGTAACGCACACAAACGGTAAAAGGGATGATAGCCTAGTGGTTAAGAATTCGGCCTCTTGCTCTGGTGGTACGGGTTCAAATCCCAGGAGACTTCTTATTTTTCGGAGTTTAGTGCGTTTTAAGTATGTCACTGCCTTTAGGCATTATAATGGTGAAGGAAAACATCGTGAGGAAACTTGCATGCTGGAGAGTTCGCAAAACTCAAAGTTTGTATGAAGTCCGCCAATCCGCACTTGGCCAGCGAGGTGGACCTTCCTTAACCTTCTTATTTTGAGAAGAGACCCGTGTCCCGCAGTGGGACAGTTATGGGTCGCTATGATGAACGCACACATACAAACGATGGCGTACTGAGGCCACATACTAAAATCTTAGTGTGCGTAGGTATATTTTAACTATGATGAGCGACTAAGACGTTCTTCTTACTCCCGCCAAGGAGTACCTAGTTTTCTCTTACCACCTTTAATTTCTGCCTTCGCCATGGAAGATAACCACTTTGAGTGTCCATACGAAAAAAAGTTGACACGCAGTAGCGTGTTAAGCCAAGTTCTATCTGACTTACTGAGTAAGCAAGTGAGCAACCACTGGAAAATACAATATGGTATGAAATAAAAGTCATTTATGTTCTCAAACTTTAAATTATATTTAATAAATAGCAATATTAAAAACTATTTTTACAATATTTACATTAAATTAATATTATTACTAAATATTATTTTATAAAAGTTATTAAAATGCATATCTTTGGCTTGTAACATATTATTATTGTTTATAATTATAAAAATAGATATATCTTTTTATATGTTTACTGATGATACGGTAAGTAAAAAATCGTTGAACCGGTCTGTGTCTGTATGTAAAACCTGATTGGCCAGTATTGTGAATTCGCGATTGCCGAAAGTTCGGTGACCCAAATGGCTCACTTTGTTCCATTCCAAATTAAAAACAATCAATATTCTTAACAAAATATCCTTTTTCTTACAATCCTAGGTCTCTAAGTAGGGCGTCAACAATGCTATTTTATAACGACTATGATATAACATAGTTTGCGTAATATTATTTACCTACTCAGGTATATTTATTCTCAAGAATATAACTTTACATTAAATAAATAAATTTTACCACAAAAAAAATTAACATGTAAAAAATAACATTTCAATATTCTAAATAATAAAGTTATTTTACTGAGCCCAATATTCCTGTCATGTGAAAAATTGCTTTATACTACACCTAAACATATAATCTTGAAAATAATTTGAATAGTTTAATTACCAAACAGCGTTCAGTTAATAGTAACATATATCTTAATAAATTAATGTTGTAATATTTTGAACATCTAATTATTAAAACACTTGGGCCTCAACTTAAAATTCGAGAGAATTAAAAAGCTAAACTTATTATGGTTCTGACGTTTGGTAGAAAATATGTATACGCTTTTTTATTCTTTATTTCTATCTAATTTACCCTCAAAGAGAAGGAAAATCATATTCCTCTCTCACACAGCCAATTTAAACAGATCCCCGAAATTTCTTCATGCAGTCTCGTTGGGTACTACTGTAGTTGGATACACTACGTTTCCATCAGCCTTGATTTCTCCATTTATTATCGTATGCAGTTGGTTTTCATAAGTATGCTGTTCAGATATTTCTAATTTCCGTATTAAACTTCTCGTCAAAATTATCATGTACATGTGTAAACCTGAAAAACAACAAAATATTACTTGAGTCATTTTCTTTGTAGGTACAGTGAGTATAATTTAAAACACGCGTGGTTTGTGTAGGTTTTAATTATATTTTATCAGTAGATACTACGTATTAGCATTAGTAGGTACTTTTTGCTATTCGTTATGAACAGATTATATTATTATGCCTATTCTGAATAGAAAATTATTCTCTACGTAAGTAACGTTCAAAAAAAGTTAAGATTACCAAAAAAGCTACACTGGAGTGTCATAGATTTGACTTTAATTTTCTCGAAACCCTACTTAATTTGGTACTTACATAATCCAGCAAAGAACAGCGCAGAGATCTCAATAGCAATATAAATGAAGTGGGGTGCAGTACATATAGTTATGAGCTGCAGCACGACCGTCACTGCGGTAGTCACTATTGCGTAGTAGTAGTATACTTTTAAGTAAACCAACAGTTTCTGGAACAAGTAAGTCACATGTCAAAAAAAGTTTGCTAAACCGTAATGACGTAACAGGGTAAATAAAAGGGGGGAACACTAGTCATAGGCTCATAGGTGGTAGAGCTTCGATTTCACCTAGGGTTGCCCCTCCGCACATTATTCTACCTCGTATGATTTCTACTGTGTAATGTTTTTTAAATAGCAATTAAGCTTCGGTTAGAAAGGTGTGGTTCCGGTTACAATTTTATAGAGCACTAGCTTTCCCTCCACGACCTCGCCCGCGTAGGATTTTTGTTTCAGTTTCTCCCCCTTTTTACCTTTGAAGGGAACGAATTTCCAAAAGTTTTATCTTAGCGCTCCCCTCTATACACAAGAAATATGCATGCCAAATTTCAGCTTCTTGCATTCAGTAGTTTCGGCTATACGTTGTCGGTCAGTATCAGTCAGTAACTCTATGGAAGAGTTTTATTTTAAACTTATTGGTTTCAAACAATTTTATCTCCATGTAACATGTTTTAAATTTTACGTGGTACTTGCTAACATTAACAATTGTAACTAGAAAATGATATGTTACCGTTAATACAATTCAAGGACGACAAGGTCAAACCACTTGATTTGATTGTCAGGTTCAAAAATGAAGAATCCTCTCAAATGTTGACGCCAAACAACTCTTTCCGTGAACATGCACTAATAGGATAATCTCTGCTTGTTAGAAGTCTGAGTCAATTCTAATTCTGGTAGTAAGTGGAATCGTGAGGAAAAACTTTAACAATTAATCTTCATTCGAAACAGTTGTAATTTCATTTGTTATCAGTTACACAGGTATTAGACGGGAGAAGGTTATGTAAAAATGTAGGTAACTAATGATGCAGTGCCCGTGGCCTGTTCTAGTTTCTTTCGAGGTTCCTAACCTACCATTCTTTCGAAATATTATGGCTGACAATAAATAAGCAGCAAAGGTTTATAAGTTGCGACTAAAGCCAACAGAGATTTGAATTTCAGACATTTGATAGACTCTTACTGAACCTACTCTGATTAAAACTCAATCATATTTCATAAACCTTTCTTCCGTTTAACTAATTACCTACTATAACTAAAAAATCTGTCTTTAAAATCGATACAACTGATGACTCAGAAACTACCCTTCAGATGTCGCTCTATTGCATACGGCAGACTAACTTCCAAGTATATCATATCAATTAAAAAAAATTATCAAAATTGATCTACTCTGTAAAAAATTATGCGTGATCTAACATAAATATATATGCGTCAAATTGAGAACCTCCCCCTTTTCGCAGACGGTTTATATAATAAAAACTCACCTTATGGGCACCGTACACCCATACCAAGCTGAATATAATATCCACGCAGTACAGGACGAGGCACAGTTCGCCTGCGATATCAGCGACTACTCCGTGGAAGATGAGAGTGATGCCCAACGCAGTGTGGATAGAGAAACTGTATATGCCCACCATGAACGCCGCGAATATCTGAAATAAGAGAATATAAATTGAACCCTAATAATATGTAATTGTATACTGCCTTCTTGCAACCCAAAAAATGACAGTTTTCCGCCCCTTTGGTAAGGCACATTGCAGATAGACATCGAGAATTTAATATACGTACTGTAAGTGATTTTGCTTATAAGCTAAGTTTTTATGAAGTTGCAATTCTCGGCAACTCAGGTAATTTTCCAATTCTGGGGTTGCCCACTAACCCCTCTACCAATCCGCACTGTTGGTTGTCATGGAAGTTACCCATAATGAACCCCTTTGCATTGAAAATGTTAAGTGTCAGCGATGATATAAATCTTTTATTTGTCTAGTTTATAGAATGGTCAGAATATAGTTATTCTACTGCTTGGTGTCTCTATAAAAAATTTTATTTGACGTTCCTGAGTGTTACGGCGTTGTAACTGGATTACGTCAATTACTTCTAGTTGTAAGTATTACGTCTGGATTTTATTTAGACTACGGATTAGTAAATAATCGATTGCGTATTTTTATATGACGTCTATATATATAATGACGACCCTGTAGCCTAGTTGGTAGCGACCCTGCCTGCGACGCGAGGGGTCCCGGGTTCGATTCCCGGCCGGGGCAGATATTTATGTGGCAGATAAATATTTGTACTCGGGTCATGGGTGTAATTATAATGTGTTATAAGTGTAGTCCATGCCACCCGCGACACAGGTACCTGGTAACCTACTGCGGGGGTATGAGTGTGTTAGCGTTTATTTATTTATTTATTTATTTATATTGTGCATGGAACGTTAACACGTTCTTAAAGCATAATACAAAATTTTGAAACTTTTTTGCTCGGCAACTATACGATTCTTAAAAAACTATTATATTATTATTATAAAAAAATGTATAGAATTTAATTATTTTTTAAATAGGTAATCACCTTACTTTATATAGTACACCAATGAAATGATATTGCAAATCTGTGCAATTGTTTAAAATAAAAAAAAGATCATTACAAACAAAATAAACATACCACGTTTAAATATCCAAAAATCAGAACTCCTAACCGCAACGGCAAGCAAAAGAGACATCTTCCAAGAACGGGTATCTCACACAACATTTTTAAATTAATTATTAACTTACAAAATAAAATATTTATAATTCGCGTGTTGACCGCTTCACGAAACTTCGCGGCACCGACTGAGGTTCCATTCCATTTATCCAATGAACACAGTACACAAATAATAGGTATGTCGGCCGAAATCATGCGGGAATTCTACATAACAAAATGGTATATACGCGTCGAACTTCACACCTCTGTACGAAGTAGTTGACCCATATGCTCCCCTACTGTGATTTGAATGCGTTAATTTTAATATTATAATCCTATCGCGCCCACAGTATAATAGAGTTGCAGGCCGGTATATTTTGTAAACGTAAACATTCTATATTATCTACTGCACTTGCAGTTTGGCGAATCTTCCTGTTTTCCTCTTGCAATATAAATATAAGGTCTTCGTAGGTAACACAACTGCACACTTTTCATTAGGTAGAGGTAGAGTATGCTTTTAGCGTAGAAAGTTTTCGTAAAGAATTAGATTGTCCAATGCTCTGAAGTCCTCTGAAGAAGGGCATTGCCCTACAATCACACGCATTTTCAAATTATTTTATAACTGCTTTCATAAAAAGGAGGAGGTTCTTCATTCATTTGTTTCTCTTTGCGTTGGCTTATAACTGCACTGGGTGAACCGATTTTGGTAATTATTTATTTTTGTATTCGAAAAATACTGCTTCACGTCTGGCCCCCTAAATATAATAGAGCGACGTCTGACAGGTAGTTTTTGGGTATTCTCTACTTATCTATTTTGATTTCGTTATACTTAAGTAACCCTAATAGAAACTCAAAATACTTTAATAATATGCTCTACAGTCACTCCGATGATAGACATCGGGTCTTACTGGACAATTTGGATACAATGGGGTACTTAATTGCTTAATATCAATCAATTGAGATACTTCAAAAGTCGGTAGAGCAGACCCTATGGTTAAATAAAGTTTTGATTTTTTTTCTGACATGATCCTACATCCTACTACTGTTTATTTTTGTAACAACTGTTATTTTCTCTTATAACAGCCCGTTTTGGCCGTTTTGAGACTGGGTTGAATGACCAAAAATGATCCAAATTCCAAGCAGACCAGGGTTATTATAAGAGGCGACAAAATTCGGCCTGTGGTAATTCTGAAGCCGAGCTGGCTATATTCAACAAATTAATCCCCTGAAACGATCGAATCTACGTTTACGTTCGACATTGAATTCGTTTTAATAGCAACCCACGCAAATAGCAGTTTTCCGCCCCAGTGATAAAGGTGCATTGTAGATTGACGGCGAGAATTTAAAATGCCTTTAGTACATTTTAACAGAGTTCAAAAAAGGAGGATGTTCACTTTTTTAGAGGCGACCATCTCAGTCCTCAGGGGTAGCAACTCATCTGTGACCGAATTGGAACAAGACTCACACTAATCATTACTAACTGGACAATACTAATATTAACTAACAGGACTAACTATCACTAACAGTCCCTGTCCTCACACTTATTAACAAACTAACCAACTAACATTCTAACACCATCTACTAATTGGACTAACCACCCTAGTCCCTAAATTGGGTCTTGTTCTAAGTCGGTCACAATTGCCATGGGCGGCAGCGGAAGGGTGGTGCTGCATGCTCGTTTGCTACCTTAATTCAATTAAAAAAAAATGTTCTCAAATCGACCGTATACAAGGTGGATACCACCATACAACGTTATTTTGTCTGAGCATACAACAATAAATGAAACTACGAGCCCTCCTTCATGCAAGGAACATTTAGTAAAAAACGCCTAACATCTTATTTACAAAAATGTTTTTTTCAAACAAACTAAATAGCACAAAATACAGGAAAAAATAGAACAGCCTATCTAAATGTCAGTCACTCACTTTTGACAAGAGCGGCAACAATCTTCTGCGATTACAATAATTACAGCGTGTTGAAATTTTGAATATTGAAATAGTAGATTGTATGACAAGGGTGCAAAGTAATATTTTTTCGGCGAGGGCGTTTTTTGAATCCAGAGCGAAGTGAGGGATTCTAGAGTAGAATCCCGAGCGTAGCGAGGGATTCTTTAGTAGAATCCCGAACGTAGCGAGGGATTCAAAGTACGTCGCCCGAGCCAAAAATATACTTGCACCCGAGTGATACACTCTACTTTTCATCACCCACTATGAGAATAATAGAAAATAATACGTAAAAATGCACGAAAACTTAATTTTAATTTGAAAACGAAATCTTAATTTGATTTCTTTTTTTATTATTCAGCTGGCGGGGCCCTCGCGTCGTAGGTACCAGACATTCTTTATTCAAACAATATTTGCGTTCGATTTCTTTAGCGCAAAATACTAAAATGTTCTAAATTCAAAATAGGACGGAAAAGATCTAGTCGGGCAGGAAAGTTGTATGAAAATTCATTCCCGCCTGCTGAATAGAAAACAGCAACTTTGGAACCTCGTAAGTCCGAACCAAGTCGTCTTTTTTCTTGTTATTCTGTTTTCTTGTTATTATATCGAGCTTATTTTTGTCAAAACTGGTGAAAAATAAAGAGTATTTGTATTTATTTAAAGCGCTACAATTTCATGGAGGTCTGGAGTCGATCTGATGAAGCCGAAAGACAGCGGAGGAACTCCTCAACGATTTATTGCAGTTATATAGTGTTTGGCCTTGAATAATTTGTAGTGACGAGAACTTTACATCTACATGTTGAATAGAGCGCCACCTGGCGAGTAGCTTTTGAGTTATCTCTGCTTATCGAGGTTGAGGTCGGTTATTTTTTTTGTAAAAAGCGATAATTTTGTTTACAGCAGGGAGTGGCAATTTCATTTTTCACCTGCTACTTGAGCCAGTCTAAAAGTTTAAACGACTCGTCGTGTTTCGGGTTGGGCTTTAAGAGCTATTGTTGGGTCACTGAGCATATGTACCTAATTGCCACTCTCTCGACAAACAATTAAGTTTGTAAGCAAAATTTACTTATATGGCATTTTAAAATTCTCGTCGTCAATCTAAAATAAACTTTATCTACTCATAGAGAAAGAAACAAAGAGGGCAGAAAACTGGCATTTGTGTGGGACTGTAGACCATTAAAACGAATTTCATATCGTTTAAATTTCTATCTTTTCCTGCTTCTTGACCGACAATGCATTTATTAATGGTTACAATGGATTAAGGTGTTAAATGAATTAAGGTCAAAACATACGAAATATTATGCACCTATAAACGAAATCACCTATATACCTATATCACCTACTGTTTATCACGACGTGCAAAAATATAACATTCGCCAATCGTAAAAATTAAATAATAAAAAACACAAATGACACAGAGGTTATCGCTAACTGCTAGATATCGTACTTACTACGTGGAACTGAGTAGTAAACAGAAATAACCGAAAGCACCGAGTGTTTGTAGCGTTACTTGATAAAACCCGACCTCTGATACTCGTTGTAAACAAATAACATTTCCCGTCAGTGTTTTTATATTTGCTATATAGTTAGCAGTTTACACAGATTTGCTTATCTCTATTATTATTGTCGTGAATATTATTACTGTTGTTATTCGTCATAATCATTGCAGGCCGTAACAGTCCAACTTCCTCTCCACTTCTACTTCCACCACTGTGAAGAGTAGGTACAGTTTTTGACGATGAAATGATCAAGTGCGGATTGTTGGACTTCACTCACACCTTTGACAAAAATATGAAAACTCAGGTGCGCTGATTTCGTCACGATGTTTTCCTTCCGAAGCAAATGATTAAATTCTAATCTGCACGTTCTCTTTAAATTAGAGATGCGTGCAGGATTTTAACCCGAACCCACCTATTCGAGTGTAGCAGTCATCTCTATGTTTTGATGGAATTAAGATAGCAAGAGAACATAGTATCAACCTTATGCTTCCGCTTATGAAAATTGTAATCGATATAATTATTATAACAAGACTCAATTCGGGACTAGGATGGTTACTCCAGTTAGCAGACGAGGTAAGAACGTTAGTTGGTCTGTTCGTTATTAATAAAAAGTACGTACCATAAATTTTGCGGCAATTAAGAAATTAATCTGGGACTTAAAGTAACATACTTATTTTTAACTGTTATTATACTGTTTGTAAAGATGTCCCGTGTCATTTCTGTCGTCGGTTCTCCTCAATGATAAAGTCTGGTTTAAAAGATATTCATTACCGGATAGCAAGGTAATTGAACTATCTGAATTATCACGATACATTTTACAAAACCAGATATTTTTAAAATAATGTAATACTAACGAAATTCGCAAGTTTTTGCGCTGTTTGTAATACGAGATCTCTAACGCCTCCAACACATAATGCTGAGGGGCGTATATTTGCAATCTGTGCGTCAATTAGTATTCTTTATCATTTCTCTACGTGTTTAGTGTCTCGTGACGGCAATATATTATGACATTGTAATAACGATATGAAAATACCAGATCAATCACCAGTAGGTATGTGCCAGATCCAAAATTTAGAGCTGATGAGGGTGACGTGTGTGAGGAGGAGTGACCAGAGATAAGCAAAATGTAATCACGATTAAGATTACAAATACATCCGGAGGCCCTGAAATGCCCCCGTGGACACTTTTCGAGACAAAGTGATTAGAGCGTTCTTAGATCAGGAACGGTCACATTGACTTCAGGGGAATACTTGTTTCCCGTGCCCTGTATCATCGAATAATAGTAAAAAAGCGTTCTTGGTGGGGCATTTACAAGCCTCGAATGATGTGCGGAAATGTAACCGTTAGATTTTGCAATCCTTGCACCAGATGGAATGGTAGTCTGTATTCATGATTACATTTTGAAACTAAACTCTAAAATTACATAAGTACAATGGTTTAATCTGTTGTCGATATGACAGCACTAATTAAAAAAGTAGAGTTTACAAACTACTCTACATTTCTTTACAATTACAATTTGCGTTTTCGTAATCTATGTTTATATTTCTGTCATCATGACGATGTCAGTTTAGTTTTGACGATTGTTATTATTCTCGAAATAGCTATTATATTTTTATCAAGAAAGGGTGCAAATTATGTTATAAAGTACTAACATAACCGGATTATGTACTTGTAAAGCTACAAATCATATTATGTTAAATGTGTATAAATATAGAAATAATTTTACCAACTATAGAAACCTTTCTGTTACTTTATCCTCTACGATGCGGTTCAATAGTTATTCTTCTGTGGACTATAGTAAGTTGAAGGATATTTTTTATGGAATAAACGAGCACGTTGCACCACCGCTGCCGATCTTGACAACTGTGACAGACCTACATAGAACAAGACTTAAGAGTCTCCTAGAGTCTCGTACAAATTCAGTCACAGATGCATTGCTACCCCTAAGGACTGAGATAAAAAATTAGAGAAAAATGTTAAACCGGCTCCACATCTTTTTATCCGGAACACGATTGCTATTAAATAATTATTATGGCGGTCGAAATGGTACTAAGTTCGCGATGGGCGGTGGTAGGTACTGCCCCGGATGAACTCTAGGCGCTTACCACCTACATAAGTATTTACGTTAACGGATTTAACTAGTCAAATCGTTGCCTGTATCACCATAGAAAATTTTGGTTGAAACTCGTTTATGCGAGTGATGATTTTCATTATTCTTTGTGTATTCGAAACTTGTGCTTCTCGTCTATTCCAATATAAATTTGAGCAACATTTGACGAGTAGTTTTTGAAATCGGATCGCCGTTCCAAGGGTAGGTACTGGGTTCGATTCCCAGCGAGGTGAAAATTTGGATGATGATTTTGGTGTAAGTGTGTGTATTTATGTGTTGTATATGGCACCAACGATACAGGAAATCCTAGTACGAGTGTGTAGCGTTATAATAATTATTTCAGGTCCGCAGTCTATTCTGCGTATTGTTTTTCACGACGGCAATACTCGAGCTGCTAGTCCACGAGAGTCATCCATTCGGCTATTGGTTGGTGAGGACTGACTACAATGTGCCGGAAAATTTAACCCTAATGCTCTTCTATACTTTCGTAACACTTCTCATTTGTGACGCAACACTGCTAGTGTTCACTAGCTTTTTGGGATATGGCATTTATTTTGTGAGTACCTACAGATTTATTATGACTTGTGTTCTAAATGTAGATCCAACTGTGGTACAATCATCTTATTTTGGATTACCATTATTTCTCCACTATTTCATAACTCCTGTAAGGGCTATTTGACCATTACTGTATTTATTATCATTGTTCTAATTATTTTTCCTAAATTTTTGTTTGCAGTCTTAGTGAAGTAGGTACCTATAGATGATTTTTTATAATTAAGGCAGAGGCTGTATACCTAATCGTTGTTTATTAATAAAACAATAAGTAATTTAATTACTGCTTTGTTTTCAGGAAAAATCTAATTTGATAAAATATTACCTGATAATTCGGTTCGTCACGTGGGTGGTCGAGGTTTTGCTCATCTCCATACTCTGTTTAGTGCACAAATTTCTTATTGGGTACTATTTGTCCATTTTGTTATTTATTGGTAAGTACGAGTAGAGACTATGTGTAATCATTTAAGTAATTAACCTACTAAAATATATTAATTATTAATACAAAATAAACGATCTTGCTTACCAGATTATCTCTCGAAGGAGTCGAAGGGTATTATTGGGTTTGATTCCCAGTGAGGCGAATTTATGTTCTCGATCAAGGCGTGCTCTTGTCTTGTGTTGACCATGGCTCTTATATGTATATCAAGGGGTTTACTCAAAATAAAAATATAAGAGAAATATAAAAAAAAACATTAAAATTAGAACTAAGTTGTCTCTTCTTTTTCTAGTTCTTGAATTGTACTCGTTTATCGTCGTGTACAGCTATTTAGTAGCTTTGTACGAGATAGAGGCAGATAGGGAGTGCAAAGATGGGGTCCCTTGCGAAACTCAGGAATTACAAGTCTCGTGAATGCTGAGAAAAGTCATACCCAGCTGATGTTGAGACAATATGGAAACCCCGACATGTGATGCCTTGAATGCAACAGTGAGTTTTTTTCTAAATGAATTATTGCCTACCTATGGGAAAAGCAATGGATTGAAATAAAACAAGTGAAGAGGACTTGAGAGGTTTCAAACATTTTTATCGGAATCATACTACCAAAAGTAGAAGAAGTCGATCAAAGAGTAATCCCTTGTGCCACCCGTGGACCCCGTAATGGGTCAACTCACCGGGACCACGGGTAAACACCCCATTAAAATTAATAATTAAAATCTATTCCAAGTATATGATATAGTTACATACTGCGAATAAATCGTGCTTTAACGTCCATACTATATACAATACATAATATATTTTAAACATATAGTTGTTGCGAACATCCTACCCTATTCTTCTATCTTCTGTCCTATATTACACACTTCCGTACGTTTAATCATTCTATATTGAAAAATGTTGGTGCATCAATATTTAAAAAAAGAATTCATTGGTCCGGTGTTATCATACGTCTGGGTATCTGATAAGCTGATAAATCCCTACGGATGATAACAGTATACACAGACTTTCCTAACAAAATTATTCAATGTTGTCAACATTTGTGCCAAAACTTGTAGAGTTTTTGGGTTTGAGAAGTTTGTGGGTTATTTACTTAAGTGCTTATTAAGTTGTGGAGTTCACGTTTTACTGTATTTTAATTGGATCAACATGCGTTTCGAGTTGCCTAGGGTGTCTAGATGTTGTTGTTGCTTTTCTTTAAGAACTGGCTCTCTCATAATTGGATATGTGTCAATGGTAAGTAATTTAAATAAATTTCTAAACTATACTTCCCATGGGTATGCCCAGTTCCTGATCTAGGGGGGAACAAAAAGCTCTTGATCCAGGTAGGAAAAAGCATTCGATCAAAAGAGGAATAAAGCTCTTGATCCCGAGAGGGCAAATTGGATTTCGAGGCAGATTTTGAAGGGGTTCAATAACCGTAGGTACTTCCGAGGTCCAGGTCAGCTGCACCCTCCCCTTCCTGCCCTAACTAATTACGCCCACGATACCACCCTTTTAACTACAGTAATACATAACTCTTAAACCTAAAGCTCTGCACGTTCTCGGTCGACACCTCATTGGTTTTTTCTTTGATGGTAGGTAGAGATGTTCAATGGTGACCCAGAACAAACAGTTGGCTCGTGTGCTCGTAGGGTGGTTCATACTCTACAACTAAACAGCGTTGCAGTGAACAAATATTTATTAAGTATACATAGCGCTCTTCCATCCCAAACTTGAGCAGTGCGGTGGATTATGCTCTACATTTCCTCAGTTATGACGAGTTACGTTCTCTACTGCCCAGTGAATTATTAGGTTACAGCATCACAAGCAATAAGCAATAAAAACTAAACTTGTACCTTTACTTGTTTTCAGTTGGGAGCAGTGCTCTCTTTATCAGCCATTGCGCTCTCTCTATACAAAGTGGTCACATTTGTCCAGAGCAATGGAACTTCTCCAATTAACAACCACTCCCCGGAAGAGACCGCTCACGCCATTGTGGGATTGTACATATCCCATGCCTACTCCATGCTAATATATGTGTATTATTTCGTCATCAGCTTACTCCTGGTGATTGGAGTTCATACGGTAAATATTTTCTTCCATCAATAAAGGCCTAATATAAAGGACTTCAGTATTGACGAAGTGAGCAAACTAAAAAGTTTGCGTTTACTTTTATGGAACCTACACTCGCACACTTTACGCGTACTAAAAAGTATGAGTTAACTCGATTAACTAGATAGTAGCGTTTCGCTGTTTTATGTTTGAAACTTACACTCGGGCTACTGGGTTATTAAAAGTTTCTTGAAAGAAATACTAGTTCATACCTTCTATGCTGTTCTTACATAATTTTGTTTCTAGGAACTTCTGTTCTCTAAAACAAACAATGTTCACTCTGAATGTACTATAAAAGCAAATTTTCTTTTTTCAGCATAAAGCCAGACTTATGAAGTTCTATTATTGGACTGGGCTCTTTTTGATGGCGCTCGCTTTAGTTTTAGCTGTTATGGTTACCATATTTCTACACTTTTTGGCTACTATTATATTACTGAAGTGGTGCTGTAAGTATCCTATACTTATTATAGTTTGTTAAAATTGGAAGCGTGTGTTGCAATATTGCATGCATTTATTCATAGGAATAGTTAGTTTATAAGCAATTTCCTCTGATTACATCAATTAAATATTTAATATTCCGTGTCCAAACACAGTATCCCTGGTCTGACCTGGATTTTCCAACAACATCTGGAACCAGCAGGATGTACAGTTCCTCGCCAACGTACATTTATATTGAGGAGCTCACGTGAGAGGTCTTGCTACTTAATTTTTTAAACTTTGAGTATCATGAATTCAGTGACAAATTAAAATCTTTTTATGTATCTATCTACGTAAATAAAAGTACGCAGTTGCTTAAAATCTGTAAAGTGGGGAACACAATTATTGAAAATCGAAAATGAACTCCTTTTTAGGGTTCTGTACCCAAAGGGTAAAACGGGACCCTATTACTGAGACTTCGCTGTCCGTCCGTCCGTCCGTCCGTCTGTCACCAGGCTGTATCTCATGAACCGTAATAGTTACACAGTTGAAATTTTCACAGATGATGTATTTCTATTGCCGCTACAACAACAAATACTAAAAAACAGAATAAAATAAATATTTAAGTGGGCGCTCCTACTTCAGCGATAGTTTAGTTACCTTTCGGTCCAAGAGACAGCGTTGTGCGTAATATGTGGCTACAATAAAACAATTAAATATTTAAGTGAGGCTTTCATACAACAGACCAGATTTTTTTGGCGTTTTTATACATAATGTTACAGAACCCTTCGTGCGCGAGTCCGACTCGCACTTGGCCGGTTTTTTTAAGACTAAAAACATTTTACTACCTTGATAAACTGCATAATAAGTAGGTACATTAGGTATACGTTTATACTTTTATGAAACGTGTAAAGTAGGTACATAATAGTATTTTTTTTCAGTCATATTATTCTACTGCTTAGCTGTTGTACGGAGTACGTATTTGGAAATGGAGGAACAAAATAAACCACCGCGGCACCGGTACATGAAATGAAACCGCTTAATAACGCGCAAGAAGCTCCGCTGGTTGTTTAAATTTTATCTTTACTTACGCTTATTTATTTAGTACGAAATTAGTTCCTTAAGTAGAGAACCTTTTATTATACAATTAGTAATTAGCATAAGAATGAAATTAAAATTACCTATGCTAATACGAAGCGAAGATGTTTTATTTTATCCTTGTGAGTTTTGCGCTTTTAAGCTTTTAATAAAACACGACAAAGAGTAGGTACTTACTACCTTAATAGGTATTTCTCTTTCGAATCATGGTGGTCTACGACAACTTGATCGACTGATAATGGTTATTAGGAGAACTAATGATACAGAACTATGTATGTACCTAATGGGGCAGAGGAAAAATTCGAAAGGTCAGCTTTCAAATTTGCTCCATAATAAAACATAGTATCATCTTGTCTCATTTTTGTCGTGCGTGTCATGGGCGGAAGTTAGTACCTTACCTTACCTTGTCTTCTGTGAGTGCGACCGATGGCGTACCTACCTACATGGTCTATAGTCGTCTCCGTCTAGGTCTGTAGGTTTAGTACCAAAGTGCGACAAAGCATGTGGTCACAGATTACTGTATATTATTAGGTCGGAGACATGTGGTCCTCGCCCGCCAAACCGCAAGGCGCGGCGGCGCAGCACCAAATCTTAGGCTACCTGCCCACCGGAGCGGAGCGAGGCTGCGGAGCGGAAAAACGGAGAAATATTAACCAATAGCTAGCACGCAATCGCTGTCCAATTGTCCACTGGCACTGAGCGGAGATTTTATGCAATCTTATTGGTTAATTTTGTCCGTTTCTCCGCTCCGCTCCGGTGGACAGGCAGCCTTATTCGGTTATGGACCCAAAAAACAAATGGTTTATTTATTATTAACAACAATATACCGATACGTTACCAGTACCTATTATGTCAGACGTAATAAGTACTTAAATATTAATTTGTACACATGAACCAATAAAGGAGTTTGTACATGTACCTATGTCATAAGGCTGACATAGGTCTGCACAAAAAATATAAAGGTGTAAATTTTATTATGATATCCGTATCTGAGGGTCTACTACGCGATCCGAAACGAACGAAATACGATCGAAATCCGAAACGTCATTCTTTTCCTACTATGAAAATCGGTGAGACATTTCGTAATCGAACTTCGTACGTTGTTCGTAGTTCGAATTTCGTAGTAGACCCTCAGAGTGTCTGTTAATATTTATAGTGCAATGAAGGTGAAAGCTTGTTGAAGCACTCCCGCCATTTTCTTAAGCTACTAGAAGCTCACTTAGTATGAGGGCTATAGACAACATTAAATTTGTAGACCACGAATGTTTTGTGTGGGGATTGTCAATATGTCTATGTAGTTGTAATGGGGGCTTTACATTATACAATTTGCAGAGCGCTAACTCAGTGCACTAACTAGTGCTTTCATACATTTTATATACGCTGCACTAGTTACTGTTACTGCCTTTACACTATGCGATTTTAGCACGCTAGCTCAATTAGCGCTCTGCAAATTGTATAATGTAAAGCCCCCATAACTGGCACGCTTTTTTCTTCCAATAAACTAGGTCTGCTTATTTTTTATAAGTCTGTGATGCTCACAGAGGTGCAAGTAGGTACATAGGCCGCGTTCCAGGAGTTGCTCAAAACGCTCAAAACATCTCAAAAAGCGTTCCACAAGTATTAGGTATGGTTAGGCATTGGGTGTTCCTTTGTACGGTTGTGGTTGTGACGTAATGGATGGCATCATCATTTTCGATTACAACGACACATCTGAATCGGTGAGACGTTGTGGGCGCTGTGACAGTGTTGGTGCGTTTTTCAAACATGTCAGTTGGCGATGGAAAATATATTTCACTATGATGCTGAAGATGAATAAATTTCTGAAGCGTTATAGTTGAAAAAATTATTGTGTTTAATTTTGTATGTTTATTGTTTGAAATTGCAAAAAACCCAGCCTATTTCCCAATACGTGTTACGGGACAATGAGTGTCAGTGATTAAAAATAGAACTAAATAAAAAGAATTAAAAGTAAATATAAGTTCCCACCTCATTTTTTCAAGACCGCCATTTAAGTATTATCCTTATCGACGCTAAAATCCGTTCCGCTAGGGTACAAAATTATATAAAAAATTATATATCCACTATTTATGTAATTTGAAATCTTGACACCATGGTCGTAATCATTTTGAGTAGTTAGCGGAACCACAGCGGAACGTAGCCAAAGAAATTTATACATCTATGGTTAATCACTATGGAAATATCATGTATCAGCTGTATTTTTTAGCTATCTATAACCTTTGTTTATTCTGTGGAATGCTTTGTGCGTTTTGTCATTTTGACGTTGATATTGACAGCTTTGAACATAAAATTAGGTTGAACAAAAGTTTACAGAAATATTTTATTTTTTCAATTTTCACAGCGAGATGGAATTCATGAATTGTTAAAAGTTCTCTTGATTATTGTATCTTAAATCGGTCTTTAAATGCTATGAATAACTTGAAAGCATACTAAGTAAACGAAAATGTCGGCCAAATACAATCCAAGTTCCACCGGAACTGCTCAAAGCCAGGTTTGTAAGGTTGCTTGTAAATATACTGTTGAAATTTAAAGACTTTGTTTTATTCTTTAATTCCTTTCCAGCTGATACAATGGATAAACGACGCTGGAATGGCAGAAGGCAACAGAAGGGCAGATTTGTTGCGAAAAATATTAGAGGTTCTGTTACACCAAGCGTCACCAATGATACCAGTTTATATGGAGAACGTATTGAGTTATGTCAATGATAAATCTACTGAAGTGAAAAAACAGGTGATAGGTTTCATAGAAGAGATCAGGTAATGCGCGGGAAATTCAATTATGACATTTAAATTTAAAGGTTAGGAGTCATTGCTCTTTGAATGCAAGTTCTATTAGAATACACCTAGGGCTTAATTTACTATTTATTAATCCCCAACGACAGCATAAGCTGTCATGATTTCATAGTATGTTCACTTCGCTGGAATCCAATAGGTTAATTCATGAATAGGTGGTACTATATTAAATTTATGCTTTCGCTTTCAAGTACTCAAGTACTAAGGGCCTTATTACCTCAACAATAAACAATATTATTCTAAAAACTTTCAGTAAGATCCATTCAGAGCACTTGCCCAAAGTGGTGAACCATCTTCAGGTGCTGGTCACAGATAGTGTGATTGCCGTCCAGAAGCGAGCTATACAGGCTGCAAGTATTGTGTACCAGAGTGCTCTACAATGGATTTGCAAGGGAAATGCAAACATTACTGATATGCAATTTGTATGGGAGCATCTGACTAAGTTGAAGGTAACAGTTTTTTTAGTTAACAGCAATCAAATTGGATTTAGGGCCCGTTTCACCACTTCCTGACAAAGTGTGAGATAGCTATATGACAGTTACCACTATCTACCTGATAAAGGCCACTGATAACTTTTTTCTGTTCACCGTCAAACTCCCTGATAATGAGGTGACGGAACAGCAATGTTGCTTAGTTGCATTTATTTATTACTATGTAAACTATAGTCACTTGAGAAGAATTATAAAAAACTTAACTAATCATAAACATTTGGTTCAAAATAATTCAAGCTAACTTTTTTAAATATTTGCAAGTATATTTTGACCATAATTATAAAACATAAATTGTAAGATTTGTAACCTTTGCTACATTTTTTAATATCAATCCATTCAGAGAAACCAAATGCCAGTGATATCTGCCAAATAATGTCTTTATCAGCCTCTTGAAGCGCTTATCAGACAGTTGATCTGCTACATAGTTCTATCCGACACCTGTGAAACCAAAAGTTGTAGTTTATCAGGAAGTGGTGAAATAGGCCCTAAGTATTTAGACCATAGTATTAAGTGCTTATTCATACTGACTCGCGGGCGCGGTGGCTGGCGCGGTCACAAAATATCAAACATATGGCGTAATATCTAAGTGTTCACACAGGAATCGCACGTGCGGTCTAAGTAGCGGGCAAGCTCGCGACGACGCGCGCGGCGCGCTCGCGGCATATCAAACGCATGAAATGTTTGTGTGTGTTCACACTGAACTAGCGGCGGAGCGCGCGATTCAGTAGCGACGCAACTGAACTCTCGCGCAAACGCCTGGCGGTCAATATGAACACGAGCCCGCCACATCCACCGCGCGCGCAACCGCCACCGCACCCGCGTGTTCAGTATGAACAAGCACTTAGACTAATCAGCCTAGTCTTATTTGAGTTTAGTTTGGGTTACTTAAAGTTGTGAATGGCAGTGGAAAGAATGGGTTGCATGCTCTGTTCATAAATCTTAAATCCATAAAAAGATATAAGAGAATAAAGTTCACAGCCTTGAATTTAGTTGCTTATGATAAATTCAATTCTAATTCAGTCACAGATGTCTTGCTTTCCTTGACAACAAAAGTTGTCTCAGAAAAAAAAAGTTTGCAGAGTATCAGCTCTTTTCATAAATGGCATATTTACAAAAAATTGAATTATTAGCTATATAATTATTATGAACATTGTTGTTGTTTAAAGGAGAACTGCCATGGCCCATAGAAAATTTACCCAGGCCCGACAGTAATGAAAAGTACCTCAGTGTTTTTGTTATATTACATATAACAAAAATATAGTTACAATATTTTAAATAACAGTGGCTAACAACTATTAGCTATGTGACTTTACTCAGGCGAAATATTTGAAAACCATTTATTTTTCACTTAATAGCAATTGTATCCATTTAGAATGATCCAAACTTAATAAAAATAGGAAATATAGACAGTCACCAAACCTTTATCTCTATTAGAGCAATTACTTAATATTATATTCCACTATCAAGGTCCCAGATTTTAATGGTACCTTTATTCTTTACCTTCGAAGATTAGATGAACCTTAACTCGATTGATATAACTTACTTGAAGTTTAAAAATATACGTATAATTATAAAATAAAAGCAAACTAAAAACTCACGACGCGTTTTAGCTCCGCGACGTGCGCCGTAGCGCAATGTCGTTTCCGCGGCGGCTCGGAAAAATTCCGCATCTTGAGTTCTTACCGTAATAGTTACGTATTATTATTTACTAGAACTTTAGGTCATCTGGATAATCCAATCATTATTTTATTTTACAAGTTTTTTGTGCAAATAAATATCAAACATTTCTTTTTAGTATGAAAAAATTAAGAAGTTTAAAGTGAAATATTTTGTTGTTAGCCACTTATTTCGAATATAACAATAATAGATATTTGTTATACTCAACATAACAAAAAAACTGGGATATGTTTCTTTCATGTCGGGTCTGGGTCAAAAATGGCAGTTCTCCTTTTAACTTTACATAGAATTTTATTAGTCTGGGTTTCTTTATATTTTTAAGTTACAGTTATTTGTTACAGCTGTTAGTACTAAATATGATAGACAATGACAATGAAGGTATCAGGACACATTCAATCAAGTTCCTCGAAGAAGTGGTGAAGATACAGAGTCCAGGGGAAGGTATTGAGGAAGAGTTCAGTTTGGACAACATACCAAGTAATCTGCCAATCATAAATAGGAAGGCGTTGGAAGAGGAATCTGAGTAAGTTCAAGTCATAAAATATCTAGTTTTAACATATTTTTGTTTTGAATGTTATAATAGCAGTACACACCTGTATGGTACCAATGAAGTATGGTTTGTATTTAAGAATGATTAAGTCATAGACATACATACATCCTTGTTATTATCAGGAAATTGAGATTCTTTTCTTACGTAAGATAAGTTTTTGACAACAGTCCCACATGATGATAAGTGGCAATGAAGTCCAAGATATTGAGCGCACTAACTTATAAAAAGCCTAGTCGTTCTCCTCTGGAAAACACCCACATTTTACACAGGCAGACACATCGACGCGGGCAGGCTACTCCAATCCTTCGCAGTACCACAAAAAACGATGATGCAAATCGTTTTGTTTGAGTGGGTTAAAATTGAAGTACTTATTTTGTTCCAGGCACATTTTTATGCTCCTCGTCAAGTTCCACAATTCCCAACACATTTCAAGCGTCAATTTGATGGCTTGCATGACGTCATTATGTCTCTTAGCGAAGTTCAGACCGCGTTTTATGCCCAGAGTTGTACAGGCGTTACAAGATCTCCATACAACCCTTCCACCAACTCTATCACAGTCTCAAGTAAATTCTGTAAGAAAACATTTGAAAATGCAACTACTTACTCTAATAAAGCATCCATCGTCGAATGATATGTTGCCCCAGCTTACTCAGTTGCTATTAGATCTGGGTATGACAACCCAAGAATTGAACAAGGCAGTATCGAAAGACAGACGGAGTAAGCGGCTAGGAGAGATCAAGAATGGCGATACTCCAGCAAAGAGATATAGAATAGATTCTCCGCAAAGCAATAGCCAAGGTAGCGATAGCAACAGCCGAACTGACTTCATCCAGTTTGAGGATGATAATTCTCAGCCTTCAATAAAATCTACCCCCACTGATGATTCTTTATTGGATGGTATCAATAATGTAGAATGCGTAGTCAGCTTGGTTATGTCGACGTTACTTAACCATCTTCCCGATTCAATGCCTCCAAGCTTCGTAACTACTTACAAACCCATTCCGAATGCTGGAAGCAAAGCTCAAAAAAAGAATTTAGCTAGAATGATACTTGCTTTGACTAAAGAAGATTTGACGACTGCGCCCTCTATAGTTCCTCCACCAGCTCCTGTTCCACAACCCTCATTATCAGACATAGCCGCGAAGATACCCATGTTAAGAGAAGATGACGAAAAGACAACTCTTAAAAACGCAGTGGCGAAACTACAAGAGTCTACTAAAGCAGATAAACAGATGGAAAACGCTGTTTCGAAGCTTATGGAGGAAACCAGACAAGAGTTTTTGAAAGAAGAAGAAAAGAAATCTAAGGAAAACGAGAAACCTTTACCGCCTGCTACCCCTACCGTTCCAAGGTTAAAACAGAAGGTGAAACTCTTGAAACTGCAGGAATTAACCAGGCCTATACCAAAGGAGATAAAAGAAAAGCTGATGTTGCAAGCTGTTGGAAGAATTCTTAGAGCGGAGAAAGAAAGTGCGATAGGTGGGGCGGCTCAAATCCGGGCTAAGTTCATAACGATTTTCGCATCGAGCTACACGCCCGATATTCGGGATTTAGTTCTCGATTACATATTAGAAGACCCGGTGAACAGAATAGACTTGGCAATGTTGTGGTTGTATGAGGAGTATGCTTATATGCAGGGTTTTAATCGGCTGCCCGTGACTCTGCAGCCAAAAGTTCATGAGAAACATGACCAGAATTACAATCAACTCCTCTGTGCTTTGATCATGCAAGTGTGTGAACGTGGGGATCCAACCATGGAAAGTAGTAGGGATGTCCTTTTGAGGAAGATTTATTCGGAAGCGCCATTAGTGACCGAAGAAGCAGTAGATTACTTGAAGCATCTGGTGACAGAGGATAAGGTGGCGTTGCTAGCCTTGGAAATTCTGGAAGAGTTGTGCATAATGAGACCTCCTCGGGCTCACAAATATGTGGCGGCGTTGGCGTGTCACGTTTGTGAGTATTATTTTTTATCACAATATTTATTTCATTTAATTATGTGTTGATATCCTATTTTGTGTCCCGTATTTGGTTACCACTATTAAAAGATTGTACTTTTGAACTTAATTTCCTACTACCATTATCCAATTTCTGTCTTAAAAGCACTGGTAGAAATTAACGAAAAGGTATATAACTTGATCCACATCAACCCAGTGAAGTAATTTCGGCTTATAATATGTTACATCGTTACGAAAAATCTGAGAGCATAAATAAAATAGAAATATTATGATGAGATAAAAAATTTAATTTTATTGTTACTATTTTTAGTGAACGAAAACGAAGAAATCCGCGACGTCTGCCTCAAATCAACATTAAAGATCTACGAGCGTGGCAGCGACTCCGTAAAGAAAGTGGTGGAGAAGCACGCATTACTGTACCTGGGCTTCATCACGCTGGGCTCCCCGCCGCCGGAGCTGCTGGGCGCGCGCCACGGCAGACCCTGGAGCGATGACCTGTACCGACTGTGCCTCAACTTGGTTATGGCTCTGTTCCCGCACCGGGAAGGTGAGGTTTTTAAATTTGAATTAGGAACATGTTCTTTGTGAATACAATGTACCTGGGCTTCATCACGCTGGGCTCCCCGCCGCCGGAGCTGCTGGGCGCGCGCCACGGCAGGCCCTGGAGCGATGACCTGTACCGACTGTGCCTCAACTTGGTTATGGCTCTGTTCCCGCACCGGGAAGGTGAGGTTTTTAAATTTGAATTAGGAACATGTTCTTTGTGAATACAATGTACCTGGGCTTCATCACGCTGGGCTCCCCGCCGCCGGAGCTGCTGGGCGCGCGCCACGGCAGGCCCTGGAGCGATGACCTGTACCGACTGTGCCTCAACTTGGTTATGGCTCTGTTCCCGCACCGGGAAGGTGAGGTTTTTAAATTTGAATTAGGAACATGTTCTTTGTGAATACAATGTACCTGGGCTTCATCACGCTGGGCTCCCCGCCGCCGGAGCTGCTGGGCGCGCGCCACGGCAGGCCCTGGAGCGATGACCTGTACCGACTGTGCCTCAACTTGGTTATGGCTCTGTTCCCGCACCGGGAAGGTGAGGTTTTTAAATTTGAATTAGGAACATGTTCTTTGTGAATACAATGTACCTGGGCTTCATCACGCTGGGCTCCCCGCCGCCGGAGCTGCTGGGCGCGCGCCACGGCAGGCCCTGGAGCGATGACCTGTACCGACTGTGCCTCAACTTGGTTATGGCTCTGTTCCCGCACCGGGAAGGTGAGGTTTTTAAATTTGAATTAGGAACATGTTCTTTGTGAATACAATGTACCTGGGCTTCATCACGCTGGGCTCCCCGCCGCCGGAGCTGCTGGGCGCGCGCCACGGCAGGCCCTGGAGCGATGACCTGTACCGACTGTGCCTCAACTTGGTTATGGCTCTGTTCCCGCACCGGGAAGGTGAGGTTTTTAAATTTGAATTAGGAACATGTTCTTTGTGAATACAATGTACCTGGGCTTCATCACGCTGGGCTCCCCGCCGCCGGAGCTGCTGGGCGCGCGCCACGGCAGGCCCTGGAGCGATGACCTGTACCGACTGTGCCTCAACTTGGTTATGGCTCTGTTCCCGCACCGGGAAGGTGAGGTTTTTAAATTTGAATTAGGAACATGTTCTTTGTGAATATAATGACATTCTTTATGGTCTAAATATGACCATTGTGCTATACATTTTTGATGATTAATTAATCCAGTGATGTCATAGGAGGATAGTACAGATACCAGCACTTAAGTTAAGATGATTTTTCGTGACAATATTTAATTCGATTTTTTTTAGTTTTTTATAATGACTCATCTTTTTTGGCTTCCAACGGCAGTCGAAGCTGTCATGATTTCATAGTATGTTCACTTCGCTGGAAGTCAATGGATTAGAAGTACTGAAATAAATATATTAATAGTAAACCTTTTGAACCTTGTGGCAGAAGAAAAGTAAAAACAATAGTAACCCGCAATTACTGGCAATTATTATTAAAAAATAATTTATTTTGATAATAACTTCCAAACACTTCCGTATTTGAACTCCAACATCCCTCGCACAAACTGTATCATTAATCATTATACAAACAAATTACTTCCAGACCTAATAATCGAAGTGGCCCGCATCTACGGGTTCGCGGGCGCGGAGGCGAAGCGCTGCGTGCTGCGCGCGGTGGAGGGCCCCATACGGGCCGCCATAGCCAACGACACCATGAAGCCCGCCTTCCAAGCCCTACTCGACGAGTGTCCCAGAGGCGCTGAGACCTTGCTCACTAGGCTCGTGCATATATTGACGGAGAAAGGTAAATATTAAGTAGGACGTTCTCGTTTTTATTGATGCACACTTAAGTCGCGTCCCCGAGCAAACAATCCTGAGTTTTCGAACTCGTAACTTCCTTAATTAACAGCACACTGCAGCGCATGAGTGACAGAGCTGAATACGACAAATAATTCAATAAAACGCCCATTTTAGGTCATTTCGAAAATTAAAAAAAAAACAAAATGTAAGGAACATTGTTAAATTGTCTATGTATTCCTTGTTCGTTGCAAATTAAAACCATCCACAACTCGAAAATACCTATATCTAATATATTTTCAGCGCCGCCCTCACCAGAGCTAGTAGCCAGAGTTCGTGAATTGTACGCCACGCGCGTGTCTGATGTGCGCTTCCTCATACCAGTGCTCAATGGGCTCAGCAAGAAGGAGGTATGTAGAATAGTTCACAACACATTTGCAACAACTTGTGGTTGTTTACTCAAAAAACTTAACCTACAATGGCGGCCCGAAAATTTGTTCTGTCAATATTTTGCTACACACTTCATACAGTGACGTGATTTTCTAAATCGCTGGGTATTGTTGTTTATATACAGTGTGGTATAAAACTTCGGAAGCGTGATTCAGGCGGACAGAATGATTAAAGTGACGTCATCGTGTGACTTTCGTTATTGTTTTCAGATATTAGCTGCTCTACCCAAGCTCATCAAACTGAACCCAATCGTCGTTAAGGAGGTTTTCAACAAGCTCTTGGGCCTGCAGAACCCAAATGACGAACAACTGCCAAGTATTTATACTTCTTATATATAGAGGACTAAAATCTTCATTACAAAAATGTGTATCTGGATTTAAACCTGTTTTTTATCATTATCTTTGTTTTTATTTTGCACGCATTTTGTGTTTATACTACTAAGTTACATAAAACTTAAAATTAATAAAAATTACACTATTTTGTTTACAGTTATGATATGTAAGTAAATCAAATTTAATTTGTAAATACTAAGAGAAATCCATGTTGGGTTTTTTCTCATCCTGAGAAGTGATGCGTGCTCAAAAGTGGCTAGTCTCTTCGTTTGTCAATTAGTTAAAAGATATAATATGTATTATTTTTATAATTCACCTTTTAGATAGTAGGTACGTATTCTGTTTTGTATAACAGTTAAATAAATATTGATGGCTCCGTGTATGGTCTGTGACAGTTTCTCCAGAAGAGTTGCTGGTAGCGCTGCACCTCATAGATCCCAACAAGGCCGACTTGAAGTACATCATCAAGGCTACGGCGCTGTGCTTCGCTGAGAAACAAACTTACACACAGGACGTGAGTACTACTAGCTGTTCAGAGAGGTTTTGTGAACGCAGAGATACTTTTAAATGTGTCATAGTAATGGGAGTTGACTGAAAGTTGATTTTTCAAAAATGTTAAAACTATGCTGTGTGTGTATGTATTGTAATTGTTATTCCATACTTATTCCATCTTTCATGTCATGAGTTACTCAGGAAATATTTCTGCGTGGGTTGATTATTTATGACTATAATGGTTTAGTGTCTCCATTTTCCATAAACGTAAGGAGGACTAAGTACACGCCACTATGTTCTTCCAGTGTAGATTACTGGCAAACCCCAACTGTTTGATCTGAAGTTTTTAAAGCACAAAGACCTTCGATATGGCTTAAAAATTTATCTAACGATAAGCGCTCTGGGATTTACGCCTTTAGGGTCCTTCCGAAGCACGAAAGCGCTAAAAAATACGTCACTTAATATCGATGACAGTTACCGGACTAACAGTTTGCACTGTATTATATGTGACAGGTGCTGTCGGCAGTGCTGCAGCGGCTGGCGGAGGAGCCGGAGATGCCGGTGCTGATGATGAGGAGCGTCCTGCAAGCGCTCACGCTGCACGCCGGCCTCGCGCCGCTCGCGCTCAACATACTGCAGCTGCTCATAGAGAGAGAGGTAGGCGTGGTGGAAGGGTTATGGGTTTTGTGAGTAGTAATAATGAAGTTCTTGATCATTTTGTTGAATCTGATCACTAAAATTGTTTAGCATGTTATTATAGGGAGTAGGCATGAGTTCCTCAAGGAGTTTTTTCCTGCTCACAGATATAAATAACACTTATTAGGCAGGTGTCCGACCGCCGGTGAGCAGCGAGTAGCTATGGGCTATTTACTCGCCCAAGAAAGGGACTTAAATATGACATTCCACGTAAACAAAAGAGACGCATAATATATGCGAGCGAGTACTCGCAGCGCCGCGGCGGTGTGAACAGTCAGCGATTACTCACTGACATAATATGCGTCTCTTTTATTTACACGGAACACGTACATATCTTTTGTATGTGCCAGGAGCGAGTAAATAGCCTGGATTCACTCGCCGACTCGCCCGCTGTGGGACACCTGCCTAATGCTATCTATGATGTACGTTCCCAGGTGTGGACGAACAAAGTAGCATGGGAGGGCTGGGTGAAGTGTTGTGAGCGGCTCGGGCAACGCGCGCGGCCCGTGTTGCGCGCGCTGCCGCCCGCCGCGCGCTCGTCACTGCCGCCGCACCTCGCCGCCGTCGTCGCCGCGCCTGCCCCCGCCGCCGCGCCGGTGCGTAGCGACCGTTGTGGACTTTATAAGCTTATGTATAAGGTTCAATTTTAGTTGATCGTCATCGATCACAAAATTCAATAAATAGTAACAAAGAATGTGAAATGGGACGTCTATGATGCCATTAAACATTACGCATTATAATAATACATTCACATAAAAGACTAATGAACCATTTTAATCCATTACCATAATTATTCACATTATCCTCTTCTGTTGATTTATTTAATCTAATGGTCTATTCTTCTAGATGACCAGATGATGATCTACTCGCTAACCAGTTAAAAACTGATAAATGTATTTACAGGAGGTGCCATTTGCAGTAGGGCCGAGCCCCTTAGAGCCATTGCCGCCTGGGATGGATTGACAGTACGCGCCGGGACCCGCGTGCGGTCCGGACCAGCCTGGTCACACTAACTACATGTAACACACGTTTGGAGAATCCGGGACATTTGTACGGTTGTGTGTCACGCGCACCAGACCACAGTAACTGTAGCATCTGTAGAGATGAAGTGTTGTTGTTTGAAGGAGTGCAACAGAAAAGTGTTTAAAGATGACAATTTCAATTACAATTAAAAAAAATGTTCAATAATAGGGATGTCAAATAATTTTAGAATTTGTTTTTATTTTGTGGATAATTGTAATTGTGGACACCTTGGTGAACGTGGAAAACCACTTAATTAAAATATTTTCAGTTTACGAAAAAATATAACTTATTTTAAAATTTCTAATGCTCATACTGTCACGTGATTTGCGACTGACTTCGCGAACCGCGAAATGTTACAGTAATAATATCTCGTGGAATTACATAATTTTATTGGTTTTTAAATACGATAAAAAATATTATTATTGTTATTGTTATTGTAAAAAGGCATTGTCAGTATTCGAAACCAAACTTAATTGTGTTATTTTCAGTAATGAAATTACATTTCATCATTGTATTTTAGCATCGCGTCGTCCCTGTCAAAAGGTTTTGTGATCTCTAAATGTGTGTGAACATCCTTCAGAAAATATTGTATTATAAAAATGATGTTGTTACTGAAATATTGTAATGTAAATAAATGCTTATATTTTACTTTGCTATTTGGTAAAGTAAGATAAAGAATACATGTTTTCTTTTACACTTGAATCATCCTTTTAATTGCTTGAATTATAAAATTACTAACAAACTCCTAGCTAGATAATGTAGTTTTCAATATGTAACGATGAGAATACTACTTTAGTGTAGTGATATTTATTTAAATTTTATAGTATAGGTTGACCAGGAATATACAAAACCGCCGTGTTGCGGTAAGCTCATGGAACTAGTTTGTTTTACTGGCAAGACTTACTTTCTTAACGTCACTCGTAAATTGCTTGTCAGTGACTTGTTTGTCATGGTTTATTTGGTTGCTCTGAGTGATTATTTTTTGCTAAAATGCCACAAACTATTCAGTCGTGGAAAAAAGTAGTTTTCTATATGCTAAAATAACATTTCCTTTAAAATATTTATCCTACCTATAAAATATTTATAACATTTCCGACGTTGTTGTAAAAGTGACATGCGTTGCGTTACTATAATTTCTACTGCCATAAAAACGGAAACATAAGCGCCCTCAATGCAGGTTTTTTATATTCCTGGTCAATCTATAGTGTTACATTTTATCATATTGCATACTAGTCTTTCCTCGTGACTTCGCTCGTGTGGCATTCGAAAAACTGCAAATTATCGTTAAAATTATGAAACGTATTAGGTATGTTTGATCTGGATAATTATGTAAAATATGCTCAGGGTACCAGTAAAACCATCTTCATAGAAAAATTAATCTTAATTGGTTGAGCGTATTAAACGTCTAAAGGTAGGAGACTAGTACGCGGGTGAGGGATATTTCTGAGTTGTAATGGTGATGTGGATAAAATGATTTAAATATAATTTTTCATACTTTTATTTAAAGTATCAAATACAACATTGGTGATAAAATAACAGGATTGCGTCGAGATTATAATTTTATATTCACTGGAGCTTATAACTTTCCACTCTTGGAGATATTGCGGCGATTATGTTTTCCACGCTATATGGATTGTCTGAAACAAAATATTTCTGGATTATAGTACATATCTTGCAACTTTTCAATGGGGTGTTTCATAATACGTCTAGGGATATTTTTCAAATTTTCGTCGGAGGGAAGAACTTAAAACAATTTTAATGCAAAGATGCTGTGATGCATCTTTGATAAGATAAGAAGATAAGCCTAGTAACCTAGTACTTAGATAATGACCGTGACTAGCACGTGAGTTATGCTAGTCACAGTCCTGAGTTCGATTCCCGGCTGGGGCAGACATATAATATTATGTGTCAGATATTTTTGTGAAGTATATTGGGTACTACGATTTATTGCAGCCAAAAAATCTTGACAGACAAAATTATCGTAAGTAACTGCAGCAATGTGTATTCACGACAAAGATAAATCTCATAAGACTTACCAACATATATATATTTGTCGTTCTGATATCCATATTCCTTCCTCGCTTCAGTAATCGCCTCATGCAGGGCGAAAGTGACTACGACAGCCAGAGTGAGTGCGGGTTCTCCGGTTGCTTCGAGAAAATAGATAAACTTATTAATTAATTTTATTTTGAAATAAGTAGTTTTTATTTTGAAAACTATGATCAAACTAACTAGTGAACCGCCATTCGCTTCGCTTCGGGACCCTTAGGTATCAGCTGTGTAAGTCCCGTTCCCGTAGGAATCTCGGATTAAAAAGTCTATGTGTTATTCTGGAACATATGTGTGCCATAATACTGCCAAGTTTCATGCAAACCTACTACTAAACTAAACTAAACTACTGAGTAGTTTTTTCGTGAACGAGTAACAAACATCCATTCTCAATTTTCGCATTTTTAAGTGAAATAAAATTAAGCAACATTTTGTACTTACACAAAGTTAATTGATGTAGGTATTAAGTATAAATTTTTACCTTTAGATCGAAGCACTCCAGCATTATTCTTAGAATTTCTTTTGAAAGCCACCCTGAAGTCTATAGGGATGTCCTGTGCGCCGGGCGGTTTGTATGTCCACGTGCGATTGGTCAACAGCTGACCTGTAGGCGCATACACAAGCCGTTCTGATGTCCACAGGCCCAGGCCCATTATGAACGCTCCTTCTATCTGAAAATGAAATGGAATTGAACAGTTTTTCAGGTTTAGAAAGTGTCAAGATTAGGTACATATTTTACGCTTCTGCAAATTCAACACCCTAATACTCAGGACCAGAACACGTCGGGTAGCAAAAAATTCGAGCAGAGACCAGCAACAAGGATGGTGATTTAATTTCACATGTTGTTCAGCTGAGTACACCTTGAGTAAGGGGTACCTTATAAATAGCTAGGTACCAAAATATCACTTTACAGAAGGTTTCATATTTATTATTGTGTTACTGATGGGGATCTTTCGAACGGTGCCATATTTCCAATTAGGTTACCAACGAGGAACTGCTAAACCTTTTATGGCAATCGGGTACTCACGATTGTGAATTATTTTGTTTTGCCGATATTTCCGAGGAACTGCTAATATACCTCATACCAATTTCATTTTTAACGGCGAGCAAAGATTCCAAAACATAAAATGCACCTATCTATTTATGTAAGTAGTGATACCTTTTATGACCTCTGTACTTACTTGACCTACATCTAGGTCAGGACTCATACTCTGTCCAGTGTCCTCCAGTATATCCACCCTGAGAACCTGATGCGTTCCCGTGAGGACGTCCAGCTCTACCTCAGCCGCACACACTCCGTACACGCTGTACCCTACCAGAGGATCCAACTGTGACGTCATTGATGAAACGTTGAGATTTATACCTGAAAGTAGTGAGAAAGTCTTAGGGCGGAGTTAAATTGTAGATTTGGCAAGATTGAATCTAATTCAGTTTTTAGTTATTTTCCTTAGGTAGGTAGGTATATTTTATTGCTTGTTGGTTCACAAATTATGAGGAGGAATTATTAATGTCTTCTGAATTACAAGAATATTTATTATACTTCAATAATTAATCCATATAAGTATAGGACGTAGGTGTGTAATATTTATTAGAAAAAAAAAGAAGATTGAGCTACTTAATCAAATCTTTTGTAAAGCCTACTTAATTGATGACCCATTTTCAACCTAAAGTTTAAGACTATAATGAATATTTATAAAATGACGAAGAATTTATGTTACCCTCACTAAAAGCGGCTTTAATAACCTCCTGCCAAGTGGGTTGGATCATTTTGCTTTTAATTGGTGCCAACCGTTCCAGTAACATATTACAAGCTTTCACTGTGGCGTAGGCCACGCATTCGCTCGTAATGCTTCCATTGCTTGCCATAGCATTCGGTGAAACAAAGCTGTCCGACCCTTTAACCGTCACCATAGACAGGGGTACAGAAAGAGTGTGAGCGCAAACTTGAGCCGCTTTAGTGTTAATGCCTTGTCCCATCTCAATTCCTCCGTGGGACATTAAAATTGTCCCATCACTATGGTACACAGATATCGTCACTGCGTAATTCCATGAATAACTAATAGGATAGTACATCAGAGACAGTTTTAATCCTTTCTTTTTCCAAGCGTTTTCACTATTAAATTTGGCGATTTGAGCTCTGCGGTCATTGTAATTAGTGTCGTTCTTGAAAGTGTCTACCATATCTTTGAGATTAGCGTGTACAGGTGCGAAGTTAATTATACGAACGTTAATGGCGTCTCTGTTGGTAGCTCGAGCGATTCTTTCCATAATATGCTCGATAATTGCAATGGCTTCGGTGGTTCCTGAAAATAAAATAGGCCCTTACTTAATGTAAAATTAATACAAGTATTTTCAATGTCGGGGCTTCAAACCATATATTATAGGATAATTATCTCCTTATCTTTCAGCGAAGTCTGTCAGGTAGCTAACCATAATACTGGGGTTAGTGAGCCGCTCAAGCAAAGCGTCATATTTTGGCGGGGGCTTGAATGCCAGTAGGTATAGATATGCTTAATTTAATTTTGACTGCCTCCAAAAAGTAATTTGGTTTGTTCAATACTACCTCCCTGACTGACGAGCATTCACGTATAATATAACATTTAGCATTGATTTGAATTGTATTTACATTACAGTGCGCATTGTAATGCTCGGTTCTCCTCCTTCACTGATGTAGGTACCTAATGCTCGAATCTGTAACGTTACATTACACGCGAATGTTCGCGGTGAGGGAACGCCTTAAGATATTTTGCCCCAAAAAATAATAATGTTTCTAGAATTTTCTTACCGGGTGCCCTACACCAAATATTGCTGGCTTTGTCTGTCAAGACACTGTAGCCTTTGATGGTCCATTTGCTGCTTTCATACAAGCTCGTCAGGGTGCCGGCGATATCTGCGCCGGAGTCGTTGTAACTGCATCCACAGTCCGAATAATATTGTAAGTTTAGATATTGGATCACACCGTCGTTGTTTACTCCTACCTGGGGTGAAGAAATAACGTAAAAAAAACTTTAAATAGTCGTAATAAAGTCCATAAATTGGATTCACACAACTACTTAATTATTTATCGATTTGTTTATAAATAAACAGACACGACATTCAGTATTGGCCTGATTTAGCTTCATCATCATCAAGTAGCATCAGGCAGCTTAGTAGGTACGTGGGCTTCAATTTCCCTCAATCTATAGAGGGAAGTTCAGTAACGGGACAGTAAAATGCCAATATAATTAAAGCTACGAAACCTTTTACATTTCATACCTCATATTCACTATAACACGGCACTCGTTTCCCAATAGCGAGCATGTTGTCAGTGAGCGGCATGACGAGCGACGCCGGGCGGTTCAGCTTGTGCGCCACGAGTGCGCAGGCGCACGCGATCAGCGCCGAGCGCGTCGCCTTGCCGCCGTACCCGCCGCCCACTCGCGGGACATTCACGTCGATACTGAAATGTTGTTTACAATGTTGGTTCATTGGGCCTACTTATTATACCTACTTATTATAGATATTATGGAGGTAGGTATATACGTTAGTATGAAAAAAAATTTGGGATCTTACAGCTTCTTCTAGGACCAACCACCACATCGATTCCATGACCACTCACCGCATCGATTAGTTGAATCGATGGCGTAGTCTGACTCTCGAAAAGTGTTTCAAAAAACTTTATTACTTAGGTACTTCGAATGAATAAATATTTAAAGGCCATGGCAGGTTAAGGGAACATCTTGTGCCTTAATAGCTTTTCAGCTTAATTTTTTTTCTGATGATAGGTCACAACGTTAGTATGTGCTATACTAAATTTCAGCATCCTGCTCTTCTTATTTTCTAAGAAATGAAATAAATAAAGAAAAATAATTTTCATGAATATCTCTGCTTTAATGGAACGAATAATTTCGTGCTTCATACATATAATACACTTAGCTAAGACCCATAATATGACACTATGAGCCGCATGACATTCCATATAAAAAAATAAAAATAGATGGGTTGACATTTTTCAAAATTTTTTTTTTATTACTTATAAGAGAGAGACACCTCCAATTTTTTTACTTATGATAGCAATTTTAATCAACTATAACATATATTTAATTCAAGCTTCTAGCATTGGTGCATCATAACGAAATTATTTAAAAAAGTTGGTATGCCAACTTGACGTAATTAAAACTTAAATGTATGAAATGTTACTGGCCAGTGAACAGGCCTGGTGGATAATATTGTTTTCGAATTTCGAATTCGAAACTTTGATGTTGGACATTCTTTTGACACAGTCATGGACAAAAATTATATTTATTGCGAACAGAATAAACGGAATATCCTGCTGTATGAACATACAAATTAGGTAAATAACATGAATCTATATTCAGTTTGCTTTCAGAAAATAAAAAATAAAATACAGGATTCAGTGGACTTTGAATATTTTGACGACGCTGTTTCACTGGAAGAGGTTAGTATCATGTTTTCAAAAACTACTGAAATACTTCGCCTCGATCTTCTTGATCATAAAATCTAATTAATTTAACATTATTGTTTTAGATAATTCGGTTGAAGTCGAAGATCTACGAGTTACGAATTCCTTCACATATTTGTCGAGATTTGTTCTTAAACATTATAAAGGATTTATGTTTAAATATTAATCTCCAAGACAACGAAGTCGTTTACATAGGAGTATGTACAAATTGTGGCATTCTCAGTAACTTGGAAGTCGATGAAGATTATAGTACCAACGAAATGGACTTAGAATATTTTTTTTGTCAAGTGTGTGCAGGAAACTGCTTCATAAAATGTGGCTGCGGTATTCGCTGTAATTGTATTGAAGTCGCACAAATACTCATATATCGCAAGCAGTTAACTGCTTAAATAAACTCGACATTACTTGTATAACTGGACCAGCGTTGTATATGTTAAATGTGTCAATAAATAAACGCTAAAAACATTATATAAGTATCGGAATAATTGTTTATAATAAGAAACTTGATTAAGATACTAGCCATAATGTCATCAATTATTCAAACTACTAAGAGAAATTGTGCTTGCTGTTTGAAACATGTCTCAAAAATTAAAGGTAAAAAGAAAACTATTTTGACTGTACAAGAATCTGTAGTTTTCTCAACCTTATTATCTAAAACTATAAATATTAACGATATTTTATGTCCTAAATGTCGAATTAAGGCATATCGAAAAAAGGATAACGGAATGGACTCCTCAGATACGGATATTGATGATGACAGCACGTATTTATTGCCCAGTTCTGCCGTAAAAATAGAGACAACTGAGAAAATTTTACTGTCTATTCCAAGAACTGTATCTACGCATAGTTACTGCTGTGTTTGTAAAGGTAAAACCAATTTACAAGTTATTCCCGAAAAAGCTAGAATACAAACCTACGTGAAAAGAGGTATATACGTTCCGATAGGAAATCGGTGTTGTCAGTCTCATATTATAATAGACCGCTTTTATGAAAGTGATTTAAAGTACTTGTCCATCCATTCGAACACGTCAGAAGTGAGTACAACAGAGATAACTAACATTATCAAGTCTATGTCAATAAAAATTGATTCTACATTATTCAATAGAATAAAAGACCAATCAATTTCAGAGGAACAAATTCATGTTTTCACTGGTCTAAGTTGGGAAAACATCAATGATTTGACAAAAGAGGTTACGTCAATGCGTAATAACTCTAAACGCACTGTAATGCAAGCATTGATAATATTTTTTACTAAGTTACGGACTGGTGGATCTAATAGACTATTGTGTTCAATATTTGAGCTGGAAGCACATCAACTAATATCTGAATATTGTCATAGTGTCATAGAGGCTTTTGAAAATGATATTCTATCGCAGAAGTTTGGTATGCATTCTCAAACAAGACGATGGTTAATAGATAATCAAACTAGTAGCGTTGCAAAAAAACTACATAATACTACAGATTGCCTAATCTTGATATGCGATGGAACATATTGCCGACATGAAAAGAGTAGCAACAACGAATATCAGAGAAAATCATTTTCAGGCCAAAAAAAAAATTCGCTCTGCAAACCCTTTACTATTTGCACGACGACTGGTTATATTGTCGACATGTTAGGTCCGTTTCTAGCCAACCTCAACGATGCAGCTATTCTTCGACAAATCATGGACGATCCCAATGGTCTTTGTACACTAATGCAGGCAGGAGATATATTTGTACTAGATCGCGGTTTTCGTGACGTTGTGCCTTACTTAGAAGCTAAAGGATTCAAAATTCTAATGCCCGCCCTCAAAGGGAATAGAAAACAACTCAGCAGTGTTGAAGCTAACGAATCTCGCTTTGTAACAAAATTACGTTGGGTCGTCGAAGCAGTACATGGAATGTTAAAAGAAAAGAATCAGCTACTTAGCCACACCTTAGACAACAAAATGTTGCCCACAATTAAAAATTATTATCGCATTGCATCATTTTGTTTGAATCGCTATGGCAAAAAGAATACACTAGACGACTCAACTACAGAAATGATTATACAAAGAATGAATGAAAAAAGAGACGAAGAGAATTTTTTAATTAGACAAGTCGAAGAACATGGATGGCTCCGAAAAAAATTGCCATTACAACCAATAAATAGTACAGAAATCATTGATTTTCCGGAATTGACAGAACAACAACTAATTATTTTTTTTACAGGTGTATATCAAATGGGGCAAGCTATTTCGTATTTAGGTGAAATGATTCTGGAGGATGGAACTATCAACATGCAGTTCGTAAAAGACCAATCTAACGTATTAAAAATGCAGGTCCAGTCCAGACACATGTCCAAAATACGTTATCGTTGTTTTGTCGAATATATACCAAATTGCAATGAAATTAACGGTATTAAGAGTTTCTTCTGTGAGTGTGCTTGCGGTTTACGTACAGTTAGCTGCTGCTCCCATATTGCTGCAATCGTGTATTATTTATCACATGGTAGGTTTTTAAATAAAATACCAAGACCAGCCGAGAAACTAAGCAATCTATTTAAAAATGGCTTAAGTGTTGTAATTAATGAAAATAGTGACGAGGACGATTGAGTCGAGCGTTTCTTTCGTTATGATGCACCAATGCTAGAAGCTTGAATTAAATATATGTTATAGTTGATTAAAATTGCTATCATAAGTAAAAAAATTGGAGGTGTCTCTCTCTTATAAGTAATAAAAAAATTTTTTTGAAAAATGTCAACCCATCTATTTTTATTTTTTTATATGGAATGTCATGCGGCTCATAGTGTCATATTATGGGTCTTAGCTAAGTGTATTATATGTATGAAGCACGAAATTATTCGTTCCATTAAAGCAGAGATATTCATGAAAATTATTTTTCTTTATTTATTTCATTTCTTAGAAAATAAGAAGAGCAGGATGCTGAAATTTAGTATAGCACATACTAACGTTGTGACCTATCATCAGAAAAAAAATTAAGCTGAAAAGCTATTAAGGCACAAGATGTTCCCTTAACCTGCCATGGCCTTTGAATTTCAACCTGTTTTCTGATGCAGTGACTTTCATAGACAACTAACGACTTCTTTTAATGTCTTATTACCAATTTAGCGGTACACCCAACATCCTAGCAACCGCCACATGAACAAGATCCATCCATTGTGTGGCAGAACGCACAGACAGTCCGCGTCTTGTCTGGCTCACCGTACAGCTCTGCGTCTCCATGGTGTAGTGGTACTGATCGGGCACGTAGTAACTCCCTTTGATCACGTGATTGACTTCCGTGCCTTGACCGGTTGCAATGATTTCTATATCTTCTCTGATCTAAAAAGTAAGTGCGTACCTATAGGTACTTTTCAGGGCCGGCGTTGCACAGGTGACTCTTTGGGTCTTGCTCATGTCCATAGGCGACGATGACCACTTACCATCAGATGGCTCGTCCGCTTTTACGTCAGCCTTTCAGGCTATAAAAAATATACTTTAGTCACAGAGCATATGGATTGCCACTCTTCGCTAAAACAAATTTATCATCTGTGCACAGTTTAATTTAGCTTTGTAAGTATAAGTAATTTACTTAAGGCATTGTGAATTCTCGCCGTCCTTCTAAAATGGACCTTAATTACAGGAGCGGAAAGCAAGCATTTGAGTGGTATACCATTATATAAAAAGAATTCCATATCGACCGTCGACCGCGAACGGTACCTACAGCGGTTCCGATTTTCATTCCACTCCACTTGAGTCGGTAATAGGTACTAAGGTGAAGGGGTAGATACCTAATTATTAGATTGACCAACGGTAGTTTCGGATGGTTTATGCCGATGGTCTCCGGCAAGGTATTATGACTGTTATATCTACGGATAACAATTGAGACCAACGGTTTACGTGAACGGGTTAAGTGCGTTAAAGCCGGAAGCGCTTAGGAAATCTCGCTAGTACCTAGCAGTCACCCATTCAGCTACCGATTGTGTTTCTTTTTGCGGTAGGTGTACCTACCTTTTAAGTAACCGTGACATTTCTTTTATCTCAATACAACTTCGCTTTCAAGAGAACGTTGCACATTTTACTTTTATTTCCATTTCTAATTTGCTACTACGCAAGTAGTTACACACTTACATAGTTTTTACTTGAAAAATAAAAGAAAGAAATCAAGTTACCCTGTTGTCCTTATCAGGCGCGTTTAAAGCCTCCTTGATGCTCAAAACAGGTTTCGCGGAAGACTGTTTGTACTTCACGGCTACCAGGCTCGCAGCTTTGAGTGCTATTGTCTTGGTTACAGCAGCAACGACTCCCACCGGCTGACCGTAGTATAAGATGGTCTTGCTAGCGAAGATCTCTTCCTCAAAAGGCTGCCAGGGCACGTCAGTTGGCGTGAAGTTGTTTTTACCTGGGATGTCTTTTGCCGAGTAAAAGGCTATGACACCGTTGATTTTCTGGAAGGAAACGATCCGATGTAGTTAGGTACCTACTTACTGAACTTTTTATTTTTAGGTATGGTGTGATTAGATAATATGTTCTTAATATGATTAAACAGACATTAAAAAATATTTCGAGTAAAGTGTTACGTGGTCAAAGATTATCTTATTATGGTTATCTTTGTATATAATTTGAACGATTATTTTACTTATTAACTAAAATCCATATTCAAATGAAGTTCCTTTTAATACGTTTTTGATTTCAAAGTTAATCTCGTGGAGTTAGTTGTGGAGAGCGTCCTTTTTGCAGGACGATGTTAAGAAATTACGGTTGTCAACTTTTAACTGCCCCAAGATAGTATTAAGTTCATTGGCTTTTGTCATTACAAAAAGGAAACGGAAGCAGGGATCAGTTTATAACTCACCAAAGCCTCACTAGCGTCGATGTTTTCAATCTCCCCCAAGCATATGTTGGAGAGAACGAACGCTACATGCACATCTCGGGGACTTGAGGCGACATCACACACGTACTGAGCTTCACCGGCACACTAGAATACGGTTTACCTAAATTATTTTCAAACTCAGCAGTTAAAAACAATAGGTACCTTAATTTTCGGGGATTTGTGAAAACATTAGCTTCTATAGGTACCAACAAAATTTTTAGGCTACAATTAATCGAAGATGGTTGTAGTGGCCTCATGGGAATATTTTCCAGTCCAATTTTAACAAATAACACCAATATTTTTTCGGTTTGTCTGTGCGTTAGTTTCAATTAATTTCTGAAATGTGTTATCCGGTTTGATGTAGTAAGCTTGGGGTAACAGGATCTTAAGAATGTCATGACAATTATTCAATGTCAGGACCTTAGTACAAAACTTACAATCGCTATCAAACCTGTACTCACCTGGCTGACTGCCTCCAATTTCTGCACAGCCTGGGTCAACGGCCACAATGACCTATCTGTGTCGACGGTCTGCGTACCACTCGACAAGGGCCTCGTCAGCGGGGTACCACCAGATTTGTAACGGGCGTTCATTGGTGGGTCCAGAGACAGAATCGCCTGTAATAGCATAATATCAATCAGAGACAGTTATTCTTGGCTGCAAAAGTGAGTTTTTAAGTACAACTTTCATAACAAATAAGCTCACTTTCTGAGTTTGATACCATAGTCTCAATTAATAAATTCGTGATCTAAAGAATATTTATAACAAGCTTTTCTGCGGCCAATACTTAGTAATCGTAAATGTTTATTAAAGTAGGTAGTGTATTTATTATGGGCATTTGCAAGAATTTATATTAAATAATATTAATAATTTAGCAAATAATAATAAAACATACCTTGTAAAACAGTCCCAAGGCGATAGCTTTTCTACAAGCTCCTGAAGGTTCAGGTGGCATTTCTACAAGGACTATTTCTTCTTGCAGTTTCCTAAGCGCTAGTTGTAAGGTTTCATCAGTAAATAATGCACGACCTTTGAGAACACCTTCTGTTTCCTTAGCGTGGGTAAAGTTTGAGTTTATTGACCCGAAAACTAAATTGGTTGAAACGATTTTCTTGGCGGAGTCTAGCTCGAACAGGAATCCTGTATTTACTATCGCATGGGCATTTTGAGCTCTGGGCATTATCTGAAAAATCATCATTATGTCTTTATATGTTATTACTTTGTGTCTTTCTTCTGGGTCAGCAGTAGGTATGTCACATACTTACATTGGGATGATTTCGTCCCATTGCACTCCTGTGTTAAAAATAAGGAAATATTTACCTTGTACGTCCGGATATAATGGTTCTTCGACAGTGGCGGCAACTTGACGTGCAAAATCAGCTTATTTTTTAAATCCACCTTTAAAAAGTCTTTCAGATTTATTTCAGTATTCTTCAAAGCGCTATCAACTGTAAATATGATTATGTGTAGGTAAACTGTTTTATTAATTTTAAATGCAAGCGTATTGTTTTTTCAATACACATTAATACAATAATGGTAAAAAAATCTCATTGTACAGTGTGATGTGCGAAATGTATCTATACCTATTTCCAAGACTTAAATTATGGTAAAAAGGCTGAGCTTTTACTACGAGGTGTAAGCAGATAAATCTCCTACGAAGCTATTCATACGTACCGACGGTTACCGTGGCATTGACGGTTTCAAACAACACGAAGACATCCGAAGGAAAGTCGTGATGAGCGTTCTTCATTGCGAGATTCCCGCCGATGGTGCCGATCTGAAAAAAGCAGAAACTAAACTTCATAAAACGACTTTGAGCGAACGGTGAAAGTAATATCTAAAGGTTAACAGTTTAACACAATGAGTGCTACCCATTAACAAATAACTTTATGTTGAAAACATTTTCTTACTGCTTATGATTAACATTGTTAGAAACCCAGATCAATCCTCTTTTCTTCCATTGCCCTAAGGTTGACTGGCAGAGGATGTTTTAGCTTTAAGTCCGCCTTTTTTCCATTAGGTATATATGTAAGATTCAATAAAATTTTACATAAATAAATCAAAATAATCTGGTTCACCGAATACATAATCAAGCGTGCCGACCAAGTAGGTAACTCAGGACCGGCTTTTGCAGTATTTCTTGCGTAAGTATAAGCATAATTTAAGTTTTAGTCACCTACATTTCTTACTGGCACATGAGCCACTAACTCCAGGTGGTCGTAAAACTGTCCCAAATACTTGAACTCATCATTGGCGGAACGCTGTTTGAACTCTTCCATCACTGCTCGCAGCGTCATACCAGCTCCGAGGACCAAATTTACGTCCTTCCGGCAGTTCCTAAGAGTCTCTATCGATGATATGTCTATATGAACTCTGGGTTCCGCCCTTGGGAATACACCTAAAAAGTACAGCAATTGGAAATAGAGATATTTTTCGCCTTAATAAATTTCTGCCATCCTTAAATCTTAC